>CM060905.1:553082395-554379538 GCA_030737815.1 Allium fistulosum | reverse complement strand
TAAAATGATTTTGGTTTCGAAGTATAACTATCAAAGGTATGATATTTTGATATATAAAAATGATTTGAAATAAAGTTTGAAAAGATATAATATTTTGATGTATTAAAATGATTTGAAAAGAAGTTTGAAAGGATACGATATTTTAGAATATTGAAATGATTTGGAAATGATAAATCTTTATTTTGATAAAGACATGATTTTGAAATGATATCTTATTTTGAAGTAAAGTATTGTTTTTAAAAGTTATAACCACGGGTTATAATAACGATTGGTTGGCAAAGAGACCGGGATCGGATATGGACATACTCTCTGTCGATACCGTAAACCACTTTGACAACCGTGTACGCGGTGGAGATTCCAGAATGAAGTAGGATGGTGGCGACGTTCTTAAGGTAGGTTACGTGGACCCAACTCCCGTGAGTTGGCATAAGGTGGCTAAAACAGGAGCGATTGACGGACCAATGAGGTAGCACCTCTTATCGGACACACTTCTTCGATACCATTCTATTACTTGTGATTGATTTGGTGGCCACCCTTGATTGGGAGTGTTGTTCGAGGTGGGCGGTAGTGGCTGCTATGCGTCACCACTAGTCCGGATGCGTAATTGGTATATCTACCCTGGCATTGCCTAGTTGTGCCGTGTCACCTACCATATCGAGCTTTACTACGATTATGATTTTAAGATCCGACCGCGTTAAGGTTCTCCATCCCCTTAACGCTATTTTCTATATGATTATACTTTACTGATTAGACATTATTATAATAGCGAATATTACTACATAGTAGATAGTTTAACGGATCCTTAAAGAATGGGCGGTCCCAAGCATTCTTTAAGTCACTTGTACCTTATTACAGTTCACTTGAGTTGGTTTATATTATATAAGTATATATTGTCCTGACTCGAGTGTTTTGTGTTTTGCTTTACGCTCGGGTCAGCCTGAGTATTCACAGATTTGGATTTCCACCTTCTGGAGATTTGAATCGCTGGAGATTATCTGCTAGTCTTGTTCTATCGACTTCAGTTATGTTGCTCTGTTCAGCTTGTACTTGGTTATCTTATTTATACTTCCGTTGTACTCTATTTCTTCTATTGTATCTTATGTACTCTGATATATTTATATAGTAGCTTCATGAACTACTATTTCTTTTACTTCCGCTGCATTATTTTACTCTGTGTCTGTGATCTGTGATTATATTTATTTACTGTATATTCTGAGATTTGCCAAATTTAAATTACAACGCGGTATTTTGAGCAATTCAACTCCGGCATGAGTGTCTACCTATACACTTATAATGGATGCGAATGGTTGAAAATATCGGGTCGTTACAGTTGGTATCAGAGCTTTGGCTTTGAGGCAAAACTCAGCATATAGAGTAGATTTATTTACAGAATCACTTTCGTTCAAGTTTGAATCTTTTCCTCTTGATTCGAATTTCCTTTTAATTTTTGGAACGTTCCCTGCGGTTCCAAAAATCATTCTTGTCCCTCACTATTCATCTTCTTTTGATTCTGGAGTATCCCATAACTCCGCTTCGAATGAGCTTTATAGTGAATTGGTGGTCTCGCCAATATTCTAATGACTTGTAAAAGGGGGAAAACTCCTTTACAAATTTGCATCGATTCACCAGAGATTTATATTTATCCTTGGTTTAGATGCTAATATCTTTTGTTATTCCAAACTCTATCTCTTGAGATCGGATGTAGATTTACCCCAGAAAAATCCACATTTTGATCTTATTCATTAAGTCACGGTTGACCCGGTTAAGGTTGCCCGTGATTTATCTAAGCTTATCCATCTTCCTATTTTGTTATTAAATCATCTTGTCTTTGTTTCCAAAATATCTCCAAACATTTTTAATTGTACTAGTAAATCTATGTTTTGTTTTATATATTATGTTGTTTGAGTTGTTGATGTTGATTTGGGCTTCCGATCGATTCGTCTGATCAACGCTATCGATAGGATTTCTAAAACACTTTGACAGAACAAACTGACACAATATTATTTTAAATTTTTGGTTAATGAAATAAATTTTGATATAAGTAAATATTATGGAACTTAATAAATTGATTTAAATTGATTATTTAAAATGATAATACTTGATTTATCATTCTATAAATGAATTTATAAATAGCTGTTTATAAAGTTGATTTGGGAACTGAAATGAATTTAAATCAAGAATTTGAGAATTTAATTTCCGATGGTTTCAAACTTTGTGTTTAAAGATTTAAAAGGATATATTATTTAAAGTATTTTTGAATAGAATTTGTTTCCAAAGAATTTTAAAGTAAAAAAAAAAAATCAGTGCTCTTCTCTTTGTCGCTGGAAAATAATTTCGGTGATGACTGCAGCATCATCGACTTTCATTTTCGAGTTTCAAAGTGAAGAAACCATTCTGTAGTTTTGCTACAGCTTTGTTTTGGGAAACTTGATTGATATGAATTTCTAAAAGATGATTTGATTTATAATATATATAGATATATGATTTAAAATTTGATTTGACAAATTTTGTGCATACATTTATTTATCTGTAAATGGTTTGAAAAGAATCGGAAATTTTATTCTTAAATTCTATCTTAAATAATAACTTCAAGTATAAAAAGAAAATCAAAATTTTGAATAAATATTCAAGCTTGAAATGATTGAATTAGAATGTTTATAGTGTATATTAATTTTAGAAAGTTTATTTGTATAATTCTCAATTGCATTCCAATATAACTTACCTTAATTTTTAGAAGTTAATAATGTAATTGGATAATATACAATATAAAAAGATTTTTATAAATAAAATTTAAGTGGTTATAATAAATATTATACACTTAAATTTTAGTTATAAAAAGAATAACAGAGTTAAATAGACTAAAAGGTTAATTGAATAATTTACAATATAAATGATGTTAAGGGAATTAGGAATAAATTAAAATGGTTATAATAAGTGTAAGTATATTTAACATGGGTGATAAAATATTGAAAGCGATAAATTTAATTATAATTAGGAATAGAGAAGAATTAAATTTATTAAGTACATTATGAGTATAATAATGATTTTTCCAATCCATGATTTCTGAAATTGTTAGTTTAAGAAAATTGGATGATAAGATAATGTAATTAGAGGTAGTTAAGATTTATTTAACTTGTGTAAAATTAATTATCCGTTTAAGCTGAAACCATGGAAATTTCAAACCTATTATCTTATTTTGTTTTCAAACTGTCTTTTGGTTATTCTTATTTTCCTCATCTTGCTACAGACTGGTATAGGCATCTTTTTATAATCTTTCTGTTAAGAAATCTTTCTATAATCTTTAATAATCTTTGGTACTTATTTTAATCTGAGCATTGCTTGCCATCCACCTTGTTAAACTTACCTATAACAATAGTTTTCAGGTATAATCTCAATCTCCTTGTCATCTTGTCTTAATCTTATTTCACTCTATTTTTTCTGTGCTTTCCCGTACTTCATTCCTTTTCGGGGACGAAAAGTTTTGAGTGGGGGAGAGTGTAACAACCCTAGATTTTGCATATATTTTAATTTTGACTTTATTTTAATTTTAAATTATTTAAACTTGTTCTATTTCAAACATTTCATTTTTAAAATAAAACTTAATTATTAGGTGAATTATAATTTCAAAATGGTGTAATTTGGATATTTTACTGAAAAATGGATTTCTAGTCAAACCGGTCAAACTTTGACTTTTAACTTTTAAATTTAAATATTAAAATTCTTAAATTTTATCTTTTATTATGAAAATAGATTTAATAACTTGAATACAGCTTTTCGTTTCATTGGAAACGGAGTTAAATTGTAGAAGTTATGTAATTTTCAATTTTGTGTATAAACTGTTTATTTTGCAATATTATTTATTTTAAATCATATAAATTATATTTTTATTGTCATATTTTGTTTTAATATGTGTTAATAGGTTATTTAATGTCTTTTAATATTTTTAAAATGATAATATAATTTTTCTAAAGTATACTTGAATTTATTTCAATTTATAAAGCCTAGTTTCCATTTTTTTGCTATTTTCTTCATTAAATTATATTTAATTAAATTTTATTTATTTATTTTTGTGAATTTATTTTTATTGTGTGTTCTTATCTTTATTTATAAATATTTTTCAAGTACATAAAGATTGTCTAAAGTTCATTTGAATTTGTTTCAAATTTATAAAGCCTAGTTATGTATATATTGCCATTTTCTTTATTTATTTGATTTTTATTTAAATTTATTTATTTTCTTTTCTTATTTATTTTATTTTCTGAGTTTATTTATCTTTATTATCAGCCTTGTTATGTATTTATAAAATTAAAATGAATTTGTGGAAATTTGAAAAGACTTGAAACTCTTAGATTTCCAAAGTCTTTTCCTCTTCCGACCTTTCATTTTCCCAACTCCTCTCTTTATTGATTTTGGCCGTATACTTCAATTCTCTTCAGCCTCATCTTCATTTTCACATGAATTACACTTCCTCAAACATTCCTCAACAAAAAAAATACGGCCATCTCCTTGTTATTCAAAAATTTGGTAAAAAACATCTTTTCTTTTCATGTTTTCTTTGTTTTCTTTTGTGATTTGCACTTGCCTTCTTCATCTCTATTGGATCGGCCTCCTTCCTCCTCCACCTTGGCCACCTCCACCACCACCCCCTCTGAACAACAGCACCTCCAGCACCTTCCCATGCCATAGCCGAGCCCCTATGTGATGAAACTCCACCAAAGTTGCACAAACATCACCTATATGCATACAAGCCGAGCCATCCACCTTCCATCACCTCTCTCCACCACATGGCTGACCATATATCACCACCACCTCCTGTTCCAGACCTGACACATCATGCCACATCACCACCTGACCCCCTGAGCCATGGCCATGCCCCTCCATGCCTTGCCCGAGCCTTGTAGTGGCCTTGAACTCATGCTTTTGCCTTGTATTGGTAGTTTCTACATCACCAAATGTTGCACCACTTTCTCTAGGTTAGGCCGACCCATACACCACCACCACCAGCCTTTTCCTGACCCATACACCTCTGCCACACCTGTAGTTGACCACCTGAAGACTGTCCGTGACTTGGAGTGCCTTGGCCGTGACCTTTAGTTCCTTGAAAACAGTGCGTGTTGCCTTGTAGTTGTTGTTTCGTGCTCACAAACCTTTTCTCCATCATTTTCCCATGCTATGACCGACCTTTAGGAACACAAACCTGATCTAAAACCATGATGTAGCCGTGCCATTTCAGATCATAACTGAAGCATAGATGGTAGAAAGCAAGTGCAAACACTTTGGCTTTGTTTTATGCATCCAATTCTAGCATTGTTAATGGTATCTTGTGTTGAAACTTATATATTGTTTTATTGTTTGTTCAAATGTATCCAAGGAGATTCATCTTTGGCTCTCTCACTCAAATCATATTCGAGTTGTCGTGCCTTCGTAGTCTTTGTATTGTGTGCTTTGGTGGCTATCTCCAGCTTTTAACAAGTGAGTAATTCTCACCAGACAATGTGTACTTATATAACTAGTAAACTGACACCATTTGAATCTGTAAAATTATATCATCCTGTTGTAACTGTTATATTATGATCATATAATGTTTACCCCTGTTATTACATTTGTTATATCATCTATTACTGTTATCTCATGCTATTCTGTTTATTTATATCAGTTTATCACACTGCAAGTTCCCTGTAGATTAGAATCACTATGGGTTGAAATGATACATACCCGAACGGACTTTAGAATAAGGAAAAATCGTTATGGGCTGAAATGATAGGCCTGAACGGTTTTTATTTATTTATTTATATTACTTGGGATTGCGGGTTTGAAATGATAAAACCCGGTTTTTCTTTGTAAACTGCGGATTGAAATGATACATATCCGTATCACTTGACCTAGGCTAGAAAATTATATACAGACCCGTGGTTTATATATTTTTCTGAAAATTTTAAAATACTTTTTTTAATGTAAATATTATGGTATTTTGATTCAAATTTCATTAAAATGATTTCTATAAAGTATTTGTGATTTTCTACAAATTAAATAAGTGAATTAAGTAAATGGTGAAGTAGAATTTGAAATATAAGTTAATTTTGGAATTTATGATTTTGTTTATAAATGGAATTTTGTAAAGTAAGAAAATATGACAAATTTGATTTAAAGATGAATTTAATGATTTTTATTAAGTAATAATAATGTTTTAAAGGTGTTAATGCTTTTGTATAAATTAAAATATGGAATAAATGAACATTTAAGCTGAATTTGGAAATATAACTTAAATTGAATTTTGTGAAATTTGTTTAAAAGTGAAATTTTAATTAAGTAAAATAAATGGAAATAAGCTATATTTTTTGGAAATTTAATCTTAGTTATTAAGTTAATAATTTAATTAAAGAAATGAAAATTTAATTGTTATTAAATTTGATTTTTGTATGGAAATTTGACTTTATAAAATCATAGAAATAAAGGTATTTAAATGATTGTGTTAAATGTGAAATATATGATTTTATAAGTTAAAATGATTTATATTAAAAGTTAATTATTTGTGGAATTGTAAATAAAACTCTGAATATGATTTAACAGCATTTTGAAATGTAATGTAAAGGATATTACAGCATTTTGTAAATGTTGTAGTGTTTTAAATGAACTAAAAGGTTAATTTGAAATAAAGGCTATTATAGCACTTTGTAAGTGCTATAGTGGTTAAACTTAACACGTAAGTTAACTGAAACTTAAAAGAAATCTATTACACCATTTAACGCTGTCTTTTGTTAATTAACTGTTTTAAACTATAACTTTACGTAACATTTTATAAGTGCTACGGAAACTATATTTTGTTGTTTTAAATTAATTTTAATGAAAAATAATCTCTGGAAAATGATATAATTTTGGGAAATTAAATGTTAAATTTCTAAAGATAATGAAGAGATATTTAAGTGGAAGAATTTGATTTCTAATGTGAGTTTAAAATGGTATTTAAATTTAATAAAATGAATGGATTTAAATGGTATTTAAATGAATAAAAATGAATGGTGTTTTGAATAATATTTTGATATTGTGAAATGAGTTTGAAATGATACTTGATTTCTGACTTATTTAATTTATTTGATAAATGAATATTTGAAGTATATATTAATTGAGTTTATTTAAATGATATTGGATTTATGAAATGTGGGAGATTTAAAGTTTTGAAATATACTAAAGATTGAATATTGTATTTTGTGGATTTAATCTATATTGGGAATTGATAAGATTTGAAACGGTTTGTTGGTAAACTGTAATTGAATTGAAATTTGATGGTTTGAATTTAATAAGTTTGTAAATGTATAGAATTAAAAGATGATTTTAAATATATGATTTCGAAATGCTGTGATTTTCAAAGTATAATGATTTCAAATGTTTTGTTTCAAAAGAGTTATAACTTTGAAAGTATAGACTATTTGAAAGGTGAATATATGTTTGAAATGGAAATGATGTTGTTTTGAAATGAACATAGTTTTGAAATAAAATGATTTTGGTTTCGAAGTATAACTATCAAAGGTATGATATTTTGATATATAAAAATGATTTGAAATAAAGTTTGAAAAGATATAATATTTTGATGTATTAAAATGATTTGAAAAGAAGTTTGAAAGGATACGATATTTTAGAATATTGAAATGATTTGGAAATGATAAATCTTTATTTTGATAAAGACATGATTTTGAAATGATATCTTATTTTGAAGTAAAGTATTGTTTTTAAAAGTTATAACCACGGGTTATAATAACGATTGGTTGGCAAAGAGACCGGGATCGGATATGGACATACTCTCTGTCGATACCGAAAACCACTTTGACAACCGTGTACGCGGTGGAGATTCCAGAATGAAGTAGGATGGTGGCGACGTTCTTAAGGTAGGTTACGTGGACCCAACTCCCGTGAGTTGGCATAAGGTGGCTAAAACAGGAGCGATTGACGGACCAATGAGGTAGCACCTCTTATCGGACACACTTCTTCGATACCATTCTATTACTTGTGATTGATTTGGTGGCCACCCTTGATTGGGAGTGTTGTTCGAGGTGGGCGGTAGTGGCTGCTATGCGTCACCACTAGTCCGGATGCGTAATTGGTATATCTACCCTGGCATTGCCTAGTTGTGCCGTGTCACCTACCATATCGAGCTTTACTACGATTATGATTTTAAGATCCGACCGCGTTAAGGTTCTCCATCCCCTTAACGCTATTTTCTATATGATTATACTTTACTGATTAGACATTATTATAATAGCGAATATTACTACATAGTAGATAGTTTAACGGATCCTTAAAGAATGGGCGGTCCCAAGCATTCTTTAAGTCACTTGTACCTTATTACAGTTCACTTGAGTTGGTTTATATTATATAAGTATATATTGTCCTGACTCGAGTGTTTTGTGTTTTGCTTTACGCTCGGGTCAGCCTGAGTATTCACAGATTTGGATTTCCACCTTCTGGAGATTTGAATCGCTGGAGATTATCTGCTAGTCTTGTTCTATCGACTTCAGTTATGTTGCTCTGTTCAGCTTGTACTTGGTTATCTTATTTATACTTCCGTTGTACTCTATTTCTTCTATTGTATCTTATGTACTCTGATATATTTATATAGTAGCTTCATGAACTACTATTTCTTTTACTTCCGGTGCATTATTTTACTCTGTGTCTGTGATCTGTGATTATATTTATTTACTGTATATTCTGAGATTTGCCAAATTTAAATTACAACGCGGTATTTTGAGCAATTCAACTCCGGCATGAGTGTCTACCTATACACTTATAATGGATGCGAATGGTTGAAAATATCGGGTCGTTACAGCTACTTCTTCCAGAAGATACCAAGATTCTATCACTCGCTTCTGTTCAACCGACAGATCCAAATTCTACTCATCCAACTTAGAAGATGGACTCCGAACCTTAACAGGTTTCCTTCAGAGATTGTGAAATCCTTACAATTGCAAAGTTCACTTGAGACGGTATTAGGTTTACAGTCTCGACAAATACACTTCCAACCTCCACTCTCAGACTCCTATTCCTAGATGATAAATTATTATCATCTCAACCAATCATTACAAATACCATATATATTTAAAATGATACTTTTTATATATAGAAATTATATCTGGGTAAAACTATTTCACCTTCCCTTTTTAAAACAATATTGTGTCCATTGGCCTGGTCCAAGTGTTTAGAGATCCCTATCAATAACGTTAGCTACTCGTATTGACCAGAATCCATATACCACTTAACCGATCAATTAACACAATATAAAATCATTTTATATAACTAACAAATACGCGCTCTCGTATATATATATATACACTCAAACAGGTTGCTACAGATCCTGTCTCTAATGAACAATCCTTCCGAACCTAGGTATTCACTTAACCTAGTGTTCTGATATTCACTTAACCAAAAGCTTAGGCATTCGCTCAACCTATGCTCCGATACCAACTGTAACGACCCGCCACTCATTCCACAGAATGACGCATCATTAATAAGAAAGAAAGGGGTAGAAAATAGAAAATAAGAGAAGAAAGAAGAAACAACAACAACGATCTCACAACGGAATGAATAAATTATATTAATAACATAAAGAAACTATTACATAGTATAAAACACTTATCAGAGTTTACACAACTATACAACACATACTTGACAGTTATAAACATCTGTCTAGATATTACAACTCAAATACAATACAAGACTCTAACACAGATATCAACACAGCGGAATACTATATCTACGAACGCCGAAGCCTCCTGCTCCATTGCTCCTCCACAATTCGTCAAAGCTAAACCTGAATCCCTTGGCTACTCGTAAAAATTTGAGTACCCAAGAGTTTATAAAACAGAAATAAACAACTTGGGTCAGACATGGGTCTGGTGTGAGTAACAGGTTAAACTTGTTTAACTTCAAAACCTTTTGAAAGAAAAGGTATCACGTAAGACTCCCCACAAATAAACATGGGTAAGTTTTTACCTTACGCTAACCAAAACATTGATAGGAAATTCGATTGTATTATGATAGGGTCTAAGGTTTTCAAATAAATATGAAATAGCCGAAATTGTTACATTATTAAATTCCAGCATACATAAGTATACAATCAAGTCCGTTATCACTTATTGGAATTTGGATTTCCATACAATGGCAGAGCTACCGGGGTACCGCTCATCACAGTACGGGGCCTAGATCACCGTACCGAGGATCACTCCCAATCCCCTGCAACACAAAGCCGGAACCATCCCTTACTGGATAATCCCGAATAAAATCACCCCACAGATGGCCGTCGCCAACTGCACCACTAAGCCGAAATAAAAGGAACTTCTCTAGACAGGGATGACCTTACTCTCAGTGGGTGCTACCCACGAAGCCTTGCTGCACCTCCCCTGTTTTAGCCATTTCCGGTTTGATGAGGCTTGAGGTCACGATTTACCTTTAAATCAGAACATCACTTAGAATGCTCATCGTCCACCTGACGATGTTTTGAAAGCATTCGATCCATACAAGTTCGTTCCGGGTTCGAACGAAACCGAAGGCATTATCTCGTTACACTCGTGTTGGAATCACCCTCAGAGTTAACGACAATAACCCTTGCACTTTGAATCTTCATCTTCACTTGAGATTCACGACCTATCGTTAATTTGGATCGATGTGGTATTCGGGTCTCCAGACCTGGCATCCCGGTATACGGAAACCCTATCCCGGTCTCATCGAAATCCAAAACGTATCTTTTAAGGCCAAGTTGTTTTAAAGTTAAAACAATTCAATTCTTATCTATACTACACACAGATAGATAATAGATAATCCATATTATCATCCAAACAGATAATTCATATTATCATTTTAATCCAACCAACATCTATATCATAGATCAGTATATCTCTTATCAGAGATATCAACAATGCAAAGCATTTAATACTACTCATCCATCATAAGTAATGATTTATATCATCTTTAATCAATTTAAAGTGAATTAAATTAATTACTTCATTTTATAAATCCTGCTTACTTAATTATTAATTAAACCAATTAATTAATCATACTTTAAGTATCATCTTAATTAATAGTATCATCTTAATTAATCATTCCTGATTAATTATACTTTAATTACTTTAAGTAATTAATACTTAATTAATTTCACAAATTAATTATCTTAAACCATTCAGTAATTAATCTTAAATTACTTCATTAATTAATTAATTATACTTAATTACATTAATCCTTAATTAAGTACAATTAATTAATTACTTTAATCATTTATTATTGATTAATTAATCTTAATTAATCAACCTTTAATTACATTATTAATTATATTAATTAATAATCCCTAATTACTCCATTTAAATTAATTACATTTAATAATTAATCTTAAATTAAACCATATTTATTAATCACCTTTGATTAATTTCATTTAGTAATTAACTTCCCTTAATTACTCTTCCATAAATTAATTACTCATTAATTAATTATCTTTTAATTAATCCCTTGATTAATTATTCTAAGTAATTAACTCAAATTACTTTCATTATCTCCATTTAATTACATCCAGTAATTATCTTTAATTACTTCCTAAGTAATTACATTTCACTAATTACATTTAAGTAATTATACTTATCACATAATCAAGTGATTATCTTAAATTAATTCAATTAATAAATTTAACTAAATCAAATTTATTAAATTAATTACCTTAAGTAATTAATTACCTTAATTACTTCCATTAAGTAATTATACTTAACTAATTTCATAATGATTAATTAATCTAATTGATTATCAAAATCAATCATATTAATTAATTATTTAATAACCCTTAATTAATGATCCCTCGTTAATTAATAAAAATTCTTTAATTATTTCTTTAGGTAATTAATCTTTAATCAATTATTAAAACAACTTGATAAACTCTTACTTACCAATTAATTAATTAAATTATCAATCATTCTTTAATTACCTTATTAATTTAATTACTCCTATAAAATTAAATCTTAATTACTTTCTGAACTAAAGAATTAACCTTTAACTACTTTAGTTATTATTAACAAAAGTCTTTAAAACATTTTTCTTTAAAATCTTTTCTTTTAATTCATTTTAAATTAAAAGATTTAAAATAGATTACAATTTAACTTTAACCAATATTTAAATCAAATATACAAAATCTTTTTAAAACAAATGTTAAGAACACTTAACATTTATAAAAGAAATTTACAAGATTTTAAAACCAATTTATTTAATTTAAAAATTCTTTTAAACTATACTTTAAATATTTAAAGATGTTTAAATATTAAAATAAAAACTTATTTATTTTTACAACTGGGATTTAAGTTTAAATTTCTGTTTTCAAATTTTAAATCAATTTTAAAATTTAAAAACACACAGGCTTTAAAACCTGTAACTATTCAACTTACCCGAGCCATATCACAAAATACCCGAGAAAAAGTTGAAAACCCCCGAGTATCCCTTCGAGTTTTTCCTTCTATTTTATTTCTAAAAACTGTTATAACCCATACGAGTTTTCCCCTGGAAACAACTCGAGCCAGATCCCAACAATCACGAGCACGACTTCGAGTCACTCACGCACTTTACTCGAGAAAAATTCGCGACCTCCTCTGCTAAGCCAAACAAAACACTGACACGCTGATACTCATTCACGTGCACACACGAGATGATCACCTCCGATCATCGATGACCACGCCAGCATCTCATCCACGACCATCCCTCATGATCCTGATCACCAGCAACTCGAACCATCTTCCCACTCGAAATCGAGCTTCCTGTCATGGAAACTAGAGCAAAACCCAAAACCTGTCAACGTTCTCCCCTTAAAACTCCGACCACCATTTCCTTTGAAACTCCGGCGAAGACCCCGTCAACCCACCATCTTCCAGTGCCCAAAACCCCAACCAACTCGATCACCAGATGAACTCGAACTCACGCAAAAATTGTAACCCAGTAAAACTAGGGTTCCAAAGCTTCAAATTTAAAATCGTCATCACTAAATTGAAATTTACCAAAACTGATAATTTTCCCATCCTCATAGATCACTTCTCCACCTACGGAAGTAAACTCAACCTCCAAGATCAAACAGATCACCAGAAAATTCAAATTTTCCCTTTCCAGTTCAAACATGAATTGCTCTCAACTCCTAATTCTAAAAATCCTAATTTTAGTTTTAAAATTCATGATTTGGTTCAAGTATTCCATTGATATTCCTGAATTTATGAATTTAGAAGTTTGAATTTTCCACTTTTACTTATTCTACTCTGTTATTCATGGTTTCCAGTGAGCTTCTAAATTTATTTTCACTTAAATCAAATTTTAAAATTTACTTTGTGATAATACAACCAACTTAAGTTTAGAACTTAGATCCTAACAAGGCTTAGATAAAGAGGAATTGAATTTCATTGAAAATCTTAGTTTTAAAACTAAGAACAGAGATGTCACAGAGACAACAAACATGCACACATCAATACATCCAACTATACACAAAAATTTCATAAATAAACAAACACACTAACATGCTTTTATTCCAGAATTTACATGCAACCAGATTAAGATACTTAAGCTTTTAAGAAAAGGTGTTACTCACCAGATTTTGAGAATGAACCGAGCATATCTTTTGAAACTGCTTCTGAATTTTAAAACTGGAATTGCCTTTGCCCTTTAAAACTTTTAAACTTGAATATTGGCTTTAGAAACTTGCATGCACGTCATTATCTTGTTGAGATAATGCTTTAGATTCCAGGTTATTGCTTGTTCCAGATTTGAAGAAATGCAGGCTTCCAGATTTGAAAATGAATGTAGACAGAAGACTTGTTTTCCAGATTCTTATTTCCAGATTGCAAATGCATTACAGGGATTGAAGAAGAAGTTTTACAGGCTTTTGAAGAAGAGATTGCAGGCTAATGGTTTGAAAATGAATTACGGTTTGAAGAAGTTTCTGGTTTGAGAGATTTTTACAGATTTGCTTTTCTTCTGGGAATTTTTGTTTTGAAAAGATGCTTTAAGTTGCAGATTTTGTTTTTGAGAATTTTGTTTGAGTATACTTCAGATTTTGGTTTTTGAAAATAGGCTGAAGTCTTTTGTCTTTTGAATTGAAGAAGATAGAAAAGAAAAAAAATGAGGATAAGAGATAGATGTATATATAAGTAAAAATGATTTATTAAAACAAAAGAAAAATGGAAATTAAAAAGATTGACACTTGTCTTTCTTATGCCTTAATCTTATAACACATATTATATTAAAGCCTTAGGAACTAACACATGTCTTTTTAGTTAGTTTATATTTATTTTAAATGTAGATAAAAGCTTTTTCTTTCTTTACTTAAATACTTCTCTATTTATAAATTACTTTTAAAAGAAAATAAAATCAATTGTATATGTATAAATAAAAGCTTATACATGTATTTTTGAATCCAAATATTTTAAAATATCTACCTTTGATTTTCAAAACTAATTTACATTCAAACTCAAATTATATTTAAAATCCAATTTAAAGTCAATTTAAAACAACACATTCAATTTGAAAATAACAACCTTATTTTATTAAGGTCTATTTATTTAAAAACAATATACTATTAATATTGTTTGAAAATAACTCATTAATCAATTTTAAAATAATTTATAAAAGAGATTATAAATTACTACTATTTATTAAATGAATTAACATATCATATGTAAATGGTATTTTAAACTTATATATACTCTTAAATCATATTTATTAACAATATTTAAAAAGAAAATAAATTAAACCTTATTATAAATCTTATTTAAAACCATATAGATATTTATTTTAAATAACTTTGAAAAGCTAATATTAAATAAATCCAAATCTCCAAACTATCAATATATATATATTAGAAATTTAAAACAAGATTTTATTTATTATTTAAATTCCAAATCCAAGCTTATCCATTTACAATATATACAATTGTATATACATTATAAATAGAAATAATCTTATTAATTTTTTTAAAGGATAAATTCACTAATTAAATATTCATTTAATTAGATTATTTAATCAATTTAAATATTTATTATTAAAAATTATCAATCAATTTAATTATTTAAACAGATTATTAAATTGATATTGTCCCAAATTTCCGGGATATTACAATGGATTTCCATAAAATGATCAGGTGAAGGGACTACCTTTCGGCAATACATCTCTAGAGGAATGTACAGAGGCCCAACTAATGGTTCTCTACCAACATAAGACCAACCTACATGTTTCAAGATAGTACCGGATATGTCATCTCCCCGGTCATTACCGACCTGTCTGATAGCTCACTTTGCCTACACCACAATAATTTAATACTCGACGTCATAGCGGGAATAAATATATCTAGAAGGGGATAATCATACCCTAACGGTTGCGAACCACATAGCCCTGCCGCATCTACCATGTTTTGGTCATTTCCGGGTGTGAGGCCTGAGGTAACGATTACCTTTCACATAGTATATCATCTTTCCTCCATTAATGCCACATTGCCATTCCATAATCACACAACTGATTTCTACCAACGTACAACCCCTGAGCTCATACGTCTCAGGAAAGGGTGTTAAGCTAAGAGAAGTTTCCTTCTTCGCCACCAAGCATATGATACGTTTATATTGATCAATCAATGTGATTTTAAAATGCAATGTCACCATACAAGTTCATTCTAGGACTGAACGAAACCGAAGGCACTCTCCTACCACATCCTGTTGGGAGTTAACCCGAGAATTAGTAGCGAGAAGTCCTTGCATTGAAGATCTTAAATGAAGAACTATTGCCACAAAATATGATATGGGAAATTTCCCCCAAGGGTCAGTGACAAGCAGTCCTACATTCCATTTTCCAAATCATATCCATATCTTCACTTCGAATACGTAAATTGGTTTGAAGTGGTTTTCGGACAAGAATTACCCAGATCCGACCCCGGTTCCGTCAAATCAACTATCGATAAAAGAGGTCAAGTAAATAGTGAATAATATTTGATTATTTCATTCCCTTTATCAAAAATATCTTTTAGAGATATATATCTTTAAAACACTTCTTTCCGGTATATGCAGAATCATTTAAACCTCTCTTATCAAATCCTTTGATTCTTAAAACCTTTTTAAACTTGGAATAATTCGAAATCATTTCATTTTTTACTTAGGAGAATATTTTCAAATCATTTCATTTAAATTTTTACAAATATTTTTTAATTCAAAACTCGAGATTTTATTTAGTTCAAAAAGTTTTATCTAGGAAGTTAATCGAAAATTAGTAAATATTAATGAGCAGAATCTATAGGAATCATCTAATTCTACTCAATATCAATTCCCGTATTCAAAAAATACTATGGGTGGAATAACGACGAAATCACCTTTTGAATTCGATGAATAGTACAAGTTCCTTCTTCAGGCTTTAATGCTAAGTATAAGAAGATCATCTCTATACAATCAATGTTTATTTAATTTAAATTTGGAAAATTTAAATCTTTTTATACTTAACCTGTTTCCGACATTTCGACCTTATCTATCCCTCCCATAGGGAAGAGTCCACGTGAGCCAGGGCACTGGTTGCTCCTGAACATCTCTTAGTTTAAGCATCTCCCATTCGAATCTCACGCATAGAAAAATCCAGTCTACTTGTCGGTTTTAGAGCCAAGATTAAACCACTTACTTTGCAATAGCTTTTCTTTAAATCGTTTATTTAAATTCTTTTTAAATAAACTATAAAACTTCCAAATCATCATTAAAACACTTTATTATTTATTTGAAAACATTTATCATAGATTTGGAAAAGAATTGTTAAGTATAAAGCTATATTTCAAAGGTTATAGAAAAGTGCTGCAAAAAGTGCTTTTTAAGCTATATAGATCAAAACGACTTTCCTATTATTTGGAAATTCATTTTTTATAACTAAAATCACTTTTAATTTTTTTAATATTTTTAGAGTTTATTTCATATTTTTAAACAAATTTGAAATATCATTTTCAATGAAATCCTTTTATGGATTCCGAACTGCAAAACAATGGTTTTTCCAAAAACTTGTTTTACTCACATCTCAAAATCTACTTATCAAAATCTCAATTTTCTTTCTTTATTTGAAAACTATAGAATAGTCTGAAAAATTATTATCTCGAAGAATTCCAAGCTATATTCCATTCTATATACTCATTTGACTTTTATGGCTCGAAATCGCGAACTTCCGTAATGCGACGCGCCAAATTTTGACTATATTTTCCATTATCATTCAAACTTCACCAAAACACTTTCATATGTTTAAAAAACATTTCAAAGTTAATTTTAAACCATTTTAAAGAGGTTTAACATTCCATAAAAACCAATTTATTTAATATAGGAAAGTGATTTCCTTTGTGCTTCTCGATGTGTATTTCCATGACTTTCATATATATTCAACATTTATATTAAAAACCAAAATTTGATGATCAAATTTTATTAAACATCTATTGAAAATATCATATTACCATCCAAGAATATAATATAAGTAATAGTTTCTTACTTATAGTTTATATTGCTAACTACATTTCAAACATTCATCACCCAAACATCCAAACATCATTAGCATCAAAATAGTTACGTTAACCATTTTTAACTACTTATAATGGTTAAAGTTAAATTTCTCACATTGATTTTCTATCGGAAAATGGCTATAGCTTCATTAACTCATGTCCAAGCTCACGAACCCCAACACCTTACGTCTTAGTTTGCTAGGCCATTCCATGCCAAAAGTGGTGCTCGGCCAAGCATGGGAAATGGGGTGTAGGACTTCGGATTATTATTGAATTTACCAAAAACTAGACCTAAAAATAGGTCATTTTCTCTTGGGTTTTTGGACATTCTACTCTCTGAATTTGGAAATGTGGTCAACATGAAAGCTGTTGAAAATTCTTTTCTCTACGGTTCTAAAAAATGAAACACTCGATTTTGATTGTTTTGAGGAAGTTATGATCAAAAGAAGAGAGGGTATTCTCGGATTCGTAAAAACAAAGCCTGAAAATGCACTATAAAAAATGGAAATTTGACATAGTTAGATTTAAAACTGGAAGAAGTTCTAAACATGAAAGTTGTAGCCACTGGAATTCTACGTGGTTTGTAAAAAAGAATTACTTCATTTGGTCTGATTTGGAGGAGTTATACTCGCATGAAAAATAGGTATTTTCAGCCATTAAAACTGGGCTCGAAAATGCTTTGGAGAGAATGGAGTTTTGAACATAGCTAAGCTTAGGATAGGAAGAAGTTGTTAACTAGAAAGTTGTAGCCATTGAAATTTTGAATGGGTTGAAAAAAATGAATTGCACCATTTCGTTCACTTTTGAGAGAGTTATGGAGGAATGGAGAAGAGGCAAAATGGGTGGGTATTTATAGGCAAGTAAAGAGGTAGATATTTATCACCACCTTACAACATCCACCATCATCACCATCATTACTTAAACCACCGTCCATACCGCACCATTTTAGCCGATATGACCCCTATGTGAGTGCACCCATGTGCATACTTAAGTGCATGTTCTTGTTTGACTTTGTGAAAGCTTAAGTATTAAGTAAACTAAAATATCTAAGATATTTTTTCATATTTATTATATGTAAATATGTTTCTACTTTTCTACCATTATTATATGTATATGTATTTATTAATATATGTGTGTGCATGTCACAAAGGTGTAAAAGATATAAACAACATTGTATAAATTATATACATCAAACTATTGAAAATCAAAATTATATCTAATAAAATTATATTTCAATCATATAAAAACAACGACGGCCGCATCTTCATCACCGAACCCTAACCCTACGAACTTGACTTTTTCATCTGATCTACCTTCTTAGGAAGGAGAAGATGATGATAATTGGCAAGAGGTTAGAAGAAAAGGTAAGCAGAAGATGGCGGTTAACCCTAACTCAAATCGAATTTGTTCGACTTATGCCGATGCGCTTAGATTTTAAGTATTCTCGAAGGAAAGTTCAAAAGTTGGACAAAGGTTACAGACTGTAAGGGGAGCATAGATAATAATGTCTGATTTTATGATAAAACTGCTGATGACAAAGGAGAATTTGCGGAGACTGATGAGGACGACTATGCAGAGGCTATTAGCATGTGGAGAAACTCTGTATACTTATATATGGGAGGAAAAAGGCCATATTATATTCATTTTAATGCATATATCAAAAGGGAATGGAAACCAGAAGGGGGATGGAACATTTTTGCAAGAGAAAATGGTTACTATTTCATGAAATTTGAACTAGAATCAGATTGTCAAAAAATTATTGACAATGGTCCATGGTTCATGGACAGTAAATTACTTTTCATTAAAAGATGGGAAGCAAATTTAAGATTGGAGCGTGATATGCTATATTCACATCCTATATGGATCAGGTTAATGAACCTTAACTTAGCATTATGGAGCAGTAGAGGACAAACTTGCTAGTCTTATAGGTAACCCTATAAAGATGGATAAGGATACTAAACACGTGAGAACACTTAGATTTGCAAGAGTCCTTGTAGAAATTTCAGCATATTCTAAATTACCTAACAAGCTACGTGCTAAGGATAGTAATGGCAAAGAATTGAACAAGACATGGAATATGAATTTGTTCCTCCAAAGTGCACACAATGTCTATGCTTTGGTCATACACAAATGCAACGTACAAGAAATAACACACAAGGATGGAGGGTTAAGGAGAAAAATCTGGAAGATTCAAATAATCATAGTGCAAGTGACCAGAGAAGTGTTTTAGATGAAGTGGGATATTCAAGAATATACAAGCAAGCCAAAATGAATCATTAGAGCAACCAGATATATTACAAGGCCCACAAAAACCTACAGTTGATAATATAAACATGGAACCAGCTGATATACACAACAAATATAATACTAATAGTACTATTACTGATTCAGTATATCATAGTATTGTTGATATTCAAATACACTCTGACTATTTCCTAAGGTCTGAAGTGGATTACCCTATGGTTGACCAAACAAACTAGTAACAGGAGAATTTGAACAATTTGATCCAGGACAAGGCACTGAAACGGGTGCTTGGTGAGACTGACCAGAATGAAAAGGAGCTTAAATCATTGGAAGATATTAGTAAAATGAATATAAACTTGGCTTCCAATGACGAGGAGATGTATGTTGATCCAAAAACAAGCACTTACACAAAACCAAACTAGGCATACATAGAAAAGTTTAATAAGAAAGCTAGTAAGCATGGTCCAAAGAACTTTGCTCCTAGAAACTTGAGGAGTAATAAGGCACCACCCTCCCTATGACAATTATTTGCTGGAATGTTAGAGGTCTTAATAGTGATGAAAGACAATTAGACCTCTTTAATTTAAGAAATAAAAATAAACCATCATTATTTGGTTTACTTGAGAATAAAATAAATAATAGTAGAATAGATAATTTTCATTATACTTTGGGTGCAAATTGGAGTATATATCATAATAACTCATCTACGTGCAAAGGAAGAATCTTAGCTGCTTGGTGTTGTGAATTTTGGTCGTGTAAATTGTTAAGCACGGATGATCAGCAAATTACAATAAAAGCTACAAATACTGGTGGTTTGACAGTTCACATTACATTCATATACGCTAGTAATTTTGCATCAATTCGTTCAGGACCCTGGAAACAACTTTTAAATATTTCAAATCAAATTGATGCTCCTTGGTTCAATATGGGAGATTATAATGCAATGTTAAAGGCAGAAGATAAAGTTGGTGGTCTCACTTTGAAGGCATCCCAGCTGGAGGAATTTAATGGTTGTGCCACTGCTGCTGGATTGACTGAAGTTGCTCACACTGGGCTGAAATATACATGGAGAAGTGGAGAAGTTAAAAAGATTGCATGCAAACTGGACAGAGTGCTTGTAAATGCTGAGGCTATTAACTGGTTCCCTAACATGAAAGTAACTATTTTGCCCTGTTCTACTAGTGATCACTCCCCTCTTCTTATTGAACTCATTCAAGTCAACATAGAGATAGGTAAGCTGTTCAGGTATGCCAATTTCTGGCCTTTGTGTAAAGATTATTACATTCCAGCTGGTTTTTCTACCTTAAACATTTTTGAAGGCAACAACTCATTTATTTTGATTATGATTCTTAAACACATAAAAATGAGACTCAAAGAATGGAATAAGTGTAGAATAAAGCAATCGAATAAAATTACTCAGCTTCAGGAAATTCTGGACAAAACACAATCTGCTCTAGATGAAGACCCTTACAATAATGAGTTAAACAAAGAATTTTTTAAAGTGCAACATGAACTCAAGCATGCATTACAAATTCAAGCAATGGAGTTGAAGTAAAAAAGCCAAGGAAAAATGGTTGGTTGAGGGAGATGAATGCTCAAAGTTTTTATACACTAAAATGTCTCTTAGACAAAATTATAATAATCTGTATAATGTCATTGATGCAAATGGTGAACATGTTACTAATCTGTGTAAGTTGGAGGAGGATGCAATTGCTTATTTTACTGATTTGTTCAATGGAGAATATCCAGTAGACTTACATGTTGTGAAAACTAGAAGCTTGATTACTGAAGGGGGATGTCATATGCTGACCAGGGGCATTGAAAGCAGGAAAATTGAGGAAGCTATTAAATCCATTCATTATGATTCCAGCCTAGGGCCAGATGGGTTGGGCTCTCATTTCTATTTAACCCACTGGCAAAACCTAAAAGAAAATTTGAGATTAGCTATTAGGAAGCTCTTGACACTGGTAGAATCATAAAAGAAATGAACCATACATTCATTTGTCTTGTACCAAAAAATGAAAAGGCAGCACAAATTCCGGACTACATGCCAATTTCATGTTATAATGTCTCTTATAAAACCCTAAGTAAAGTTATTTGCAATAGGATTAAACTTGTCCTATCTAATTGCATAGGGGAGTGCCAAAGTGCTTTTATTAAGGGGAGAAGTATATTTGAAAATTCTTTGTTAGCTCATGAACTGGTCAAGAACTTTAAAAAGAAGGGAGCTAATAAAATATGTATAAAAGTTGATCTTTAAAAGACTTATGATAAATATAGAAAATTTATCATTCATATGCTGAGGTGTATGAGATTTCCTGTTAAAATCTTGAATCTAATTAAAGAATGTATAAGCTCACCCACTTACTCTATATTAATCAATGGTGTGCCTAAAGGGTTTATAAAGAGTAATAGTGGCTTGAGAAAAGGTGTTCTGCTATCCCCTTATTTATTTGCTATTGCAATGGAATTCTTCACTCTTTAAATGGAAATTTACACTCACAACAACAAAATACAGCCAGTTATAAAATTCAGCCTCAAATAACACATCTTTTGTATGCTGATGATCTTATTATTTGTTACAAAGCTAATCATACTGCTATTATGGGTTTGAAAGACATATTTCACCAACTTGAGTAGTTTGTTGGGCTGAAGGTTAATGTGCAGAAAACTAAATGCTACTTTAATGATCACTGCAGAAACAAAGAGTCATTTTGTTTACTCTTTAATTTTGAGGAGGGGCAGCTATCTGTTAAATACCTTGGTGTGCCATCATCAACTAATATTATCACTGACAGGGAATGTGAAGTTCTTGTCACAAAAATTAGAAACAAGCTTCAAAGCTGGAGCTCAAAATTGTTATCTTTTGCTGGCAGGATTAAATTAGTTCGCACTATTATTACATCTATGATTAGATTTTGGTTGCAAACATTTCAAATTCCTTGTGCTTCCATTGATAAAATTGAAATTGTTTGTGCCAATTTTATATGGAGAGGGGGAATCCACAAAGTTTCATATAAAACTTTATGCAAACCAAAAAATGAAAGAGGGGTTGGACTCAAAAACCCCAAGGATATGAAAAAAGCTTATGCAGCTAAACTGGCTTGGAAAATTCTCAGTGGAAAGGGTCTTTGGGATGAATGGATGAGGAGCAGATATCTAACAGATAATTTCTGGATTCAGAAGGAGAATATAAATGCATCAGGTACATGGAAGACAATTCTTAGGGCTAGAAGTGACATTCAGAAACTGGTATATAGAAAAATTGCAACTGGAAAGGGCACAAGTTTCTGGTTTGATCCCTGGTTGAATAATGAATGTGTTATAAATAAATTGGGCCGGGACGGTTTTACTGCTTATGGAGGAAGAGACTTTATGTTGGATAAAATTATTCATGATAACTCATGGGTATTTCCTTCTGATTATTCAGCAACTCAGATTAGACAAGATATAATGAGTATTCCTCTCAGTTCCTCTACATTGGCTAACTCTTGGTTATGGAAACCAAATAACAAAGATTTCACTCTAAAATCAGCTTGGGACCATCTCAAGGAAAGAGAAAATGAAATTGAATGGGCACAAATAGTCTGGGATAGAGCTTGTACTCCTAAAATGTCTCAAACAACTTATAATGCTCTCATTCACTGGCTTCCTACTATGGATAGACTAAGAAAATGGGGAATTGTACATAATTCGACATCTGTTCTATGTAATGTGGAGGAAGAAAATCATAAACATCTTTTCTTTTCCTGTGAATTTACCAGAACCATTTGGGATAAACGATAAACAAAAGCTAATTCTAGATTGTAACTTACAAGATGAATTTTTGAGCAAAATTGCGATTTACCTGACTAGACACTGGAAAACAAAAAGCTTGATGGGAAAAGTTGCTTCCATTTTGCTGACTACTTCTCTTTGGCATGTGTGGAAAGAGAGGAATCGACTTATTTTTCAAAACTACCACAAAAATAAGCATACGGTCAGTGAGATGATCAGAAGAGATGTTCAAATCGTCATGAAAAGAGTTGGGAGAAAATTTCTTATAGATTTATCAACTGCTGAACAAGAGACATTGTAGAAGATGGGACTAAAAGTAGAAAATTATGAGATTCGCTTTGAGAGGACATGGAAACCACCGTGAAAAGCTTGAAGGAAGACGAAGCAGTTTTCTTTGTTTTGTTTGATGTACTCGCAAACTCCTGTACTTGATAGGTTAGTAATGGGTCGGGCCGACCTCATATTTGGGCTTCTGCCTTATTAATAAAGCTTCTACCCATTTTAAAAAAAACCGTTGAAAATCGGAAAACCGATTACCGATCACATTTTCACTTATAAATAAGTATACATATATTTGTAAACAAAATTTGCAATTAAATTTCTCATCATTTTAAATGAATTAAAACAATTACTTTTGAATATAAAACCATATAAATTAATAATAAAAATTATTTACAATAATTAATATTATACCGATAAAGCGATATTGATTTTTTCTTATATTTTCAAATCAAATATATATCTTTATAGACCTATTATAAATTATTTATTATCATTTTATAACTTATTTAAAATGAATTAAAACATTTTTAAAATCATTATTTGTATAATTATAATACTTATTAAATCATTAAATCTTAAAATAATTTAATAAATAAATTATTATATTTAAGGGCATTACTAACAATGTCATAAATACATTTGAGTTTCAAAAATACAATATATAATTTTATTTCATATTCTCGTTCAATTATAAAAATAAGTGTATTTATCCAGCTTCGTGCGTGACATTTTATGATTATAAAGCTGGTTATCGATAAAATGGTTTTCAGCCATTTTATCGATTTAAATTCCGAGGAATATAATTTTGTAAATATCTATTCAAAATAAGATTACTACTACTTATTATGACTCAAAACAATATTATTTGTATTATCAACCTTTTATTTGAATAAATTCGAAAATAAATATAAATTTATTAAAGCGATAAATTTGCGGGTCGTTATATTTTTCTTCTTGTTGCATTTTACATACTTATTTTTTCTTTTGAACTTCTTTTTCCCATCATTTTGAACTCCTTTAAGTTCAGAATTGTTGTATCCCCTCTTTACTTGCTTCTTAAGCTTTCTATAGTACTTTGTAATGAAAGTCATTTCATCTTCGTCAAGGTTGCAATCCTCTTTAATTTGGAATGCAATAGTTTTCTTATCCTTATTCTGTATTTTTCTTACCTACAAATTTACTTCATAGGCTATTAAATTACCAACCAACTTTTCAACCTTATGTTTTGAAAGATCGTTAGCCCCTTCGATGGCTAAAATTGTTCGTTCCCAATTATTGTTAAAGGGTTTAAAATTGTTGTAATGGTGTTGAATTTAGATATGGTCTATCCTAATCCAATGAGTGCACGAGTGTTATCCTGAAGACGAGAGTAGATATCTAATATATTTTCATTATCTTTAATTCCAAACTTTTGGAACTAGTTTTTAGTTTGGCAATTCTAAACTGTTTTACTTTTATTTGTGCCTTGGTGTGTGATTGTAGTCTGTTCCTAATATCATATGCAGTTTTGCAAATCATTACTCTATTAAATTTATTTTATCTAAAGCACAAAACAATATATCCATATTACTTGAATTATTTGTAGCAACGGTCTTTTTTTCAGAATTCTATGTGCTTAATGGTGTAGTTGAAGCTATATATTTTTTGTACAGCATCCCAAATTTCAAGACTATTTGCTTTCATATATATTTTCATTCTAATCGATCAAAAATAATAGTCACTTCCAATAAATAGTGGGGGTCATGTTGTGGACGACCTTCAACAAAAATGCTTATATGTGCCATATAGATATTATTCACTTAATAGTGTTGTAGTTTATGAAATGATCCTACTCTGATACTAAATGAAATTCTAGTAGATCTTATATAAATGGCCATGTTAAAAGAGTATATGTATATAAAAAATCTGAAAGTAGTAATAAAATAAATTAAACAATAAACCAGACACTGGGATTTTTATGTTGATTCAGAGTGTCGTCCTACGTTTAGTCCCAAAATCTATATTCAGGATTTTCACTAGCTAACTTCCACACTTCACCCCGAGGAATAAGTTTACACATCACTTGAGCCAATGAACACACTAAATCAAAAGAAAAACAATCTTTGAGGTACTTGTGTTTGAATACACTAATTTGTCGACTTGAGTACAAGGGTCCTATAACAATAAAAAAATTTCTATTAAACCATGTAGTATATAAATAAACAATATTTAAAAAATAGATCTAGTCAACAAGGAAAAGAAGGAGGATTTGGAAAAATAGAATATAGGTGAATAAATAAAGCTGAGCAGATAAGGTAGATTTAAAGGAATAGTATCGGGCATGAATAATTAATTCAAACCATAAGAATCTCAATTTCAAATATTAATACAAAATTTCTTTGTTGGAAATAATTTTATAATAAAATACCTTTATAATAAAATACTTTTTATAACCTGTTGTTTCAACAAGTTTATCCTCGTTCTTGCAGACTCTGGTAGTGCGTTGATCAGGCGCAAAGCTAGAATTATCTAGGAACTTAGTAGACTTGTTTCAACACCTAGTGAAAATACTGGAAAGCTTGTTTAAAAAAAAACAGATATGGAAAGTACAATCCAAACAAAAAACAAACAAAACCTTTGGCTAACCATGGTTCGCAGATACACAATGGTTATGCCTAGATCCCCCAGGAAACAATCCATATTCGTAAGCTTTCTCAGCCCTGCGAGTTACGCCATGATGACTAGTAGAATGCAGGATACACAATGGTTACACCTAGATCCCCCAGGAAACAATCCGTACCCCTAGGCCATCTCAGCCAGGATGTTTTGCTATGCAGTCGCGCTCGTAAGACCATGGGTAACGCCATGGAATTCGATGGAAACTCGAGTATCATATCCGGAAAACCAAAATCAGAAGAATATCGATAGAATGAATCCACAATGTGGCCACAAAGCGGATATCAAGTAGAAGGCACTTTCCATATCTTTACTTCGAAAATATGTATCATATAGTACCTTTTCAAATCACTTTCAAATATCATACTTATATAAAGTCCAATATATATAAGATTTCATTTTCAAATCAAATAATTTCCGAAATCAATAGTATACCAAATCACACTTATATATACTTCAATTATATAAGATTTCACTTTTCAAATTGAGGACCTTTTCCAATCCATAGTTTTCGAATCAACATCATACTTATACAAACCAAATTTTTATATAAGTTCGATAACTCCCAAATCAGGTATTTAGTAAAAATAAGGTTCTCAAATTTCAATTTGTTTCAATATCAGTTCAGTTTCAAAATCATATACAATCCCACCAAATTATTTCTTCTCAATTTAAATATCTTTAGTTTCAAAGTTTCCAACATAATAAATTTAGAAATATAATCCAAGTTTCTAAATCAATATCATTTAAGTCAACCATTCATTTCCAAAATCAATGGTTTTCAAAATCATCTTATATTTACATAAGGTCCATCTTATATCAAAATCAAAATTTTAAAAATAAATTTCGCTGCATGAAGAGCCATATGGGATTGAACATCTTTGCTTACTAAAAGGTTTTTATTTAGAATAGTTTTGTATATAAAATAGTTTGTAAAATAGTTTGTATGTAAAATAGAATAAAACAGTTTGTTTTAGAAGAATAAAAGAAAAATAGTTTTGAAAAATGGTTTTAAATTGATAGTAGTTTTCATAAAAGAAAAATTCAAATTAAATTGCAAAGATATCCAACCCAACAACTTCCAATTTTAGCGTCAAGTATATCAATGATATTATAATATAAGATGTACATATGTCATCATTTTGCAACATTACATTCGATCGCTCGCTGAATCACACAAGTTCGCTTTCGAACTAGTATTGTCCATTCGACTTCCCTAATGCGGATTTCGATATGGTTTCTCGATTAGAAACCATCAGTCTCCTTGCATAGCCATGTACTATGATAGAGAATTCTAGAATTAAGCCCAAAATCCATATCAAATATTCGCCATCAAGAATCAAATGAAAAATTCTAACACGAAATGGTGTAATTCACCTCGAACTTGTGTACTCAAACTTGGATCAATTAATTATGCGAATAAAACAGCATACGTACAACTTATGTATCTATTCCAACTTGTTAAATATATAGTTTTATAAAGATGTTACCCAGTTAAAACATTTAAACTAAATTTTATTCAAAATAATTTGAAGACCAAATTCTTTTCAAAACATTTCAAATCTAAATTTCATATTAGAAATTCAAAACAGCCTTATTCATTTACTTAACAAAACAGTTTCAACTTATTTAAATCATATTACTACATACTTTAAACAAACATACCAAATTTATATACTTTATGCTTTTCAAAATTTCTTAGCTTTGAAAAGTTAACCTTGATTTGGAAGTGCTCGAACCTTCAAAATAGTCGAATAAATCATATTTTCAATCCAAGAGTTGGAAGTCACCAACAAATCAGTAAATCAATTCAAAAAATAGGGTTATATCAAATCAAATCTAAAACTCAAGGACTGAACACCGGTTTACTTCAAATCATTTCAAATATATATATACATATATCTTTCGAATATCAAATCTTACTTCGGAATTTAAAATCAAAATGGTTTCACAAAATCACTCGCGTAGAAATGTTACTAAAGTGGCCTCTCCCCCACTCTGAAACTCGAAAATCAACGTCGATGATGCGTGCACTCATCACCGAAATTATTTTCCAGCGACATAAGTGAGTTTTGGACTTCTATTTTCTTGAAAACTTCTTTGAATTTTTTTTTCGAAATCATTTGAAACATTTCTTATTCGGAAAATACTTTTAAATCATATTATCATTATATATTTCAAAATCTTAAAACCAATTTCAAAATACCGGAGTTCAATTCTCGAATTTCAAATTTAAAATCCTTCAGTTATAAATCATTTTTAGATAAATCAAATTTCTTATATAAATTTTTTCCAAAATTTCAAACCCTTTCAAAATTTCAAATTCCAGTTTTTTTAAAAGGTATATAATCCTTATCGAAATCACTTATATATAGAATATAATCATACTTATCAAAGTAATACTTTCGATATATAAAAAAAATTCTAAAATACAAACAAGCTCGATTTTTTTTCCAAGGATGATTCAAAAATGGATTTCAAAACAAAGATGGATATTCAAATTAGAGGGACCCTAATCAAATAGAATTCTGGTTCGAAGATAGGCTCGAACGAAGATGAGATAATTAAATTTCAAAGATAGAGGATGGATATACTCATATAAATCGCAGGCGACCTTAACCGGTTCAACCGTGACATCAAGAATATGATCGCTGCAGAATTCAAAGGCAAATCGACATTGGACTGCCAGAGATAGAATTCGGCATAACAAGAGATAGCAACATCTAAACCGACGGATATATAAATCTCCGGTGAATCAATGCCAATTGTAAAGGAGTTTCACCCCTTTACAAATCATTCAAAGATTGGCAGGATCACCTATCTTTATAGAGATCATTCGAAGTGGTGTTATGGGATACTTCAGAATCAAAAGAATACAAATAGGGAGAGACAAGAATGAATTTTGGAACCGCAGGGAACGTTCCAAAGTTCAAAGGAAATCGAGTCAAAAGGAAGAGATTCAACTCGAACGAAAGTGATTCTGTAAATAAATTTACCATATATGTTAAGGTTTGCCTAGAGCCAAAGCTTTGATACCAACTGTAACGACCTGCCATTTTCAACTATAAGCATCCGCACATGTTAGACTTGAATTTGCTAAAAATATCAGATTGTTAATTTAAATTTAGCAAAACTTAGCATATACAGTAAATAAATCAATCATAGAATCACAGACACAGAGTAATACAATAATACGCAGCAGAAAAGATAAAATAGTAGTTCATGAAGCTACTATATAAACATCAGAGTTAAAAATAAAATACAACAGAATATCTCAAATACAGTGAAGTCTTCAGTACGAATAGATGGCCTCTTTGAAAAAATCAATTGGAAAAGCTGAAAGCTGAATCGATAGTTGGATCTCCAAATGAAGCTCCAAACTCCAAGGGTGAGTCTCAAATGCTATATCACCCAATTTGACTCGAGCGTAAAGCAAAACAAAAAACACTCGAGTCAGGATTAAAATTCTTATACTAATAAATCCAACTCAAGTGAAATATCAACTGAAATACAAGTAACTTAAAGGATGTTTGGGATAACCATCCTCTAAGGATCCGTGGAACTATCTACAATGTAGAAATATACACTATAACACCGTGGTCAATTCAAATTAATTTATACTTCAAAACCAAAAATTCACTTTTATTTCAAATATCTCAATTTCCCAAAAATGTATATATAGATTAAATAATTTATAAAGTAAAGTATTTATAATTTCCTCAAGTCTCACAAATCGATTCACATCAACTCAAATTCCAAATTCAAATTTATTCAAAGCTCAATTCATCAATTCAATTCAATTCTCAATAGACCATTTAAATTTTCAATATATTTCATGGCTTAAATATTCAATATTTTCAAAGTTAAATTTAACAGTTTCATATAGCTCTTGATTTAACTTCATTATTATTTAATCAGGGAATATTCACTTAATAAATTCAGTATCATTTAACTAGCCTTAAATTACATTTTTACTAAATATTTCCTTAAATTTATTTAAGCAAGAAATATTCATTAAATTACTTAAATCAAACCCAAGTTATAAATCATATCTTAAATCTCAATTTCAATAAGTTTCAAATCGGTTTAATTAAGTAAACTTCTTTATTGAATACAATTTCAACTAAATTTAAATTATTACCGAGATCTATTTTGGAATATAAATTTAAATACCTAACCATATTATATGTATTAAATCCATCTTAATTAAATTAAATATTATCATTAAATCTATATATATCATTACCATTTATATATAATAATTTAAGAATCAACATTTATTAAAACCATATATTTCTTTTCAAACCATAGAAATTATTTTCAAAATATTTATATATGGACCAACGGTGTCTGTATATAATTTCCTATCTATGGTCAAGTGATACGGATATTTATCATTTTAATCCGTAAATTTAAATACATACGAGTATATATCATTTCGACCGGCAATCCCAAATTCAATTCAAATGAAAACCGCTTGGGTCTATCATTTCAACCCATAATGATATTCTCCTATTCTAAAGTCCGTTCGGGTATGTATCATTTCAACCCATAGTGAATTTTATACTTACAGGGAACTTGCAGAGTTATAACAGATATGATAACAATATAACAAGCATAAATATCAACAATAACAATAATATATAAACAACAGGATATGGTGTCATATCTCATAGGTGAACAATTACAGATAATAGCATATATAACAATTTAAATAACTACATCAGCATATTTCAATTGTCGTTTCAATTGAAATCAAATCTAATAAATACAAGAACGTTAATCATGAGTGATTGCTCACCTTTCGAGGCTAGAGAGAACGGGAATAAGTTGGGTCACGAATCCAAGCATGAATTTCGAGGCAAAGCATGATGAACACGAGTTCAACGATCAAAGCTGATAGATAAGAATTGATGAGAATAGGATATATATATATATATATAATTTAAAGGATAATATTTACTCTTATTAAGATAAATTACTTTATATAAAACCCAATAATAAATTTAAAACACATATATAAATTCTCAAAAATCACTTTAACATATAGTTAAAATAAAATATATATTAAATTTCAAATTAATATTTATAAAAAAAAATCAATATAAACAATTTATTATAATATATATAAACTTAAGCAGTAATGAAATATTTAAAAATCTATGTATAACATATTATATAACTACATATATTACTGTACATGAAATTATTTTATAAACTAAAATTTATACTTAAACAATGCAATTTTTAAATACACTACCTCTATCACATATATATATACATTCCAAAATCATTAACAGAAAATATATTTTAAACTACTATGGAACCATTTTTAAAGATCTAAACACAAATTTATATAATACTGAGAATATAAACAATTATGTATAATATATAGCTTTATATATAACAACCAATACATATATACTACCCTCCTGAAGATATGAATATATATACACAGATGTATACTCACAGATCACGCATATAAAACAAATATATATAATCTATGTAAATTTGTATGGAAACAAAGTATATTATATATCTTGTAGAATAACCTAATCTATACATACATAAACTGACGCATATATTCAAATAACTATAATTATATATATTATCTGATTAGAACATTTTTTCAAACTGCAAACTATAGAAAGGAAAGCGATACCTATAGTAAGCATATTATAAATTCACCTGACTTATTTAACTTAATATATGTACCAAACCATTCTGAAACCAAATGATATATAAAATTATGTATATAAACTGATATACGACATATATCCAACTTTCATAGCCTACATAACAAATGTATAAATACATATATTCACTAACATGTAATGTGCTTTTATATAACTAACCCTTTATACAAAACCAGACATAGCCCAACATATTTATATAATGAAACCCGAACCAGGTCACACACTATATGTGTTTATATATTTTATCTCCCAGGATTTTATATGAATCTACCTAAATACCTCTGATCTCATAACTTATACATATATAGGACAAAATATATAGAAACTTATATATACAAACAGACTATTGTAGCTTGTGAAAATCAAAATATATATATACGAAATATATATATCATATAACATATATATAATAGCAACTATATATCTTTCAAAATCTACTCAAAAATATAATATATATAAAGACTTACCATTATATATATACAATTCCAACCGAGGAGAAGAGGGGAGGTCGGTGGTGAGGCACGACAGTCAGGGGATGGCTGCGGTTGCACGTGGGTGGTCGGCAAGGCTACGAGGCCGGAGCCTGGAAGTGGCTATGTGGAGGGGTTGCATGAACAAAGGAGGCTCGATAAAGCTGTGCCATAGGGAAGGAGGGTGATGGGAAGAAGGCTGCGAAAGATGGAGGTGGAGGTGCTGTCGGTAGTGATGAGGAGGAGAATCTTCGGTGAGGGAGATGAATAGATTTTTCTTGCATACGTTTTCTTTCAAGAACGGAATGGAATGGGCAGACGAGAATGAACGAGGCAGAACTTTATATTCCAGGCAAAAAGAGATGTCAGCAAAATTGAAGAAGAGGAAAAGAACGAACGAAAGTAACGTAGTTATAAAGGCTAATAAGATGAACCGTTCAAAATGAATACAAACGTATACGTTTTGATTTTCAGCGGTTATGGGATGGCAACGGTCATCCTGGATTAAGCTGAATAATTAAAGAAAATTATTATTGTGGTCCCGCTACATGTTTCAAATTTTGAAACCGAAGGTAGCGGTAAAGTCACAATTTTATGGTACTGTTACAACGAACATTTTATTGTTTCCGCCGCGTACCGGACCTCAAAACACAGAAATAAATATACCGCAGAGATCAGCATGATGGGACGATCAAAACGGTATATAGATATCAGTGATACGACCATCCAACCAAAATTTGATATCGGTATTCGAAAATGCTGCTATTTCGTCGGAAATAAGATCGACGGAGCAATAGCAGTCCAAATTTTTGAGAACGAAATATGACGTCTCACTCAGAAGATGATTTACAAATTTAATATATAGAAATATTCTGGTTTTGAAAAAAATATTTTATCATCATCAAATTTTAACTGATTTAAAATTTAAATAAAGTTACACAAGAAAATAAACTTCCATATTATCTGATGAAAAATTACAAATTGCTATGTTTAAATAGACGTATACCAAATATTAAAATTTTATTTCAAAATTCAATTATTTAAAATTCACAAAAATTCAATTAAATACGTTATTAAAATCATTAGAAATTTCGGGTCGTTACAGTTTTATACGCGATTAAATTCTGTATTTTATTTTATATTTTCTTATGTCCATCTCTTGACTTTTATTTCTCTATTTATTTGTCTAGACATTATTTTATTTATTAGATGTTTCTTGGTTATATCTTTTATTAATAGCTTGAAAAAAATCAATTAGACATACGTTACCTTGTTTTAATTAAAGATACGTTACATTTTCTTTATTTCTTGCCTTTTTATTTGCCTATCTATTTAATTACCTACCATAGCCGTGTATTGCAAACCCTAGCTGCCTCCTACCCTTATCAATTCACGTACAAAAACACTTTCCCACATCTCATTTTCTTTTGCATTCTCCTGAGAAATTTGCAGCAAGTTTCATGGCTCCTCTTCTTCCTGTTTTTCACTTTTGTTTTCTTTTGTTGCTTCAAGGCTTGCTCGGCCACCACATGCTTTAGCCGACCCCATCACCATCTCCACCATCACCTATGACCGACCACACTCTCCTCTCCATCACCTCCTCCTAGGCCGTGACCACCAAGCCTTGCCTTGAACCCTAGATCCAAAATAGGTCACCATCTCGTTGTTTCAACCATAGCCGAGCCTTCGTATGCATCTACTTCTCCTATTTACCTCGGACACAAACCACAACACCACCTCCTCCATGCCTTGGGACCACATAGTCGTGACTAGATGATGCCTTGACCAAGATCCAACATTGGGCTGAGCCCTTGAACCTATGGCCGAACAAAATTGTAGCAAGCTTTTGCCTTTTTGCCACCCACCACCTTGTAATTTCCATCTCTTCACATTCTTGCCTACCATAACCGTGCCTACATGTCCTTAACACATCATAGCCGAACCCATTGTGACCATGGCCGAGCATGTATTGTTGATGGTCTAGCCTATAAGTGATGTGACCGAGCCCACATGATGTTTAAGGCAAAGGTTATGTCATTTGATCCATATTCTTTTCATTATCTAATCCATCTTTTGGTTATGTTGAATCATGTACTTATATTGTTGTATTTGTTTATGTACAAGATTTGGATCTTGACTATTCATCTACTCAAAAAATATAGTCGTGCTTTGTCGTGCCTTTTCATGCTTTGTGGAGTTTGAATATGTGTTTTGAATTTGATTCCAGCTTTTTAAAGGTGAGTTTATCACTCTCGACATACGTACTTTTATAATTGTGAAACAATGGCATGTGAATTGTAAAAAATTTATATGTTATGTTAATATGTTCATATATGCCTGTGATATGATTATATGATGTCAAATTTTATTTATATATTTGTTACATCATCTGATATGATTATATGTTCTACTGTTCATTTATTTACTGATTCTCACACTACAAGTTCCCTATCACTATGGGTTGAAATGATACATACCCGAATGGACATTAGAATAAGGAAAAATCATTATGAGCTGAAATGATAGGCTCGAGTGATTATTATTGTATTTGTTTTACTTGGGATTGCGGGTTTGAAATGATAGAACCCGGATTTTTCTTTTTAAATTACGGATTGAAATGATACATATCTGTATCACTTGACCTAGGTTAGAAAATATTATACAGGCACATGGTCATACTTTAAATAATATTTTCCTAAAAATTATTAAGTATTTTTAAATAATATTTTCCTAAAAGATTATTAAGTATTTTGAGTTTTATTGATATATGAAATTTTAACTAAAATTTTGATTTAATGCTTTAAATTATAAAGGTGTATTGGTTTTTCTATAAGTTAAATTTTTATAAGTTAATAATTGGTTTTAAATTAAATTAAGGATCTTTATTAATGATAAATAACTTAATAATTGAATTTGACTTAATATGGAAATTTTAAATCTAACCTAGTAATTGTTATGAATTTTTCTTTATGAAACGGACATGTTTTGTGTAATAAAATTTATTTAACTAGAAAATCGTAGTTAATTGATGTCTAAATGAATAGATCTAAAAGCAAATTTTGATTGTTATATTAACTATGATAAAATATTCTTTTTGGGAAATGTTATGTTTTGTAAAATAAATAGTTATGAATTTTGAATGGAAAAATGTAACTTTAATTATGACCTAACTTGATAATTGGAAATTTGGTTTTTCAAATGGAAATTTTAAGTTAAGTAAATAAATAGAAATTTAGTTTTATTTATGAAATGGGTATTTTAAAATAAAGTGTTAGTTTAGTGGTTAAAAATAAAAGTTAAGTAAAATAGTGTATTTTGATTTAATAAATGAATTATGGTTTAAATTGGATATTTATTTATAAAATTTTATTTTATTTAAATCATAAGTTAAATGATATCCAAAAGAATGTTTTTGAAGCATGAATATGATTTTTTATAAGTTCAAAATGGCTAAAATTAAAGTTTTAATGTTTCTGAAAAATTATAATAAAATCTGGAATTTTATTGGTAGCATTTATAAAATGCTGTGGTTTTAAGATGGCATTTGTTAAGTGCTACCATTTCTAAAATTTAACTAAGTTTTGACATAACTAATCTGGTTTGTAATTCTAATACCTACTGTAGCACTTTATAAGTGCTGCTGTTTTGAATTTGGCAATGTTTTTGAAACGTTAATATATTTACCGTAACACTTTGTAAGTGCTGTTGCTGCTGAAAGTAGACTGTTTTGAAATAATAACTAAATATCTATTGTAGCACTTGGTAAGTGCTGCTGTTTCATAAGCTGAACTGTATTGTAACTCTAATACCTACTGTAGCACTTTATAAGTGCTGCTGTTTTGAATTTGGCAATGTTTTTGAAATGTTAATATATTTACCGTAACACTTTATAAGTGCTGTTATGGCTGAAATTTCAATGAACTTTGGTAATGAATAATATTTTTAAGGGTGTTATGATTTTTTCTAAATATTATGATTTCCAAATGATAACGTTTTAAAATTGACATGGTTTCAAAGTATTATGGTTACAAAATGTTTTGATGTCAAAATTTTTATAACTTTGAAAGTACTATGACTTTTGGAAATGAATTTATTTGAAATAGTATTTAATTAAGAATTGTTTTGAATATATTGATTTGCAAATTGAGATTTAAGAATATGGCTTTATAAAGTGGTTTTGGTTTGAGATGATTTAAAAAGGAATATTTCAAGTTTAAATAAATTGAAAGAAATATTCAGTGATTGGAAATTTGGGTTTGTTCGAATGATATTTTGGTTTTGGAGTATAAACTAGTTTTGAATATGATATTTTGGTTTTGAAGTACAAACTAGTTTTGAAATGGATATGATATTATGTTTTGAGGTATAAATTATTTTGAACAAATATCCATGGGTTATAATAACGGTTGGTTGGCAAAGAGATCGGGATCGGATATAGGCATACTCTCTGTCGATACTGAAAACCACTTTGACAACCGTGTACGCGGTGGAGATTCCAGAATAAAGTAGGATGGTGGCGACGATTCCTATTGAGGTATATGCGTGGACCCGACTCCCGTGAGTTGGCATAAAGTAGCTAAAACAAGAGCGATTGATGGGCCAATGAGGTAGCACCTCCGATCGGACGAATTTCTTCGATACCATTCTATTACTTTGTGATTGATTTGGTGGCCACCCTTCGATTTTTGATTTGGGAGTGTGATCCGAGGTGGGCGGTAGTGGCTGCTATGCGTTACCACTAGCCCGAATGCGTAATTGGTATATCTACCCTGGCATTGCCTAGTTGTGCCGTGTCACCTACCATACCAAGCTTTACTACGAGTTTCTATTTGTGTCGTACCTATAGAGTATCTTCTCGAAGCCTCCCGATCAGGAGGTACGCATGTACTGTATAGACTATTGGCACTATTATGTGTTAAAGGGGATATGGGTAACTCCTTAACTCTATTTAAAAGTAAGTTTATTTTACTATTAGACATTTGTAATGCCCCACCTCTATGCTCATAATAACAAAGAGCATTAAAAGAAACACTGTCTATTATTACGAAGAATAAGGCTGGATAGGAGCGGCCATCCATAGTTGGCCTTACACTAGTATTGGTTATTTCGACAGGAGTGGTATATATTTTTATTTTTCATCTCGTATTTATTTTCTCCCATCAACATACCCAGTTCCAGTATAAAACAAGCTACGATGGTTCATAATAGTTTAGGACAATATATATAAAAACAACACAGATATAAAAGAATGCGGAACACAATTTAACAAAAGATCTTATATATATATAATTGATGTCAGTTACAACATTGTTGACACAATACATATGATACAACTACAACTATCGACTCTGGAAGTTATATATACAAGTACATTATCAACTAATATACATGAATACATATCATTCTATACAATGACACGACTTCAACAAAACGACGAAAACTACTTCTCAAGATATAAAAAGTCTTCATAGCCCGAACAACAACTCAAATCAAGAAATCTACGACCTGAAATAACTCGGGTCTAACCCGAGTATTACATTCAAAAGAAAATAATACACGGGTCAGTCTAATTCAAACTCAGTTATTAGTGCATAGAAGCAATAATAATCAACATCAAATAGACGACAGTCACAGAAATCTCGTATATCCGACTCCTCGATAAAAGAATCGGATAACGGCAGATATAACACTAAACGGTGTTAAACAACAAATCAGCAATCCAAAGCAATTTAAACAATTGAAATGTCAATTTAAAAACATCAATGTTGATTGGCTGCAGTACACGCTAACGTGTACTGCCTCGCCAATACAGCCTATGAAATTCTCAGAAGATCAATGAACCCAAAAAGCAAACGGATCCAACTCAAATCAAAATGAACCATCTCAAAATACACTTCAAAATATTGAATTTAACCAACGAAACCATTTAACAATCGAAATATCAACTAAATCTGTCAATCCTTCTAGGGCTGTAGTACACGCACGCGTGTACTGCCTCGCCACTACAAAACAACTCAAAACAATACTAAACAAGATCAGAGGCAACAAGTGAAACAAGTTCAACATGTCACAAAGCAAGGCACAGTGAAATAGCAAACTGAAGGTGAGAGCACCAAGGATATGGCACTACAACACTCAACAGAAAAAGATGCAAATCAGCCTCATTAGAAAATAAGGTCACCAGTGAAGCACAATGACCAAATGCAAATGGATACAAAGCATCAATGCAATGTATCAGATTCGAGAACAAAGGCAGTGCAGCAGCATAAAGCTTCAACTAAAAGAATACGAAATATGTACACTAGTGATGGTACATAACAAACTGCACAAGGCAAATGAATCAGGGGTACAACGGTGAAACAGATCAAATAACATCAAGTAAAGAACTCGACCAGTGAACAAAGTGACACAGGGAACTCAAACAATATCAACAAGTATGGAAGTGAATACATGAATATGCTACAGAGAATCAAGACATGTACAAACCAATTACTCGAATCATCATCGAGCTAAGTAAACAACAAAGTCAATGTTAGTTTCAAAATCTCAATTGCAATTCAAGCCAATACCAGACAGTACCGATCCACCCATATATGCACATATATGCAGAAACAGTGATCAAATATCAAGTTTGAGCAGTGCCCATCAATGAGTTCAAGTATATATACGCAAATACATGTCTGTCTAAAATGAAACAGTGGCAACAAAATTAATCAAGTACGATCTTTTTTTTTTAAAGCAGCAGTTTCAAATAATCAATGTCAACAGCCGAGCACAAACTAACAAGAAAAATCGAAGTGGCCAAATAGCAGAAGTTTCAAATAATTAATGTCAACAGCCGAGCACAAACTAACAAGAAAAATCGAAGTGGCCAAATAGCAGCAGTTTCAAACAAACAACAACCGTGTCCAAATCTCCAAATCACAAGTTCAAGCAAATATCTGAAGATCAAAGACAGAAGCTACCAAGAACAATAACAACTAAATCAGTGAAGGTCAGAAAAGAAACAAGTCGGAAGTATGATGATCAACAGATGAACCAGACCCAAAAGTCCTGATTCAAAGTCGCAGTTTCCAATTGAGAAATGCAATGTCAGAAACAATAATTATTATGATGAAAACAACCAAATCAAATCAAAGACTACTGCAAATCCAACAGCCAGAAATTCCATAGCTAAATCAGAGTGACCGAAATCAAATTCACAGCAATGTCGAAGTCACAATTTCAAATTCAAATGCTAGAAATATGAAGCCGAGGTGATCAGAAATTCATGAAACCGACATAAGCAAGCAACAACAGTTTTAACAAAATCAAATAGGGTTAACAATACTTCTCAAGGCACTGAACCGTATGGCCACAATCGAACAAAAATCAACATCGACAGGAATCAAGTCAAAGCCGGAGACAACCAAAAACGCAATCAATACCATGACAATTAAATTGCAAATATCAGTAATCAATCTCAAGCATCACTACAAAATCATACGACCGAGGCGAAGTCAAGCAACATTCAGACGACACAAAACAATATAGGCAAATACGTTCGAATTAGATGTGAGTGGGAAGAATCACTCACCTGTGATTCGAACAATCTGAAGCAGCCGAGCATTTTTGGAGACGAGGAACTAACGAGAACGAAGTAGCCGCCATTTTTCTTCGTTGTTTTGATTTATTTCGTTAAGGGTTTTCTGTTCTCGAATCAAAAAATGGAGGGGGTCGGGTTTTGCCAATCAAATAAGAAAAGGGGAATGGTTATAAATAATTTTTCACGGCAACAAAGAAAAGACTTGGGCCAATTCAATTTTTAAGCCCACATAAAACCTTAACAACTATTTAAATGGATTATCAAAAGAATTACTACTGATCTAAACTCACAAAAGCAATTAGCCAACTGATTAAAATTCCAATAATAATTAACAACCAATATAATCGTCATTAGATGACAATTAATTTTTGTAAAACTCCGGGTTGTTACAGACTCCCCTCCTTATAAAAATTGCGTCCCCGCAATTTTCATAATTAAAGCTGTCAATAACAATTATTTTTCTAACATAAACTGGTTAAGCTAGAAAAATAAGGTCAAGGACACAAACACACCAAAGAAATCTTTTAATTTCAAATAAAAGAAATACAGGAATTCACAAAACATCAATATCTAATTGTCGATACGATAATTAGAAAACAACAAAATATAATTATCAACAAGGATAATTATGAAACACAAATCACAAATCGCAACTGCAAATATCTAGTTATTCAACAATTAACTAGAAACCACAAATCCCATAATCAACAAATTCTAACTATCAATAAAGATAAGTGGAAAATAGCAATTCAATACAATCAACGTAATCTAGAATCAATACGAAACTAGAAAACCTCATATCAATAAAATCAGCAAACATCTAATCATCCAAACGATAGCCAGAAAACAAATCAACAAATATTTAATTAACACAAACGGTAATCAAATTTCAAATCAACAAATATTCGATTATCAAAAACGATAATCAAATTTCAAATCACAAATATTCGATTATCAAAAGCGATAATCAAATTTCAAATCACAAATATTCGATTATCAAAAGCGATAATCAAATTTCAAATCACAAATATTCGATTATCAAAAACGATAATCAAATTTCAAATTCAACAAATATTCGATTATCACAAACGATAATCAAATTTCAAATCCAACAAATATTCGATTATCACAAACGATAATCAAATCTCAAATCCAACAAATACTCAATTATCAAAAACGATAATCAAATCTCAAATCAACAAATACTCAATTATCACAAACGATAATCGAATTTCAAATCAACAAATATTCGATTATCAAAAACGATAATCAAATCTCAAATCAACAAATACTCAATTATCAAAAACGATAATCGAATTTCAAATCAACAAATATTCAATTATCAAAAACGAATATTTCAATCTCAAATCAGCAAATATTTAATTATCAAAAGCGATAATTAAATCTCAAATCAGCAAATATTTAATTATCAAAAGCGATAATTAAATCTCAAATCAGCAAATATTTAATTATCAAAGGCGATAATTAAATCTCAAATCAGCAAATATTTAATTATCAAAGGCGATAATTAAATCTCAAATCAGCAAATATTTAATTATCAAAGGCGATAATTAAATCTCGAATCAGCAAATATTTAATTATCAAAGGCGATAATTAAATCTCGAATCAGCAAATATTTAATTATCAAAAGCGATAATTAAATCTCGAATCAGCAAATATTTAATTATCAAAAGCGATAATTAAATCTCAAATCAGCAAATATTTAATTATCAAAAGCGATAATTAAATCTCAAATCATCAAATATTTAATTATCAAAAGCGATAATTAAATCTCAAATCAGCAAATATTTAATTATCAAAAGCGATAATTAAATCTCGAATCAGCAAATATTTAATTATCAAAAGCGATAATTAAATCTCGAATCAGCAAATATTTAATTATCAAAAGCGATAATTAAATCTCAAATCAGCAAATATTTAATTATCAAAGGCGATAATTAAATCTCAAATCAGCAAATATTTAATTATCAAAGGCGATAATTAAATCTCAAATCAGCAAATATTTAATTATCAAAAGCGATAATTAAAAGCAACAAATATCCGATTATCGAAAACGATAATCAAAACTCATATCAACAAATATCTAATTATCACAAGCGATAATTAGAAACAACAAATATCCGATTATCAAAAACGATAATCAGAATCAACAAATATTTAATTATCGATACGATAATTAAATCTCATAACATCAGATATCTAATTACCTGCAGATAATTAGAAACAACAAATATCTAGAAATCAATTAAGAAGACTAGAAAATCAACATAAAAGCTTGGATCGATCCCATCAGATGGCGAGTTTTTAATTCGCCGCACGTGCATCAACAAATGGCCGAAGCCTACCAAGTACTCAACATAATTTGGGCGCCCAACAAATGACCCAAAGGTCCAACAAATGACCCGAAGGTCTAGTACTGGTATTTGACCCGAAGGTCCAACAAATGACCCGAAGGTCCTCATAGTGGCTCGAAAGCACACGAAATCATCAAATATTTCAATTAACGAGTCCGGAATTAACCAAAATAGTAAACGTACATGTCCCATAACCACGAGTTTTATTAAATCGTTTAATTCTCTTCATCGTTTCCTTGAAAGTACAAATTCATCAAAATCATCAAAACAACATATATTTCAATTAACGAGTCCGGAATTAACCGAAATAGCAAACGCACATGTCCCATACCACGTGTTTTACTAAATCGTTTGATTCTCTTCATCGTTTCCTTGAAAGTGCAAAATCGTGTATTTTGTAAAAATACACTTTACATTCTCAAACGGACAAGTCCGGAATTAAGCGAATCAGTAAAAGAAAGGGGTCATAGTCTTCGATTTTGCTGAAACGTTTAAATCGCTTCCTCATTCTTTTGAAAGCGCAAACTGTTAAAATTCCTGAAATTTTTTTTATTTATTTTGTAAAAATAACAATTCACATTCTCAACTTGACAAGTCCAGAGTTAAGCGAAACAGTAAAAGAAAGGGGTCATAATCCTCGATTTTGCTGAATCGTTTAAGTCGCTTTCTCATTCTTTTGAAAACGCAAACTGTTAAAAATTTATAAAACAATTTTCATTTTAAAACGATTTTCCAATCACGTGATTAAAGCAGCAATATTAGTAACAATTTCGAAAAGGAAATTGTACTTCTCTAGAACATCGTAAAACGAATCTCAGAATCAGCATTGCGGAATGACCGCTTGAAAACCCATTTTTAAAAATTTGACTGTTACTGAAGTCAAAGCGACAGTAATTTTAAAACGTCAAAATTTCATCAAAATAATTTACATCAAAATGTAATATCAGTGAATTTTCATTCATCAAAATGCCAACAAAACACCGTGCCTCAAAATTTAGCATCGATGTAAAAATCCCGTTATAAAAATAATGGCAACAAAATACGTTTCATAACCAAGCATCGGTTCAACGTAAAATAAATGCAGTAACGTGCAATTCATATTTGCACGCACATTACAATATAAACAAAGAAATCATTCGAATGTATCTTCAATGAAGACAATTCAAAACAGCAAAATCTATTCAATAGATGATTAGTACAAAAGAAAGCCATCGGAAATTTCAACAAAAATCACATATCTGCAATTTCTTCGAATCCTCAATTCGGATTCAAAATTCTCAAAGAAACAAAATAATTACAGCTATGTAAACAACAAATGAAATCTATTTCAATTTCATATTTTGATTTTTAAATCAAAAAGATTATCAGTTGTACTTAGCGAAGACAGTGTCACTATTTCCGCTGTGCACTCTGATAAACAGAACACAATTTAATCAAAACAACAAAACACAATTCCACTTTTGTTTTTAAATAAAATATTTAAAAATTTCATCCAAATTTCAAAACTTTAGTTTTGACTCAAAGCACAATAAAACATCGACCAATAGTTGTAACATATGTTCCATCCAAGTAATGTTTTATATTATGTCCATAAACCCCAAGCTCTGATACCAACTGTAACGCCCCACCTCTATGCACATAATAACAAAGAGTATTAAAAGAAATACTGTCTATTATTATGAAGAATAAGGCTGGATAGGAGCGGCCATCCGTAGTTGGCCTTACACTAGTATTGGTTATTTCGACAAGAGTGGTATATATTTTTATTTTTAATCTTGTATTTATTTTCTCCCATCAACATACCCAGTTCCAGTATAAAACAAGCTACGATGGTTCATAATAGTTTAGGACAATATATATAAAAACAACACAGATATAAAAGAATGCGGAACACAATTTAACAAAAGATCTTATATATATATAACTGATGTCAGTTACAACATAGTTGACACAATACATATGATACAACTACAACTGTCGACTCTGGAAGTTATATATACAAGTACATTATCAACTAATATACATGAATACATATCATCCAATACAATGACACGACTTCTACAAAACGACGAAAACTACTTCTCAAGATATAAAAAGTCTTCATAGCCCGAACAGCAACTCAAATCAGGAAATCTACGACCTGAAATAACTCGGGTCTAACCCGAGTATTACATTCAAAAGAAAATAATACACGGGTCAGTCTAATTCAAACTCAGTTATTAGTGCATAGAAGCAATAATAATCAACATCAAATAGACGACAGTCACAGAAATCTCGTATATCCGACTCCTCGATAAAAGAATCGGATAACGGCAGATATAACACTAAACGGTGTTAAACAACAAATCAGCAATCCAAAGCAATTTAAACAATTGAAATGTCAATTTAAAAACATCAATGTTGATTGGCTGCAGTACACGCTAACGTGTACTGCCTCGCCAATACAGCGTACGAAATACTCAGAAGATCAATGAATCCAAAAAGCAAACGGATCCAACTCAAATCAAAATGAACCATCTCAAAATACACTTCAAAATATTGAATTTAACCAACGAAACCATTTAACAATCGAAATATCAACTAAATCTGTCAATCCTGCTAGGGCTGTAGTACACGCACGCGTGTACTGCCTCGCCACTACAAAACAACTCAAAATAATACTAAACAAGATCAGAGGCAACAAGTGAAACAAGTTCAACATGTCACAAAGCAAGGCACAGTGAAATAGCAAACTGAAGGTGAGAGCATCAAGGATATGGCACTACAACACTCAACAGAAAAAGACGCAAATCAGCCTCATTAGAAAATAAGGTCACCAGTGAAGCACAATGACCAAATGCAAATGGATACAAAGCATCAATGCAATGTATCAGATTCGAGAACAAAGGTAGTGCAGCAGCATAAAGCTTCAACTAAAAGAATACGAAATATGTACACTAGTGATGGTACATAACAAACTGCACAAGGCAAATGAATCAGGGGTACAACGGTGAAACAGATCAAATAACATCAAGTAAAGAACTCGACCAGTGAACAAAGTGACACAGGGAACTCAGACAATATCAACAAGTATGGAAGTGAATACATGAATATGCTACAGAGAATCAAGACATGTACAAACCAATTACTCGAATCATCATCGAGCTAAGTAAACAACAAAGTCAATGTTAGTTTCAAAATCTCAATTGCAATTCAAGCCAATACCAGACAGTACCGATCCACCCATATATGCACATATATGCAGAAACAGTGATCAAATATCAAGTTTGAGCAGTGCCCATCAATGAGTTCAAGTATATATACGCAAATACATGTCTGTCTAAAATGAAACAGTGGCAACAAAATTAATCAAGTATGATCTTTTTTTTAAAGCAGCAGTTTCAAATAATCAATGTCAACAGCCGAGCACAAACTAACAAGAAAAATCGAAGTGGCCAAATAGCAGCAGTTTCAAATAATCAATGTCAACAGCCGAGCACAAACTAACAAGAAAAATCGAAGTGGCCAAATAGCAGCAGTTTCAAACAAACAACAACCGTGTCCAAATCTCCAAATCACAAGTTCAAGCAAATATCTGAAGATCAAAGACAGAAGCTACCAAGAACAATAACAACTATATCAGTGAAGGTCAGAAAAGAAACAAGTCGGAAGTATGATGATCAACAGATGAACCAGACCCAAAAGTCCTGATTCAAAGTCGCAGTTTCCAATTGAGAAATGCAATGTCAGAAACAATAATTATTATGATGAAAACAACCAAACCAAATCAAAGACTACTGCAAATCCAACAGCCAGAAATTCCACAGCTAAATCAGAGTGACCGAAATCAAATTCACAGCAATGCCGAAGTCACAATTTCAAGTTCAAATGCTAGAAATATGAAGCCGAGGTGATCAGAAATTTGTGAAACCGACATAAGCAAGCAACAACAGTTTTAACAAAATCAAACAGGGTTAACAATACTTCTCACGGCACTGAACCGTATGGCCACAATCGAACAAAAATCAACATCGACAGGAATCAAGTCAAATCCGAAGACAACCAAAAACGCAATCAATACCATGACAATCAAATTGAAAATATCAGTAATCAATCTCAAGCATCACTACAAAATCATACGACCGAGGCGAAGTCAAGCAACATTCAGACGACACAAAACAAAATAGGCAAATACGTTCGAATTAGATGTGAGTAGGAAGAATCACCCACTTGTGATTCGAACAATCTAAAGCCGCCGAGCATTTTTGGAGATGAGGAACTAACGAGAACGAAGTAGCCGCCATTTTTCTTCGTTGTTTTGATTTATTTCGTTTAGGGTTTTCTGTTCTCGAATCGAAAAATGGAGGGGGTCGGGTTTTGCCAATCAAATAAGAAAAGAGGAATGGTTATAAATAATTTTTCACGGCAACAAGGAAAAGACTTGGGCCAATTCAATTTTTAAGCCCACATAAAACCTTAACAACTATTTAAACGAATTATCAAAAGAATTACTACTAATCTAAACTCACAAAAGCAATTAGCCAACTGATTAAAATTCCAATAATAATTAACAACCAATATAATCATCATTAGATGACAATTAATTGTTGTAAAACTCCGGGTTGTTACAGACATTATTATAATAGCAAATATTACTACATAGTAAATAGTTTAACGGATCCTTAGAGGATGGGCGTTTCCAAGCATCCTTTAAGTTACTTGTACTTTTCTATTATAGTTCACTTGAGTTGATTTACATTGTGTAAGTATGTCTGTCCTGACTCGAGTGTTTTGTGTTTTGCTTTACGCTCGGGTCAGACTGAGTTATACAACATTCGAGACTCACCTTTGGAGTTGGAGCTTTCTTGGAGATCTAGCTATCTATTTCGCTTTCAGTTATCCAGTTGATTCCAGTGATGTATCTGATTTATACTTGATTATCATATTGAGACTTCTGTTGTATCTTGTTAACTCTGATGTATATATATAGTAGCTTCATGAACTACTATCTCTTTGCTTCCGCTGCATTACTATATACTCTGTGTCTGTGAACTGTGTTTATTTATTTACTGTTTATGATGAGTTTGCCAAATTTATATTTACAATTCGGTATTTTGAGCAATTCAAGTCTGACATGTGCGGATGCGAAGGGTTAAAAATATCGGGTCGTTACAGTTGGTATCAGAGCTTTGGCTCTAGGCAAAACTTAGCATAAATGGTAAATTTATTTACATAATCACTTTCGTTCGAGCTTGAATCTCTTCCTTTTTGACTCGATTTCTTTTGAATTTTGGAACGTTCCCTGTAGTTCCAAAATCCATTCTTGTCTCTCCCTATTTGTCTTCTTTGGATTCTGGAGTATCCCATGACTCCACCTCGAATGATCTTTATAATCAATTGGCGGTCTCGCCAATCTTCGAATGATATGTAAAGGGGTGAAACTCCTTTACAATTAGCATTGATTCACCAAAGATTTCTATATCCTCGGTTTACAATGCTATCTATCTCTTGTTATCCTGAATTCTATCTCTTGAGATCTGATGTAGATTTACCCCAGAACCCCACATCGATCTTATTCTTTAAGTCACGGTTGACCCCGTTAAGGTTGCCCGCGATTTATATAAGCTTATTCATTTCCTTATTATGTTATTTAATCATCTTGTCTTTTGTTTCCAACTTATCTTCAAATCATTCTTGAAGTGTATTTTTGCAAACTAATATTTAAATGTTTTAATATATATTGTGTTGTTTGAGTAGTTGATGTTGATTTGGGTTTCCGATCGATTTGTTTGATCAACGCTATCGATAGGATCTCCAAAACACTTGAACAGAGCAAACTGACACCATAGTGTTTTCAAATTTAGTAAATGAAATAAATTTTGTATAATTATATATATAAGTTTAATTTTCTGAATTTTGATAGTTAATTGAATTGGATGTTAAGAAATAATATTTGACTTTGTATATATCTTATAATGATTGGCTTTTGTCTCATATATAAATAATTGAACTATAAAAATATGGTTATAAATTAATTTGGAAATTTAAATAAATTTAAATCAAGAATTGGAGAATTTAGTTTCCAATGATTTCGAACTTTGGTTTCAAAGTTTTAAAAGATATATTATTTGAAATATTTTCGAATAGAAATTGTTTCTAAAGAATTTTAAATGTTTAAATCAGTTCTCTTTTCTTTGTCGCTAGAAAATAATTTTGGTGATGACTACAACATCATCGACGTTCATTTTCGAGTTTCAAAGTGAAGAGACCATCTTGTAGCCTTGCTATAGTTTTTTTTGGAAAATTAAATTAATTTGAATTTCTAAAATTTGACTTGATTTATAATATATATTGATATATGATTTAAAGTTGATTTGATAAATATTATGTATATATATTTATTTATCTAGAATAGTTTGAAGTTAATCGGAAATTTAATCCTTAAATTTTATCTTAAAGGATGATTTCAATTATAAAATGAGGCCAAATTTTTTTTGAATAAATATTTATGCTTGAAATAATTGAATTAGAAAGTTTTATTTGTATAATACTCAATTGCATTCCAATATAACTTACCTTAATCATTCAGAAGTTAAATATGTAATTGGATAATATACAATATAAGAGGATTTTTATAAATAAAATTTGAGTGGTTATAATAAGTGTTATACGCTTAAATTTTAGTTAGAAAGAGATTTATAGAGGTAAACAGAATAAAAAGTTAATTGAATAATTTACAATATAAAATAGTGTTAAAGGAATTTATAAATAAATTGGAGTAGTTATAAAAAGTGTAAATAGACTTAATAATATGATTAGATATGTTAAGTGGAATAAATTTAATAATAATCTGGAATAAAGAAGAATTAAATTTAGTGAATAAATTATGAGTATAATAAATGATTTTCAAAATTCATGACTTTGGAAAATTGTTAGTTTAAGATAATTGTATGATGAGATAATGAGATTAAAAATAGTTAAGATTTATTTAACTTAGGTGAAAATCAAATAGATGAAATCAATTATTAATTTAAGTAGAAATTTTCATGGTTTTAAATTTATTATCTTATTCTGTTTTCCAATCTATCTTCTGTCTGGTTGTTTCCATTCTCCTACCTTCTAAGTGGGAAATCAAATTCCGAATTGGTCAGGCCATGGAGCTACTGTTTTCTCTCAGCTTGATCTTGCCACTGATTTTCACCAGCTCAGTGTTGTTGAGGAAAGTGTACCCGAGACTGCTTTCCGTACTGAGAATGGTTTTTCTATGAATGGTTAGTTATGCTGTAATACCCCAAGATTTTGAGGAATATTCTTTTAAATAAATGATTAAAATTCTGGGGGGAAAAATCAGAATTATTATATAGGTGGGATTTTCAGTGGTGCAAGGTTGTGTGCATGTGTGCACGTGCACACTAGTTATGGCACTAAGAGAAAATCCAGAATTCCTGAATAATAAAACAAGGAAGGAAAACATTTAGATAAAATGTTTTAAATAAAGAAAATATAGACCTAGACATGAGTATTAAAAATTCCTGAGGATGTGTGTATATATATATATATCTATATATATGCCTATGTAAGACTTGTCTGAAAATTAAGGCAGAAGAAAACATTGATTTATAATGAATAAGTGAAATTTTAAATAGGTGTAGAAATGCACATAAGTATGCACATGTTTTCTGCAAATAAATGGTTAAAAATTAAATTAACACCCATAGTTGTATAAATGTATATATATATATATATCCAGATATTATTTGAGCAGAAAATTAATAAAGGAATCACTAAAACAGTAAGAACCAAAGTGCAAGAAAGCAAATGTGCATAGGCAGAAAATAGAAAGTCACACCATTATCATGTTTGAGGTAAGTATAATAAAAATACTTAAAGTTATCACTTTCTGAAAAGAAAGGAAAATAGGCACAATTTAGTCTTGTTTTAAAATATTGACCGGGACATTAAGGGTTAGGAGGGAGGGAATATGCAATGCCAAATGCATGATTCTGGTCTGGGCTAAAATAGGGATTTTGCATCACCCAAAACCCTAGACAGAACCCTTATTTAAACCAAGAGTCCAATCAGAAAACTGCTCTCTCACTAATTAATTAACCTAAGGAAGAAGAGGAAGATAAGGCTAAAGATTTGAGGGGTTTTCTGGTTTAAGCTTGTGTAAGCATTTAGGTGAGTATCCTCACTCATATACATGGCATTAAGACCTGGGATTAGGCAGCCAAGCTTTATATGTTATATTTTGCATGTTTTGATTTACAAACTATGTTGGCTACTGATGGTTTCATGAATGTTTGATGAAATATGATCTGCTATGCTGGATGTATAACTTTGTTGTTCTATTTTCATCTCTGTATATTATACCAAAACCTTAAGGAACATATATCAGAGTATTTGTAACTAGTTTGAATAATGGCTTAAGACAAAGAATGAAAAAGATAAAGAAAACTATGAGCTGCATATACATTGGTATGGTGCTGAGGCTTGAAATAATTGGTTAAGGGTGCAATGGAGTCTTTCTCTATAAGTGCTGAGCCCTAAACTAAACAGAAATTTACAAGCCTAAAAACTATGTTTAAACAAGATTGAAAATCTGGCTAAATATAGTTGCTTGCAAAAATCAAAATAAACTCAATAGAGCCATGCATTTATTCTCAGATACAAACATTCTGGTATATGCTTGAATAGGGTGTGTATATGCTAAATAATGTGAGATGGAATGACTGGGGTGTTATACCTCTAGAAAGTAACCTTTAACTTGCTTGCAATATTATGTCTGCAAGGTAACTAGTATGCTTCATGAGTACAGGTGGTATGTACACCTAGCTATCATTGATAGAATGAACATAAATACACTTAGTGATATAACTAAGGACTTTGTGCCAAGAAGGCTGCTGGAATGCTTGTCCTATTTGAAGTAGACAAGTTGGCACATGGCTTGTTTAAGTCCTGAGATCTTTGTGCCATAATGTTAATTAGTTCATGGCAATGTGTCCCTTTGATTCCTTATAGCAGATGAGGCCAGGAATTTATAAGAAAAAGAAAAGGCAACCTAATAGTTCCAGATAAAAGTTGTTTTATTGCATATGTTTGCTCTTATGTATTGTACATAAAAATACTTGTCAAGTATGCAAAGTATATTTATGCTGTATCCTTAGCTTAATATCATGGATATGTTAGAAATACTCACACCAGATCATGGATCTGACCCTTATTGCTCATGGCACATGGGGGTGTCTCATTTATAATGGGGCAGCCACTAATGCTTTTGCAGGTTGTGATGGAGCTAAGTAAGCAAGATTAAAATGATATGGGATAGAGGATGCTAAGATAATTAGAAATAAAAGCTAGAATGTGTTAATTCATGCATGTATTCCCTGATTGATATGGCTATCTAAATGTATTAAGTAGGAAGAACTTGTAAGAGACATGTGCTATGTTGTTTCTGGTTATTTCTGATTTGATATGAACTAAGAATATTGATGTTGAACTGATTTGAAAACCTATTTGCTAAAGTTGCTTTGATTTAGAGGAAAAACCTGGATTTTATAAGCATAATCATTTTATGTTGATTTCAATTAATCCTGAGTTCTTTTAAAAAGAATGTAGATATACAGAAAATTATATTGGGAATACCCAGAAAAGAATTAAACTGCTATATCTTCAATTTATGATATTGACATAAGTCCAAATGCAAGAAAAAGTGTTTATACCCTGAAGATGTATTTTTAAAAGAGAAGTATGATTAGGAAGAATGATATATATCTGATCACAAAATGTCTGATTCATACAAATATATATACATGCTTTTGGAAAGAAAAGGTATCAATGTTTTTGTATAATCTGGGTTGTAAAAATGCAAACAAAAAGAATGGCCAGAGTAACCACATGGTTAGGCCATAGGTCAGGCCTAATGTTTCACTTCAGATCAATGAAGCAAGGGAACATTTGAGCTCAGTTTTCTGGAAAATGATCAAAGACACTGACATGTACATGTATATCTGTGTACATGTAGATATTGGGCAAAATATAGATGTAAATTCTTAAAACAGTTGAAAGAATGGGTTTTAAAAATAGTTATGCAAGAAGAATTGTTTTGTATGTTAGGTTATAGGCAAAAATTAAATATATATGTACAATTATAGGTAGGTATCAGATTTCAGCTATACAGAAAAAAAAAAGGAAAAACAAAAATTGTGTTTGAACCGACCAGCATAGTACTCGAACTAGTGACCTTGCATGAATAAGTTAGGCGCGTTTCCATTACGCCTAGATGTTGCTTGTGTTCACTTAGGATCCACTTTCTTTTAACCTGAGTTTGATAATATTGAGACTTTAAGACAATCATCTATATTATGAGCTTGCTTTCCACTGATTATTGCTTGGTTATTTCTTAATTATAATAACAGTCTAAGGTACATATTTCCAGTGGAAAACTATAGTCAAAAATCAGGATACATTAAGTTTTAATTTAAAAGGGAATTTATCACATTTTTGCAAATTTAATAAGGATTTCTACTTATTATCATGCTCTGATTCAAGTAGAATATAACATAGATATCTTCATATATGTATGTTAAAAATGACTTAGAATTAAAACAATATTTCTATATTGTGAAAGATCCTGGATATATTTTTGTTTATTAAAGAAAGAAAATGACCCTGGGATATATATTTGTAATAGATGATATATCTATATATCATCTCTAAAAAAAAAAAATCACCAATAAATAAGTGTGTAAATAGGAGGGTCATTTCATTTGGTATCAGAGCTATGTTTTAATTAACATAGCAAAATGTTTGTATGCTTATGTTTATACTAGGTTTGTTTGTATATTTGACTGCTTATAAGTATTCCCTGAATGTATGTATGTGTGTGCATGTGGCATACACAATGATTAAATAGGAAAGATACAATCAATTTAAAATTAAAGCTAAGTGTTATAAACTAATAAGATGAAATACATATACTTTTAGAAATATGGTAGGAAGAGGGTCTCATCATCAAGGAGGATCTAGCACACCACAAATGCTTGACATGCAGGAATTTGTGAGAGTTTTGAGAGATGGAATTGGGCACAGACCTGAGAACCCACATGAGGAGCTCTCCAAGTTAGTGAAGACTTATACCAACTTGGGAGGCAAGAGCTTTGAAGGAACTGAAAGTGTAATGGAGATTCAAGCATGGCTGAGGACATTAGAGAGGATCTTCACTGATATGCAACTAGATGACCAAAGGAAGAGGCAAGTGGCCTCAAGGCAATTAAAAGGTGCAGCTTTGAGTTGGTGGGAGGTGATCATAGCTGGCCGGAATGAAAATGATATTAATTGGAATCAATTTAAGGAGATGTTAGAGGCAAGGTTTGTTCCAGCCTCAGCAAAAACCACTTTACTTGAGGAGTTCATCAATCTTAGACAGGGGACTATGAATGTCACAGAATACACCCAGAAGTTTGAGGGATTGTCAACCTATGGGGCAATGTTAGTGGCTGATGAAGCATCCAAAAATGATAGATACATCAAGGGATTGAACCCAGGGCTTAGCAGGGCTATACTACCTTATGCTGACAGAACTTTTGATCAAGTGATAGATTTGGCTCTGAAGATTGAGCAGCATGACAAGGAAAGAGATAAGTTCAGGAACTTCAATAACAATAGTAACAAGAAGAACAAAGGGAAGTACCATCCTTATGATAAGAAGAAAGGAGAGGCAGATGGTAAGAAGGCAGTAGATGCAAAGCCCAATGAAGCCAAAAGAAAAATAGTTTGCAACCATTGTGGGAAAGAAGGCCATATTAAGCCAAGATGCCCAGAGCTTAAAGGGGGAGCTTTCAAATGCTATCTATGTGGGAAGGAAGGGCATATGAAAAGAAATTGCCCAGAATACAAGCAACAAGGGAAAGTGGCAAACCTGGAAGGTAGGGGCAAGGCCATAAGTGAGGCTAATGCTGAAAACCATGGTCAAGTGGAAGGTACACTATTTATTTGTACCATACCTTTAGCTGTAATATATGATACCGGGGCAACCCACTCACTCATTTCCCATGAAATAGTTAAAAGGTTGAAAATGAACTGCAATTTGGCTGAAATACCTCTGTTAATACAAAGCCCTTTAGGAAGTTCTAGTGTATTAGATATGATCTGTGTGGATGTGAATTTGAACATAGGAGGAAACACATTTGTTTCCAGTTTGTATGTTCTAAATTTCCCAAATATAGGAGTCATATTAGGGGCAGATTGGCTAAGACAATTCAAAGCCATAATTGACCTAGATGCATCCACCATTTCACTACAAAATTCTAAAGGCCAAAGGGTTACAATTCTATGTGAACCTATCAAAGAAAACAGTCTAAATCATTTAATTGAATTAGAAAATAATCCCAAGGAAATAGCTATTAATGAAATCCCCATAGTTAAAGAATACTTGGATGTATTTGGGGAAGTAAAAGGTGTCTCACACCATAGACCTGTTGAATTCCAGATTAACCTTATGCCTGGGGCTAGCCCAGTTATTAAAAAGCCTACAAGGATGGGGCCAAGTGAATTAAAGGAGCTAAAGAACCAGCTGGAAGAATTAGAAGCCAAGGGGTTTGTAAGGCCAAGTAATTCATGCTGGGGTGCTCCTGTAGTATTTGTTAAAAAGCATGATGGTACTTTAAGAATGTGTATAGATTACAGAGAATTAAACAAAGTAACCATCAAAAACAAATACCCATTACCCAGGATAGATGATCTCTTTGATCAACTCAGTGGAGCTAAAGTGTTTTCTAGGCTAGACTTGGCATCTGGGTTTCATCAGATGAAGGTTGAGGAATCAAGTGTTAAATATACAGCATTCAACACAAGATATGGATTGTATGAGTTTCTTGTTATGCCATTTGGGCTAACAAATGCCCCTTCTTACTTTGTAGACCTAATGAATAGGATATTCAGAGACTACTTAGACAAGTTTGTTCTAATTTTTATAGATGATATTCTAATCTACTCTAAAACAATAGAGGAACATGAGAACCACTTACATTTGGTCTTATCTAGATTAAGAGAAAAAGATTTGAAAGCAAAATTCTCTAAGTGTGTGTTCTGGCAAGAGGAAGTACACTTTCTTGGACATGTTGTCTCTGCTAGGGGAATTTCTGTAAACCCCAATAAGATAGTAGCAATCCAAGCATGGAAGAAGCCTAACAATGTTAGTGAAGTTAGGTCATTCATGGGGATGGCAGGATACTATAGGAGGTTCATACAAGGATTTTCTAAAATAGCAATGCCACTCACTAACCTGACTAGGAAGAACCAAAAGTTTATATGGACTGATAAGTGTGAACAAGCTTTCACCCAGATCAAGGAGGCTTTGGTAAAATCACCAGTGTTGAGAGTACCAGAAGGCAATGAGGGATTGGTTGTATATACAGATGCATGTGGGTCAGGGCTAGGGGCTGTGTTGATGCAGCAAGATCAGGTCATAGCCTATGCATCTAGACAACTAAAACCCCATGAAACTAGATATGCAACTCATGATCTTGAGTTGGCAGCAGTAGTATATGCCTTAAAGCTCTGGAGGCATTATTTATTGGGTGCAAAGTTCATTTTATACACTGATCACAAGGCCTTAAAGTATCTCTTTTCACAAAAAGATTTAAATATGAGACAACACAGATGGGTTGAATTTCTTGCTGCTTATGACTTAGATATACTTTATACACCAGGCAAGGCTAATAAAGTGGCAGATGCATTGAGTAGGCAGCATGCAAAAATGGCCATGTTAATGATGGAGGAGTTTAGAGATTTGACCATACTCACTGATTTGGAAATAGATGAGAGCAGTGGGATAAGTATGGAGATAATTGAGGAAGAAAAGAGTAAAGGAAGGTTAAGTTTAATTACTTTACAATCAAATTTGGCCTTGAAGGTGGCAAAAATGCAAGAAGAAGATCAAGACTTAGCAGAAAAGAAGTCTCTCCTATTAAAGAAGGAGGAAGTGAAGGATTATCACATAGATGTAAAAGGATACTTAAGGTACAAGGGAAGGATATGTGTCCCAAACATCATAGAATTGAAAGAAGAAATCCTTAATGAGTACCATAGGAGCAAATATTCCATACATCCAGGCAGCACCAAGATGTACCAAAACTTAAAAAGGGACTATTGGTGGAAGGGAATGAAGTCTGATGTAGCCAGATATGTTGCTAAGTGCATGGTTTGTCAACAAATAAAAGCTGAGACCCAAAGACCTTCAGGGTTGTTGCAGCCACTTAGCATACCACAGTGGAAGTGGGAAGACATATCTATGGATTTCATAGATGGTCTTCCTAGATCCAAGAGGGGAAATACAAGTATTTGGGTGATTGTAGATAGGCTGACTAAAGTAGCCCACTTCATACCAGTGAAAGCAGACAGAAATGCACCTAGGTTAGCCCAAACTTTTATGAGAGAAGTGGTAAAACTGCATGGTGTTCCTAAAACTATAGTGAGTGATAGGGATACAATCTTCACTTCAAGATTCTGGAAGAGCTTCCAAGAAGCTATGGGGAGTGAATTGTGCCTAAGCACTGCTTATCACCCCCAATTAGATGGGCAAACAGAAGTGGTAAACAAGATTTTAGAGGATTTGCTTAGAGCATGTGTGTTAGACTTTGGAGGAAATTGGGAGGACCACCTCCATTTGGCTGAGTTCACATACAATAATAGCCACCAAAGTACAATTGGAATGGCACCCTTTGAAGCCCTATATGGGAAGCCATGTCTATCACCTATGTGTTGGGCTGAGGCAAGAGAGAAAGCTATCCTAGGGCCAGAATATGTCAAAGACATCACAGAGAAAATAGAACTGGTGAGAAAGAGGATGGCAGTAGCTCAAGATAGGCAAAAGAAGTATGCTGATGCAAAGAGGAAGTCAGTGGAATTCAAAGTAGGTGATTATGTCTTCATTAAGGTTTCACCAATGAAGAAAGTCTTGAGATTTGGCAAGCAGGGGAAACTCAGACCCAGATATGTTGGACCATACAAGATTTTGGAGAGGATAGGCTCACTAGCCTATAAGCTGGAGCTTCCAGAGAAGATGAGTGCAATGCACAATGTGTTTCATGTGTCACAACTAAGGAGATGGGTACATGACAAGGAGGAAATCTTAGAAAAGCCTACTGAAGTTCAGATTAATCCAGATCTAATCTATGAGAAAGAACCAGTGGGAATTGTGGCAAGGGAAGAAAAGAAATTGAGAAACAAGACATTGAAGCTTGTAAAAATTCAATGGAGTATAGATCCTAGTGATTGTACTTGGGAGCTAGAGGATAAAATCAGGATGGATTACCCCAGGCTCTTTGCAAATTTGAAAGGTAAATTCTTAGATTACTAAGAAAGTTTGATATGTATGATAGACAGTGACTATTTGAATTGCTCATGCATATTTGAATAATTTTCCTAAGAAAGCAGGAGTACTCAAAGAATATGTTGCAAATTGTGAGGGCACAATTCCTAAAAGAAGGGGTGATTGTAATACCCCAAGATTTTGAGGAATATTCTTTTAAATAAATGATTAAAATTCTGGGGGGAAAAATCAGAATTATTATATAGGTGGGATTTTCAGTGGTGCAAGGTTGTGTGCATGTGTGCACGTGCACACTAGTTATGGCACTAAGAGAAAATCCAGAATTCCTGAATAATAAAACAAGGAAGGAAAACATTTAGATAAAATGTTTTAAATAAAGAAAATATAGACCTAGACATGAGTATTAAAAATTCCTGAGGATGTGTGTATATATATATATATCTATATATATGCCTATGTAAGACTTGTCTGAAAATTAAGGCAGAAGAAAACATTGATTTATAATGAATAAGTGAAATTTTAAATAGGTGTAGAAATGCACATAAGTATGCACATGTTTTCTGCAAATAAATGGTTAAAAATTAAATTAACACCCATAGTTGTATAAATGTATATATATATATATATATCCAGATATTATTTGAGCAGAAAATTAATAAAGGAATCACTAAAACAGTAAGAACCAAAGTGCAAGAAAGCAAATGTGCATAGGCAGAAAATAGAAAGTCACACCATTATCATGTTTGAGGTAAGTATAATAAAAATACTTAAAGTTATCACTTTCTGAAAAGAAAGGAAAATAGGCACAATTTAGTCTTGTTTTAAAATATTGACCGGGACATTAAGGGTTAGGAGGGAGGGAATATGCAATGCCAAATGCATGATTCTGGTCTGGGCTAAAATAGGGATTTTGCATCACCCAAAACCCTAGACAGAACCCTTATTTAAACCAAGAGTCCAATCAGAAAACTGCTCTCTCACTAATTAATTAACCTAAGGAAGAAGAGGAAGATAAGGCTAAAGATTTGAGGGGTTTTCTGGTTTAAGCTTGTGTAAGCATTTAGGTGAGTATCCTCACTCATATACATGGCATTAAGACCTGGGATTAGGCAGCCAAGCTTTATATGTTATATTTTGCATGTTTTGATTTACAAACTATGTTGGCTACTGATGGTTTCATGAATGTTTGATGAAATATGATCTGCTATGATGGATGTATAACTTTGTTGTTCTATTTTCATCTCTGTATATTATACCAAAACCTTAAGGAACATATATCAGAGTATTTGTAACTAGTTTGAATAATGGCTTAAGACAAAGAATGAAAAAGATAAAGAAAACTATGAGCTGCATATACATTGGTATGGTGCTGAGGCTTGAAATAATTGGTTAAGGGTGCAATGGAGTCTTTCTCTATAAGTGCTGAGCCCTAAACTAAACAGAAATTTACAAGCCTAAAAACTATGTTTAAACAAGATTGAAAATCTGGCTAAATATAGTTGCTTGCAAAAATCAAAATAAACTCAATAGAGCCATGCATTTATTCTCAGATACAAACATTCTGGTATATGCTTGAATAGGGTGTGTATATGCTAAATAATGTGAGATGGAATGACTGGGGTGTTATACCTCTAGAAAGTAACCTTTAACTTGCTTGCAATATTATGTCTGCAAGGTAACTAGTATGCTTCATGAGTACAGGTGGTATGTACACCTAGCTATCATTGATAGAATGAACATAAATACACTTAGTGATATAACTAAGGACTTTGTGCCAAGAAGGCTGCTGGAATGCTTGTCCTATTTGAAGTAGACAAGTTGGCACATGGCTTGTTTAAGTCCTGAGATCTTTGTGCCATAATGTTAATTAGTTCATGGCAATGTGTCCCTTTGATTCCTTATAGCAGATGAGGCCAGGAATTTATAAGAAAAAGAAAAGGCAACCTAATAGTTCCAGATAAAAGTTGTTTTATTGCATATGTTTGCTCTTATGTATTGTACATAAAAATACTTGTCAAGTATGCAAAGTATATTTATGCTGTATCCTTAGCTTAATATCATGGATATGTTAGAAATACTCACACCAGATCATGGATCTGACCCTTATTGCTCATGGCACATGGGGGTGTCTCATTTATAATGGGGCAGCCACTAATGCTTTTGCAGGTTGTGATGGAGCTAAGTAAGCAAGATTAAAATGATATGGGATAGAGGATGCTAAGATAATTAGAAATAAAAGCTAGAATGTGTTAATTCATGCATGTATTCCCTGATTGATATGGCTATCTAAATGTATTAAGTAGGAAGAACTTGTAAGAGACATGTGCTATGTTGTTTCTGGTTATTTCTGATTTGATATGAACTAAGAATATTGATGTTGAACTGATTTGAAAACCTATTTGCTAAAGTTGCTTTGATTTAGAGGAAAAACCTGGATTTTATAAGCATAATCATTTTATGTTGATTTCAATTAATCCTGAGTTCTTTTAAAAAGAATGTAGATATACAGAAAATTATATTGGGAATACCCAGAAAAGAATTAAACTGCTATATCTTCAATTTATGATATTGACATAAGTCCAAATGCAAGAAAAAGTGTTTATACCCTGAAGATGTATTTTTAAAAGAGAAGTATGATTAGGAAGAATGATATATATCTGATCACAAAATGTCTGATTCATACAAATATATATACATGCTTTTGGAAAGAAAAGGTATCAATGTTTTTGTATAATCTGGGTTGTAAAAATGCAAACAAAAAGAATGGCCAGAGTAACCACATGGTTAGGCCATAGGTCAGGCCTAATGTTTCACTTCAGATCAATGAAGCAAGGGAACATTTGAGCTCAGTTTTCTGGAAAATGATCAAAGACACTGACATGTACATGTATATCTGTGTACATGTAGATTTTGGGCAAAATATAGATGTAAATTCTTAAAACAGTTGAAAGAATGGGTTTTAAAAATAGTTATGCAAGAAGAATTGTTTTGTATGTTAGGTTATAGGCAAAAATTAAATATATATGTACAATTATAGGTAGGTATCAGATTTCAGCTATACAGAAAAAAAAAAGGAAAAACAAAAATTGTGTTTGAACCGACCAGCATAGTACTCGAACTAGTGACCTTGCATGAATAAGTTAGGCGCGTTTCCATTACGCCTAGATGTTGCTTGTGTTCACTTAGGATCCACTTTCTTTTAACCTGAGTTTGATAATATTGAGACTTTAAGACAATCATCTATATTATGAGCTTGCTTTCCACTGATTATTGCTTGGTTATTTCTTAATTATAATAACAGTCTAAGGTACATATTTCCAGTGGAAAACTATAGTCAAAAATCAGGATACATTAAGTTTTAATTTAAAAGGGAATTTATCACATTTTTGCAAATTTAATAAGGATTTCTACTTATTATCATGCTCTGATTCAAGTAGAATATAACATAGATATCTTCATATATGTATGTTAAAAATGACTTAGAATTAAAACAATATTTCTATATTGTGAAAGATCCTGGATATATTTTTGTTTATTAAAGAAAGAAAATGACCCTGGGATATATATATTTGTAATAGATGATATATCTATATATCATCTCTAAAAAATAAAAAAAAATCACCAATAAATAAGTGTGTAAATAGGAGGGTCATTTCATATGCCTTTTGGTTTGACTAATGCCCTTGCTTCCTTTGTTGATTGATGAATCGTGTTTTTCGTGATGTGCTTACCTAGTTTGTTTTAATCTTGGTTGATGATATCCTTGTCTTCTCCAAGTCAAGGAAAGAACATGAGTCACATTAGGAATTTGTTCTGGAGACTATTAGGAATCATAAGTTGAAGGCTAAAATTTTGAAATACCATTTCTAGAAGGATGAAGTCCGATTTCTCGGACATATTATTTCTAGTAATGGAATTTATGGTGATCCATTTAAGATCGTTGCGATCAATGTAAATCTTTCTTCTCATCTTTCTTTATGATTTCATATCATAACTCTATCATTTCGGTTGTCCTTATCTCTCCCTATCTTGTTACATGATTGGGAAGGTTATTTACTTCTGCCAGTATGCTTGAAACTTTTCAAGAATCTTTGGGTACTCATTTGAATCTGAGCACTGCTTACCATCCACAGACCGACGGTCAAACGGAAAAAGTGAATCAGATTCTAGAGGATCTTCTTCATGCTTGTGTTTTGATTATGGAGATCTTGGAAAGGCCATCTCCATCTTGTTGAACTTACCTATAACAACAGTTATTAGGTATAGTTTCAATCTTCTTTTTCATCTTGTCTTAATCCTATCTCATTCTATCTTGTTTTGGGTATTAATTAATATAATTGAATCTATATGGTTTAAATTAATAATTCTATTTTGAGTTTCAATTTAGTTTTCTTTAAGATTGTTTCTATTCTCCTACCTCATTCCTTTTCAAGGACGAAAATTTTTAAGTGGGGGAGAGTGTAACGACCCATAATTTTGTAAATATTTTTAATTAAATTTTATTTGAAAACTTTGATTTTTAAATCATTTAAAAGTGAATTTTTATAATTTTCCCAATGTAAGTTTGGAATTTGTTTGTAATTTATTTTCTAAATACAATAAAATAAATATTTTCTGAAAATTTTATATTTTGATCAAACTTTAACTTTTATTTGAAAATTTTAGAAAAAATTAAATTTTTTTGAATTCTAATCTTTTTAATTGAAGTTCGATAGTGTGACGACCGCCCATGACCCCTGCACCGAATCTAGAGATAGTGCGCTGTAAAGTGTGCCAGGCGACCATGGACGATTGTCAGGGTAGATTAAAACAACGGGATCTATCGTATTACTCACAGCGCATGGATAAAATACAATAGAACATATGTATAGTGAAGCTTTACAGAACAAAATGACATCATATAAAACTTCATAATAGTTGAATACAAGCATCTGAATAGTCAAGTCATCAAAATACATCAAGCCTCACTACAACACTCAGAGAAGATACAACAGCGGAACATCCAGTACATATAATAAGAAGATAATATGCAACCCTCCAGCTCGTCTTCGATATCAGTATCGTGAGAAGAGAACAGCACCTGTCACCTGTTACCTAGTCTGCCCGTCCCAAAATGGACGAACAGCCCAAGGCAATAAGAATTAAAAACATAAAGCCTTGAGTCAGACAACAGTCTTAGTGAGCAGTAACTAACTAACAACATACCAAAAGAGCATAAAGGAAAAGGAATAGGAATACAACCCTCCCACTCCAACCTCTTTCTACAGTGATAGCCCCCTGACACACACTAAGCAGAAGCAACATAGCAGAGCATACAATTTAAAGTAAAGTAATAGTCATTCGAGTCGAGGGCGATGTTTTCCAAGTACCAAGGCCTAAATCAGATAAGCACCCAGAAAATACCGCTCTTGAGTCCGAATGACGATACAACCAAACATCCATGACTCTGGCTATCACTGTTATCATTGCTTTGATATCACCGTTAATTGAATGACCGGCACATTCTTTCAGCCGTCCGTCAAGGGCTAATGGAAACCCCGGTTCTAGACATAACTCCTGCACGTCGTCGCAGCCCGTGCCTAGGACTATCGAATCTGCCCAGAGTACTCGACCATCAACAGTTGGCCGTTGGGACTATCGAATCTGCCCAAACGTACTCTTGTTTAGAGCATGCTAGAACCTTCAACAATGATGCTATCCAAGCCTCCTAGTCATCCTCCTCGACGACTATTCTCATATCCATTCATTATCCTCAACTCGAATCATATCACCGAGTTATCAACATGCTTGGAATGATCCCATCTGGATTAGACCAAGTCTTCATCACATGATGCCTCGCTTCATTACATCCTCGCAAAGCCTCATCTCAACATCACATCATCAAATCTATGCATAAGAGCTTCATTATCCCGCTACATATGCCACGAGCAGCTTTCCCAATTCAAGAGCCTTTCCCTTAGCTTTTGAATCATCTTCGATCTAAATCTAATCATCAATCATCTAGTTTATAGCAATCAATCAAATCAAACATCAACCAAGCAATCAAGCATTCAAATATGATCTAAGTAGACAATTATAACAATAATGGCATTTTCGTAATTAAAGAGTTGAAAGTCCAATAAGCATGAAAACATGAACAATATCTCTACAAACTTGATGAATGAACTTGCATAGGTTAACATGTGATAAAATGGATGTAACATCATCATGAACAATGTATCTACATGGATCTACTCTTAGGATGAAGAAAATGCATGGAAATCTCTATTTTAACACCAAATCGAGCCAACAATCCGATATACTCCTTTGGATCCGTGTGAGAGATAATCACCACTCACCAAATCACCTAAACAAACCCAAATCAACACGCTTCAGATCTGGACAGCGAAGGATCAAGCTTGATCTATTACGAATCCGCTTCAAACGAAGAAATCTCTCTTGAAAAGATGAAGATCTCCAATCTAAGCTCTTGAATCTTCAATCTTGATTTTCGATTTGGATGGATGGAAGCACTAGATTAGAGTGGAGAAAAGAAGTGAAGAAGTGTAGAAGTCGAGCTCTCAAAATGGCAGCACTTCGTCGCTTCAAAATCCGGATCCCAAAAATGAAGCCAACCCCCTCTATTTATAGGCAGAAAATCTCTTAAGTCGCAATTTGGTTATCTCCTTAAGTCGTTTCTGACTTACGACCTAGGACCTTGTCGACCTAAAACCCACCGACCTAAGCCTAACGACCTACAACAATGCGCATCTGCGACTTAACATGCCAGCGACCTAACACTTAGACAGAACCTTGCGACCTAACAACTACAGAAGTCCACGACCTAACTTAGGTCGTTTACGACCTAACTGCCTACGACTCAGTTGGGTTGCGACCTAACAACTTAGGCTTCCATGCGACCTAACACTTAGATTACTCTAGCGACCTAACACTTAGATTACTCTAGCGACCTAACAACTTACACTACAAAACAACTCACGCGACCTAACACTTATGCGACCTATCTCCTTAGGTCGCTAACACGCTAACTCCTTAGGTCGCTAACACGCCAACTCCTTAGGTCGCTAACACGCTAACCTTCTTAAGTCGCTCAACCCTATAGGTCGCTAACTCCACTAGGTCGCTAACTTGAACTGCCGACCTAACACTTAACTCACCCATACACTTAGGTCGCTCACAACAGTTTTTCCTTAGGTCGTTGCCGACCTAACTCTACCCCACGACCTAACCCCAGAATACTTAGGTCGCCTACTACTCTTAAGTCGGTCACGACTTATCACTTAGGTCGGTCACTACCTTAAGTCGGTCAACCACGCTTCCTTAACTCGGTTAATTCCTTAAGTCGGCAACTCGACCCAGACTTATCTCTTAACTCGCCAACAACATTTAACTAACCTCTAGGTCGCGTACGACCTAGGACTTAGGCAATTTCAACCAAAATCTGAAACAACTAGAAAATGCTGAAAATCCCAGATTTTGACAAACTTTTCGATCCGTAAAATACGGGTCGTTACATTCTCTCCCCCTTAGGAATTTCGCCCCCGAAATTCCAAGCAATCGTAGCAATCAAAGACTATTCTGTACACCTACCATCCATAGCAATCAACAAACCATGCATCCAATTCTAGCTTAGCGTACAGAATTCTAAGACTTAGAACAAGTTACAATGTCGCGAGACGAGACGACACCTTAGGGCCATACCTTGAAGAGTTCGGGATGAGCTGCCTTCATCCTCTCTTCCACCTCCCACGTACAGTCGTTATCATCATCACTCCATTGTATCTTGAGCAACTTAACTACCTTCCTCCTAAGCTGTTTCGTGTCAGTTTCAACAACACGAAGCGGCTTACGAGGTCTTCTATTGACTGGATCAACTTCTAAGTCTTCACAGCTATCAGCAGAAACCACCGTACTCGAGTCGTGCACATACTTCCGTAGATATGATACATGAAAAACATTGTGCACACTCGACATCTTCTCTGGTAACTCCAATCTGTAGGCGAGCTTTCCAATTCGCTCGATAATTGGGAATGGTCCAACAAATTTCTGAGTCAATTTTCCTTTCCTCCCGAATCGAATAACATTCTTCAGTGGAGAAATCTTCACAAAAACCATATCTCCTACGTCGAATTCCAAATCCTTTCGACGCTTATCGGCATAACTTTTCTGACGGTCTTGGGCTGCCTTCATTCGTTGCCGAATGATCTCTATGCAATCCGAAGTCTGTCGAATCATCTCTGGCCCAAGTATCAACTTTTCTCCAGTCTCTAACCAACTTGTCGGAGAGTTACACAGTCTTCCGTACAATGCCTCATACGGTGCCATACCAATGCTTGATTGGTAACTGTTGTTGTATGCAAACTCCACCAAATGAAGGTGATCTTCCCATGATCCTCCGAAATCCAAAACACAAGCTCTAAGAAGATCTTCCAAAACTCGGTTGACTCTCTCGGTCTGACCATCTGTTTGAGGATGATAAGCTGTACTCAAACACAACTTGGTTCCCAAAACTTCCTGGAAGCTTTTCCAAAATCCACTAGTGAACAATGGGTCTCGATCGCTCACTATACTCTTCGGAATACCATGGAAACGAACTATCCACTTAACATACAACTCAGCCAACTTTGACGCAGTCCTAGTCGATCGAACAGGAATGAACCTCGCACTCTTAGTCAGACGATCCACAATGACCCAAATTCCTTCATTTCCCGTTCTGGTTTTAGGTAATCCATCAATAAAATCCATCGATACTTGTTCCCACTTCCATGTAGGAACTTCTAATGGCTGAAGCAATCCACTAGGCTTCTTCTGTTCGGCTTTAACTAACTGGCAGTTCATACATTTGGAAATAAAATTTCCAAAATCCTTCTTCATGCCTTCCCAGTAGTAGGTTCTCTTCATATCCCGATACATCTTATTTCCACCTGGATGAATTGTCAACTTCGAGTGATGACTTTCCTTCAGAACTTCACTCCTCAATTCATCTATATCGGGAACAACTAGTCGTCCTTGCTTCCGAAGCCAACCCTCTCGATCGACCTCGAATCCTTTATCCTTTTCTGAATCCAATCCAGATTCCAAATCACGGATAATCTTGACAAGCTTATCATCTCGCTTTTGGCTCTCGCCAATCCTTTCCACAAGAGAAGGTCTTATCGATAAGTTTGCCAACATCCCAGGTTCCAATTCACATCTAGGCCTGAAGTCAAATCCAGCTAAATACTCGAGACTCTTCCATTCTGAAAACATGGCTCCCAATCCTGCATGTCTTCGACTTAACGCATCTGCCACTGCGTTACCTTTTCCCGGAGTATAAGCTATACCAAAATCATATGATGCTAAAAACTCTAGCCAGCGTTGCTGCCGAAGATTCAAATCCTTTTGGGAGAAAAGATACTTCAGCGACTTATGATCCGTAAACAACTCGAATCGAACTCCCAACAGATAATGTCTCCACATCTTCAGAGCAAATACAATCGCCGCCAACTCCAAATCATGAGTCGGATAATTCCTTTCATGCGGCTTCAGTTGTCGACTGGCATACGCAACAACTTTATCCCTCTGCATCAGCACTGCTCCCAGTCCAGTACCACATGCGTCGGTGTAAACCACCATCTCATCATTCCCACTTGGAATAGTCAAAACAGGAGCACTCGTCAATCTCTCTTTCAGGATTCCAAAAGCTTGCTCACACTTAGCATCCCAACTGAACACTTGGTTCTTCTTCGTCAATCCTGTTAGCGGTGCAGCTATCATGGAGAAGTCTTTGATAAACCGTCGATAATATCCTGCTAATCCAAGAAAACTTCTCACATCAGATGCATTCTTAGGTCTAACCCAATCCTGGATTGCTGCTACCTTAGCGGGATCAACCGCTATTCCACTTCCAGAAATCACATGGCCTAAGAACCTCACTTCACTCTTCCAGAAGTGACACTTTGAAAACTTAGCCTTTAGCTGATATTTCCGCAAGATTTCCAAAACAATACGCAAGTGCGTCTTGTGCTCTTCTTCAGTTCTGGAATAAATCAGAATATCATCCACGAACACAAGTACGAACTTGTTCAACTGATCTCTGAACACTCTATTCATAAGATCCACAAAATATGCTGGCGCGTTAGTCAATCCGAACGGCATTACCAGCCACTCAAAGAAACCAGATGGTGTCCGAAAAGCAGTCTTCGGCACACTATCCTTAGCTACTCTCAACTGGTGAAATCCGGTTGCCAAATCCATCTGAGAAAACACCTTAGCTTTGTGAAGCTGATCAAACAAGTCATCTATTCTCGGCAATGGATAATTGTTCTTCTTAGTCACCTTATTCAGCTCACGATAATCGACACACAATCTCAATGACCCATCTGCCTTGGTTGCAAACACAACTGGTGCACCCCACTCGGACACACTACGCCGAATGAATCCTTTCTGCAAAAGATCATCAACTTGCACCCTCAACTCCTGCTGTTCCTTAGGCGCCATCCGCCTAAGAGGCATCACAACAGGTCTGGCTCCTTCAACTAGATCTATACGAAACTCGATCTCTCTATGCGGCGGCAACCCTTTGACTTCGTCAAAGACATCCTCGAATCCATTAGCGATTGGCACTGATGACAGTCCATCCCGTGGAACAACCAGTGAATACATGAAGCTCATGAAGACGCCTTCTTCATGCTTACATCGTATCACAACCTTTCGCCCCTCCACATTCTCGACTGTCACTTCCAACCTCTCGCAATCAACCTTAGCCGCATACTTCCTAAGCCAGTCCATACCCAAAATAATTCTGAACCCCACAAAGTTCAGAACAAAGCAATCACAAACAAAAGAGCAACCATGACTCGATACATCTAGACCACGGCATAACATACACAAACAAGACGAACCCCCAACTGGATTAGTCACTACCAATGGCCTATCAACAATATCCGATTCCAAACCTAACCGGCCTACGAGTTCATTACAAACAAACGAATGTGACGCTCCAGTATCAAACAGAACTCTAACTGGAACACCACATAGGAAAAGAGTACCTTGAACCACCACACTCTTTCCCTTCTCTTCAGTGGTAGGAGCTTTTGAAGACGAAGGAACAGCTCCCAAAGCATAAGCTTGCACAATCTGCTTGTCCCTCCTCGGTTCTGGACAATTCTTCCTGAAATGCCCCGGCTTGTCACAGTTATGACACTTCATCGGCACCTTAGGATTCTTACAATCCTTCGAGAAATGGCCCTTCTGCTGACAATTGTAGCAAGTCACCTCGCCTTTCGGCTTCTTCTGGCCATCCTTACCCTTCTACTGTTGCTGCTTCCTCTTCTTGTTTCCACCCTGCTGGGGTTTAGACTCTTCCCTGGTCACAGCAACAACAGACCCTTCCTTAGGAAACAGACTCTCATGCCTGAGAGCTTTCTCCACAAGCTTCTCAAATGAATCGTCCAAATGATCCACTAACTGCCTCCCAAGATAACTGTCCAAGCCTGTCACGAACTTCTCATTCTTCTGATAAGCAGATTCAATATATGATCGGGCATACTTGGACAAAGCTTCGAACTCAGAAACATACTCAAGAACAGATCTTCCACCCTGCTTGAGCTCCACAAACTTCTTGAACAGAACAGACTTCTGAGCTGTAGAAATGAACTTAGCTTCAAATCTAACTTGGAATTGCTCCCAAGTAATCTCTTCCTCCGGAGTATTGATGGTAATAGAGTTCCACCAATCAGAAGCTCTCCCTTGAAGCTGCCTTGATGCCAACTTCCTCTTAGTTGCATCATCAATTCCCAAATCACCAAAGATCCTTCTACAAGCATCGATCCATCTTTGGACTTCAATAGTTGATTCCGTTCCCAAGAAAACCTTCCCTCCAAGAGCAGTATAATCCTTGCACAACTTAGCAAAATCCACTGGTTTTGGAGTTTGGACTTGAACTCCAACATCTACTGTTGCCCCCGGAACCGGTATCCTCCTCATGATCGAAGTCATCATAGCTTCGAACATGGCTGCATAATCAGCAGTCTCTTCAGTAGCACGGCCTTCCCTAGCAGCTGGTCTCCCTCTTCGGCACATTCTCAATATCTATAAAAAAAGAATGATTAGAACATCTAGAGAAACAACTGCACAAAGGACTCAAACTCTACTAAGCTACTATATTATATATAGTAATCATCCATCAAAATTACAATTACATCTCTCATACGTAGTTACTTTAGTGAGCGTTGGGTAAAATCGATTAACCAATGCTCTGATACCAAATGTGACGACCGCCCATGACCCCTGCACCGAATCTAGAGATAGTGCGCTGTAAAGTGTGCCAGGCGACCATGGACGATTGTCAGGGTAGATTAAAACAACGGGATCTATCGTATTACTCACAGTGCATGGATAAAATACAATAGAACATATGTATAGTGAAGCTTTACAGAACAAAATGACATCATATAAAACTTCATAATAGTTGAATACAAGCATCTGAATAGTCAAGTCATCAAAATACATCAAGCCTCACTACAACACTCAAAGAAGATACAACAGCGGAACATCCAGTACATATAATAAGAAGATAATATGCAACCCTCCAGCTCGTCTTCGATATTAGTATCGTGAGAAGAGAACAGCACTTGTCACTTGTTACCTAGTCTGCCCGTCCCAAAATGGACGAACAGCCCAAGGCAATAAGAATTAAAAACATAAAGCCTTGAGTTAGACAACAGTCTTAGTGAGCAGTAATTAACTAACAACATACCAAAAGAGCATAAAGGAAAAGGAATAGGAATACAACCCTCCCACTCCAACCTCTTTCTACAGTGATAGCCCCCTGACACACACTAAGCAGAAGCAACATAGCAGAGCATACAATTTAAAGTAAAGTAATAGTCATTCGAGTCGAGGGCGATGTTTTCCAAGTACCAAGGCCTAAATCAGATAAGCACCCAGAAAATACCGCTCTTGAGTCCGAATGACGATACAACCAAACATCCATGACTCTGGCTATCACTGTTATCATTGCTTTGATATCACCGTTAATTGAATGACCGGCACATTCTTTCAGCCATCCGTCAAGGGCTAATGGAAACCCCGGTTCTAGACATAACTCCCGCACGTCGTCGCAGCCCGTGCCTAGGACTATCGAATCTGCCCAGAGTACTCGACCATCAACAGTTGGCCGTTGGGACTATCGAATCTGCCCAAACGTACTTTTGCTTAGAGCATGCTAGAACCTTCAACAACGATGCTATCCAAGCCTCCTAGTCATCCTCCTCGACGACTATTCTCATATCCATTCATTATCCTCAACTCGAATCATATCACCGAGTTATCAACATGCTTGGAATGATCCCGTCTGGATTAGACCAAGTCTTCATCACATGATGCCTCGCTTCATTACATCCTCGCAAAGCCTCATCTCAACATCACATCATCAAATCTATGCATAAGAGCTTTATCATCCCGCTACATATGCCACGAGCAGCTTTCCCAATTCAAGAGCCTTTCCCTTAGCTTTTGAATCATCTTCGATCTAAATCTAATCATCAATCATCTAGTTTATAGCAATCAATCAAATCAAACATCAATCCAAGCAATCAAGCATTCAAATATGATCTAAGTAGACAATTATAACAATAATGGTATTTTCGTAATTAAAGAGTTGAAGGTCCAATAAGCATGAAAACATGAACAATATCTCTACAAACTTGATGAATGAACTTGCATAAGTTAACATGTGATAAAATGGATGTAACATCATCATGAACAATGGATCTACATGGATCTACTCTTAGGATGAAGAAAATGCATGGAAATCTCTATTTTAAAACCAAATCGAGCCAACAATCCGATATACTCCTTTGGATCCGTGTGAGAGATAATCACCACTCACCAAATCACCTAAACAAACCCAAATCAACACGCTTCAGATCTGAACAGCGAAGGATCAAGCTTGATCTATCACGAATCCGCTTCAAACGAAGAAATCTCTCTTGAAAAGATGAAGATCTCCAATCTAAGCTCTTGAATCTTCAATCTTGATCTTCGATTTGGATGGATGGAAGCACTAGATTAGAGTGGAGAAAAGAAGTGAAGAAGTGTAGAAGTCGAGCTCTCAAAATGGCAGCACTTCGTCGCTTCAAAATCCGGATCCAAAAAATGAAGCCAACCCCCTCTATTTATAGGCAGAAAATCTCTTAAGTCGCAATTTGGTTATCTCCTTAAGTCGTTTCCGACTTACAACCTAGGACCTTGCCGACCTAAAACCCACCGACCTAAGCCTAACGACCTACAACAATGCGCATCTACGACTTAACATGCCAGCGACCTAACACTTAGACAGAACCTTGCGACCTAACAACTACAGAAGTCCACGACCTAACTTAGGTCGTTTACGACCTAACTGCCTACGACTCAGTTGGGTTGCGACCTAACAACTTAGGCTTCCATGCGACCTAACACTTAGATTACTCTAGCGACCTAACACTTAGATTACTCTAGCGACCTAACAACTTACACTACAAAACAACTCACGCGACCTAACACTTATGCGACCTATCTCCTTAGGTCGCTAACACACTAACTCCTTAGGTCGCTAACACGCCAACTCCTTAGGTCGCTAACACGCTAACCTTCTTAAGTCGCTCAACCCTATAGGTCGCTAACTCCACTAGGTCGCTAACTTGAACTGCCGACCTAACACTTAACTCACCCATACACTTAGGTCGCTCACAACAGTTTTTCCTTAGGTCGTTGCCGACCTAACTCTACCCCACGACCTAACCCCAGAATACTTAGGTCGCCTACTACTCTTAAGTCGGTCACGACTTATCACTTAGGTCGGTCACTACCTTAAGTCGGTCAACCACACTTCCTTAACTCGGTTAATTCCTTAAGTCGGCAACTCGACCCAGACTTATCTCTTAACTCGCCAACAACATTTAACTAACCTCTAGGTCGCGTACGACCTAGGACTTAGGCAATTTCAACCAAAATCTGAAACAACTAGAAAATGCTGAAAATCCCAGATTTTGACAAACTTTTCGATCCGTAAAATACGGGTCGTTACAGATAGGATGCTGATATCCATTCTATTTTTCGTTTCGTTAAATTCTGAGTTATACTTTTAAATTTGGTCAAAATTCAGCGTTTTATACGCGATTAAATTCTGTATTTTATTTTATAATTTCCTATGTCCTTCTCCTGAATTTTATTTCTCTATTTATTTGTCTAGACTTTATTTTATTTATTAGATGTTTCTTGGGTATATCTTTTATTTAATAGCTTGAAAAAAATCAATTAGACATACGTTACCTTGTTTTAATTAGAGATACGTTACATTTGCTTTATTTCTTGCCTTTTTATTTGCCTATCTATTTAATTACCTACCATAGCCGTGTATTGCGAACCCTAGCCGCCTCCTACCCTTATCAATTCACGTACAAAAACACTTTTCCACATCTCATTTTCTTTTGCATTCTCCTGAGAAATTTGCAGCAAGTTTCATGGCTCCTCTTCTTCCTCCTTTCACTTTTGTTTTCTTTTGTTGCTTCAAGGCTTTCTCGGCCACCACATGCTTTAGCTGTTAGCACCAAAATTGGTCACTAACCTCGTTCAGAAAGATTGTGTAGAGATACAAGTGATGAAAGTAAATTAAACAAAGAAGACAATGCTAATTTAAATGCAGAAAGTAAGAACACCAAATTTATAGTGGTTCAGCGTAATTGCCTACGTCCACTTTGTTCAACTTTATTGATTTCCTTTATAGTTGATTACAAATACAATTCGTGAATCAAATGCTTGAGTGAAGTTGTTAAGTAGAGAAGATGAGTCTTGAAAATGGCAGAGTCTCCCCGGTGTTTTCTCTCCAAAAAAGGATCCATTTCACTATGACCCTGCCCCTCTATTTATAGGCGAATATGGGCTGGACTTCCCAAGTGGGCTGGATAGCCGAACACTCTAGCCCAAGCATAGTGGTCGCTGCATGCCGAACCAGATATGCCGAACACCATAATGCCGAACGATCATTTCTATGCCGAACGGTATGTTTGGTGTGCGGGAAGTGCAGAATGGTTGTCAGTCGAGGCCGAACGTGCCTCTGGATGCCGAGTACTACTATCGCCGAGTTCTACTTGATGTCGAGCACTACGCCGAGTACTCCTGTCGCCGAGTTCTACTGGATGTCGAGTACTACGCCGAGTACTCCTGTCGCCGAGTTCTACTGGATGTCGAGTACTACGCCGAGTACTCCTATCGCCGAGTTCTACTGGGCGCCGAGTACTACCTGATGCCGAGTGCTACCCGATGCCGAGCACTACCTGATGCTGAGCACTAGTTGATGCCGAGTGCTACCTAATGCCGAGCACTACCTGATGCCGAGCACTAGTTGATGCCGAGTGCTACCTAATGCCGAGCACTACCTGATGCCGAGCACTAGTTGCCTGGTCAAATCTCCAGGAAACACTTGCCCCCCAAAGTGTATTACGTGACTGCATGTAATACGCTTTGAACTATGTATCCTCCATGTCTCGTTTCAAATCCTTGAATAAATTCTAATGGAGATGCCTTCTTGAGAATATCAGTGGTCATCCGTGTCTGATTCTGCAGAGCTATTAGGCTTCAGCTATCTGATCTAGTCTTCTCTTAATAACCCTTAGTGAGAATTCAATTTCTGTTGATTTCAAGAAGTCGTACTTTTTCGGACGTACACATGCACGTTCGGGTACATGTTCTTGCCATTGGCTCTCGGATGCGTATAAGTCGTCGCTAACTCCATCTAGTTTAATTGCAATTCAATCGCGATTCCTTGTTTGTATTTTCTGTGAAATAAGAGTTGCAATCAGCCACTTGAGGAGTTTTCCAAACCTATCTTCAGTACAAACTCTATGATTTTGTTCACAGCTTCGACCTGTCCATTTGCAGTTATAATGGATCATGGAAGGTCATAAGGACAGATGACGTTACGGATAAAGAAGTTGATTATTTTCTTCATCTTCGTCGTGGTTAAGAGTTCTTCATCTGCCCATTTGGTGACGTAATCAACTGCTATGATGGTGTATTTCGCACCACCTTTAGGATCGACAAGAAGATGATTTTAGTGCCCCCAAGTGGCAAACGGCTATGAACTAGACATTTGACTAATTTCCATCGGCGGGGTTCCCGGACTTTTTGCAAACATCTTGCACTCGTCACATTGTCTAGCATGATCAACCGCATCTGGGTTGATGGTTGGCCAGTAATTCCTGTAGCAGAGTATCTTCTTTATCATGGTTTTCCCCTTGATGTTATTACCGCATTCTACTTCATAGACTTTGCTCAAGATATCATTATGGGCGATATGCCGAAGCATGGGGATGGATAAACTCCTTTTGACACACGAATTATTCTTAGATGATTTGGCGTGAAGCTTTGAGGAGGATCTGTCGTTTTCCATTCCTCCGTTCAGTAAGAACTCCTCATTGTAGATAGTCTTTGATAGGAGTCAACCATGACACCTTTTCATTTTGTTCGCTGAGTACGTGTGTAATGATGTAATATGTGAAGTCGGTTAGTAGCTCTTGGACTTGGCCGAGATAAGGAGCAAGACAATGCCCCCTAGCAAGATCAACTTCCTTAAATTTGTATACTACCAATCAAGAATCACAAAAGATATGTAAAGTTTTCACTTCAAATCCTCTAGCAAGTTTGAGGCTGACAGTCAAGGCCTCATACTAAGCATCGTTGTTTGTTACAGGTAAATCGAGTTTTAGGACGTAGCTGATTGATCGTTCCTCAGGAGTCATTATCAAGCCATAACACTGATCATTGGATGCTCCATCCTTGTACATTTTCCATCTTATGGTCGGTTCTCTGCCACTCTTCGAGTAGTCATCTGAGGTAGTGAATTTGGGTGTGAGGTCTGTTAATTTCCGTCCTTGGATAGCCCTTCGTGGGAAATAAGTGATATCGAATTAGCATAGTTCGATGTTCTATTTAAGTAGTCTTTTAGACGTCTCAGGTTATTGTATGCCCTGTCACAATGGCTGGTAGGCATAGACGTTGATGGGGTGAGCCTAAAAGTAAGAGTGGAGCTTTCATGATGAAATCAATAGAGATTGTGCTAGCTTTTGTAGCTTCAGGTTGATATCCAATGCATGGCTCGCGATAGTTAATGAAATCACATATGCATGTCAGAATGGGTCCAAGGGAACATATCATCATTTATTCAGAAAAATCCAACTAATTCTTTTATCATCATTGCACTGAGCTGTGATCCGATATTCAGTGCCCGGAAAGGGTCGCCATGGCTGGTTGTAATGTCGACCGTCAGATTAGCAGGTGCCATCCCAGATTCTTTGAGTAAAGATGTAACTATCATAACATTCAATGTGAAATATGGTTGGGACGGCCAATGTTGATGGTTACTCTAGTCGAATCCTAGAGTCTTGTCATGAGTTATTGAGCCTAATAGTGAAGGGCTCTGAATGCTCTAATAGATTATCAGCAAATGACCAAAGATCAGGCTTAAAAGCGCGTTGAAGGAAACGTCGAGTAGGGGCCAGCCTCGAGTTGCGTGCAACTGCATAGCTGGATCTTGCCATGAGTTTGAATTTGCCTGTATATTCGAGTAACGCATTTTCTATTCAATGCATTCATGATCCTTCACTCGCCCTTCGGGTTGGAGTGACAGTCAGTTGCCCACAAGCTTTGGCATTGATTTAATGATTCTACCTTTAGGCATCCTTTCGGTCGTTGCCTTAAGTAGCTGTAAGCACTATACACAAGTTTTAATACTGAGCTATCGTAGCCAATTTTTGGATGACCATGCGTCTTCTCCCAGTCTCGGGTTGATAAATGTACTGCATGGACGGTTGAGTCTCGTCCTAGCTATGTATATGTTTTCACCTAAACTCCAAAGACATAGAGGTGATTGGTGAAAAGTCGGTTCACATTCATCTTGCTTCTTGCTCGTGCCCCCAGGTCTGGGGCATATACTGATAAGTAGGAAGACCAACCACGCCCCCTTTAGCTTTACTCTCTTTCCCATTGAATCGTGGGATCATGTCAGTCGATGGGAGACTAGGTCTCGCCTATCTTGGATTTTATCGTGGTTTTTCATTCCAAGAGGAATACTTCGATGCCACGTAAGTTTCATGGCGTAATTTGGACAGTGGATGGTCATCCACGTCCACTTTGGTTCATGCTCTGTAATCAGATCTCGAGGTAAAGTTGGCTACAAATGCAGTTGAGTTATGCTCATCCAGTTTCATACTCCTCCTGACGAATCGAACGAGGGTGCTGGAGAATTTTTGACCAAGTATTCGTGGTTTACCCTATTTTCCATACTCTGGGGGTCATAGTTTTTCAAAAAACATCCGAATCACATTCGTATGTGCTTGGTGCGGATCGACATTGACCCTTGGTCTGAGGTATGATGTAGTAGGTTGCTCGTAGCTTTGGATGCCGTTTCGATTGGCTCTGTATTGAGGCCTCCCTGCAGTCGCTGCCTCAAGTTATAAAGAACGCCACGCTAGAGCTACAATAAGCTGTCGTATTCAGCTTTTTAGTGTTTTGTACCCCTGCCCCCAGTAATGATTTGGCCAGATCACTGGTTGGATGGTCGAACTCCATCCTCGGCGGGTTAATAATCCCCCTGTCGGTTCCAGGTCGAAGTTTGCGGAATAGAAAATGGTCGGAATCCACTCGTCTATTTATCGATGTTTATATACCACTCTGCATTCTGGTGACTTAGTGTTATTCTCCCCCCGGTTGACTCGCACCCAATTTGTGTTCATGCTTCGGTCCACGCTTCGGGGACTTAGAGATTTGTCAAACGGTTTACGCTTTAGTCCACAGTTCGAGACGCAGAGATTTTCGTCAACTCGTTTATACTCTAGTTCGCACTCTGGGAACTTAGAGTAATCTGGTCCGCTTCTGAGATTTAGAGATTTTTCTAAAGTCGTCTATAATCTAGTCCATGCTTTGGGGACCGAGAGTACTCCAGTCTGCACTTTGGGGAGTTAGAGTACTCCAGTCCGCATTCTGGGGACTTGGAGGTTTAAGTCATTTATACTCTAGTCCGCGCTCTGGGGACTTAGAGTACTCTAGTCCGCGCTCTGAGGACTTGGAGGTTTAAGTCGTTTATACTCTAGTCCGCGCTCTGGGGACTTAGAGTACTCCAGTCCGCACTCTGGGGACTTGGAGGTTTTAGTCGTTTATACTCTAGTCCGCGCTCTGGGGACTTAGAGTACTCCAGTCCGCACTCTGGGGACTTGGAGGTTTAAGTCGTTTATACTCTAGTCCGCGCTCTGGGGACTTAGAGTACTCCAGTCCGCACTCTGGGGACTTGGAGGTTTTAGTCGTTTATACTCTAGTCCGCGCTCTGGGGACCTAGAGTACTCCAGTCCGCACTCTGGAGACTTGGAGGTTTTAGTCGTTTATACTCTAGTCCGCGCTCTGGGGACTTAGAGTACTCCAGTCCGCACTCTGGGGACTTGGAGGTTTTAGTCGTTTATACTCTAGTCCGCGCTCTGGGGACTTAGAGTACTCCAGTCCGCACTCTGGGGACTTGGAGGTTTTAGTCGTTTATACTCTAGTCCGCGCTCTGGGGACTTAGAGTACTCCAGTCCGCACTCTGGGGACTTGGAGGTTTTAGTCGTTTATACTCTAGTCCGCGCTCTGGGGACTTACAGTACTCCAGTCCGCACTCTGGGGACTTGGAGGTTTTAGTTGAGAGCAGTCGTATTTCCACTCTTTAATTTGTATTCATCTACTGTATCGAGGCTAATGTCGTCGAATGAACAATCGAACCACGTTTGCTCACGGAATGAGATTCTGCCCCCCCAGGATGAGGTATGAAATTTGAAAAATGAACGATCGATTCTCGTCCGCTTGGTGATTATAGCTCTTCCAATCAAGTCAAGGAAGGAGGTATATGACAGATGGTTGAATCACATCCATGTTGGGTTAGATAGCCAAATCTCTTACAATTTGCTCCGTATCTCCTTCTAGAAAATAAGGATAATAGATTGTTGAGTAGACAAAGTAAGTTGCATATGTTCCAAGGTGCAGTCGTGTCCATATATTGACAGTGATGGTTAGCGAGTACGCAGTCTACCATAGCTACTTCAAGTTGGGCTTTCGAACAACCTTTCGTGTTCAGGGTAGGATTTGATGTGTAGATGATCAAATCACGTCCACTTTTGACGGATCCCGGCGTCACTGAGCTTCATGAGGGGTATCTGTATTTTGTCGAACTTTGTTCTATGACTCGATTGGAGTGGATGATCGGGCCATATTCATTCCAAGCAGTTTAGGTCTCCAAGTCAAATGTGGAGGTTGATGGATGGATGGTCGGTTGTTCGAATCGATCATAAGTTGAGCATACGAACTCGGATCGTCTTGAAACTTGGAACATTGGCTTCCCTGGCTTTGATTGTTATGTCTTGTTAATCGTGGCTCGATCCAGACTCGAACAAAATCCATCGATATCCATAGTGAGCCTTTATGTAACCGATCTCCAAGACGAACTGTCACTGGTTTCTAATCAAGTTCTTGGTGTCACGGCCTTGCCAAAAGGCGGGATAACATTTGCCCCCCAAAGGACGTCTTGTGTAAACATGACGTGCTTTGAAAAACCGCAGTCTTTCATGCTGAATATTTCCGTTCAGTTGATTGCTTGACAGTCGTCTCTTAATCGTTTCGTTGTAATCTTCTTTTAGACAAATGTTCAACTAGCATGCTTTGCTTTGGTTCTGCCCCCAGTTTTGGGGATGAGTATGGAGTTGATGTATGTTTATACTCCGTCTCGCACTCTGGGAGTACGGAGTTGAGTAGATGTTTATACTCCGTCTCGCACTCTGGAAATACGAAGTTGATTAATGTTTATACTCCGTCTCGCACTCTGGGAGTACGGAGTTAAGCGAATGTTTATACTCCATCTCACACTCTGGGAGTACGGAGTTGATTAATGTTTATACTCCGTCTCGCACTCTGGGAGTATGGAGTTGATTAATGTTTATACTCCGTCTCGCACTCTGGGAGTACGGAGTTGATGAATGTTTATACTCCGTCTCGCGCTCTGGGAGTACGGAGTTAAGTAGATGTTTATACTCCGTCTCGCACTCTGGGAGTATGGAGTTGTGTAGATGTTTATACTCCATCTCGCACTTTGGGAGTATGGAGTTGTGCGAAGGATCGTCGTGTATCAACCAATTTTTAGCCATGATGTGATGGCTTGCCCCCGAGCTCGAGTTTCACTTAGCGAGTGGCCGGCCGTATCGCGGCCGCTCTCTACTTGAATAAATTCCACTTGCAGGATGGAATTCAGCTCTCCGTGCATCATGATTTTGTACATTGTATTTAACCCATAGCCCCAAATCAAAGGCATATGGTTGATGATGAGCGATAGAATTATGCTCGTCCAGATGTAACTCCACACGTCCGATCATGGTCTGCGTAGATTGGTTGGCAACCAAATCTGAGTACCTGGTCACCTGCATCGTTTTGAAAGTAGTTTAGTTCAAGCTAGTCGTAGTTCATAGAACAATTGAAATAGAGATGGAAATGGAAATAATTCAAAGAATATTATGGTAAATCTCATTGATATGTGAAGCAGCATCGTGTGCTCGCTATTTGAATCCGCCCTTGGCTCCTTTCAAAGGGATGTCGGCCGTCAACCGTCCAATTGATAATCATAGCCCTTTATTAATAGGCATCGGATATTCGCTTCCCTCCATTCTGCAGGACTTGTACATACTATTGAAGCTTTCCTTTCCAGGTCATCTTTTCGATCACACTTCGGAGGTGTTTGTAATTGCCCATGTTAGGATCAGTGAGCTTCTGGGAATATACAACATTCCCCTGAATTTCTTTAGACTTTGGTGTACTCTCTCGAGGTTGGTTTCCAGTACCACTCCGAGTCATGAGTCTTCAAGTAGAGGTTGTCAATTGAATCTTTCAAAGAGCATATCTCTAGAGGTCGACTTTCCTCAAATGTGATTAGTATGATACCCTTGTTAGTATTTGGAATAAATTGCTTAGAGCTAAACATTGGTTTGCTTGGAGTCACTAAATTCGAAGTGTTGGGTCAGCGAAGAATGGTGCTTGGAGTCATCTTGACGTTTGCTAGAGTCACATCATCTATGTTCTCCAACCTTTGGGAGTACCGTTTGAATAACGGTTGCTTGTCCGTTCCCTTGATGTCGTTCATAAGCTGCCGCTAGATCCTCTATGCCCTGGTCGATCATGGGATGTCAGGGAAGTGGGTAGAATGTTCCTTTACTAAGTTGAGTTTTGAACTCATTATCTAGAGGCACTGCGCTGCGGCTAGGGTTTGGAAATTTGGGTCGTACCCGAAAAAGAATTTTTTTTTTGAAAATAAGGGTCGTACGTGATCCATATATTTTTTGTATATGGACTAGTCAGATTGTTTTTTGAGAGAGAGATCGGTATACAGTGCATGGATCGGTCTGGATACTTCGTTCGGCGCAGAAGTACGTTCGATCATACAGAAGTACCGTTCGGCATTGGGGCGTTCGGCGTTGGCACGTGGCTCAGCCAAAGCTATTCGGCACAAAGCTGTTCGGCAGAGTGGATCGGCCTGGAGTGGTTCGGCCAAAGCTGTTCGGCCAAGGCTGTTTGTCCAAAGTGAATCGTCCAGAAGTGGTTCGGCCAAAGCTGTTCGGCATCCACACTGTTCGGCACAACCGAGTCGTTCGGCATACAATACCGTTCGGCATTAGGGCGCTCGGTGTAGAGGTATGGTCGGCCTAGAAGAGTGTTCGGCCTAGAGGTATGTTCGGCCTGGAAGAGCGTTCGGCCGAGAGGTACGTTCGGCCTGGAAGAGCGTTCGGCCTAGAGGTATGTTCGGCCTGAAAGAGCGTTCGGCCTACGCCTTTTCTAGAGCGTTCGGCATATGCCTTTTCTGGAGGGTTCGGCATATGCCTTTTCTGGAGCGTTCGGCATATGCCTTTTCTGGAGCGTTCGGCATATGCCTTTTCTGGAGCGTTCGGCATTTGTCTTTTCTGGAGCGTTCGGCATATGCCTTTTCTGGAGCGTTCGGCATATGCCTTTTCTGGAGCGTTCGGCATATGCCTTTTCTGGAGCGTTCGGCCTACGCCTTTTCTGGAGCGTTCGGCCTACGCCTTTTCTGGAGCGTTCGGCATACGCCTTTTCTGGAGCGTTCTGATGGTCTGGGCCTCCAGCCTCCATTTGTACTCCTGTCCTGAAGTTTCCAGCTCTTGCTTGGTCACGGTCTCCAGCTGTTTGAACAACAGCTTCAGTCTTGCGGCGTCTGCGCCTGGGAGGTTCATCAGAGGAAGTAGAGCTGTCAGCAGCTTCAGTCTTGTTGCACGCTAGCTGTCTCGCGGGCATCCGCATTATGAGAAGCTGACCTGGTACGTGGTCCTGCCATTGTAGAGTTATCGGTATGAACTCTGAGTAGAATCAACGGATGTCCTATCAGTGAGTCGGATCTTCTTTGGGGGATTTATTCAATCCAGTAACTTCAAAGCAGATCCTTGAGGTCTGAGAGTTCGATTCTCAGTGAAAGCACCAAAGTGTTAGCACCAAAATTGGTCACTAACCTCGTTCAGAAAGATTGTGTAGAGATACAAGTGATGAAAGTAAATTAAACAGAGAAGACAATGCTAATTTAAATGCAGAAAGTAAGAACACCAAATTTATAGTGGTTCAGCGTAATTGCCTACGTCCACTTTGTTCAACTTTATTGATTTCCTTTATAGTTGATTACAAATACAATTCGTGAATCAAATGCTTGAGTGAAGTTGTTAAGTAGAGAAGATGAGTCTTGAAAATGGCAGAGTCTCCCCGGTGTTTTCTCTCCAAAAAAGAATCCATTTCACTGTGACCCTGCCCCTCTATTTATAGGCGAATATGGGCTGGACTTCCCAAGTGGGCTGGATAGCCGAACACTCTAGCCCAAGCATAGTGGTCGCTGCATGCCGAACCAGATATGCCGAACACCATAATGCCGAACGATCCTTTCTATGCCGAACGGTATGTTTGGCGTGCGGGAAGTGCAGAATGTTTGTCAGTCGAGGCCGAACGTGCCTCTGGATGCCGAGTACTACTATCGCCGAGTTCTACTTGATGTCGAGCACTACGCCGAGTACTCCTGTCGCCGAGTTCTACTGGATGTCGAGTACTACGCCGAGTACTCCTGTCGCCGAGTTCTACTGGATGTCGAGTACTACGCCGAGTACTCCTATCGCCGAGTTCTACTGGGCGCCGAGTACTACCTGATGCCGAGTGCTACCCGATGCCGAGCACTACCTGATGCCGAGCACTAGTTGATGCCGAGTGCTACCTAATGCCGAGCACTACCTACCTGATGCCGAGCACTAGTTGATGCCGAGTGCTACCTAATGCCGAGCACTACCTGATGCCGAGCACTAGTTGCCTGGTCAAATCTCCAGGAAACATTAGCCGACCCCACCATCTCCACCATCACCTATGACCAACCACACTCCTCTCCAACACCTCCTCCTAGGCCGTAACCACCAAGCCATGCCTTGAACCATAGATCCAAAATAGATAACCATCTCCTTGTTTCAACCATAGCCGAGCCTTCCTATGCATCTACTTCTCCTATTTGCCTTGGCCACAAAACAAAACACCACCTCCTCCATGCCTTGGGACCACATAGCCGTGACTAGATGATGCCTTGACCAAGATCCCACATAGGGCCGATCCCTTGAACCTATGGCCGAACCAAATTGTAGCAAGCTTTGGCCATTTTGCCACCCACCACCTTGTAATTTCCATCTCTTCACATTCTTGCCTACCATAGCCATGCCTACATGTCCTTAACACATTATAGCCGAACCGATTGTGACCATGGCCAAGCATGTATTTTTGATGGTCTAGCCTATAAGTGATGTGATCGAGCCCACATGATGTTTAAGGCAAAGGTTATGTCATTTGATCCATATTTTAGTTGTGTTGAATCATGTACTTATATTGTTGTATTTGTTTATGTACAAGATCTGGATCTTGACTATTCATCTACTCAAAAAATATAGTCGTGCTTTGTCGTGCCTTTTCATGCTTTGCGGAGTTTGAATGTGTGTTTTGAATTTGATTCCAGCTTTTAAAAGGTTAGTTTATCACTCTCGACATACGTACTTTTATAATTATGAAAGAATGGCATGTGAATTGTAGAAAATTTATATGTTATGTTAATATGTTCATATATGCATGTGATATGATTATATGATGTTAAATTCTGTTTATATATTTGTTACATCGTCTGATATGATTATATGTTCTATTGTTCATTTATTTACTGATTCTCACACTGCAAGTTCCCTATCACTATGGGATGAAACGATACATACCCTAACGGACATTAGAATAAGGAAAAATCATTATGAGCTGAAATGATAGGCTCGAGTGATTTTTATTGTATTTTTTTACTTGGGATTGCGGGTTTGAAATGATAGAACCCGGATTTTCTTTTCAAATTACGGATTGAAATGATACATATCCGTATCACTTGACCTAGGTTAGAAAATATTATACAGGCCCATGGTCATACTTTAAATAATATTTTCCTAAAAATTATTAAGTATTTTTAAATAATATTTTCCTAAAAGATTATTAAGTATTTTGAGTTTTATAGATATATGAAATTTTAACTAAAATTTTGATTTAATGCTTTAAATTATAAAGGTGTATTGGTTTTTCTATAAGTTAAATTTTTATAAGTTAATAATTGGTTTTAAGTTAAATTAAGGATCTTTATTAATGATAAATAACTTAATAATTGAATTTGACTTAATATGGAAGTTTTAAATCTAACCTAGTAATTGTTATGAATTTTTCTTTATGAAACATACATGTTTTGTGTAATAAAATTTATTTAACTAGAAAATCATAGTTAATTGATGTCTAAATGAATAGATCTAAAAGAAAATTTTGATTGTTATATTAACTATGATAAAATATTCTTTTTGTGAAATGTTATGTTTTGTAAAATAAATAGTTATGATTTTTGAATGGAAAAATGTAACTTTAATTTTGACCTAACTTGATAATTGGAAATTTGGTTTTTCAAATGGAAATTTTAAGTTAAGTAAATAAATAGAAATTTAGTTTTATTTATGAAATGGGTATTTTAAAATAAAGTGTTAGTTTAGTGGTTAAAAATAAAAGTTAAGTAAAATAGTGTATTTTGACTTAATAAATGAACTATGTTTTAAATTGGATATTTATTTATAAAATTTTATTTTATTTAAATCATAAGTTAAATGATATCCAAATGAATGTTTTTGAAGCATGAAATATGATTTTTTTATAATTTAAAAATGGCTAAAATTGAAGTTTTAATGTTTTTGAAAAGTTATAATAAAATATGGAATTTTATTGGTAGCATTTATAAAATGATGTGGTTTTAAGATGGCATTTATTAAGTGCTACCATTTCTGAAATTTAACTAAGTTCTGAAATAACTAAACTGAACCGTTTTGTAATTCTAATACCTACTGTAGCACTTTATAAGTGCTGTTGTTTTGAATTTGGCAATGTTTTTGAAATGTTAATATATTTACCGTAACACTTTGTAAGTGCTGTTGCTGCTGAAAGTAGACTGTTTTGAAATAATAACTAAATATCTACTGTAGCACTTGGTAAGTGCTGCTGTTTCTTAAACTGAACTGTTTTGTAATTCTAGGACCTACTGTAGCACTTTATAAGTGCTGCTGTTTTGAATTTGGCAATGTTTTTGAAATGTTAATATATTTACCGTAACACTTTATAAGGCTGTTGTGGCTGAAATTTCAATGGACTTTGGTAATGAATAAATTTTTAAGGGTGTTATGATTTTTTCTAAATATTATGATTTCCAAATGATAATATTTTAAAATTGATATGGTTTCAAAGTATTATGGTTTCAAAGTGTTTTGATGTCGAAATTTTTATAACTTTGAAAGTACTATGACTTTTGGAAATGAATTTATTTGAAATAGTATTTAATTAAGAATTGTTTTGAATATATTGATTTGCAATTTGAGACTTAAGAATATGGCTTTATAAAGTGGTTTTGGTTTAAGATGATTTAAAAAGGAATATTTCAAGTTTAAATAAATTGAAAGAAATATTCAGTGATTGGAAATTTGGGTTTGTTCAAATGATATTTTGGTTTTGGAGTATAAATTAGTTTTGAATATGATATTTTTGTTTTGAAGTATAAACTAGTTTTGAAATGGATATGATATTTTGTTTTGAGGTATAAATTATTTTGAAATAAATATACATGGGTTATAATAACGATTGGTTGGCAAAGAGACCGGGATCAGATATATGCATACTCTCTGTTGATACCGAAAACCACTTTGACAACCGTGTACGCGGTAGAGATTTCGGAATGAAGTAGGATGGTGGTGACGATTCCTATTGAGGTATATGCGTGGACCCGACTCCCATGAGTTGGCATAAGTTGGCTAAAACATGAGCGATTGACGGGCCAATGAGGTAGCACCTTTGATCGGACGCATTTCTTCGATACCATTCTATTACTTTGTGATTGATTTGGTGGCCACCCTTCGATTTTTGATTTGGGAGTGTGATCCGAGGTGGGCGGTAGTGGCTGCTATGCGTTACCACCAGCCCGGATGCGTAATTGGTATATCTACCCTGGCATTGCCTAGTTGTGCCGTGTCACCTACCATACTGAGCTTTACTACGAGTATCTATTTTTGTCGTACATATGGAGTATCTTCTCCTAGCCTCCCGATCAGGAGGTACGCAGGTACTGTATATACTATTGGCACTATTATGTGTTAAGGGGGATATGGGTAACTCCTTAACGCTATTTAAAAGTAAGTTTATTTACTATTAGACATTATTATAATAGCGAATATTACTACATGGTAAATAGTTTAACGGATCCTTAGAGGATGGGCAGTCCCAAGCATCCTTTAAGTTACTTTTACTTTTCTATTACAGTTCACATGAGTAGATTTACATTGTGTAAGTATGTATGTCCTGACTCGAGTGTTTTGTGTTTTGCTATACGCTCGGGTCGGGTCAGACTGAGTGATACAGCATTCGAGACTCACCTTTGGAGTTGGAGCTTTCTTGGATATCCAGCTATCTATTTCGCTTTCAGTTATCCAGTTGATTCTAGTGATGTATTCTGATTTATACTTGATTATCATATTGAGACTTCTGTTGTATCTAGTTAACTCTGATGTATATATATAGTAGATTCATGAACTACTATCTCTTTGCTTCCGCTGCATTACTATATACTCTGTGTCTGTGAGCTATGTTTATTTATTTACTATTTATAATGAGTTTGCCAAATTTATATTTACTATTCGGTATTTTGAGCAATTCAAGTCCGACATGTGCGGATGCGAAGGGTTGAAAATATCGGGTCATTACCGAAATACAAGTAACTCAAAGGATGTTTGGGATAACCATCCTCTAAGGATCCGTGGAACAATCTACCATGTAATAATATACGCTATTATAATATTACTATAGTAAAGTAAAAGTATCAAAATAGCATTAAGGCGTTACCCGTATCCCCCTTAACACATTTTATATATTCCCGTAGTCTATACAATGTCGTACGTGTGACGACCCGAATTTTTAACGGTTGTTAATTGGAAATTAGCTGGTTTAAAATATCGGGATATTAATTTTGATGGGTCGAACAAATGAATTTCTGATAAATAAAAATATCTGAATATATTGGTGGATTTGGAAACTATAATAAATATTTAATTAAAAACTATATTGGATATTTAATCTCTGGGTATGATAAATCCTATAGAAAAGAAAAATATATAAATATAGAGATGTAATAATAATGCTTGAAATTTAATAAAATCTTATCAATATTTAATATAAGTATAACAAAATATATGAATATATTAAGTGGTGATAGTTTAAGCTTTAAATGGACATAGAAATAAATATATATAAAGTAAATTATTATGGTTATGTAAAAATATAAGGTAAACACTTGAGATAATTTTAGAAATGTATAAATATATAAGTGATTCTCGTGTGTACAACATAAGTTAAACTATGGAAATACATGTATATGTAAGGCAAGAAAAAATACATATATAGACATACAAATATATAGGATAAGTATGCTATCAATTCAAGTACTATACAAGGTCATTTCGAATTGTTCAAAACCATTTCAGTTTGTATAAAATCTTGGCTGGTCAAAACAAATATCTGACCTAAAGGAAAAAGTTTACACCAGAAAATAAGAAGAAGAATACTTGTACACATATGAAATATAGATGTACACAAGAATGGATAAGCATGTAAACACAAAGGGGAACATGCATTTAATGCACATTCATCATTTCAAGCATACGAAAATGTTGTATCAAGTCAAAGCAAAGATCATTTCAGGTCGCAAATTGTTGACCAAAGAATTAGAAAAAAAATGTAGAAAAATAAAGAAGCTTGCTGTAGAAGGCAGCCTACCCCTCTCAAATATATCTCTCCTGTCTTCTTTTATTTCAGTCATTCGAATAAGATAAGAAAATGAAATTCAAACTACCATTACAAACTTAAAGAAGAGATAAGCATTCAACTATCAAAACTTGGAAGAATAAAACCTGCTCTGTCCAAAAGGAGAAAGGTGAGTAAACTTGGAAAATCTGATATATTGAACTAGCAGTGTGATGATCTTTTAAGTGTGATCTGAATGATGTTGTGCATATTGTTTTGAAATCATTTTAAGTATATAAATGTGTGTGATATTTATATATACATGACACGAACTTGAAAAGTAAGTTTCTGTTCAAGCTGAAACAGTGAGTAAAGCATACCTTAAAAACTAGGTCTGTTTCGAAAACTCTTTGTAGTAAGTGACGAAAGGTTTGCCAAGATGTATTATCATGGTTTCTGTGTATTATGGTAAAAAGGAAATTTGCAGGGTTGTTTGACATATACTTGTCTTTGTTAACAGCAAGTATAGTTTCAAGCCTAAAAAAAATAGATAACATCACAACCTATTCATAAGATGATAGGAAATAAATCCAACCCAAACTACCATTTTGATCTAAGAGAATCCTAATCAACTCAAGCTATAGAAGATCATCTCAGCATGAACAAGTTACAGGCCCTATTCAAGCATCTAGATAAGGTAAAGTAAACTAAGTTCCTATTGTAAGTTGTGATTATTTAAAATCAAAGTAGGTTAAGTGGTATATGTATCTTTAGAAAATTTGCATGTGGATATCTATATATATATGATTCAGGGTGTGCATATCTGTACAAAATGACCACTCTGTTTTAGTTATACAGGGTCCAAAACCTTGATCAAGCTTTAAATCTCATCCCTAATTCATTTTAAATCGTGATATATAAACTAACATGTGAGAGTTGTGACAGAATAGTTAATTTAAAACATCTTAGATAAGATCTAAGGATAGCTTCAGCATTAAGTACGAATTCCAGTGGAAATTTCTCACATATCAAAATCTTGATTTGGATAATTAAATGTTTCAGGCATATAGGTGGATTTGTTAACAAAATCCATGTTTTTTTAAAAATAAATTTGCGATTTTTAGGCCTTTGTTTCTAGAGTAATAATGAGTGGAACGTGATTTACATTCTGGTCAATTGTCGGCGATCTATGAATGATGGGAGGCCGGGGTTCGGGTCAGAGGTGGCTGGTGTGTCGGTGATGATGGGAAAAATGGTGAACGATTTTATTATGTGCCGTGGTTGATGCGGTGAAGCAAATTAGGGTTTAGAAATGATTATGGTCGAGGCCAGTATTCGTTGAATTGCGGCGTTGAGATGACTGGGTAAGTTTGCGGTCCAGGGGGAAATGTAAGGGGTGGTCACGGCGAATGTATGGGCACAATTTGGAAGTATTTGGTCGGTCGGAGTGGCGTGGAGGGGAGAAGGAGGGGTGCGTCATCGCTCGATGTGTGAGCTTGGAGTTCGAAATCGAACTGGAAGATTTCCTGACTTTCCAGGCAGTGGAATTGGATGTGAGGGTCGAGGGGGACTAGCATGAATGGTCAATGGCTAGTGAAGGTGATCGGTGTGGGTGTGCAAGTGCACACATACGTGCACAGGTTGACTCATTCAAATAGGATTGGAAGAAATAAGCCTGGAAGAGAAGAGGAAGAAAGGGAGAAAGGGGAATTGGGCCGGTGAGAAGATGGGCTGAACGAAAAAAAAAGTGTAACTAAGCTTTAGAATAAGAATAATTAAACAAGTTGAAAAAGTTTCAAAGTTTCTAATTTAATTTCAATGTTTTGAAATTGTCCTGTTTTAAGGAGATTTTATAATCTTCCAATTATATCATTGACTTGCAAACTGTTTCCAAACTTTATTGATTTGCAAAATGTTTCCAAATCTTTCAATTTTAGAATAAGTTACAAAATAGTTTCAAATGGAAGTTTAAAAGATGTAGGTGAATATTAAATAAAGATAAAGAATTTGAATTATTTAAGTTGTGCATAATTAGGGGTAATAAATTTGAAGACGATTAATAAATAGATAATTACTAGAGTGATTTAGGATCACCCATGAATGTCATAAATAAATTTAAAGATTAACTAAAAGAAATAAAAAAAAATTATTTACTTGTGAGACCAATTTAAAGATCAACTACTAAATGTAATTTAGTAAATAATTAATCAAGGAGAATTAATCAGGATGGAAGATTAATTAATTGGTTTGTAGTAAATTAATGAGCAGGATTTAAAAGTAATTGATTAATTCAATGGTGGTTGATTAAGCTAATTAGAGATGGTATGGATAATTAATACTGCTATGACTGATTTAAAGGATATGTGACGACTCGGAATTTTGGGCTTTTTAAATTGGAATATTTAATTTGTTTTAAATATTCAAAAGTTAAATTTTAACTCGAATTTCAAATATAAATATTTATTGGATGATATAATTTTTGAATTAAACAATTGAAATTGGGTAAAATGTTGAATCGAGAGTTTTAAACCAGTTAAAAATAATTTAAAGGCTTGTAAAATTTATATTGGTAGTACTGAAGTTAATAGAACATCTTGATAGGGATTCGAATGCAATATCAAAGATATTTTGAATATAAACCAATAAATTTTATATTATAGCCGACCTAATCATTAATTGAGCCACCCTCTCTCTGATTTTAGCCACTCTACCGGTATGCTCAGCTATCACGTACCTATCTTCTTTTTTTTAAAGCATTCTCCTCCTCTTGTTTTTTTAAACAAAGACAAATCGCAGATCGAAAACAGTCGAAGCCCTATCTTCTGTAACACGCTACTCTATCCCAGTTAATAACCGCATATCCTCCCCTTATTCTCTTCAATTCGAAATGTAATCGGAAAAAAACGGCGAGTGGTTCCAAAACAAATCGAATCAACGTCGATGTCCTCTTCCTTCTGATTCGACAAGCAATCGACCACGCGACCAAATCTGGTTCGAGCGGCGAAAGCTAGGGCAGGTGAAGGAAGGGCTCGCTGTCTTCGATGTAGGGCTTGGGTGCAGTGGAGTCGCCGCGAGCTGGAAGAGGTCCCCGCGAGCATACAGGAAATGACAACCTTCTCGTGTGGAGTAGTGGTTCGAGCTCGCGTTCGAGTGGCAGGAGGAGATGTACGCAGGGTCGCGCGAGCTTGGTGACGTGAGTGAGGTCGCGATTGTGTTCTTCGCGAGTTTGGGTAGTTGACTGGGTCGAAGGCAATGAGGTTCGATTTCTTCTTATTCGGGTATAATAATTTTTTTTTGTGTGTTGATGATTGGAAGTTTAAGAATATGGGTTGAATCAGGAAATGGTAATAGTAAAGATGTATATGGTTTTAAGTGTTTTCCTATAGAAACAGTGGTTTAAATTTAATTTAATAGATATGAATTTGGGAAAAGGGGAAATATAGGAATTTTGAAATAAATTAAAGGTTTATATGGAAGTAGATTAATTTTTATCAAAATATATATATATGTAGTTTCAACTGCAAAAAAAAAAAGAAGAAGTAGACATACTCATATTTTTATTTACTGGTCTGTGTTAAAAAGAAATTATTACAGTGATTAATTTGTTTTATTTGCATATTTAACTTATTTTAGTTTACAACATATTTATTAAATGGAAATCGGTTTAAATAAAATTATTTGTTAACTAAACTAAATTTAGCAAATGAAAAACTATTTGATCGATTTATTCGAATATTAACAAAATGAATCCAATGTTTATACAAGGTCAAAATCGGAAAACCAGGGCAATGAGGAAGTGGATTGCAAATAAAAATAAGGTGAGTTAATCTCACTCAGTTAAATTATAATTTAAATTTAATTGGATAAATTTAAATAATTGGTTGAATGATTGATTTGGTTTGATGTGATACTATATATATAGTAGTATATAGCAATATATACATATTGGCATATGTATATATTGGAGTTGTTGATATTCCCGCATTTTATAGCGGATGAGACCCTATGCGCCGCATAATAGCGGATGATTTTATATAAATCCCATATACCGCAATATTCCACCTTGAAGTGGAATTGGTATTTTATATTGTGCTAACGTCTGTGGATGCAGGGAAACAGGTTGGAGGGATCCAACTGGATTCCTCAAAATTATTAGATTTATTTAATATTCTGTGTTCAGAATATTTGATATCATGTGATGATTTTATATTGGATGATGTGGTTGATTTGGATTGTCCAGTATAATAAATTATAAAATCTATGGAATTGAATTTTTGAAAAGAAATAAAGGAATAAAAGTTTAAGTAAAATAATTCGAGGAATTGGGATAAAATTTATAACGAATTGAAATAAAAATAAGGTGATTTGGAATTTTAACAAATATGAAATAAGGGGATTTTGAATTCACAAGGGATAATAAATTTTATACTTAAGTGATATTATTTGAAGAATAAAAGAAGTTATTTTTGAAATTAAGGATTAAAGTTAATTAAAGAATAAATAAGGAGTTTTGGAAATCTGTAATCGATATTGGTAAAAAAAGGGGTTTAACTCGTAATAAGGAATAAAAATTTAAAGGTTAATGTATTTTGGAATAAATGAAGTAGCAAAGGAAATTTATTTCAAAGTAAAATAAATTGGGAAATCAATTATAAATTGATTTAAATACTTTGGGATTTGGAATTTAAAAGAGAAGTGAGATTCTGAAATTTATAAACTGGGTTTATAAAGTAAAATAAAATATCAGGGGATATTTGAGAATATAAATTCAAGGTGGGAATTTATAAAGGGATATGAATTGGTTTAAAAATAAATGTTGATTTATTTTTAAAAGATGGGAATGAGAAGTGTATTTCTCTGGATAGCCAAGTACGTTTCAAAGAAATTTTTAATATAAGTTAAAAGTTCAAATTGTGTTTTTAAAAGCATATTTTAGAAAATCTATTATTTCTAAATGTTAAAGCCTAAAGTAGTATATTCAAAAATCTATTATTGTAGTAATTATATAGAAGTGATTTGGTATTATGTTTTAAAAAGAGAAATTTAGTTTATATTTGAAAAGTGGTTTCATTTTAAATATTCCTTAAGTATATATTTTGTTAAGGTATTAAAGTGGTTTTTAAATTTCAATATTATAAAGTATATTTATAGTAAGTGTTTTAAAATTATTTTAAAATCTAAAAGTATTTTGTATTTGGTGATTCAGTGGAAATAAATATTTGGAAATGTATTCCGTAAGCGGAAACTGTTTGAAATTGTTTTCAAAAGGAGTTTGAAAATAGAAATATATCTTGGAAAGATATTTGGGCAAATAAATAATGTGGGAAATTATTTATTGTGTGATGGTTGCTTGTGGATGTTATTTGATAGTTAAATAACCGACTATCAATATTGGCCAAATGCGCTGATCGTTTCGAAGAGACCGGGATCGAGTTTCCGTATACCGGGATTCTAGGTCTGGAGACTCGAATACCACTTCGATTCGGTTTGTACGTTTCGTGTAACGTGTTCAGAGTCGAAGATGGAGCAGTGAAGTGCAAGGGCTAGTCGCTACTAATCCTGAGGATATTTCCAAAATGGATGTAGTAGGAATAGTGCCTTCGGTTCCGTTCGAACCCGGGACGGACTTGTATGGACGAATGCTTTCGTGACATCGTCAGTAGACGATGGGCATTCTAAGGGATATGTTCTATAAAGGTATCGTTTAGCCTCGAACCTCATCAACCGGGAATGACTGAAAATCAGGGGTTATGCAGCAAGGCTTCGTGGGTAGCACCCACTTGAGAGTAAGGTCATCCCTGTCTAGATGTCCCTTTTATTTCGGCTTAGTGGTGCGGTTGCTGATCCCAACCGTGGGGTGATTTTATTTGGAATTATCCAGTAAGGGATGATTCCGGCCTTGTGTTGCAGGGGAGCGGGCGTACTCCTCGGTACTGTGATCTAGGCCACGTACTGTGACAGGTGGTACCCCAGTGCCTAGTCATTCGTTGGAAATCCATTCTCCCTACGTGCCTTGTACGAGTTTTGTTTGTATTACCCACTTTGTGGCTAGTATGCCGGAATTTAATAGATGTAACAATTTCGACTATTTTAATAAGTATTTGTGAATAGACACTATTATAATATCAGAGGATTTTAATAAAAAGTGTTTAGCTATCGTAAGGTAAAAACCCGACATGTTTATTTGTGGCGTGGTCTTACGAGATGCTTTTGTTTTCAAAGGATTTTGAAACTTTAATAATCAATTTGAGTGTGATTTTCTCACGCTGGTTTTCCAGACTGACTCGGGTATTGTTTTATATGATGCTCGGGTCAGACCGAGTATTATAGGTTACAGGATATGATGCTGTGGAGCTCAGGAGATGAGCTGGATGGCGAGACGTATCTTTCGTACTTGTTTATATATATATTCCGCTGTGTTGATTGTTGTACTCTGTTGTATTGAGGACATGATATGGTCATTGTCCAGTTGTATGTTATATGTTCTCTGGTGTATACTCTGATGCTATATTATATAAAACTGATATAGTTTTGATTTGTGTAAAGATCTGTTAATATATATTATATTTTATTCCGCTGCGATGGTTAGATTCTGATTTTGTTTTCTATTTTTCTTCTTCTACCTCTTCTTCTTAACTAAAATGGTTCGATTTTCCGGGATGGAAAAATCGGGATGTTACAGTGGTATCAGAGCTTAGGCTGGCGACAACCTTGGCTCTGGTGGGAATTTTGAGAGTATTAATAGATATGAGCGCGTATTTGTTAGTGAATATAAAATTGTTTTATATTGTGTTGATTGGTTTATTGAGTAGTTTATGGATTCTGGTCGATGTGTGGGACGCCACAACATTGATAGGAATCTCTAAACACTTGAATAGAACAATTCAACACGGTATTGTTTTAAAGTAGGGTAAATGAAATAATTTTACCCAAATTATTTTTGTATAAAAAAGAAACGTTTTGTAAACTATTCTAGTTAATATATATGGTTGTTTGGATGTTAGAAGTGATAATATGGAATTATTATCATTAATATATGGAAACTTAACTAGAAATTGAAATTTATAACCAAAGCAAAGAATAAAATTTTATAATAAAATAAAATTTGAGATATAGATTACAAATGTAATTTATAAAATTGAAATAAACTTCATATACAAATGAGATTTGTACTTTAAAATAGAATTCCAGAGAAATGTGGAAAATAAATCGGAATGGATTTTAAGTTTGGAATTTTGGGAAAAGTTTGAAATTCCTTGAGATTTGGAGATAGTTTTCAAAGAGTTTGAGGAAATAATAAGTGGTATTATTTCAGGAATATTTTGAGTTGAGTATGGAATCTGGAAAGATTTGAAATTTAAAAATATTTGAAATGGTTTAAAGAGATAAAAGCATTTAATTCTCTTCCGGTCGCTGGAAAATAATTTCGATGATGACTGCAGCATCATCGATGTTCATTTTCGAGTTTCTAGGAGAGAAATTGCTACCGAGTTGTTTGAAATGGGATTTGTTTGCGAACTGGATTTGGTTTTGAAAATTCAAAGGAATAGTTGAATTGCCAAAGAATTTTGGGATATAGTTGATTTCAAAGGGAATTTTGAAATTTTGAAAATTTGTAAAGCTCTGGAACTTTATTTAAAATGTTTATGGGATAATGAATAAATTTTGGACACTTACAAAATTTGAAGTAAGTAAGGAAATGAAAATAAGTTAGAATATAAGCTAATTAATTGTAGTAAATTAAAAGAAGTAAACAAATAGAGGGTAAGTAAATTGGGGAACTTATAGAAACTTACAAAATTGAATGGTAATAAAATGGATGTATGGATATAAAGAAGTTGTGACTTATAAATTTAGAAGTGGGATAAATAAGCCAAAATAAAATTGTTTTGTATTTTGGGAAATGGATAAAAAATCAAATATTGGGTAAAGTTAGAGTAAATTATTTGATTAATTAATGGAATATGGAAATGAAACTCGAATTGGTTAATTAAAATTTGAATCGTGAATAAGTGATAAAATTTTAAAGTGAAGCTTGAGTTAAATGTAAACCTAACTTGAAATAGCAAGTGAATTAAAAATGAATAGTAGAATCAGAATTTGAGTTATTAATTAAAATTCGACTTGGAGTATTAATATAAGTGGAAATGTGTTAAACAAAAATGAAAGTTTGAATTAAAATAGTGATGGCTTGTATTGCAAACGAAAATTCAAGTGGGTATGAATGAAAATGGCCTTGGATATTATTCAATGAACGGAATATTGAATTTAGAATTAAAAAGGGACAAATTGAATGAATTGATGCGAACTGCAATAGAAATGAACTTTAGTTGTTAACTCAAGTAAATATTGAATGAAAGTGAGCTCAAATTGAAATGGTTTAAATAATTTGAGAATTGATGATTGAATGAAATAGTCTGGATTGTTTCGAGCTAAATAAATGGTTGTAAATAAATTGGAATGAAAGGAATTAAAGGTAAATTGAGAGGAAGCAATTTAAATGGTTATTAATACGTAATTGAAATAGGTGTCGAAACCCTATAAATTGCTTTTGAAAGTTATTTTGGGTATATTGCTTATGTTGTACATGTTTTTAGCTATTGTAATTAAGTAAAATGTTAATGAACTTTGTGTATTGGTCACTTACCTGTTTAAGTTGAGTAAGTACAGGTGTTTGGAAGCCGCTAGGCTGTATTTGCTTGCGCAATATGCTATATAGTAAGCCGCTTGCTTTAAAATGCTAAAATAAGGTACGCCTACGCAAAAATTCAAAATAGGAAATATGAACTGCTTATGTTGATATATATTGTGATTTCCGGCCTGAGGCCGATGTATATATATATATTTGTGCATCCTGCGATATCGCAGAAGTCCCTCCGTACAAGGGAGACTCTGCCAAAATTTTCCGTAAATTTCGGGAGTTAGAAAATTTTTGAAAATTTTTGGAAATTTTCACTGACAACAAATGATTTAAATTGGATAAACAAATAAAGTTGAAATTGAACATTTAAATCTATTTTAAATATGAATGTAAAGTAAGTAAAATCGAAGGAACTGAAGGAAGTAAAGTTGCAAATAAACTTTAATAGAGATTTAAGTTAAGTAGTAAGTGCAACTAATTCAATGTTCAAGATGGAAGCAAAATTTAATTCAAGTAGAATGGTAAAAGCAAAGGTGAATAGGAATGAATATACACTTCAATAGTAAAGTAAAGATAAATATAAGAAGTATTTAAAATATTTATATTGGACTTAAGAAATGAATAATGAATTCTTAAGTAAATTTGGTATTGAGAAAAAAAATCTTTATTCTAGGTGAATAATTGAATGAAGATTTAAAATTTGAAGTTGTGAAATGGGATAATTGTAGATAAGTGAATAACAATCACAATGAATGTGAATAAAAGAGAATTGATATAATTGATAATCAATTGGGCTAATTACGTAAGGTGTACGTATATTATTTATTCGCATAGCTATTTGATCCGGATTCGAACACAGAATTTCGAGATAGTTTTATCGATCCGAATCAGGATTTTTCACTCGATTTTCAACGGCGAACCTGGATATGGATTGTTGATTGATTCTGGAAATTCTCTATCATAGTTTGTGACTATGCAAGGAGAATGACGGTTTCTGATCAAGAAACCAGATCTGAGTCCGCACTAGGAAGTCGGGTGGACGATACTAGTTCGGAAGTGAAATTGTGTGATTGATTGAGCGATCAGATGTGATATTGCATACGGATGATATATGTACATCGTACGGGCTTAAGTAAAACAAATATTGAAAATTTGTAAAGGAAAGTATAAAATGACTTTGGAATTGTGATTGAATATTATTGCTTAGTAGGATATACAGGTGTATAAAAGCAATGGATAATTGGGATTTTTGATTTAGAAGATAAAATTTAATGGCCCGACAAAAAGGTATGTATTTGAATTTCTATATGAAATTTGATTGGGTTTTGGATCCAGCCACTTGGCTTTTTGTTTTCTTTTTGAGATTGGGAGGCCGTAGAGCCATTTTGTAGTAGTACCGAGCTAGCCGCGCAAAGGAGACGCTGGCGAAATTTTTCGGAAATTTAGGGAGTTAGAAAAATTTTGGAAAATTTTGACAATTCAAAATTTGAATTCAAATTTAAATTTGAATGGATAAGTAGGTCGTATGGGTTGAACTTATGAATAAGTTTGGGAAGTTAAAAGATGATTAGAGTATCATTAATAAAAGATTGTTTGGGTATTGTTAAAACTGTTTGAATTTGGGAAATAGTTAACGGGGATTGAATCATTCTTCCTAACTAGTAATTTCGGGGACGAAATTCTTTTAAGGGGGAGGAATGTGACGACTCGGAATTTTGGGCTTTTTAAATTGGAATATTTAATTTGTTTTAAATATTCAAAAGTTAAATTTTAACTCGAATTTCAAATATAAATATTTATTGGATGATATAATTTTTGAATTAAACAATTGAAATTGGGTAAAATGTTGAATCGAGAGTTTTAAACCAGTTAAAAATAATTTAAAGGCTTGTAAAATTTATATTGGTAGTACTGAAGTTAATAGAACATCTTGATAGGGATTCGAATGCAATATCAAAGATATTTTGAATATAAACCAATAAATTTTATATTATAGCCGACCTAATCATTAATTGAGCCACCCTCTCTCTGATTTTAGCCACTCTACCGGTATGCTCAGCTATCACGTACCTATCTTCTTTTTTTTAAAGCATTCTCCTCCTCTTGTTTTTTTAAACAAAGACAAATCGCAGATCGAAAACAGTCGAAGCCCTATCTTCTGTAACACGCTACTCTATCCCAGTTAATAACCGCATATCCTCCCCTTATTCTCTTCAATTCGAAATGTAATCGGAAAAAAACGGCGAGTGGTTCCAAAACAAATCGAATCAACGTCGATGTCCGCTTCCTTCTGATTCGACAAGCAATCGACCACGCGACCAAATCTGGTTCGAGCGGCGAAAGCTAGGGCAGGTGAAGGAAGGGCTCGCTGTCTTCGATGTAGGGCTTGGGTGCAGTGGAGTCGCCGCGAGCTGGAAGAGGTCCCCGCGAGCATACAGGAAATGACAACCTTCTCGTGTGGAGTAGTGGTTCGAGCTAGCGTTCGAGCGGCAGGAGGAGATGTACGCAGGGTCGCGCGAGCTTGGTGACGTGAGTGAGGTCGCGATTGTGTTCTTCGCGAGTTTGGGTAGTTGACTGGGTCGAAGGCAATGAGGTTCGATTTCTTCTTATTCGGGTATAATAATTTTTTTTGTGTGTTGATGATTGGAAGTTTAAGAATATGGGTTGAATCAGGAAATGGTAATAGTAAAGATGTATATGGTTTTAAGTGTTTTCCTATAGAAACAGTGGTTTAAATTTAATTTAATAGATATGAATTTGGGAAAAGGGGAAATATAGGAATTTTGAAATAAATTAAAGGTTTATATGGAAGTAGATTAATTTTTATCAAAATATATATATATGTAGTTTCAACTGCAAAAAAAAAAGAAGAAGTAGACATACTCATATTTTTATTTACTGGTCTGTGTTAAAAAGAAATTATTACAGTGATTAATTTGTTTTATTTGCATATTTAACTTATTTTAGTTTAAAACATATTTATTAAATGGAAATCGGTTTAAATAAAATTATTTGTTAACTAAACTAAATTTAGCAAATGAAAAACTATTTGATCGATTTATTCGAATATTAACAAAATGAATCCAATGTTTATACAAGGTCAAAATCGGAAAACCAGGGCAATGAGGAAGTGGATTGCAAATAAAAATAAGGTGAGTTAATCTCACTTAGTTAAATTATAATTTAAATTTAATTGGTTAAATTTAAATAATTGGTTGAATGATTGATTTGGTTTGATGTGATACTATATATATAGTAGTATATAGCAATATATACATATTGGCATATGTATATATTGGAGTTGTTGATATTCCCGCATTTTATAGCGGATGAGACCCTATGTGCCGCATAATAGCGGATGATTTTATATAAATCCCATATACCGCAATATTCCACCTTGAAGTGGAATTGGTATTTTATATTGTGCTAACGTCTGTGGATGCAGGGAAACAGGTTGGAGGGATCCAACTGGATTCCTCAAAATTATTAGATTTATTTAATATTCTGTGTTCAGAATATTTGATATCATGTGATGATTTTATATTGGATGATGTGGTTGATTTGGATTGTCCAGTATAATAAATTATAAAATCTATGGAATTGAATTTTTGAAAAGAAATAAAGGAATAAAAGTTTAAGTAAAATAATTCGAGGAATTGGGATAAAATTTATAACGAATTGAAATAAAAATAAGGTGATTTGGAATTTTAACAAATATGAAATAAGGGGATTTTGAATTCACAAGGGATAATAAATTTTATACTTAAGTGATATTATTTGAAGAATAAAAGAAGTTATTTTTGAAATTAAGGATTAAAGTTAATTAAAGAATAAATAAGGAGTTTTGGAAATCTGTAATCGATATTGGTAAAAAAAGGGGTTTAACTCGTAATAAGGAATAAAAATTTAAAGGTTAATGTATTTTGGAATAAATGAAGTAGCAAAGGAAATTTATTTCAAAGTAAAATAAATTGGGAAATCAATTATAAATTGATTTAAATACTTTGGGATTTGGAATTTAAAAGAGAAGTGAGATTCTGAAATTTATAAACTGGGTTTATAAAGTAAAATAAAATATCAGGGGATATTTGAGAATATAAATTCAAGGTGGGAATTTATAAAGGGATATGAATTGGTTTAAAAATAAATGTTGATTTATTTTTAAAAGATGGGAATGAGAAGTGTATTTCTCTGGATAGCCAAGTACGTTTCAAAGAAATTTTTAATATAAGTTAAAAGTTCAAATTGTGTTTTTAAAAGCATATTTTAGAAAATCTATTATTTCTAAATGTTAAAGCCTAAAGTAGTATATTCAAAAATCTATTATTGTAGTAATTATATAGAAGTGATTTGGTATTATGTTTTAAAAAGAGAAATTTAGTTTATATTTGAAAAGTGGTTTCATTTTAAATATTCCTTAAGTATATATTTTGTTAAGGTATTAAAGTGGTTTTTAAATTTCAATATTATAAAGTATATTTATAGTAAGTGTTTTAAAATTATTTTAAAATCTAAAAGTATTTTGTATTTGGTGATTCAGTGGAAATAAATATTTGGAAATGTATTCCGTAAGCGGAAACTGTTTGAAATTGTTTTCAAAAGGAGTTTGAAAATAGAAATATATCTTGGAAAGATATTTGGGCAAATAAATAATGTGGGAAATTATTTATTGTGTGATGGTTGCTTGTGGATGTTATTTGATAGTTAAATAACCGACTATCAATATTGGCCAAATGCGCTGATCGTTTCGAAGAGACCGGGATCGAGTTTCCGTATACCGGGATTCTAGGTCTGGAGACTCGAATACCACTTCGATTCGGTTTGTACGTTTCGTGTAACGTGTTCAGAGTCGAAGATGGAGCAGTGAAGTGCAAGGGCTAGTCGCTACTAATCCTGAGGATATTTCCAAAATGGATGTAGTAGGAATAGTGCCTTCGGTTCCGTTCGAACCCGGGACGGACTTGTATGGACGAATGCTTTCGTGACATCGTCAGCGGACGATGGGCATTCTAAGGGATATGTTCTATAAAGGTATCGTTTAGCCTCGAACCTCATCAACCGAGAATGACTGAAAATCAGGGGTTATGCAGCAAGGCTTCGTGGGTAGCACCCACTTGAGAGTAAGGTCATCCCTGTCTAGATGTCCCTTTTATTTCGGCTTAGTGGTGCGGTTGCTGATCCCAACCGTGGGGTGATTTTATTTGGAATTATCCAGTAAGGGATGATTCCGGCCTTGTGTTGCAGGGGAGCGGGCGTACTCCTCGGTACTGTGATCTAGGCCACGTACTGTGACAGGTGGTACCCCAGTGCCTAGTCATTCGTTGGAAATCCATTCTCCCTACGTGCCTTGTACGAGTTTTGTTTGTATTACCCACTTTGTGGCTAGTATGCCGGAATTTAATAGATGTAACAATTTCGGCTATTTTAATAAGTATTTGTGAATAGACACTATTATAATATCAGAGGATTTTAATAAAAAGTGTTTAGCTATCGTAAGGTAAAAACCCGACATGTTTATTTGTGGCGTGGTCTTACGAGATGCTTTTGTTTTCAAAGGATTTTGAAACTTTAATAATCAATTTGAGTGTGATTTTCTCACGCTGGTTTTCCAGACTGACTCGGGTATTGTTTTATATGATGCTCGGGTCAGACCGAGTATTATAGGTTACAGGATATGATGCTGTGGAGCTCAGGAGATGAGCTGGATGGCGAGACGTATCTTCCGTACTTGTTTATATATATATTCCGCTGTGTTGATTGTTGTACTCTGTTGTATTGAGGACATGATATGGTCATTGTCCAGTTGTATGTTATATGTTCTCTGGTGTATACTCTGATGCTATATTATATAAAACTGATATAGTTTTGATTTGTGTAAAGATCTGTTAATATATATTATATTTTATTCCGCTGCGATGGTTAGATTCTGATTTTGTTTTCTATTTTTCTTCTTCTACCTCTTCTTCTTAACTAAAATGGTTCGATTTTCCGGGATGGAAAAATCGGGATGTTACAGGATATCTTAGATTTGTGGATATCTTTGGTATGTGGTGTGTGATACTATGTTATAAAATAATAACACCCTGTATTTAAAAGCCAATTGTTGTATTTAATTGAATAACTTGGGTTTGATGACATTGGATTGGAGGAGACCGGAGCCGGGTATTAGTAAATACCCGAAACCACTTCGATTCTTTAAGAATTGATATGTGAAATCAATAGGCTGGAATGAAATGATTTAAGTAAATTGGACATTTAATCTAAGTTTTGGGTACTTAGAGATTGTAGTGTGAAATAAGTGATGTCTATAACAAATTATGAAATTGTAAATTGATACGAGTTACCCCGGGTTTTCCTTTATGGGTTGAACTTTGTATTTCAAGTTTTATGAGTTTACTCACGCTGGTTTCCAGCCTGACCCGGGTGTTACTTTGATGTAATGCTTGGGTCAGACCGAGTATTACAGATTTTCAGGTAAGGACGTTCTGGAGCTCAGGAGGAGTACTGGATGGCAGGACGTATGGAGTGATTCCGCTGTGACTATTATTATTGATTTTCTGAGACATATTTGATTTATATATGACCATCGTTGTGTATTGGAATATAACTCTGATGTACATAAATGTAAATTTCAGATACAGTATTCTTTTGTAAACTGTTATTATTTGATATTATATTTTGTTCCGCTGCGAATGTGAGCATCTGTGTTATGTTCTCTGTTTCTTTCTTCTATCTCTTCTTCTTTTCATAACTATCTGGAATTTTCGAGATCGAAATTTTCCGGGTCGTTACAGTTGGTATCAGAGCTGATGGTTAAGCGAGAACCTTGGCTCTGTTGGGATTGCTCATTAAAGATAGGGTCAATAGTACCCTAGAATGAGTTAAGTATATATATATATATATATATGAGAGAGCGTACTTATTATTTTCTTATATAAAGATTTTAAATGATTTCATATAAGAAAATATTTTGATATATATATAAAGTAATATTTCTATCAAATGAATATAAAGGTAATTGGCTGTTAAATTATTGGGATTGAATTAAGTGATAATAGAAATATAACAAAATTTAAAGTAAAATAAGGATTGGTTTGGAATGAATTCAAACTAAAATTTTAATCTTGAATTTAAGGAGAATTTCAGAATAAGATAGTGATGAATTGGTTTTCAGATACAATAACCTTGGTTATTATCAGAAATGATTAACAAGGCGAGTATAAATGAGTAAACAATAATAAAATATTTGGGAAGTAAAACATTTAGGCAAGTCTGACTTATAAGTTGGAACTAAAGTTGATCTGAATTGTGGAGTTTTAAATCTGGGTCCAGAATTTGATTTGAATTTAAAACCAAGGGTAGTTTAAAATTTAAGGATGGACTAGTGTGTGAAGGAAATAAATATGAAATAAACTCTAAGGTAGAGTTTTGAATTTTCCTTGGAATGTGATGTGAAACCCAAAGTGAAGCGAGTTTTAAACTTAAGTGGGAAGGTTATTAATCTGATGTTTAAAATTTGAATGGGAATTCAAATTGTGTAAATTGACTGGATTATGTAAATTAAATTTAACTTTGGGAAAGTTAAATAATTTAAAAGGCAACCTGAATTGGAAATTTCAATATGAAATTGAGATTTAACTTGGGAAAGTTAAATGATTGGTTTAAATGGGAAGTTATGAGTGATCTCAAATGGGTTTGAGACTTGGAAATTGAAAATGGATGGATGATTTAGAATAATTGGATAATATCATCCTATTATTATTAATAATCTTCGCATTATGAATTGGATTTGTTGAATGAATGAGAAATGAAGCGTGGTAATATATCCAGTATTGAAATTAAATTTAATTTGAATTAAGGATATGAGATCATTTTGAACTGAAATGTTAATAATTGAATTTAAAAATTAAAATTGTTTAAGAACCAATTTCAAAACTGGAAGATAAAATTTGGTAATAAATGAACTTTTTATGATAAAATTGTTTTGAACTCTTATTTGGACTTCGAAATAAGTTAAGTAAGGATAATATGAAATGGAATTTTGAGAATTGAACTCGGAGTTAATGGTTTAAAAATATAAGTTGATTTGATTTAAGGGGTTAAATCAACATTTGAAAATTTAACTCGAATTTATATAATTCGAGATGGTTTAAAGTTGAAATATAGGTTTCATTAGTTCAAATTGAATTTAGTCTGAATAAACTAAAATTGAAGATGGATAAGTGTAAATTTCAAATGGGAATTGGGATTAATCCATATAGAAATTGAAATAATTTGAAATTGAAGTGGATTCCACTTGAAATTAGTTTAGATTGATTTGAATAATTTGGAATTGTAATTTAAGTGAATATGTTTAAAATCAAATGGAATTTGATTTGAAATGGGAAAGAAATTGTGGATAATTCAACTTGAAATAAGACAGGATAAATTGAATGGTAAATTGATTAAAATGGAGTTGGGAAGTTGAATAGTTTGGCTCTGGACTATTTTTAAAATAAATTGTTTTAATACAAATCTGTTTTTCCAAACTATTTACTATATAATCTTTCTTCTAAAACCCCAAACTATCTTATATTTATTTTACGATTACTTTTGGAACTATTTGACAATTTTCCATCTATTTTATAAACTAATTACCAGTTACTATTTTACGACTATTTAGCAATTATTTTATTATTTTTCAACTATTTACAATTTCTTAACTATTTTACAGCTATTTTACAAACTAATAATTATTTTTCAACTACTTATCTATTTTCAAGCTGTTTCTAAATATAAACTGGTCGGAGTTCAAACTGATCGTGATCCAATACCCAATTAAGATAAGAAGTGAAGTGATAATCCAAGTGGGGATTAAGGCAAATGTGAATAAGTGAATGAAAATTAAAGTGAATGTGAATAGAAAGGAAATTGATTTGGTTAATAATCAATGAAGTTAAATACGTAGGATATACGTATATTATTCTATTCGCATAGTGATTTGATCCAGATTCGAGCATAGAATTTCGAGATAGTATTATCGATCCGAGTTGGGATTTTTTGCTCGATTTTCGACGGCGAACCTGGATATGGATTTTTGATTGGTTCTGGATATTCTCTATCATAGTTGTGACTATGCAAGGAGAATGACGGTTTCTGATCAAGAAACCAGATCTGAGTCCGTACTAGAAAGTAGGGTGGACGATACTAGTTCGGAAGTGAAATTATGTGATCGAGTGAGCGATCAGATTGATATTGCGTACGAATGATATAGGGACATCGTACGGGTTTGAATGAAATTGGCATTGAAAATTTGTGGATAAAAACTGAAAGATTTTTGAAATTGAAAGTATATTTTGAGAAATTGACAATGAATAAAGGTGGAAATTGATTTTTGAGTTGTAGATAAAAGGTTATAAGATGATTTTTGAAATGGGAAATATATTTGTGAATATATGAGGAACTAAAATAAAATAAATTTAAAATTTATATTTTTATGGCAGAAATTAACTTTATGAAAATAAAGTGGAAATTGAATATTTTTCTGAGTTAAAGTTTACTTTATAAAAATAGTAAGAAATTTGGCAAGTGACTTTATAAAGTAATCAAATTTGAATATTTGATTGGGAATAAACAAAGTTACGTATCTTTGTTATATATGATAAAACTCCCCTTATTGAATCCATTGCCAGAAGAAAAAGGTTTTTGGAAGTTTTGAAGTATACAAAGGAAACTTATACAAGTATAAAGTGATTTAAAGATTTCTCAAGAAAATTATATATATGAATATATATATAAAAGATTTTATGGAAATGGTTTTGAGAAAAAGGTTTTGGGAACCTTTGGATTTGGAAAAGGCTTTTGATTTTTGGATAAAATCAATATTGGGATTTGGAAAAGCCTAATTTGAGAATTTTCGATTTTGGGAATCGATTTTGTGTAAAGGAGCTTATATGGAATTCATACTAGGTGTATGATTTGGAAAATACTATATGTGTATAGTATAAAGTGTTTTGAGATTGGCTTTGGGGAAAAAGGCGCTCCGTTAAAATGAACTTCTCAGGAGTGCCACAGGGTGGTACTGCCTTGAGCCTCAAAGGGGGAGGTTCTAAAGTTGATCCTGTGAGGAGTCCGGACAAAACTAGTTCCTGAGGATTACTTGTAGCGAAAGTCGAGGGGCTGGTGCCTACAGAGGCATTTGGGTTATGCTGTGACGATAGCGTAACTCGATGTCACTACGATCTACTGCAGACCATAGCGAAAGTCGTGTGTGCCGCTGAGAGCCAACAGTCTGCGTTTGATTTTACATCGGTAGACTGCGACACTATGGTAACATAGCGAAAGTCGTGTGTGCCGCTGAGAGCCAACAGTCTATGTTTGATTTTACATCGGTAGACTGCGACCTATGTGGGAGTGGAGAAGTTTCATTTTGACAGCGTAATCGTGTGTGCCGCTGAGAGCCAACAGTTACATGGACTTTTGCTGTGACGACAACGTAACCCTGGATGTAACTGCGATCTGTCGTGGGTTCTATGGTGTAATCAGTTACATGGACTTTTGCTGCGACGGCAACGTAACCCTGGATGTAACTGTGACCATGGATGGGTGTGATGATTTCCAAAGCATTCTCACTAAAGCTATTTTCTCTATTTTCAAAAACTGTTTCCTATATTTTCAATAAAATTATTTTCCAAAGTATTTTCACTGGGTGTTGAAAACGAGTTTACCAAGTACTTATAGATTTTCAGTCCTACGCCTGATCAACGTATGACCGAATTTCTATGAGAACAAGGATGGACTTGTCGAAACATCGAGTTATAAAAGTATTTTTTTTATAAAAACTATTTTAGTAATATTATATAGATTTTTAAAGTGATTTCAAAAATGATCAAAGAAATTTATCTGATTTTAGGTATTTTAATAATTCTGGCTCCGTTCCTTTTCGAGGACGAAAAGTTCTAAGGGGGGAGGAATGTGACGACCCGAATTTTTAACGGTTGTTAATTGGAAATTAGCTGGTTTAAAATATCGGGATATTAATTTTGATGGGTCGAACAAATGAATTTCTGATAAATAAAAATATCTGAATATATTGGTGGATTTGGAAACTATAATAAATATTTAATTAAAAACTATATTGGATATTTAATCTCTGGGTATGATAAATCCTATAGAAAAGAAAAATATATAAATATAGAGATGTAATAATAATGCTTGAAATTTAATAAAATCTTATCAATATTAAATATAAGTATAACAAAATATATGAATATATTAAGTGGTGATAGTTTAAGCTTTAAATGGACATAGAAATAAATATATATAAAGTAAATTATTATGGTTATGTAAAAATATAAGGTAAACACTTGAGATAATTTTAGAAATGTATAAATATATATAAGTGATTCTCGTGTGTACAACATAAGTTAAACTATGGAAATACATGTATATGTAAGGCAAGAAAAAATACATATATAGACATACAAATATATAGGATAAGTATGCTATCAATTCAAGTACTATACAAGGTCATTTCGAATTGTTCAAAACCATTTCAGTTTGTATAAAATCTTGGCTAGTCAAAACAAATATCTGACCCAAAGGAAAAAGTTTACACCAGAAAATAAGAAGAAGAATACTTGTACACATATGAAATATAGATGTACACAAGAATGGATAAGCATGTAAACACAAAGGGGAACATGCATTTAATGCACATTCATCATTTCAAGCATACGAAAATGTTGTATCAAGTCAAAGCAAAGATCATTTCAGGTCGCAAATTGTTGACCAAAGAATTAGAAAAAAAAAATGTAGAAAAATAAAGAAGCTTGCTGTAGAAGGCAGCCTACCCCTCTCAAATATATCTCTTCTGTCTTCTTTTATTTCAGTCATTCGAATAAGATAAGAAAATGAAATTCAAACTACCATTACAAACTTAAAGAAGAGATAAGCATTCAACTATCAAAACTTGGAAGAATAAAACCTGCTCTGTCCAAAGGGAGAAAGGTGAGTAAACTTGGAAAATCTGATATATTGAACTAGCAGTGTGATGATCTTTTAAGTGTGATCTGAATGATGTTGTGCATATTGTTTTGAAATCATTTTAAGTATATAAATGTGTGTGATATTTATATATACATGACACGAACTTGAAAAGTAAGTTTCTGTTCAAGCTGAAACAGTGAGTAAAGCATACCTTAAAAACTAGGTCTGTTTCGAAAACTCTTTGTAGTAAGTGACGAAAGGTTTGCCAAGATGTATTATCATGGTTTCTGTGTATTATGGTAAAAGGGAAATTTGCAGGGTTGTTTGACATATACTTGTCTTTGTTAACAGCAAGTATAGTTTCAAGCCTAAAAAAAAATAAAAAAAAATAGTTAACATCACAACCTATTCATAAGATGATAGGAAATAAATCCAACCCAAACTACCATTTCGATCTAAGAGAATCCTAATCAACTCAAGCTATAGAAGATCATCTCAGCATGAACAAGTTACAGGCCTTATTCAAGCATCTAGATAAGGTAAAGTAAACTAAGTTCCTATTGTAAGTTGTGATTATTTAAAATCAAAGTAGGTTAAGTGGTATATGTATCTTTAAAAAATTTGCATGTGGATATCTATATATATATGATTCAGGGTGTGCATATCTGTACAAAATGACCACTCTGTTTTAGTTATACAGGGTCCAAAACCTTGATCAAGCTTTAAATCTCATCCCTAATTCATTTTAAATCGTGATATATAAACTAACATGTGAGAGTTGTGACAGAATAGTTAATTTAAAACATCTTAGATAAGATCTAAGGATAGCTTCAGCATTAAGTACGAATTCCAGTGGAAATTTCTCACATATCAAAATCTTGATTTGGATAATTAAATGTTTCAGGCATATAGGTGGATTTGTTAACAAAATCCATGTTTTTTTAAAAATAAATTTGCGATTTTTAGGCCTTTTTTTCTAGAGTAATAATGAGTGGAACGTGATTTACATTCTGGTCAATTGTCGGCGATCTATGAATGATGGGAGGCCGGGGTTCGGGTCAGAGGTGGCTGGTGTGTCGGTGATGATGGCAAAAATGGTGAACGATTTTATTATGTGCCGTGGTTGATGCGGTGAAGCAAATTAGGGTTTAGAAATGATTATGGTCGAGGCCAGTATTCGTTGAATTGCGGCGTTGAGATGACTGGGTAAGTTTGCGGTCCAGGGGGAAATGTAAGGGGTGGTCACGGCGAATGTATGGGCACAATTTGGAAGTATTTGGTCGGTCGGAGTGGCGTGGAGGGGAGAAGGAGGGGTGCGTCATCGCTCGATGTGTGAGCTTGGAGTTCGAAATCGAACTGGAAGATTTCCTGACTTTCCAGGCGGTGGAATTGGATGTGAGGGTCGAGGGGGACTAGCATGGATGGTCAATGGCTAGTGAAGGTGATCGGTGTGGGTGTGCAAGTGCACACATACGTGCACAGGTTGACTCATTCAAATAGGATTGGAAGAAATAAGCCTGGAAGAGAAGAGGAAGAAAGGGAGAAAGGGGAATTGGGCCGGTGAGAAGATGGGCTGAACGAAAAAAAAAAGTGTAACTAAGCTTTAGAATAAGAATAATTAAACAAGTTGAAAAAGTTTCAAAGTTTCTAATTTAATTTCAATGTTTTGAAATTGTCCTGTTTTAAGGAGATTTTATAATCTTCCAATTATATCATTGACTTGCAAACTGTTTCCAAACTTTATTGATTTGCAAAATGTTTCCAAATCTTTCAATTTTAGAATAAGTTACAAAATAGTTTCAAATGGAAGTTTAAAAGATGTAGGTGAATATTAAATAAAGATAAAGAATTTGAATTATTTAAGTTGTGCATAATTAGGGGTAATAAATGTGTAGACGATTAATAAATAGATAATTACTAGAGTGATTTAGGATCACCCATGAATGTCATAAATAAATTTAAAGAGTAACTAAAAGAAATAAAAAAAAATTATTTACTTGTGAGACCAATTTAAAGATCAACTACTAAATGTAATTTAGTAAATAATTAATCAAGGAGAATTAATCAGGATGGAAGATTAATTAATTGGTTTGTAGTAAATTAATGAGCAGGATTTAAAAGTAATTGATTAATTCAATGGTGGTTGATTAAGCTAATTAGAGATGGTATGGATAATTAATACTGCTATGACTGATTTAAAGGATATCTTAGATTTGTGGATATCTTTGGTATGTGGTGTGTGATACTATGTTATAAAATAATAACACCCTGTATTTAAAAGCCAATTGTTGTATTTAATTGAATAACTTGGGTTTGATGACATTGGATTCGAGGAGACCGGGGCCGGGTATTAGTAAATACCCGAAACCACTTCGATTCTTTAAGAATTGATATGTGAAATCAATAGGCTGGAATGAAATGATTTAAGTAAATTGGACATTTAATCTAAGTTTTGGGTACTTAGAGATTGTAGTGTGAAATAAGTGATGTCTATAACAAATTATGAAATTGTAAATTGATACGAGTTACCCCGGGTTTTCCTTTATGGGTTGAACTTTGTATTTCAAGTTTTATGAGTTTACCCACGCTGGTTTCCAGCCTGACCCGGGTGTTACTTTGATGTAATGCTCGGGTCAGACCGAGTATTACAGATTTTCAGGTAAGGACGTTCTGGAGCTCAGGAGGAGTACTGGATGGCAGGACGTATGGAGTGATTCCGCTGTGACTATTATTATTGATTTTCTGAGACATATTTGATTTATATATGACCATCGTTGTGTATTGGAATATAACTCTGATGTAAATAAATGTAAATTTCAGATACAGTATTCTTTTGTAAACTGTTATTATTTGATATTATATTTTGTTCCTCTGCGAATGTGAGCATCTATGTTATGTTCTCTGTTTCTTTCTTCTATCTCTTCTTCTTTTCATAACTATCTGGAATTTTCGAGATCGAAATTTTCCGGATCGTTACAGTATGCTCCTTTGAGAGGTTTACACAGAGGACACCACATAGGTACAGTACAAAACAAACTCGTAGAAGGCGCGATATGGCATGCGACAAGGCACGCTAGGCAATGCCAGGGTAGATATACCGTTCGCATATCCGGACTGGTGGTAACGCATAACAGCTACTACCGCCCACCTCGTGACACACTCCCAAATCAAAATCGAAGGGTGCACCCAATCAAATCACAAAAGCAATAGAATAGTATCAATGAAATGTGTTTGATAGGAGGAATGACCTCACCTGGCCCGGTGTGGCTCCTGTTTTAGCCGCATCAAGCTGACTCATGGGAGTCAGGGTCACGTAAATACCATATAGAATCGTCACCAAACCATCCTACTTCATTCTGGAATCTCCACCACGTACACAGTTGTTAATGTGGTTTTCGGTATTGGCAGAGAGTATGACAATATCCGATCTCGGTCACTTTAACAACCAAACGTTATTATAACACCACAGTCATTTCAAAATATCATACTTCAAAACCAAAATATCATATCTATTTCAAAACCATATCAATACGATATCATTTTCACACAAATATATCCATTTCCAAATCATAGCACTTTTAAGGTTATAACACTTTCGAAACCAAAACACTTGGAATTATAACACTTTGGAAATCATAACACTTTACCACTTAACAGTTTAGATATTAATAACAGTATACATAATAAAATAGTTTATAAAATAAAATAGTTTATATAAAAATAGTTATAAACTAAAATAGTTTATATTAAAATGATTAGTATATAAAAAAATAGTTTATATTAAAATAATTTATAAAGTAAAGTATATAAATAGTTTTAAATATAATTTAAAAATACTTTATATACTAAAATAGCTTCCTCAAATTTCACAAATCGATTCAAATCAGCTCCAATTCCAAAATTCAAATCTTAATCCATAAATTTCAATTCAATTTAGTTTCTCAGTAAACCATTTCAAATTATATCGATTTCAAATACGGATTTGAACCACAAAATAAACCATTTAAATTTTAAAATATTTCAAAGTCAATATATTTCAAAGCTTTAAATATTCAACATTTCAAAACTAAATTCGATAATTTTATTTATATCTCAATATGACTTCATTATTATTTAATTTTGAAATATTCACTTAATAAATCCAGTATCATTTAAATTTCAACTTGAAATATTCATAAATCACCTTAAACCAAAATCGAGTTATAAAATCATATCCTTTCAAAAATCTCAAATTCAATAAGTTTCAAATTGAATTTTAATTCAATACAGTTCTTAATTAAATACAATTTCAAATAAATCCAAATTTATCATTCCAGTCTTAACTTATAAAATCATTATAAAACCTAATTTAAAATATAATTTTAAAAAAAATATTTAAACATATTATATATAAATTAAATCAAACTTTATTAAATTAAAGCTTATTATTAAATCTACTTTATATTAAGACTTATTTATATATAAAAATATTTTCAATATTAAATGAAACCATATATATTTCCTTTCAAAACCATAGAAATTATTTCTAAATATTTATATTTATATACCAAAGGTGTCTGTATATAATTTTCTATCCTATGGCCAAGTAATACGGATATTTATAATTTCAATCCGCAATTTAAATATATACGGGTATATATCTTTTCAACCCGCAATCCCAAATTCAATTCAATGAAAATCGCTTGGGTTTATCATTTCAACCCATAACGATTTTCTCCTATTCTACAAGATCGTTCGGGTATGTATCATTTCAACCCATAGGGAATTTTATACTAACATGGAACTAGCAGAGTGAGAACAATTATGACAACAATATAATAATCAGTAACAGGCATATATCATCAATATAAATAACAAATAATGGTGTCAGATGTCACAGGTGAACAGTTACAGATAATGGCATATATATATCAATTTAAATAACTAACAACAGCATATTTCAATTGTCGTTTCAATTGAAATCAAATTTAATAAATATAAGAACGTTAATCGTGAGTGATTGCTTGCCTTTCGATGCTAGAAAAAAGAATAGAATGAGATGGGTTACAAATCCAAGCACGGATTCCGAAGCAAAGCTAGATTGGCACGAATTCAACGAACAGAGCTGATAACAGGAATCAATGATAACAAATTGAATCAGTTTTGATGTAAACTGAAAATATATACATTATTATTATAATATATATATGTGTATGTATTCAAAAATCAATTTAAACATATAATTTCAAATTAATATATATAACTGACGTAAAGTGTAGATATGACTAATATATATATACCTATATTACTAACATATTAGATAAAATAGATATCTATATACTGGTGTGGACTATTTATATAACCAATATATTGTATTATACTTGTAAACAACAAAATTTTCTACAACTTTTTTGACCTCATATATATATATATATATATATATATAACCAAAAGATTACATACTCCCTATATAACTTATACAACCATATAGACCACAAATATAACCAATACATTGAGAATAACTTAATATATACAATAAAATATATGCATGCATTCAACTATGAGAAGATGTAGAACCTTGTATACCATATTTTAAAGACCAATGGAAAAAAATCAAGATAGCATACTATAGTATTAGGCTGCATGCGAAATATAGATATAGACTAACTTATGTGTATGAAAACAATATATATAGGGAAAACGCAAATTATCACTATAAACATATACAATATTACCCAAGTAACTAATATATATAACAACATGCAAATATAACCTTTAAAACAAACAGACTTTATATAACTATCCATATATATTTAAATATCACTCGATACATATAAACGGTACATATATATATATATATATAACTACAAAAAGGTTAATATTTGAAACATACATATACAAACTAAACTTTGAAGTATAAAACTGTAAACAACAAATTTACCGAAATCATATATATATACTTACTGTCATATTATAAATCCTTTTATATAGTCTAAAATATATATGTATAGAGATTAAAATAAAGTATACTTAATTCTTTTAAAATATAATACACGGTACTAAAGTTTTAAAGCACATAACTCATATGCAAACGTGCAATCATATATATAATATAAGAATATAAAACTTAGATATATAGACCCACAAATCATTTAACTCATGTATGCAAGCTATATATACATACGAACAACAGCTTATACAAATATATATATAAATATATAAACAAACTTGTATATACCTTATAGCATGCGGCCATGGTGGGAAGGGGAAATAGGTAAGGCTCTTGGGCAGGCAAGGGTCGCGTGAGGGAAGAAGTGGACGGTGGTGGGAGGCACAGGCGCTGTCAGGTGTGGGTATTCGGCCTTGTGGTGGTGCTCGGCGTGGAGGAGGGGTCGGGTTGTTAAAGTGATCAGCCTGGGGTGAGGAGGAGTGGCGAATAATTGTGGGTTTCACGACAGGTCGGCGAGGTCGAGGTGGCTTGTGTGGTGGCACTTGCTGGTGGAAGTGGGTGAATTGGCATGGTGGTTGATGCCGCATTGGAGGCGGTTCAGGGTCGGGATGGAATGGAGGAGTGATGGGTTAAAGTAAATATGAACAAGATATGTTTATATCTTACAAAAATTTTATATTGTTCTCTGGCCAGTACAAAGGAAAAAGAGAAAGAAAAAGAGTGGAAGGGATGGTTGCGTGGAGAGAAGGAGAAGTAGGGAAAAGTTAAAGTGAAAGAAAGTGAACAAGCTTTATAATGTAAAACCATATTATATAATATACATTGGTTTATATGCACAAAATGAAAAGACTCAAGTAGAAAGAAACGAGCCAAAACTGAAATGGACCAGCAAATGTTATAAAGTGAACAGTAAATATTAAGTCACGAGTGATAATTTTAGGAAATATTAAATGCAAACAGCCGTTGGATGTGAGCAGGTAAAAAGATGAAAAGATAGATGGAAACAAAAGGTTTTAAAACGAGTACCGATACGGTCCGACGTTTTACAGATTCTGCTGCGTACCGGTCTTCAAAACACAGAATTGAATATACCATAGAGATCAGCAAGACGAGACGATCAAAACGGTATACAGAAATCAGTGATACGACCGAACTATCAAAAGTCGATATCAGTACCAAAAATGCGGCAAATCTTGTCGAAAATAAGATAAACGAAGCAATAGCGGTTCAAATTTAAAGAAACGAAATATGTCGTCTCACTCAGAAGAAGGTTTACAAATTTATTATATGAAAATATTCAGGTTTGGAAAACATTTTTATCATCCCTTTTTAACTGATTTGAATTTAAATAAAATTATACAATAAAATAAACATTCATATTATCTGTTAAAACTTTACCATTTGCTATGTTTATAAAGGCATATTCCAAATATCAAATTTTTATTTCCAAATTCAAGTACTTAAAATTTCACAAAATCGTGTCGTTACACTCTCCCCCACTCAAAACTTTTCATCCCCTAAAAGGAACGTGGTAGGAGCATGGAAACAACCAGAAAGAAAATAAGGTTGAAAACAAAATAAAACAATTAGTTCAAACCATATAAATTTCAATTTAAATTACTTAATATTCAATAATTGATTTTAAATTCAAGGTATTTCATTAAGTTGATTTAATTTCAATTTATTAATTGCCACAAAATAAACTATATTCTATTTATCTCATTTATTATTCAATTAACTTATTATTCTATTTATCTCAATTGACATTTTATAATTAAAAATTAAGTGTATAACATTTATTATGATCACTCAAATTTTATTTATAAAATAATCTTATATTGTATATTATCCAATTACATATTCAACTTCTGAATAATTTAGGTAAGTTATATTAGAATGAAATTGGGTATTATACAAGTAAACTTATCCCAACTAAATTATTTCAAGTTTAATATTTATTCAAAAATTTGGCTTCATTTTATAATTAAAATCACCTTTAATATAAATTTAAGGATTAAATTTCCGATTAACTTCAAACCATTTAGAGATAAATATATATACTATATATCAAATCAAATCTATAATCATATACCTATAATAAATCAAGTCATACTCAAGAATTTAAATCAAATCATTTTCCAAAACAAAAGTGCAGCAAAGCTATATAATGGTCTCTCCACTCTAAAACTCGAAAATGAATGTCGATGATACGGCCGTCATCACCGAAATTATTTTCTAGTGACAAAAGAGGAGAGCACTAATTTAAAACTTTAAAATTCTTTAAACGATTTCTATTTGAAAATACTTTAAATAGTATACACTTCAAAACTTTAAAACCAACGTTTGAAATCACCGAAAGTTAAATTCTCAAATTCCTGATTTAAATTCATTTAAATTCCAAATCAATTTATAAACCATGTTTATAAATTCATCTGTAGACCAATAAATGATAATCAAATATTATCATTTCAACAACCAGTTTAATTAACTTATTAAATTCCAAAAAATTTTACTTATATATTAATAATATAATCATACAAATTTATTTCATTTACCAAATTTGAAAATAATATTGTGTCAGTTTTCTCTGTTCAAGTTTTTTGGAATTCCTATCGATAACATTGATCAGACGAATTAATCGAAAATCCAAACCAACATTAACAACTCAAACAACACAACATAAAAAAACACTTGTATATTAATTACAAATACACTCCTTCACTTGATTATACAAGAATAGATTCCAAAACAAGGATAGAGATTCAAATTTAGAGGAACTCTAATCAAAGAGAATTCTAACTAAAATAGATAGGTTCAAAAAGGAGATAAGGCAATCAAATTGCGAAATAGGAAGATGGATAGACTTATATAAATCGTGGGAAACCTTAATTGGGTTAACTGTGACTTCAAAAATAAGATCGATGCAGAATTCTGAGGAAAATCAACATTCGATCGCAATAGATAGAATTCAGGCATAGCAAGAGATAGCAGCGTCTAAACCAAGGATATAGAAATCTCTGGTGAATCAGTGCCTATTGTAAAGGAGTTTTACCCTTTTACAAATCATTCAATGGAGCTGTGGGATGTTCCGGAATCAAGAAAACACGAATAGGGGGAGACAAGAATGGATTTTGGAACCGAGGGGAACGTTCCAAAATTCAAAGGAAACCGAGTCAAAAAGGAAGAGATTAAAGCTCGAACGAAAGTGATTCTGTAATTAAATTTACTATATATGCCAAGTTTTGCCTAAAACCAGAGCTCTGATACTAACTGTAACGACCTGGTATTTTCAACCATTCGCATCCACACATGTCGGACTTGAATTGCTCAAAATATCAGATTTTAAATTTATATTTTGGCAAAACTCAGAATATACAGTAAATGATAAAAAATCACAGAATCACAAACATGGAGTAATGTAACAATAAGTAGCGGAAATAAATGAATAGTAGTTCATGAAGCTACTATATATATAACAGAGTTAAAAACAAGATACAACAGAAGTTTCGAATACATTGAAGTCTCAATACAATAGTAAAGTAACAAAAGGTGAATATATCACTGGATCAATTGAATAACTGAATAGATGTAGATGGATCTCCAAGCGAAGCTCCAACTCCAAAGGTGAGTCTCAAATGCTGTGGCACTCAGTCTGACCCGAGCGTAAAGCAAAACACAAAACACTCGAGTCAGGATTAACATTCTTATATCAATAAATCCAACTCAAGTGAAATATCAACTGAAATACAAGTAACTCAAAGGATGTTTGGGATAACCATCCTCTAAGGATCCGTGGAACTATCTACTATGTAGTAATATACGCTATTATAATATGTCTATAGTAAAGTAAAAGTATCAAAATAGCGTTAAGGCATTACCCATATCCCCCTTAAAACATTTTATATATTCCCGTAGTCTATACAATGCCGTACGCTCCTCCGAGAGGTTTACACAGAGGACACCACATAGGTACGGTACAAAACAAATTCGTAGAAGGCACGATATGGCATGCGACAAGGCACGCGAGGCAATGCCAGGGTAGATATACCGTTCGCGTATCCGGACTGGTGGTAACGCATAGCAACTACTACCGCCCACCTCGTACACACTCCCAAATCAAAATCGAAGGGTGTACCCAATCAAATCACAAAAGAAATAGAATGGTATCAAAGAAATGTGTCCGATAGGAGGAATGACCTCACCTTTCCCGGCGTGGCTCCTATTTTAGCCGCATCAAGCTGACTCACGGGAGTCGGGGTCACATAAATAGCATATATAATCGTCACCAAACCATCATACTTCATTCTGGAATCTCCACCACGTACACAGTTGTTAAAGTGGTTTTCGGTATTGGCAGAGAGTATGACAATATCTGATCCCGGTCTCTTTCACAACCAAACGTTATTATAACACCGCGGTCATTTAAAAATATCATACTTAAAAACCAAAATATCATATCTATTTCAAAACCATATCAATACGATATCATTTTTACTTCAAATATACCCATTTCCAAAATCATAGCACTTTCAAGGTTATAACACTTTCGAAACCAAAACACTTTGGAAATCATAACACTTTGGAAATCATAACACTTTACCACTTAACAGTTTAAATATTAATAATATTATATATAATAAAATAGTTTATAAAATAAAATAGTTTATATAAAAATAGTTATAAAGTAAAATAGTTTATATTAAAATGATTAGTATATAAAAAAATAGTTTATATTAAAATAATTTATAAAGTAAAGTATATGAATAGTTTTAAATATAATTTAAAAATACTTTAAATACTAAAATAGCTTCCTCAAATTTCATAAATCGATTCAAATCAGCTCCAATTCCAAAATTCAAATCTTAATCCATAAATTTCAATTCAATTCAGTTTCTCAATAAACCATTTCAAATTATATCAATTTCAAATACGGATTTGAACCACAAATTAAACCATTTAAATTTCAATATATTTCAAAGTCAATATATTTCAAAGCTTTAAATATTCAACATTTCAAAACTAAATTCGATAATTTTATTTATATCTCAATTTGACTTCATTATTATTTAGTTTTGAAATATTCACTTAATAAATCCAGTATCATTTAAATTTCAACTTGAAATATTCATAAATCACCTTAAACCAAAATCAAGTTATAAAATCTTATCCTTTCAAAAATCTCAAATTCAATAAGTTTCAAATTGAATTTTAATTAAATACAGTTCTTAATTAAATAAAATTTGAAATAAATCCAAATTTATCATTCCAGTCTTAACTTATAAAATCATTATAAAACCTAATTTAAAATATAATTTTAAAATAAATATTTAAACATATTTGATGCAGCCCAGAAAGATGAAGACGTAGGTCGTGTATGACCTAACATGTTGATAAGTCGGGTACGACCTAAGAAGGAAGCTAACGAGCTAAAGATTTGTGAAGAATCGTGGGAAATTGAAGTCTTAGGTTGTGGAAGACCTAACTTAAGTTGCCCAAACGACCTAGTGGAAGTTGTTTTAGGTCGCGAGCGAGCTACGACCTACCTGGTTAAACGACCTAACGAGTTAAGTCTTGACTCGCGTGAAGGCTTAGGTCGCGTAAAGAATTTCAACGAGCTAACGACCTAACTTAAGTCGTACATCCTTAGGTCGCTCAAGCCACCTTGTTCATGTTCTTAAGTCGTTGCCTTCCTTAGGTCGCATGAAGATGTACATAAGACATTTTCTTAAGTCGTTGCCTTCTTATGCCGCTTCCAGTAGGTCACGAACTCCAGAACTCTTATGTCGCTGATACCGAATCTTGTTAGGTCGCTATTTCTTAGGTTGTGTACTGTTGTAATCGTCCTATATGTTGTGTTGTAAATATGGAGTTGTAATATGTTGTATTGTTTCTTTTCTTTGTGCTGTTGATAAGTCGCTGCCGACCTGAGTTAAGTCGTAGGTCGCGTGTCTTGTAAGTCGGTGGTGTTTTAGGTCGTGACCGACCTATAGTAAGTCGTAGGTCGTCTGTGTTTTTAGGTCGTGTTGTTTTTAGGTCGTAGCCGACCTAAGTGTTGTGTAATTTTCTATGGTGTGTGTTGTAGCGTATAAAGAGGCAAGTTGTGTCATTTTGTAGTGGTTGTTGATTTTTGAATAAAATTCTTGTTTGAGAGCTTTGTGCCTCTTCTTAAATTGGTAGTTGAGTGTGATCTCCTATCTCCACTTTTGGTTAATCGAGTGCGCTCGATTCAACGATTGCTGAAGCCGATTCACAGAATCTAGTGCGCTAGATCAACGTGCGAAGAATCGCAGATCTTTAAACACGGTATCGTGCGTGATCAACGTGTTTGGGATAGCTAGAATTCGGTATCTTCGGATCAACGAATTTGGGCATTTCGGTATTTTCTATCTCATCGATTGCTACTTTCATCATCACAATCATTTTGTTATTCCGCTGCTGCATCATTTGGTATCAGAGCTAGACTTAGCCAATCATAGCTAAGCCGAGTCTTGGATCCAATTCTTATCGAAGAGTTTGAGAAGCTAGTTGAAGCCGTGCATTATTGATCTTTTATTTGTTCAAGATCGAGAATTGAAGTGTAGATTCGAACAAGTGAAGCCGTACATCATTTGGAGAAGTTTGGTGTTCATCGTGTTCGTCGTAAATTGCAACAAGCTTGGAGTTTTCGATCCATATCATTTAGGATCAAAGGGTTGCGAGGTGTTTGAATTTGGCCGTGGAAGTTGCGCGCCAAAATTTGTGATTGTGGAGTTAGAGCCGAGAGCAAGTGAAGGCCGTACATCATATTTGTACACATCGAGAGTTGAAGTTGGTATCATTTTGAAAATGCCGCAGAGAAGAGCTCATCGCCATCAAAATGTTGAAGCATTGTATAGAAGAGAAGAGGCCGATGAGATGGAGCAAAGAATTAACGAAAACTTTAATGAGAAGCTTAATGAAGGGATTGGTCGAATATAGAAGATGATGTTAGAAATGAATCAAAATCAGAGAAGGGTTTCACCTGAATCTAACCATGGGAGAAGTAGAGTTTCGCCACATTTCAATCGAGAGAGAAGTGTTGATAGTAATCATAGAAGTAGGGATCGAGATTGTTATAGAAATGTTGATGATCGAAGTCGTGATCGGAATGTGAATAGTCGAGATCAGAGGAATGAAGATCGAAGGGTTGTGGGTGGAAGAAATGGTGGTAGTAGAGATGTTGGTGGTCAGGATCGACATCGATATACATCAGATTTTGAAGAGGAATTTGATGGAGGTAGTGTTCGAGGACAAGGACGAGGTCAAGGTAGAAATTACTCAGAATATGATCACGAGTGGGAATCGGGAATGAAAACGGAAATTCCAGAATTCAAAAGTGGTATGCAAGCTGAGGAATTTTTAGATTGGATGGCTAATGTTGAAGAGATTTTTGACTTCATGGAGGTTCTAGAACATCGTAGAGTGAAGTTGGTTGCTACAAGGTTGAGGAGTAGAGCTTTGGCATGGTGGCAGCAAACCAAACTTACACGTGAACGGATGGGGAAGTCAAGGGTTGAATCATGGGAAAAAATGAAGAAGTTAATGAAAGCTACATTCTTGCCATATAATTATCAATCTCTGATGTATCAACGTTTACAAAACTTGAGGCAATGGACGAAGTCTGTTAATGATTATGCAGATGAATTTTATCAACTTATTACCAGGAATGATATCATGGAAACAAAAGAGCAACTGACAGCTAGATTTGTTGGAGGGTTGAGAATGCAAATTCAAGATATGGTGAATATGTTTGATCCCAGATCTGTTGCTGAAGCACACCAAAAGGCGTTAGCTTGGGAGAAGCAGGGTAGACGAGGTGGTGGCGTGTTTACAAATTCCAACAATCAAGTGAAAGGGGCTAGTAGCAATGTGAATGTTTCAAAGACTGTTGCAAAACCAGTTGTTAGTGAAGTTGCTAAGACCAGGGTCAACAGTGGTATCAAATGTTTCAATTGTCAAGAGGTTGGTCACAAAAGCAATGAATGTCCGAAGCCGAAGAAGAGAGCAATGATAGCTGAGGTTGAGGTTGAGGATGAGGATGAGGAGGCTGAATGTTCCAATTCATTACTGGTTGAAGAGGAAGAATTATTGTCGGGAGATGATGGTTATACTTTAATGATGAGGAGGAATTGCTTGACACCGAAGTAGGAGGAAAAGACAAGCTGGTTGAGGAGTAACATCTTTCAACCAACATGTACTATCTTGGGAAGGGTTTGCAAGTTTGTCATTGATGCGGGAAGCTGTGATAATATTATCTCTACAGAAGCTGTGAAGAAATTGTCATTAAAGAAAGAGAAGCATCCTAAACCATACAAGTTAGCTTGGTTGAGGAAAGGTGGGGAGGTGAAAGTTAGTCGAAGGGCTTGTGTTAATTTTTCAATTGGGAAGAAATACAAAGACGAAATTTGGTGTGATTTTGTCGACATAGATGTATGCCATCTATTGTTGGGGAGACCGTGGCAGTATGATAGAGCCGTGCAACATGATGGGCGTACTAACAGTTATAGTTTCATGTTTGAAGGCACAAAAATTACTTTAGTTCCAAAGAAACGACAACAAGAAGAAAGCAAGTTGGAGGAGATTGAAGAACTTAAAACTTTGTTATCTTTGAAGGAGTTTGTTAAGGAAGTCGAAGAGGAGCCTGAAGTATTTTTATTGATTGGACGAGAGAGTCAAGAAGTGGTTGAAATTCCTGAAGAAGTAAAGCCAGTGCTGGAGGAATTTGAAGATGTATTTCCAGAGGAGTTGCCAACGGAGTTACCGCCGTTGAGGGACATTCAACATCAAATTGATCTTGTTCCAGGTGCTTTGTTGCCACATCGACCACATTACAGGATGAGTCCAAAGGAACATGAGGAGTTGAGAAGACAAGTGGAAGAATTGCTTGAACAGGGACGTGTACAGGAAAGTTTAAGTCCATGTGTTGTGCTAGCATTGTTAGTGCCCAAGAAGGATGGGACGTGGAGAATGTGCACCGATAGTCGGGCATTGAACAAGATTACAGTGAGATATAGATTTCCTATGCCTAGACTGGATGACTTGTTGGATCAACTTAGTGGAGCTGCTATATTTTCAAAGATTGATTTGAAGAGTGGTTATCATCAAATTCGAATTAGACCAGGGGACGAATGGAAGATAACATTCAAGACGAGGGAAGGATTGTATGAATGGCTGGTAATGCCGTTTGGTCTTTCAAATGCACCAAGTACATTTATGCGGGTGATGAATCAGATTTTTAGACCATTCATTGGGAAGTTTGTGGTGGTGTATTTTGATGATATACTAATATACGGTGGAAGCGCAGAAGAACACTTGCAACATCTGAGAGAAGTGTTGATGGTGCTGCGACAGGAACAATTTTATGCTGCAACGAAGAAATGCGTGTTCATGACGCATAGTGTTTTATTTTTGGGATATGTTATATCGGGAGGAGGTATACAGGTGGATCAGAATAAAGTTGAAGCAGTCAGAAATTGGCCACAACCCAGGACGATAACTGAAGTTAGAAGCTTTCATGGTTTAGCATCATTCTACCGAAGATTCATTCCACACTTCAGTAGCGTGATGGCACCAGTTACTGATTGTATAAAGGGGAAACAATTTTTATGGTCAGAGGAAGCAGGGGTTGCTTTTGAAAGAATCAAGGAGCTATTGACGACCGCGCCAATTCTAGTATTACCAGATTTTCAGTTATTGTTTGAATTACATACTGATGCATCGAAGGTTGGAATTGGAGGGGTGTTGAGTCAGAAGGGATGTCCTATTGCATATTTCAGTGAGAAGTTATCAGGAGCAAAGATGAGATATAATACATATGATGTCGAATTTTATGCTATCGTGCAAGCTGTGAAACATTGGAGACATTATTTTTTTCATAAAGAATTTGTTCTATATACTGATCATGAAGCATTGAAGCATATGTAGGTGTAATACCCCAAAATTTTGTGAAAAATCATTTTTATAAAATGATTTAATTTTTGAAATATTTAGATTTAAATATGGTGAAATTTTTGGGAATAAATAGTGTGCAAGGATATGTGGGCACATGCACACTGGAAATGGCACAAGGAAAAGATTCAAAAATTTCTGGAAAAAAAAATGATGATAATAAAATAAATAAACTGAGCAAGGAAGCATTTCAAATGTGATTTTGAAATATATATTATTAATCAAACTTAAAAGTGCAAATGAATATAGGTGGACATCCAGATACACGTAAATTAAATGTGCATTTGCATGAACACATATTTATATATATATATATATAAAATCGTTATGAAATTAAGGTAGAAATAGGAGGGTCATTTCAGTTGGTATCAGAGCACTTGGTTGCATTGACTGCTAAGTATTATAGAAATGTATTATGTCTGTTTGTTTTGGATGAAATAATTTAGATAAGAAAATAGTAATCATAGAAGTACTCATAATATACTAATACCATTTGCCTAGAATTTAGTTAGCAGACCATGGTAGGAAGAGGATCTCATCACAATGCAGGACCCAGTGCACCTCAAATGCTTGATATGCAAGAATTTGTGAGGGTTTTAAGAGATGGAATTGGGCATAGGCCTGAGAATCCACATGAAGAGCTATCAAAACTACTAAAGACTTATTCCAATTTGGGAGGCAGGAGTTTTGAAGGAACTGAGAATGTGATGGAGATTCAAGCATGGTTGAGAACACTTGATAGGATTTTCAATGACATGCAGTTAGATGATCAAAGGAAGAGGCAAGTAGCTTCAAGACAACTGAAAGGGGTAGCTTTAAGCTGGTGGGAGGTGATCATAGCTGGAAGAAATGAAAATGAAATCACTTGGAATCAGTTCAAGGAGATGTTGGATGCAAGATTTGTACCAGCATCAGCCAAGACCACTTTGCTTGAAGAATTTATCAAACTTAGGCAGGGAACTTTGAATGTCACTGAATACACTCAAAAGTTTGAGGGGCTATCTAATTATGGAGCAATGCTAGTGGCAGATGAAGCATCCAAAAATGATAGGTATATAAAAGGTCTGAACCCAGGACTTAGCAGAGCTATGCTACCATATGCAGATAGAACTTTTGATCAACTAATTGATCTGGCATTGAAACAGGAACAACATGACAAAGAAAGAGAGAAATATAGGAATTTTAAGAGCAACAACAATAAGAAGAATAAGGGAAGATATCACCCTTATGATAAAAAGAAGGAGGAGGCAGACAACAAGAAGGACAAAGACACAAAAGCCAATGATGCTAAGAAGAAATTGGTTTGCCACCATTGTGGTAAAGGACACATCAAACCAAGGTGCCTAGAGTTAAAAGGAGGAGCCTTCAAATGCTACCTATGTGGGAAAGAGGGGCATATGAAGAGGAACTGTCCTGAGAATAAACAGCAAGGGAAATTAACAACTTTGGAAGGTAAAGGAAAATCTGCAGTGAAAATTGATGCTGAAAATCATGGCCAAGTGGAAGGTACATTACTCATTTGTGCCATACCCATACCAGTAGTATATGATACTGGAGCAACACACTCTTTGATTTCTTATGAAATAGTTAAAGTGTTAAAATTAAACTGCATATTGGTTGAAACCCCATGGCTTGTACAAAGTCCCCTAGGGAGTTCTAGTGTTTTGAACATGAATTGTGTGGATGTGGAGTTAAACATAGGAGGAAATATTTTTATTTCCAATTTATATGTTTTAAATTACCCAAATATAGGAGTTATATTGGGGGTAGATTGGTTAAGGCAATTTAAAGCCATAATTAATTTAGACTCATCCACCATATCATTGCAAAATTCTAGAGGCCAGAGGATCACAGTTCTATGTGAAGTAGCTAAGGAAGGGAAATTATATCATTTAGTTGACTTAGAAAAAGATCTTAGTGAACTAACCATTGAAGAAATTCCCATAGTTAATGAATACTTGGATGTGTTTGGGGAAGTTAAGGGTGTTCCACACCACAGACCAGTTGAGTTCCAAATTAATCTCATTCCAGGAGCAAGTCCAATAATCAAGAAACCCTATAGAATGGGGCCAAGTGAACTGAAAGAATTGATTTTTTAGTTGGAAGAATTAGAAGGCAAGGGATTTATAAGGCCATGTAATTCCTGCTGGGGTTCTCCAGTAGTGTTTGTAAGAAAACATGATGGTACCTTGAGAATGTGCATAGATTACAGAGAACTAAATAAAGTAACCATCAAGAACAAATACCCATTGCCTAGAATAGATGATCACTTTGACCAACTCAGTGAAGCTAAAATATTTTCTAGATTAGACTTAGCCTCAGGATTCCATCAAATGAAGGTTGAAGACTCAAGTGTTAAGTATACTGCATTTAACAAAAGATATGGCTTATATGAATTTATGGTTATGCCATTTGGATTGACAAATGCTCCTTCATATTTTGTTGATTTAATGAATAGAATATTTAGAGATTATTTAGACAAGTTTGTACTGATTTTTATTGATGACATTTTGATTTATTCCAAGACAGTGGAAGAGCATAAAAATCATTTGCATTTAGTTTTGTCAAGACTAAGGGAAAATGATTTAAAGGCAAAATTTTTAAAATGTGCATTTTGGAAAGAAGAAGTACATTTTCTTGGGCATGTTATCTCTGCCAAAGGAATATCAGTAAACCCCAATAAGGTAGTGGCAATCCAAGCATGGAAAAGGCCTAGTACCATCAGTGAGATTAGATCATTCATGGGGATAGCAGGATATTATAGGAGATTTATAAAAGATTTCTCAAAAATATCATCACCACTTACCAATTTAACTAGAAAGAACCAAGCCTTTGTATGGACAGAGAAATGTGAGCAAGCTTTTATCAAAATAAAAGAAGCTCTGATTAATGCACCAGTATTGAGAGTGCCAGAAGGAAATGAAAATTTAGTTGTGTACACTGATGCAAGTGGCTCTGGGTTAGGGGCTGTGTTGATGCAGCAAGACCAGGTGGTAGCCTATGCATCTAGGCAATTAAAGCCACATGAAACAAGATATGCAACCCATGATCTTGAACTAGCAGCAGTTGTATATGCTTTGAAACTTTGGAGACATTATTTGTTAGGTGCCAAATTCATTTTGTACACTGATCATAAGGCATTGAAATATTTATTCTCACAAAAAGATTTGAACATGAGGCAACATAGATGGGTAGAGTTCCTAGCTGCCTATGATCTAGATATACTTTATACACCAGGCAAGGCAAATAAAGTTGCAGATGCCTTGAGTAGACAACATGCCAAAGTAGCCATGTTGATGATGGAAGAATTTAAGGATTTGTCTATACTTACTGATTTGGAAATTGAGGAAAACAGTGGGGTACAAATGATGCCCATTGAAGAAGATGAAGGAAAAGGGAAATTAAGTATGATATCTCTGCAATCAGATTTACTTCTTAAGATTGGGAAAATGCAGGAACAAGACCTAAACATGGTGGAAAAGAAAATGCTCATATCAAAAGGGGAAGAAGTAATAAATTATCAAGTTGATAAAAATGGTTATTTAAGGAATAAAAATAGGATATGTGTTCCAAAAAATATAGAATTAAAGGAGGAAATATTAAATGAGTACCATAGGAGTAAGTACTCCATACACCCAGGTAGCACCAAGATGTATCAAAATTTGAAAAGAAATCTTTGGTGGAAGGGGATGAAGTCAGATGTGGCCAGACATGTTGCAAGGTGCATGACTTGCCAACAAGTCAAGGCAGAGACACAAAGGCCATCAGGACTATTGCAACCCCTTAGTATACCACAGTGGAAGTGGGAGGATATATCTATGGATTTCATAGATGGTCTGCCTAGATTTAAGAGGGGAAACACAAGTATATGGGTAATAGTGGATAGGCTAACTAAGGTAGCACATTTTATCCCAGTTAAAACAGAGAGAAATGCTCCAAAATTGGCCCAAATATTCATGAAAGAGGTAGTAAGGTTGCATGGCATACCCAAAACCATTGTGAGTGATAGGGATACCATCTTCACCTCAAGGTTTTGGAAAAGTTTTCAAGAGGCCATGGGGTGTGAATTGTGCTTAAGCACTGCCTACCATCCACAATCAGATGGTCAAACTGAGGTGGTGAACAAAGTCTTAGAGGATTTGTTGAGAGCATGTACACTGGACTTTGGAGGCAACTGGGAAGACCACCTCCATCTAGCTGAATTCACATACAATAACAGTTACCAAAGCACCATAGGGATGGCACCATTTGAATCCTTATATGGCAAGCCATGTTTATCACCTATATGCTGGGTAGAGACTGGAGAAAGGGCTGTTCTAGGACCTGAATATGTTAAAGAAACTACAGAGAAAATTGGGTTAATAAGAAAAAGAATAGCAGCAGCTCAAGATAGGCAAAAGAAATTTGCAGACAGGAAGAGAAAGCAAGTGAAATATGAAATGGGAGACTTTGGTTTCATCAAGATTTCACCTATGAAGAAAGTCTTGAGATTTGGCAAGCAAGGTAAGCTCTCACCAAGGTATGTTGGACCCTATAAAATTCTGGAAAGAATTGGTTCATTGGCTTACAAATTAGAATTACCAGAGGAAATGAAAGCAATGCATAATGTTTTTCATGTGTCCCAACTTAGAAGATGGGTACATGATAAAGAAGACATTTTGGAAAAGCCTACCAAAATTCAAATAAATCCTGACTTGGTTTATGAAAAAGAGCCAGTTGGGATTATAGCCAAGGAAGAAAAGAAATTAAGGAGCAAAACTTTGAGACTAGTAAAGATCCAGTGGAGTAGTGATCCTAATGACTGCACATGGGAGTTAGAGGATAAGATTAGGATGGATTATCCTAAGCTTTTTGCAAATTAAAAGATAATTTTTTTTTCTGGAAAAATTTGTTATGCATTGTTGATATGGTTGAATTTGTTTGCTTATGCATATGTTTGATAAGTTTTCAGAAAAGAAAATGATGCTTGTTATAAATGTTAGAAAAATTGAGAGGACACAATTCCTAAAAGGAGGGGTGAATGTAATACCCCAAAATTTTGTGAAAAATCATTTTTATAAAATGATTTAATTTTTGAAATATTTAGATTTAAATATGGTGAAATTTTTGGGAATAAATAGTGTGCAAGGATATGTGGGCACATGCACACTGGAAATGGCACAAGGAAAAGATTCAAAAATTTCTGGAAAAAAAAATGATGATAATAAAATAAATAAACTGAGCAAGGAAGCATTTCAAATGTGATTTTGAAATATAGATTATTAATCAAACTTAAAAGTGCAAATGAATATAGGTGGACATCCAGATACACATAAATTAAATGTGCATTTGCATGAACACATATTTATATATATATAAAAAAAATCCTTATGAAATTAAGGTAGAAATAGGAGGGTCATTTCAGCAGGGACAGGACAAGATTGCAGCAAGGCATGCTTCGTGGATTGCATTCTTACAACAATTTACATTTGTGGTGAAGCATAAATTGGGAATTACAAATCGAGTTGCAGATGCATTAAGCAGAAGGAATCATGTGTTGACTACAATGAAGGTTGAGGTGACCGGGTTTGATGTGTTGCCAGAATTATTTGTTGATGATCTTTACTTTGCAAAGTATGTAGATGAAGTCAAGGAGGGGAAGACGAATGAGTTTGTAATGGTGGATTGTTTTCTTTTTAAGGGAAATCGATTATGTATACCGGAGTGCAGCTTACGAATGAAGATTGTAAAGGAGTTGCATGAGGAAGGACATGTGGGTAGAGATCGTACTTTACAATTGATTTCTCAATCTTATTATTGGCCGTCAATGAAGCGGGAAGTTGGAAAGTTTGTGGAGAGATGCCATATTTGCCAAGTTTCTAAGGGGACAGCGACGAATGCGGGATTGTATATGCCATTACCCATGCCAATTAGACCGTGGGTTGATATCAGTATGGATTTTGTTTTGGGATTACCGAGAACTCAGAGGGGGAATGACTTGATATATGTTGTAGTGGACAGGTTTTCGAAGATGGTACATTTTATTGCTTGTAAGAAGATGGCAGATGCAGTTCATGTAGCTTAGTTATTCTTCAGGGAGATTTATCGCTTACATGGTTTGCCGGAATCCATTGTTTCTGATCGGGATACTAGATTTATGAGTCATTTTTGGCTAAGTTTGTGGAAGATGGTGGGAACAAAGTTAAATTTCAGTAGTGCTTACCATCCGCAGTCCGATGGTAAGACGGAAGTTGTTAACAGATCTTTGGGAAATTTGTTGCGGTGCCTTGTAAAAGACAATCTGAAGAGTTGGGATGTGAAGTTATGTCAAGCAGATTTTGCTCATAATCATGCTATAAACCGTAGTACGGGTTTCAGTCCATTTCAGATAGTGTATTGAAGCTTACCAAAGGGGCCGTTGGATTTGACGATAATACCACAACCAAAGGGGACCGTTAAACGGGCTGTTGATTTTGTTGATGGATTGGCAGAATGTCATAAAATCATGCAGGAACGATTGGAGAAAGCAAATGAAAAGTACAAACGATCTGCGGATTTGAAGCGAAGAATCATGGAATTTAATGAAGGAGATTTAGTATATGCTGTGTTAACAAAAGATCGTTTTCCAGTGGGAGCATACAATAAACTTAAATCACGAAAGATTGGTCCTGTAACAGTTGTGAAACGGATCAATGAAAACGCTTACAGGTTGAAGCTGCTGGAGGATGTGTACACTTCTGACGTGTTTAATGTTAAACATCTTATACCATATCATGAGGATGAGCTTGTTGTGGAAGAGGAGGGCGCAAATTCAAGGACAAATTTTTCTCAACCAGGGGAGGATGATGCAGCCCAGAAAGATGAAGACGTAGGTCGTGTACGACCTAACATGTTGATAAGTCGGGTATGACCTAAGAAGGAAGCTAACGAGCTAAAGATTTGTGAAGAATCTTGGGAAATTGAAATCTTAGGTCGTGGATGACCTAACTTAAGTTGCCCAAACGACCTAGTGGAAGTTGTTTTAGGTCGCGAGCGAGCTACGACCTACCTGGTTAAACGACCTAACGAGTTAAGTCTTGACTTGCGTGAAGGCTTAGGTCGCGTAAAGAATTTCAACGAGCTAATGACCTAACTTAAGTCGTACATCCTTAGGTCGCTCAAGCCACCTTGTTCATGTTCTTAAGTCGTTGCCTTCCTTAGGTCGCGTGAAGATGTACAGAAGACATTTTCTTAAGTCGCTGCCTTCTTATGCCGCTTCCAGTAGGTCGCGAACTCCAGAACTCTTATGTCGCTGATACCGAATCTTGTTAGGTCGCTATTTCTTAGGTCGTGTACTGTTGTAATCGTCCTATATGTTGTGTTGTAAATATGGAGTTGTAATATGTTGTATTGTTTCTTTTCTTTGTGCTGTTGATAAGTCGCTGCCGACCTGAGTTAAGTCGTAGGTCGGGTGTCTTGTAAGTCGGTGGTGTTTTAGGTCGTGACCGACCTATAGTAAGTCGTAGGTCGTCTGAGTTTTTAGGTCATGTTGTTTTTAGGTCGTAGCCGACCTAAGTGTTGTGTAATTTTTTGTGGCGTGTGTTGTAGCCTATAAATAGGCAAGTTGTGACATTTTGTAGTGGTTGTTGATTTTTGAATAAAATTCTTGTTTGAGAGCTTTGTGCCTCTTCTTAAATTGGTAGTTGAGTGTGATCTCCTATCTCCACTTTCGGTTAATCGAGTGCGCTCGATTCAACGATTGCTGAAGCCGATTCATGGAATCTAGTGCGCTAGATCAACGTGCGAAGAATCGCAGATCTTTAAACACGGTATCGTGCGCGATCAACGTGTTTGGGATAGCTAGAATTCGGTATCTTTGGATCAACGAATTTGGGCATTTTGGTATTTTCTATCTCATCGATTGCTACTTTCATCATCACAATCATTTTGTTATTCCGCTGCTGCATCAATATTATATATAAATTAAATCAAACTTTACTAAATTAAAGCTTATTATTAAATCTACTTTATATTAAGACTTATTTATATATAAAAATATTTTCAATATTAAATAAAACCATATATATTTCCTTTCAAAACCATAGAAATCATTTCAAAATATTTATATATATACCAACGGTGTCTGTATATAATTTTCTATCCTATGGTCAAGTGATACGGATATTTATCTTTTCAATCCGCAATTAAAATATATACGGGTATATATCTTTTCAACCCATAAACCCAAGTTCAATTCAATGAAAATTGCTTGGGTTTATCATTTTAACCCATAACGATTTTCTCTTATTCTACAAGATCGTTCGGATATGTATCATTTCAACCCATAGGGAATTTTATACTAACAGGGAACTAGTAGAGTGAGAACAATTACGACAACAATATAATAATCAGTAACAGGCATATATCATCAATATAAATAACAGATAATGGTGTCAGATGTCACAGGTGAACAGTTACAGATAATGACATATATATATAGCAATTTAAATAACTAATAGCAGCATATTTCAATTGTCGTTTCAATTGAAATCAAATTTAATAAATATAAGAACGTTAATCGTGAGTGATTGGTTAACTTTCGAGGCTAGAGAAAAGAATAGAATGAGATGAGTTACAAATCCAAGCATGGATTCCGAGCAAAGCTAGATTGGCACGAATTCAACGAACAGAGCTGATAACAGGAATCGATGATAAAATATTGAATCAGTTTTGATGTAAATTGGAAATATATACATTATTATTATAATATATATATGTGTATGTATTCAAAAATCAATTTAAACATATAATTTCAAACTAAAATATATAACTGACGTAAAGTGTAGATATGACTAATATATATATACCTATATTACTAACATATTAGATAAAAATGATATCTATATACTGGTGTGGACTTTTTATATAACCAACATATTTTATTATAGTTGTAAACAGCAAAATTTCCTACAACTTTTGTGACCTCACGTGTGTGTGTGTGTGTATAACCAATAGATTACATACTGCCTATATAATTTATACAACCATACAGACCACAAATATAACCAATGCATTGAGAATAACTTAATATATACAATAAAATATATGCATGCATTCAACTAAGAGAAGACGCAGAACCTTGTATACCATATTTTAAAGACCAATGGAAAAAAATCAAGATAGCATATTATACTATTAGGCTGCATGTGAAATATAGATATAGACTAACTAATGTGTATGAAAACTATATATATAGGGAAAATGCGAATTATCACTATACACATATACAATATTACCCAAGTAACTAATATATATAACAACATGCAAATATAACCTTTAAAACAAATAGACTTTATATAACTATCCATATATATTTAAATATCACTCGATACTTATAAACAGTACATAGATATATATATATATATAACTACAAAAATGTTGATATTTTAAAATACATATACAAACTAAACTATGAGTATAAAACTGTAAACAACAAATTTACTAAAATCATATATATATATATATACGTACTATCATATTATAAATCCTTTTATATAGTCTAAAATATATATGTATATAGGTTAAAATAAAGTATACATAATTCTTTTAAAATATAATACACGGTACTAAAGTTTTACAGCACATAACTCATATGCAAACGTGCAATCATATATATAATATAAGAACATAAAACTTAGATATATAGACCCACAAATCATTTAACTCATATATGCAAGCTATATATACATATGAACAATAGCTTATACAAATATATATATATATATAAACAAACTTGTATATACCTTATAACATGCGGCCATGGTAGGAAGGGGAAATAGGTGAGGCTCTTGGGCAGGCAAGGGTCGCGTAAGGGAAGAAGTGGACGGTGGTGGGAGGCACAGGTGCTGTCAGGTGTGGGTATTCGGCCTTGTGGTGGTGCTCGACGTGGAGGAGCGGTCGGGTTGTTGAATTGATTGGCCTAGGGTGAGGAGGAGCGGCAAATAATGGTGGGTTTCACGGCAGGTCGGCGAGGTCAAGGTGGCTTGTGTGGTGGCACTTGCTGGTGGAAGTGGGTGAGTTGGCATGGTGGTTGATGCCGCATTGGAGGCGGGTCAGGGTCGGGATGGAATGGAGGAGTGGTGGGTTAAAGTAAATATGAACAAGACATGTTTATATCTTACAAAAATTTTATATTGTTCTCTGGCCAGTACAAAGGAAAAAGGGAAAGGAAAAGAGTGGAAGGGATGGTTGCGTGGAGAGAAGGAGAAGCAGGGAAAAGTTGAAGTGAAAGAATGTGAACAGGCTTTATAATATACAACCATATTATATAATATATATTGGTTTATATGCACAAAATGAAAAGACTCAAGTAGAAAGAAACGAACCAAAACTGAAATGAACCAGCAAATGTTATTAAGTGAACAGTAAATATTAAGTCACTAGTGAAAATTTAGGAAATATTATATGCATACAGCTATTGGATGTGAGCAGGTAAAAAGATGAAAATATAGATGGAAACAAAATGTTTTAAAATGGGTACCGATACGGTCTGACGTTTTACAGATTCTGCCGCGTACCGAACTTCAAAACATAGAATTAAATATACCGCAGAGATCAACACGACGAGATGATCAAAATGGTATACATATATCAGTGATATGACCGAACTATCAAAAGTCGATACCGGTACTGAAAATGCTGCAAATCTTGTCGAAAATAAGATAAACGAAGCAATAGCAGTTCAAATTTGAAGAAACGAAATATGACGTCTCACTCAAAAGATGGTTTACAAATTTATTATATAAAAATATCCAAGTTTGGGAATTATCATCACTTTTTAACTGATTTGAATGTATATAAAATTACACAATAAAATAAACATTCATATTATCTGATGAAACTTTACCATTTGCTATGTTTATAAAGGCGTATTCCAAATATCAAATTTTTATTTCCAAATTCAATTACTTAAAATTTCACAAAATTCCAGTTAAATTATATTAGTAAAACTATTAAAATTTTCGGCTCGTTACAGAAAATCATGAAGCCACTATAAAAGGCTTTTTAAAATGATAAATAATATTGAAATTTTTTTAAAAAATATATTTTTTTAGCATGTTTAAAACCTTAAAAGACTATGGTGAGATTCTTTTGAGTCTTAACAAGATATATCTAAGATAATAGACTCACCTTGTTAAATTATCATAGAATTATCCTTTACTAATACTCCATCAAGATAGCAAGCAATCTCTACTTCAATCTAAGCTCTATTGATATCGCCTCATTTTCTTTTGTATTATGCCTAACGTATGAAGTTTTCATCATCAAAATTCCAAGAAATCCTACTCCAACACATATGTAAAATTTAATTTCATTTACAACATAGTTTAGAAAATATATAAGATGTGAGTTGATAAAAAACCACTAAACATCATGGCTCAAGGAGTTGATGTAACGACCCATATTTTTAATGATTGGATATTTAAATAATTGATATATATATAGAATCGTTAATTAATTGATGATCCTAAAATCTAATTTTTCATAGATGATCAAATCAGGACTCGAGACCACTTCCATTAAGTTTGTATCGACGTTGCGAATTAAAATGAGTATACAGATTGCCCTACTTGGAGATCGAATGATCCAATGGCTGAGACGGTCTCAAAAAGCCTAAAACTATCATCCCATAGCATTGTCTCGGATAGTGACAAAATTTATACCATCGGGACCCGAAAAAGGAGGCGATGTATGCAGATGAGTTTCGTGGTGATCGGATGCACCATTTGATCATGCGAGCTCGAAAAGCATGACCGTTTATTTGAGAAATTTAAATAAATAATAATATACTAATAATTTAAACCCTTGCCTAAACCCTCATTCTCTCAACCTGGCTACTGTTCCATTCCTAAAGCAAAATAAATGGCCACCTCTTCTTTTCTTCCTTCAAAAATTAATATCAAGCTACCCGCTTAACTAAAAATCACAAAACTAGTTTCATTGAGTTCATATTGAGGAGATTTTCACTTTTACTAAGGCGGAATTCGAGATGGTGGTGATTTCTCATTGAAGCGCTATTTTGATCGCGTAATCAATTTTCCCAATGACGCGCTATTTTGATTATATTGCTAGATTTAGGTTATTTTTGGTATTAATCCCACATTGCTTGCTTGGATGTATTGTATGTATGTTATTATAAATGCATGTAGGCTATGATAGACGATTCTATGCTTGCTAGTTGCATGTATGCTTGTTTTCTTAGTTTGGTTAAAAATGCCATTCGAAGGTGATATAGTATAAGAAAATATCCCATAGGATGGGATTTCATGCATGCAGTTTCGTGCATACCGATCGATCTGATGACAAAAGTTGGATTTAGAGACGTGCTTCGAATTTCGGGATGGATGTCAGACGTTTTTATTTGGTCTGTATTTAACCACTTTTGGTCAAGTATAAAACCAAAGTGGTCATTATCGACTACTCTAGAGAGGTCAATATCTACCACTATTGATGATTGTCGTTTTGGCCAATTTTGACATAGAAAATGGAGAGGCTTCGAGGAGCATGATGTGATGGTTCGTTCATTCATTCGAAGTTTGATTTTTGCATTACTGCTATTCGACGAGTGGTTTTAGCTTTGAAGCAAAGATGTGATGCTTTGATATGATGGCTTCATGATTCGACGATGATGATTCCATAATAGGAAGTGATAGCTTCGACGATAGATAGCTATACCTCGGGATGTAGAGTAGTTGGTAGGAAGGAACTATCGGAGGAAGGTTATGGGATGCACGATGACATTCTATATCTGACGATGGCTATCTAGGATGGTTCCCAACCATCATGACTTCATATGGCAGTTGTAAGGATAGTTCTGAGATGAGATATGCTATGTATGACGTGTGCAAAGGGATCGTTGATATTTGTAGGTTTTGATGTATATTACTAAAGTAGGGGTATATGAGGATTCTCACTTGGGCTTACGAGGATGCTCTAGATCACATGATGTTTCAATCCGAGTAATTTGGGATGCCTATGGGGGTGCATTCTAGCTCCTGGCCTATTGAGTGGCATATATTCGAGCATCGAGAAATCAGAACGTTGAGTAGTCCTTGGCTCTACTGCTGTGGTCATACGAGTATCATAAATCCAAAGCGCCGAGTGAGTGATTGTGAGGATGGATGATAATGTTATATTTGTTTGATTGTTTATCATCTTAGGGATGTCACATAATGTAGATATTATCGATGCCGATATCTAGACACCCTTTGTACTTTGGTTTATAGTACACCCATGATGACTATGATAGAGTAGCATATATCTTATGCTATATGCTAACACTATGGATACAGGGACAGGTCAGGTATGATTCCTCATACACTCTATTCCATATACTATACCGACTTTTATAGTATTTTGAGATTATATATCGCTCACACCAGACTTTTGTCCGACTCGTTGTTTTCTGCTTTGCTTCTTATTATCTTGGGTACTCTTAAATGAGTAGACTAGATAGCATGTGTAAATAATACTTGGGGCTATGTAGACAAACTAGCAGGAGATAATGGTTTCTAATACTTATATTTTAGCCTTAATATTGATTATTCTATTGTGTGACACTGTGGAGCCTTTACAGTGTTGACTTACTATTATTGGAGACAGCTTATCAGTTGGTTAATTTATTATTTGTATAAACTCTATTACTGTTTTGTATAACTATATTAGCCTATGTACTCTAATTCCATGATTCATGTAGATATTACTGTCTCGTCTATTTTATATCTGTGATAAATATTATATTTTATTTGATGCGATGTGAGATATACGATAGGTTATGTGATTGTGTGATGTTTCTTTTCTCTTCTATTCTCTAATTGTCTATTTCCCTTCTTTACTTCTATCTCTTTCCCTTGACAATTGTCCTACATCGGCCGAATGTGCCTGCAACACACTATCAGGTTATATGAGCATCAGTGATGTAGGGCAGTCATCACATTTAGTATTAGAGCGTAGGTTGTGTTGTTTAACCTAAGGGATACCGTGATCTAGTAGAGATAGGGTAGGTGTTCTCGTCTTAGACTGGATCAAGAGTGCATGTATATATGAGAGTGTACATTTGTTATATATTTTTGTTTTCAACACTATATAGTAGTATATATTGTATATAAGTTGTATTGCACACACAAGCACTATTGATGTAGTTTTCTTTATCAAAGACTGATCATCCGTATTGTAGATTAGGAATGATCTGGCATACAATAAATGCTACTATTAACTCTGTCTCTACAGTTGAGGAGTAGGCAGGATCAAGGACCACTAACCTCGATTTATAGAATATGTTCGCAGAGATGATGTGAATCGTTCTCTGGAATGCTCAAGTTGCTCAAAATGATTATGGTGCACAAGTGCAAACACCTAGAGTCGACTTTGCTGAGTCGTATAAAGACTATATGAGTCTAAGAGACAGACTGTTCCTTAGAATGGAGTTGACTGTTGAGGTCTAACATGGGCTGTATATTTGTGAAAGGATCTTTGATGACTTGGAGTTAGATGATGCAATGAGGTATAAGTTAACCTCTAGAAGGCTCTAGGGATGAACAGTGAATTGGTGGAGTGTCCTTATAGCTTTGACTCCCAAGGATCGATTTACTTGGGATTAATTCATAATTCTCGTCGGAGAGAAAATTTATCTCGAATTTTCAAAAGTCGATATTGTTTAAGATGTTTGTTAATTAGAAGTACGATGATATTCCAATGTTGGAGTACATGGCCGAATTCGATTTTTTATCAAAGTATGGTCTATCTTTCATTGATACTCTACTCAGAAAGAACGAAAATTTGTCATTTGGTTTAGTGATCATCTTGGAAAGCGATTGACTGGTCATATCGACCAGGGCTTAGACAAGTTGATCGAAAAGGCTTTATGATGTGAGTGCCTATACCTATTGTTGAAGGATTGTCCCGAGTAAGCTGAGTAGGACCAAACCGTAAAGGCATATGCATTGAATACCATACAAATTTCATCGAGTGCTCCGTCGACAAAAGAGAAGGGAAAGGGCATTATTATCTAGATTATGCTTTCCATTTCTGGCATTTCCATATGTGTTTTATTTGATGCCAAGGTTTTACATTCTTTCATATCTAGTAATTTGTAGATAGATTGGGATTAAGACTTGAAATAGTTGACCAACATTTAAATTAATGACGAACCTTGTTTAGGGCCCAACTAGCTTATACATTTGTAACATTCCACATTTTATCATTAGAAATTTATACTGTGGATGACTGCAACATCCATAGCGCTTAATTGTAGGCCTCAATATGGGTGATGTTACAACATGGTTTGGTGTGAATTTGCTTTATCGAGTCATGGATGTTTGTTTGTTTGTTATTGATTTGTTTTTGGTTTAATTGGTTTTGGCATTATAGTTTAAGAATTAACAGGCTGAAGGGGTACAGAATAGTGGTGGATTGTGAGAGGCCATTGTTGACGATAGAGACTGACGACAAGCGACAGTTTATGTTTGGCTGCCATCTGATGATGACATTATAGTTAGATTTCTATATTCACTCGATATCCCACATAATGAATTTTCATATATGCCTATAGGTAGGGAGTGTCTAGATACATTCGATAAGGTGACCGGATTACCACCATATAGGATAGAGTTTCGTATTGATCTGGTTAGAGGTGTCAGACCAGTAATTATGCCTTTAAGGCATATGATGCCCAAAGATCAAAGGAGAATAAAGGTGCAACTGAATGAACTATTGAGGTGATATTCATAGGAGCACATTTAAGTGGGATGCACTTATAATATTCGCCACTATGAAGGATGGCTGTTTGAGGTTGTATATTGATTATCATAAGCTGAATGGGATGATGAACAAGTATATAGCATGAAGATGTTCTCTTTGTTGGACCATGCGATAGGGTTTCATCCACTGAGAGTTGCTAGTGGGAATGTGTCAATCACCGTGTTTCGTACGCTACTTTGACTTTTGATTAGTTTGTTATGCCGTTCTGGCTAACCAATATGTCAACATGCTTTGTTGGTTTATTGAACCATGGTTCGAGGAATCACTTTTGTGAGTTCGTTCTTTTACTCATTGATGATACTTTCATCTACCCATGTTTGAAAGAGGAGCACAAGACACGATTAATGATTTTGTTGGAGGTGTTGAGAAAATGTCGACATGATGATGAGAATTTTCCTTAGATTGGTGAAATGTTGTATACGTTTTACCAAGGACTTCTCAATGGTAGTAGCACCGTTAACCGACTTGATGGGAAGTATCAGACTTTTATTTGAGACGCTAGGTGTAGACATACATTAGTGAGTCTGATAGAGGGGTTGATAGGAGCACTGATGTTGTTTATTTCGAGTGGGAATGAGGAGTTGATCGTATATACTCATTCTTGTTGTACTTGACTTGGAGCGATATTCCTAGAGTAAACATTGCTCGAGTCTATCATAGGTTATGGCTTCAGAACTCGACCGAGATGGTTGGCTCCGTATGGATGGGATATTTTCTATTCCCAACATAATTGGATTAAGTAATAAGATACTATCAGTGTGTTCTTCGAGATTGATTATACATCCTGATGACAATAAAATGCACCAAGACACGAGTTAGATATTTTATTGGAAAGGGGTGAAGAAAGACATCGGGCATTCATTTCAAGATAAATGAATTGTCACCTAATAAATGCTTGAACAGAAGAATCCAAGTGGTTACTACAATCGCTTGAGATTCGCTAGTGGAAATGGGAATAGATATTGATGAACTTCATTGATGGAATGCCAAAGGCTAGAAGAGAATATGATAGCATTTGAGTCACAGTCGACAGATTGATGAAGAATGTTATATTTATATTTGTTAAGTTCATTAGAACAACATCCAAATCAGTCAGTTATATGTGGAATGGATAGTGTGATTTCATTGTGTGCCGAGAGTATTGTAAGTGGTTAAAACCCGTTGTTCACTAGTGGGTTTTGGGAGAACTTACAAAAGGCGTTTGGAAAGTTGGCACCAAATCGAATAGATGATATCGAGACTGAACCAGGAGCAACGCGACCTTGTAGGCCTATTCATACTGATAGACGTGATACAAAACAGGTTAGGAGGAAGGCGGTGGAGTTAGTAAAGGTTTAGTAGAGTGAAAGCTAAGGTGATTGCATATGACAGACTGATGGGAGCATGAGGACCGCTTGTCCGGAGCTCTTCGTTACGGGAGATTTCTATTTTCGTTGCGAGTGAATGCATCATTTGATCATGTAAGCTCTTAAGAAATTCAAATAAATAATAATATAATAATCATTTAAACCCTTGCTTGAACCTTTATTCTCTCAACCCGTCTACTGTTCCATTCCTAAAGAAAAATAAATGGCCGCCTATTCTTTACATCCTTTAAAAATTAATGTCAAGCAATCCGCTCAACTAAAAATTACGTAACTAGTTTCATTGAGTTTGTATTGAGGAGATCTTCGCTTTGACCATGGTAGAACTTGAGATGGTGGTGTTTGGCGAGATCGACCCACTCATGGCTATGACTAGGGTCCCATATTGGTGGAGCTACACGTAGCGATAGGCAAAACGGAGATCATGGTTTGATTTTATGGCGAATAGCACCTTCACCTAAAATCTCGTCAAGCCCGTCAAACGATGTAAAACGTGTAAGTATTTGGGGGTCCGAGCATGCATCAGGTCACGTTATACTAGGCACAATCGAGCTTGGCTTCGCGGTGTGCGTTGTAGAGAGTACACATATAGAAACTCGTTGGCGAAGACAGCGCGTCGTTTTGTGGACCGTAGCTCGTGTTAGAAAGGAGAGAAGGCGTTGATGGATATGAGTTTACTGTATATACATGTGCAGGCAATTTTGTGCTTTTAGGGAAGATAGATTAGTCAAGGTAATTAATGTTAACGGTCAAAAGTGAACGCTAACACCCGATGTGTGTGATAAACTTGTGAAAGCACCACCCGTTGGTACGGGAACAGAATATGAGCTGAAAATAGCAGAAAAGCAGTAAAAGACAGCAATTTATAGTGGTTCGGCTTGAGATTTAGCCTACGTCCACTTTGAATCTCTTTATTATTGAATCTGGTTACAAATTGATACAAATCTTCTATGAAAACAATACAACTCGATCACAAGAAGCAATCTTGACTACTAGCTCAATCTTCGGCGATGAAACTCGATGAATCCATGTCGGATGTTAAGAATTTCTCTCGAAGTTTGTTGTAGTGTCTTGAATGCTTGAAGGATTCTTGTTTGCTGAATGATTGGAGAGTTCGACAGAGTAACGGCGCTTTAGAAATGAATTGCCAAAAGTCCCCATCAAGTTGGAAGTGATGTCCTATTTATAGAAGCTGATTTCTGGGTAGAAAATTTGCCTAAGTTTTAGGTCGCGCGCGACCTTAGTTAGGTCGTAGGTCGCGAACGACCTAAGCTAGGTTGCTGTCACCCTGTGGTTTCACGAGTTGCCGTGCTTGTCTTCATTCGATCAAGTAATAGGTCGTGAACGAGTTAAAGATTAGCTGTCTGAGCTTTAGGTCGCAGGGTGCTGAACATGCTTTAATCAGTTAGGTCGCTAGCCTCTTTAGGTCGCTGACTACCTTAGGTCGTCAAGTCCCTTAGGTCGCTAACTACCTTAGGTTGTTAAGTCCTTTAGGTCGCTAGCTACCTTAGGTCGTTGAGTTCCGTAGGTCGCAATCCTTTCTGTTGCTAGGTCGCGAACTTCTTATGCTGTTAGGTCGCGAACTTCTTATGCTGTTAGGTCGCGAACTTCTTATGCTGTTAGGTCGCGAGGCCTTTCCATCCTTAGGTCGCTGAAGACCTCTTAAGTCCTTAGGTCGCCAAGCTTTCCTGCCCCCTTAGGTCGCGAGGTCTTCTGGACCTTAGGTCGCAAAGAGGTTAGGTCGCAGCTCATCCTTAGGTCGCAGCACTTCCTTAGGTCGCAAGCTCTTCTAGGTCGCTACTCCCTGTTAGGTCGCAAGCTTTTTATGAAGTTAGGTCGCAAGCTTTTTAGGTCGTGCAGTTTTAGGTCGCTTGAAAGTAAGAGTTAACATTTGCCCCTCGAAGTGCAGGCCTAGGTCATAGGTCGTGCGCTTCGACTCATCCTTGCTAGGTCGTGAACGACCTAAGACTGCACTAACCCGTATACCCGTTCGCCTTCCTCTCCCAGCTTCATATAAATAGGTTAGGTCGTGCCTTTCTTCCCACCTTACTCTGAGATCCCATTGCCATTGACGAATTCTTAATTCTTCAGAGGTGAATTCATCCCAGCACAACATCAATCCATTCCTATCCGCGTATTACGTAAGTTGATCAATTTCTTCTCCTCCACAATCGCTGATCGATCATGAATCCATATTTACCGACCCAAGTTCTAATTTCGTGTGTCGCGCTTCATTTTTTGGTTGTTTCGATCGATTTTCGATCGTTGTCTGAAGTATTGCCTGATTTACGATCGCACGGAAGTTTTCACGATGGATCAGTGGAATTTCCAATCGATTTGCTGGACGACTCGAAGGTGAAATGAGGAAGATGTCGAATTCTCTTATAATGGCGGTATTGGGTTATCGGATCCAATTTGGTGTTGCTTGGGGAGGAAGTCAGCGACCTACCTGATTTGGACGACCTAAGAGTTAGGTCGTGCTGGAATGCTTGGCGACCTAAACCTTTGCGATCCAAAAATATTTGCGACCTAGAGAGTCTTCGACCTAAGCCAAGTCGTGTGCGACCTAGGACTTTGAGAAAATTATACTGCTTTGATTCATTCAGTTACACTGCGCGACCTAAAAATGCTACGACTTATGATAGGTCGCTGAACGACCTAGGACTTAGAGAAATTTACACAGAAGTTGACTGAATTCTTGAATTTGAACTGTGTTGCATTTTCTTTCAAACTGTCTTGACTTTAATGCCAGTAACCTGCCTAAATACAACACTTGCAGAAAAACGGGACAAATATACTGCCATTGACTGCCCACATCGCATGACAGATTAGTTGATAACGAATAATTAACTTAAATGAATTCTATGAATGAAATGCTGTGCACTAACGAATCTAAGTGAAGTATTAAATAATCAACTAAGGCTGATTTATTTGCATCAATACAACACTGTTCTCAGATTTAAGATATCAAGCCCTGAAACTTCATAATCGACAAATATCAATTGATTTAGTTTCATTTATATTTGCTTGTTATTACATTAGTTTTGCACATCACTCCACTCTTTTTAGGAAACGTGCACCTTAATATTTGATCGTCCAGTTCCTTGTGTAGAATGGAATCTCAACAAGAAGACTTGGAAATAGCCGGAGAATCTTTTCCAATTGCTACTCCACTAATCGACCCTCCGGAAAGGACTTCTACTACTTTAAGTCATAAAGTCTTCCGTCAACTGTGCATCCAATTCGGCATTGCCGAAGCAGATGCTTTACTTCCTGGGCCAAGCGATACTGCTGACAGGCCGCCTCTTGGCTTCGTTGCCGTGAACCGGCAGATGTGTTCAAGTGGAGCCATCCCTCCATTTAATGATTGTCTTCGGGAACTCCTCCTTCGGCTAACTATTTCTCCCTTTCAACTACATCCTAACGGATACTCCATCCTGCTGGGATTGTGTGTGCTTTTTAGGAGAACGTTGAACCGTTTTCCCTCTTTTGATGAAATTCGCTTCTTGTGCACATTTGCAAAGAACAAGGATCATCCTTCTATTATACTTGTGAGGAGTGCTAGGAATCGCAAACTGATTCTGGACTTGCCTGAAAGTGCCCACGGATTTTTGACTCAATTCTTCTATGTTCGCTGTCCTCCGGGATTTTATGCTATTTGGAGAGTCGGAAGTAAGATTATCTTTTACCAATTCATTTTTTCTAAATTTCTCATAATCCGAATCATCAAATGCTTAATTCCATTCTTTCTTCGTGCAGCACTTCCTTCTCTTCTTCGAGATACCAGCCGTAAATCGATATTAGATACTTTGAATGCTGTTGACGCTGAAGAGAGGAGTGCCAAATTCTTGTTGAAAGATGAATTTCTGCACCAGTTTGGCCTTTTACATTCTTCTAGATCGACTCGGATTCATGAAGTTTCTAGCTCTGAGGCGGAAACGTTAATTGCTTCAGATTCCCAAGCAGAGGCCTCGAATGCCCCAGCTTCTGTAGAAGAAACTGCATCGGAAGCACCCGTCATAGAGGCTGCCTTGGTAAAATGTTCCACACCCATCGATGTCGCAGGGTTAGTCAGCAAGTCGGCGCTTACCCCGATTACCGAAGAGGAAGAGAATCCTCAAGTTCCTGAGAAATCCATTGATACAGAGGTTGAAAAGGAGAAGTCTGCTGAACTCCTAGATGACGCCTTTGACGGCTTGAGTGATATCATGATAACTTCCCAAGAGCTTTTTGGGGATAACAATCCAAAAGCAACTTCTCCCGTTGTCGAGGCGGCTTCCACCTTTAAACAAACCCAGACGCCTACTACGCCAGTCGTCTCTGTTTCCACACTAAAGCGTGGTCTGTAGCTTGACGCATGTAGCTTGCACGCCACACACACTTAGGATTTTCCAGCACTTATAAACATTTATCCTCTTTTCCCTGGAAATTCCTAAACTTTGCTCTCTTTTTTTGCTTTCAGGTTCTCCAATGGGACGTACAGGTTCATATTATGACTCATTCAAGTACCGTGGAGGCCGCGGCACCTATGACTTTAGGAAGTACCTTGATACTCCAAAGGAAACAGATGAAGAGAGGGCTCGAAGGAAAGCCCAGGAGAAGCGGGATTACGATCAGTGGCAAAGAAGGAAAGATGCCGAGCGATACGACTCTTCGCACAGGAGTGACTATTCTCATAAGCGGAAGTCTTATGATGATAAAGGAAAAACTCAGATTGTCGATGAACCGAGCAAACGATCTAAACCGATTGACACGTCTGAGATTTCTGAAAAAACTAACGCTCCCATTCCTTCTGATGTCCTAGCTAGCTCTCCTCCTCTGAAGAAATCTGACATTCAGACTATCATTAACAGACCGCAATATCAAGTCAAGGACGGTCCCCCAACACTCCAGAGCCGTTTCCCGAATTGGTGCCTAAAAGGGGTACGCTTTGACTTGGACATAGTTCCGATTGATAAATCAGACATGCTTAGCAGTCTTGATGCGGTCAGACTTAATATCGAGAGGATGTCGCAGTGGCAGAAGCTGGTCGATGAACTCCAAAGGGTCAACCATCTTAACCTTGAGGCGATGATGACGATGGAGAATGATAAAGCAGAGTGGGACAAATGGCGTAAGCAGCATGACGCGGAAATGACGAGTATTGCAGATGACAATGCAAAGCTTGCGTCTGAAGTTAAGCAGCTTAGGGAAAATCTCGCTTCTTCCTCTGCATCATTTACTCAAAAAGAAGAAGTCTTCCAGAAGCAAGTGCGGGACGCACATGCTGCACAAAGAGATGTAGAAATGAAGCTTGCCGCCGAGCAGCACGTTAAAGAGAAGTACCGCACAGAAAACGCCGAACTGCGGGAAAAGGTCACCTCCCAGAACATGGAGATTGAGTTACTAAAGTCTCAACTTGCTAAAGTTGAGGTAGAGCGTGATGAGGCTACCGCCGGCCGGATCGCTGCCGTTGCCGAAAAGGAAGCGGCTGAGCAATCACATGAGGCGACGAAAGCAGACGTCAGCTCTACCTTATTTGACTTTTATTTACACAGCGTTCTGGGTCGTGGGAGCCTCTCTTTTCTTGGTCCCGATTATGAAATTACATTGGCTGAAGTGTGGGAGGTCGCGATGGATATGCTTGGCGGGGCTGGCTATAATGAGCTGGAACTTGAGGAGCGCTATCTCAATGATGAGGATCGCGCCGCTCTTGTTAAGGGGAAAGAGCTACTTGCCAAAGCACGAGCTGAAACAGTGGGAGAAGAGCCTCCAAAAGAAGAAGCTCCTTTGACTGCCCCCGTCCAAACTTCCACTTCAGCTGACGTTAATATTATAGATTCCGGCCCTCATTCTTTACATTTGGCTAAAGCTGCCCAGGAGACTGCAACTACTCCTACTGAAGATGAGGCACTGGATGATATTGAGGCCGAGAAGTTTGAGGTAGATCTTGTGAAGCCAACTCCTCCAGGTACTTTTGGTGTCATCTCGGGTCTGATGAACCAGTCATTTGACTTAGCCGAATTCGATGACCTTCTTACTTGTTACTTAAACTTCGGTGAACCGATGCCTTCTTTATTTTCGGGGGATGTTGACTTTAACTTCTTTTCTTCTACAGCGGAGGCACCAAGCACTACACAAGCTTCCACTCCTTCGATTGTCGTTCCTCCGTCTTCCCAAATTACTCCTCCCTCTGCTTCCCAACCTGGATCACAAGCAGAGAAAATCGAAGCTCTTCAAGGCTTGGATGATCCGACTGCTTCTCAGGAACAGAAGGCAGAGGATTTTGAAGACATCGAGAAGACTCCGGAGCGGTCTCTTGACGACGATACGAAGCTTTCAACATTGCTGACTACTCCGGGGAGCGAGTCTTCTTCAAAGAGGAAGGGGAAACGTGCTGTAAAGAAAAAGAAGAAGACTTCCACTGAAGAGGAAGCAGTAGTTGATCCGGCTGTACCACTTTCTCCTTTTGTCCCTGCCCGCTCTCAACGGCTTCAAAAGCTAATCATTAGGCCGGGAAAGAGCTCCAAGGGTGGTGAGAAGAAGGAATAATCAAGCTGAATTTTCTACTCATTATTTTTGCTCTTTGCATGTACTGACCGGGGATTGTGCGGGTACCGGTCCCCGCTTTTGCTTTTTGAGACATCTGCGTATGTAAAGAATTTTTATAGTACTAAATAAAACAATTATTTTACTTGTACAAACTCTTGTGTATGTGAGAATGATCTATCTTTTTATTTTAAGTGTAGAACAAACGATTCTTCTTACTTGTGCAAACTTTTTGTCTGCGTTTGAGAATGCATTTATTCCACATCTGTTTCGCGTGATATTGTTATGTGCTTGTGGTATGTTGCTTGAATACTGCTTTTTATTGTTGCAACCGTATCATATGATATTGCCCCTATACCACAAGTGCATAACAATATCCTTCGCTTTTAGCGAGACCTGTACTCTTATTTTTCATAGAATAGCTATTCCGTTCTTGAGGGAATAATTGTTCTATTTAAACGGAGTGTGTCTCATTTTCGAATAAACTTTTACGCTTCAACCTTCGGAAATGTTCATTTCATGCTTTTGAGAAGTGAATTCTCCTACGCGGCGAAGCGAAAGAATCGAAGTGTGCCTCCAAGGAGGGCTTTGTCTCGGTATTTTCTGCGGAGTAGCATGTGGACTCCGAAGAGTAGTATTATGCTTTGTGGATTATTGTTGTGCCCCCGGAGAGGTCTTGTGCTTCCAAAGAAGTCTTGATTTTGGTCTCCGAAGAGAAGCAATTTTTGTATTTCTACTCGGGTGAAGTGGGTCTCCGAAGAGAAGCATTTTGCACTTTTACCCTGGTGAAATGTGCCTCCGAAAAGGGCTTTTACCTCCGAAGATGGCTTGTGCCTCCGAAGAGGGCTTGTGCCTCCGAAGAGGGCTTGTGCCTCCGAAGAGGGCTTGTGCCTCCGAAGATGGCTTGTGCCTCCGAAGAGGGCTTGTGCCTCGAAGAGGGCTTGTGCCTCCGAAGAGGGCTTGTGCTTGCCTGGAAGTTACTTTCTCATGGTCAGAGGTCTACGGGTGAGCCCAAGTTGCTTGATTGGATGTTTGTTTGCACAAACGATCGCAATTAACTAACAAGGTTCCCCTTTGGTAGTCCCACCGATCTTTTTGATTGAGTAAAGCACTCCCATTTATTGGCGTGCCTCGTTAGAGGGCTTTGGTTGGTTGGTGTGCCAGGTAGGTTGCGTCTCAGGGGCGAGTGGATCCACGGGACGGACCTATGCTATCTGGTCGGATGCATCACGACCAGTTAGCGAGGGTCTTGTTCCTTCCGGTTGGGAAGGCGTCCCTTTAGTGGATCTCTCGGCCTTCCTGTTGAGAGGCATACCTCCCTTTATCTGCTTCTTTGTTTGCCCGCTCATGTTGTATCATCATCCGCCAATCCGCGATCCTTTATCATTGTTTCCAAGCGCGTGTTCCTTTCTTTTGCAAGTTCATTGCTTTATCTGAAAAAGTAAACTTCACTGTTGAATGACTTTACGAGACAAGCGCGAGTTATCTAGTTGGATGCCCGTTCATAACGATAATCTCAACTAGTGAACAAAGGTTTGTCCCAGTGAAGTTGCCAATTCTTTATGTGAAGTTTTCTCTGTGTAGGATTTGAGTTTGGAATCTTTTGTGCAATAGCTGATTTATAAAGGTCGCTTATTTTTGTGATGAGCAAGCCCTGTTATCATGTCCTGCAATTTTGAATCGATGTTTTAGTGATACATTTAAAGTATTTATATATCGAAATAAATCAGGCATTATGAAGTAGTAAAGAACACAAGATTTATAGTGGTTCGGCCAAGAATCAGGCCTACGTCCACTTTATAGCTTTTCATTCATTTATACTGATTTACAATGCTTCACAATACAATTGATACATTTATCATCATTTTACAATTTTGAGCACAGCTCTTTTTTCAAGTAAAGTAAGGACGCAAATGGTTGCTGTTCCAGGCTCTTGGAATTGGATCTCCTTCAACAGTTACGAGTTTGAAAGTGCCATCAAGAAGTTTAGTGCCTATGACATATGGTCCTTCCCAGCTTGGCCCAAACACACCAGTTGCTGTCATGATCCTTTTCAAAACCAAGTCTCCGATTTCAAAGCTGCGTTGGCGAACTTTGGAATTGAAATGCCTGGCTATTCTCTGCTGATGAGCTGAAACTCTGAGCCTAGCTTCCTCTCTTTTCTCATCAAGAAAATCAAGCGCTTCAAGTTGCAGTTTTTCATTTTCAGTCTCATTGAAATGAACTCTTCTATGTGAAGGAACTTCTACTTCTACTGGAATCATTGCCTCAGATCCGTATGCCAGTGAAAATGGAGTGTGCCCAGTCGCAGTTTTGTGAGTAGTTCTGTACGCCCATAGTGCTAATGGAAGCTTATCAACCCAACCACCTTTTGCTTTTTCAAGTTGCTTTTTGATAGTTGACTTGATGATCTTGTTAACTGCTTCCACTTGCCCATTTGCCTGCGGATGAGCCACTGCTGAGAAGCTTTTTCGAATTCTGAATCGTTTGCAAAAATCCTGGAATTCTTCACTTTCAAATTGAGTGCCATTGTCGGTGATTATCTTCTGTGGCACACCATATCTGCAAATGATATTCTTTGTTACAAAATTTATCATCTTTTTAGAAGTGATGGTGGCCAAAGGTTCAGCTTCAGCCCATTTGGTGAAATAGTCAACGGCGACAATAGCATATTTAATCCCTGATTTGGCGATAGGCAGTGGTCCAATTAGGTCTATCCCCCAGATGGCAAATGGCCATGGACTGACCATTTGTGTGAGTTCGGTAGAAGGTGCTCTTGGGATTTTCGCAAACCTTTGGCATTTGTCACACTTCCTGGAGTAAGCTGCAGCATCTCGATTAATATCCGGCCAGAAATACCCATATCGGAGAATTTTCTTTGCAAGTGTTTGACCGCCTGAATGGTCTCCACATTCTCCTCCATGCACTTCTGCTAAGATTGTCTTGGCTTCTTCTTTAGTTACACATCGGAGTAGTGGGATTGAAAATCCTCGCCTGTATAATCGGCCATCTTGAATTACATATCTTGACGCTTTTCTCAATAATTTTCGACGTTCCTTAGAATCTTCTGGCAGAGAACCACTGAGTAAGTATTCTTTGATTGGACTCATCCACGATTCATGCTCTTGGGACGTATTCATGATCCAATCAATATCCATTTCATCAATGCTTGGAGCTGACAGAACTTCTACGGGAACCAATCCCAGCAATTAAGCTTCTCCGGAGCTTGAGTACTTTGCTAAAGAATCCGCCTTCATATTTTCCTCTCGGGGTATGTGGCTTATTGAGTAGTGATCTAAATCATTGAGGAGTTCGGAAGTTTTGGTCAAATATGCAGGCAAATTCCCTCCTTTGGCTTGGAATTCCTTCTTCACCTGGCAGACAATAAGCTGAGAATCACTGAAAATCTGTATCACTTTGATATTCAATTCCTTGGCAATTTTCAATCCAGCAATAAGGGCTTCATATTCTGCTTCATTGTTTGTCGAAGGAAATTCCAGTCTCAATGCATAACATAGTGATCGTCCTTCGGGAGTTTCGAGCACAACTCCTGCCCCAGAACAATAGTCATTTCTCGAGCCATCAACATACAACTTCCACTGTATCGGAATGCAATCAGTTGTTTCTTCCTTACTGTCACCTTTGTCAGTAGATTCTGCAATGAATTCTGCTAAAGCTTGTCCGTTAATCGCTCTTCGGGGATGATAAGTGATGTCATATTGGCTGAGCTCTATGTTCCACTTCAAGAGACGACCCGAAGTTTCAGGACGATACAGGACTTGCTTTAAAGGTTGATCAGTCAGGACCTTGATAGGATGAGATTGAAAGTAAGGTCTCAACTTCCTGGAAGCGATTAGCAGACAATAAGCAAGTTTTTCTATCTTTGAATAATTCATTTCAGCTCCAGCGAACCGTTTGCTGATGTAGTAAACTGGACGTTGTATTTTCATATCTTCTCGTACAAGTGCTGCACTTAAAGCATGAAATGAAATTGCTAAGTAGATGAAGAGGTCTTCACCATTACTAGGCTTGGAGAGGACTGGAGGAGTTCTCATATGATGAATCAGTTGATCGAAAGCATTCTGACAGTCAGGAGTCCATTCGAAATTTTTCTTTCCTTTCTTTAGAGCATCAAAGAAGGGAATGCATTTGTCTGTGGCCTTGGAAATGAAGCGACTAAGGGCGGCAACCTTTCCATTGAGACTTTGCAGTTCTTTCTTTGTTCTAGGAGCTTTAACTTCTCTTAGAGCTGTGATTTGAGCAGGATTGGCCTCGATACCCCTAGCGCTCACAATGAAACCCAGGAATTTCCCAGACTCTACTCCGAATGAACATTTCAATGGATTGAGCTTCATTCCGTACTTCCGAAGAACTGAGAACATCTCTGCCAAGTGGTCCATGTGGTCTACTGCTTTCTTTGACTTTACTAACATATCATCAACGTAGACCTCCATTGTTTTGCCGATCTGTGGCTTGAACATAGCGTTGACAAGTCTTTGGTATGTTGCCCCTGCATTCTTTAACCCGAATGGCATGACTTTGTAACAGTAGAGTCCCACATCTGTAATAAAGCTTGTGTCCTCCTGATCTGGTTCGTTCATCATAATCTGATTGTATCCGGAATAGGCATCCATAAAAGATAGCAACTCATGTCCTGCCGTCCCATCTACTAGTTGATCGATTCTGGGCAACGGGAAGCAGTCTTTGGGGCAAGCTTTGTTCAGATCTGAGAAATCAATGCATACTCTCCACTTTCCATTTGCCTTCTTAACCAGTACTGGATTCGAAACCCAATTTGGATAAGTGGATTCTTTGATGAAATTATTCTCTAAGAGGCGGTCTACTTCTTCCTTTAAAGCTGCTGATCTTTCTGGACCTTGAGTTCTTCTTTTCTGTTTTATCGGTGTGAATTTCGGATCGACATTCAGAGTATGAACAGCAATTGTTGGAGAGATTCCGCACATATCAGCATGACACCAAGCGAACACGTCCAGATTTGCTTTTAGAAATGCTATCAGTGTATTTTGAACTGTTGTACTTAGTTGCGAACCCACATTAAGCACTTTGTTTGGGTCTTTGGAGTCGACAGGTATTGGTACCGTGACTTCCACAGGCACCACTCTATTTTCCTCTGCACTGAATTTTCTGGGGTCCATTTCCCGCCTTGCACCACTATGCTCACCAGTGCAGGGGCCACCCTGTATTTGCTATAAGGTTGGGGTCTTGATGCGGAGGGGAGCTGCCGCACCTTTACCCATCTCTCTCTTTCTGGCTTCTCGAAGCTCTATAAGATAACATTCACGTCCAGCATTTTGATCTCCCTTGATGACACCAACACCATTTTCTGTAGGAAACTTCATAGTTAGGCACCATGGGGCCAAAATGGCCTTGAATGCAGCTAGAGCTGGCCTGCCTAGGAAAGCATTGTAGGCAGAAAATCCATCAACGATCACAAAGGTTTGTTTTCGAGTTACCCTTTTCTGCCCTTCACCAAGTTCCACGAACAAGTCGACAGTTCCGATTGGTTGCTGTGGTTCCCCAGTGAAACCAACGATCTTTTGAGATGAAGCCTGAACGTCGGTCATTGGGATTTTCATCTGGTCAAACGTTTTCTTGAAAAGTATATTGCAGGAAGCACCGCAATCGATGAGTACTCGTCTTACTATTGCTGGCCCAATTCCTGCAGATATAACCAAGGGGTCTATGGTTGGGGCTTCAATACCAATAGAATCCCTAGCCTTGAACAAAATATCATTATCTGAGATCTTTTGCTGTTTTAGGGGTACTGTGTTTTCTACAGCAAAAACATCTTCTTCTGCCGGGACATACTTCAAAGCGTGAGCATATCGTTCCATCTCACCCCAGCTTTTGCCTGCTGGGTGTGGGTCCCCTGAAATGACGTTGATAACGGGCCTCTCAGATTCTTGTGCCACAGCACCTTTGCCTGAGCCTGACGGCTGATTAGAGGGTTGTTGTTTCTGAGTAGATGAAGATGGATCACTTCTGTTTTTCTTGACATATTGTTGCAGCTTGTTTTCTCTCAATAATTCTTCAATTAAGCTCTTTAAGTGACGACAGTCATTGGTATCATGACCAGGCTGGTTGTGAAAACGACAGAACTTTCCATTTCTCATAGCACCCTTTCCTGGTTTTATTTCGGTCGGTTTGGGATAATCCACATCATCTTTGGTGGCGAAGAAGATATTTTCCAGAGTGTCGGTCAATGGAGTGAAATCTGAGGGTTTGAAGAAGCGAGGTTTCTTTAAATCCTTTTGCTTCTTCCCCTCGTGATTTTCCCTTTTCTGACCTCCAGAATCTTTCTTTTCCTAAGCGGCAGTATTATTTTCCACCTTTGTTGATGCTGGAAGATTTTCCAAGCGTATGAATTCATCGGCTTTCTTGTAGAATTTCTCGAGAGAATTTGGCTCTTTCATTTTCAGCCATTTTCCAAATTCGCTCGATTTGTCGATAGCACGCATCAAATAGGTCAAGATCATCCGTGGCTCTGCGTTATCAACTTCTGCCAGAGCTATATTGAAACGGTTCAGGAACGATTTAATAGGTTCTCCCGGATTCTGTTCAAGACTGGATAATGACATTATGTCCTTTGCCTTTGAAGCATATAGCCTGAATTGCTCTTTAAACTTTCTAGTCAGATCGGAAAACTGATCTACTGATCGGACAGGGAGTTTAGTGAACCAGAGAAGTGCCACTCCTTCCAAATATACTGGGAAATACCGGCATTTGATTTCATCAGTTGCTCTCGCACCGGTCATGTGCCAATCATACTTATACAGGAATTGGTTTGGATCACTTGTTCCCCGATAAGCAGGAATGGTGGGGGGAACAAATTTTCTAGGGAATTCAGCCTTTAGGATCTTCTCGGTAAATGGGGTCTTGCTTGGCGCGAATCCCCATTCGCTTTCATCCTCACCTCTCTGCATGCTCTCTTTCATTATTTGCTTGATCATGCCAGAAAGATATTCCTCATTGTTCAAAGATTTTGCGGAGTAGACTTCTGCCATTTTCTCAGATGTTTGCCCGGGCAGATTTTCGTGGAAAATTGGCGATGGTCTAGATCCTTCAGCTCGGAGGGGTGCCCCTTCAGCAGCACCTGATCCCCCCTGAGGAATATTTCTCCCTCCGGAGTCGCGAAGAGCATCCGTGGTGTTTTCTTCATTACCCACTGGTCTCTGGTTGGCACCAAGTAGAGCGTTCAGTTTTTCCATCATCAGATTGTTTTGAGTCTCAATCTGCTGGTATAGTCCGGATACGGCAGCGTCTAGCTCCTCTCGCGTCACCCCGACGCTTGGAGCTGCCTGACTTGGTGAAGCAGAGGTGGCGGTATCATCATGAACATTTTCAGATCTGATAACCTTTCGTTTCCTTCCTGGAGCCATTATGTCTGATAGGCTTCTAGTTTTGTAGGAAATCTTTTCAACAAACTTGCGTGAAGCAATGATGGAATGGTAACCTGAGTTCAGATTCTCAGTGAAAGCACCAAAATGTTAACGGTCAAAAGTGAACGCTAACACCCGGTGTGTGTGATAAACTTGTGAAAGCACCACCCGTTGGTACGGGAACAGAATATGAGCTGAAAATAGCAGAAAAGCAGTAAAAGACAGCAATTTATAGTGGTTCGGCTTGAGATTTAGCCTACGTCCACTTTGAATCTCTTTATTATTGAATCTGGTTACAAATTGATACAAATCTTCTATGAAAACAATACAACTCGATCACAAGAAGCAATCTTGACTACTAGCTCAATCTTCGGCGATGAAACTCGATGAATCCATGTCGGATGTTAAGAATTTCTCTCGAAGTTTGTTGTAGTGTCTTGAATGCTTGAAGGATTCTTGTTTGCTGAATGATTGGAGAGTTCGACAGAGTAACGGCGCTTTAGAAATGAATTGCCAAAAGTCCCCATCAAGTTGGAAGTGATGTCCTATTTATAGAAGCTGATTTCTGGGTAGAAAATTTGCCTAAGTTTTAGGTCGCGCGCGACCTTAGTTAGGTCGTAGGTCGCGAACGACCTAAGCTAGGTTGCTGTCACCCTGTGGTTTCACGAGTTGCCGTGCTTGTCTTCATTCGATCAAGTAATAGGTCGTGAACGAGTTAAAGATTAGCTGTCTGAGCTTTAGGTCGCAGGGTGCTGAACATGCTTTAATCAGTTAGGTCGCTAGCCTCTTTAGGTCGCTGACTACCTTAGGTCGTCAAGTCCCTTAGGTCGCTAACTACCTTAGGTTGTTAAGTCCTTTAGGTCGCTAGCTACCTTAGGTCGTTGAGTTCCGTAGGTCGCAATCCTTTCTGTTGCTAGGTCGCGAACTTCTTATGCTGTTAGGTCGCGAACTTCTTATGCTGTTAGGTCGCGAACTTCTTATGCTGTTAGGTCGCGAGGCCTTTCCATCCTTAGGTCGCTGAAGACCTCTTAAGTCCTTAGGTCGCAAAGCTTTCCTGCCCCCTTAGGTCGCGAGGTCTTCTGGACCTTAGGTCGCAAAGAGGTTAGGTCGCAGCTCATCCTTAGGTCGCAGCACTTCCTTAGGTCGCAAGCTCTTCTAGGTCGCTACTCCCTGTTAGGTCGCAAGCTTTTTATGAAGTTAGGTCGCAAGCTTTTTAGGTCGTGCAGTTTTAGGTCGCTTGAAAGTAAGAGTTAACAATTAATCTAATTAATTGTTTATTTAAGTTAATTAATTATCTATGTAATCTTGATTCTCATATTACGCATATCTTTTGCATACGAGGTTCATTATGGATGTCGTTTCTTGCATTGCTCTCGTGGTAGAGAGTTCTATGACTTGGCGATGGTTTGGTCAGATTTCGTTAAGATGAGTGATATTGTATCTCACTATACTATGATTATTAGTATAGTATTAAAATGACGTTTTGAGATGATTTCTAACTTTAAAATGTGGTTTATAAACTACTTAAACCTATATCTTATTTAGTAAAAGGATTAAAACTATTTTAAATAAATTGAATATCATATTTTTCCCTTGACGCTGTATTTCGATGAGATTGCTATATTTCGGCTATTTTTTGTATTAATCCCATATTGTTTGCTTGGATGTATTGTATACGTGTTATTACTAATATATGTAGGCTATTACAGACATTTCTATGCTTGTCGGTTGCATGCATGCTTATTTGTTAGTTTGGTTGAAAATGTTGTTTGTAGGCGATATAGTATTGGAAAATATCCCATAAGAAAGGATTTCGTGCATGGAGTTTGCATGCTGATTGATCTGAAGACGAAAGATGAATTTGGAGATGTGCTTCAAATTTCATGATGGATGCCGGACTTTAAATCATTTGGTTTGTATTTAACCACTTTTGATTAAGTACAGGACCAAAGTGGTCATTATGGACTACTCTGGAGTGGTTGATATCTACCACTATTGATGATGGCCGATTTGACAAATTTTGAATGAATGATAGAGAGACTTCGAGAAGCATGATGTGATGGTTCGTTCATTCTACATTCAATTTTGGTGTACTGCTTTTCGATGAGTTGTTTTGGTGGTGAGGCAAAGATGTGATGATTCAACGCGATGACTTCATGATTCGATGACGATCATTCCATGATAGGAAGTGATGGCTTCGATGATGGATATCACTACTTCGAGATGTAGAGTAGCTAGATGGTAGGAACTATCGAAGGAGGGTTATGGGATTCATGATGATACTCTATGACCAATGATGGCTGTCTACGATAGTTCTTAACCGCGAAGACTTCAGACAAGAGTTTTAAGGGAAGTTCTGAGATGAACTCTGTTATAGACGACGTGTGCAAAGGGATCATTAATATTCGTGATGTTTCGATCTGAGTACCCTTGGTTGTCTATGGGGGCAATCTAGGTCATGACATACTAAGTGGCACAGATTTGAGTATCAAGAAACCAGGACGTTGAGTAGTCCTTGGCTCTATGAGGGTGGTCATACGAGTATCATATATCCAACGCACTAAGTGAGTAAATGTGAGGATGGATGATGGACGCTATGTTTTCTTGATTTTTTATCATCTTGGGAATGTTATACAATGTAGATATTATCGATGTCGACATCTGGACACCCTTAGTACTTTGATGTTTAGTTCACCCATGATGACTATGATAGAGTAGCATATATCTTATGTTTTGTGCTAACTCTATGGATATAGGGACAGGTCAGGTATGATATCCTGTATCCTTTGTTCCACGTATTATACCGACTTTTTTTAGTGTTTTGAGATTATTTATCGCTCATACTAGACTTTTTCTGGCTCGTGGTTTTATGATTTTCTTACTATTATCTCGGGTACTCTTAAATGAATAGACTAGATAGTAGTCGTAAACAACACTTGGAGCTGTGCAGATGGACTAGAAGGATGTGACGCTTTCTCATACTTATATTTAGACTTATTATGTTTATTCCATTGTGTGACACTATGGAGCCATGGCAGTATTGATTTACTATTATTAGAGACAGCTTATCAGTTAAGTTTATTTATCATTTATATAATTAATTACTATTTTGTATAACTGTATGAACCTGTGTACTTTGATTTTGTAGTTCATAAAGTTATTACTGTCTGTCCTCTTTTATTTCTATGATGACTATTATATTTTATGTAATGCGCTGTGAGATATACAACAGGTTATGTGATTATGCGATGTTTTCCTTTTCTTCTCTTCTATTCTCTTCCTTTCTATTTCCCTTCTTTACTTCTATTTCTTTTCCTTGACAATCATCCTACATTAGCCGAAGCACCAACAGTGCATTATTCGGTTATATGAGCATCGGTGGTATAGGGCGGTCGCCGCATTTGACAAATTGTTCAAGTTGAGAGGCTTTAAGTAAATAAATTCAATTGTGAGGGATCTTGTGTAAACCACTCTAAAGGGTTTTGGACTAACCAGCAAAATTGACTAAGCTATGTTATAAACATAAGTTTTGTAAACTCAAAATAGAATCAATGTAAGTGTTTGATACAATCTAATGACTCTGACATGAAAACTTATTATATAAGATAAAAAGAAATCAACCAAGCCTAAAATAGACACAACTCATTAGAATGTCTAATACTGATTGTTGCACCTTAAGGAGAAACTATGAGTTTCACATCAATCTCGAGAAAAGGAATTGTAAGTAGCAATAATTTTCTTAGCTGTCAATAAGTTGTAAAAAAATATAAATTCTAACATATGGCATGATGCTTAAATCGGGAATAGATTCCAAGTACATTATCAAAATACAATTTTTTTTATAGTTGTTCCCAAAGGGATATGATCCATCGACCGTTAGTGTGTCTCTAAATGAAAGACTAAGGCAGTTGGAACATAGTAAGCAATATTGATGAGAATAATGTTGTAAATTTCAACTGTTGAAATTAACGTAGCATATTATTCAGTCAACCTACTTAATTTAATTTAGATTCTACATTCAAAATTATCGCCCAATATGACTTTGAATTTTGATATATCTTAGTTGGAATAAAAATTCTGAATAATGATCTAGAATAGACCTTTTGCACACGATGACCAAAACATCACAAAGTCATTGGGAGTGATGATCAAGTTTTTAAATGTTGGATAGGATCCAAGAATGGATACCATAGTACCATTCGACAAGCGTCGAAGTGTAGCAAATATTTTGACAAAGAAATAAAATAGTTTGATTTTTAGTTAAAATGCAAAGTAAGCGTGTGTCTATAGGAAAGCATATTAAGAAGTACTAAAATATTTCTAAAAATATAAGGATGTTAGAATTATCCTAAATGATATATACAGACACAAAATTAAAATATTTAGTATAGAACATATGAGATGGATTCCTTATGCATTGATGATAGAAATTATCATTGTGTCATACTATCTACAATATCACAATTCGCTTATGTAATTGTATATTAAGCGAGTGTCAAATCTTAATTAAAATCACTAAGTGGTAGTTATCAATTGTTCTTGAGTATTTATGAAGTGTTTTCAAATATTTATGAAATACTAGAGATTTTTTTGTAGAAACAATCTACTTTATATGAAAGGTAGTTCGCATTCAAACTTCATAAGTGAGATCGAATATAGTGTGTCAATCCTAAATTCATGTTCAACCTCAGTCAAGGAGCTTTTAGTTCGAAATGTTCCAAATAAGAGTTGGTTGCTAATTAAAACAAAAGGCTAGGAATATCACCCTAAATAGCGCCTTAATAAAAGCAGTGTAAATATGAATGCACTAATTTATAACTGAGTGAGGGGTGATTTAAAATGTGGAAAATCTCATGACAATATTTTGTGAAAACAATATAATGATATAGAACATAAAGTAAACTAAGTCTCACAAGATGTCTAGATACATACTCTGAAAGTTCCACATGATAAAGGAGGTTTATCAACATTGAAGAGATAGCAACTGACAAAGTAGATATGATACAACATAGTAGATCCATTTGTAAATAACTCGTTCAATTCTGAACTGATCGGACGAATGATATTAAGATTCCATAATTAACCTCAAGTGCAAGTGGAAATTGAAAGATTTAGAGGTATGCCCTAGGGGAAATTATGTAACTTGTTAAATATACCTAACTTTGTAGTCAATCTTGTTCGTATTAATAGTGTTTGTTTTCCTTTATATACTTTGTTATATTATGATATGGTTAGTTAAGTAATTAATTTAAAGTATATAATAAGAAAATTCTTAAATAAAATATTATGTGATTGTAGTTGCAAATAGTTGTAATTATGAGTAATTAATCACAAAAAATGACGTTAACTTTAAATATTCATGTTTAATATGTTCTAAGAAAAGGACATCGATTCATTTGTGGAGACCAGAGTGCATAATGCTCGCCAAATGTTGGGCAATGTATTACTCATAGCTATTGGGGGCACCGAAGGTTACGTGCCTATGGTTATTCGATAACTATGGAATAAATCGTTCGAAAGTTTCATGTTAGCTGATAAGAGAAAGGATGGCGATGTTACATAGTTCCTTCGACTTGAGAATACTATGGGAACTTCAATGTGAATATTCCACATTAATTATAGATAAATCATGGCATAGAGAGACATTGGGCATCTATAGTTGATGAGTATAAGCTTTAGAAGCGAAGCACCATTAAATAGAGAATTCATCTCCTCAAATGTATAAGGATAGTATTATGATCAAGTATAGTCGCTCAAAGTTAAAATCTTTGGCTAGAGTAGAATGGTTAATAACAAATGTTATTATTGATCCATGGACTTTGTTTATTGACTAATCGACTCGAATGTGTATAATATAGACCTTTGACTAATATCAAATTCGATACATCCTAATGTGGTATAATATTGACGAAGATAATGTGTGTAAATTAGTTCATAAAGTTTTATAAATTAATTTAATTAACTAATATGTAAGAAATATTTTTTATTGATATATTTGATGTTTTGGTTGTTTTTTGTAATTATTTAGGCGTATATAAGTTATATATACACATATCAATATACGATACACACACACATACACATACATATATAATGGGGTTTAACTAGAGATAATTACTCAAATGATCATTTAGAAATTTTGCTCCAATTAAGGGAAAGAATGGCTGTCCATGCTTAACAGGGGATGATATGGCATGATGGGTAACTGAATGGGAATTAATGAAGGGAAGTTTTAATAAGGAGAATCAAAACGGTTTCATTCTCCCCATTAAACAAGATCCTATGGTTTCCTTTCTTCGCACTCAAATTTTTCCTCCTTCTTCCTCCTACCATGGTCGGCTACCCTTTCTCTCTTATGGAATTTTTTTTATCATTTCACCCAAAATAAATTAAGATTGTTCATCTGATTTTAGCAAAGTCTGGGTGTTGATTCAAGGAGTCTTTGGAGGATTTTTAAATCAAGGCGTTACAAGGGGCAAGGCTCTTTCAGGTTAAATTCCATTTTATTTTATTCATTCATGATGTTTAACCTTGATTAATTTCACATATATGTGTATTGAGTTGCCATTTATTGGATTTAATCTAAAATCTTTTGTGTATTGTTATTTAATCATATAATTTTTTATATGATTTAATTTGTGTATTGTTGTTGTCCATTAGATCTAAAACTATTTGTCAATGTAGATTTAGTTTAATATAATAAAATTACATATGTGTTTGCGCCAAAATTGGTCACAAACCCCAAGTATCGTGAAAGCACTAGTGTATGAATACAAATCAGCAAATATTCAAACACAAATCTCAGATCTAAGTAGACAGAATATAACAATTCAGAAATAATGAACAGAAACACAAGATTTATAGTGGTTCGGCTATCTCCGGCCTACATCCACTTCAAAGGTTTTCTTTTATTGATGTTCATCGCTGATTACAGTTGATTACAGCGGATTACAATAGATTATAGCTCTGTTCTTTGAGTACAACGGTAGTAGTGAAGTGCAAAGTAGAGTCTGGTAGAGTCTGGGCGCTTCAGAATCCCGATCCCCTTTCCTTAATGACCTGGGGCTCTATTTATAGGTGTAGGAGGCTGATATTTCACCTAAATTTAGGGATACCACTTCTGGCACATGAGTGGGCCCACATGCCCGGGTCCAGGAAATCTGTGCCCGTTCCGGGATCGATACAAAGCAATTTCGTATCAATCAAGAAATGATCCAATCGAGCTGAAATTTGGTGAGAACACTCTTCAACATGTACGTAAGCTCCTGTGAAAATTTCATAGTATTTGGATTTGTGGTTTAGGAGATATGGTCGATTCGAAATGTGTTTTCTCGACTGGTCGTCTCGTTTGAATCGATCCTTTCGTATCGATTCCTTCGAATCGATGGTAGCACGCGACTTTGTGATTACGCGGAGCGCAGCTTTCGTATCGATCCGCCTTTTTTGCCTTGTTGATCGAGTCATTCCAAAAATTTCGCCGCATTCGCATCCATGCTTACCGTGTCGACTCAGGCCCTCCTGATCCAATGGATACGAACGAGTCGCCTTCTGATGGATTCGAAGGACTTCAAGTCGATGGGTGTGATGTCTCTGCCATTCTGATCGACACGAAGTAGACGGATTCGAACATTTAGCCATATTCGATGGATACGATCTAGGGATAACTGAGGGACTCGAATACGACTTCGGCCGATGAATACGAAGTGGGGAGTAGTTGACCGATACGAAGTGGGACTTACTGATGGATACGAACAGCACATTTTACCTAACTTGTATCGATCATATCTCAGTCGTACAAACTCCGATTATCCTAAAACTTGAAACACTGGCTTCCATGGCTTTGCTTGTCATGTTTTCTTAATTGCGGCCCGATCCAGATTCGAACAAAATTCATCGATATCCATGGTGAACCTGCGATGCACAATCGATATTCATGACTAGTAACCATTGATTTTCAGTTAATTTTTGGGTATCTCGTCTTTGCCAAAAGGTGGGATAACACTTTGCCCCCCCAAAACATGCCTTTTGGTAAAAGGTGTGTTTCTATCAGTCTCAAATTGAATGCAGTGAGTTCATGTTTTATTCAGAGCTTATAGCATTTTCAATCAAGTCCATGGCTGTTCGAAGCCGAATCATTATCAATTTCTTCCAGTGGAAGTTAAGAATGAAATTCTACAGTCTCTCCATACTATCGATGGTCACTCCGGACCCTTGCCAAGCCCATTCCAGACTTGGCGATCGAATAGAAAGATCCTATTGCACTCCGGCGTTGCTTTCTATTCCTTGCACTCTAGCCCCAGTTAGGGCGTAAAGCGATGTCTAGGTCGTTCTGGACCGATCGTAGCCTCTCCGGGCTCCTGCTGGATCCCATCCTGTCACTCTTCGGTAAAGGGGAAACAGCGTTAAGTGAGTCAATCCTATCGCTCTTCGGCGAAGCGACTCACTTCTTGCACTCCGGTTCAGTGTATCTGAACATTAAGCGATGTCATGGCCTAAATCGTGGGCTGATCATAGCCTCTCCGGGCTCTTATCGAATCCCGATCCAATCACTCTCTGGTGAATGGGAAACGATGTTAAGTGAGTCGATCCTGTCGCTCTCCGGAGAAGCAACCCACTTCTTGCACTCCGGACCCCGTCTCTCCGGGTAAGGTCATAAAGCGATCATTTTTATATTGGTATTTAATACTCATCCTTTAACTCTCCGGTCAAAGGTTTATTTCAAGAAATTCAAGTTTATTTATTAGATTCAGGTCCTAGATGTTCAATCTCAAACATCAGGAAAAAACTAAACATTGCCTCTCTGGGCAGATCGGTCTATCTCCATCTCAGAGCATGCCTAGGGATCTCTCTGGTTCCCGTACATGAGTAAGTGGAGTAGCCATTTATTCTGAAAACAGATCTAATGAAATTATTTGACCGAAGTCCAAATCCTAAACTTGGCCCTTGCCATCTTAATCAGTTGATGACGAGTCGTGATCCTGATCCAGGATCGTTTCTGTTAGGTGGAGGCGGTAGTTGTTCAGGCCTTACTGCCGCTGCCCGTTCTCTGACATATTGTGGGAATCTACCACTCCTGCCATGTTCTTCCACCTCATCCTTTAGGTGGCGGCATTCGTCGGTTGTGTGCCCATCCAGCTCATGAAATAGGCAATATTTTCCGGTTCTACGCTCCCGCTCTGTGGGATCTCTCCTGGGTGGTTTTCGATAGGGGAGCTGCCCCCGAGTTTCAGTGTAAATTCGTTCCAGGCTTGCTATCAAATCTGTGTATTGCCTGAATCTGGGCTCTCGGAATTTCTTCCGTTTATCAGGACCATCATGTGCGTCATCCTGCTTTCTCTTTCCTTTGTCCACCCTGGGCTGTTCCCTGGCGGTTCCTTCGCCTTGTACAGCGTTTATTTCCTGCCTCTCGGCTCGTGATTCCTCTAATCGAATGAATCTTTTAGCTTCATGGTAAAACTCTCCAAGATCTTGCGGTGGGTGTCTCGCCAAAGAATCTTTGAATTCGGTGCCTTCCCCAACTCCTGCCACTGCTGCCATCAAAATCATCGATGGGTCCGGGCGATCTACAAAAGCCACAGTTGCATTAAATCGTAGCAAAAAAATTTTTATGGACTCTCCGGTCCTTTGTTTTATCGATGCTAAAGTCATCACACTTTTGGGTCGCGTCACGTGGACCCTAAACTGTCTCATGAAGCAATCTACAAGCTCGCCCCATGTTCTGATCGATCCAGTTTCTAATTGCCTGAACCAAAGTGCAGCCAAATCTGACAATTATAGAGGGAAGCATCAAGCCATCACTTCCTTGGATGCCCCCAAAACTTCCATGTGCCTGATGTATCGAGTAATATGCATTGTTGGATTTGACTTCCCGTCATAAGGATCCAGCATAGGAAGTTTGAACTTTGGAGGGTTCCTTGCATTCCTGATATTCAGGGTGAACGGACTCCGACTAACTTCCTCTAGTCCTCCATTGGACAATCCTCCTCTCATCAGTCGTCGGACTAATCCAGCCATCTTTTCATCTCCATCATGGGGTTGCCCTCTTGGTCTTGAAGGGTATTCTGGTACGTACTCTTCGTGTGGCCCGTTAGCATCAGCGTTGGCTCTAGCTTGTTGAGCTCCATCTGTAGGCCTTCCAGCATCAGATCCTGAGGGTCTTCCCCCAAGTCCTTGTGTATTGCCTTCTGGATCTGCATTCTGACCTTGAACCTGACCTTCATTGGTTTCCACGATCCTGACTCCTTGTCCCACACTTACAGCTGCTGTGGTTGGTCCAACGTTTTGCACATTTGCTGCCCTCATCTGCTCGAAGAAATTCTGCATCATCTCTTGCCGAGTCTTCATCATCCTCTCTTGCAATGAATTTGCTATAGCTTCCATTTCATCTCTGGTGATGTAAATCAAAGCTTGTCCTTCTCCAGCACCAGAGGATGCCTCTTGACTTCCTCCCTGTTGGCTTCTCTCAGTTCTTTGTCTTGTTTGTCGAGTCATTGTCGAGTCAATCTGAATCCTTCAAACCTTCAAATCTAAACTTTGAATCTGGTGTAGCGGGTGCTAGTTCTTCTCGGTGAAAGCACCAAAGTGTTTGCGCCAAAATTGGTCACAAACCCCAAGTATCATGAAAGCACCAGTGTATGAATACAAATCAGCAAATATTCAAACACAAATCTCAGATCTAAGCAGACAGAATACCACAATTCAGAAATAATGAACAGAAACACGAGATTTATAGTGGTTCGGCTATCTCCGGCCTACATCCACTTCAAAGGTTTTCTTTTATTGATGTTCTTTGCTGATTACAGTTGATTACAGCGGATTACAATAGATTATAGCTCTGTTCTTTGAGTACAACGGTAGTAGTGAAGTGCAAAGTAGAGTCTGGTAGAGTATGGGCGCTTTAGAATCCCGATCCCCTTTCCTGAATGACCTGGGGCTCTATTTATAGGTGTAGGAGGCTGATATTTTGCCTAAATTTAGGGAGACCACTTCTGGCACGTGAGTGGGCCCACATGCCCGCGTCTAGGAAATCTAGGCCCGTTCCGGGATCGATACGAAGCAATTTCATATCGATCAAGAAATGATCCAATCGAGCTGAAATTTGGTGAGAACACTCTTCAACATGTACGTAAGCTCCTGTGAAAATTTCATAGTATTTGGATTTGTTGTTTAGGAGATATGGTCGATTCGAAATGTGTTTTCTCGGTTGGTCGTCTCGTTCGAATCGATCCTTTCGTATCGATTCCTTCGAATCGATGGTGGCACGCGACTTTGTGATAACGCGGAGCACAGCTTTCGTATCTGATGAAGCAGCATACCTAGGTTCGAAGACCAGAGGCTCCGACCTAGCTCCCACCTCAATTGCCGACCTATCCCCAATTGTCGACCTAACTCCAATTAGCGACGTATCCCCCAATTGCCGACCTATCTCCAATTGCCGACCTAACTCCAATTGCCGACCTATCTCCAGATTCCATCACGCGACCTTACTCCATTTCCGACCTAACACTCCACCGCGAACTAGCAAGCTCCAAGTCAATAGCCTCCGACCTAATCACCTTGTTACCCATTTCCGACCTTGCCCTAACTCGCGAACGAGTTATCGTATCTCCGACCTAACCCTTTCTCCGATCAAACCCCATGTCGCGACCGACCTAATCCCTCTGAGTTTCCCTAAATCGCAGGCCACCTTCATTAAGTAGATGCCGAGATAAGTTGTAGCTGAAGAAGAAAACTCGTGAGATGCTTTAATTCGCGAAGATATTATTGTTTTAAGTCGGATGTACTGTTTGCATAAGTCGCGTGTTATAGGTCGGTTCCGACCTATGGTTGTAAGATGTTGTTAAGTCGGTTGCCGACTTAGGAATTGTATTTTTTTTCTTTCTGCTTGCGTGTTGTAGCCTATAAATAGGCGAGTTGTTTCATTTGTAAGGGTTGTTGAATATTGAATAAAATTCTCTTTTGTTAGCTTGTTGCTTTCAATTTCAATTGGTAGTCGAGTGTATCTCCTATCTCCACTTACGTCATTCGAGTGCGCTCGAATCATCGTTTGCTGAAGCCGATTCACGGAATCTTGTGCGCAAGATCAACGTTGAAGAATCGTAGATCTCTTTCCCGGTATCTTCGGATCAACGAGACAGAGATAGCTAGAGTTCGGGATCTTCGGATCAACGAATTCGGGCATTTCAGTATCCATCAATCCACAGATTGCTATTTACGTCGATTGAAGATCGTTTTGAAATATCCGCTGCGTCAGTTTGGTATCGGAGCTTGTTTTAGCCAATCATAGCTAAATCGAGTCTTGGAGCCAAGAATTAGAAGTGTTGAATTTGTGTTCATCGTGTTCATCATATTTTTGCAACAAGTTGGAGTTTCGATCCATTTCATTTTGGATCAAAGTTCGAAAGGTGTTTGAAGCTTGAAGTGTGAATTTGTTGAAGTGTCTGTGAAGAATTCAATCATGCCGCCAAGACGAGTTCAACGTCATCGCAATATTAATGCTTTGTACGGAAGAGAAGAGGCCGACGAAATGGAGCAACGAATCAACGAGAATTTCAATGAGAAGCTTACGGAAGGGATTGGTCGATTAGAGAGGATGATGTTGGAGATGAGTCAAAATCAGAGAAGAGTATCACCTGAATCGAGCCATGGAAGAAGTAGAGTTTCACCACATTCTAATCGGGAGAGAAGTGTTGATAGTGATCATAGAAGCGTGGATCGAGATCGTGATAGAAATGTGAATGATCGTGATCAAAGGAATGCAGATCGTAGGAATGTTGGTGGAAGAAATGGTGGTGGTAGAGATGTTGGTGATCAGGATCGACATCGATATACATCGGATGGTGAAGAAGAGTATGATGGTGGTAGTGTTCATGGACGAGGACGTGGACGAGGAAGGAATCAGTCGCAATACGATCACAAGTGGGAATCTGGGATGAAGACAGAAATTCCAGAATTCAAAGGTGGTATGCAGGCTGAGGAGTTTTTGGATTGGATGGCTAATGTTGAAGAAATTTTTGATTTCAAAGAAGTTCCAGAACGTCGTAGAGTGAAGTTGGTTGCTACAAGGTTGAGGGGTAGAGCTTTGGCATGGTGGCAGCAAACCAAACTTACACGTGAACGAATGGGGAAGTCAAAAGTTGAATCTTGGGAGAAGATGAAGAAATTGATGAAAGCAACGTTCTTACCTTACAATTATCAATCTCTGATGTATCAACGTTTGCAGAACTTGAGGCAGAGCACAAAGACTGTTAATGATTACGTAGATGAGTTTTATCAGCTTATCGCGAGGAATGATATTATGGAAACAGAGGAGCAGCTGACAGCGAGATTCATTGGGGGATTGAGAATGCAGATTCAGGATATGGTTAATATGTTCGATCCAAGATCTGTGGCGGAAGCACATCAGAAAGCGTTGGCTTGGGAGAAGCAGGGACGACGAGGAGGTGGTGTGTTTACGAATTCCAATAATCAAGTGAAGGGTGTTGGTGGAAGTTCTAATGTGTCTAAACCTATCAGTAAACCAGTGGTGAAGGAGATTGAGAAGGCAAAGGTTAACAACGGTTTCAAATGTTACAACTGTCAGGAGTTGGGTCATAAAAGCAATGAGTGTCCAAAGCCAAAGAAGAGAGCAATGATTGCTGAGGTTGAGGATGAGGATGAAGAAGCTGAATGCTCTAATTCTTTACCAGTTGAGGAGGAAGACTTACTGTCGGGAGATGACGGATATGCATTGATGATGAGGAGAAGTTGTTTAACACCGAAGCAAGAGGAGGAAAGTAGTTGGTTGAGGAACAATATCTTTCAATCTACATGCACTATTCTGGGAAGAGTTTGTAAATTTGTTATTGATGCTGGGAGTTGCGATAATATTATCTCTACAGAAGCAGTGAAGAAGTTGGAGTTGAAAACCGAGAAACATCCTAAACCGTACAAGTTAGCTTGGTTGAGGAAGGGTGGTGAAGTGAAAGTTGGACGTAGAGCTTGTGTGAAGTTTTCAATTGGGAAGAAATACAAGGATGAGGTTTGGTGTGATGTAGTAGACATGGATGTGTGTCATCTGTTGTTGGGCAGGCCATGGCAGTTTGATAGAGCAGTACAACATGATGGACGGCCCAACAGTTACAGTTTCATGTTCGAAGGTACAAAGATTACTCTGGTTCCGAAGAAACGCCAACAGGAAGAAAACAAAGTGGAGGAAATCGAAGAGCTGAAAACTCTATTGACTTTGAAGGAGTTTGTTAAAGAAATTGAAGAAGAGCCGGAAGTATTCTTGTTGATTGGACGAGAAAGCAGTGAAGAGGTTGAAATTCCAGAAGAAGTTAAACCAGTTCTGAAAGAATTTGACGATGTATTTCCAGAGGAGTTACCAACGGAGTTGCCACCGTTGAGGGATATACAACATCAGATAGATCTTGTTCCCGGTGCTGTATTGCCACACAGACCACATTATCGAATGAGTCCGAAGGAACATGAAGAATTGCGGAGGCAGGTTGAGAAATTGCTTGAGCAGGGGCGTGTGCAGGAGAGTCTGAGTCCTTGTGCTGTACCAGCTTTATTGGTACCCAAGAAGGATGGGACATGGAGAATGTGCACTGACAGTCGAGCATTGAATAAGATTACCGTGAGATATAGATTTCCAATGCCGAGGTTGGATGACTTGTTGGATCAGATAAGCGGAGCTACTATCTTTTCTAAGATTGATTTGAAGAGCGGATATCATCAAATTCGTATCAGACCAGGAGATGAGTGGAAGACTGCTTTTAAAACCAGGGAGGGTCTATACGAATGGTTGGTTATGCCATTTGGTTTATCCAATGCACCAAGTACGTTCATGAGGGTGATGAATCAGATTTTTCGACCGTTCATTGGGAAATTCGTGGTGGTGTATTTCGATGATATTCTTATTTACAGTGGGAGTCCAGAGGAACATTTGAATCATCTTAGAGAAGTGCTGATGGTATTGCGACAAGAACAATTCTATGCTGCAACGAAGAAATGCGTGTTCATGACGCATAGTGTTTTATTTCTGGGGTATGTTGTTTCAGAGAAAGGAATACAGGTTGACCAAAGTAAAGTTGAAGCAATTAGAGATTGGCCACAGCCGAAGACGATAACGGAAGTTCGTAGTTTTCACGGGTTGGCTTCATTCTATCGAAGGTTTATACCACACTTTAGTAGTGTGATGGCACCTGTTACAGATTGCATGAAAGGTAAACAGTTTGCATGGACGGAGGAAGCCGGGGTTGCTTTTGAACGAATCAAAGATCTTTTGACCTCTGCACCAATTCTAGTGCTACCTGATTTTCAGTTGGTGTTTGAACTACATACTGATGCATCCAAGGTTGGGATTGGAGGGGTGTTGAGTCAGAAGGGGCGTCCTATTGCATATTTCAGTGAGAAGTTGTCAGGAGCGAAGATGCGATACAGTACATATGATGTGGAGTTTTATGCTGTTGTGCAATCTATTAAACACTGGAGACACTATCTATTTCAGAAGGAGTTTGTTCTTTACACTGATCATGAAGCATTGAAGCATTTGCAAGGGCAAGACAAGATTTCAGCGAGACATGCATCGTGGATTGCATATCTGCAACAGTTCACTTTTGTTGTTAAACACAAGTCAGGGGTGACAAATCGTGTGGCTGATGCTTTGAGTAGGAGGAGTCATTTGTTGACTACGCTGAAAGTTGAAGTGGCGGGGTTTGAAATGTTGCCGGAATTATTTGTTGAAGATCCTTACTTCATGAAGTTTGTTGATAAAGTTAAGGAGGGAAAGACGGATGAGTTTTTGATGGTAGATGGTTTTCTTTTTAAAGGAAGTCGATTGTGCATCCCGGAGGGTAGTCTAAGAATGAAGATTATCAAGGAGTTACACGAAGAGGGACATGTTGGGAGAGACCGTACCTTGCAGTTGATTTCACAGTCCTACTTTTGGCCATCAATGAGGAAAGAGGTAGAAAGATTTGTGGAGAGGTGTCATATTTGTCAGGTTTCGAAAGGAACAGCGACGAATGCGGGGTTATATATGCCGTTACCTGTGCCTACCAAACCATGGGTTGATATCAGCATGGATTTCATGTTGGGATTGTCGAGAACTCAGAGGGGAAATGATTCTATATTTGTTGTGGTGGACCGGTTCTCGAAGATGGCACACTTTATTGCTTGTAAGAAAACGGCAGATGCTGTTCATGTTGCTCAGTTGTTTTTCAAGGAGATCTATCGACTTCATGGATTGCCAGAATCTATTGTGTCAGATAGAGATACTCGATTTCTGAGTCATTTTTGGTTGAGTTTGTGGAAAATGGTGGGAACAAAGCTGAAGTTTAGTAGTGCTTATCATCCGCAAACTGATGGACAAACGGAGGTGGTTAATCGATCGTTGGGAAACTTGTTGAGGTGTCTTGTTCAAGATAACCTAAAGAGTTGGGATGTGAAGTTATGCCAGGCAGAATTTGCCCATAATCATGCTGTGAATCGAAGTACTGGGTTCAGTCCATTCCAGATTGTTTATTCGAGCTTACCGAAGGGACCTTTGGATTTAACGGTAATACCACAATCAAAGAAGACAGTTAAGAAAGCTGCTGATTTTGTTGAAGGGTTGACGGAGTGCCATAGAATCGTTCAGGAACGATTGGAAAAGACAAATGAGAAGTACAAACAAATGGCGGATAAGAAACGAAGGAGTGTAGTCTTCAAAGAGGGTGATTTTGTTTACGCGGTATTGACGAAAGATCGTTTTCCAGTTGGGACTTACAACAAGTTGAAAGCTCGAAAGATTGGACCAGTAGAAATCTTGAAGAAAATCAATGATAATGCTTATCAGTTAAAGTTGCCAGATCACATTCACACTGCTGACGTTTTCAACGTTAAACATTTGATTCCGTACCATGGAGATGAGCTTGTTGAAAAAGAGAGAAGTACAAATTCGAGGTCGAATTTTTGTCAACAAGGGGAGGATGATGAAGCAGCATACCTAGGTTCGAAGACCAGAGGCTCCGACCTAGCTCCCACCTCAATTGCCGACCTATCCCCAATTGCCGACCTAACTCCAATTGCCGACCTATCCCCCAATTGCCGACCTATCTCCAATTGCCGACCTAACTCCAATTGCCGACCTATCTCCAGATTCCATCACGCGACCTTACTCCATTTCCGACCTAACACTCCACCGCGAACTAGCAAGCTCCAAGTCAATAGCCTCCGACCTAATCACCTTGTTACCCATTTCCGACCTTGCCCTAACTCGCGAACGAGTTATCGTATCTCCGACCTAACCCTTTCTCCGATCAAACCCCATGTCGCGACCGACCTAATCCCTCTGAGTTTCCCTAAATCGCAGGCCACCTTCATTAAGTAGATGCCGAGATAAGTTGTAGCTGAAGAAGAAAACTCGTGAGATGCTTTAATTCGCGAAGATATTATTGTTTTAAGTCGGATGTACTGTTTGCATAAGTCGCGTGTTATAGGTCGGTTCCGACCTATGGTTGTAAGATGTTGTTAAGTCGGTTGCCAACTTAGGAGTTGTAATTTTTTTCTTTCTGCTTGCGTGTTGTAGCCTATAAATAGGCGAGTTGTTTCATTTGTAAGGGTTGTTGAATATTGAATAAAATTCTCTTTTGTTAGCTTGTTGCTTTCAATTTCAATTGGTAGTCGAGTGTATCTCCTATCTCCACTTACGTCATTCGAGTGCGCTCGAATCATCGTTTGCTGAAGCCGATTCACGGAATCTTGTGCGCAAGATCAACGTTGAAGAATCGTAGATCTCTTTCCCGGTATCTTCGGATCAACGAGACAGAGATAGCTAGAGTTCGGCATCTTCGGATCAACGAATTCGGGCATTTCAGTATCCATCAATCCACAGATTGCTATTTACGTCGATTGAAGATCGTTTTGAAATATCCGCTGCGTCAGTATCGATCCGCCTTTTCCGCCTTGTTGATCGAGTCATTCCGAAAATTTTGCCGCGTTCGCATCCATGCTTACCGTGTCGACTCAGGCCCTCCTGATCCAATGGATACGAACGAGTTGCCTTCTAATGGATTCGAAGGACTTCAAGTCGATGGGTGTGATGTCTCTGCCATTCTGATCGACACGAAGGAGACGAATTCGAACATTTAGCCATATTCGATGGATACGATCTAGGGATAACTGAGGGACTTGAATACGACTTCGGCCGATAGATACGAAGTGGGGAGTAGTTGACTGATACGAAGTGGGACCTACTGATGGATACGAACAGCACATTTTACCTAACTTGTATCGATCATATCTCACTCGTACGAACTCCGATTATCCTGAAACTTGAAACGCTGGCTTCCATGGCTGTGCTTGTCATGTCTTGTTAATTGCAGCCCGATCCGGATTCGGACAAAATTCATCGATATCCATGGTGAACCTGCGATGCACAATCGATATTCATGACTAGTAATCATTGATTTTCAGTTAATTTTTGGGTTTCTCGGCTTTGCCAAAAGGTGGGATAACAATATGTTTCATATTAATTTACTTATAATTATGGATTTGATATTCAGCTAATCAAATTGTATATATTTATACTCATTCATCTTTACTTTATCCAATTTCTTTAACAAATAATAAGTTAGATTGTTCGGTTAAGATAATTTATTTAAATTAATATATTCAATGTTTCATTGTTTAGTCAAATATATATATTTGAAATTGACATTTTAAATCATATTATATACATATATGTGTACGTATATGTGGAATGTTTTTGTAATTAATCATGTTATTTGAGCAATATATTAATTATGTACTTTATAACAATCTTGTTTACATGTTGTTTATGTGTTTTTCAAATTTTTTAATAATAAAACTAAGGTACTTTGGTTATGAATATGTATATATTTCTTTTCATATAGATATTGAATATATTACTAATTAGTGTTTGTAAAGGAGGAAGTTGGAATCATCTAAAATATCACATTTCTTGTTTCCTTTTTTATCCTGATTTGATTAGATCTCGATCTAATATATGTTCCTTTCTTTCCATCCTCACTTATACACTAAGCATTCTCTTATTTTTAAGATATCTAATATTGTTATATAGATTGGTTTTCATATACATACACATACACACACAGATATATATATATATATATATATATATATTTATATATATATATGGCAACATAGATATCACTGATATGTATATATATATTTATATGCAATATATATAAATCCTGGCACATATGTATATGTATAGTTTACTTGATTATGTTATATTGTAATATCATAGAATTTATTAATTAAATTGGATCTAATATTGGTCAATAGATTATATAGGTCCATTTAGATTCAATTAGGGAAAATTTTCTAAAATTTACCCATTTTACCTATTGTGGTACGAACCGAGTTCCTTCACTATACCCATACCACAAAAGAGTATTACTAGGTAATATCATCTGATAATATAGAGGATGAGATGATAATGGTGATCATTGTGAATATTCCCTTAGGGTAACACTAGTACAAATTTCAGCACAAAATATACCATTATATACATAGATAGTCTCGGCACAAAGCAATAAACACTTGGGTTTCCAAGAAAAAACAAGACATAATATATTTCAGAGTACACGAGTCATATCGATATGCAACGGTAAAATATACAATTAAAAAAGTATACACATTCAATCTATAATTAAATATGAGTCAAAGACCTACTATATCTAGAAATATACTGATACTAGTCCATCTCATACATACATCCCAAAATATAATATCGAATAGTATCCATGAGGATGAAAAACTAATATGTATACATAATATAGTCATACTATGTATCTAGCCTCCAAAATGATGTCCCTAAAATACAATCAAGCTAGTCGGCATGTCCTTGTACTTGAAATGTCTCAGATTGACCCAAGTATTATCTAAATAATAAATGGGTTAGGCTTTGCTAGGGTAAAAGATGTTAGTATACAATAACTAGCATGGAAAATTATAACACAGTGATGGATATAATAACCATATCAATGCATAATTTGATATCACCATACCATGCATATCCATCATCACCAATACCACCATACAAATATAACTAGCATTAAACTAAACATGATCATAAGTGCGTGAAACAAGCTTACTTAATAACAAATGCATCAAAGAGATAGTCAAAGCTAGCACAACACATAATCACCCAAATACAACATATAAATAACCAATCATCTTACTGAATAAAAACCATAATCGGGTGAAATAAACAATTATTAATTAGGTAGACAAACACAACAAGTCATGCCCAATTGATGATCACACATGGAGACAAACATAACAGACAAGCATACAGTAAATCACAATAATGGTCAAGCACACAACAAAACATCGATAATAGATGAACACACAACAAGTCAATAATAATAGATGAGTACATATTAGGTCTCTAACAATAGATGAGCACACAATAAGTTTATGGGTAATAATGGCTCTCGTCTCATAATAGTCCTCCAATGGACTATAACATAATCTCATACGTTTATATAAATCAAACAACAATCCTAATGTGAGATATATACGCACATGGCACTGCTCTAGGAGTTTGCACTATAGCATACTCCTACAATCTTAAGTTACTTCAGTCATCGTGACACTTATATCAATCTGTATGTTATAGCATGTTGCAAGTCTATGATATGCATGGCTATAGCCCTCATCGCCTAATAGTAATAGACCATTTGTGTAACGACGCACCTTTTTGGACAGTTTAAATCGACAATAAACCACACATGTCGAATCCAAACCATTCAAAAGAGAGGATTGTTATGTGGTAAGTAAGAAAAAAGGAGAAAGAAATAAAACAAACATAGAATCTCACAACGGAATGATAAAATATAATAATCAAATAACAGTTCATGAAGCTGTTTTACAAATAACATTTGATTACACTTTTATAATATAGATCAGAGTACATACAGCAAGAATAAATAAATAATGTAGCAGAAAAACATGATGTAGAGGAATAAATATAATTAATAATAATAGTATATAAATCTCAGTCTTCGTCCTCCAGAAAAGCAGTCTTCGATATAATGAAAAGCTCAGACTGACCCGAGCGAATTGAAAATACAAAATACTCGAGTCAGAACTAAAAGATATTATGTAAGTTAAATCAACGGTAAATAAATATGAGTGTAATGGCGTCGGAGAGGTTTACGGGGTTTGACATCTCCTATCCAGTGTCAACGTGAGTGCAATAACTTAACATATGTTCGGGATTTCCATCTCTTTAGGATCCATTAAACTATCTACATACATCGTACAATACGCTATTATAATAGTGTCTACAGTAAAGTAAAGTATTAAAATAGCGTTAAGGCGTTACCCATATCCCCCTTAACACATTTTTATATATTCCCGTAGTCTATACAGAAACTGTAAGCCCCACCAAACTGATGAGATACTCAGAGAGCACTCCATAGATATGGTACAAAACAAACTCGTAGAGGGCGTGATAAGGCTTGTGACAAGGCACGCGAGGCAATGCCCACGGTAGGGTACTACCGTTTTGCGGATCCTAACTAGTGGTAACGCATAGCAGCTACTACCGCCCACCTCGGAACACACTCCCATAATCAAAATCGAGGGGTGGCCACCAAATCAATCACAAAGTCATAATATGGTATCGAAGAAATGTGCTCGATAGGAGGAGCGACCTCACTTAGTCTGGCATGGCTCCTGTTTTAGCCACATCAAGCTGACTCACGGGAGTCAGGGCTATGTAAATACCTCATATAGAATCGTTCGCCAAACCATCCTACTTCATTCTATAATCTCCACAATGTACATAGTTGTTGAAGTGGTTTTTGGTATTGGCAGAGAGTATGACAATATATGATCCCGGTCCCTTTAACAACCAAACGCTTATTTCACACCGGATGGTTCTTTTAAATTTCCAAAACTATTTCATAATTGATATCAAAATATCATATTCAATTCAAACCATATCACTTTCGGAATCATATTTACTTTCGAAATAATATCACCTTTGAAATCATATTTTCAAATAGGTTAAACTCTCATTTCAAATCATCATATTTACTCAAATATGTCATTTCACTGGAAAATATCATTTCAAATTCCAACTTAAGTTATAACGTCATTTTTCCATATCCGCTTTTAAATCAAGGATATAAATATAAACACTTCAACTTTACATAGTCCGAAATTTAGAAATAGTTTAGATAGTTTAATTATTTTAAAATAGTTTAACATAGTTTAAATTAAATTTTTAAATAGTTAGAATACTCTAAAAAAGTTTAAAATAGATTAAAATAGTATAATAAATTTAAAATAGGTTAAATAGATTTAAAATAAATTTAATAGAATTAAAATAGGTTAAATAGATTTAAAATGGATTAATTAGTTTATAATAGGTGTCAAGACCCAAAAGTCGACCTTCGAAAATCGGCACCCGTACTTCACTTGTACTCAAAATGCCGTAGATTCAAATGCCGAATCTGGTTCTCGGGAGCTTATAACACAGTTAAGTAAATAACACAGCGGAATAAAAGAATAATACATTGATATACAATATCTGATACAACAGAGTGATACAATGAATATCAATATACATCAGAGATATGATACAACAAATAGCAGCGGAATAGAAAACGATAACACCAGCAGCGGATAATCTTCATCTTCAAAGACAAATCCAGAAATAGCTTGAACTCCAAATAACGAGGCACAAAGATAAGCAAGTGCAGTCTGATCCAAAGACCGAACTAACTCCAGATAATCTACTAAACCTGAATATCTGAAAAACCCAACTCTAGACTGCCCGTGTGGAAAATGGTGGGCACCCAGAGTTTAGGAAAGGAACAATAAACTCCGGATCAGTCAAAGGACTGGTGTGAGCAACAAAAACAGTTTATCTTTAAACAAACACAAAAGGTTTTAAACATTGAAATCCGCAATGCTTTTGAAAAATGAAACTACCATAAGACCTCCCACCACACACACAATGCAAACGCAGAATTGGAGGAGATTTCTTCTTATGATAGTCAAAGATGCTTACTATGCAAAAAATCAAATCATTTTTGATATTATTATTAGTGCATAGTGTAGAAATCATTTCGAAAGTATAATATTAATCTTAGCCAACATACGACCAGTATCGTATGCCTACTATAGCTACCATCTAAACAGTGGTGACCACCGTACGTAAATGGCAGGTTCTACAACTAATACCGTACAAAGTTCGTATTGGAAGATGGATTTCCAACAAATGATCAGGCTAAGGAACTTCCTATCCACGATGGGTACGTCCCTGGAATAGACGACCCGAGAACCTAACCGGATCTCTGCCAACACAAGGCCGGGTTACCTCTGCAAAAATAGGTAACTACTGACACGCGTATGCCATCCCCCGATCGTCACCGATCTTCCCGAGGATCCCCGATTTCCAACAACCACAAAGTAATAAATTTGCAGCAACCACAGAGGTTAAGTATCTGGGCTCCATACCATGATACCACCTTTATCCAGAAGGAATGACATACACTAAGGGGCGCTACTCCCTAGAACCTTGCTGCATCTTTCCTGTTTTGACCATTTCCGGGGTGTGAGGCTCGATGAAGTCTCGTCCACAAAGCTACGCTTTCTACAAAGCCATGCTTCGGGTCAAACAAATGATCAAAGTAATGATCACAAAGATATAAGATCAAACAAATGATCATATCGCAAATGATCAATCAACGATCATTTCACAGCAACACTCAGCATGCCACATTACCAAATTGGGATATATCGCTGATAAATTTCAACTACATAACCTCTGAGCTCGTACGTCTCAGAGAAGGGTGTTAAGCTAAGAGAATAAATTCTCCGCCACCAAACAGAAATGTATTTGAAAGAAATCGGCTTTATATCTCAAAGTGTAATGTCAGACATGTATCCATACAAGTCTGTTCCGGGTTCGAACAGAACCGAAGGCACTTCTCACGAAGCCCTTGCAAATCCGGATAATTTCCAATCACGTCCGGACTTCCCGTCACTAAAGGTGATAAAACCTCTATATCGGGGATCGGCCGATGCAGAGTAACTCGACGGTAATCCTTCCGTTTTCAAAAATATCCGGTCTTCAACACCGGTCTTCAAATGCCATCCATATACGACGTATCACTATTCGGAATGGGTTATACGACCCAAAGGTCCTTTCCCGGCTAACCCGAATAGTGAGCGAAATTTTTAAAATCATATGGATATGGGATTTCAATTAAGTCACAACTTATTACCCAACTTTCTTTTCAACTGATTTAAGACAAATTACCATTTTTAAATCTTTAAACAAAAAGATTCAACCTTTATGGTTTAAACAGTTTCCACACTTTAATCTTTTAAACAAAAGATTCATTCATAGATTTTCCAAATTAATTTCCATTTAAATTTGATTAACTCGTTAAATCTTTAAGATTTAACTTATAGCTTTCAAAACAATCCCATTTCAAATGATTTAAACCAATCATTATTTTAAATCTGTTAAAAATAAACAGATTCAATTCATAGCTTTTCAAAACAATTTATTCATAACTTGGAAAACCATTTTCAATTCAATATTGAAATTCCTTTAATTAAACTGGAATTTCATTTCTTATATATACGAAAGCTTTTATCATTTGAAAACAAACAGTTTTCATTTCGGAAAATCTGATTCATTCGTACGAGTTAAAGTCTTTGGGTTAAATCCAAATTCTCAAAATTACATTATTAAATGGTTTACATTCAGATAAACACATTTATAACATTTTCAATCCCTAGTTTCAAATCATAGGATTCAATTTCAAACTTGAATTCAAATTTAAATCAAATTATTTAAATTTCCAAAACTCGATTAAGTTGTTCAAAATAACTTTTATCTTTGAAATTCTATTTCAAAAGCTTTTCATATAAAACCCCAAATTTCCAATTTCAAAATAAATTGAAATTAAAATTTCAATTTCAAAAACATCGATTTGAATTATCTGTGACTTAACCGATTTCCACGTGAAATCCATATTTGTGTGTGTAAAAGTGTAGTCCAGGGATTTTAACACACAATAGTGCAATATGATGAATCATCACATATCAGAATACAGAAATAAAATTCGATAAGCGGTATAAGAACAACGCTTATCGTTCATTCACAGATCATAGATATATAAAGGTCACAGATAAGTAAACTACAGATCACAACATAAATCAGGGTATATCACAAAGTATCACAATCAGAGATATCAAACAAATCAAATCAATCAACAGAATCCAAACATTCATAAGTAAAATTAATGAATTTATCTGACTAATCTAAATCAGATTTATTTCTTATGAATTTATTACTAATCTTGGTTAATTAACTTCAATAATTTACAAATCATTTTGATTAATTTTTCTTTAATTCATTAATTAACCATCAGTAATAAATGAATTAACCTTTAATTAAAATTCATCAACCTTAAATTTTCAAATAATTATCCTTTAGTTATTTAATTCACCATTTAATTTATAAAATTTCAATAAGTGATCGTCCCTAACCACTCACATAAATTAATAAATCATATTAATTACTTATCTTTAAATTAATTTCTTTAATTTATTAACCTTTACTTGATCTTTAATCAATCATTAATTAAGTAATTATTCTTTAAACATTTATTACTTAATAAACCATTAATAATTTAAGATCTAAAAGATAAACCATAATTTTCAACATATAAATTTTAAGTTTAAATAAAACTTTAAAAATTATCTTTTTATCACTTTTATTAATTAACTTCTCCTTATTTAATTATCTTAATTAATTAATTAACTAACCTTTAATTTATAATTAATTAACCCTTATTAGTTCGATTTTAAACTAAATCAATTATCTTAAAATATGGGTTAACAATATTAAAATTTAAATTTAGTTTTTAAAGTCAAAAATCTGTTTTTTATATCCAACCTGGGACCGACTTCGAGTTACACCCGAGAGAAATACCTAGGGGCTTTGAGTTTTCCCCCAATCTAACCCGATACCATGCTAAAACAACCCGAGCCTGCCTTCGAGTCAAACCCACAAATACCACGCGATCGACCCGAGCACCCCTCTTCTTTCCCAATCTTCTCGTCTTCCACAATCACTCAAATAACAACTGATACACCCAGATGCACGTACACGTGCACAAGGATTCCGGCCATCCTCGGCTAATGTCGCGACCATCCCCCAGTCGACAACCACCTTCTCTAACGAAACCACCACCTAGATCGCCGATATCTCCATCTAGAAAAAATCGAGTCTCTCGATCGAAAAAACTGGAACGAAGTATGATCCACAAATTCCCCTGCCGCCATCGATCACGTCAACTGGAACCCATGGCCCTCCTCCCAAAGCCGCTTCACGTTCCCTCGCTCCGATCCCCCTACATGCGATCGCCTCTGGTGCATCGCCGATGACGTACAAGCCCTGACAATCCCAACGACCAAAACTAACACCAAAACCCTAGATTGGCCTCGCGTGGCCACCATCGTCATCAGAAAAATTCTACACTATTTTTCCTGGAAACCCCAACGTTCCAGCCACCTTCACCATTAATCTCGACCCCTAGCACTACGCCGATCACCAGTAATCACCCAAAACCCATTTTTTGGTTAACCTCAGATTCCTCATTCAATTAAATGTTAAAAATCATGGATTTTGTTTTAAAAATCCTAATTTGCAACGTGGATTCAAGTTATAATCTTGAAACAACAAAACTTTAAAGTCGAGATTTTGAGAAGTTAAGATTCTTACTGTAATACTTCAGTCCAGTTAAACTATCATCAATTCCTACTTAAAATACTTTTACCACTTAATTCCTGTTGTTTCTAACAATCATTTGTTCAAACATTATTACACATAACAGATCAGAGGAGAGCAGTTGGTTTTCTTTTAAAATTTAGAACCCGAGAATCAAGGAACAAAGTAGACTTTTGTTCCAGGCAATGCACAACAACTTTCACATACAAATACACATAAATCCTATTTAAACAACCAAGCAAATACATATCATATTTCATCTTATGTAAATGCTGCATCCATCTAGATTTAACAGGTTTAAATTTTTAAATAAAACTGTTTACCAGAATGAAGTACAGAGGTAATATCCACAACAGACATGCACAGTTTATATCATTTCAAACATATCGCACACTTAAATCTACCTATGCTAGCGTTTCTTGTTTCAAAATTTTATAAGCAACAAATCCTGTATTTACTTAACTGTTTAAAATAAGAGTTTACTCACAGATAAAAGGATTTGTTTAGAAGTTTGCTCACCTGTAAAAACAGAGAACAGGGGACAGTCTTCTTATTTCTGGTTCCAGGTTTTAAATGCTTTGGTTTTGATTCCTGAAGCTGATGTTTTTTTTGAACTGCAACTTTGATTATGTTGAATTTGTTGCTTTGTAGGTTCGAATCAAGTTGATTCTTCTCTCAAGCTTTGAAGTTATTGAATTCATTTTCCAAATGTTTATGTTTGTTCAAGTTTTAAAGAGGATGCTTGCTTTAGGGGTTACTCAGTTTCGAATGATAAAAACTGAGATGAAGATGTTGATAGATATAAAAGAGGAGTTGTACAGGGTATACAATATTTATATTTGTTTGTACACTGGAGAGCAGAAACTTTGGAGGCTAATGCTTGAGTACTTGTTGTATATTATAATTTCTTTTGTACAGTTAGATCAGAGGAATGGAGGCTGATACAATTTAGTTTGTACAAATTTGCATAAAATTATCTATACACTTATGCTTTGTCTCGGCTGATAAAATATTTCATTATGTACTTTATGCTTCATATTATACTTTTACATTGTGTCTTGCATTTATTATGTTGTACCTTATGTCTACAATCTTTATACTTTATTATTTGTTTCCATCTTATCTCGGCTGTACAAAGCATGGAGATAGTTTGCTATCTTGATGTTTTCATATGTGTCTTGTTTTTCAAAAGCTTATGCAATTTTTTCCTTGTTTGTTTTATTTTTCTTTGTCTTAAGCTTTATTACTTTGTGGTGATGTTGATATAAATCAATTTTCTATTTTTAACTTACATTTTGTCTACATTTATTCATATTATTTTACTTTTATATTTATTGTTTTATATTTATTAGCTTAAGTATTTTGTATTTGCTTTTATTATTATTTTTCATTTGTTTTTAAACCATTTGTCTAAGAATTAAATTCAAATCAAATGTTCACATATATACAATATTCATTAAATTTAAAATGATTCATACAGAATATACTTGAATCCGGGGAAACTCGCTCCATTTTATCGATTTATTCCACAAATATTAATTCAAAATTAATAAATTATCATTTTAAATTTATATAAAATCCGGGGTCGTTACAAACTTCCCCCCTTAAAAGAATTTCGTCCTCGAAATTCGCAGGCACGAAACAAAGACAGATGAAGAATGTTTCATCTAATCAAACTGAACATTTATTCTGCATTTGGCTTACCAAATCAGAATATCAAAATCAGATACGAGAACGAATCTGTTGAATTCTTTCACACGATACTCGGGTTATCCAGATCTACGAAATATGCAGTGGCATCGGTTAGTTCGAAGTGATAACTAACCATTCGTAGAATATATTGGAATCCAAAGAATAGATAGATATATGGATATCATTCCTAAATTTTTTAACTTTAAGTTTAGAAACTAAATTATACCTATCAACCATAGCAATCAAAGCAACCAATTCATCCAAACAAACAATTTTGGTCCATCCGGAGTTTATATTCCATATTAATATATCGAATCTTCTTCCTGAATCTACCAGAAATCACCGAAGAATTGAGAAGAAAAATGCTGAACAAAAGAGATTGATAGAGAAAATATTGTTTCCTTGTGGGTACAGGGTATTGACCATTTATAATCGTATTCCCCTGTCCCCTATCTCATCCTCTTCTTGCACTCATACTCACTATCAGTGGATAGTAAGAGAATTTACGGAGGCGTACGGACAAATATCTGAGGATACTCATTCTAGAGTTTACTTCACTCTATCTCTAATGAGCTACTTAACGTGTTATACTCCTGAGCTAAAGTTCAACCTTAGCTCTGATACCAAATGTCAAGACCCAAAAGTCGACCTTCGAAAATCGGCACCCGTACTTCACTTGTACTCAAAATGCCGAAGATTCAAATGCCGAATCTGGTTCTCGGGAGCTTATAACACAGTTAAGTAAATAACACAGCGGAATAAAAGAATAATACATTGATATACAATATCTGATACAACAGAGTGATACAATGAATATCAATATACATCAGAGATATGATACAACAAATAGCAGCGGAATAGAAAACGATAACACCAGCAACGGATAATCTTCATCTTCAAAGACAAATCCAGAAATAGCTTGAACTCCAAATAACGAGGCACAAAGATAAGCAAGTGCAGTCTGATCCAAAGACCGAACTAACTCCAGATAATCTACTAAACCTGAATATCTGAAAAACCCAACTCTAGACTGCCCGTGTGGAAAATGGTGGGCACCCAGAGTTTAGGAAAGGAACAATAAACTCCGGATCAGTCATGGGACTGGTGTGAGCAACAAAAACAGTTTATCTTTAAACAAACACAAAAGGTTTTAAACATTGAAATCCGCAATGCTTTTGAAAAATGAAACTACCATAAGACCTCCCACCACACACACAATGCAAACGCAGAATTGGAGGAGATTTCTTCTTATGATAGTCAAAGATGCTTACTACGCAAAAAATCAAATCATTTTTGATATTATTATTAGTGCATAGTGTAGAAATCATTTCGAAAGTATAATATTAATCTTAGCCAACATACGACCAGTATCGTATGCCTACTATAGCTACCATCTAAACAGTGGTGACCACCGTACGTAAATGGCAGGTTCTACAACTAATACCGTACAAAGTTCGTATTGGAAGATGGATTTCCAACAAATGATCAGGCTAAGGAACTTCCTATCCACGATGGGTACGTCCTTGGAATAGACGACCCGAGAACCTAACCGGATCTCTGCCAACACAAGGCCGGGTTACCTCTGCAAAAATAGGTAACTACTGACACGCGTATGCCATCCCCCGATCGTCACCGATCTTCCCGAGGATCCCCGATTTCCAACAACCACAAAGTAATAAATTTGCAGCAACCACAGAGGTTAAGTATCTGGGCTCCATACCATGATACCACCTTTATCCAGAAGGAATGACATACACTAAGGGGCGCTACTCCCTAGAACCTTGCTGCATCTTTCCTGTTTTGACCATTTCCGGGGTGTGAGGCTCGATGAAGTCTCGTCCACAAAGCTACGCTTTCTACAAAGCCATGCTTCGGGTCAAACAAATGATCAAAGTAATGATCACAAAGATATAAGATCAAACAAATGATCATATCGCAAATGATCAATCAACGATCATTTGACAGCAACACTCAGCATGCCACATTACCAAATTGGGATATATCGCTGATAAATTTCAACTACATAACCTCTGAGCTCGTACGTCTCAGAGAAGGGTGTTAAGCTAAGAGAATAAATTCTCCGCCACCTAACAGAAATGTATTTGAAAGAAATCGGCTTTATATCTCAAAGTGTAATGTCAGACATGTATCCATACAAGTCTGTTCCGGGTTCAAACAGAACCGAAGGCACTTCTCACGAAGCCCTTGCAAATCCGGATAATTTCCAATCACGTCCGGACTTCCCGTCACTAAGGGTGATAAAACCTCTATATCGGGGATCAGCCGATGCAGAGTAACTCGACGGTAATCCTTCCGTTTTCAAAAATATCCGGTCTTCAACACCGGTCTTCAAATGCCATCCATATACGACGTATCACTATTCGGAAAGGGTTATACGACCCAAAGGTCCTTTCCCGGCTAACCCGAATAGTGAGCGAAATTTTTAAAATCATATGGATATGGGATTTCAATTAAGTCACAACTTATTACCCAACTTTCTTTTCAACTGATTTAAGACAAATTACCATTTTTAAATCTTTAAAAAAAAAGATTCAACCTTTATGGTTTAAACAGTTTCCACACTTTAATCTTTTAAACAAAAGATTCATTCACAGATTTTCCAAATTAATTTCCATTTAAATTTGATTAACTCGTTAAATCTTTAAGATTTAACTTATAGCTTTCAAAACAATCCCATTTCAAATGATTTAAACCAATCATTATTTTAAATCTGTTAAAAATAAACAGATTCAATTCATAGCTTTTCAAAACAATTTATTCATAACTTGGAAAACCATTTTCAATTCAATATTGAAATTCCTTTAATTAAACTGGAATTTCATTTCTTATATATACGAAAGCTTTTATCATTTGAAAACAAACAGTTTTCATTTCGGAAAATCTGATTCATTCGTACGAGTTAAAGTCTTTTGGTTAAATCCAAATTCTCAAAATTACATTTTTAAATGGTTTACATTCAGATAAACACATTTATAACATTTTCAATCCCTAGTTTCAAATCATAGGATTCAATTTCAAACTTGAATTCAAATTTAAATCAAATTATTTAAATTTCCAAAACTCGATTAAGTTGTTCAAAAAACTTTTATCTTTGAAATTCTATTTCAAAAGCTTTTCATATAAAACCCCAAATTTCCAATTTCAAAATAAATTGAAATTAAAATTTCAATTTCAAAAACATCGATTTGAATTATCTGTGACTTAACCGATTTCCACGTGAAATTCATATTTGTGTGTGTAAAAGTGTAGTCCAGGGGTTTTAACACACAATAGTGCAACATGATGAATCATCACATATCAGAATACAGAAATAAAATTCGATAAGCGGTATAAGAACAACGCTTATCGTTCATTCACAGATCATAGATATATAAAGGTCACAGATAAGTAAACTACAGATCACAACATAAATCAGGGTATATCACAAAGTATCACAATCAGAGATATCAAACAAATCAAATCAATCAACAGAATCCAAACATTCATAAGTATAATTAATGAATTTATCTGACTAATCTAAATCAGATTTATTTCTTATGAATTTATTACTAATCTTGGTTAATTAACTTCAATAATTTACAAATCATTTTGATTAATTTTTCTTTAATTCATTAATTAACCATCAGTAATAAATGAATTAACCTTTAATTAAAATTCATCAACCTTAAATTTTCAAATAATTATCCTTTAGTTATTTAATTCACCATTTAATTTATAAAATTTCAATAAGTGATCGTCCCTAACCACTCACATAAATTAATAAATCATATTAATTACTTATCTTTAAATTAATTTCTTTAATTTATTAACCTTTACTTGATCTTTAATCAATCATTAATTAAGTAATTATTCTTTAAACATTTATTACTTAATAAACCATTAATAATTTAAGATCTAAAAGATAAACCATAATTTTCAACATATAAATTTTAAGTTTAAATAAAACTTTAAAAATTATCTTTTTATCACTTTTATTAATTAACTTCTCCTTATTTAATTATCTTAATTAATTAATTAACTAACCTTTAATTTATAATTAATTAACCCTTATTAGTTCGATTTTAAACTAAATCAATTATCTTAAAATATGGGTTAACAATATTAAAATTTAAATTTAGTTTTTAAAGTCAAAAATCTGTTTTTTATATCCAACCTGGGACCGACTTCGAGTTACACCCGAGAGAAATACCAAGGTGCTTTGAGTTTTCCCCCAATCTAACCCGATACCATGCTAAAACAACCCGAGCCTGCCTTCGAGTCAAACCCACAAATACCACGCGATCGACCCGAGCACCCCTCTTCTTTCCCAATCTTCTCGTCTTCCACAACCACTCAAATAACAACTGATACACCCAGATGCACGTACACGTGCACAAGGATTCCGGCCATCCTCGGCTAATGTCGCGACCATCCCCCAGTCGACAACCACCTTCTCTAACGAAACCACCACCATGATCGCCGATATCTCCATCTAGAAAAAATCGAGTCTCTCGATCGAAAAAACTGGAACGAAGTATGATCCACAAATTCCCCTGCCGCCATCGATCACGTCAACTGGAACCCATGGCCCTCCTCCCAGAGCCGCTTCACGTTCCCTCGCTCCGATCCCCCTACATGCGATCGCCTCAGGTGCATCGCCGATGACGTACAAGCCCTGACAATCCCCACGACCAAAACTAACACCAAAACCCTAGATTGGCCTCGCGTGGCCACCATCGTCATCAGAAAAATTCTACACTATTTTTCCTGGAAACCCCAACGTTCCAGCCACCTTCACCATTAATCTCGACCCCTAGCACTACGCCGATCACCAGTAATCACCCAAAACCCATTTTTTGGTTAACCTCAGATTCCTCATTCAATTAAATGTTAAAAATCATGGATTTTGTTTTAAAAATCCTAATTTGCAACGTGGATTCAAGTTATAATGTTGAAACAACAAAACTTTAAAGTCGAGATTTTGAGAAGTTAAGATTCTTACTGTAATACTTCAGTCCAGTTAAACTATCATCAATTCCTACTTAAAATACTTTTACCACTTAATTCCTGTTGTTTCTAACAATCAGTTGTTCAAACATTATTACACATAACAGATCAGAGGAGAGCAGTTGGTTTTCTTTTAAAATTTAGAACCCGAGAATCAAGGATCAAAGTAGACTTTTGTTCCAGGCAATGCACAACAACTTTCACATACAAATACACATAAATCCTATTTAAACAACCAAGCAAATACATATCATATTTCATCTTATGTAAATTGTAACAACCCGCATTTTTTTGACCGTTCAAGTCGACAATAATCCACACATGTCCAACTCAAACCGTTCAAAAAGGCAGATGGTTATTGGGGTTAAATAAGAAAAGAAAGAAAGAACAGAAACAAACTCAGAATCTCGCAGCGGAAGGATAAAGTATAATAATAAAATAACAATTCATGAAGCTGTTAAATAAACATTGGAATATTATTATACAACAATAATCAGAGTTACATACATTCAGAGTAATACAATAATGCAGCGGAACATAGTACAATGCATGGATATAGTAATAGTAAATATACCAAATCTTCGTCTTCGTCCTCCAGAATAATCTTCAATCTAAACTGAAATGCTCAGGCTGACCCGAGCGTAATGAAAAACAAAACACTCGAGTCAGGACTAAAATATCTTATGTCAGTTAAATCGAAATGGATAAATATGAATGCAATAACTTAAGAGATGTTACGGGTTTTTCCATCTCCCAAGGATCCGTTAAACTATCTACTACATAGTATGTACGCTATATACACTAGGGTCTAATCAGTAAGGTAAGATATCAAAATAGCGTTAAGTCGTGGCTCATTCCACCCTTAACACATTTTTATTCCCAATAGCATATACAAGACCGTAGTTTCCCCAAAACCGGAAGTCACCAGAGGGCAATCCATATACTCAAGGTACAAACCAAAACGTAGTGGTCGCGAATAGGATAATCAGTATGACAAGGTACATGAGGCAATACCAACTAGGATACTAGTAGTTGCGTGATCCGGACTGATGTTGGGCATAGCAGCTACTACCCCAACACCGCGAAACAACACTCCCAAATCGCGGGGTGCACCCAAATCGAATCACAAAAGTAATAGACATGGTATCGAAGGAGTGTGTCCGCTAGAGATGGCGATCCTCAATGGCCCGGCGCGGCTCCTGTTTTAGTCATGTCAGGGGTCATCCAAAATCGTTCTCTTTCTTCAAATCAACACGTTCACCAAAACCATCCACTTCGTTCTGGATCAACACTCCACGAATATAGTTATTAAAGTGGTTTTCGGTATCGACAGAGAGTATGTCCATATCCGATCCCGGTCTCTTTAATAACTACGTTATATTTTTCACACCGGTTGGATCTTTTACATTTCAAATCGATTCATAATTGATATCAAAATATCATATTCGCTTCAAAATCAAATCCATTTCAAAATCATCATATCTACTCAAATATACGATTTCATTTCAAAATCATTTTTCGCCTCAATATCTCATTTCGATTTCAAAATCAATTTTCGCCTCAATATCTCATTTCGATTTCAAAATCATTTTTCGCCTCAAAATCTCACAAAACGATTCACATAAACTCGAATTCCAAAATTTAAAATTTAATCAAATTTCAAATCATTAATTTCAACTCGATTCAGCTTCTCAATAAACCATTTCAAATTATCAATTTCAAATACATATTTGAACCACAAAATAAGCCATTTCAGTTTCAATATATTTCGAAACTTTAAATACGTCACATTTCAAAACAGCTCATATATTTATATAAGAATATAAGATTCGCTTTAAAACCATTTCGTATTCAAATTAGAATATACTTCAAATTAAACATCCGTATTAAGTAGTTTACTTAATTTCTGTAGCAATTCCAATTCAATAAACTTAGATTCACATTCGGATTTCAAGAATTCATTTAAGTATTACATTCCAAATCAATTTCAGTTCAAATCACATTCAAATCAATTTTATCTTCAAATTTAATTCAATAGTTTCAATTTAGTCCAATTCACAAATTTCTTTGAATTTCAATTAAATTCCAAATTAATTAAATCTCAATTTCAAATCAATTTTCAATTCCAAACTCAACTTGAAATATCATTTCATATAAATTTTCTTAGAAATATTCAGAGTTCGATTAAAAGTCCAATCTTTTAAAACAAATCAACTTTCGAAAATTTACGCCGTATTTCGATTTTTTCTTAAAATCTAAACTTCGAATAATTAAACAATTTCATTTACCAAGTTTAAATTCCAACATTTCGAGCTTCAATTCAAAATAATTCAATTTCCATAAATGGATTTTTATTCTTAAAATCAATTCATTTAAATAATTTCAAAACAATTTTTTTTAAAATCATTTAATTTAACCATCCCGGTGTCCGTATATAATTTCCTAACCTATGGCCAAGTGGATAATTATTTCAATTTTAATTTCAAGGATGGACATATATCATTTCAATCCAAATAGATGTCATAGGTATATCATTTCAACCTATTTCTTAATTTATTCGAAATGATTCAGTTTACAGTTTATATGCAATAAACAATATACATGATGATAGCATGATATATCAAAATAAATAAACAACCAATATCGACCATTAGCATCCATCACAACAAATCAACCATAAAGCCAATAACATTCACAACAACTTCATAATTATCAATATCAGGTAATTTGATCGCAATTAAATTTTAACTTCAATTTGACTGTCAATTTAATTTTCAACGGTGAATTCAAATGAGAATCTATATGACAATTAAATTTTTATCAAACAACGACAAATAAATCCATATTACTTCATAATGTCAGATTTAACTACCATAAAGATATTCAGTCAATTGTGAGCGTATAAACACTCACCTTGATTTTTACGATTTTAAATCAAATCGAACGACGTTCGATTTAACTCAAAATTTTCTCTAGCTCCAAATGATTCCGATCCAGCTGCATAGCGTAGTGCTAGTCCATATGATTCCAATGCATCTTGTTTCGCGCAAAACGGACCTCGTATGAAAAAGTTATGATTTTTCAAAGTTTGTATGAATTTAAATATACAATTTCAGCTTTATTTTTATTTTTCTAACCCTAGATCAGATCACGGCCGTTCATTTCTGCATCTTCAGATCTGGGTCGTCCCCTTCATCTTCCTCTTCAACGTGATAAACACGTACAACACAAACCCATAGCCGCCTTTACTCCATGAATTTTCACGACCAAACCGAGCAACTTGAAGACGATCAGGTTACACCACTTCGAAGCCACCGCCTTACTCCACCTTCACCTGGAATAGCTTGAAGCTCGGCCTCCTCCTCTGCCTCGAATTGCGTAAAAAACACAGCCCCTTCATGCTCGATTTCCCGTTGACTCGAAGCTCTGTTTTCGATCATCTCCGTATGGATTTGAAGCTCTCGTCGTGCTCTACAACTTTCGTGTTGGAAGTTTTCTCTAATTATCGACGGATTTTGAGTAATTGAGGGGAGAAGATTCGTGCATTTCTGGCCATTGAAGTATAAGTGGCGGCTGGCTTGAAACCCTAGCCTTTGTTTGCAAATTGTGAAATGGAGGGCCTTTTATAGAAAATTGCAAAACACTATTCACCCAAAATTTTCCGAACTCCAAACGAAGCGTGCCGGCTGGCGTTTCTAAGGTTTACCCCACGTTCCGAACACAATGGAACAGGTTTCGGAAGCTAATTCGATCGTATGTGTGAGTTATGGCAATAAACGATCGATTTAAAATTAAATCGGTTAATCAAATTTCTGCGCATTTGGGCTCGCCCCGGACAAACGGTAAATCCGATTGACACGAAATTTGAAACCTTACAATAATATGACATTACGGATCCAATGAAACCGGTTTCGTCGAAATCCGAGACTTTTTGAAAAATGACTATTTTCACTCGCCGAATTAATATTAAAAACAATTCGATGCGTTTCGAGCTGCCACGGTCAAACGATAACTCCGATTACTACAATAATTGAAATCCGACAATAACAAACTATTACAGATCCAATGGAACAAGTTTCGTTCAATTCTGAGACTGTTCGAAAAATGTCTATTTTTCAGTCGAAAATTAAATATTAAAATATTCAATTTTCACGAATTAACTTTAAATTCAATTTTAAAAGTTCTATAACATTACTATAACTCCAATATGATAAGATAAAATTTTACAAATCATTTTCAATCATATTCAACTCGATTTTCAATTATTTATGAAATTTAACTTATTAAATTATCGATTTAATTGTCTAATTAAATCCAATATTCGAAAAATAAATTATTCGACTGTTTAATTTCAATATAAAATTACAAATTTTAAATTATTAACCTTTTAAATCAAATTTCAATTGTTCACAAATCTCATTTTTAATTTCACAGTAATTAACAATCTTTTACAATGTAGTTTTCCATTATAAATCCAATATAAAAGATTATATTAGATTCAGCGTTCAATTATATTGTAATTCAAATTTAAGTTATTTAATTCCAAATGAATTCTTTTATTTCGATTTACACTTTCATTATTGAATCAACCATTTACTTATACATTATTATCAATAGTTTATAATTCATTTACTTTCATTTTCTTCAGCTATCATCTTATTTAAATTCACAGTAATATTAAATTACATTCATTTACGTTGATTTCCATATTATAACTTCAATATTAAATGCAACATTTTATTTATTTCGTTGTTTACAATCAAATTCAATTCATTATTTACATTCACTACAAGTTAACATCCATATTTAATTTATAAATAAGTTATTTCAGAATTCAGTTTTGTATTTTAACTTGTAATTCACATTTAACAACACAAAATTTTATTTCCTTCGGATTTTTATCAAAATTTTCATTTTAATTCGTATTTTTAAAGTGTTAAAAATACGGGTCGTTACATTCTCCCCCACTTAAAACTTTTCGTCCTCGAAAAGGAACGGAGAAGGGGAAACCATCATTTAGATATAATTCATTCAAAATATTCTACTTATTTGCAAAATTTAGTTATAGGATTCTTTTTTTTAAATCTCAAAATTTTCTAACTTCCGGATTTTTGAAAAATTTCGGCAGCACCTCCTTTGCGCGGCTAGGACCGAAAAATTTCACAGTGGTAATAATTGCATGATATACATCTCATTACAAGAATGAGGCATCCCAAAACATGGGGAACACAATAATATATCACAACATAAACTGTAATCCGAGAACATAACTTTTATTTAGCGTTTATTAGCATTTTAACTTATATTTTGCATTAAGCGCAGAAGCGAGCTCCACAAGCGAAGCGCAACCCCTTTGCTACCTACTAAAATGCTCAATAACCAAGTTAGAACCATGCATATAAAGATAGATCGATATACTTATCATAAACGACACACAAATTACATGTTTAGCTTCAAAACTGAAATTCCAATTCCAGGACAGCAAACGAATCTCAGTTTTTGGTCACCTAAACGATAAAATTTGACAACGGAATCTAAACAAAAGTTGTTGCATTCGTTTCAGGCTTTCCGGAATGTCCAAAATCATTGAATTCGGACCTTCCATTCAAAAGTTACGACAGTTTTACTAAATAGATACGCCTCAGCCTGGCAATGAATTGCGCAGGTCAGCGACGTTCACCCACGTTTTCGATCTTCTAAACGACATCAAAACACAAAAAACTTAAAACAAAAGTTTTAGCTTAAGTTCTTAGCTTTCCAGAAAGTGCAAGATCATCAAATTCCGATGAACCAGAAAAAAGTTATGGCGAAAATACTAAGGGTATATGCTACTGATTTTACTTATTTTTACACAGGACAGCGAGTAACATTCAAGTTTTTAACCTAGTAGATGAAGGAATTTCTCAAGACACTCTAAACAAAAGTCGTGCTACAGTTTCTAAGCTTTCCGAGAAGTCTAAGATCGTCGAATTCCGTCTGGCCATTTAAAAGTTATGGTTGTTTTCGTTTCAGCATATATTGGACAATTTTGGATTTTTCCAAAATTTGCTTTTATTTCTTTCAAAGTACAAACCATCAAACTTCAAATTTTCTAAAGAACAATCATAAACACAAAGTTGTTTATTTTCTGATTTATCCATGAAATAAGTTTACATTCGATTTGTTTCCGATTTATTCAAGTTTGTTTCATTCATAATTTAAATTCAAGTCAAATTGCTCAAATTTAATTTGAATTCAATTATATTTAATTTCACTTTGCTTCAAATTTGAATTTAATTATTAAAAAAAAAATTATTCCGTTTATTCAATTCCATTTACACTAATGAATTCTATTTAATCAATTATCATCCATCTAACAACCAATGCATATCAAACATTAACATCCATCCAAAATCTACACTAAATCAATTTTACATTTCCAAGTCAAAATTTTAATTTCATACACTTCCAAGTTTATTGACATTTAGTTTCATTCAAATTTAATTAGTTTCCATTTACTAATTTTAAATTTAATTAATTTTAAATTTAATTCATTTTACAACTTAAATTTCCTTTATATTTACAACTATCAATAGATCTTCATATTTTATTATTCGCAATCACACTTGTATATTATTCATTTACTTATCTTCATTAGCATTTTAAACTTTTTAAGTATTTGGTAAGTTATAGTTATGCAAATAGAATGTAGTTAAACAACATACAACCGCTTTTCATTCAAAGTTGAGTGTTATACCTATTAATAAATTTTCAATTTATTATTTTCCAAATTAAGGGTTACTACTACAATTTTAAATAAAAAAAAATTTCTAACATTTAAATTCAATTTCACCCTTTCCAATTCATAAGTTTCTAACAATTCAAGATTTACTTTAGTTTAATAATTAAAATCATTCCTCATTCGAGAACTTAAGAATTTCAACTCCGGTTTCATTTCAAATCAAGTTTTGGAATAATCCATACTTATAAAATTTATATATCAAATCTTACTATAAAGAATACAAAATAAAATTCAATTTTTTTATCAAAACAGGGTTTAGAAAAACTATTAAGTGATCTCCCCCACTTAGACTCTCGAAAATAAAGTCGATGATGCGTGCACTCATCACCGGAATCATTTTCTAGTGTCAAGAGGGGAGTATAACACTTACTTCATTTGAAAATCCTTTGAAAACAATTTCTAATCGAATATACTATCATATAATACTTATATTATACATTTCAAATTTTTGATAATAAATTTTCAAAACACCGGAATTTAAATTCTCCATCTTAATTTAAATTCATTTTTATTTTATTTTATTTACCATTTATATTCATTGTCAGTCATATTTACAAGTTTCATTCCTTAAAATCGTCTAATAGTCAATAGTTAGAAATATTGACTAATCAACAATAAACGATGATAATCTAATATTATCATCTCCTAACAACCAATACAATCAACATTTATAAATTTTCAAGATAAGTCTTTTATATATAGAATATAATCCAAAACAATATTATGTCAATCTGTCCTATTCGAGTGTTTAGAAATTCCTATCGATGCCTTGGCGTCCCAAGTACCAACCAGAATTCATAAATACTCAACGGAACAAATTAACACAATATAAAATCATTTTTATATCAAAATTACAAATACGCTCTCTCATATACACTCAACTCATTCATATAGTTTACCTCTATTTCAATGAGTTATTCCCCACAAGAGCCAAGGTTTATCGCTAAACCAAAGCTCTGATACCAACTGTAACAACCCGCATTTTTTTGACCGTTCAAGTCGACAATAATCCACACATGTCCAACTCAAACCGTTCAAAAAGGCAGATGGTTATTGGGGTTAAATAAGAAAAGAAAGAAAGAACAGAAACAAACTCAGAATCTCGCAGCGGAAGGATAAAGTATAATAATAAAATAACAGTTCATGAAGCTGTTAAATAAACATTGGAATATTATTATACAACAATAATCAGAGTTACATACATTCAGAGTAATACAATAATGCAGCGGAACATAGTACAATGCATGGATATAGTAATAGTAAATATACCAAATCTTCGTCTTCGTCCTCCAGAATAATCTTCAATCTAAACTGAAATGCTCAGGCTGACCCGAGCGTAATGAAAAACAAAACACTCGAGTCAGGACTAAAATATCTTATGTCAGTTAAATCGAAATGGATAAATATGAATGCAATAACTTAAGAGATGTTACGGGTTTTTCCATCTCCCAAGGATCCGTTAAACTATCTACTACATAGTATGTACGCTATATACACTAGGGTCTAATCAGTAAGGTAAGATATCAAAATAGCGTTAAGTCGTGGCCCATTCCACCCTTAACACATTTTTATTCCCAATAGCATATACAAGACCATAGTTTCCCCAAAACCGGAAGTCACCAGAGGGCAATCCATATACTCAAGGTACAAACCAAAACGTAGTGGTCGCGAATAGGATAATCAGTATGACAAGGTACATGAGGCAATACCAACTAGGATACTAGTAGTTGCGTGATCCGGACTGATGTTGGGCATAGCAGCTACTACCCCAACACCGCGAAACAACACTCCCAAATCGCGGGGTGCACCCAAATCGAATCACAAAAGTAATAGACATGGTATCGAAGGAGTGTGTCCACTAGAGATGGCGATCCTCAATGGCCCGGCGCGGCTCCTGTTTTAGTCATGTCAGGGGTCATCCAAAATCGTTCTCTTTCTTCAAATCAACACGTTCACCAAAACCATCCACTTCGTTCTGGATCAACACTCCACGAATATAGTTATTAAAGTGGTTTTCGGTATCGACAGAGAGTATGTCCATATCTGATCCCGGTCTCTTTAATAACTACGTTATATTTTTCACACCGGCTGGATCTTTTACATTTCAAATCGATTCATAATTGATTTCAAAATATCATATTCGCTTCAAAATCAAATCCATTTCAAAATCATCATATCTACTCAAATATACGATTTCATTTCAAAATCATTTTTCGCCTCAATATCTCATTTCGATTTCAAAATCAATTTTCGCCTCAATATCTCATTTCGATTTCAAAATCATTTTTCGCCTCAAAATCTCACAAAACGATTCACATAAACTCGAATTCCAAAATTTAAAATTTAATCAAATTTCAAATCATCAATTTCAACTCGATTCAGCTTCTCAATAAACCATTTCAAATTATCAATTTCAAATACATATTTGAACCACAAAATAAGCCATTTCAGTTTCAATATATTTCGAAACTTTAAATACTTCACATTTCAAAACAGCTCATATATTTATATAAGAATATAAGATTCGCTTTAAAACCATTTCGTATTCAAATTAGAATATACTTCAAATTAAACATCCGTATTAAGTAGTTTACTTAATTTCTGTAGCAATTCCAATTCAATAAACTTAGATTCACATTCGGATTTCAAGAATTCATTTAAGTATTACATTCCAAATCAATTTCAGTTCAAATCACATTCAAATCAATTTTATCTTCAAATTTAATTCAATAGTTTCAATTTAGTCCAATTCACAAATTTCTTTGAATTTCAATTAAATTCCAAATTAATTAAATCTTAATTTCAAATCAATTTTCAATTCCAAACTCAACTTGAAATATCATTTCATATAAATTTTCTTAGAAATATTCAGAGTTCGATTAAAAGTCCAATCTTTTAAAACAAATCAACTTTTGAAAATTTACGCCGTATTTCGATTTTTTCTTAAAATCTAAACTTCGAATAATTAAACAATTTCATTTACCAAGTTTAAATTCCAACATTTCGAGCTTCAATTCAAAATAATTCAATTTCCATAAATGGATTTTTATTCTTAAAATAAATTCATTTAAATAATTTCAAAACAATTTTTTTTAAAATCATTTAATTTAACCATCCCGGTGTCCGTATATAATTTCCTAACCTATGGCCAAGTGGATAATTATTTCAATTTTAATTTCAAGGATGGACATATATCATTTCAATCCAAATAGATGTCATAGGTATATCATTTCAACCTATTTCTTAATTTATTCGAAATGATTCAGTTTACAGTTTATATGCAATAAACAATATACATGATGATAGCATGATATATCAAAATAAATAAACAACCAATATCGACCATTAGCATCCATCACAACAAATCAACCATAAAGCCAATAACATTCACAACAACTTCATAATTATCAATATCAGGTAATTTGATCGCAATTAAATTTTAACTTCAATTTGACTGTCAATTTAATTTTCAACGGTGAATTCAAATGAGAATCTATATGACAATTAAATTTTTATCAAACAACGACAAATAAATCCATATTACTTCATAATGTCAGATTTAACTACCATAAAGATATTCAGTCAATTGTGAGCGTATAAACACTCACCTTGATTTTTACGATTTTAAATCAAATCGAACGACGTTCGATTTAACTCAAAATTTTCTCTAGCTCCAAATGATTCCGATCCAGCTGCATAGCGTAGTGCTAGTCCATATGATTCCAATGCATCTTGTTTCGCGCAAAACGGACCTCGTATGAAAAAGTTATGATTTTTCAAAGTTTGTATGAATTTAAATATACAATTTCAGCTTTATTTTTATTTTTCTAACCCTAGATCAGATCACGGCCGTTCATGTAATATCCCGGAAATTTGGCAATATCAATTTAATAATCATTATTTATAATTAAATTGATTTGTTAATTTATTTTATAAATTGACAAGTTTATTCATTTTAAATGTTAATAATATTTTAAATTGACAAGTTTATTCATTTTAAATGTTAATAATATTTTAAATTGACAAGTTTATTCATTTTAAATGTTAATAATATTTTAAATTGACAAGTTTATTCATTTTAAATGTTAATAATATTTTAAATTGACAAGTTTATTCATTTTAAATGTTAATAATATTTTAAATTGGCAAGTTTATTTCTTTGAAAACTAATAACATTTTAATTTGGGAATATCTTTTCTAACAATTTTAAATTGAGAAGATTTATCTTTCTAAAACTTATATAAATGTTTTATACTTATACCGTATATATATATTGGTATATATATATTGTGAATAGAGAATCTTTTGTTTAAATAAAAGATTGAATTTTCAAATTGTAATATATATGTATGTATATGTTATAATTTGATATTGTTTGAAATTTATTTTAATCTATTGATAATTTATATATGTATGAATTGTGATTTAAAGCTTTGTTTTGAATTTAATATTTTTCAAAAGCTAATTAAGGTTAATTTTATATTTTCAAAACATAAGATAAATATTTAGCTTAAATTTGATTTAATAAAAGTTCTATTTTGTTTCCTTTTAAAAATACTTAAATTAAAATGGTTATAATATATATATATATATATATATAAAGATATAAATAAGCTTTCTTTTAAAATATCTCTTGAATTAGAATGGTTTGTAAACATATAAAAGAAATAAGACATATGTAAAATATAAATAATTTTAACATAGGTAAATACAAATTCACATTTTTCACAAATATATAAACATAAATACTTTTGTATTAAGGGTTTAGACATAATTATACTTGTTTTAACATTTGTAAGAAATTTAAACCATGAATGTACATTTGTCTAAATGGTAATAAAACAAGTGGCAAGATTTATTTTCTTTAAAATTGAATTAAATGTTGTAAAAGAGAAACCTGGTTAATTGTTTCCAGTTCAAAAGTTTTCAGTTCAAACTTTCTCAAATTTATTTTCTTCTTCAAACTGAAATCAAAGAAACTAAAAGCAAATCAAAATCTGAAACCTGAAATTCAAAATCAAGCAAAGTTCTTCACAACAATTAAAACTGCAACTTCAACCTGCTATTCAAATAAAGTTCAACTGCAAGTCAGATCTGTTCAACATTTTAAATCAACAAATCTGTAAGCATGCAAAGGCATTCAAATTCAACAGCAAGTTCAACATCAGTTTGTAAGCATGCAAAGATTTTCATCAACAAAACACTTCAGATATTCGAGCCTGGAACATGCTCACTGTTCTCTGCTTTATTATCTGGTGAGTAAACCTTAAACTTAAAAACAGTTTTAAAAATCTGTTGTGATGGATGCATGTGATGAATGTTTTATGTAAATTGTGTTGCTTAGTATATGATATGAATGCATGTTTATATATATCTGAAATGTCTGTATGCCTGTGAATGTATATATACAAAATCTACTTCTCTGTTTCTATTGGTGAGTAAATGGAATTTTTCTAAAAACAGTTAAATCTTGATCTTAACTTAGTTTTGTGTTGGATATCATGATGTTAATGAATTGTTTGAACTTAATTTGGATGCATGTCTGAACATTTGTGCTTGAATACTGTATTGATAATTTGTTATTACTGTGTGCTCATAACAGTTCAAAATTTTCTAATAAATTCAAATGCTTGTTCTTGAATTCGAATTAGACTACGTAGTGTAAATAGAAGTTGTTTATAATCGAGTAACCTATCAGTTAAAAATAGTATAGGAATTTAAATTAAATGATTAGCTCTTTTTTTTTTCAAATTTACAGTAAAAATCTTATTATGGTCAAAAATTAATAGAATCAATTTTAAGAATTGATTGCAGGATTGAATTCACTATAGGAAATCATGAATTTTAGTATGTATATCAAGATTTTTAGATTTGAATTTCGAGAGAATTTGGGGCTTGATTGTTTTTGGCATTATGGCCAATTCACGGTGAACGGCGACGATCGACGTGCCGTGGGTGAACTCGAAGGTAGAGGGGAAGTAGTGAGCTTGGGAAAAATCTTTCGTGAATTTTTTTGTGAGTGAGTTGGTCGCAATTGATCAAGTTAGGGTTTAAGACCCTGTTTTTCTCGTGACGTTCATCTTGGTTTCGCGGCAACGAAGGACAACCGGAGGCGATCGCGGTCATTGTCGTAGGTTCTGGAGGTTGTGGCGTAGCTACGGTGGAAGTCGTGGGTTGTCTCGAAGCTTTGGTTGCCGGGGAGGGTTGGTTTTCCGGTGTTGGTGGTTTCAAGCGAATGGGTTTGAGAGTCAAAATTTGATTCTCAATCGAATTGAGTTTTCTGGATCTCGAGAGTTGTTGTAGGACTCGATTTCGACTTAGTGGAGGCCGGAGTGGAGTTCGCCGTCAACTGGGGAGGAAGTGCACGTTGATGTGCACGGTTTTCGTGCACCAGTATTTGGCATTGGAGAAGAAGGTTGGAGGCTCGAGTTGCTCGTGTGTTTTTTTTCCAGGAAAGTTCGAGTTTTTCTCGAAGCAGGTTGAAGAGTGAGAAGCACGGGGTAAAACAGGGGTTTTACTCGGGGTTGACGCGTGAGTTCTGGGAGTTCGCTCGAGTTTTTGGGTGAGGTAGATTTCAGTGGTTCAGATTTTAAATATAACAGAATGTTTAAGTTTTAAAAAGCAAAGTTAAACAAGTTTTCACTTGTAAAAGAAATGGTTTTTAAAATAAATGTTTTAACAAGTTTTAATATTTAAATAGATAAGTTTTTAAAGGGTAAATAAATAGATTTTCAAATGGTTATTTGTATTAAAGTTAATTTAATAACTATGGAAGTTTAAAGATTTTGAAAGTCGAGAAGGAGTTTAAAATGTTTTAATTATAATTAATTTCTAAAATTGTTTTATTTTAAATGAAGTTTAAATAATAAGGATTTTAGTAAATCAATTATAATAAAGAATTTATCTTAAGTAATTAAGAGATTTAATTAAATTAAGATAATTAATATGGAAAGATAATTAAATTATTTAATTAAGATAAATGATTTCTTAATTAAAGATCTTTTAAATATAAGGATTAAGAAATTAGTTCATTTATTTAAATAATTAGTTAAATAATTAACTAAGTAATTAATTAGTAATTATTAAAGATAATTACTTATAAATTAATTTAGTATAATTACTTGATGAAGTAATTAAGAAATAATTACTGGATATAATTTAGTAAAGATAAAATATTTAAATAAAGTAATTAGAGGATAATTATTTTATTAAATGAAAATGATTAAGAGTTAATCACTTGTTATTAATTTAATAATTTATTAAATTAAATTAATTAAAGGATTAGATTAATCAAAGATGATTAATAATTGTGGTTTAATTAAGGTTAATTAATAATGTAATTAATTATTTGTGAAGGTAATTAATTAAAGTAATTAATTAATGGAATTAATTAAGGGAAGTTAATTACTGGATTTTATTAATCAAAGGTGATTAATAATTATGGATTAATTAAGAATAATTACTTAATGTAATTAATAAATAATTAAAGATGTAATTAGGGATCATTAGTTATAATTAATTAATGATTAAGAGTTGATTAATTAAGATTAATTAATCAAATGATAAGTGATTAATTGTAATTAATTAAGGATTAAAGTAATTGATTTTAATTAATTAATTAATGAAGTAATTAAAGGTTAATTACTGTATTGGTTAAGAATAATTAATTTGTGAAATTAATTAAGGATAATTACTTAAATGTAATTAAAGTATAATTAATCAAGGTGATTAATTAAATGGATAATTAGAGAAAGATTAATTAATTTATTTGTAATTAATTAATGATTATATAAGTAAGATTTATGATGAAGTGATTAATTTAATTTATTTTAAATTAATTAAGAGAAGAAGTAATTAATTTAATTCACTTTAAATTAATTAAAGATAGAGATAGTTAATTTAATTCATTTTAAATTAATTATGTTGTGATTAAGTAAATCATTGCTTATATAAGAATGAATGACATTGATTGTCTTGAATGGATGTAATCTCAGAAATGAGATAAGTAATGTTGTGTGGTATGAATGCTTGGTTGCATTATGATGGTAATATAGATTAACTATTGTGATGTTGATATGGATTACCTATTTGGTTATGAATCATCTGTTTAAATGATAATGTGATTATCAATTGTGACTTGTGAATTATCTATCTGTATAGATAAGTTAAATTGTTTAAACCTTTAAACAACTTGGCCTTAAAAGATACGTTTTGGATTTCGATGAGACCGAGATCGGGTTTCCGTATACCGGTATTCCAGGTCTGGAGACCCGAATACCACATCGATCCAAATTAACGATAGGTCGTGAATCTCAAGTGAAGATGAAGATCAGAGTGCAAGGGTTATTGTCGTTAACTCTGAGGGTGATTCCAAAACGAGTGTAACGAGATAATGCCTTCGGTTTCGTTCGAACCCGGAACGAACTTGTATGGATTGAATGCTTTCAGCACATCGTCAGGCGGACGATGAGCATTCTAAGTGATATGTTCTGATTTAAGGTAATCGTAACCTCAAGCCTCATCAACCGGGAATGGCTAAAACAGGGGAGGTGCAGCAAGGCTTCGTGGGTAGCACCCACTGAGAGCAAGATAGATCCCTGTCTAGAGGTCCCTTTTCTTTTATTCGGCTTAGTGTGTGGTTGGTCGCGCCAACTACGGGATTATCTTGTTTGGAATTATCCAGTAAGGGATGGTTCCGGCTTTGTGTTGCAGGGGAGCGGGCGTACTCCTCGGTACGGTGATCTAGGCCACGTACTGTGACGGGCGGTACCCCAGTAGCCCTGCCATTGTATGGAATCCAAACTCCAATAAGTGCCGTACGTATTAGTTGTGCCCAACTATGTTGGAATGTGAGATGTAAGCATTTCAGCTATTTCTGTATTTTACTTGAAAACCCTAGACCCTATTATAATATAACTGGATTTCCTATCAAATGTTTTGGTTAGCGTAAGGTAAAAACTTTTCCATGTTTATGTGTGGAAAGTCTTACGCGATACCTTTGTTTTCAAAAGGTTTTGAAGTTAAACAATTTTAACCCGTTTACTCACACCAGACCCATGTCTGACCCAAGTGTTTATTTCTGTTTTATAAACTCTTGGGTACTCAAATTTTTACGAGTAGCCAAGGGATTCAGGTTTAGCTTTGACGAATTGTGGAGGAGCAATGGAGCAGGAGGCTTCGGCGTTCGTAGATATAGTATTCCGCTGTGTTGATATCTGTGTTAGAGTCTTGTATTGTATTTGAGTTGTAATATCTAGACAGATGTTTATAACTGTCTAGTATGTGTTGTATAGTTGTGTAAACTCTGATAAGTGTTGTATACTATGTAATAGTTTATGTTATTAATATAATTTATTCGTTCCGCTGTGAGATCGTTGTTGTTGTTTCTTTCTTTCTTCTCTTCTTTTCTATTTTCTACCCCTTTCTTTCTTCATAATGATGCGACTTTCTGGGCATAGGAAGTCGGGTCGTTACATATGGTATCAGAGCATAGGTTGAGCGAATGCCTAAGCTTTTGGTTAAGTGAATATCAGAACACTAGGTTGAGTGAATACCTAGGTTCGGAAGGATTGTTCATTAGAAATAGGATCTGTAGCAACCTGTTGAGTCTGAGTATATATATATACGAGAGCGCGTATTTGATAGTTATGTAAAATGGTTTTATATTGTGTTAATTGATCGGTAGGGTGGTATATGGATTCTGGTCAATACGAGTAGCTAACGTTATTGATAGGGATCTCTAAACACTTGAACCAGGCCAACGGACACAATATTGTTTTAAAGTGGTAAATGAAATAATTTTACCCAGAAATAATTTCTATATAAAAAGTATCATTTTAAATATATATATATTTCTACCTATTTGTTGGGTTACCTGTTCGGGTTTTCCAATATAAGTTATTAAGGTAGATAAGGTGGTAGTGTGAGTAACACGACTACCAATAGTTAGAATTTGAGTGTTGAGGTTGGAAGTATATCTGACGAGACTGTAGACCAAATACCGTCTCGAGTAAACTTTGTTGTGGTGTAAAGATTTCACCGATCTCTGAAGGAAACCAGTTATGGTTTAGAGTTTATCTTTGAAGTTGGATGAATAGAGTAGATCTATTGGATGAGCTGAAGAGAGTGATGGTATTTTGGTAACCTCAGGAAGTAGTAGCTGTGTGATGAGACACGGTGGCTATGGACGTTTCTGAAGATGTTTCTTCTGGAACAAGTTTGAAGAAGTGAGTCTGTTTCAGTGTTGTGGCTGAGTCCAGTGGGGTGTTTCTATTTGCTTTGAGGTCCGAGTTTCTCGAGGAGTTTCGGATAAGAAGTCTTTGGTTTGTGGCAGCAGTGCGACTCGGAGTGTTCTATGTTGACAGAAAGTTTCTGGCTGAGCAGTTTTTCTGAAGGAGAAGTTCAGAAGCAGCAGAGTGGATCCATTTCTTTGATAGATAGGATAGATAAGTGTAAGCTGTTCTGATTGGTAAAGAGAGAACAGTTTCTTTTGAATTTGGCTGAGTTGATCGCAAAAGAGACTTGCGATTGTTTGAGTGTTCTCTTAAGTTATCTGAGATTTTCTGGGATGTGTTGTCCAGTTTGTGCTTGTGTTCTTCATCAGCATTCTTATCTACTCCAGATCAGAGTGGTGTAGCGGAAGCAGTTTGGCGAGTGCTCCTGTTTGTCTTTTCCAGATAGGAGAAGTTAGTTCAGTCTACTGATGGTAGTAGAGTTGTGTTTTGGATTGGGTAGATCTTGAGAGGATCATTGGTTGAGTTATTTTTGGTCCTGTTTGTTTCTAGAAGCATCAGCGAAGGTTGAGTTGATCAAAAAGGATTTGTAGATAGCCCAGGATTGTCAGAAGGATTTTGAGAATAAGAGACGAAGGAATTTTGAAATTCGAAGTTGGAGACTTCGTTGTTGCGAAGTTTTTCTCTGATTAAAGGGAACTATAAGATTGGGTAAGTCTGGGAAGTTAGCTCCGAGTTATTTTGGGTCTTTTCTGTGATCTAATTTGGATAAGTACTTTGATCTACAAGGTTGAATTGTCAGTTTGGATAACTGGAATTCAATGTATTTTACGTATCTCTGAGGGAGTACGTGTTTGATCTATCTCTGGTTTTGGAACCAGCAGTTCTGGAAGATTTGGTTGTTGAGTCAGACTCGTCTGTAGTCTGATATCTTATTTAGTTCTGTAGATCTAAATGAGTAGGAGCTTTATAGCTTAGTAGTGTTGATTTTGTTTGAATTCTGTAGAGCGAGTATCCCGGTATATATACTTGGGGAAACTCGGGGAAATTTTATCCAGAATTTTGTCTGGATAATTAAAATTGTTTGATTGGGTGAATTGTTTGCTATGATTGTTAGCATATGGATGATAAAATATGCTTGTGATTTGAATAGATTATTAAATTACCTTTGTTTTAAATTTCGGGGACGAAATTATTTTAAGGGAGGAGGAATGTAATATCCCGGAAATTTGGCAATATCAATTTAATAATCATTATTTATAATTAAATTGATTTGTTAATTTATTTTATAAATTGACAAGTTTATTCATTTTAAATGTTAATAATATTTTAAATTGACAAGTTTATTCATTTTAAATGTTAATAATATTTTAAATTGACAAGTTTATTCATTTTAAATGTTAATAATATTTTAAATTGACAAGTTTATTCATTTTAAATGTTAATAATATTTTAAATTGACAAGTTTATTCATTTTAAATGTTAATAATATTTTAAATTGGCAAGTTTATTTCTTTGAAAACTAATAACATTTTAATTTGGGAATATCTTTTCTAACAATTTTAAATTGAGAAGATTTATCTTTCTAAAACTTATATAAATGTTTTATACTTATACCGTATATATATATTGGTATATATATATTGTGAATAGAGAATCTTTTGTTTAAATAAAAGATTGAATTTTCAAATTGTAATATATATGTATGTATATGTTATAATTTGATATTGTTTGAAATTTATTTTAATCTATTGATAATTTATATATGTATGAATTGTGATTTAAAGCTTTGTTTTGAATTTAATATTTTTCAAAAGCTAATTAAGGTTAATTTTATATTTTCAAAACATAAGATAAATATTTAGCTTAAATTTGATTTAATAAAAGTTCTATTTTGTTTCCTTTTAAAAATACTTAAATTAAAATGGTTATAATATATATATATATATATATATATATATATAAAGATATAAATAAGCTTTCTTTTAAAATATCTCTTGAATTAGAATGGTTTGTAAACATATAAAAGAAATAAGACATATGTAAAATATAAATAATTTTAACATAGGTAAATACAAATTCACATTTTTCACAAATATATAAACATAAATACTTTTGTATTAAGGGTTTAGACATAATTATACTTGTTTTAACATTTGTAAGAAATTTAAACCATGAATGTACATTTGTCTAAATGGTAATAAAACAAGTGGCAAGATTTATTTTCTTTAAAATTGAATTAAATGTTGTAAAAGAGAAACCTGGTTAATTGTTTCCAGTTCAAAAGTTTTCAGTTCAAACTTTCTCAAATTTATTTTCTTCTTCAAACTGAAATCAAAGAAACTAAAAGCAAATCAAAATCTGAAACCTGAAATTCAAAATCAAGCAAAGTTCTTCACAACAATTAAAACTGCAACTTCAACCTGCTATTCAAATAAAGTTCAACTGCAAGTCAGATCTGTTCAACATTTTAAATCAACAAATCTGTAAGCATGCAAAGGCATTCAAATTCAACAGCAAGTTCAACATCAGTTTGTAAGCATGCAAAGATTTTCATCAACAAAACACTTCAGATATTCGAGCCTGGAACATGCTCACTGTTCTCTGCTTTATTATCTGGTGAGTAAACCTTAAACTTAAAAACAGTTTTAAAAATCTGTTGTGATGGATGCATGTGATGAATGTTTTATGTAAATTGTGTTGCTTAGTATATGATATGAATGCATGTTTATATATATCTGAAATGTCTGTATGCCTGTGAATGTATATATACAAAATCTACTTCTCTGTTTCTATTGGTGAGTAAATGGAATTTTTCTAAAAACAGTTAAATCTTGATCTTAACTTAGTTTTGTGTTGGATATCATGATGTTAATGAATTGTTTGAACTTAATTTGGATGCATGTCTGAACATTTGTGCTTGAATACTGTATTGATAATTTGTTATTACTGTGTGCTCATAACAGTTCAAAATTTTCTAATAAATTCAAATGCTTGTTCTTGAATTCGAATTAGACTACGTAGTGTAAATAGAAGTTGTTTATAATCGAGTAACCTATCAGTTAAAAATAGTATAGGAATTTAAATTAAATGATTAGCTCTTTTTTTTTCAAATTTACAGTAAAAATCTTATTATGGTCAAAAATTAATAGAATCAATTTTAAGAATTGATTGCAGGATTGAATTCACTATAGGAAATCATGAATTTTAGTATGTATATCAAGATTTTTAGATTTGAATTTCGAGAGAATTTGGGGCTTGATTGTTTTTGGCATTATGGCCAATTCACGGTGAACGGCGACGATCGACGTGCCGTGGGTGAACTCGAAGGTAGAGGGGGAGGTAGTGAGCTTGGGAAAAATCTTTCGTGAATTTTTTTGTGAGTGAGTTGGTTGCAATTGATCAAGTTAGGGTTTAAGACCCTGTTTTTCTCGTGACGTTCATCTTGGTTTCGCGGCAACGAAGGACAACCGGAGGCGATCGCGGTCATTGTCGTAGGTTCTGGAGGTTGTGGCGTAGCTACGGTGGAAGTCGTGGGTTGTCTCGAAGCTTTGGTTGCCGGGGAGGGTTGGTTTTCCGGTGTTGGTGGTTTCAAGCGAATGGGTTTGAGAGTCAAAATTTGATTCTCAATCGAATTGAGTTTTCTGGATCTCGAGAGTTGTTGTAGGACTCGATTTCGACTTAGTGGAGGCCGGAGTGGAGTTCGCCGTCGACTGGGGAGGAAGTGCACGTTGATGTGCACGGTTTTCGTGCACCAGTATTTGGCATTGGAGAAGAAGGTTGGAGGCTCGAGTTGCTCGTGTGTTTTTTTTCCAGGAAAGTTCGAGTTTTTCTCGAAGCAGGTTGAAGAGTGAGAAGCACGGGGTAAAACAGGGGTTTTACTCGGGGTTGACGCGTGAGTTCTGGGAGTTCGCTCGAGTTTTTGGGTGAGGTAGATTTCAGTGGTTCAGATTTTAAATATAACAGAATGTTTAAGTTTTAAAAAGCAAAGTTAAACAAGTTTTCACTTGTAAAAGAAATGGTTTTTAAAATAAATGTTTTAACAAGTTTTAATATTTAAATAGATAAGTTTTTAAAGGGTAAATAAATAGATTTTCAAATGGTTATTTGTATTAAAGTTAATTTAATAACTATGGAAGTTTAAAGATTTTGAAAGTCGAGAAGGAGTTTAAAATGTTTTAATTATAATTAATTTCTAAAATTGTTTTATTTTAAATGAAGTTTAAATAATAAGGATTTTAGTAAATCAATTATAATAAAGAATTTATCTTAAGTAATTAAGAGATTTAATTAAATTAAGATAATTAATATGGAAAGATAATTAAATTATTTAATTAAGATAAATGATTTCTTAATTAAAGATCTTTTAAATATAAGGATTAAGAAATTAGTTCATTTATTTAAATAATTAGTTAAATAATTAACTAAGTAATTAATTAGTAATTATTAAAGATAATTACTTATAAATTAATTTAGTATAATTACTTGATGAAGTAATTAAGAAATAATTACTGGATATAATTTAGTAAAGATAAAATATTTAAATAAAGTAATTAGAGGATAATTATTTTATTAAATGAAAATGATTAAGAGTTAATCACTTGTTATTAATTTAATAATTTATTAAATTAAATTAATTAAAGGATTAGATTAATCAAAGATGATTAATAATTGTGGTTTAATTAAGGTTAATTAATAATGTAATTAATTATTTGTGAAGGTAATTAATTAAAGTAATTAATTAATGGAATTAATTAAGGGAAGTTAATTACTGGATTTTATTAATCAAAGGTGATTAATAATTATGGATTAATTAAGAATAATTACTTAATGTAATTAATAAATAATTAAAGATGTAATTAGGGATCATTAGTTATAATTAATTAATGATTAAGAGTTGATTAATTAAGATTAATTAATCAAATGATAAGTGATTAATTGTAATTAATTAAGGATTAAAGTAATTGATTTTAATTAATTAATTAATGAAGTAATTAAAGGTTAATTACTGTATTGGTTAAGAATAATTAATTTGTGAAATTAATTAAGGATAATTACTTAAATGTAATTAAAGTATAATTAATCAAGGTGATTAATTAAATGGATAATTAGAGAAAGATTAATTAATTTATTTGTAATTAATTAATGATTATATAAGTAAGATTTATGATGAAGTGATTAATTTAATTTATTTTAAATTAATTAAGAGAAGAAGTAATTAATTTAATTCACTTTAAATTAATTAAAGATAGAGATAGTTAATTTAATTCATTTTAAATTAATTATGTTGTGATTAAGTAAATCATTGCTTATATAAGAATGAATGACATTGATTGTCTTGAATGGATGTAATCTCAGAAATGAGATAAGTAATGTTGTGTGGTATGAATGCTTGGTTGCATTATGATGGTAATATAGATTAACTATTGTGATGTTGATATGGATTACCTATTTGGTTATGAATCATCTGTTTAAATGATAATGTGATTATCAATTGTGACTTGTGAATTATCTATCTGTATAGATAAGTTAAATTGTTTAAACCTTTAAACAACTTGGCCTTAAAAGATACGTTTTGGATTTCGATGAGACCGGGATCGGGTTTCCGTATACCGGTATTCCAGGTCTGGAGACCCGAATACCACATCGATCCAAATTAACGATAGGTCGTGAATCTCAAGTGAAGATGAAGATCAGAGTGCAAGGGTTATTGTCGTTAACTCTGAGGGTGATTCCAAAACGAGTGTAACGAGATAATGCCTTCGGTTTCGTTCGAACCCGGAACGAACTTGTATGGATTGAATGCTTTCAGCACATCGTCAGGCGGACGATGAGCATTCTAAGTGATATGTTCTGATTTAAGGTAATCGTAACCTCAAGCCTCATCAACCGGGAATGGCTAAAACAGGGGAGGTGCAGCAAGGCTTCGTGGGTAGCACCCACTGAGAGCAAGATAGATCCCTGTCTAGAGGTCCCTTTTCTTTTATTCGGCTTAGTGTGTGGTTGGTCGCGCCAACTACGGGATTATCTTGTTCGGAATTATCCAGTAAGGGATGGTTCCGGCTTTGTGTTGCAGGGGAGCGGGCGTACTCCTCGGTACGGTGATCTAGGCCACGTACTGTGACGGGCGGTACCCCAGTAGCCCTGCCATTGTATGGAATCCAAACTCCAATAAGTGCCGTACGTATTAGTTGTGCCCAACTATGTTGGAATGTGAGATGTAAGCATTTCAGCTATTTCTGTATTTTACTTGAAAACCCTAGACCCTATTATAATATAACTGGATTTCCTATCAAATGTTTTGGTTAGCGTAAGGTAAAAACTTTTCCATGTTTATGTGTGGAAAGTCTTACGCGATACCTTTGTTTTCAAAAGGTTTTGAAGTTAAACAATTTTAACCCGTTTACTCACACCAGACCCATGTCTGACCCAAGTGTTTATTTCTGTTTTATAAACTCTTGGGTACTCAAATTTTTACGAGTAGCCAAGGGATTCAGGTTTAGCTTTGACGAATTGTGGAGGAGCAATGGAGCAGGAGGCTTCGGCGTTCGTAGATATAGTATTCTGCTGTGTTGATATCTGTGTTAGAGTCTTGTATTGTATTTGAGTTGTAATATCTAGACAGATGTTTATAACTGTCTAGTATGTGTTGTATAGTTGTGTAAACTCTGATAAGTGTTGTATACTATGTAATAGTTTATGTTATTAATATAATTTATTCGTTCCGCTGTGAGATCGTTGTTGTTGTTTCTTTCTTTCTTCTCTTCTTTTCTATTTTCTACCCCTTTCTTTCTTCATAATGATGCGACTTTCTGGGCATAGGAAGTCGGGTCGTTACAGTTCATTTCTGCATCTTCAGATCTGGGCCGTCCCCTTCATCTTCCTCTTCAACGTGATAAACACGTACAACACAAACCCATAGCCGCCTTTACTCCATGAATTTTCACGACCAAACCGAGCAACTTGAAGACGATCAGGTTACACCACTTCGAAGCCACCGCCTTACTCCACCTTCACCTGGAATAGCTTGAAGCTCGGCCTCCTCCTCTGCCTCGAATTGCGTGAAAAACGCAGCCCCTTCATGCTCGATTTCCCGTTGACTCGAAGCTCTGTTTTTGATCATCTCCGTATGGATTTGAAGCTCTCGTCGTGCTCTACAACTTTCATGTTGGAAGTTTTCTCTAATTATCGACGGATTTTGAGTAATTGAGGGGAGAAGATTCGTGCATTTCTGGCCATTGAAGTATAAGTGGCGGCTGGCTTGAAACCCTAGCCTTTGTTTGCAAATTGTGAAATGGAGGGCCTTTTATAGAAAATTGCAAAACACTATTCACCCAAAATTTTCCGAACTCCAAACGAAGCGTGCCGGCTGGCGTTTCTAAGGTTTACCCCACGTTCCGAACACAATGGAACAGGTTTCGGAAGCTAATTCGATCGTATGTGTGAGTTATGGCAATAAACGATCGATTTAAAATTAAATCGGTTAATCAAATTTCTGCACATTTGGGATCGCCCCGGACAAACGGTAAATCCGATTGACACGAAATTTGAAACCTTACAATAATATGACATTACGGATCCAATGAAACTGGTTTCGTCGAAATCCGAGACTTTTTGAAAAATGACTATTTTCACTCGCCGAATTAATATTAAAAACAATTCGATGCGTTTCGAGCTGCCACGGTCAAACGATAACTCCGATTACTACAATAATTGAAATCCGATAATAACAAACTATTACGGATCCAATGGAACAAGTTTCGTTCAATTCTGAGACTGTTCGAAAAATGTCTATTTTTCAGTCGAAAATTAAATATTAAAATATTCAATTTTCATAAATTAACTTTAAATTCAATTTTAAAAGTTCTATAACATTACTATAACTCCAATATGATAAGATAAAATTTTACAAATCATTTTCAATCATATTCAACTCGATTTTCAATTATTTATGAAATTTAACTTATTAAATTATCGATTTAATTGTCTAATTAAATCCAATATTCGAAAAATAAATTATTCGACTGTTTAATTTCAATATAAAATTACAAATTTTAAATTATTAACCTTTTAAATCAAATTTCAATTGTTCACAAATCTCATTTTTAATTTCACAGTAATTAACAATCTTTTACAATGTAGTTTTCCATTATAAATCCAATATAAAAGATTATATTAGATTCAGCGTTCAATTATATTGTAATTCAAATTTAAGTTATTTAATTCCAAATGAATTCTTTTATTTCGATTTACACTTTCATTATTGAATCAACCATTTACTTATACATTATTATCAATAGTTTATAATTCATTTACTTTCATTTTCTTCAGCTATCATCTTATTTAAATTCACAGTAATATTAAATTACATTCATTTACGTTGATTTCCATATTATAACTTCAATATTAAATGCAACATTTTATTTATTTCGTTGTTTACAATCAAATTCAATTCATTATTTACATTCACTACAAGTTAACATCCATATTTAATTTATAAATAAGTTATTTCAGAATTCAGTTTTGTATTTTAACTTGTAATTCACATTTAACAACACAAAATTTTATTTCCTTCGGATTTTTATCAAAATTTTCATTTTAATTCGTATTTTTAAAGTGTTAAAAATACGGGTCATTACACATAATGAAGTACAGATTTTTGTTCCAGGCAATGCACAACAACTTTCACATACAAATACACATAAATCCTATTTAAACAACCAAGCAAATACATATCATATTTCATCTTATGTAAATGCTGCATCCATCTAGATTTAACAGGTTTAAATTTTTAAATAAAACTGTTTACCAGAATGAAGTACAGAGGTAATATCCACAACAGACATGCACAGTTTATATCATTGCAAACATATCGCACACTTAAATCTACCTATGCTAGCGTTTCTTGTTTCAAAATTTTATAAGCAACAAATCCTGTATTTACTTAACTGTTTAAAATAAGAGTTTACTCACAGATAAAAGGATTTGTTTAGAAGTTTGCTCACCTATAAAAACAAAGAACAGGGGACAGTCTTCTTATTTCTGGTTCCAGGTTTTAAATGCTTTGGTTTTGATTCCTGAAGCTGATGTTTTTTTTGAACTGCAACTTTGATTATGTTGAATTTGTTGCTTTGTAGGTTCGAATCAAGTTGATTCTTCTCTCAAGCTTTGAAGTTATTGAATTCATTTTCCAAATGTTTATGTTTGTTCAAGTTTTAAAGAGGATGCTTGCTTTAGGGGTTACTCAGTTTCGAATGATAAAAACTGAGATGAAGATGTTGATAGATATAAAAGAGGAGTTGTACAGGGTATACAATATTTATATTTGTTTGTACACTGGAGAGCAGAAACTTTGGAGGCTAATGCTTGAGTACTTGTTGTATATTATAATTTCTTTTGTACAGTTAGATCAGAGGAATGGAGGCTGATACAATTTAGTTTGTACAAATTTGCATAAAATTATCTATACACTTATGCTTTGTCTCGGCTGATAAAATATTTCATTGTGTACTTTATGCTTCATATTATACTTTTACATTGTGTCTTGCATTTATTATGTTGTACCTTATGTCTACAATCTTTATACTTTATTATTTGTTTCCATCTTATCTCGGCTGTACAAAGCATGGAGATAGTTTGCTATCTTGATGTTTTCATATGTGTCTTGTTTTTCAAAAGCTTATGCAATTTTTTCCTTGTTTGTTTTATTTTTCTTTGTCTTAAGCTTTATTACTTTGTGGTGATGTTGATATAAATCAATTTTCTATTTTTAACTTACATTTTGTCTACATTTATTCATATTATTTTACTTTTATATTTATTGTTTTATATTTATTAGCTTAAGTATTTTGTATTTGCTTTTATTATTATTTTTCATTTGTTTTTAAACCATTTGTCTAAGAATTAAATTCAAATCAAATGTTCACATATATACAATATTCATTAAATTTAAAATGATTCATACAGAATATACTTGAATCCGGGGAAACTCGCTCCATTTTATCGATTTATTGCACAAATATTAATTCAAAATTAATAAATTATCATTTTAAATTTATATAAAATCCGGGGTCGTTACAATAGGTAAAATAGATTAAATTGGATTAAATAGATTATAATAGATTAAAATAAATTAAAATAGTTTAAATTGATTAAAATAGCATAAAACAGATTAAATTAGTTTAATAGTTGAAAATCTTAATAGTCGGGATTTTCAAAGTGATATATTTTTCTAACAGTTTATATTAAAATAATAAATTTGAAATTAACATCAAATTTAACTATTTCTTTCATTTCAACAGATCTGACCATATCTAGATTTCAAATCAAAACCCAATTTCAAATCTTGAAATATAAATTGAAGCTATTCCAATTTTTACATTTAAAATCTTGGATTTTCGAAAATAATTTAGTTTATACAAATCTAATTTTATTTCAAATTATCATTTGACTAAATTCAAATTTTAAGTACTTTAAAACTCATTTAATTTAACCAATCCAGTATTCGTATATAATTTTCTACCCTATGGTCAAGTGATATGAACATATATCATTTTAGTCCGCAATAAATTTAAATTTATGGGTATTTATCATTTCAACTTGCAATCCCAAATTAACATTCAAAATCCATAAAATCACTCGGGTTTATCATTTCATCCCATAATGATTTTTCCTTTATCTGTAGACCATTTGGGTATGTATCAATTCAACCCATAGTGATTTTCTAGCAATAACAAAGGGAACTTGCAGTGTTATAACAATATAAATATAACATCCAGTCATCCAATATCAACAATCAAACATACATCAAAATCACCATTCAATCAACCAATAAATTATATCAATTAACTGATTATCATCAACAGGTATTCAATTGACTATTAAATTTCGATATTAAATTAAATGACGATTAAATGCAATAAAAGTCATATTTAATTGGAATGACAAATTAAATGTACCAAACATCAACCAATCAATTTCTAATCACATCATAAATTTAATTTTACCAACATAAGACAATTTAGTAGGTGTGAGTGGGTTAAAACACTCACCTTTAATTTCAAATCGATTTAAAATCCAAATTATAGCCCAAAATTGAACAATCTCAGAATTCATCCAAACTAATTACATAATGTCCAGAATTTCGATACGATCCCAAAGGAACAAACTACGCGCAAATCCGAGTTCATATTTAAAAGTTATGATAGTTAGAACATTTGAAATCAAAATTTGAATAAAATAAAATAAAAAATAGGCTACGTCACCTTAGTCTTCGAGAAACCCTAGTTGCTACAATGAAACACGATCGTGCTCCATTGAACAGCCGCCGATGAACTCTGACCAAACGCCGCATCTATGGCGCACGCGAACCTGATCCCTCAACGCCGACAGCCCCTATGCCTCAGGTCGTGCCTCCGCCATGCACACGGCCCCTCCGCCACCACCAGAAACGCCATGCCGCCGATCCCCTTAAATAGCCAATTTTGGCAATTCCGGCGAACTTCAACACAAAGTAAACCCTTGGATCGCCTTGCCTTGACCTCCTCTACACTCCCATACAACCCGATCGAACCCTCGTTGAAGATCCGCCGTCCACTCCTAAAAACCCAATACGAACGGCCGGAAATGATCGACATATTCTAGCCAAATGGTGACTTGAATCAAAAAACGAGCAGCCGTAGTGGATTTCGCTCGTCGAGAGCATTCCAACGATATATAATATGATAGAGTTTGGAGAGTTTGAATTTCGAAATTGGTTTTGAAATTGGATTTAGGGTTTTGTAATTGGATTTGGTTTCTTCCATTAGAAGAAGGAGATAGGCAGATAGAATTATACATACAGTAGAAACAAAAAGACTGCTAGGTTTTGAGAAACAAGCTATTTATATGAACAAATCCCGATAAGAAAGAAGGAACAACGTATCGAATTGTTTCGAACGACACTAAAGACCCGAAAAGCCCGTTCCGTTTCCGAAATGAAAGTAGGTCATCCCATATATCAAAATAGATGTTTTCAATATTTTTAAACTCAATGGAACATGTTTCAAACCCAAATTCCATTGTATACAAAAGTTAGCCTCTAAAATCAACTTATTTTAAATAGAATTCATTAAATTGATTTCTACGCGTTTTAAGCCCGTACGATCAAACGACAAGTCTGATCGCTATGGAACCTGAAATTCTATAATAATTCACCGTTATGGATCCGATGAAACTAGTTTCATCAAAATCCGAGACAGTGGCCAAAATGGCTATTTTCACGCTAATTAAATAAATTGTTATTAAATTGATTTTATCACATTTCAAATTCAAATTTCATAACTAATAAATTTTATCATTTTTTGATTACCTATAAACTTATAATCTTTAAACAAATTTCCATATCAATTCAATGATAAATATTACACTAATTATAGGGTTCATTTTCAACTGTAATAAATTATTAATTATAATTTAAAATCCCAATAAATTTATTTATTATGATTTCAATCTTATTATTCAATCAATCATTACTTTATGGACATAATTAACATTGATTTACCATTTATTACATCAATATTCTACAGTTACCATTTTGATTCACATTAACTGCAATATTTAAGTAGATTAATTGTAAATTGATTTCCAATTTATTATCAATGGATTAAATACTAAATTTATAATTAAACCATTGTTACAACTTACCAATTCAAACACATTTCTATGTTTATTGTTAACAAAAAACCTTAATAAATTCACATACTGATTAATTCTTCTATATTAACAAATTTTAGTTTATTACGTACAATTTTACCATTTAAATACAACATTTCGCTTAATTTACTATTTACAATTTATAACCAAATTTTATATTTACAATCATTTTAATTAATTGAAATTGCATTAAAATAGTTATTAGTTGCCTTAAATTAACATTATTAAAATTTCATTCAAGTTAGTTTTCTCATTCATAAATCATAAATCTTTAATTTCTTCCAATATTAAATCCAAAATCTTATTAAATTCAGTATTTTAATTATTGGAAAAATATGGGTCATTACGATTTGGCTTTGTGACATCTGGGAAATTTTGACACATTAGTAGAGCATATACAAGTAACAAGTGCACAAAATATATAATATACATAAAAGTGATGCTTCAGGTTCAGGGCTCAACCACACAATTAGCCAAGTAGGATGGACACTAGTCTATCTAGAAAAATTGATCACACCAATAAGACACAACATAATTTAGCACACAGTCGATAGACACACATTAACAAAATAGCAAACAACCGATTACACGCGATAATGATACGACATACAACCGATAAGCACACATCAAGCCTTGGAAAGCATACAACAAGTTGTACCCTTAGATGCTATACTATAACCCTTGACATTTACATTCAAGAAGCATACAACAAGCCAGGATAAAGCACCAAACAAGCCCATGTCTGCGCCATGCTATGGCCAGGGCAGGGCGCCTCCTGGAGGGAGGTCGGAGTAAGCTTTTATCCGTGCCACGCTAGCACCAGACAAGCCCTTGGCTGTGCCTCTGTTTAGGTCAAGGCATGTAACGACCCGAAACTTTCGATCCCGAAAATTTCAGATAGTTAGGAAAAGAAGAAAGAGATAGAAGAAGAAACAGAAAATAAAACACAGAATCTCACATTCGCAGCGGATCAAAATATAATATCAAATAATATCAGTTTACCAAAGAATACTATATCTGTCAATTTGCACTTATATTACATCAGAGTTACTCTCATACACAACACTGAGTATATACAAATCAAATATATCTCAAATACACAGAAATAATAGTCACAGCAGAAACACTCCATACGTCTTGCCATCCAGCTCATCTCCTAAGCTCCAGAACGTCCTTACCTGAAAATCTGTAATACTCGGTCTGACCCGAGCATTACATCAAAGTAACACCCGGGTCAGGCTGGAAACCAGCGTGAGTAAACTCATCTAACATGAAATTCCAATACATAGAATTTATTTAAAACCCGGGTAACTCGTATCAATTTACAAATTCACAAAAAAAATTTTGACATCACCTATTTCACTCATCAATTTCTAAGTACCAAAACTTAGATTAAATGGTCCAATTCACTTAAATCATTCAATTCCAGCCTATTTATTTCACATATCAATCTATAAAGAATCGAAGTGGTTTCGCGTATTTGCCAATACCCGACCCCGGTCTATTCGAGTCCAATGTCATCTTTCCCAAGTTATTCAAGTGATTACAATTCAACTTAAAACGAAGGATGTCATTTTTACACAACAATTCATCATTGATAGATAACCATTATATCACTGATCAACCAAACACATCACATCACAAACGTTTCATATTACATACCAGAGATACCAAATAATCTGAGGCATTCAATATCATCCAATCATTCATAAGCAAGATCAATTAGTCACAACATTTCTAATTAATTTAAATGAATTAAATTAATCACTTCTTCCCCTATTGAATTTTTCTTACTTAACATTATTTAATTATAAACCCATTTATTATTATTTTAATTAATGCAATTAACCAATCAATCTTTAATTTATAATTAATTAGTCTTTGATTTACACTCATAATCAATTAAACCATACTTAATTACATTTAGGAAATTTCCTTCTAATTAATTTACATTAAGTAATTAACTATCCTTAATTACTTACCTTAATTAATCTCATTCATAAATTATCCAACTTAAGTAATTATCCATAATTACTTAATTATTTCTTAATTAACCACATTAATTAATTAATTACCCTTAATTAATTTAAGATAAACCATTATCTTAATTACCTAATCATTATGAAATTTCATCTGAAGTCGCATAGAATTAAAATTATATAATTAACTTGTTATATTAATCTTTGAAACCTTTAACTTCACCGGTATCAAAAATACTCGGGTCAAATCCTAAAACCCCCGAGCTAACTTAAGTTCAAATTAACAACTAAGTTTTGAAACCATTTCTTCCCTATAACCTTACTTCATTTTATTCTTTCCCTTTTATTTCCTAAACAATCGTTTAAAATTAATACTTAATCCAACCGGCCCACTATCTTCGGCCCGCCCAAGACCAAGACGCACGAAAGCAACAAATTCCCCTCCTTTCATCTTCTTAATTCCTTCATCAAATGTTAACGGTAAAAAGTGAACGCTAACACCCGGTGTGTGTAATAGAATTGTGAAAGCACCACCCGTTGGTACGGGAACAGAATATAAGCTGCAAATAACAGAAAAGCGGTAAATGAACAACAGATTTATAGTGGTTCGGCCCGTAATTGAGCCTACATCCACTTTATAGTCTTTTATTGCTGATTCGGTTACAATTTGATACAATATCTTTCTAAAAACGATACAACTTGATCATGAAAGCACTCTTGACTACTAGCTCGATCTTTGATGATGAAACTCTACGAATCCGTGTTGGATGTTAGGAGCTCTTCTCGAAGATTGTTGTAGTGTCTCGAATGCTTGAAGATCTTTGATTGCTGAATGAGAGGAGGCTTCGACAGCGTAATGGCGCTTGGAGAAATGAGTGGCCAAAAGTCCCCTTCAAGTTAGAAGTGGTGGGGTATTTATAGAGGCTGGTTTGGACTCTGGAAATTCTCCTAAGTCTTAGGTCGCGTACGACCTAAGTTAGGTCGTAGGTCGCGAGCGACCTAAGATAGGTCGCAATCCATATGCGACTTAGGGAAGGCAGCCTGATTGAGTTGCTTCTGTTTCCATCTGAGCAAGTAGTAGGTCGTGAACGACCTATAGTAGGTCGCATCCCCTTCTCTGCATTTAGCTAGTTAGGCTGTTGAGGCGCTAGATCACTTCAGGCTTTAGGTCGCAAGCATCTTCAGTAGTTAGGTCGCAAGCTCCTTTAGGTCGCAACACTGTTAGGTCGCGAAGTTCCTTTAGGTCGCAACACTGTTAGGTCGCGAAGTTCTTGAGATAGTTAGGTCGCTGACTCCCTTAGGTCGCAGAGCCTCTTAGGTCGTGGACTTCTTTAGGTCTTAACTTCCTTAGGTCGCAGCTTCCTTAGGTCGCAGCTTCCTTAGGTCGCAACTACCTTAGGTCGCGACTTCCTTAGGTCGCAGCTTCCTTAGGTCGTAGCTTCCTTAGGTCGCAGCTTCCTTAAGGCGTAGGTTGCTGGATCACTTCAACGAGTTAGGTTGTGACATTCTTAGGTCGCGTCTTTCTTAGGTCGCGACTTCCTGTAGCTTAGGTCGTAGCTTCACTAAGTCGCAAAATTCCCTAGGTCGTGACTTCGTTAGGTCGCAAACTCTCTTAAGTCGTGAAGTTTTAGGTCGCTGAAATAAAGGAATTAACATTTGCCCCTCGAGGTATATGACTATGCCATAGGTCGTATACTTCGATTCAACCTTGCTAAGTCGTGGACGACCTAAAACTTCGTGCCTATTCGCCTTCCATTCTCAGCCAATATAAACTGTTAAGTCGCCTTCTTCCTCCTAATCCTTCTGCTCTAATTTCCCGTTGCTATTGACAAATCTTTGAACCCCCAAGAGAGAATTCAACTTGTTTAAACGACGATTCATCCTTTCTAACAAACTACGTAAGTGAGTTTCGATCTCCATTCCACCCTAATCGCCGCCCAATTACGAGTTTATGTTGTCTAACTCAAGTTTAATTCCGTGCATTTGTGTTTTGTTTTTTGAATGATTGCCACGATCGACATGTTAACATGATTCGTGAATGCACGGTAATGTTTGTAATGAATCGAAGAACTTGAAATTGATTTAATGGGCGATTCGGTTGGTATGTAGAGATGAATGGGATTCAAGAAGAGGATGAATCGTTTTCTTTATACTAGCAGTATCGGGTTATTGGATCAGTAGGATTGTTTGGAGAAGATGCTAGCGACCTAGCAGATCTGGATGGCTTTAAAAGTTAGGTCGTAAGGTTCTTGGCGACCAAAGTCTTGCGATCTAAAAAACATCTGCAACTAAAATGAAGCTGACCAACCTCTTTTGCGACCTAAGGATTCTAAACCCATGCTAAGTCGTACGCGACCTAGGACATGGAGTAAATTGCATTGCCTTGATCTAGTTACATTGTGCGACCTAAATATGCCCCGACTTATGATAGGTCGCTGAACGACCTAGTACTTGAAACAAATTTGTAAAGCCCTGAACACTTCAAATTGGACAGCACGACTTAAAATTGCTCCGACTTATGTTAGGTCGTGAACGACCTAGAACTTAGAAATTTAAGCAGAATTTGGCTGATTTTTTGAATTTGAATTGTTTTAGACTTCGTTGTACTTCTTTTCAGATCGCCTTAACTTTAATGCTGATAACCTGTTTAAAAGCAATATTCACAGAAAAAATGGGACGAATATACTGCCATTGATTGCCCACATCGAATGACAGATTAGTCGACAAAGAATAACAAACCTAAATGAACTTCGCGAATAAAATGCTGCGAACTAGCAAATCTAAGTGAAGTATTAAAGCAAAATTGAAACGATCAACTAAAGCTGATTTATTTGCATCAACACAACACTGTTCTCGGACTTAAGATATCAAGCCCCGAAACTTTATAATTGACAAGTATCAACTAATTTAGTTTCATTTATATTTGCCTATTATTGCGTTAGTTTTGCACAACACTTCACTCTTTTTTAGGAAACGTGCACCTTAATATTTGATCGTCCAGTTCCTTGTGTAGAATGGCATCTCAACAGGAAGGCTTGGAAATAGCTGGAGAAGCTTTTCCAATTGCTACTCCACTGAACGACCCTCCGGAACGGACTTCCACTACTCTAAGCCACAAGGTCTTCAGACAATTGTGCATCCAATTTGGCATTGCCGAAGCAGATGCTTTACTTCCTGGATCAAGCGACACTGCTGACAGGCCGCCTCTTGGCTTTGTCGCTGTGAATCGTCAGATGTGCTTGAGCGGAGCTATTCCGCCCTTTAATGATTGTCTTCGAGAACTTCTCCTTCGGCTATCTATCTCCCCTTTTCAACTGCACCCTAATGGATACTCCATTCTGCTAGGACTGTGTGTGCTTTTCAGGAGAACGTTGGGTCGTTTCCCCAGTTTTGCCGAAATTCGCTTCTTGTGCACATTTGCAAAGAACAAAGATCATCCTTCTATTACACTTGTGAGGAGTGCCAGGAACCGTAAATTAATTCTGGACTTGCCCGAAAGTGCCCATGGGTTCTTGACTCAATTCTTTTATGTCCGCTGTCCTCCGGGATTTTATGCTATCTGGAGAGTCGGAAGTAAGATTGTCTCTTTCCGATTTGTTTTTAAGACTTTCCAGAACTCGAACTATCAAATGCTTAACTCCATTCTTTCCTTTTGCAGCACTTCCTCCTCCACTTCGAGATACCAGTCACAAATTAATTTTAGATACTTTGAGTGCCGTGGATGCTGAAGAGAGGAGTGTTCAATTTCTATTGAGAGATGAGTTCCTCCACGAATTTGGACTCTTACATCCTTCCCGTTCCACTCGGCCACATGAAATCCCTAATTCTCCTACTGAGGAATCTGATGCCCCTGTTCCTGCTAAAGAACTTTTACCGCAAGATCTTACCGCTGAGACTTCATTGGTAAAGTGTTCTACTTCTACCGTCATTGCTGGATCGCCCGGTAAGCTAGCACTTGCCCCGGTTTTTGAAGAGGAGGAAAATCTTCACACTCTTGAAAAGATGGCTGAGGTGGAAGTTGAAAAAGATAATTCTCCCATGCACCATGGCGATGATACTTTTGACAGTCTGAGCGACATTATGATAACCTCTCAGGAGCTCTTTAAAGATGATGTTTCTAAAGTGGTCCCTCCTGTTATTGAAGCAACTTCTTCCTTGCAACAAACCACAACGCCTTCTATACAAGCCGTCACCACTTCCACACAAAAAAGTGGTTTGTAGCCCGACGCGCATAGCCCACACGCCACACACACTTAGGATTTGAGCACTTATAAGCATTTACTCTTTCTTTCTGGAAATTTCTAAACTTTACTTCTTTTCCATTTTCAGATTCTCCGATGGGGCGCTCCGGCTCATATTATGACTCGTTTCAGCGCCATGGAGGCCGTGGATCCTATGACTTCAGGAAATATCTTGGTGACCAGAGAGAGACAGATGAGGAACGGGCCCAAAGGAAGGCTCAAGAAAAATGGGATTATGAGCAGTGTCAGAGAAGAAGAGATGCTGATCGATATGATTCTTCTTACAGAACCTACGATTCTCATAAGCGAAAATCTTATGATGACAAAGGGAAGACTCAAATTACTGATGAATCGAGCAAACGGTCTAAGCCAAGTGACGCGTCTGCTATTTCTAAGAAGACTAACGCTCCCATTTCTTCTGACATTCCGGGCGGTTCTCCTCCTCTAAAGGAATCTGACATTCAAACCATCATTAACAGGCCACAATATCAAGTTAAAGACGGCCCTCCAACGCTTCAGAGTCGATTTCCGAATTGGTGTCTAAGAGGAGTCCGTTTTGACTTAGATTTGGTTCCCATTGATAAGCAGGCAATGCTGAGAAATGTTGACACTGTCAAGCTTGATATTGAAAGAATGTCTGGATGGCAGAAGTTGGTTGATGAACTTCAAAGGGTCAACCATCTTAACCTTGAGGCGATGATAACCATGGAGAACGATAAATCAGAATGGGACAAATGGCGTAAGCAACATGACGCGGAGATGACGAGCATCGCAGACGACAATGCAAAGCTTGCATCTGAAGTTAAGCAACTTAAGGAAAATCTCGCTTCTTCTTCTGCATCATATACTCAAAAAGAAGAAGTTTTTCAGAAGCAAGTGCGGGATGCACATGCTGCACAAAGAGACGTAGAAATGAAGCTTGCCGCCGAACAGCATGTCAATGAGAAGTATCGCGCAGAGAACGCCGAACTGCGGGAAAAAGTCACCTCCCAGAACGTGGAGATTGAGTTATTAAAGTCTCAACTCGCTAAAGCTGAGGCAGCTCGTGATGAGGCTATTGCTGGTAGGGTTGCTGCCATTGCCGACAAAGAAGCGGCTGAACAGTCACATGAGGCAACGAAAGCAAGCATCAGTTCTACCTTATTCGACTTTTATTTACACTGCGTTCTAGGTCGTGGGAGCCTTGCTTTTCTGGGTCCAGATTATGAAATCACCCTGGCGGAAGTGTGGGAGGCCGCACTAGATATGTTTAAAGGTGCTGGCTATGATGAAGCAAAATTTGAGGAAGCAAAATTTGAGGCTCGCTATCTTGATGATGAGGCTCGCGCCGCTCTGGTTAGAGGGAAGGAGCAGCTTGCTAGGGCACGGGCTGAATCATTGGGAGAAGAACTCTCAAAAGAGGAAGCTCTTTTAACTGCCCCTGTTCATACTTCCACTTCGGCTGATGCAAACATTATGGATTCCAGCTCTCGTCCTTCACCTCCAGTTGTGACCACTCCTACAGAAGAGGAGGCAATGAAGGACTTTCAGTATCGGGAATTTGAGATTGATCTTGCCAAACCGGCTTCTCCAGGTAACTTTGACGATTCACGGTCTTCTTTTTTCTCGAGGAATACTAATTTTGATTTCTCTTATTATGCAGCAGTCGTTCCGGAAACTGCACCACTTCTTCCTTCTTCAGCTGTCGTTCCTCCTCCTCCTCAAGTTATACCTCTTCCAGCTTCTCAACCTGGTTCACAGGAAGAACCAATAGCGGCCCTTCAAGGTTTAGATGAACCACCTGCTTCCGGAGAACAGAAGGCAGAAGATCTGGAAGATAGCGAGAAGACCCCGGAGCAGTCTTTCGATTACGACACAAGGCTTTCTACATTTCTTGCTCCGGGGAGTGAGTCTTCTTCCAAGAAGAAGGGGAAGCGTGTGGTTTCAAAGAAAGGAAAGAGGAGTTCTTCTGCCGCTGGGGATGAGGCAGAGATTGATCCGGCTGAGTCTCTTTCTCCTTCTTCTCCGACACGGCCTGCGAAGCTAATTACCAGGCCGGGTAAAAGCTCCAAGGGTGGGAAGAAGGGGAAATGAGTTTGATTTTGCATTTTCTGCTTTTTGTATTGACCGGGGATTGTGCGGATACCGGTCTCCACTTCTTTTTGTAACCTGTACAATGTAAAAAATTTCTCATAGTGTTGAAATAAATAGATATTTTTCTTGTACAAATCCTTGTGTATGTAGGAATACATCTGTTTTTCATTTGAAGTGTAGAGTAAACGATTCTGTCTATTTGTACAAACTTTTTTGTCTGTGTTTCAAGAACGCATTTACTCCACATCTTTATTATGTGATATTGCAATGGACTTGTGGTATGTCGCTTGTATATCACTTTTATTATTGTAACTGAATTGTATAATGTTGCCCCCATACCACAAGTATACTGTAATATTTCTTGCTCTCACAAGACCGATACTCTTATTTTAGAGAATAACTTTCCCCTTTTTCAGGGAAGAACTATTCTGCTTTTAATAGAGTATATCTTGTCTTTGGAGAAATTTTTATTTTCTTTTTCTTCCTGAAGAACACTTCGACTTCTGGGAATGATCACTTTTATTTATTTGAAAGTGAATTTTCCTGCACAGTGAAATGAGCTTCTGAAGAAGGTTTTGATTTTTGTGCCCTAGTAAAGGGTTTATTTTTGGTACTTCAAGCAAGGTGAAGTACGCCTCTGAAGAGGTCTTTTGGTCTCCGAAGAGAAGCGATTTTGGTCTCCGAGGAGAAGCAATTTTGGTCTCCGAAGAGAAGCAGTTTTGGTCTCCAAAGAGAAGCAGTTTTGGTCTCCGAAGAGAAGCAGTTTTGGCATTTCATCTCTGGTGAAGTGGGTCTCTGAAGAGAAGCATTTTGCACTTCTACACGGGTGAAATGTGCCTCCGAAAAGGGCTTTTTAGCATTTCATCACTGGTGAAGTGGGTCTCCGAAGAGAAGCATTTTGCACTTCTACACGGGTGAAATGTGCCTCCGAAAAGGGCTTGTGCCTCCGAAGAGGGCTTGTGCCTCCGAAGAGGGCTTGTGCCTCCGAAGAGGGCTTGTGCCTCCGAAGAGGGCTTGTGATTGCCTGGAAGTTACTTTCTCATGGTCGGAGGGGTCCACGGGGCAAGCGTAAGGCGTTCGATTGGATGTTTGTTTGTACAAACGATCGCAATCGATTAACAAGGTGCCCCTTTTTGGTAGTCCCACCGATCTTTTTGATTGAGGAAAGCTCTCCATTTATTGGCGTGCCTCGTTAGAGGGCTTTGTTGACCCTTGGGAAGGAGCATCAGTTGGTTGGTGTGCCAGGAAGGTTGCGTCTTAGGGGCAAGTAGATCCATGGGATGGACACAAGCTGCCTGATCGGATGCATCACAATCAGCCAGCGAGGGCCTTATTCCTTCTGCTTGGGAAGGTATCCCTTTAGTGGATCTACCTGCTTTCCTGTTGAGAGGCATACCTTCCTTTGGCTGCTTCCATGTTTGCCTGCTCATGTTGTATCATCATCCGCCAATCTGCGATCCTTTATCATCGTTTCCAAGCGCGTGTTCCTTTCTTTTGCAAGTAAATTGCTTTATCCGAAGAAGTAGACTTCACTGTTGAATGACTCCATAGAGTAAACGCAAGTTATTTGGTTGGATGCCTTTTTTATATCAACGATCGCAACCAGTTAACGAGGGCTTGACCTAGTGGAGCCGTCAACTTTTTATGTGAAGTTCCTCTTGTACGGGATTTGAGTTTGAAATTTTTGTTGCTTGAAATTTGCTTTAATAAATGATTTGTAAGGCTCGCTCAGCTTTGTGATGGGTGAGCTTTGCTTTAATGACCTGCAGTATTAGATCGATATTTTAGCAATACATTTAGAGTATTTACGCATCGAAATATAACAGGCATTTTATAATAGAAAACACAATGCATAGTTTTTCATTATTGAGTCACGCTGATTTCTCAGCGGTTTACAGTGCAGAAGTTACACATCCATCATTATCTTTACAAATTCAAGCAATGCTGTTAAGTAAAAACGAATGCTAGTTATTGTTGTTTCAGAATCTCCAAGATGGATTTCCATTTGCGCTTGATTCATAGCTTTTGGATTTTTATGCCAGAGAAAGAGAGAGATGCCCCAGCCGCAGTTTTGTGGGTAATTAGTAGTCATCCCAACTTCTGCTTGCTGGGTATGGTCCCCCTGTGATAGCATTAATGACAAGCTTTTCTGAATCTTGCACTGCAGTGTTGTTGTGAGAATCGGATTGATGGGTAGGGGGTTGTTGATCCCGAGTGGATGAGGTTGGATTGACTCCGTTCCTTCTAACGTATTGTTGGAGTTTACCCTGCTCTAGCAACTCTTCAATCACCTTCTTTAATTGGCGACATTGGTCAGTATCATGGCCAGGTTGATTGTGAAATTGGCAGAATTTTCCAGTACGCTTTGCCCCTCTCGTCATCTCAGGTGGCTTAGGATACCTGACAACGTCCTTTGTTGCAAAAAAGATATTTCTTGGTGTATCAGTTAAAGGAGTAAAGTCCGAAGGATTAAAGCGGCGAGGTTTCTTTTCATTTCTCTGGCTTTTTCCTCCTTTATTCTCCCTTTTCTGACTTTCAGATTCTCTCTTCTTAGGTGGGACATTGTCATTATCAGTATGGGCAATAACCACTTTCGATGTTGCAGAAAGGCTTTCAAGGCGAATGAACTCATCGGCCTTTTTATAAAATTTATCAAGTGAGTTTGGTTCCTTCATCTTTAGCCATATCCCAAATTTACTCGATTTATCAATGGCTCTCATCAAATAAGTCAGGATCATGCGTGGTTCCGCATTTTCTACCTCGGCTAAAGCTATATTGAAACGACTCAAGAAAGATTTGATTGATTCTCCGGGCGCTTGTTCAAGGTTGGACAATGACATTATATCCTTAGCTTTTGAAGCATACAATCTGAACTATTCTTTAAACTTTTGCGTTAAGTCGGAGAATTTATCTACAGACCGAACTGAAAGCTTTGTGAACCAAAGTAAAGCCACACCTTCTAGGTATACCGGAAAGTATCGACACTTGATCTCGTCTGACGCTCTTGCACCGGTCATATGCCAATCGTACTTGTAGAGGAAATGATTAGGGTCAGTGGTTCCCCTATAAGCTTGGATAGTAGGAGGTGCAAATTTCCTTGGAAACTCCGCTCTTAGGATCCTTTCAGTAAACGGAGTTCTGCTTGGCGCAAATCCCCAGTCAGCCTCATCTTCTTCCCTTTGCATGCTCTCTTTCATGATGCGGCCAACCATTTCAGACAGGTACTCTTTATTGTTCAAAGACACCTCCGGGCAAGTACCAGTTCTTCCCTCGGAATTTTGCCCGGGCATATGCTCATGACAAGTTGGTTGCGGCATAGAACCATCAGTTTGGAAAGGTGGCATTTCAGGAAGAGTAGTTCGATGGTTTTCTGGTTGACGATTTGCCCCGAGCAGAGCAGTTAATCTATCCATCATCAAAGCGTTTTGAGTTTCAATTTGTTGGTATAATCCAGAAACTGCGTTATCCAATTCAGCCCTGGTGACTCCAATGGTTGGAGTTGCTTGGTTTGTTATTGGGGAAGCGGAAGTTCCTTCGTGAGCATTTCCGGATCTGATAGGTCTACCTCTTCTTCCAGGAGCCATTATTTCGGATCTGGTTTTCAAGAGAGGTTCTTTTTATGAGTCTTTGCGAAGCAACGGTGGATGATCGCCTGAGTTGGGTTCTCAGTGAAAGCACCAAAATGTTAACGGTAAAAAGTGAACGCTAACACCCGGTGTGTGTAATAGAATTGTGAAAGCACCACCCGTTGGTACGGGAACAGAATATAAGCTGCAAATAACAGAAAAGCGGTAAATGAACAACAGATTTATAGTGGTTCGGCCCGTAATTGAGCCTACATCCACTTTATAGTCTTTTATTGCTGATTCGGTTACAATTTGATACAATATCTTTCTAAAAACGATACAACTTGATCATGAAAGCACTCTTGACTACTAGCTCGATCTTTGATGATGAAACTCTACGAATCCGTGTTGGATGTTAGGAGCTCTTCTCGAAGATTGTTGTAGTGTCTCGAATGCTTGAAGATCTTTGATTGCTGAATGAGAGGAGGCTTCGACAGCGTAATGGCGCTTGGAGAAATGAGTGGCCAAAAGTCCCCTTCAAGTTAGAAGTGGTGGGGTATTTATAGAGGCTGGTTTGGACTCTGGAAATTCTCCTAAGTCTTAGGTCGCGTACGACCTAAGTTAGGTCGTAGGTCGCGAGCGACCTAAGATAGGTCGCAATCCATATGCGACTTAGGGAAGGCAGCCTGATTGAGTTGCTTCTGTTTCCATCTGAGCAAGTAGTAGGTCGTGAACGACCTATAGTAGGTCGCATCCCCTTCTCTGCATTTAGCTAGTTAGGCTGTTGAGGCGCTAGATCACTTCAGGCTTTAGGTCGCAAGCATCTTCAGTAGTTAGGTCGCAAGCTCCTTTAGGTCGCAACACTGTTAGGTCGCGAAGTTCCTTTAGGTCGCAACACTGTTAGGTCGCGAAGTTCTTGAGATAGTTAGGTCGCTGACTCCCTTAGGTCGCAGAGCCTCTTAGGTCGTGGACTTCTTTAGGTCTTAACTTCCTTAGGTCGCAGCTTCCTTAGGTCGCAGCTTCCTTAGGTCGCAACTTCCTTAGGTCGCGACTTCCTTAGGTCGCAGCTTCCTTAGGTCGTAGCTTCCTTAGGTCGCAGCTTCCTTAAGGCGTAGGTTGCTGGATCACTTCAACGAGTTAGGTTGTGACATTCTTAGGTCGCGTCTTTCTTAGGTCGCGACTTCCTGTAGCTTAGGTCGTAGCTTCACTAAGTCGCAAAATTCCCTAGGTCGTGACTTCGTTAGGTCGCAAACTCTCTTAGGTCGTGAAGTTTTAGGTCGCTGAAATAAAGGAATTAACAGCAAACAACTCAAATTCAAACTACAGGCTTGAACACGAAGTCGTGCACGTACCGTGCACGCTTCCTTCGATGATCGTACCCTATCGCCGATCATCCTTGCAACTCTCGCATGGTCACCCGACCCTATCGAAACACTCAGACCTCGACGAACTACCCTGATCAAAAAAAACAAGCTTCAACCACCCTTACAGCAAATGATCAGATAAACATTGTTCACCACGCTCTGCCCCACCTACTACCGTATACCCTCACAGTTCATCAGAAGAACCGCCTCCTCCTCCTTCATTGTTCCCCTCATGCGCGCAACCTTCCATCACCCTCCTAGCTTGCTAAACAACGCGAACCCAAAATCCAAGCGAAGGTCCCTTAAACCCTAATACCCAAACTCGTTCAACCCGACCTACCTTCCGCTCTGCGCATCTAGAAATCACCCTACTACTCTTAAAAATCATCACTTCCTTCAACGAACGCGATTACACACACAAAGATCCAAATCTTGATGATCAAATCTTGGCCAAACTTGATCACTTACTGTAAAGTATGCATTTTACTACTCTATACCTCAATATATTTACTGAAACTGGTTTTAAAATGAAGTACACCTCATAACAAACAACTCTTCTTTTAACATCACCACTTAAAATTAATTAGATTTAGTTGGTGGAAATTTTGAAGCCAAACATAACATATTTTATTTGAACTTTTACAGAGCAGGTATTAAAAAAAATGAACATCCTAACTTCTCTGGTTTTAATCACTTATTTATACTCATATATGGGTGCATATATTCAGAACAAAATACACTTACCAAACCACACTTAATTCCCATGCTAAACATAAGTTACAGTACAATAAGGATTTTATTTACTCCCTTGGTTTTTTTTTCTAAAACAGAGAACATGCTTCCTTTATAATCTGCTACTTGAAACTGAATTTTTATTTGCTTTTAAACTGAAAATTCTTATGTACATATTTACATTAATTCATCTTAGAATTATCAGGCAAACATTTATGTCAACATTCATCAAATATCACTTCAACTTTTACTACCTGAACCAAGTTTAAGTTGTTTGAATTTAAGTTTATCCACTGTTCCAGTCATATATATAATTATTGACAGACATATATTCTTATAATCGTTTTAAACAACATGCACAACTTATTTCACATTATATCTCAAAGATCATCACAATCAACTTTAAGATATACCAGAAGTTTTAGAGTTACTCACAGAAATGATAAGCAGAGAAGTTAAAGCAATTTGAACTAAGCTGGGAAAACTGGGAGCTTTGAAACTGAAATTGCTTTCATAAGAAACACTGGAGAGCTTGCTTTGATTTTTTTTAGTTGATCCATGGGTGAAAAGAAGAAGACAGAGTAAAGGTATTTGTAAGAAAAAGTAAGGCTGCGATCCTTTGTTGTACACGGCAAGAAGGTGGCTGCACATATGTTGTACAGGCAAGAAGGTGGCTGAGATGATATTTGTTATGCTTGCATTAATGAAGAGTGTCCTCTTCATTTCGGCTGTAGGTACTTGTGTAAATTAAGCTTGTACAAACTTGAGTATGTTTACATTGTCTTGTTTTTGTTTCCTTGTTTACTTCTAGGTTTACATGCATATAATTTATTTGTTTTATCTTTTTATGTTAGACATTGCCTTAGAGAAAAGTTTGGTGGCTTCTATTTAAACATAAATTATCAAGTACTTCATTTACTTGTTCAGTTTATACTTACATTAATATTGTTGTCTTCTTATCTTAATATACTTATGTTTATATCCATAAATTTTTTCTATACCTATGTTTTAAAATTTATATCTTATATTTTATATTCATATTCAATATTGATAGGATTGCTTAAATTTAAACATTATTATCAAGACTACATTTATATATATCATATCACACATTAATAATATGGAACCTTTAATTTAATTGAATAAGATAAATTTTATTATAAATATTATTAAGAGAGTGAATTTAAATTTACAAATCAAATCCCCTTTCAAAATACAAATCTAAATAAACAATGGCAAATATTTTCAAAGCCTTATCTTTTTAAGATGATAAGTTTACATTTTATATAATTAGATTAAATATTTATTAAAATAATGTTGCCAAATACCGGGTCATCACATTCCTCCCCCCTTTGAATCTTTTCGTCCTCGAAAAGGACGGAACCAGAATTTATTAAAATGCTTAAAATCAAATAAATTTTCTTTGATCATCTTTAAAATAATTAATAAGAATCTAGATAATATTACTAAAATAGTTTTTATGCAAATACTTTTATAACTCGATGTTTCGACAAGTCCATCCTTGTTCTTAAAGAAATTTGGTCATACGTTGATCAGGCGTAGGATTGAAAATCTATAAGTACTTAGCAGACCCATTTTCAACATCCAGTGAGAATACTTGAAAAATAATTTTATTAAAAATACAGAAAACAGTTATTGAAAATAGAGGAAATATCTTTGGTGAGAATGCTCTGGAAATCATCACACCCATCCATGGTCACAGTTACATCCTGGGTTACGTTGTCGTCGCAGCAAAAGTCCATGTAACTGATTACACCATAGAACCCACAACAGATCGCAGTTACATCCAGGGTTACGTTGCCATCACAGCAAAAGTCCATGTAACTGTTGGCTCTCAGCGGCACACATGATTTTCGCTGTCAAAATGAAACTTCTCCACTCCTACATAGGTCTCAGTCTACCGATATAAAATCAAACGCAGACTGTTGGCTCTCAGCGGCACACATGACTTTCGCTTTGTTACCATAGTGTCGCAGTCTACCGATATAAAATCAAACGCAGACTGTTGGCTCTCAGCAGCACACACGACTTTCGCTATGGTCTGTAGTAGATCGCAGTGACATCGAGTTACACTGTCGTCACAACATAACCCAAATGCCTCTGTGGGCACCATCCCCTCGACTTTCGCTACAAAAATAATCCTCAGGAACTAGTTTTGTCCGGACTCCTCACAGGATCAACTTTAGAAACCCCCCTTGGGGCTCAAGGCAGTACCACCCAGTGGCACTCCTGAGAAGTTCATTTCAAGGGAGCGCCTTTTTGCCCAGAGCAAATCTCAAAACACTTTATACTATACACATATAGTATTTTCCAAATCATACACCCATTATGAATCTCATATAAATGCTTTTACACAAAATCGATTCTCAAAATCGATAATTCACAAATCAGGCTTTCCCAAATCCCAATACTGATTTTATCCAAAAATCAAAAGCCTTTTCCAAATCCAAAGGTTCCCAAAGCCTTTTTCTCAAAACCATTTCCATAAAATCTTTTATATATATATTCATATATATAATTTCCTTGGGAAATCTTTAAATCACTTTATACTTATATAAGTTACCTTTGTATACTTCAAAACTTTAAAAAACCTTTTTCTTCTGGCAATGGATTCAATAAGGGGAGTTTTATCATATATAACAAAGATACGTAACTTTGTTTACTCCCAATCAAATATTCAAATTTGATTACTTTATAAAGTCACTTGCCAAATTTCTTACTTTTATTATAAAGTAAACTTTAACTCAGAAAAATATTCAATTTCCACTTTATTTCCATAAAGTTAATTTCTACCATAGAAATAAAAATTTTAAATTTTATTTTATTTTAGTTCCTCATATATTCACAAATATATTTTCCATTTCAAAAATCATCTTATAACCTTTTATCTATAACTTCAAAATCAAATTTCCACCTTTATTCATTGTCAATTTCTCAAAATATACTTTCAATTTCAAAAATCTTTTCAGTTTTTATCCACAAATTTTCAATGCCAATTTCATTCAAACCCGTACGATGTCCCCATATCATTCGTACGCATTATCAATCTGATCGCTCACTCGATCACACAATTTCACTTCCGAACTAGTATCGTCCACCCGACTTCCTAGTGCGGACTCAGATCTGGTTTCTTGATCAGAAACCGTCATTCTCCTTGCATAGTCACACCTATGATAGAGAATATCCAGAACCAATCAAAAATCCATATCCAGGTTCGCCGTCGAAAATCGAGCGAAAAATCCCAACTCGAATCGATAATACTATCTCGAAATTCTGTGCTCGAATCTAGATCAAATCACTATGCGAATAGAATAATATACGTACATCCTACTTATTTATCTTCATTGATTATTAGTTAAATCAATTTCCTTTCTATTCACCCTCACTTTGATTTTATTCACTTATTCACATTTGGCTAAATCCCCACTTGGATTATCACTTCAATTCTTATCTCAGTTGGGTATTTACTCAATAACAGTTTGAACTCCGACCAGTTTATATTTACAAAATAGCTTGAAAATTTTAAAAATAGATAAATAGTTGAAAGATAATTATTAATTTGTAAAATAGCTGTAAAATAGTTAAGTAACTGTAAAATAATTGAAAAATAGTAATTACTTATAAAATAGTTGAAAAACAGTAATCAGTTTATAAAGTAGTAGAAAAATAGTAATTAGTTTATAAAACAGTTGTAAAATAGTTAAATAATTCCAAAGTAATTGTTAAACAGGTTTAAGATAGTTTTAGGTTTAAAAAGAAAAGTTGTGTAGTAAATAGTTTGGAAAAATAGGTTTATATTAAACAATTTATTTTGAAAATAGTCCAGAGTCAAACTGTTTAATACACCATCTCCATTTCCATAAATTCAATTTAAATTTCCACTTACATTTAAATTGACTCAAACCCAATTTGAATAACTTCAATTTTATTTCAAATTAATCCAATTCAAATTTCTCATTTGAATTTTATACTTATCCATCATAAATCACAATTCCCATTAGTTCAAATCAAATTCAGTTTGAACTAATTCAATTTAAATCTCAATTTCAAACCATCTCGAATTATATAAATTCGAGTTAAATTTTAAAATGTTGATTTATTCCCTTAATCCAATTAACATTTATCTTCAAATCAATATCTTTAAACAATTTAATTTTTGAGTTCAATTCTCAAAATTCTATTTTAAATTATCTTCACTTAACTTATTTCAACATTCAAATAATAATTCAAAACCCCTTTTAAACAATTAAATCTTTGAATTTCAATTTATTACCCAAATTCAATCTTGGAACCAATCCTTAATCATTTCAGTTTACATGTTCATTTTAAACATTCAAATCTTGATGTTCAAAGTGATCCCATTTTCTCAAGTTTAATTTTTATCTTTAAAATCAAAATTACTTAAGTAATTTCAAATTAAAGTTTAATTCCATTTAATTCCAATATTGGGATAGATATTACCCCAATCTATCATCCAATTTATTTAAAACATTCATCATCCACTACCCATTCCAGATCTCAATCCTATCTGAGACCACATATAGTTCCCTACCAAATCAACCCATTTAACTTTCCTAAGTTAAACCTAAATTTTATCTTGAAATTTCCAATTCAGGTTGTTTATTCCAAACTTATTTAACTTCCCTTAAGTTAAATTCAATTTAATCTCGCCAAACTTACTCAAATTTGAATTCCCACTTCAAATTTTAAACTTCAAATTAATAAATCTTATAAGTTCAAAAACTTATTACCTTGGATATCACACCTCATTTCCCAAATTTAAAACTCAACATTTAGAGTTTATTTTCAACCATCTTTGTATCCATATATACATATTTATTTCTTAGCCTACCAGGCTATACATTTAAATTTTAAACCACCTTCGGTTTTAATTTAAGACAGACCCTTTTTTTAAGTCTTCAAACAGCTTCTTATTTTAAAATAAGATCACATTCAAATATATCCTGAATAATATTATTTATTCTTTTCTTTAAACACTTTGAAACAATTCAATGTTTCTAAACTTAGGTTTTAAACTCCACAATTTAAATCCGTTCTAATTTACAGGTTATACTCATCTAAATTTATATCCTTAGCACATTTTATTTTGCTCACTCATTAACACACATCTTATTATTAAACACAACAACCATTTATGATAATAACCAAGATTATCAAATTTGGAAACCAATTTATTGTTATCTTTATTCTGAAAACATTTCTATAAATTCAGGATTTTAATTTCAGTTTGGATCCATTTCAATATTTATCTTTATTCAATTACAATTTGGTTGTATTACTATTAACTCTTAATTCTCATTATTCTATTTGATTCCAATGATTTAACACCAATTACCTTAATATTTATTAAAAGGAATATTGCTTTATATATCAAATATAATCTTATATAAAAATCATTTGAAATCTTTATATATGAAAATAACAAGTACGCTCTCATATATATATACACTCAACTCATTCTAGGGTACTATTGACCCTATTTATATTAGTATACCCACCAGAGCCAAGGTTCTCGCTTAACCTTCTGTAACGACCCGGTATTTTGGACCATTCAAATCGACAATAATCCACACATGTCTGACTTGAATAATTCAAAATAACAGATTGTAAATAAATTTGGAGCAAATGAAATCAAATACACAGAATCACAAACACAGAACATATCAGAATAACTCACAGTGGAAATAAAATACCATAGTAGTTCATGAAGCTACTATATACAAACTCTCAAAACATAATACATAATATCATTCTGAAAACATATACAATAGAAATCCCAAATACATAGAAGTTTATAAATACCAGAACTAGAATAGAACAACTGAACTGAAAGGAACAGATAACTAGACAAGCAGAATCTCCAGCGATTCCTAGCTCCAGAATGAGATCCAAAGCTAAGCTGTAAATACTCAGGCTGACCCGAGCGTAAAGTAAAACACAAAACACTCGAGTCAGGACAATATATACTTATATAATGTAAACCAACTCAAGTGAACTGTAGTAGAAATGCACAATAACTCAAAGGATGCTTGGGATCGCCCATCCTTTAAGGATCAGTTAAACTATAAATTAAATACATCCCGTGGTTAAAATTTCCAAATGGTATTTTATACTTCGAAATCAAATATCATTTCAAAATTCAATATCCTTATAAAATCCATTTCAAAATATCAAAATATCATATTTCAAAATAATTTATATTTCGAAACAAATTACTTCATTTTAAATCATAAAAATGAAGTTAGTATATTTAATAATTAAAATTTTAAATTTCCAAAAATTTAACTTTTCAAAGTTCATTCGTTCACTTAAATTAATTAAAACAATGAAATTTCAACTTTCGCAGCATTTAGAAAATGCTACGGAAAGTCACATTAAAAATAGTTCAATTTAACAAAAGACAGCATTTAAAATTCTGTAATATGGTTACATTAGTTTCAAATAAACTTAGTTAAATTCAACCATTATAACATTTACAAAAATGCTATAATAGCCTTTAATTAAATTTAGCCATTTGGTTCATTATTATCAACTACAGCATTTACAAATGTTGTATTATCATTTACATTAGAATTTAATAGCGTTTCAGAAATGCAGTTAACTAACTTCAAATATTCAGTATAATTTCACAAACAATTATATTTTTATATAAATCATTTTTTTTACTTATAAAATCATATAATTTCACTTTTAAAACAATTATTCAAATACCCTTATATTCATGATTTTATAAAGTTAAAACTCCATTCAAAAATCAAAATTTAATAATTCACTTATTAAATTCCAATATTAAGTTATAAATTCATTAAATTAAATTAAATTAACACTTAAGTTTAAATTTTCAAATATAACTTAATTCCATTTTTATTTACTTAACTTAGAAATTCACTTTTAAGCCAAATTCACAAATTTCCAATTTTAGATATATTTCAAAATTTCAACTTAAATATTCATTCATTTCACATTTTAACTTTATTCAAAAAAAACATTAATATATTATAAAATCATTTAAATTCACTTTAATCCAAATTATCATGAATTTATCACATTTCATATTTAATTTAAATTCCAATTATCACCAAATAAAATTTCCCAAAATAACTTACATTTCAAATTTTCTAATTTTACCATTAATTTATTTCACTTATAAATTTTTAGAAAATCAATAATGCTTTACAAAAATCATTTTTATTTAGTTTAAATCAAAATATTATAATATTTACATTTTTAAAATATTTTTAAAAAAATTTATAAAACATATTTTAACTACGGGTCTGTATTTCATTTCTAGTCTAGGTAAAGTGATACGGGTAATATATCATTTCAACCTGTAATTTACAAAGTAAACCCGGGTTTAATCATTTCAAACCCGCAATCCCAAGGAAATGAAAAAAATAATTGAAAATCATTCAGGCCTATCATTTCAGCCCATAATGATTTTCTCCTATTCTAAAGTCCGTTCGGGTATGTATCATTTCAACCCATAGTGATTCTAATCTAAAGGGAACTTGCAGTGTGATAAACTGATAAAAATAAAAGAACAACATAATATAACAGTAACATATGATATAACAGGTGTTTAAGCATGGGTGAACATCATATAATCATAACCAGTTATAACAGGATGCAATACATTTACAGATTCAAGTGGTGTCGGTTTATCAGTTATATAGGTACAAATTGTCTGGTGAGAATAACTCACCTGTTAAGCTGGAGATTTGCCAACAAAGCTCACAACACAAAGATTATGAAGGCACGACAACTCTAATACAATTTGAGTGTGGAGAGCAAATCCAATGATATAGATCTTGTGTTACAACCCAAACAAAAATCAAAGCAAACCATAAATTTCAATACACTAGAAATGACATAACTTTTAAATAAAAAGAGATACGAATGCCAAATCTTTTACCATGCTTTCTCTATTCTTTTTTCATGGCCTAGGGATGGTTTTGGCTCTGGTTTGAACTAGTTTGGCTCAGGTTTGGTCATGTGTATGCATGGCCTAGGTAGTAGAATATGAGGAGGAAGTTTTTACAAAGGAATATGAAGAGTTTAAGGCAAAATAAGTGGGTTTTGTTCACAAAAATGGCTCGGTCATGGGCTTGTGTGGTCAGGTCAGAGGGGTATGGATCAGGTCAGTGGAAGGAAAGGTGTGTGGTGGTCTGGCCAGAGGTGGTGGAGGCGGCCTAAGGTGGTGGTGGTGGTGGAAAATGGAGTGGTGAAGCAATAGTGGTAAACAAACATGTTTTTATGGCTTGTTTTGCAATTTTTGTGGAGTTTTGGCATCATGGTGGCTCGGCCTTGGTCAAGACCAGAGAGTAGCTGGTGTTGATGGCAGGGAAGAGATGTAGGAGTTTGTGGCCATGGATGTGGAGGAGAGGCGTATCCAAAAACCAAGAGAAAACAAGGCAATTTTCATAGAAAAATAAGGAGAAAAGAAGAAAAATGAAACCATTACCAAAAGCTTTTGCTTCAGATCTGAAGTGGTCGAATGATGAAATGAAAAATGAGAGTTTTCACGTGAAAACAAAAGTAAAAGTCATGGCCAAAGCATAAAGGAGGGGTTATGGCAATTGAAAAGACTTAAGGAGGTGAAAGGACATCGGTTTCTAAGCAATTTTAAACCCTTCATATTTCTTTTTCTTTTTAATTCCAATAAAACAAAAATAAACTCAGAAATAAGCTCTAACAACTGAAACAAAATATTATAAATAGAAATAAATAATTAATTTTAAAGAAAATGGAAAAAGAATATAAGAAATTGCTTAAAAATTGAAAACAGGGTCCAGAAATTACAAATAAATCACGATTGTCTTTGGAAAATTATCTACTTCATTTTAAAAATATTCTAAAGAAAATTTTTGAAATAAAATAATTTCTAAAGTATTTCCAAAGTGAAATAAATAATTTAATTTAGAAAAAATAGAAAAAAAACTAAAGAAAAATGTTTAAAAATTGGAAATAAGACATGAAAATTACAAATAAATATCACTAGCCTTATAAAATTTCTATTTCACTTTAAACAAATAAAAGGTCAAATAAATAAAATAAATGAGGAACAAAATAAAGTGGGAATGAGAATAAAATAAGATTTTAAGAAAAAAATAGAAAAACAAATAAAGAATTACTTTAATTAATTGAAACTGGAAATTAGAATTTTAAACAAAATACAGCTAACACTGGAAAATGCCAATTATATCTTTAAAATGTTTTAAAACCAAAGTATATACATAACATGTTATTTTACCCATATAAATATAAATTATAATATTACATGACCAAATAAAATATTATTTTTTTATAATTTAAAATAAATAATTTTGTTAAATACAACAAATTACACAAAATATTTAAAAGGGTATAACTTTCACATTATAAATCAGATTTTAACGAAGCGAAAAGCATTATTCTTAAAATTTTATTTACTTTCATAATAAAAGATAAAACTCAAATTTTCAAACTTTAAAATTTCTAAATTAAAAGTCAAAGTTTGACCATATTGACCAAAATTCACTTTTCTGGAAAATATCCTTTTTAGTCATGTTTGGAATTCTAATTCACATCAAAATCAAAATTTATATTTAAAATAACAAAATTTATTCATTTTAATAAATAAAATAAAGTTTTTAAATCAGGAAATCAATTAAAATAACCAAAATAAATAATTAAAATAATCACAAAATACAGGGTTGTTACACTCTCCCCCACTCAAATCTTTTCGTCCTCGAAAAGGAATGAGGTACAGAAAACACAGAAAAGATAAAATGGAATAGGATTAAGACAAGATGACAAGAAGATTAAAATTATACCTGATAACTATTGTTATGGGTAAGTTTAATAAGGTGGAGAATAGGAATAGCTAGAAGGGAAAATAGGACGAAAGACAAGGATGAGCCATTAATTTAAAATTGTTGGTTGAAGAGGTAAAATATTTAAAACACTTTAAAATCGTTTAAAAAGGAAATAACTAATCAAAGTATCATTTATAAAATATTTTATCAAAATACTTTTATAACTCGATGTCTTAACAAGTTTATCCTTGTTCCTGTAGACTCTGGTAGTGCGTTGATCAGGCGCAAAACTAGAATTCTCCAGGTACTTAGTAGACTTGTTTCAACACCCAGTGAAAATACTGGAAAAACTTTTAAAAACAGATATGGAAAGTACAATCCAAACAAAAACAAACAAAACCTTTGTCTAACCATGGTTCGCAGATACACAATGGTTACGCCTGGATCCCCCAGGAAACAATCCATATCCGTAAGCTTTCTCAGCCCTGCGAGTTACGCCATGATGACTAGTAGAATGCAGGATACACAATGGTTACGCCTGGATCCCCCAGGAAACAATCCGTACCCCCAGGCAAGACTCAGCCAAGCATTTGCGCTACTATTCGCGACCTACACAGATTGCAGGATACACAATGGTTACGCCTGGATCCCCCAGGAAACAATCCGTACCCCTAGGCAAGACTCAGCCAGGCAGTTGCGCTATGCAGTTACGATCGTAAGACCATGGGTAACGCCATGGAATTCGAAGGACACTCGAGTATCATATCCGGAAAACCAAAAATCAGAGAGAATAATATCGATAGAATGAATCCAAGATGTGGCCACAAATCGGATATCAAGCAGAAGGCACTTTCCATATCTTTACTTCGAAAATATGTATCATATAGTACCTTTTCAAATCACTTTCAAATATCGTACTTATATAAAATCCATTATATATAAGATTTAATTTTCAAATCAAATACTTTCCAAAATCAATAGTATATCAAATCATACTTATATAGGCTTCAATTATATAAGATTTCACTTTCAAATTGAGTACCTTTTCAAATCTATAATTTTCGAATCAATTTCATACTCATACAAATCAATTTTATATAAGTTCGACAACTCCCAAATCAAGTGTTTAGTAACATAAGGTTCTCAAATTTAAATTTATTTCAATATCAGTTCAATTTCAAAATCATATACAATTTCACCAAATTATTTTCTTCTCAAATTAAATATCTTTAGTTTCAAAGTTTCCAAAATAATAGATTTTTGAAAATAAATCCAAATTTCCAAATCAATATAATTTAAGTCAACCAATTCATTTCCAAAATCAAATGTTTTCAAAATCATCTTATACTTACGTAAGGTCCGTCTTATATAAGGATCAAATTTTCCAAAATAAATTTTGCTGTATGAAGAGCCATATGGGATTTGAATATCTTTGCTTTCATAGGTTATATATCTTTGTAATTTAAATTGGAAAAGTAAGCAAAGATATTCTAACCCGACAGCTTTCAATTTCAGCGTCAAAATATATCACTGATATTAGAATATAAGATGTACACACGTCATCATTTCGCAAAATCACATTTGATCGCTCGCTCGATCACACAAGTTCGCTTTCGAACTAGTATTGTCCATTCGATTTCCCTAATGCGGACTTCGATATGGTTTCTCGACTAGAAGCCATCAGTCTCCTTGCATAGCCATATACTATGATAGAGAATTCTAGAATCGAGCCCAAAATCCATATCAAATATTCGTCATCAAGAATCGAATGAAAAATCCTAACACGAAATGGTGTAATTCACCTCGAACTTGTGTACTCAAACTTGGATCAAATTAATTATGCGAATAAAACAGCATACGTACAACTTATATATTTATTCCAACTTGTTACCTATATAGTTTCATAAAGATGTTACTAAGTTAAAACACTTAAAATTTATTCAAAATATTTTGAAGAACAATTTCTTTTCAAAACATTTCAAATCTAAATTTCATATTAGAAAAAATTTAAATTGCCTTATTCATTTACTTAACAAAACAGTTTCAACTTATTTAAATCAGATTACTTCATACTTAAACATTCAAAACAAACTTATATACTTTATCAAAATACTTTTCAAATTTCTTAGCTTTGAAAAGTTAACCTTGATTTGGAAGTACTCGAACTTCGAAATAGTTGAAGAAATCATTTTCAAATTCAAGAGTTGGAAATTAGCAACAAATCAGTAAATCAATTTTAATAGATAGGGTTATATCAAATCCAAAACTCGAGGACTGAACACCGGTTCATTTCAAATCGTTTCAAATATATTTACATATATCTTTCGAATATCAAATCATACTTCGGAATTTGAAATCAAAAATGGTTTCACAAAATCACTCGCATAGCAAAGCTATTAAAGTGGCCTCTCCCTCACACAGAAACTCGAAAATCAATGTCGATGATGCGTGCACTCATCACCGAAATTATTTTCCAGCGACACAAGTGAGTTCTGGACTTCCATTTACTTTGAAAACTTCTTTGAAATTCCTTCGAAATCATTAAAACCCATTAAAATCATTGAAACATTACTTATTCTGAAAAATAATTTCAAATCATATTATTTATTATTTCAAAATCCTAAAACCAGTTCCAAAATGCCGGAGTTCAATCACTTAAATTCAGATTCAAAACCTTCAGTTATAAATCATTTTATATGAAACCATTTCTTATAAAATTTTCACAATTTCAAATCCTTTCAAAACTTCAAATTCTCATTTTTTTTAAAAGGTATATAATCCTTATCAAAAACATTTCATCTTTATATAAAAATATGGTCATCCTTATCAAAATAAAAACTACGATGAATACACAATTTTCAAAAGACAATCAACCACAAACTTTCCAAGGGACGATTCAAGGATGGATTTCAAAGCAAAACAGAGATTCAAATTTAGAAGGACTCTAATCAAATAGAATTCTAATTCAAAGATAGGCTCAAACGAAGATAAGATAATTAAATTACCAAATACAAGATGGATAAGCCTATATGAATCGCGGGCGACCTTAACCGGTCAACCGTGATTTCAGGAATATAATCGATGCGAAAATCTAAGGAAAATCGACCTTCGATTGCCATAGATAGAATCTAAATATAGCAGAAGATAGAAAACATCATAAACCGAGGATACAGAAATCTCCGGTGAATCAATGCCAATTATAATCATTCAAAGATTGGCGGAATCGCCACCCTATAAAGGTCATACAAAGTGGAGTGATGCAATGCTCCAAAATCAAAAGAATACAATTAGGGGAGATAGGAATGGATTTCAGAACAAGTGAGCATTCCAAAATTCAAAGGAATCTTATTCGATAAGAATCCAAACGAAGATTAGAGAAATATAACCTATATCGATACAGAAAAATTCCCATTCAAAATTTGGAAAGACTCGAATTCATAACATACGAAAACAAAAGCATAAATATCTTTAGTTGGACAACTTTAGCTAAGCAAAAGATACAACAGAGTTTACTCAAAGCATCCTAACAAACTACTTATTTTGCCATACCCAAAATAGATTCCTATCAACAAAGTATCTAGATCAATCAAGAGAGAAGTTCAAAATTTTAGAGGATCCTAATCAAAGAAATTACTAACAAGGTGGATACGAAAGGAATGAAGTTTAAGAAATATTTTACTTTTAAAAGCAAGGAAATTTATATCAAAATAATCTTTGAAAATTCTTTAAAAATCATTTGAAAATCATTTTATACTTCGAAAATACGTTCTCTCACAAAGAAATGATTCTGAGATTGATTTCACTTATTCTAGGGTATTTCTACCCTATCTCTAATGAGTTTTTGCTCCGCAGGCTAAGGTTTGTCTAAAACCTGGCTCTGATACCAACTGTAACGACCCGGTATTTTGGACCATTCAAATCGACAATAATCCACACATGTCTGACTTGAATAATTCAAAATAACAGATTGTAAATAAATTTGGAGCAAATGAAATCAAATACACAGAATCACAAACACAGAACATATCAGAATAACTCACAGTGGAAATAAAATACCATAGTAGTTCATGAAGCTACTATATACAAACTCTCAAAACATAATACATAATATCATTCTGAAAACATATACAATAGAAATCCCAAATACATAGAAGTTTATAAATACCAGAACTAGAATAGAACAACTGAACTGAAAGGAACAGATAACTAGACAAGCAGAATCTCCAGCGATTCCTAGCTCCAGAATGAGATCCAAAGCTAAGCTGTAAATACTCAGGCTGACCCGAGCGTAAAGTAAAACACAAAACACTCGAGTCAGGACAATATATACTTATATAATGTAAACCAACTCAAGTGAACTGTAGTAGAAATGCACAATAACTCAAAGGATGCTTGGGATCGCCCATCCTTTAAGGATCAGTTAAACTATAAATTAAATACATCCCGTGGTTAAAATTTCCAAATGGTATTTTATACTTCGAAATCAAATATCATTTCAAAATTCAATATCCTTATAAAATCCATTTCAAAATATCAAAATATCATATTTCAAAATAATTTATATTTCGAAACAAATTACTTCATTTTAAATCATAAAAATGAAGTTAGTATATTTAATAATTAAAATTTTAAATTTCCAAAAATTTAACTTTTCAAAGTTCATTCGTTCACTTAAATTAATTAAAACAATGAAATTTCAACTTTCGCAGCATTTAGAAAATGCTACGGAAAGTCACATTTAAAATAGTTCAATTTAACAAAAGACAGCATTTAAAATTCTGTAATATGGTTACATTAGTTTCAAATAAACTTAGTTAAATTCAACCATTATAACATTTACAAAAATGCTATAATAGCCTTTAATTAAATTTAGCCATTTGGTTCATTATTATCAACTACAGCATTTACAAATGTTGTATTATCATTTACATTAGAATTTAATAGCGTTTCAGAAATGCAGTTAACTAACTTCAAATATTCAGTATAATTTCACAAACAATTATATTTTTATATAAATCATTTTTTTTACTTATAAAATCATATAATTTCACTTTTAAAACAATTATTCAAATACCCTTATATTCATGATTTTATAAAGTTAAAACTCCATTCAAAAATCAAAATTTAATAATTCACTTATTAAATTCCAATATTAAGTTATAAATTCATTAAATTAAATTAAATTAACACTTAAGTTTAAATTTTCAAATATAACTTAATTCCATTTTTATTTACTTAACTTAGAAATTCACTTTTAAGCCAAATTCACAAATTTCCAATTTTAGATATATTTCAAAATTTCAACTTAAATATTCATTCATTTCACATTTTAACTTTATTCAAAAAAAACATTAATATATTATAAAATCATTTAAATTCACTTTAATCCAAATTATCATGAATTTATCACATTTCATATTTAATTTAAATTCCAATTATCACCAAATAAAATTTCCCAAAATAACTTACATTTCAAATTTTCTAATTTTACCATTAATTTATTTCACTTATAAATTTTTAGAAAATCAATAATGCTTTACAAAAATCATTTTTATTTAGTTTAAATCAAAATATTATAATATTTACATTTTTAAAATATTTTTAAAAAAATTTATAAAACATATTTTAACTACGGGTCTGTATTTCATTTCTAGTCTAGGTAAAGTGATACGGGTAATATATCATTTCAACCTGTAATTTACAAAGTAAACCCGGGTTTAATCATTTCAAACCCGCAATCCCAAGGAAATGAAAAAAATAATTGAAAATCATTCAGGCCTATCATTTCAGCCCATAATGATTTTCTCCTATTCTAAAGTCCGTTCGGGTATGTATCATTTCAACCCATAGTGATTCTAATCTAAAGGGAACTTGCAGTGTGATAAACTGATAAAAATAAAAGAACAACATAATATAACAGTAACATATGATATAACAGGTGTTTAAGCATGGGTGAACATCATATAATCATAACCAGTTATAACAGGATGCAATACATTTACAGATTCAAGTGGTGTCGGTTTATCAGTTATATAGGTACAAATTGTCTGGTGAGAATAACTCACCTGTTAAGCTGGAGATTTGCCAACAAAGCTCACAACACAAAGATTATGAAGGCACGACAACTCTAATACAATTTGAGTGTGGAGAGCAAATCCAATGATATAGATCTTGTGTTACAACCCAAACAAAAATCAAAGCAAACCATAAATTTCAATACACTAGAAATGACATAACTTTTAAATAAAAAGAGATACGAATGCCAAATCTTTTACCATGCTTTCTCTATTCTTTTTTCATGGCCTAGGGATGGTTTTGGCTCTGGTTTGAACTAGTTTGGCTCAGGTTTGGTCATGTGTATGCATGGCCTAGGTAGTAGAATATGAGGAGGAAGTTTTTACAAAGGAATATGAAGAGTTTAAGGCAAAATAAGTGGGTTTTGTTCACAAAAATGGCTCGGTCATGGGCTTGTGTGGTCAGGTCAGAGGGGTATGGATCAGGTCAGTGGAAGGAAAGGTGTGTGGTGGTCTGGCCAGAGGTGGTGGAGGCGGCCTAAGGTGGTGGTGGTGGTGGAAAATGGAGTGGTGAAGCAATAGTGGTAAACAAACATGTTTTTATGGCTTGTTTTGCAATTTTTGTGGAGTTTTGGCATCATGGTGGCTCGGCCTTGGTCAAGACCAGAGAGTAGCTGGTGTTGATGGCAGGGAAGAGATGTAGGAGTTTGTGGCCATGGATGTGGAGGAGAGGCGTATCCAAAAACCAAGAGAAAACAAGGCAATTTTCATAGAAAAATAAGGAGAAAAGAAGAAAAATGAAACCATTACCAAAAGCTTTTGCTTCAGATCTGAAGTGGTCGAATGATGAAATGAAAAATGAGAGTTTTCACGTGAAAACAAAAGTAAAAGTCATGGCCAAAGCATAAAGGAGGGGTTATGGCAATTGAAAAGACTTAAGGAGGTGAAAGGACATCGGTTTCTAAGCAATTTTAAACCCTTCATATTTCTTTTTCTTTTTAATTCCAATAAAACAAAAATAAACTCAGAAATAAGCTCTAACAACTGAAACAAAATATTATAAATAGAAATAAATAATTAATTTTAAAGAAAATGGAAAAAGAATATAAGAAATTGCTTAAAAATTGAAAACAGGGTCCAGAAATTACAAATAAATCACGATTGTCTTTGGAAAATTATCTACTTCATTTTAAAAATATTCTAAAGAAAATTTTTGAAATAAAATAATTTCTAAAGTATTTTCAAAGTGAAATAAATAATTTAATTTAGAAAAAATAGAAAAAAAACTAAAGAAAAATGTTTAAAAATTGGAAATAAGACATGAAAATTACAAATAAATATCACTAGCCTTATAAAATTTCTATTTCACTTTAAACAAATAAAAGGTCAAATAAATAAAATAAATGAGGAACAAAATAAAGTGGGAATGAGAATAAAATAAGATTTTAAGAAAAAAATAGAAAAACAAATAAAGAATTACTTTAATTAATTGAAACTGGAAATTAGAATTTTAAACAAAATACAGCTAACACTGGAAAATGCCAATTATATCTTTAAAATGTTTTAAAACCAAAGTATATACATAACATGTTATTTTACCCATATAAATATAAATTATAATATTACATGACCAAATAAAATATTATTTTTTTATAATTTAAAATAAATAATTTTGTTAAATACAACAAATTACACAAAATATTTAAAAGGGTATAACTTTCACATTATAAATCAGATTTTAACGAAGCGAAAAGCATTATTCTTAAAATTTTATTTACTTTCATAATAAAAGATAAAACTCAAATTTTCAAACTTTAAAATTTCTAAATTAAAAGTCAAAGTTTGACCATATTGACCAAAATTCACTTTTCTGGAAAATATCCTTTTTAGTCATGTTTGGAATTCTAATTCACATCAAAATCAAAATTTATATTTAAAATAACAAAATTTATTCATTTTAATAAATAAAATAAAGTTTTTAAATCAGGAAATCAATTAAAATAACCAAAATAAATAATTAAAATAATCACAAAATACAGGGTTGTTACACCTTCGCTCTGATACCAACTGTAACGACCCGAAACTTTCGATCCCGAAAATTTCAGATAGTTAGGAAAAGAAGAAAGAGATAGAAGAAGAAACAGAAAATAAAACACAGAATCTCACATTCGCAGTGGATCAAAATATAATATCAAATAATATCAGTTTACCAAAGAATACTATATCTGTCAATTTGCACTTATATTACATAAGAGTTACTCTCATACACAACACTGAGTATATACAAATCAAATATATCTCAGATACACAGAAATAATAGTCACAGCGGAAACACTCCATAGGTCTTGCCATCCAGCTCATCTCCTAAGCTCCAGAACGTCCTTACCTGAAAATCTGTAATACTCGGTCTAACCCGAGCATTACATCAAAGTAACACCCGGGTCAGGCTGGAAACCAGCGTGAGTAAACTCATCTAACATGAAATTCCAATACATAGAATTTATTTAAAACCCGGGTAACTCGTATCAATTTACAAATTCACAAATTTTTTTTTGACATCACCTATTTCACTCATCAATTTCTAAGTACCAAAACTTAGATTAAATGGTCCAATTCACTTAAATCATTCAATTCCAACCTATTTATTTCACATATCAATCTATAAAGAATCGAAGTGGTTTTGGGTATTTGCCGATACCCGACCCCGGTCTATTCGAGTCCAATGTCATCTTTCCCAAGTTATTCAAGTGATTACAATTCAACTTAAAACGAAGGATGTCATTTTTACACAACAATTCATCATTGATAGATAACCATTTTATCACTGATAAACCAAACATATCACATCACAAACGTTTCATATTACATACCAGAGATACCAAATAATCTGAGACATTCAATATCATCCAATCATTCATAAGCAAGATCAATTAGTCACAACATTTCTAATTAATTTAAATGAATTAAATTAATCACTTCTTCCCCTATTGAATTTTTCTTACTTAACATTATTTAATTATAAACCCTTTTATTATTATTTTAATTAATGCAATTAACTAATCAATCTTTAATTTATAATTAATTAGTCTTTGATTTACTCTCATAATCAATTAAACCATACTTAATTACATTTAGGAAATTTCCTTCTAATTAATTTACATTAAGTAATTAACTATCCTTAATTACTTACCTTAATTAATCTCATTCATAAATTATCCAACTTAAGTAATTATCCATAATTACTTAATTATTTCTTAATTAACCACATTAATTAATTAATTACCCTTAATTAATTTAAGATAAATCATTATCTTAATTACCTAATCATTATGAAATTTCATCTGAAGTCGCATAGAATTAAAATTATATAATTAACTTGTTATATTAATCTTTGAAACCTTTAACTTCACCGGTATCAAAAATACTCGGGTCAAATCCTAAAACCCCCGAGCTAACTTAAGTTCAAATTAACAACTAAGTTTTGAAACCATTTCTTCCCTATAACCTTACTTCATTTTATTCTTTCCCTTTTATTTCCTAAACAATCGTTTAAAATTAATACTTAATCCAACCGGCCCACTATCTTCGGCCCGCCCAAGACCAAGACGCACGAAAGCAACAAATTCCCCTCCTTTCATTTTCTTAATTCCTTCAGCAAACAACTCAAATTCAAACTACAGGCTTGAACACGAAGTCGTGCACGTATCCGTGCACGCTTCCTTCGATGATTGTACCCTATCGCCGATCATCCTTGCAACTCTCGCATGGTCACCCTACCCTATCGAAACACTCAGACCTCGACGAACTACCCTGATAAAAAAAATACAAGCTTCAACCACCCTTACAGCAAATGATCAGATAAACATTGTTCACCACGCTCTGCCCCACCTACTACCGTATACCCTCACAGTTCATCAGAAGAACCGCCTCCCCCTCCTTCATTGTTCCCCTCATGCGCGCAACCTTCCATCACCCTCCTAGGCTAGGGCTGGGTATTTTTTCATTTTTCCGCTTTTCCGTTAATTTCCTTCCGACTATTTTCGAAATTTCCGTTTTCCGCTTTCTTCCGAAAAAATAATTTCGAAAGGAATTCCTTTCGATAAATAACGGAAAAAGACGGAAATTTTCCACAATTTCCACGGTATTCCTTTCCTTCCGAAATAACATTTAATTGGGCTGCACCCGCAAACCCAATATCTTTCTTTCCCGTACATAATGCCCTCACATATTCGACCCTAATTTCCACACCTTCAGATGAAATTCCCAACCCTCGAAAGAAAAACTCTAACCCTAATTCGACTTCCGCCTATTGGAATTCGGATATCGACAATTAAGGACTGCACCTCGCCGTGAGTTCTACGAAGAAGACATGTGGCTAACGTCATCGACCACGGCCCGAACCCAAACAAGGTGCGGGGCCCACTACCACGTAGGCGGGCTTTCCCTTGCTTTTCAGGGCCGCCCAAGAAATATTCCCCGGGCCCAACAACAACATCGGACTGCGGCGGCTACAACAGCGCCGGTTGATGTGCCAATCTGCTCCGGTTTGGTCCGTACTGGTTCAGTGGAGACAGAGGATGCGGAGGAGGATGAAGAGATGGAGTGGGTCCCGCCGCATGATTACGTGGCAAGACGGCTAAGCAGGAACGTTGAGAGTAGGTCTGTGGTTGAAGAAGTGGGTCGCACCCTTAAAGGCCGCGACTTGAGTCGGGTCAGAGATGCCGTTTGGAGTCGGACTGGATTTTTTGGATGACAACTGAATTGAATTTTATTGGTATATAATTCGTATATTTTGATCCAATTAATTCTTTGTATCCAAAATGAGATGAGTTGTTTGAATATCAATTCAGTTATCAGAGCAGTAGTTTCAATGTTGTTCTTTTTGTTTTTATGATATAGGTGGTATATTTTAATCTTTGATTGATTTTTCAATTCTTCATCTTCAATTCTTCTTCATCTCGGTCGATGATGATTAGTGCAATATCCATGTCTTACTTAAGCGCAAACTTAAAACATTTTTAAGCTAATGACTAAGTGCAGCAGTCCTTAATAGTCGATATCGATCCTAATTTCCATTTACATGTTTGTTGTTGGAAAAATGGAATTCCATGTTTCCTTTCATTTCTTTCGACTTCCGCCTATTGGAATTACGGACTTAGCGGTACGGAACATCAAACATGTAATTTCATTCCGTCAAAGATCGGATGAAACGGAAAATGTCTCGGTTGGTACGGAATTTTTCCATACCCACCCCTACTCCTAGCTTGCTAAACAACGCGAACCCAAATCCAAGCGAAGGTCCCTTAAACCCTAATACCCAAACTCGTTCAACCCGACCTACCTTCCGCTCTGAGCATCTAGAAATCACCCTACTACTCTTAAAAATCATCACTTCCTTCAACGAACGCGATTACACACACAAAGATCCAAATCTTGATGATCAAATCTTGGCCAAACTTGATCACTTACTGTAAAGTATGCATTTTACTAGTCTATACCTCAATATATTTACTGAAACCAGTTTTAAAATGAAGTACACCTCATAACAAACAATTCTTCTTTTAACATCACCACTTAAAATTAATTAGATTTAGTTGGTGGAAATTTTGAAGCCAAACATAACATATTTTATTTGAACTTTTACAGAGTAGGTATTAAAAAAATGAACATCCTAACTTCTCTGGTTTTAATCACTTATTTATACTCATATATGGGTGCATATATTCAGAACAAAATACACTTACCAAACCACACTTAATTCCCATGCTAAACATAAGTTACAGTATAATAATGATTTTATTTACTCCCTTGTTCTTTTTTTTAAAAAAAAAACAGAGAACATGCTTCCTTTATAATCTGCTACTTGAAACTGAATTTTTATTTGCTTTTAAACTGAAAATTCTTATGTACATATTTACATTCATTCATCTTAGAATTATCAGGCAAACATTTATGTCAACATTCATCAAATATCACTTCAACTTTTACTACCTGAACCAAGTTTAAGTTGTTTGAATTTAAGTTTATCCACTGTTCCAGTCATATATATAATTATTGACAGACATATATTCTTATAATCGTTTTAAACAACATGCACAGCTTATTTCACATTATATCTCAAAGATCATCACATTCAACTTTAAGATATACCAGAAGTTTTAGAGTTACTCACAGAAATGATAAGCAGAGAAGCTAAAGCAGTTTGAACTAAGCTGGGAAAACTGGGAGCTTTGAAACTGAAATTGCTTTCATAAAAACACTGGAGAGCTTGCTTTGAATTTTTTTTTAGTTGATCCATGAGTGAAAAGAAGAAGACAGAGTAAAGGTATTTGTAAGAAAAAGTAAGGATGCGATCCTTTGTTGTACACGGCAAGAAGGTGGCTGCACATATGTTGTACAGGCAAGAAGGTGGCTGAGATGATATTTGTTATGCTTGCATTAATGAAGAGTGTCCTCTTCATTTCGACTGTAGGTACTTGTGTAAATTAAGCTTGTACAAACTTGAGTATGTTTACACTGTCTTGTTTTTGTTTCCTTGTTTACTTCCAGGTTTACATGCATATAATTTATTTGTTTTATCTTTTTATGTTAGACATTGCCTTAGAGAAAAGTCTGGTGGCTTCTATTTAAACATAAATTATCAAGTACTTCATTTACTTGTTCAGTTTATACTTACATTAATATTGTTGTCTTCTTATCTTAATATACTTATGTTTATATCCATAAATTTGTTCTATACCTATGTTTTAAAATTTATATCTTATATTTTATATTCATATTCAATATTGATAGGATTGCTTAAATTTAAACATTATTATCAAGACTACATTTATATATATCATATCACACATTAATATGGAACCTGTAATTAAATTTACTATATATGCCAAGTTTTGCCTAAAACCAGAGCTCTGATACCAACTGTAACGACCTGGTATTTTCAACCATTCGCATCCACACATGTCGGACTTGAATTGCTCAAAATATCAGATTTTAAATTTATATTTTGGCAAAACTCAGAATATACAGTAAATGATAAAAAATCACAGAATCACAAACACGGAGTAATGTAACAATAAGTAGCGGAAATAAATTAATAGTAGTTCATGAAGCTACTATATATATAACAGAGTTAAAAACAAGATACAACAGAAGTTTTGAATACATTGAAGTCTCAATACAATAGTCAAGTAACAAAAGCTGAATATATCACTGGATCAATTGAATAACTGAATAGATGTAGATGGATCTCCAAGCGAAGCTCCAACTCCAAAGGTGAGTCTCAAATGCTGTGGCACTCAGTCTGACCCGAGCGTAAAGAAAAACACTCGAGTCAGGATTAACATTCTTATATCAATAAATCCAACTCAAGTGAAATATCAACTGAAATACAAGTAACTCAAAGGATGTTTGGGATAACCATCCTCTAAGGATCCGTGGAACTATCTACTATGTAGTAATATACGCTATTATAATATGTCTATAGTAAAGTAAAAGTATCAAAATAGCGTTAAGGCATTACCCATATCCCCCTTAACACATTTTATATATTCCCGTAGTCTATACAATGCCGTACGCTCCTCCGATAGGTTTACACAAAGGACACCACATAGGTACGGTACAAAACAAATTCGTAGAAGGTGCGATATGGCATGCGACAAGGCACGCGAGGCAATGCCAGGGTAGATATACCGTTCGCGTATCCGGACTGGTGTTAACGCATAGCAGCTACTACCGCCCACCTCGTACACACTCCCAAATCAATATCGAAGGGTGTACCCAATCAAATCACAAAAGAAATAGAATGGTATCAAAGAAATGTGTCCGATAGGAGGAATGACCTCACCTTGCCCGGCGTGGCTCCTATTTTAGCCGCATCAAGCTGACTCACGGGAGTCGGGGTCACATAAATAGCATATATAATCGTCACCAAACCATCATACTTCATTCTGGAATCTCCACCACGTACACAGTTATTAAAGTGGTTTTTGGTATTGGCAGAGAGTATGACAATATCTGATCCCGGTCTCTTTCACAACCAAACGTTATTATAACACCGCGGTCATTTCAAAATATCATACTTAAAAACCAAAATATCATATCTATTTCAAAACCATATCAATACGATATCATTTTTACTTCAAATATATCCATTTCCAAAATCATAGCACTTTCAAGGTTATAACACTTTCGAAACCAAAACACTTTGGAAATCATAACACTTTGGAAATCATAACACTTTACCACTTAACAGTTTAAATATTAATAATATTATATATAATAAAATAGTTTATAAAATAAAATAGTTTATATAAAAATAGTTATAAAGTAAAATAGTTTATATTAAAATGATTAGTATATAAAAAATAGTTTATATTAAAATAATTTATAAAGTAAAGTATATGAATAGTTTTAAATATAATTTAAAAATACTTTAAATACTAAAATAGCTTCCTCAAATTTCATAAATCGATTCAAATCAGCTCCAATTCCAAAATTCAAATCTTAATCCATAAATTTCAATTCAATTCAGTTTCTCAATAAACCATTTCAAATTATATCAATTTCAAATACGGATTTGAACCACAAATTAAACCATTTAAATTTCAATATATTTCAAAGTCAATATATTTCAAAGCTTTAAATATTCAACATTTCAAAACTAAATTCGATAATTTTATTTATATCTCAATTTGACTTCATTATTATTTAGTTTTGAAATATTCACTTAATAAATCCAGTATCATTTAAATTTCAACTTGAAATATTCATAAATCACCTTAAACCAAAATCAAGTTATAAAATCATATCCTTTCAAAAATCTCAAATTCAATAAGTTTCAAATTGAATTTTAATTAAATACAGTTCTTAATTAAATAAAATTTGAAATAAATCCAAATTTATCATTCCAGTCTTAACTTATAAAATCATTATAAAACCTAATTTAAAATATAATTTTAAAATAAATATTTAAACATATTTGATGCAGCCCAGAAAGATGAAGACGTAGGTCGTGTACGACCTAACATGTTGATAAGTCGGGTATGACCTAAGAAGGAAGCTAACGAGCTAAAGATTTGTGAAGAATCGTGGGAAATTGAAGTCTTAGGTTGTGGACGACCTAACTTAAGTTGCCCAAACGACCTAGTGGAGTTGTTTTAGGTTGCAAGCGAGCTACGACCTACCTGGTTAAACGACCTAACGAGTTAAGTCTTGACTCGCGTGAAGGCTTAGGTCGCGTAAAGAATTTCAACGAGCTAACGACCTAACTTAAGTCGTACATCCTTAGGTCGCTCAATCCACCTTGTTCATGTTCTTAAGTCGTTGCCTTCCTTAGGTCGCGTGAAGATGTACAGAAGACATTTTCTTAAGTCGTTGCCTTCTTATGCCGCTTCCAGTAGGTCGCGAACTCCAGAACTCTTATGTCGCTGATACCGAATCTTGTTAGGTCGCTATTTCTTAGGTTGTGTACTGTTGTAATCGTCCTATATGTTGTGTTGTAAATATGGAGTTGTAATATGTTGTATTGTTTCTTTTCTTTGTGCTGTTGATAAGTCGCTGCCGACCTGAGTTAAGTCGTAGGTCGCGTGTCTTGTAAGTCGGTGGTGTTTTAGGTCGTGACCGACCTATAGTAAGTCGTAGGTCGTTTGTGTTTTTAGGTCGTGTTGTTTTTAGGTCGTAGCCGACCTAAGTGTTGTGTAATTTTCTGTGGTGTGTGTTGTAGCCTATAAAGAGGCAAGTTGTGTCATTTTGTAGTGGTTGTTGATTTTTGAATAAAATTCTTGTTTGAGAGCTTTGTGCCTCTTCTTAAATTGGTAGTTGAGTGTGATCTCCTATCTCCACTTTCGGTTAATCGAGTGCGCTCGATTCAACGATTGCTGAAGCCGATTCACGGAATCTAGTGTGCTAGATTAACGTGCGAAGAATCGCAGATCTTTAAACACGGTATCATGCGCGATCAACGTGTTTGGGATAGGGAGAATTCGGTATCTTCGGATCAACGAATTTGGGTATTTCGGTATTTTCTATCTCATCGATTGCTACTTTCATCATCACAATCATTTTGTTATTCCACTGCTGCATCATTTGGTATTAGAGCTAGACTTAGCCAATCATAGCTACGCCGAGTCTTGGATCCAATTCGTATCGAAGAGTTTGAGAAGCTAGTTGAAGCCGTGCATTATTGATCTTTTATTTGTTCAAGATCGAGAATTGAAGTGTAGATTCGAACAAGTGAAGTCGTACATCATTTGGAGAAGTTTGGTGTTCATCGTGTTCGTCGTAAATTGCAACAAGCTTAGAGTTTTCGATCCATATCATTTAGGATCAAAGGGTTGCGAGGTGTTTGAATTTGGCCGTGGAAGTTGCGCGCCAAAATTTGTGATTGTGGAGTTAGACCCGAGAGCAAGTGAAGGCCGTACATCATATTTGTACACATCGAGAGTTGAAGTTGGTATCATTTTGAAAATGCCACAGAGAAGAGCTCATCGCCATCAAAATGTTGAAGCATTGTATAGAAGAGAAGAGGCCGATGAGATGGAGCAAAGAATTAACGAAAACTTTAATGAGAAGCTTAATGAAGGGATTGGTCGAATAGAGAAGATGATGTTAGAAATGAATCAAAATCAGAGAAGGGTTTCACCTGAATCTAACCATGGGAGAAGTAGAGTTTCACCACATTTCAATCGAGAGAGAAGTGTTGATAGTAATCATAGAAGTAGGGATCGAGATTGTTATAGAAATGTTGATGATCGAAGTCGTGATCAGAATGTGAATAGTCGAGATCGGAGGAATGAAGATCGAAGGGATGTGGGTGGAAGAAATGGTGGTAGTAGAGATGTTGGTGGTCAGGATCGACATCGATATACATCAGATTTTGAAGAGGAATTTGATGGAGGTAGTGTTCGAGGACAAGGACGAGGTCAAGGTAGAAATTACTCAGAATATGATCATGAGTGGGAATCGGGAATGAAAACGGAAATTCCAGAATTCAAAAGTGGTATGCAAGCTGAGGAATTTTTAGATTGGATGGCTAATGTTGAAGAGATTTTTGACTTCATGGAAGTTCTAGAACATCGTAGAGTGAAGTTGGTTGCTACAAGGTTGAGGAGTAGAGCTTTGGCATGGTGGCAGCAAACCAAACTTACACGTGAACAGATGGGGAAGTCAAGGGTTGAATCATGGGAAAAAATGAAGAAGTTAATGAAAGCTACATTCTTGCCATATAATTATCAATCTTTGATGTATCAACGTTTACAAAACTTGAGGCAATGGACGAAGTCTGTTAATGATTATGCAGATGAATTTTATCAACTTATTGCCAGGAATGATATCATGGAAACAGAAGAGCAACTGACAGCTAGATTTGTTGGAGGGTTGAGAATGCAAATTAAAGATATGGTGAATATGTTTGATCCCAGATCTGTTGCTGAAGCACACCAAAAGGCGTTAGCTTGGGAGAAGTAGGGTAGACGAGGTGGTGGCGTGTTTACAAATTCCAACAATCAAGTGAAAGGTGCTAGTAGCAATGTGAATGTTTCAAAGACTGTTGCAAAACCAGTTGTTAGTGAAGTTGCTAAGACCAGGGTCAAAAGTGGTATCAAATGTTTCAATTGTCAAGAGGTTGGTCACAAAAGCAATGAATGTCCGAAGCTGAAGAAGAGAGCAATGATAGCTGAGGTTGAGGTTGAGGATGAGGATGAGGAGGCTGAATGTTCCAATTCATTACCGGTTGAAGAGGAAGAATTATTGTCGGGAGATGATGGTTATACTTTAATGATGAGGAGGAATTGCTTGACACCGAAGTAGGAGGAAGAGACAAGCTGGTTGAGGAGTAACATCTTTCAATCAACATGTACTATCTTGGGAAGGGTTTGCAAATTTGTCATTGATGCGGGAAGCTGTGATAATATTATCTCTACAGAAGCTGTGAAGAAATTGTCATTAAAGACAGAGAAGCATCCTAAACCGTACAAGTTAGCTTGGTTGAGGAAAGGTGGGGAGGTGAAAGTTAGTCGAAGGGCTTGTGTTAATTTTTCAATTGGGAAGAAATACAAAGACAAAATTTGGTGTGATGTTGTGGACATAGATGTATGCCATCTGTTGTTGGGGAGACCGTGGCAGTATGATAGAGTTGTGCAACATGATGGGCGTACTAACAGTTATAGTTTCATGTTTGAAGGCACAAAAATTACTTTAGTTCCAAAGAAACGACAACAAGAAGAAAGCAAGTTGGAGGAGATTGAAGAACTTAAAACTTTGTTATCTTTGAAGGAGTTTGTTAAGGAAGTCGAAGAGGAGCCAGAAGTATTTTTATTGATTGGACGAGAGAGTCAAGAAGTGGTTGAAATTCCTGAAGAAGTAAAGCCAGTGCTGGAGGAATTTGAAGATGTATTTCCAGAGGAGTTGCCAACGGAGTTACCGCCGTTGAGGGACATTCAACATCAAATTGATCTTGTTCCAGGTGCTTTGTTGCCACATCGACCACATTACAGGATGAGTCCAAAGGAACATGAGGAGTTGAGAAGACAAGTGGAAGAATTGCTTGAACAGGGACGTGTACAGGAAAGTTTAAGTCCATGTGTTGTGCCAGCATTGTTAGTGCCCAAGAAGGATGGGACGTGGAGAATGTGCACCGATAGTCGGGCATTGAACAAGATTACAGTGAGATATAGATTTCCTATGCCTAGACTGGATGACTTGTTGGATCAACTTAGTGGAGCTGCTATATTTTCAAAGATTGATTTGAAGAGCGGTTATCATCAAATTCGAATTAGACCAGGGGACGAATGGAAGACAACATTCAAGACGAGGGAAGGATTGTATGAATGGCTGGTAATGCCGTTTGGTCTTTCGAATGCACCAAGTACATTTATGCGGGTGATGAATCAGATTTTTAGACCATTCATTGGGAAGTTTGTGGTGGTGTATTTTGATGATATACTAATATACAGTGGAAGCGCAGAAGAACACTTGCAACATCTGAGAGAAGTGTTGATGGTGCTGCGACAGGAACAATTTTATGCTGCAACGAAGAAATGCGTGTTCATGACGCATAGTGTTTTATTTTTGGGATATGTTATATCGGGAGGAGGTATACAGGTGGATTAGAATAAAGTTGAAGCAGTCAGAAATTGGCCACAACCTAGGACGATAACTGAAGTTAGAAGCTTTCATGGTTTAGCATCATTCTACCGAAGATTCATTCCACACTTCAGTAGCGTGATGGCACCAGTTACTGATTGTATGAAGGGGAAACAATTTTTATGGTCAGCGGAAGCAGGGGTTGCTTTTGAAAGAATCAAGGAGCTATTGACGACCGCGCCAATTCTAGTATTACCAGATTTTCAGTTATTGTTTGAATTACATACTGATGCATCGAAGGTTGGAATTGGAGGGGTGTTGAGTCAGAAGGGATGTCCTATTGCATATTTCAGTGAGAAGTTATCAGGAGCAAAGATGAGATATAATACATATGATGTCGAATTTTATGCTATCGTGCAAGCTGTGAAACATTGGAGACATTATTTGTTTCATAAAGAATTTGTTCTATATACTGATCATGAAGCATTGAAGCATATGCAGGGACAGGACAAGATTGCAGCAAGACATGCTTCGTGGATTGCATTCTTACAACAACTTACATTTGTGGTGAAGCATAAATTGGGAATTACAAATCGAGTTGCAGATGCATTAAGCAGAAGGAATCATGTGTTGACTACAATGAAGGTTGAGGTGACCGGGTTTGATGTGTTGCCAGAATTATTTGTTGATGATCTTTACTTTGCAACGTATGTAGATGAAGTCAAGGAGGGGAAGACGAATGAGTTTGTAATGGTGGATTGTTTTCTTTTTATGGGAAATCGATTATGTATACCGGAGTGCAGCTTACGAATGAAGATTGTAAAGGAGTTGCATGAGGAAGGACATGTGGGTAGAGATCGTACTTTACAATTGATTTCTCAATCTTATTATTGGCCGTCAATGAAGCGGGAAGTTGGAAAGTTTGTGGAGAGATGCCATATTTTCCAAGTTTCTAAGGGGACAGCGACGAATGCGGGATTGTATATGCCGTTACCCGTGCCAATTAGACTGTGGGTTGATATTAGTATGGATTTTGTTTTGGGATTACCGAGAACTCAGAGGGGGAATGACTCGATATATGTTGTAGTGGACAGGTTTTCGAAGATGGTACATTTTATTGCTTGTAAGAAGACGACAAATGCAGTTCATGTAGCTTAGTTATTCTTCAGGGAGATTTATCGCTTACATGGTTTGCCGGAATCCATTGTTTCTGATCGGGATACTAGATTTATGAGTCATTTTTGGCTAAGTTTGTGGAAGATGGTGGGAACAAAGCTAAATTTCAGTAGTGCTTACCATCCGCAGTCCGATGGTCAGACGAAAGTTGTTAACAGATCTTTGGGAAATTTGTTGCGGTGCCTTGTAAAACACAATCTGAAGAGTTGGGATGTGAAGTTATGTCAAGCAGATTTTGCTCATAATCATGCTATAAACCGGAGTACGGGTTTCAGTCCATTTCAGATAGTGTATTCAAGCTTACCAAAGGGGCCGTTGGATTTGACGATAATACCACAACCAAAGGGGACCGTTAAACGGGCTGTTGATTTTGTTGATGGATTGGCAGAATGTCATAAAATCATGCAGGAACGATTGGAGAAAGCAAATGAAAAGTACAAACGATCTGCGGATTTGAAGCGAAGAATCGTGGAATTTAATGAAGGAGATTTAGTATATGTTGTGTTAACAAAAGATCGTTTTCTAGTGGGAGCATACAATAAACTTAAAGCACGAAAGATTGGTCCTGTAACAGTTGTGAAACGGATCAATGAAAACGCTTACAGGTTGAAGCTGCCGGAGGATGTGTACACTTCTGACGTGTTTAATGTTAAACATCTTATACCATATCATGGGGATGAGCTTGTTGTGGAAGAGGAGGGCGCAAATTCGAGGACGAATTTTTCTCAACCAGGGGAGGATGATGCAGCCCAGAAAGATGAAGACGTAGGTTGTGTACGACCTAACATGTTGATAAGTCGGGTACGACCTAAGAAGGAAGCTAATGAGCTAAAGATTTGTGAAGAATCGTGGGAAATTGAAGTCTTAGGTTGTGGACGACCTAACTTAAGTTGCCCAAACGACCTAGTGGAAGTTGTTTTAGGTCGCGAGCGAGCTACGACCTACCTGGTTAAACGACCTAACGAGTTAAGTCTTGACTCGCGTGAAGGCTTAGGTCGCGTAAAGAATTTCAACGAGCTAACGACCTAACTTAAGTCGTACATCCTTAGGTCGCTCAAGCCACCTTGTTCATGTTCTTAAGTCGTTGCCTTCCTTAGGTCGCGTGAAGATGTACAGAAGACATTTTCTTAAGTCGCTGCCTTCTTATGCCGCTTCCAGTAGGTCGCGAACTCCAGAACTCTTATGTCGCTGATACCGAATCTTGTTAGGTCGTTATTTCATAGGTCGTGTACTGTTGTAATCGTCCTATATGTTGTGTTGTAAATATGGAGTTGTAATATGTTGTATTGTTTCTTTTCTTTGTGCTGTTGATAAGTCGCTGCCGACCTGAGTTAAGTCGTAGGTCGCGTGTCTTGTAAGTCGGTGGTGTTTTAGGTCGTGACCGACCTATAGTAAGTCGTAGGTCGTCTGTGTTTTTAGGTCATGTTGTTTTTAGGTCGTAGCCGACCTAAGTGTTGTGTAATTTTTTGTGGCGTGTGTTGTAGCCTATAAATAGGCAAGTTGTGTCATTTTGTAGTGGTTGTTGATTTTTGAATAAAATTCTTGTTTGAGAGCTTTGTGCCTCTTCTTAAATTGGTAGTTGAGTGTGATCTCTTATCTCCACTTTCGGTTAATCGAGTGCGCTCGATTCAACGATTGCTGAAGCCGATTCACGGAATCTAGTGCGCTAGATCAACGTGCGAAGAATCGCAGATCTTTAAACACGGTATCGTGCGCGATCAACGTGTTTGGGATAGCTAGAATTCGGTATCTTCGGATCAACGAATTTGGGCATTTTGGTATTTTCTATCTCATCGATTGCTACTTTCATCATCACAATCATTTTGTTATTCCGCTGCTGCATCAATATTATATATAAATTAAATCAAACTTTACTAAATTAAAGCTTATTATTAAATCTACTTTATATTAAGACTTATTTATATATAAAAATATTTTCAATATTAAATAAAACCATATATATTTCCTTTCAAAACCATATAAATCATTTCAAAATATTTATATATATACCAACGGTGTCTGTATATAATTTTCTATCCTATGGTCAAGTGATACGGATATTTATCTTTTCAATCCGCAATTTAAATATATACGGGTATATATCTTTTCAACCCATAAACCCAAATTCAATTCAATGAAAATTGCTTGGGTTTATCATTTTAACCCATAACGATTTTCTCCTATTCTACAAGATCGTTCGGGTATGTATCATTTCAACCCATAGGGAATTTTATACTAACAGGGAACTAATAGAGTGAGAACAATTACGACAACAATATAATAATCAGTAACATGCATATATCATCAATATAAATAACAGATAATGGTGTCAGATGTCACAGGTGAATAGTTACAGATAATGACATATATATATATAGCAATTTAAATAACTAACAGCAGCATATTTCAATTGTCGTTTCAATTGAAATCAAATTTAATAAATATAAGAACGTTAATCGTGAGTGATTGCTCACCTTTCGAGGCTAGAGAAAAGAATAGAATGAGATGAGTTACAAATCCAAGCATGGATTCCGAGCAAAGCTAGATTGGCACGAATTCAATGAATAGAGCTGATAACAGGAATCGATGATAAAATATTGAATCAGTTTTGATGTAAATTGAAAATATATACATATTATTATAATATATATATGTGTATGTATTCAAAAATCAATTTAAACATATAATTTCAAATTAATATATATAACTGACGTAAAGTGTAGATATGACTAATATATATACCTATATTACTAACATATTAGATAAAATTGATATCTATATACTGGTGTGGACTTTTTATATAACCAACATATTGTATTATAGTTGTAAACAACAAAATTTCCTACAACTTTTGTGACCTCACGTGTGTGTGTGTGTATAACCAATAGATTACATACTGCCTATATAATTTATACAACCATACAGACCACAAATATAACCAATGCATTGAGAATAACTTAATATATACAATAAAATATATGCATGCATTCAACTAAGAGAAGACGCAGAACCTTGTATACCATATTTTAAAGACCAATGGAAAAAAATCAAGATAGCATATTATACGATTAGACTGCATGCGAAATATAGATATAGACTAACTAATGTGTATGAAAACTATATATATAGGGAAAACGCAAATTATCACTATACACATATACAATATTACCCAAGTAACTAATATATATAACAACATGCAAATATAACCTTTAAAACAAACAGACTTTATATAACTATCCATATATATTTAAATATCACTCGATACTTATAAACGGTACATAGATATATATATATATAACTACAAAAATGTTGATATTTTAAAATACATATACAAACTAAACTTTGAGTATAAAACTGTAAACAACAAATTTACTAAAATCATATATATATATATACGTACTATCATATTATAAATCCTTTTATATAGTCTAAAATATATATGTATATAGATTAAAATAAAGTATACATAATTCTTTTAAAATATAATACACGGTACTAAAGTTTTACAGCACATAACTCATATGCAAACGTGCAATCATATATATAATATAAGAACATAAAACTTAGATATATAGACCCACAAATCATTTAACTCATATATGCAAGCTATATATACATACGAACAATAGCTTATACAAATATATATATATATATATATATATAAATAAACAAACTTGTATATACCTTCTAGCATGCGGCCATGGTAGGAAGGGGAAATAGGTGAGGCTCTTGGGCAGGCAAGGGTCACGTAAGGGAAGAAGTGGACGGTGGTGGGAGGCACAGGTGCTGTCAGGTTTGGGTATTTGGCCTTGTGGTGGTGCTCGGCGTGGAGGAGGGGTCGGGTTGTTGAATTGATTGGCCTGGGGTGAGGAGGAGCGGCGAATAATGATGGGTTTCACGGCAGGTCGGCGAGGTCAAGGTGGCTTGTGTGGTGGCACTTGCTGGTGGAAGTGGGTGAGTTGGCATGGTGGTTGATGCCGCATTGGAGGCGGGTCAGGGTCGGGATGGAATGGAGGAGTGGTGGGTTAAAGTAAATATGAACAAGATATGTTTATATCATACAAAAAATTTATATTGTTCTCTGGCCAGTACAAAGGAAAAAGGGAAAGGAAAAGAGTGGAAGGGATGGTTGCGTGGAGAGAAGGAGAAGCAGGGAAAAGTTGAAGTGAAAGAATGTGAACAGGCTTTATAATATACAACCATATTATATAATATATATTGGTTTATATGCACAAAATGAAAAGACTCAAGTAGAAAGAAACGAACCAAAACTGAAATGAACCAGCAAATGTTATTAAGTGAACAGTAAATATTAAGTCACTAGTGAAAATTTTAGGAAAAATTATATGCATACAGCTATTGGATGTGAGCAGGTAAAAAGATGAAAATATAGATGGAAACAAAAGGTTTTAAAATGGGTACCGATACGGTCTGACGTTTTACAGATTCTGCTGCGTACCGAACTTCAAAACATAGAATTAAATATACCGCAGAGATCAACACGACGAGATGATCAAAATGGTATACATATATCAGTGATATGACCGAACTATCAAAAGTCGATACCGGTACTGAAAATGCTGCAAATCTTGTCGAAAATAAGATAAACGAAGCAATAGCAGTTCAAATTTGAAGAAACGAAATATGACGTCTCACTCAAAAGATGGTTTACAAATTTATTATATAAAAATATACAAGTTTGGGAAACATTTTTATCATCACTTTTTAACTGATTTGAATTTATATAAAATTACACAATAAAATAAACATTCATATTATCTGATGAAACTTTACCATTTGCTGTGTTTATAAAGGCGTATTCCAAATATCAAATTTTTATTTCCAAATTCAATTACTTAAAATTTCACAAAATTCCAGTTAAATTATATTAGTAAAACTATTAAAATTTTCGGCTCGTTACAGAAAATCATGAAGCCACTATAAAAGGCTTTTTAAAATGATAAATAATATTGAATTTTTTTTTAAAATATATATTTTTAGCATGTTTAAAACCTTAAAAGACTATGGTGAGATTCTTTTGAGTCTTAACAAGATATATCTAAGATAATAGACTCACCTTGTTAAATTATCATAGAATTATCCTTTACTAATACTCCATCAAGATAGCAAGCAATCTCTACTTCAATCTAAGCTCTGTTGATATCGCCTCATTTTCTTTTGTATTATGCCTAACGTATGAAGTTGTCATCATCAAAATTCCAAGAAATCCTACTCCAACACATATGTAAAATTTAATTTCATTTACAGCATAGTTTAGAAAATATATAAGATGTGAGTTGATAAGAAACCACTAAACATCATGGCTCAAGGAGTTGATGTAACAACCCATATTTTTAATGATTGGATATTTAAATAATTGATATATATAGAATCGTTAATTAATTGATGATCCTAAAATCTAATTTTTCATAGATGTTCAAATCAGGACTCGAGACCACTTCCATTAAGTTTGTATCGACGTTGCGAATTAAAATGAGTATACAGATTGCCCTACTTGGAGATCGAATGATCCAATGGCTGAGACGGTCTCAAAAAGCCTAAAACTATCATCCCATAGCATTGTCTCGGATAGTGACAAAATTTATACCATCGGGACCCGAAAAAGGAGGCGATGTATGCAGATGAGTTTCGTGGTGATCGGATGCACCATTTGATCATGCGAGCTCGAAAAGCATGACCGTTTATTTGAGAAATTTAAATAAATAATAATATACTAATAATTTAAACCCTTGCCTAAACCCACATTCTCTCAACCCGGCTACTGTTCCATTCCTAAAGCAAAATAAATGGCCACCTCTTCTTTTCATCCTTCAAAAATTAATATCAAGCTACCCGCTTAACTAAAAATCACAAAACTTGTTTCATTGAGTTCATATCGAGGAGATTTTCACTTTTACTAAGGCGGAATTCGAGATGGTGGTGATTTCTCCTTGAAGCGCTATTTTGATCGCGTAATCATTTTTCCCAATGACGCGCTATTTTGATTATATTGCTAGATTTAGGTTATTTTTGGTATTAATCCCACATTGCTTGCTTGGATGTATTGTTTGTGTGTTATTATAAATGCATGTAGGCTATGATAGACGATTCTATGCTTGCTAGTTGCATGTATGCTTGTTTTCTTAGTTTGGTTAAAAATGCCATTCGAAGGTGATATAGTATTAGAAAATATCCCATAGGATGGGATTTCATGCATGCAGTTTCGTGCATACCGATCGATCTGATGACAAAAGTTGGATTTAGAGACGTGCTTCGAATTTCGGGATGGATGTCAGACGTTTTCATTTGGTCTGTATTTAACCACTTTTGGTTAAGTATAAAACCAAAGTGGTCATTATCGACTACTCTAGAGAGGTCAATATCTACCACTATTGATGATTGCCGTTTTGGCCAATTTTGACATAGAAAATGGAGAGGCTTCGAGGAGCATGATGTGATGGTTCATTCATTCATTCGAAGTTTGATTTTTGCATTACTGCTATTCGACGAGTGGTTTTAGCTTTGAAGCAAATATGTGATGCTTTGATGTGATGGCTTCATGATTCGACGATGATGATTCCATAATAGGAAGTGATGGCTTCGACAATAGATAGCTATACCTCGGGATGTAGAGTAGTTGGTAGGAAGGAACTATCGGAGGAAGGTTATGGGATGCACGATGACATTCTATATCTGACGATGGCTATCTAGGATGGTTCCCAACCATCATGACTTCATATGGGAGTTGTAAGGATAGTTCTGAGATGAGCTATGCTATGTATGACGTGTGCAAAGGATCGTTGATATTTGTAGGTTTTGCTGTATATTACTAAAGTAGGGGTATATGAGGATTCTCACTTGGGCTTACGAGGATGCTCTAGATCACATGATGTTTCAATCAGAGTAATTTGGGATGCCTATGGGGGTGCATTCTAGCTCCTGGCCTATTGAGTGGCATATATTCGAACATCGAGAAATCAGAACGTTGAGTAGTCCTTGGCTCTACTGCAGTGATCATACGAGTATCATAAATCCAAAGCACCGAGTGAGTGATTGTGAGGATGGATGATAATGTTATATTTGTTTGATTGTTTATCATCTTAGGGATGTCACACAATGTAGATATTATCGATGCCGATATCTAGACACCCTTTGTACTTTGGTTTATAGTACACCCATGATGACTATGATAGAGTAGCATATATCTTATGTTATATGCTAACACTATGGATACAGGGACAGGTCAGGTATGATTCCTCATACACTCTATTCCATATACTATACCGACTTTCATAGTATTTTGAGATTATATATCGCTCACACCAGACTTTTGTCCGACTCGTTGTTTTCTGCTTTGCTTCTTATTATCTTGGGTACTCTTAAATGAGTAGACTAGATAGCATGTGTAAATAATACTTGGGGCTATGTAGACAAACTAGCAGGAGATAATGGTTTCTAATACTTATATTTTAGCCTTAATATTGATTATTCTATTGTGTGACACTGTGGAGCCTTTACAGTGTTGACTTACTATTATTGGAGACAGCTTATCAGTTGGTTAATTTATTATTTGTATAAACTCTATTACTGTTTTGTATAACTATATTAGCCTATGTACTCTAATTCCATGATTCATGTAGATATTACTGTCTCGTCTATTTTATATCTGTGATAAATATTATATTTTATTTGATGCGATGTGAGATATACGACAGGTTATGTGATTGTGTGATGTTTCTTTTCTCTTCTATTCTCTAATTGTCTATTTCCCTTCTTTACTTCTATCTCTTTCCCTTGACAATTGTCCTACATCGGCCGAATGTGCCTGCAACACACTATCAGGTTATATGAGCATCGGTGATGTAGGGCAGTCATCACATTTAGTATTAGAGCGTAGGTTGTGTTGTTTAACCTAAGGGATACCGTGATCTAGTAGAGATAGGGTAGGTGTTCTCGTCTTAGACTGGATCAAGAGTGCATGTATATATGAGAGTGTACATTTGTTATATATTTTTGTTTTCAACACTATATAGTAGTATATATTGTATATAAGTTGTATTGCACACACAAGCACTATTGATGTAGTTTTCTTTATCAAAGACTGATCATCCGTATTGTAGATTAGGAATGATCTGGCATACAATAAATGCTACTATTAACTCTGTCTCTACAGTTGAGGAGTAGGCAGGATCAAGGACCACTAACCTCGATTTATAGAATATGTTCGCAGAGATGATGTGAATCGTTCTCTGGAATGCTCAAGTTGCTCAAAATGATTATGGTGCACAAGTGCAAACACATAGAGTCGACTTTGCTGAGTCATATAAAGACTATATGAGTCTAAGAGACAGACTGTTCCTTAGAATGGAGTTGACTGTTGAGGTGTAACATGGGCTGTATATTTGTGAAAGGATCTTTGATGACTTGGAGTTAGATGATGCAATGAGGTATAAGTTAACCTCTAGAAGGCTCTAGGGATGAACAGTGAATTGGTGGAGTGTCCTTATAGCTTTGACTCCCAAGGATCGATTTACTTGGGATTAATTCATAATTCTCGTCGGAGAGAAAATTTATCTCGAATTTTCAAAAGTCGATATTGTTTAAGATGTTTGTTAATTTGAAGTACGATGATATTCCTATGTTGGAGTACATGGCCGAATTCGATTTTTTATCAAAGTATGGTCTATCTTTCATTGATACTCTACTCAGAAAGAACGAAAATTTGTCATTTGGTTTAGTGATCATCTTGGAAAGCGATTGACTGGTCATATCGACCAGGGCTTAGACAAGTTGATCGAAAAGGCTTTATGATGTGAGTGCATGTACCTATTGTTGAAGGATTGTCCCGAGTAAGCTGAGTAGGACCAAACCGTAAAGGCATATGCATTGAATACCATACAAATTTCATCGAGTGCTCCGTCGACAAAAGAGAAGGGAAAGGGCATTATTATCTAGATTATGCTTTCCATTTCTGGCATTTCCATATGTGTTTTATTTGACGCCAAGGTTTTACATTCTTTCATATCTAGTAATTTGTAGATAGATTGGGATTAAGACTTGAAATAGTTGACCAACATTTAAATTAATGACGAACCTTGTTTAGGGCCCAACTAGCCTATACATTTGTAACATTCCACATTTTATCATTAGAAATTTATACTGTGGATGACTGCAACATCCATAGCGCTTAATTGTAGGCCTCAATATGGGTGATGTTACAACATGGTTTGGTGTGACTTTGCTTTATCGAGTCATGGATGTTTTTTTGTTTGTTATTGATTTGTTTTTGGTTTAATTGGTTTTGGCATTATAGTTTAAGAATTAACAGGCTGAAGAGGTACAGAATAGTGGTGGATTATGAGAGGCCATTGTTGACGACAGAGACTGACGACGAGCGACAGTTTATGTTTGGCTGCCATCTGATGATGACATTATAGTTAGATTTCTATATTCACTCGATATCCCACATGATGAATTTTCATATATGCCTATAGGTAGGGAGTGTCTAGATACATTCGACAAGGTGACCGGATTACCACCATATAGGATAGAGTTTCGTATTGATCTGGTTAGAGGTGTCAGACCAGTAATTATGCCTTTAAGGCATATGATGCCCAAAGATCAAAGGAGAATAAAGGTGCAACTGAATGAACTATTGAGGTGATATTCATAGGAGCACATTTAAGTGGGATGCACTTATAATATTCGCCACTATGGAGGATGGCTCTTTGAGGTTGTATATTGATTATCATAAGCTGAATGGGATGATGAACAAGTATATAGCATGAAGATGTTCTCTTTGTTGGACCATGCGATAGGGTTTCATCCACTGAGAGTTGCTAGTGGGAATGTGTCAATCACTGTGTTTCGTACGCTACTTTGACTTTTGATTAGTTTGTTATGTCGTTCTGGCTAACCAATATGTCAACATGCCTTGTTGGTTTATTGAACCATGGTTCGAGGAATCACTTTTGTTAGTTCGTTCTTTTACTCATTGATGATACTTTCATCTACCCATTTTTGAAAGAGGAGCACAAGACACGATTGATGATTTTGTTGGAGGTGTTGAGAAAATGCCGACATGATGATGAGAATTTTCCTTAGATTGGTGAAATGTTGTATACGTTTTACCAAGGACTTCTCAATGGTAGTAGCACCGTTAACCGACTTGATGGGAAGTATCAGACTTTTATTTGAGACGCTAGGTGTAGACACACATTAGTGAGTCTGATAGAGGGGTTGACAGGAGCATTGATGTTGTTTATTTCGAGTGGGAATGAGGAGTTGATCGTATATACTCATTCTTGTTGTACTTGACTAGGAGCGATATTCCTAGAGTAGACATTGCTCGAGTCTATCATAGGTTATGGCTTCAGAACTCGACCGAGATGGTTGGCTCCGTATGGATGGGATATTTTCTATTCCCAACATAATTGGATTAAGTAATAAGATACTACCAGTGTGTTCTTCGAGATTGATTATACATCCCGATGACAATAAAATGCACCAAGACACGAGTTAGATATTTTATTGGAAAGGGGTGAAGAAAGACATTGGACATTCATTTCAAGATAAATGAATTGTCACCTAATAAATGCTTGAACAGAAGAATCCAAGTGGTTACTACAATCGCTTGAGATTCCCTAGTGGAAATGGGAATAGATATTGATGAACTTCATTGATGGAATGCCAAAGGCTAGAAGAGAATATGATAGCATTTGAGTCACAGTCGACAGATTGATGAAGAATGTTATATTTATATTTGTTAAGTTCATTAGAACAACATCCAAATCAGTCAGTTATATGTGGAATGGATAGTGTGATTTCATTGTGTGCCGAGAGTATTGTAAGTGGTTAAAACCCGTTGTTCACTAGTGGGTTTTGGGAGAACTTACAAAAGGCGTTTGGAAAGTTGGCACCAAATCGAATAGAGGATATCGAGACTGAACCAGGAGCAACGAGACCTTGTAGGCCTATTCATACTGATAGACGTGATACAAAACAGGTTAGGAGGAAGGCGGTGGAGTTAGTAAAGGTTTAGTAGAGTGAAAGCTAAGGTGATTGCATATGAGAGACTGATGGGAGCATGAGGACCGCTTGTCCGGAGCTCTTCGTTACGGGAGATTTCTATTTTCGTTGTGAGTGAATGCATCATTTGATCATGTAAGCTCTTAAGAAATTCAAATAAATAATAATATAATAATCATTTAAACCCTTGCTTGAACCTTTATTCTCTCAACCCGTCTACTGTTCCATTCCTAAAGAAAAATAAATGGCCGCCTATTCTTTACATCCTTTAAAAATTAATGTCAAGCAATCCGCTCAACTAAAAATTACGTAACTAGTTTCATTGAGTTTGTATTGAGGAGATCTTCGCTTTGACCATGGTAGAACTTGAGATGGTGGTGTTTGGCGAGATCGACCCACTCATGGCTATGACTAGGGTCCCATATTGGTGGAGCTACACGTAGCGATAGGCAAAACGGAGATCATGGTTTGATTTTATGGCGAATAGCACCTTCACCTAAAATCTCGTCAAGCCCGTCAAACGATGTAAAACGTGTAAGTATTTGGGGGTCCGAGCATGCATCAGGTCACGTTATACTAGGCACAATCGAGCTTGGCTTCGCGGTGTGTGTTGCAGAGAGTACACATATAGAGACTCGTTGGCGAAGACAGCGCGTCGTTTTGTGGACCGTAGCTCGTGTTAGAAAGGAGAGAAGGCGTTGATGGATATGAGTTTACTGTATATACATGTGCAGGCAATTTTGTGCTTTTAGGGAAGATAGATTAGTCAAGGTAATTAATCTAATTAATTGTTTATTTAAGTTAATTAATTATCTATTTAATCTTGATTCTCATATTACGCATATCTTTTGCATACGAGGTTCATTATGGATGTCGTTTCTTGCATTGCTCTCGTGGTAGAGAGTTCTATGACTTGGCGATGGTTTGGTCAGATTTCGTTAAGATGAGTGATATTGTATCTCACTATACTATGATTATTAGTATAGTATTAAAATGACGTTTTGAGATGATTTCTAACTTTAAAACGTGGTTTATAAACTACTTAAACCTATATCTTATTTAGTAAAAGGATTAAAACTATTTTAAATAAATTGAATATCATATTTTTCCCTTGACGCTGTATTTCGATGAGATTGCTATATTTCGGCTATTTTTTGTATTAATCCATATTGGTTGCTTAGATGTATTGTATACGTGTTATTACTAATATATGTAGGCTATTATAGACATTTCTATGCTTGTCGGTTGCATGCATGCTTATTTGTTAGTTTGGTTGAAAATGTTGTTTGTAGGCGATATAGTATTGGAAAATATCCCATAAGAAAGGATTTCGTGCATTGAGTTTGCATGCTGATTGATCTGAAGATGAAAGATGAATTTGGAGATGTGCTTCAAATTTCATGATGGATGCCGGACTTTAAATCATTTGGTTTGTATTTAACCACTTTTGATTAAGTACAGGACCAAAGTGGTCATTATGGACTACTCTGGAGTGGTTGATATCTACCACTATTAATGATGGCCGATTTGACAAATTTTGAATGAATGATAGAGAGACTTCGAGAAGCATGATGTGATGGTTCGTTCATTCTACATTCAATTTTGGTGTACTGCTTTTCGATGAGTTGTTTTGGTGGTGAGGCAAAGATGTGATGATTCGACGCGATGACTTCATGATTCGATGACGATCATTCCATGATAGGAAGTGATGGCTTCGATGATGGATATCACTACTTCGAGATGTAGAGTAGCTAGATGGTAGGAACTATCGGAGGAGGGTTATGGGATTCATGATGATACTCTATGACCAATGATGGCTGTCTACGATAGTTCTTAACCACGAAGACTTCAGACAAGAGTTTTAAGGGAAGTTCCGAGATGAACTCTGTTATAGACGACGTGTGCAAAGGGATCATTAATATTCGTGATGTTTCGATCTGAGTACCCTTGGTTGTCTATGGGGGCAATCTTGGTCAGGACATACTAAGTGGCACAGATTTCAGTATCAAGAAACCAGGACGTTGAGTAGTCCTTGGCTCTATGAGGGTGGTCATACGAGTATCATATATCCAACGCACTAAGTGAGTAAATGTGAGGATGGATGATGGATGCTATGTTTGCTTGATTTTTTATCATCTTGGGAATGTTATACAATGTAGATATTATCGATGTCGACATCTGGACACCCTTAGTACTTTGATGTATAGTTCACCCATGATGACTATGATAGAGTAGCATATATCTTATGTTTTGTGCTAACTCTATGGATATAGGGACAGGTCAGGTATGATATCCTGTATCCTCTATTCCACGTATTATACCGACTTTTTTTAGTGTTTTGAGATTATTTATCGCTCATACTAGACTTTTTCTGGCTCGTGGTTTTATGCTTTTCTTACTATTATCTCGGGTACTCTTAAATGAATAGGCTAGATAGTAGTCGTAAACAACACTTGGATCTGTGCAGATGGACTAGAAGGATGTGACGCTTTCTCATACTTATATTTAGACTTATTATGTTTATTCCGTTGTGTGACACTATGGAGCCTTGGCAGTATTGATTTACTATTATTGGAGACAGCTTATCAGTTAATTTTATTTATCATTTATATAATTAATTACTATTTTGTATAACTGTATGAACCTGTGTACTTTGATTTTGTAGTTCATAAAGTTATTACTGTCTGTCCTCTTTTATTTCTATGATGACTATTATATTTTATGTAATGCGCTGTGAGATATACAACAGGTTATGTGATTATGCGATGTTTTCCTTTTCTTCTCTTCTATTCTCTTCCTTTCTATTTCCCTTCTTTACTTCTATTTCTTTTCCTTGACAATCATCCTACATTAGCCGAAGCACCAACAGTGCATTATTCGGTTATATGAGCATCGGTGGTATAGGGCGGTCGCCGCATTTGGCAAATTGTTCAAGTTGAGAGGCTTTAAGTAAATAAATTCAATTGTGAGGGATCTTGTGTAAACCACTCTAAAGGGTTTTGGACTAACCAGCAAAATTGACTAAGCTATGTTATGAACATAAGTTTTGTAAACTCAAAATAGAATCAATGTAAGTGTTTGATACAATCCAATGACTCTGACATGAAAACTTATTATATAAGATAAAAAGAAATCAACCAAGCCTAAAATAGACACAACTCATTAGAATGTCTAATACTGATTGTTGCACCTTAAGGAGAAACTATGAGTTTAACATCAATCTCGAGAAAAGGAATTGTAAGTAGCAATAATTTTCTTAGCTGTCAATAAGTTGTAAAAAAATATAAATTCTAACATATGGCATGATGCTTAAATCCGGAATAGATTCCAAGTACATTATCAAAATACAATTTTTTTATAGTTGTTCCCAAAGGGATATGATCCATCGACCGTTAGTGTGTCTCTGAATGAAAGACTAAGGCAGTTGGAACATAGTAAGCAATATTGATGAGAATAATGTTGTAAATTTCAACTGTTGAAATTAACGTAGCATATTATTCAGTCAACGTACTTAATTTAATTTAGATTCTACATTCAAAATTATCGCCCAATATGACTTTGAATTTTGATATATCTTAGTTGGAATAAAAATTCTGAATAATGATCTAGAATAGACCTTTTGCACACGATGACCAAAACATCACAAAGTCATTGGGAGTGATGATCAAGTTTTTAAATGTTGGATAGGATCCAAGAATGGATAAGATAGTACCATTCGACAAGCGTCGAAGTGTAGCAAATATTTTGACAAAGAAATAAGATAGTTTGATTTTCAGTTAAAATGCAAAGTAAGCGTGTGTCTATAGGAAAGCATATTAAGAAGTACTAAAATATTTCTAAAAATATAAGGATGTTAGAATTATCCTAAATGATATATACAGACACAAAATTAAAATATTTAGTATAGAACATATGAGATGGATTCCTTATGCATTGATGATAGAAATTATCATTGTGTCATACTATCTACAATATCACAATTCGCTTATGTAGTTGTATATTGAGCGAGTGTCAAATCTTAATTAAAATCACTAAGTGGTAGTTATCAATTGTTCTCGAGTATTTATGAAGTGTTTTTAAATATTTATGAAATACTAGAGATTTTTTTGTAGAAACAATCTACTTTCTATGAAAGGTAGTTCCCATTCAAACTTCATAAGTGAGATCGAATATAGTGTGTCAATCCTAAATTCATGTTCAACCTCTGTCAAGGAGCTTTTAGTTCGAAATGTTCCAAATAAGAGTTGGTTGCTAATTAAAACAAAAGGCTAGGAATATCACCCTAAATAGCGCCTTAATAAAAGCAGTGTAAATATGAATGCACTAATTTATAACTGAGTGAGGGGTGATTTAAAATGTGGAAAATCTCATGACAATATTTTGTGAAAACAATATAATGATATAGAACATAAAGTAAACTAAGGCTCATAAGATGTCTAGATACATACTCTGAAAGTTCCACATGATAAAGGAGGTTTATCAATAATGAAGAGATAGCAACTGACAAAATAGATATGATACAACATAGTAGATCCATTTGTAAATAACTCGTTCAATTCTGAACTGATCGGACGAATGATATTAAGATTCCATAATTAACCTCAAGTGCAAGTGGAAATTGAAAGATTTAGAGGTATGCCCTAGGGGAAATTATGTAACTTGTTAAATATACCTAACTTTGTAATCAATCTTGTTCGTATTAATAGTGTTTGTTTTCCTTTATATACTTTGTTATATTATGATATGGTTAGTTAAGTAATTAATTTAAAGTATATAATAAGAAAATTCTTAAATAAAATATTATGTGATTGTAGTTGCAAATAGTTGTAATTATGAGTAATTAATCACAAAAAATGACGTTTACTTTAAATATTCATGTTTAATATGTTCTAAGAAAAGGACATCGATTCATTTGTGGAGACCAGAGTGCATAATGCTCGCCAAATGTTGGGCAATGTATTACTCATAGCTATTGGGGGCACCGAGGGTTACGTGCCTATGGTTATTCGATAACTATGGAATAAATCGGTCGAAAGTTTCATGTTAGCTGATAAGAGCAAGGATGGCGATGTTACATAGTTCCTTCGACTTGAGAATACTATGGGAACTTCAATGTGAATATTCCACATTAATTATAGATAAATCATGGCATAGAGAGACATTGGGCATCTATAGTTGATGAGTATAAGCTTTGGAAGCGAAGCACCTTCAATAGAGAATTCATCTCCTCAAATGTATAAGGATAGTATTATGATCAAGTATAGTCGCTCAAAGTTAAAATCTTTGGCTAGAGTAGAATGGTTAATAACAAATGTTATTATTGAGCCATGGACTTTGTTTATTGACTAATCGACTCGAATGTGTATAATATAGACCTTTGACTAATATCAAATTCGATACATCCTAATGTGGTATAATATTGACGAAGATAATGTGTGTAAATTAGTTCATAAAGTTTTATAAATTAATTTAATTAACTAATATGTAAGAAATATTTTTTATTGATATATTTGATGTTTTGGTTGTTTTTTGTAATTATTTAGGCGTATATAAGTTATATATACACATATCAATATACGATACACACACACATACACATACATACACATACATATATAATGGGGTTTAATTAGAGATAATTACTCAAATGATCATTTAGAAATTTTGCTCCAATTAAGGGAAAGAATGGTTGTCCATGCTTAACAGGGGATGATATGGCATGATGGGTAACTGAATGGGAATTAATGAAGGGAAGTTTTAATAAGGAGAATCAAAACGGTTTCATTCTCCCCATTAAACAAGATCCCATGGTTTCCTTTCTTCGCACTCAAATTTTTCCTCCTTCTTCCTCCTACCATTGTCGACTACCCTTTCTCTCTTATGGATTTTTTTTATCATTTCACCCAAAATAAATTCTAAGAAAATAAATTAAGATTGTTCATCTGATTTTAGCAAAGTCTGGGTGTTGATTCAAGGAGTCTTTGGAGGATTTTTAAATCAAGGCGTTACAAGGGGCAAGGCTCTTTCAGGTTAAATTCCATTTTATTTTATTCATTCATGATGTTTAACCTTGATTAATTTCACATATATGTGTATTGAGTTGCCATTTATTGGATTTAATCTAAAATCTTTTGTGTATTGTTATTTAATAATATAATTTTTTATATGATTTAATTTGTGTATTGTTGTTGTCCATTAGATCTAAAACTATTTGCTAATGTAGATTTAGTTTAATATAATAAAATTTACATATGTGTTTGCGCCAAAATTGGTCACAAACCCCAAGTATCATGAAAGAACTAGTGTATGAATACAAATCAGCAAATATTCAAACACAAATCTCAGATCTAAGCAGATAGAATATAACAATTCAGAAATAATGAACAGAAACCCAAGATTTATAGTGGTTCGGCTATCTCCGACCTACATCCAGTTCAAAGGTTTTCTTTTATTGATGTTCATCGCTGATTACAGTTGATTACAGGGGATTACAATAGATTATAGCTCTGTTCTTTGAGTACAACGGTAGTAGTGAAGTGCAAAGTAGAGTCTGGTAGAGTCTGGGCGCTTCAGAATCCCGATCCCCTTTCCTGAATGACCTGGGGCTCTATTTATAGGTGTAGGAGGCTGATATTTCACCTAAATTTAGGGATACCACTTCTGGCACATGAGTGGGCCCACATGCCCGCGTCCAGGAAATCTGGGCCCGTTCCGGGATCGATACGAAGCAATTTCGTATCGATCAAGAAATGATCCAATCGAGCTGAAATTTGGTGAGAACACTCTTCAACATGTACGTAAGCTCCTGTGAAAATTTCATAGTATTTGGATTTGTGGTTTAGGAGAAATGGTCGATTCGAAATGTGTTTTCTCGACTGGTCGTCTCGTTTGAATCGATCCTTTCGTATCGATTCCTTCGAATCGATGGTAGCACGTGACTTTGTGATTACGCGGAGCGCAGCTTTCGTATCGATCCGCCTTTTCTGCCTTGTTGATCGAGTCATTCCAAAAATTTCGCCGCGTTCGCATCCATGCTTACCGTGTCGACTCAGGCCCTCCTGGTCCAATGGATACGAACGAGTCGCCTTCTGATGGATTCGAAGGACTTCAAGTCGATGGGTGTGATGTCTCTGCCATTCTGATCGACACGAAGTAGACGGATTCAAACATTTAGCCATATTCGATGGATACGATTTAGGGATAACTGAGGGACTCGAATACGACTTCGGCCGATGGATACGAAGTGGGGAGTAGTTAACCGATACGAAGTGGGACTTATTGATGGATACGAACAACACATTTTACCTAACTTGTATCCATCATATCTCACTCGTACAAACTCCGATTATCCTAAATCTTGAAACACTGGCTTCCATGGCTTTGCTTGTCATGTCTTCTTAATTGCGGCCCGATCCGGATTCGGACAAAATTCATCGATATCCATGGTGAACCTGCGATGCACAATCGATATTCATGACTAGTAACCATTGATTTTCAGTTAATTTTTGGGTATCTCGGCTTTGCCAAAAGGTGGGATAACACTTTGCCCCCCAAAACATGCCTTTTGGTAAAAGGTGTGTTTCTATCAGTCTCAAATTGAATGCAGTGAGTTCATGTTTTATTCAGAGCTTATAGCATTTTCAATCAAGTCCATGGCTGTTCGAAGCCGAATCATTATCAATTTCTTCCAGTGGAAGTTAAGAATGAAATTCTACAGTCTCTCCATACTATCGATGGTCACTCCGGACCCTTGCCAAGCCCATTCCAGACTTGGCGATCGAATAGAAAGATCCTATTGCACTCCGGCGTTGCTTTCTATTCCTTGTACTCTGGCCCCAGTTAGGGCGTAAAGCGATGTCTTGGTCGTTCTGGACCGATCGTAGCCTCTCCGGGCTCCTGCTAGATCCCATCTTGTCACTCTCCGGTGAAGGGGAAACAGCGTTAAGTGAGTCAATCCTGTCGCTCTTCGGCGAAGCGACTCACTTCTTGCACTCCGGTTCAGTGTATCTGAACATTAAGCGATGTCATGGCCTAAATCGTGGGCTGATCATAGCCTCTCCGGGCTCTTATCGAATCCCGATCCAATCACTCTCCGGTGAATGGGAAACGACATTAAGTGAGTCGATCCTGTCGCTCTCCGAAGAAGCAACCCACTTCTTGCACTCCGGACCCCGTCTCTCCGGGTAAGGTCATAAAGCGATCATTTTTATATTGGTATTTAATACTCATCCTTTAACTCTTCGGTCAAAGGTTTATTTCAAGAAATTCTAGTTTATTTATTAGATTCAGGTCCTAGATGTTCAATCTCAAACATCAGGAAAAAACTAAACATTGCCTCTCTGGGCAGATCGGTCTATCTCCATCTCAGAGCATGCCTAGGGATCTCTCTGGTTCCCGTACATGAGTAAGTGGAGTAGCCATTTATTCTGAAAACAGATCTAATGAAATTATTTGACCGAAGTCCAAATCCTGAACTTGGCCCTTGCTATCTTAATCAGTTGATGATGAGTCGTGATCCTGATCCAAGATTGTTTCTGTTAGGTAGAGGCGGTAGTTGTTCAGGCCTTACTGCCGCTGCCCGTTCTCTGACATATTGTAGGAATCTATCACTCCTGGCATGTTCTTCCACCTCATCCTTTAGGTGGCGGCATTCGTCGGTTGTGTGCCCATCCAGCTCATGAAATAGGCAATATTTTCCGGTTCTACGCTCCCGCTCTGTGGGATCTCTCCTGGGTGGTTTTCGATAGGGGAGTTGCCCCCGAGTTTCAGTGTAAATTCGTTCTAGGCTTGCTGCCAAATCTGTGTATTGCCTGAATCTGGGCTCTCGGAATTTCTTCCGTTTATCAGGACCATCATGTGCGTCATCCTGCTTTCTCTTTCCTTTGTCCACCCTGGGCTGTTCCCTGGCGGTTCCTTCGCCTTGTACAGCGTTTATTTCCTGCCTCTCGGCTCGTGATTCCTCTAATTGAATGAATCTTTCAGCTTCATGGTAAAACTCTCCAAGATCTTGCGGTGGGTGACTCGCCAAAGAATCTTTGAATTCGGTGCCTTCCCCAACTCCTGCCACTGCTGCCATCAAAATCATCGATGGGTCCGGGCGATCTACAAAAGCCACCGTTGCATTAAATCGTAGCAAAAAAACTTTTATGGACTCTCCAGTCCTTTGTTTTATCGATGCTAAAGTCATCACACTTTTGGGTCGCGTCACGTGGACCCTAAACTGTCTCATGAAGCAATCTACAAGCTCGCCCCATGTTCTGATCGATCCAGTTTCTAATTGCCTGCACCAAAGTGCAGCCAAATCTGACAAGTATAGAGGGAAGCATCAAGCCATCACTTCCTTGGATGCCCCCAAAACTTCCATGTGCCTGATGTATCGAGTCATATGCATTGTTGGATTTGACTTCCCGTCATAAGGATCCAGCATAGGAAGTTTGAACTTTGGAGGGTTCCTTGCATTCCTGATATTCGGGGTGAACGGACTCCGACTAACTTCCTTTAGTCCTCCATTGGACAATCCTCCTCTCATCAGTCGTCGGACTAATCCAGCCATCTTTTCATCTCCATCATGGGGTTGCCCTCTTGGTCTTGAAGGGTATTCTGGTACGTACTCTTCGTGTGGCCCGTTAGCATCAGTGTTGGCTCCAGCTTGTTGAGCTCCATCTGTAGGCCTTCCAGCATCAGATCCTGAGGGTCTTCCCCCAAGTCCTTGTGTATTGCCTTCTGGATCTTCATTCTGACCTTGAACCTGACCTTCATTGGTTTCCGCGATCCTGACTCCTTGTCCCACACTTGCAGCTGCTGTGGTTGGTCCAACGTTTTGCACATTTGCTGCCCTCATCTGCTCGAAGAAATTCTGCAGCATCTCTTGCCGAGTCTTCATCATCCTCTCTTGTAATGAATTTGCTATAGCTTCCATTTCATCTCTGGTGATGTAAATCAAAGCTTGTCCTTCTCCAACACCAGAGGATGCCTCTTGACTTCCTCCCTATTGGCTTCTCTCAGCTCTTTGTCTTGTTTGTCGAGTCAATCTGAATCCTTCAAACCTTCAAATCTAAACTTCGAATCTGGTGTAGCAGGTGCTAGTTCTTCTCGGTGAAAGCACCAAAGTGTTTGCGCCAAAATTGGTCACAAACCCCAAGTATCATGAAAGCACCAGTGTATGAATACAAATCAGCAAATATTCAAACACAAATCTCAGATCTAAGCAGACAGAATACCACAATTTAGAAATAATGAACAGAAACACGAGATTTATAGTGGTTCGGCTATCTCCGGCCTACATCCACTTCAAAGGTTTTCTTTTATTGATGTTCTTCGCTGATTACAGTTGATTACAGTGGATTACAATAGATTATAGCTCTGTTCTTTGAGTACAACGGTAGTAGTGAAGTGCAAAGTAGAGTCTGGTAGAGTATGGGCGCTTTAGAATCCCGATCCCCTTTCCTGAATGACCTGGGGCTCTATTTAAAGGTGTAGGAGGCTGATATTTTGCCTAAATTTAGGGAGACCACTTCTGGCACATGAGTGGGCCCACATGCCCGCGTCTAGGAAATCTAGGCCCATTCCGGGATCGATACGAAGCAATTTCATATCGATCAAGAAATGATCCAATCGAGCTGAAATTTGGTGAGAACACTATTCAACATGTACGTAAGCTCCTGTGAAAATTTCATATATATTTGAAATTGACATTTTAAATCATATTATATACATATATGTGTACGTATATGTGGAATGTTTTTGTAATTAATCATGTTATTTGAGCAATATATTAATTATGTACTTTATAACAATCTTGTTTACATGTTGTTTATGTGTTTTTCAAATTTTTTAATAATAAAACTAAGGTACTTTGGTTATGAATATGTATATATTTCTTTTCATATAGATATTGAATATATTACTAATTAGTGTTTGTAAAGGAGGAAGTTGGAATCATCTAAAATATCACATTTCTTGTTTCCTTTTTTATCCTGATTTGATTAGATCTCGATCTAATATATGTTCCTTTCTTTCCATCCTCACTTATACACTAAGCATTCTCTTATTTTTAAGATATCTAATATTGTTATATAGATTGGTTTTCATATACATACACATACACACACAGATATATATATATATATATATATATATATATATATATATATTTATATATATATATATGGCAACATAGATATCACTGATATGTATATATATATTTATATGCAATATATATAAATCCTGGAACATATGTATATGTATAGTTTACTTGATTATGTTATATTGTAATATCATAGAATTTATTAATTAAATTGGATCTAATATTGGTCAATAGATTATATAGGTCCATTTAGATTCAATTAGGGAAAATTTTCTAAAATTTACCCATTTTACCTATTGTGGTACGAACCGAGTTCCTTCACTATACCCATACCACAAAAGAGTATTACTAGGTAATATCATCTGATAATATAGAGGATGAGATGATAATGGTGATCATTGTGAATATTCCCTTAGGGTAACACTAGTACAAATTTCAGCACCAAATATACCATTATATACATAGATAGTCTCGGCACAAAGCAATAAACACTTGGGTTTCCAAGAAAAAACAATACATAATATATTTCAGAGTACACGAGTCATATCGATATGCAACGGTAAAATATACAATTAAAAAAGTATACACATTCAATCTATAAAAAAATATGAGTCAAAGACCTACTATATCTAGAAATATACTAATACTAGTCCATCTCATACATACATCCCAAAATATAATATCGAATAGTATCCTTGAGGATGAAAAACTAATATGTATACATAATATAGTCATACTATGTATCTAGCCTCCAAAATGATGTCCCTAAAATAAAATCAAGCTAGCCGGCATGTCCTTGTACTTGAAATGTCTCAGATTGACCCAAGTATTATCTAAATAATAAATGGGTTAGGCTTTGCTAGGGTAAAAGATGTTAGTATACAATGACTAGCATGGAAAATTATAACACAGTGATGGATATAATAACCGTATCAATGCATAATTTGATATCACCATACCATGCATATCCATCATCACCAATATCACCGTACAAATATAACCAGCATTAAACTAAACATGATCATAAGTGCGTGAAACAAGCTTACTTAATAACAAATGCATCAAAGAGATAGTCAAAGCTAGCACAACACATAATCACCCAAATACAACATATAAATAACCAATCATCTTACTGAATAAAAACCATAATCGGGTGAAATAAACAATTATTAATTAGGTAGACAAACACAACAAGTCATGCCCAATTGATGATCACACATGGAGACAAACATAACAGACAAGCATAAAGTAAATCACAATAATGGTCAAGCACACAACAAAACATCGATAATAGATGAACACACAACAAGTCAATAATAATAGATGAGTACATATTAGGTCTCTAACAATAGATGAGCACACAATAAGTTTATGGGTAATAATGGCTCTCGTCTCATAATAGTCCTCCAATGGACTATAACATAATCTCATACGTTTATATAAATCAAACAACAATCCTAATGTGAGATATATACGCACATGGCACTGCTCTAGGAGTCTGCACTATAGCATACTCCTACAATCTTAAGTTAGTTCGGTCATCGTGACACTTATATCAATCTATATGTTATAGCATGTTGCAAGTCTATGATATGCATGGCTATAGCCCTTATTGCCTAATAGTAATAGACCATTTGTGTAACGACGCACCTTTTTGGACAGTTTAAATCGACAATAAACCACACATGTCGAATCCAAACCATTCAAAAGAGAGGATTGTTATGTGGTAAGTAAGAAAAAAGGAGAAAGAAATAAAACAAACACAGAATCTCACAGCGGAATGACAAAATATAATAATCAAATAACAGTTCATGAAGTTGTTTTACAAATAACATTTGATTACACTTTTATAATACAGATCATAGTACATACAGCAAGAATAAATAAATAATGTAGTAGAAAAACATGATGTAAAGGAATAAATATAATTAATAATAATAGTATATAAATCTCAGTCTTCGTCCTCCAGAAAAGCAGTCTTCGATATAATGAAAAGCTCAGACTGACCCGAGCGAATTGAAAAGACAAAATACTCGAGTCAGAACTAAAAGATATTATGTAAGTTAAATCAACGGTAAATAAATATGAGTGTAATGGCGTCAGAGAGGTTTACGGGGTTTGACATCTCCTATCCAGTGTCAACGTGAGTGCAATAACTTAACATATGTTCGGGATTTCCATCTCTTTAGGATCCGTTAAACTATCTACATACATCGTACAATACGCTATTATAATAGTGTCTACAGTAAAGTAAAGTATTAAAATAGCGTTAAGGCGTTACCCATATCCCCCTTAACACATTTTTATATATTCCCGTAGTCTATACAGAAACTGTAAGCCCCACCAAACTGATGGGATACTCAGAGAGCACTCCATAGATACGGTACAAAACAAACTCGTAGAGGGCGTGATAAGGCTTGTGACAAGGCACGCGAGGCAATGCCCACGGTAGCGTACTACCGTTTTGCGGATCCTGACTAGTGGTAACGCATAGCAGCTACTACCGCCCACCTCGGAACACACTCCCATAATCAAAATCGAGGGGTGGCCACCAAATCAATCACAAAGTCATAATACGGTATCGAAGAAATGTGCTCGATAGGAGGAGCGACCTCACTTAGTCCAGCATGGCTCCTGTTTTAGCCACATCAAGCTGACTCACGGGAGTCAGGGCTATGTAAATACCTCATATAGAATCGTTCGCCAAACCATCCTACTTCATTCTATAATCTCCACCATGTACACAGTTGTTGAAGTGGTTTTTGGTATTGGCAGAGAGTATGACAATATATGATCCCGGTCCCTTTAACAACCAAACGCTTATTTCACACCGGATGGTTCTTTTAAATTTCCAAAACTATTTCATAATTGATATCAAAATATCATATTCAATTCAAACCATATCACTTTCGGAATCATATTTACTTTCGTAATCATATCACCTTTGAAATCATATTTTCAAATAGGTTAAACTCTCATTTCAAATCATCATATTTACTCAAATATGTCATTTCACTGGAAAATATCATTTCAAATTCCAACTTAAGTTATAACGTCATTTTTCCATATCCGCTTTTAAATCAAGTATTTAAATATAAACACTTCAACTTTACATAGTCCGAAATTTAGGAATAGTTTAGATAGTTTAATTATTTTAAAATAGTTTAACATAGTTTAAATTAAATTTTTAAATAGTTAGAATACTCTAAAATAGTTTAAAATAGATTAAAATAGTATAATAAATTTAAAATAGGTTAAATATATTTAAAATAGATTTAATAGAATTAAAATAGGTTAAATAGATTTAAAATGGATTAATTAGTTTATAATAGGTAAAATAGATTAAATTGGATTAAACAAATTATAATAGATTAAAATAAATTAAAATAGTTTAAATTGATTAAAATAGCATAAAACAGATTAAATTAGTTTAATAGTTGAAAATCTTAATAGTCGGGATTTTCAAAGTGATATATTTTTCTAACAGTTTATATTAAAATAATAAATTTGAAATTAACATCAAATTTAACTATTTCTTTCATTTCAACAGATCCGACCATATCTAGATTTCAAATCAAAACCCAATTTCAAATCTTGAAATATAAATTGAAGCTATTCCAATTTTTACATTTAAAATCTTGGATTTTCGAAAATAATTTAGTTTATACAAAGCTAATTTTATTTCAAATTATCATTTGACTAAATTCAAATTTTAAGTACTTTAAAAATCATTTAATTTAACCAATCCAGTATTCGTATATAATTTTCTACCCTATGGTCAAGTGATATGAACATATATCATTTTAGTCCGCAATAAATTTAAATTTATGGGTATTTATCATTTCAACTTGCAATCCCAAATTAACATTCAAAATCCATAAAATCACTCGGGTTTATCATTTCATCCCATAATGATTTTTCCTTTATCTGTAGACCATTTGGGTATGTATCAATTCAACCCATAGTGATTTTCTAGCAATAACAAAGGGAACTTGCAATGTTATAACTATATAAATATAACATCCAGTCATCCAATATCAACAATCAAACATACATCAAAATCACCATTCAATCAACCAATAAATTATATCAATTAACTGATTATCATCAACAGGTATTCAATTGACTATTAAATTTCGATATTAAATTAAATGACGATTAAATGCAATAAAAGTCATATTTAATTAGAATGACAAATTAAATGTACCAAACATCAACCAATCAATTTCTAATCACATCATAAATTTAATTTTACCAACATAAGACAATTTAGTAGGTGTAAGTGGGTTAAAACACTCACCTTTGATTTCAAATCGATTTAAAATCCAAATTATAGCCCAAAATTGAACAATCTTAGAATTCATCCAAACTAATTCCATAATGTCCAGAATTTCGATACGATCCCAAAGGAACAAACTACGCGCAAATTCGAGTTCATATTTAAAAGTTATGATAGTTAGAACATTTGAAATCAAAATTTGAATAAAATAAAATAAAAAATAGGCTACGTCACCTTAGTCTTCGAGAAACCCTAGTTGCTACAATGAAACACGATCGTGCTCCATTGAACAGCCGCCGATGAACTCTGACCAAACGCCGCACCTATGGCCCACGCGAACCTGATCCCTCAACGTCGACAGCCCCTATGCCTCAGGTCGTGCCTCCGCCACGCACACGGCCCCTCCACCACCACCAGAAACGCCATGCCGCCAATCCCCTTAAACAGCCAATTTTGGCAATTCTGGCGAACTTCAACACAAAGTAAACCCTTGGATCGCCTTGCCTTGACCTCCTCTACACTCCCATACAACCCGATCGAACCCTCGTTGAAGATCCGCCGTCCACTCCTAAAAACCCAATACGAACGGTCGGAAATGATCGACAAATTCTAGCCAAATGGTGACTTGAATCAAAAAACGAGCAGCCGTAGTGGATTTCGCTCGTCGAGAGCATTCCAACGATATATAATATGATAGAGTTTGGAGAGTTTGAATTTCGAAATTGGTTTTGAAATTGGATTTAGGGTTTTGTAATTGGATTTGGTTTCTTCCATTAGAAGAAGGAGATAGGCAGATAGAATTGTACATACAGTAGAAACAAAAAGATTGCTAGGTTTTGAGAAACAAGCTATTTATATGAACAAAGCCCGATAAGAAAGAAGGAACAACATGTCGAATTGTTTCTAACGACAATAAAGACCCGAAAAGCCCGTTCCGTTTCCGAAATGAAAGTAGGTCATCCCATATATCAAAATAGATGTTTTCAATATTTTTAAACTCAATGGAACATGTTTCAAACCCAAATTCCATTGTATACAAAAGTTAGCCTCTAAAATCAACTTATTTTAAATAGAATTCATTAAATTGATTTCTACGCGTTTTAAGCCCGTATGATCAAAGACAAGTCTGATCGCTACGGAACTTGAAATTCTATAATAATTCACCGTTATGGATCCGATGAAACTAGTTTCATCAAAATCCGAGACAGTGGCCAAAATGGCTATTTTCACGCTAATTAAATAAATTGTTATTAAATTGATTTTATCACATTTCAAATTCAAATTTCATAACTAATAAATTTTATCATTTTTTGATTACCTATAAACTTATAATCTTTAAACAAATTTCCATATCAATTCAATGTTAAATATTACACTAATTATAGGGTTCATTTTCAACTGTAATAAATTATTAATTATAATTTAAAATCCCAATAAATTTATTTATTTTGATTTCAATCTTATTATTCAATCAATCATTACTTTATGGACATAATTAACATTGATTTACCATTTATTACATCAATATTCTACAGTTACCATTTTGATTCACATTAACTGCAATATTTAAGTAGATTAATTGTAAATTGATTTCCAATTTATTATCAATGGATTAAATACTAAATTTATAATTAAACCATTGTTACAACTTACCAATTCAAACACATTTCTATGTTTATTGTTAACAAAAAACCTTAATAAATTCACATACTGATTAATTCTTCTATATTAACAAATTTTAGTTTATTACGTACAATTTTACCATTTAAATACAACATTTCGCTTAATTTACTATTTACAATTTATAACCAAATTTTATATTTACAATCATTTTAATTAATTGAAATTGCATTAAAATAGTTATCAGTTGCCTTAAATTAACATTATTAAAATTTCATTCAAGTTAGTTTTCTCATTCATAAATCATAAATCTTTAATTTCTTCCAATATTAAATCCAAAATCTTATTAAATTCAGTATTTTAATTATTGGAAAAATATGGGTCATTACGATTTGGCTTTGTGACATCTGGGAAATTTTGACACATTAGTAGAGCATATACAAGTAACAAGTGCACAAAATATATAATATACATAAAAGTGATGCTTCAGGTTCAGGGCTCAACCACACAATTAGCCAAGTAGGATGGACACTAGTCTATCTAGAAAAATTGATCACACCAATAAGACACAACATAATTTAGCACACAGTCGATAGACACACATTAACAAAATAGCAAACAACCGATTACACGCGATAATGATACGACATACAACCGATAAGCACACATCAAGCCTTGGAAAGCATACAACAAGTTGTACCCTTAGACGCTATACTATAACCCTTGACATTTACATTCAAGAAGCATACAACAAGCCAGGATAAAGCACCAAACAAGCCCATGTCTGTGCCATGCTATGGCCAGGGCAGGGAGCCTCCTGGAGGGAGGTCGGAGTAAGCTTTTATCCGTGCCACGCTAGCACCAGACAAGCCCTTGGCCGTGCCTCTGTTTAGGTCAAGGCATGTAACGACCCGAAACTTTCGATCCCGAAAATTTCAGATAGTTAGGAAAAGAAGAAAGAGATAGAAGAAGAAACAGAAAATAAAACACAGAATCTCACATTCGCAGCGGATCAAAATATAATATCAAATAATATCAGTTTACCAAAGAATACTATATCTGTCAATTTGCACTTATATTACATCAGAGTTACTCTCATACACAACACTGAGTATATACAAATCAAATATATCTCAAATACACAGAAATAATAGTCACAGCGGAAACACTCCATACGTCTTGCCATCCAGCTCATCTCCTAAGCTCCAGAACGTCCTTACCTGAAAATCTGTAATACTCGGTCTGACCCGAGCATTACAGCAAAGTAACACCCGGGTCAGGCTGGAAAGCAGCGTGAGTAAACTCATCTAACATGAAATTTCAATACATAGAATTTATTTAAAACCCGGGTAACTCGTATCAATTTACAAATTCACAAAAAAAATTTTGACATCACCTATTTCACTCATCAATTTCTAAGTACCAAAACTTAGATTAAATGGTCCAATTCACTTAAATCATTCAATTCCAGCCTATTTATTTCACATATCAATCTATAAAGAATCGAAGTGGTTTTGGGTATTTGCCGATACCCGACCCCGGTCTATTCGAGTCCAATGTCATCTTTCCCAAGTTATTCAAGTGATTACAATTCAACTTAAAACGAAGGATGTCATTTTTACACATCAATTCATCATTGATAGATAACCATTTTATCACTGATCAACCAAACACATCACATCACAAACGTTTCATATTACATACCAGAGATACCAAATAATCTGAGGCATTCAATATCATCCAATCATTCATAAGCAAGATCAATTAGTCACAACATTTCTAATTAATTTAAATGAATTAAATTAATCACTTCTTCCCCTATTGAATTTTTCTTACTTAACATTATTTAATTATAAACCCTTTTATTATTATTTTAATTAATGCAATTAACTAATCAATCTTTAATTTATAATTAATTAGTCTTTGATTTACTCTCATAATCAATTAAACCATACTTAATTACATTTAGGAAATTTCCTTCTAATTAATTTACATTAAGTAATTAACTATCCTTAATTACTTACCTTAATTAATCGCATTCATAAATTATCCAACTTAAGTAATTATCCATAATTACTTAATTATTTCTTAATTAACCACATTAATTAATTAATTACCCTTAATTAATTTAAGATAAACCATTATCTTAATTACCTAATCATTATGAAATTTCATCTGAAGTCGCATAGAATTAAAATTATATAATTAACTTGTTATATTAATCTTTGAAACCTTTAACTTCACCGGTATCAAAAATACTCGGGTCAAATCCTAAAACCCTCGAGCTAACTTAAGTTCAAATTAACAACTAAGTTTTGAAACCATTTCTTCCCTATAACCTTACTTCATTTTATTCTTTCCCTTTTATTTCCTAAACAATCGTTTAAAATTAATACTTAATCCAACCGGCCCACTATCTTCGGCCCGCCCAAGACCAGGACGCACGAAAGCAACAAATTCCCCTCCTTTCATCTTCTTAATTCCTTCAGCAAACAACTCAAATTCAAACTACAGGCTTGAACACGAAGTCGTGCACGTATTCGTGCACGCTTCCTTCGATGATCGTACCCTATCGCCGATCATCCTTGCAACTCTTGCATGGTCACCCTACCCTATCGAAACACTCAGACCTCGACGAACTACCCTGATCAAAAAAAACAAGCTTCAACCACCCTTACAGCAAATGATCAGATAAACATTGTTCACCACGCTCTGCCCCACCTACTACCGTATACCCTCATAGTTCATCAGAAGAACCGCCTCCTCCTCCTTCATTGTTCCCCTCATGCGCGCAACCTTCCATCACCCTCCTAGCTTGCTAAACAACGCGAACCCAAAATCCAAGCGAAGGTCCCTTAAACCCTAATACCCAAACTCGTTCAACCCGACCTACCTTCCACTCTGCGCATCTAGAAATCACCCTACTACTCTTAAAAATCATCACTTCCTTCAACGAACGAGATTACACACACAAAAATCCAAATCTTGATGATCAAATCTTGGCCAAACTTGATCACTTACTGTAAAGTATGCATTTTACTATTCTATACCTCAATATATTTACTGAAACTGGTTTTAAAATGAAGTACACCTCATAACAAACAACTCTTCTTTTAACATCACCACTTAAAATTAATTAGATTTAGTTGGTGGAAATTTTGAAGCCAAACATAACATATTTTATTTGAACTTTTACAGAGCAGGTATTAAAAAAAATGAACATCCTAACTTCTCTGGTTTTAATCACTTATTTATACTCATATATGGGTGCATATATTCAGAACAAAATACACTTACCAAACCACACTTAATTCCCATGCTAAACATAAGTTACAGTATAATAAGGATTTTATTTACTCCCTTGTTCTTTTTAAAAAAAAAATAGAGAACATGCTTCCTTTATAATCTGCTACTTGAAACTGAATTTTTATTTGCTTTTAAACTGAAACTTCTTATGTACATATTTACATTCATTCATCTTAGAATTATTAGGCAAATATTTATGTCAACATTCATCAAATATCACTTCAACTTTTACTACCTGAACCAAGTTTAAGTTGTTTGAATTTAAGTTTATCCACTGTTCCAGTCATATATATAATTATTGACAGACATATATTCTTATAATCGTTTTAAACAACATGCACAGCTTATTTCACATTATATCTCAAAGATCATCACATTCAACTTTAAGATATACCAGAAGTTTTAGAGTTACTCACAGAAATGATAAGTAGAGAAGCTAAAGAAATTTGAACTAAGCTGGGAAAACTGGGAGCTTTGAAACTGAAATTGCTTTCATAAAATACACTGGAGAGCTTGCTTTGATTTTTTTTTAGTTGATCCATGAGTGAAAAGAAGAAGACAGAGTAAAGGTATTTGTAAGAAAAAGTAAGGCTGCGACCCTTTGTTGTACACGGCAAGAAGGTGGTTGCACATATGTTGTACAGGCAAGAAGGTGGCTGAGATGATATTTGTTATGCTTGCATTAATGAAGAGTGTCCTCTTCATTTCGGCTGTAGGTACTTGTGTAAATTAAGCTTGTACAAACTTGAGTATGTTTACACTGTCTTGTTTTTGTTTCCTTGTTTACTTCTAGGTTTACATGCATATAATTTATTTGTTTTATCTTTTTATGTTAGACATTGCCTTAGAGAAAAGTCTGGTGGCTTCTATTTAAACATAAATTATCAAGTACTTCATTTACTTGTTCAGTTTATACTTACATTAATATTGTTGTCTTCTTATCTTAATATACTTATGTTTATATCCATAAATTTGTTCTATACCTATGTTTTAAAATTTATATCTTATATTTTATATTCATATTCAATATTGATAGGATTGCTTAAATTTAAACATTATTATCAAGACTACATTTATATATATCATATCACACATTAATAATATGGAACCTTTAATTTAATTGAATAAGATAAATTTTATTATAAATATTATTAAGAGAGTGAATTTAATTTTACAAATCAAATCCCCTTTCAAAATACAAATCTAAATAAACAATGGCAAATATTTTCAAAGCCTTATCTTTTTAAGATGATAAGTTTACATTTTATTTAATTAGATTAAATATTTATTAAAATAATGTTGCCAAATACTGGGTCATCACATTCCTCCCCCCTTTGAATCTTTTCGTCCTCGAAAAGGACGGAACCAGAATTTATTAAAATGATTAAAATCAAATAAATTTTCTTTGATCATCTTTAAACTAATTAATAAGAATCTAGATAATATTACTAAAATAGTTTTTATGCAAATACTTTTATAACTCGATGTTTCGACAAGTCCATCCTTGTTCTTAAAGAAATTCGGTCATACGTTGATCAGGCGTAGGACTGAAAATCTATAAGTACTTAGCAGACCCATTTTCAACATCCAGTGAGAATACTTGAAAAATAATTTTATTAAAAATATAGAAAACAGTTATTGAAAATAGAGGAAATATCTTTGGTGAGAATGCTCTGGAAATCATCACACCCATCCATGGTCACAGTTACATCCTGGGTTACGTTGCCGTCGCAGCAAAAGTCCATGTAACTGATTACACCATAGAACCCACAACATATCGCAGTTACATCCAGGGTTACGTTGCCATCACAGCAAAAGTCCATGTAACTGTTGGCTCTCAGCGGCACACACGATTTTCGTTGTCAAAATGAAACTTCTCCACTCCTACATAGGTCTCAGTCTACCGATATAAAATCAAACGCAGACTGTTGGCTCTCAGCGGCACACATGACTTTCGCTATGTTACCATAGTGTCGCAGTCTACCGATATAAAATCAAACGTAGACTGTTGGCTCTCAGCGGCACACACGACTTTCGCTATGGTCTGCAGTAGATCGTAGTGACATCGAGTTACACTGTCGTCACAGCATAACCCAAATGCCTCTGTGGGCACCAGCCCCTCGACTTTCGCTACACAAATAATACTCAGGAACTAGTTTTGTCCGGACTCTAGGATCAACTTTAGAAACCCCCCTTGGGGCTCAAGGCAGTACCACCCAGTGGCACTCCTGAGAAGTTCATTTCAAGGGAGCGCCTTTTTCCCCAGAGCAAATCTCAAAACACTTTATACTATACACATATAGTATTTTCCAAATCATACACCTAGTATGAATCTCATATAAATGCTTTTACACAAAATCGATTCTCAAAATCGATAATTCACAAATCAGGCTTTCCCAAATCCCAATATTGATTTTATCCAAAAATCAAAAGCCTTTTCCAAATCCAAAGGTTCCCAAAGCCTTTTTCTCAAAACCATTTCCATAAAATCTTTTATATATATATTCATATATATAATTTCCTTGGGAAATCTTTAAATCACTTTATACTTATATAAGTTTCCTTTGTATACTTCAAAACTTTCAAAAACCTTTTTCTTCTGGCAATGGATTCAATAAGGGGAGTTTTATCATATATAACAAAGATACGTAACTTTGTTTACTCCCAATCAAATATTCAAATTTGATTACTTTATAAATTCACTTGCCAAATTTCTTACTTTTATTATAAAGTAAACTTTAACTCAGAAAAATATTCAATTTCCACTTTATTTCCATAAAGTTAATTTCTACCATAGAAATATAAATTTTAAATTTTATTTTATTTTAGTTCCTCATATATTCACAAATATATTTTCCATTTCAAAAATCATCTTATAACCTTTTATCTATAACTTCAAAATCAAATTTCCACCTTTATTCATTGTCAATTTCTCAAAATATACTTTCAATTTCAAAAATCTTTTCAGTTTTTATCCACAAATTTTCAATGCCAATTTCATTCAAACCCGTATGATGTCCCCATATCATTCATACGCATTATCAATCTGATCGCTCACTCGATCACACAATTTCACTTCCGAACTAGTATCGTCCACCCGACTTCCTAGTGCGGACTCAGATCTGGTTTCTTGATCAGAAACCGTCATTCTCCTTGCATAGTCACACCTATGATAGAGAATATCCAGAACCAATCAAAAATCCATATCCAGGTTCGCCGTCGAAAATCGAGCGAAAAATCCCAACTCGGATCGATAATACTATCTCGAAATTCTGTGCTCGAATCTGGATCAAATCACTATGCGAATAGAATAATATACGTACATCCTACGTATTTATCTTCATTGATTATTAGTTAAATCAATTTCCTTTCTATTCACCCTCACTTTGATTTTATTCACTTATTCACATTTGGCTAAATCCCCACTTGGATTATCACTTCAATTCTTATCTCAGTTGGGTATTTACTCAATAACAGTTTGAACTCCGACCAGTTTATATTTACAAAATAGCTTGAAAATTTTAAAAATAGATAAATAGTTGAAAGATAATTATTAATTTGTAAAATAGCTGTAAAATAGTTAAGTAACTGTAAAATAATTGAAAAATAGTAATTACTTATAAAATAGTTGAAAAACTGTAATCAGTTTATAAAGTAGTAGAAAAATAGTAATTAGTTTATAAAACAGTTGTAAAATAGTTAAATAATTCCAAAGTAATTGTAAAACAGGTTTAAGATAGTTTTAGGTTTAAAAAGAAAAGTTGTGTAGTAAATAGTTTGGAAAAATAGGTTTATATTAAACAATTTATTTTGAAAATAGTCCAGAGTCAAACTGTTTAATACCCCATCTCCATTTCCATAAATTCAATTTAAATTTCCACTTACATTTAAATTGATTCAATCCCAATTTGAATAACTTCAATTTTATTTCAAATTAATCCAATTCAAATTTCTCATTTGAATTTTATACTTATCCATCATAAATCACAATTCCCATTAGTTCAAATCAAATTCAGTTTGAACTAATTCAATTTAAATCTCAATTTCAAACCATCTCGAATTATATAAATTCGAGTTAAATTTTCAAATGTTGATTTATTCCCTTAATCCAATTAACATTTATCTTCAAATCAATATCTTTAAACAATTTAATTTTTGAGTTCAATTCTCAAAATTCCATTTTAAATTATCTTCACTTAACTTATTTCAACGTTAAAATAATAATTCAAAACCCCTTTTAAACAATTAAATCTTTGAATTTCAATTTATTACCCAAATTCAGTCTTGGAACCAATCCTTAATCATTTCAGTTTACATGTCCATTTTAAACATTCAAATCTTAATGTTCAAAGTGATCCCATTTTCTCAAGTTTAATTTTTATCTTTAAAATCAAAATTACTTAAGTAATTTCAAATTAAAGTTTAATTCCATTTAATTCCAATATTGGGATAGATATTACCCCAATCTATCATCCAATTTATTTAAAACATTCATCATCCACTACCCATTCCAGATCTCAATCCTATCTGAGACCACATATAGTTCCCTACCAAATCAACCCATTTAACTTTCCTAAGTTAAACCTAAATTTCATCTTGAAATTTCCAATTCAGGTTGTTTATTCCAAACTTATTTAACTTCCCTTAAGTTAAATTCAATTTAATCTCGCCAAACTTACTCAAATTTGAATTCCCACTTCAAATTTTAAACTTCACATTAATAAATCTTATAAGTTCAAAAACTTATTACCTTGGATATCACACCTCATTTCCCAAATTTAAAACTCAACATTTAGAGTTTATTTTCAAACCATCTTTGTATCCATATATACATATTTATTTCTTAGCCTACCAGGCTATACATTTAAATTTTAAACCACCTTCGGTTTTAATTTAAGACAGACCCTTTTTTTTTAAGTTTTCAAACAGCTTCTTATTTTAAAATAAGATCACATTCAAATATATCCTGAATAATATTATTTATTCTTTTCTTTAAACACTTTGAAACAATTCAATGTTTCTAAACTTAGGTTTTAAACTCCACAATTTAAATCCGTTCTAATTTACAGGTTATACTCATCTAAATTTATATCCTTAGCACATTTTATTTTGCTCACTCATTAACACACATGTTATTACTAAACACAACAACCATTTATGATAATAACCAAGATTATCATATTTGGAAACCAATTTATTGTTATCTTTATTCTGAAAACATTTCTATAAATTCAGGATTTTAATTTCAGTTTGGATCCATTTCAATATTTATCTTTATTCAATTACAATTTGGTTGTATTACTATTAACTCTTAATTCTCATTATTCTATTTGATTCCAATGATTTAACACCAATTACCTTAATATTTATTAAAAGGAATGTTGCTTTATATATCAAATATAATCTTATATAAAAATCATTTGAAATCTTTATATATTAAAATAACAAGTACGCTCTCATATATATATACACTCAACTCATTCTAGGGTACTATTGACCCTATTTATATGAGTATACCCACCAGAGCCAAGGTTCTCGCTTAACCTTCGCTCTGATACCAACTGTAACGACCCAAAACTTTCGATCCCGAAAATTTCAGATAGTTAGGAAAAGAAGAAAGAGATAGAAGAAGAAATAGAAAATAAAACACAGAATCTCACATTCGCAGCGGATCAAAATATAATATCAAATAATATCAGTTTACCAAAGAATACTATATCTGTCAATTTGCACTTATATTACATCAGAGTTACTCTCATACACAACACTGAGTATATACAAATCAAATATATCTCAGATACACAGAAATAATAGTCACAGCGGAAACACTCCATACGTCTTGCCATCCAGCTCATCTCCTAAGCTCCAGAACGTCCTTACCTGAAAATCTGTAATACTCGGTCTGACCCGAGCATTACATCAAAGTAACACCCGGGTCAGGCTGGAAACCAGCATGAGTAAACTCATCTAACATGAAATTCCAATACATAGAATTTATTTAAAACCCGGGTAACTCGTATCAATTTACAAATTCACAATTTTTTTTGACATCACCTATTTCACTCATCAATTTCTAAGTACCAAAATTTAGATTAAATGGTCCAATTCACTTAAATCATTCAATTCCAGCCTATTTATTTCACATATCAATCTATAAAGAATCGAAGTGGTTTCGGGTATTTGCCGACAACCGACCCCGGTCTATTCGAGTCCAATGTCATCTTTCCCAAGTTATTCAAGTGATTACAATTCAACTTAAAACGAAGGATGTCATTTTTACACAACAATTCATCATTGATAGATAACCATTTTATCACTGATCAACCAAACACATCACATCACAAACGTTTCATATTACATACCAGAGATACCAAATAATCTGAGGCATTCAATATCATCCAATCATTCATAAGCAAGATCAATTAGTCACAACATTTCTAATTAATTTAAATGAATTAAATTAATCACTTCTTCCCCAATTGAATTTTTCTTACTTAACATTATTTAATTATAAACCCTTTTATTATTATTTTAATTAATGCAATTAACTAATCAATCTTTAATTTATAATTAATTAGTCTTTGATTTACTCTCATAATCAATTAAACCATACTTAATTACATTTAGGAAATTTCCTTCTAATTAATTTACATTAAGTAATTAACTATCCTTAATTACTTACCTTAATTAATCTCATTCATAAATTATCCAACTTAAGTAATTATCCATAATTACTTAATTATTTCTTAATTAACCACATTAATTAATTAATTACCCTTAATTAATTTAAGATAAACCATTATCTTAATTACCTAATCATTATGAAATTTCATCTGAAGTCACATAGAATTAAAATTATATAATTAACTTGTTATATTAATCTTTGAAACCTTTAACTTCATCGGTATCAAAAATACTCGGGTCAAATCCTAAAACCCCCGAGCTAACTTAAGTTCAAATTAACAACTAAGTTTTGAAACCATTTCTTCCCTATAACCTTACTTCATTTTATTCTTTCCCTTTTATTTCCTAAACAATCGTTTAAAATTAATACTTAATCCAACCGGCCCACTATCTTCGGCCCGCCCAAGACCAAGACGCACGAAACCAACAAATTCCCCTCCTTTCATCTTCTTAATTCCTTTAGCAAACAACTCAAATTCAAACTACAGGCTTGAACACGAAGTCGTGCACGTATCCGTGCACGCTTCCTTCGATGATCGTACCCTATCGCCGATCATCCTTGCAACTCTCGCATGGTCACCCTACCCTATCGAAACACTCAGACCTCGACGAACTACCCTGATCAAAAAAACAAGCTTCAACCACCCTTACAGCAAATGATCAGATAAACATTGTTCACCACGCTCTGCCCCACCTACTACCGTATACCCTCACAGTTCATCAGAAGAACCGCCTCCTCCTCCTTCATTGTTCCCCTCATGCGCGCAACCTTCCATCACCCTCCTATCTTGCTAAACAACGCGAACCCAAAATCCAAGCGAAGGTCCCTTAAACCCTAATACCCAAACTCGTTCAACCCGACCTACCTTCCACTCTGCGCATTTAGAAATAACCCTACTACTCTTAAAAATCATCACTTCCTTCAACGAACGCGATTACACACACAAAGATCCAAATCTTGATGATCAAATCTTGGCCAAACTTGATCACTTACTGTAAAGTATGCATTTTACTAGTCTATACCTCAATATATTTACTGAAACCAGTTTTAAAATGAAGTACACCTCATAACAAACAACTCTTCTTTTAACATCACCACTTAAAATTAATTAGATTTAGTTGGTGGAAATTTTGAAGCCAAACATAACATATTTTATTTGAACTTTTACAGAGCAGGTATTAAAAAAATGAACATCCTAACTTCTCTGGTTTTAATCACTTATTTATACTCATATATGGGTGCATATATTCAGAACAAAATACACTTACCAAACCACACTTAATTCCCATGCTAAACATAAGTTACGGTATAATAATGATTTTATTTACTCCCTTGTTCTTTTTAAAAAAAAAACAGAGAACATGCTTCCTTTATAATCTGCTACTTGAAACTGAATTTTTATTTGCTTTTAAACTGAAAATTCTTATGTACATATTTACATTCATTCATCTTAGAATTATCAGGCAAACATTTATGTCAACATTCATCAAATATCACTTCAACTTTTACTACCTGAACCAAGTTTAAGTTGTTTGAATTTAAGTTTATCCACTGTTCCAGTCATATATATAATTATTGACAGACATATATTCTTATAATCGTTTTAAACAACATGCACAGCTTATTTCACATTATATCTCAAAGATCATCACATTCAACTTTATGATATACCAGAAGTTTTAGAGTTACTCACAGAAATGATAAGCACAGAAGCTAAAGCAGTTTGAACTAAGCTGGGAAAACTGGGAGCTTTGAAACTGAAATTGCTTTCATAAAAAACACTAGAGAGCTTGCTTTGATTTTTTTTTAGTTGATCCATGAGTGAAAAGAAGAAGACAGAGTAAAGGTATTTGTAATAAAAAGTAAGGCTGCGATCCTTTGTTGTACACGGCAAGAAGGTGGTTGCACATGTCAAGACCCAAAAATCGACCTTCGAAAATCGGCACCCGTACTTCACTTTGTACTCAAAATGCCGTAGATTCAAATGCCGAATCTGGTTCTCGGGAGCTTATAACAACATTAAGTAAATAACACAGCGGAAGAAATGAATAATACATTGATATACAATATCTGATACAACAGAATGATACAATGAATATCAATATACATCAGAGATATGATACAACAAATAGCAGCGGAAAAGAAAATAGATAACAAATATCAGCAGCGGAAGAAATAACTCTAAGATAGTCTTCAAGAGAGAACTCCAACAGTAGCTCGAACTCCCAATAGCGATACACCAAGATGAGCAAGACTGGTGCGGTCCAAAGACTGAACTAACTCCAGAAAACCTACTAATCTGACTATCTGAAAAACCCAACTCTAGACTGCTCGTGTAGAAAAATTTTGAGCATCCAGAGTTTAGGAAATAAACAATAAACTCCGGATCAGTCATGGGACTGGTGTGAGCAACAAAAACAGTTTATCTTTAAAAACAAACAGCAGAGAATTTAAAGTCAATTCGCAATGCTTTTGGAAAATGAAACTACCATAAGACCTCCCACCACACACACAATGCAAACGCAGACTTGGAGGAGATTTCTTCTTATGTTAGTCAAAGATGCTTACTACGCAAAATCAAATCATTTTTGATATTATTATTAGTGCATAGTGTAGAAATCATTTCGAAAGTAGAATATAAATCTTAGCCAGCATAGGTACCATTATATTATGCCTGCTATAGCTACCTCCTGAGGAGACAGGTTATACAATTGAAATCGTAAAGGTTCGTATTGTTTCTTTGGATTTCCAACAAATGGTCAGGCTAAGGAACTTCCTTTTCCACGATGGGTACGTCCCTGGAATAGACGACCCGAGAACCTAACCGGATCTCTGCCAACACAAGGCCGGGTTACCTCTGCAAAAGTAGGTAACTACTGACACGCATATGCCATCCCCCGATCGTCACCGATCTTCCCGAGGATCCCCGATTTCCAACAAACCACAAAGTAATAAATTTGCAGCAACCACAGAGGTTAAGTATCTGGGCTCCATACCATGATACCACCTTTATCCAGAAGGAATGACATACACTAAGGGGCGCTACTCCCTAGAACCTTGCTGCATCCTTCCTGTTTTTGACCATTTCCGGGGTGTGAGGCTCGACGAAGTCTCGTCCACAAAGCTACGCTTTCTACAAAGCCATGCTTCGGGTCAAACAAATGATCAACCTATGATCACAAAGATATAAGATCAAACAAATGATCATATCATAAATGATCAAACACTGATCATCACACAGCAACACTCAGCATGCCACATTACCAAATTGGGATATATCGCTGATAAATTTCAACTACATAACCTCTGAGCTCGTACGTCTCAGAGAAGGGTGTTAAGCTAAGAGAATAAATTCTCCACCACCAACAGATATGTATTTGAAAGAAATCGGCTTTATATCTCAAAGTGTAATGTCAGACATGTATCCATACAAGTCTGTTCCGGGTTCGAACAGAACCGAAGGCACTTCTCACGAAGCCCTTGCAATTCCGGATAATTTCCAATCACGTCCGGACTTCCCGTCACAAAAGAGTGATATAAATCTCTATACCGGCGCGACTCAGTGCAGAGACATTCGACAGGTTGTCCTTTCATTTTCGAAAAATATCCGGTCTTCAACACCGGTCTTCAAATGCTATCCATATACGACGTATCACTATTCAGAATGAGTTATACGACCCAAAGGTCCTTTCCCGGTTAACCCGAATAGTGAGCGAAATATTTAAAAACATATGGATATTGGGATTTCAATTAAGTCACAATTTTAAACCCGCTTTCTTTTCAAATGGTTTAACAAATTACCATTTTAATCTTTTTAAACAAAAAGATTCAATTCATAAAGTTCACTTAATTTCACAAAGATTCATTCACAATTTTTCCAAATCAATTTCCATTTCAATTAAATTAATTCGTTAAATCTTTAAATCAAAGATTTAACAAATAGCTTTCAAAACAATTTCATTTCGAATGGTTTAAACAAATCATCATTCTAAATCTGTTAAAAATAAATAGATTTAATACATAGCTTTCAAAAAGAATTCATTCATAACTTGGAAAATCTATTTTTTCAATTCACTTGAAATTCCTTTAATTAAACTGGAATTTCTTTTCTTATCTAAAAGCTTTTATCATTTGAAAACAAACAGTTTTCATTTCGAAAAATCTGATTCATTCATACGAGTTGAAATCCTTGGGTTAAATTCAAATTCCCAAATTAATACTTTAAAATAGTTAAATTCATACAAACACATTTATATCATCTTTTATCCCTAGTTTCCAAATCATAGATTTAATTTCAAACTTGAATTCAAATTTAAATCTAATTATTTAAATTTTCAAAACTCGATTAAGTTATTCAAAATAACTTTTATCTTTGAAATTCCATTTCAAAAGCTTTTCACTTTAAACCCGAATTTCTAATTTCAAAATCAATTGAAATTAAAATCTCAATTTCAAAAACATCAAATTTAAATTATCTGTGACTTAACCGATTTCCACGTGAAATCCATATTTGTGTGTGTATAAGTGTGGTCCGGGGGTTTCACACAATAGTGCACAACATCAATCATCACATAAAAAAATACAGGATATAGTTGATAAGCGATATAAACTATACGCTTATCGTTCATTCACAGATCACAGATATATATCACAGGTAAGTAAACTACAGATCACAACATAAATCAGGGTGTATCACAAAACATCATATATCAGGGATATCAAACAATTCGACAATCAACAGAATCCAACATTCATAAGTAAGGTCAATTTATATCTGATTAAAATTAATTTATACCAGATTAATTACTTATGTATAAACTACAAATCTTGGTTAAATTAATCATCGTTAATCATCAACCAATTTCTTATTCCATTTCAAAGTACTAAATAAATAAATTATTTTGAAAACAATTATTAAGTCTTAATTTCTTTCCTTAATCATAAATTAATAACCTTAATTTTTAATTAATAACACTTAATTGTCCATCATTAATTACTAATTACTTAGTTAATCGTTTATTAATTCATAATTAAATTACTTAATTAATTAACTGTCAATCATTCATTTATTAACTTAAGTAGTTAATTACAAATTTATTAATTACTTGGCAAAATAATTAATTAATATCAATTGTTCAAATTAATCATTTTTACAAATCTCCTTTTAGAATTTGGAAATCAATTTATAATTAAATTTAACTTAAATGTTAAAAATCTTCTATACTGATCTTAACTTAATTACTTAAACTCGTATTTAAGGACTAACTCAATTTGTAAACATTTCACTAAGCTTACAGTGTTTAAGATTTTTGAAAACAGTACTTAACCTTCCTATATCATGCTACAATTGAAAAACCCGAGGAACTCATGCCTTAACTCGATTAGCACTTCGAGTTACCTACCCAAATCACTCGACTCATTCCTGCAACACACGTTACCTCTTCTCTTCTTCCCTGAGTACACTCTTCTTCTTTTTTTTTTTCTTTGTTTATTTTTTTAAGTTGAAACCTGGAAAACATGACAACTACTCACGATTCTACTCGTACCCATACCTGAGTTTCCCACCAAACTTCACGAGTTCTCCCCCGAGTATTCACTCGAGTCCCTGCCATGAAGTCCTCCTGATACTCATCCAACGCCGTGCACGTGCACGGATCATCGGCGACCCTTTGGTCATTGCCGCCACCACCAGCACATCGACGACAGCCCCCTCTAACTATTCTTCCACCCAGATTTCCAAATTGCTCACGAAATCGAATTCGAGCTCGATCGAACCATAACTGGAAACAAAAGAACAGGTTCCACTCGAAACCTGGAAACGCCACCTCCCTCCAAACTCTGACCATCAGCACGCTTCCGCCTCCGGCTACATTATCGTCTACCCTTCCACCTCCATCCCCCAAAAACTGGTAGCGTCCGATCCCCTTTAGAGCCCGCGCGAGATCGAACAACACACCCCCTCAAACCTAGGGTTTAAAATTTCAAACCAAAATCCTAACTGCCTCGATGCTCAGATCCATCTACCATTATTTTTCCCATAGACTACGATCATCACTCCATCAACCAGAGAAACATTTTCCACTCCAACATCCTAGATCAACAGTTCTCACCTAATACGTGATTTCCGGTCAAACCAGTAATGCTCCATCATTTTTAAACTAAAAATTTTAATTTATGTTTTAAAAATCAAGTTTTAGTACACGAAATCAACTTATACTTCTGGATCAATGAATCTGGATTTTTAAATTTTCACTTACAAAATGTTTGCTCTGTTATAATTTGTTTTCCAGAGACATTACAGTTTTTATTTCATATTAAATAAAACTTCAAACTATAACTTATGTTACATACCCATACTTGGTTTGAATCTTAAGCCTTAACAAGGTTTTGAACATGAAATCATGATTTTGATCAAGATTTAAACCTGGAATTCTAGAACAGGCAAGATCAAATTTTCAAATCAGCAGGCATATATTCATACATCTACCAAAATGAACTTGAAATATAGCATGCAAACACACTTATCTCCGGAAATAAACAAACAACCAATTTATACTTACGTTTATAAAATATAAAATGTTGCTCACCTGAACTTAGATTGAACAGAGCCTTCTTGTTTTGTTGATGATGATTGTTTTGAACTAGTGGCTGTTGGTTGTTTTCTAATTGTAGCTTTTCTTTTCTTTCTCTATATTGATGATGATTGTTTGAAAGTTGCTAGCGTGATTCTCCTGTTGGCTTTGAGTTGAACTAAAGTGTTGTTTACATTGAAGATGGGACTTACTTTAGATTCTCAGTTCTTGTTTTCTCTTTCTTTTATAAACGAAACTGAGATGAGGAAGTTTAAATATACAAAAGAAGCTTACAGTGATATCTTTTGTTTTGTACAATACCAGGTACAAGATTTTTTTTTCTTCTTTATTATGCTCAGAGATTTTTCATTTGTATATGGAGGCTGATGTGAATTTTTAGTGTGCTTGCATTTATTATGTTGTACCACTTACCTTTATTTTGCTTTACTTTATTTTGTACCTTGTTTGTCTCGGCTGATACCTTCTCTTGTATGCTAGAGATATTTTTGTTTAGTGTCTTCATTCATTTATACTTATCTCATATTTTCACTTGCCTAGCTTCAATAACAAGCTACCAGCAAATACTAGATACAAATGTATTTATATTTTACTTTTCTTTGATCTTCTTCTTTGTTGGCCGAGACAATATGTTTTTTGTGGCTTCCTTTGCTTGTTCATTCATATACTTATATTTTATTTTATTTTGTATTGATTTATTAATATTGAGATTTACTTTATATTGTATGTACTATAGAATTTATTTATTTCTCATTATCTTGTAATATTGATGATTTCTATTTTGTTGTTAAATTTCTCTAATGTATTCACTTTATATTTTTACAACTTTTATTATCGTGTAATATTTTTAATTTATAAATTCAAATTATTATTAACCATTTATTTACAATTTAAAATTCAAGTCAAATATATATCTATATATATTTATTATTTCAAATTCGCTCATATATGCTCGTATACATATATATTCACACATATATACAAATTTACAATATTTTTAAGATTCTAAAAGATGTATACAGAATATACTTGAATTCGGGGAAACTCGCTCCATTTAATCAATTTATTTTACTATTTTTATTCAAAAATTCATTAAACCATTAATTTAAATAAATTAAAATCCAGGGTCGTTACAAATTTCCCTCCTTAAAAGAATTTCGTCCTCGAAATTCGCAGGCACGAAAACAACACAGAGATAGACAGATTCGATCTCCTATAATTCCTCAAACTTACGATATGAATTCCAAACTCAAGTCGGAATATCTCAGAATACATATCAATTTGTCCCTCTTCAGACTTCGGTATTCAAAAGAAATTACAATAGAATTTCAAATTCGGTTTTAAACGATATCGTTTTAATTGATATAATTCAATTTTTAGCTTCATATTCTATTAATCAATTTAACTCAATTTAAATTTTCCAATTTCAAATTCATTAAGGTTTAAATCAAGAAGCTGATAAGAAACCGATGAAGATACGAAGTAAGAATTTTCTACAACGATTTGTAGAGTCATCATCATACTGAAACTTCTTCTTGTAGCTGACACGAAGCAATGAAAAGAATTTGGAAACGAATCAAAGAAGATTGATAAGAAAGATTGTTTCCACTGTTGCAGGGTATTGACCATTTATAGTCGTATTCCTTTGTCCCCTATCTCGTCCTCTTCTTGCACTCATACTTACTATCAGTGGATAGTAAGAGAATTTACTGAGACGTTCAGACGAATATCTTAGGATTACTCATTCTAGAGTTTACTTCACTCTATCTCTAATGAGCTACTTAATGTGTTATACTCCTGAGCTAAAGTTCAACCTTAGCTCTGATACCACTTGTCAAGACCCAAAAATCGACCTTCGAAAATCGGCACCCGTACTTCACTTTGTACTCAAAATGCCGTAGATTCAAATGCCGAATCTGGTTCTCGGGAGCTTATAACAACATTAAGTAAATAACACAGCGGAAGAAATGAATAATACATTGATATACAATATCTGATACAACAGAATGATACAATGAATATCAATATACATCAGAGATATGATACAACAAATAGCAGCGGAAAAGAAAATAGATAACAAATATCAGCAGCGGAACAAATAACTCTAAGATAGTCTTCAAGAGAGAACTCCAACAGTAGCTCGAACTCCCAATGGCGATACACCAAGATGAGCAAGACTGGTGCGGTCCAAAGACTGAACTAACTCCAGAAAACCTACTAATCTGACTATCTGAAAAACCCAACTCTAGACTGCTCGTGTAGAAAAATTTTGAGCATCCAGAGTTTAGGAAATAAACAATAAACTCCGGATCAGTCATGGGACTGGTGTGAGCAACAAAAACAGTTTATCTTTAAAAACAAACAGCAGAGAATTTAAAGTCAATTCGCAATGCTTTTGGAAAATGAAACTACCATAAGACCTCCCACCACACACACAATGCAAACGCAGACTTGGAGGAGATTTCTTCTTATGTTAGTCAAAGATGCTTACTACGCAAAATCAAATCATTTTTGATATTATTATTAGTGCATAGTGTAGAAATCATTTCGAAAGTAGAATATAAATCTTAGCCAGCATAGGTACCATTATATTATGCCTGCTATAGCTGCCTCCTGAGGAGACAGGTTATACAATTGAAATCGTAAAGGTTCGTATTGTTTCTTTGGATTTCCAACAAATGGTCAGGCTAAGGAACTTCCTTTTCCACGATGGGTACGTCCCTGGAATAGACGACCCGAGAACCTAACCGGATCTCTGCCAACACAAGGCCGGGTTACCTCTGCAAAAGTAGGTAACTACTGACACGCATATGCCATCCCCCGATCGTCACCGATCTTCCCGAGGATCCCCGATTTCCAACAAACCACAAAGTAATAAATTTGCAGCAACCACAGAGGTTAAGTATCTGGGCTCCATACCATGATACCACCTTTATCCAGAAGGAATGACATACACTAAGGGGCGCTACTCCCTAGAACCTTGCTGCATCCTTCCTGTTTTTGACCATTTCCGGGGTGTGAGGCTCGACGAAGTCTCGTCCACAAAGCTACGCTTTCTACAAAGCCATGCTTCGGGTCAAACAAATGATCAACCTATGATCACAAAGATATAAGATCAAACAAATGATCATATCATAAATGATCAAACACTGATCATCACACAGCAACACTCAGCATGCCACATTACCAAATTGGGATATATCGCTGATAAATTTCAACTACATAACCTCTGAGCTCGTACGTCTCAGAGAAGGGTGTTAAGCTAAGAGAATAAATTCTCCACCACCAACAGATATGTATTTGAAAGAAATCGGCTTTATATCTCAAAGTGTAATGTCAGACATGTATCCATACAAGTCTGTTCCGGGTTCGAACAGAACCGAAGGCACTTCTCACGAAGCCCTTGCAATTCCGGATAATTTCCAATCACGTCCGGACTTCCCGTCACAAAAGAGTGATATAAATCTCTATACCGGCGCGACTCAGTGCAGAGACATTCGACAGGTTGTCCTTTCATTTTCGAAAAATATCCGGTCTTCAACACCGGTCTTCAAATGCTATCCATATACGACGTATCACTATTCAGAATGAGTTATACGACCCAAAGGTCCTTTCCCGGTTAACCCGAATAGTGAGCGAAATATTTAAAAACATATGGATATTGGGATTTCAATTAAGTCACAATTTTAAACCCGCTTTCTTTTCAAATGGTTTAACAAATTACCATTTTAATCTTTTTAAACAAAAAGATTCAATTCATAAAGTTCACTTAATTTCACAAAGATTCATTCACAATTTTTCCAAATCAATTTCCATTTCAATTAAATTAATTCGTTAAATCTTTAAATCAAAGATTTAACAAATAGCTTTCAAAACAATTTCATTTCGAATGGTTTAAACAAATCATCATTCTAAATCTGTTAAAAATAAATAGATTTAATACATAGCTTTCAAAAAGAATTCATTCATAACTTGGAAAATCTATTTTTTCAATTCACTTGAAATTCCTTTAATTAAACTGGAATTTCTTTTCTTATCTAAAAGCTTTTATCATTTGAAAACAAACAGTTTTCATTTCGAAAAATCTGATTCATTCATACGAGTTGAAATCCTTGGGTTAAATTCAAATTCCCAAATTAATACTTTAAAATAGTTAAATTCATACAAACACATTTATATCATCTTTTATCCCTAGTTTCCAAATCATAGATTTAATTTCAAACTTGAATTCAAATTTAAATCTAATTATTTAAATTTTCAAAACTCGATTAAGTTATTCAAAATAACTTTTATCTTTGAAATTCCATTTCAAAAGCTTTTCACTTTAAACCCGAATTTCTAATTTCAAAATCAATTGAAATTAAAATCTCAATTTCAAAAACATCAAATTTAAATTATCTGTGACTTAACCAATTTCCACGTGAAATCCATATTTGTGTGTGTATAAGTGTGGTCCGGGGGTTTCACACAATAGTGCACAACATCAATCATCACATAACAAAATACAGGATATAGTTGATAAGCGATATAAACTATACGCTTATCGTTCATTCACAGATCACAGATATATATCACAGGTAAGTAAACTACAGATCACAACATAAATCAGGGTGTATCACAAAACATCATATATCAGGGATATCAAACAATTCGACAATCAACAGAATCCAACATTCATAAGTAAGGTCAATTTATATCTGATTAAAATTAATTTATACCAGATTAATTACTTATGTATAAACTACAAATCTTGGTTAAATTAATCATCGTTAATCATCAACCAATTTCTTATTCCATTTCAAAGTACTAAATAAATAAATTATTTTGAAAACAATTATTAAGTCTTAATTTCTTTCCTTAATCATAAATTAATAACCTTAATTTTTAATTAATAACACTTAATTGTCCATCATTAATTACTAATTACTTAGTTAATCGTTTATTAATTCATAATTAAATTACTTAATTAATTAACTGTCAATCATTCATTTATTAAATTAAGTAGTTAATTACAAATTTATTAATTACTTGGCAAAATAATTAATTAATATCAATTGTTCAAATTAATCATTTTTACAAATCTCCTTTTAGAATTTGGAAATCAATTTATAATTAAATTTAACTTAAATGTTAAAAATCTTCTATACTGATCTTAACTTAATTACTTAAACTCGTATTTAAGGACTAACTCAATTTGTAAACATTTCACTAAGCTTACAGTGTTTAAGATTTTTGAAAACAGTACTTAACCTTCCTATATCATGCTACAATTGAAAAACCCGAGGAACTCATGCCTTAACTCGATTAGCACTTCGAGTTACCTACCCAAATCACTCGACTCATTCCTGCAACACACGTTACCTCTTCTCTTTTTCCCTGAGTACACTCTTCTTCTTTTTTTTTTCTTTGTTTATTTTTTTTAAGTTGAAACCTGGAAAACATGACAACTACTCACGATTCTACTCGTACCCATACCTGAGTTTCCCACCAAACTTCACGAGTTCTCCCCCGAGTATTCACTCGAGTCCCTGCCATGAAGTCCTCCTGATACTCATCCAACGCCGTGCACGTGCACGGATCATCGGCGACCCTTTGGTCATTGCCGCCACCACCAGCACATTGACGACAGCCCCCTCTAACTATTCTTCCACCCAGATTTCCAAATTGCTCACGAAATCGAATTCGAGCTCGATCGAACCATAACTGGAAACAAAAGAACAGGTTCCACTCGAAACCTGGAAACGCCACCTCCCTCCAAACTCTGACCATCAGCACGCTTCCGCCTCCGGCTACATTATCGTCTACCCTTCCACCTCCATCCCCCAAAAACTGGTAGCGTCCGATCCCCTTTAGAGCCCGCGCGAGATCGAACAACACACCCCCTCAAAACTAGGGTTTAAAATTTCAAACCAAAATCCTAACTGCCTCGATGCTCAGATCCATCTACCATTATTTTTCCCATAGACTACGATCATCACTCCATCAACCAGAGAAACATTTTCCACTCCAACATCCTAGATCAACAGTTCTCACCTAATACGTGATTTCCGGTCAAACCAGTAATGCTCCATCATTTTTAAACTAAAAATTTTAATTTATGTTTTAAAAATCAAGTTTTAGTACACGAAATCAACTTATACTTCTGGATCAATGAATCTGGATTTTTAAATTTTCACTTACAAAATGTTTGCTCTGTTATAATTTGTTTTCCAGAGACATTACAGTTTTTATTTCATATTAAATAAAACTTCAAACTATAACTTATGTTACATACCCATACTTGGTTTGAATCTTAAGCCTTAACAAGGTTTTGAACATGAAATCATGATTTTGATCAAGATTTAAACCTGGAATTCTAGAACAGGCAAGATCAAATTTTCAAATCAGCAGGCATATATTCATACATCTACCAAAATGAACTTGAAATATAGCATGCAAACACACTTATCTCCGGAAATAAACAAACAACCAATTTATACTTACGTTTATAAAATATAAAATGTTGCTCACCTGAACTTAGATTGAACAGAGCCTTCTTGTTTTGTTGATGATGATTGTTTTGAACTAGTGGCTGTTGGTTGTTTTCTAATTGTAGCTTTTCTTTTCTTTCTCTATATTGATGATGATTGTTTGAAAGTTGCTAGCGTGATTCTCCTGTTGGCTTTGAGTTGAACTAAAGTGTTGTTTACATTGAAGATGGGACTTACTTTAGATTCTCAGTTCTTGTTTTCTCTTTCTTTTATAAACGAAACTGAGATGAGGAAGTTTAAATATACAAAAGAAGCTTACAGTGATATCTTTTGTTTTGTACAATACCAGGTACAAGATTTTTTTTCTTCTTTATTATGCTCAGAGATTTTTCATTTGTATATGGAGGCTGATGTGAATTTTTAGTGTGCTTGCATTTATTATGTTGTACCACTTACCTTTATTTTGCTTTACTTTATTTTGTACCTTGTTTGTCTCGGCTGATACCTTCTCTTGTATGCTAGAGATATTTTTGTTTAGTGTCTTCATTCATTTATACTTATCTCATATTTTCACTTGCCTAGCTTCAATAACAAGCTACCAGCAAATACTAGATACAAATGTATTTATATTTTACTTTTCTTTGATCTTCTTCTTTGTTGGCCGAGACAATATGTTTTTTGTGGCTTCCTTTGCTTGTTCATTCATATACTTATATTTTATTTTATTTTGTATTGATTTATTAATATTGAGATTTACTTTATATTGTATGTACTATAGAATTTATTTATTTCTCATTATCTTGTAATATTGATGATTTCTATTTTGTTGTTAAATTTCTCTAATGTATTCACTTTATATTTTTACAACTTTTATTATCGTGTAATATTTTTAATTTATAAATTTAAATTATTATTAACCATTTATTTACAATTTAAAATTCAAGTCAAATATATATCTATATATATTTATTATTTCAAATTCGCTCATATATGCTCGTATACATATATATTCACACATATATACAAATTTACAATATTTTTAAGATTCTAAAAGATGTATACAGAATATACTTGAATTCGGGGAAACTCGCTCCATTTAATCAATTTATTTTACTATTTTTATTCAAAAATTCATTAAACCATTAATTTAAATAAATTAAAATCCAGGGTCGTTACAGCACATATGTTGTACAGGCAAGAAGGTGGCTGAGATGATATTTGTTATGCTTGCATTAATGAAGAGTGTCCTCTTCATTTCGGCTGTAGGTACTTGTGTAAATTAAGCTTGTACAAACTTGAGTATGTTTACACTGTCTTGTTTTTGTTTCCTTGTTTACTTCCAGGTTTACATGCATATAATTTATTTGTTTTATCTTTTTATGTTAGACATTGCCTTAGAGAAAAGTCTGGTGGCTTCTATTTAAACATAAATTATAAAGTACTTCATTTACTTGTTCAGTTTATACTTACATTAATATTGTTGTCTTCTTATCTTAATATACTTATGTTTATTACCATAAATTTGTTCTATACCTATGTTTTAAAATTTATATCTTATATTTTATATTCATATTCAATATTGATAGGATTGCTTAAATTTAAACATTATTATCAAGACTACATTTATATATATCATATCACACATTAATAATATGGAACCTTTAATTTAATTGAATAAGATAAATTTTATTATAAATATTATTAAGAGAGTGAATTTAAATTTACAAATCAAATCCCCTTTCAAAATACAAATCTAAATAAACAATGGCAAATATTTTCAAAGCCTTATCTTTTTAAGATGATAAGTTTACATTTTATTTAATTAGATTAAATATTTATTAAAATAATGTTGCCAAATACTGGGTCATCACAAGGCATCTCCTGAAGGGAGGTTGGGTAAGTCCTTGGTTCCAACCTCTAAGAATGAGCTAACCAAAAGCAGCAGACAATAAATGGACTAAGATGTCCAAGCCCGAGAAGAGGCTCATCAAGCAATGGACTAAGATGTCCAAGCCTGAGAAATGACATATCTCCAAAAGACTAAGATGTCTAAGCCTGAGAAACAACATATCTCCATAAGATTAAGATGTCCAGGCCCAAGAAGTGGCATATCAGATTATGGACTAAGACGTCCAAGCTCAAGAGGCAACTGATCAAATTGCAACTACATACAAGACCTAAAGGGTTCATACATGTCAAAGAAGAAAGAATCAAAGGAATAAAACAAAACTCGACTTATTAATATCCGAATCTGGGTTGCGGGACTTTCATTTCTGAACTTCATTTACTAATACCCGAATCTGAGTTTTTGGTCTTTATTAATCATTTACTGTCTTTATCATACCCAAATCTGGGTTTTGAGACTATTACTTATTAATGCCCTAATATGGGCTTGAGATTTCTATTATGGGTTCTAATTATCCACTACTAATGCCTGAATCTACGTCAAAGACTTTTCTCGAGAAGATCATTATTATGAGTTTCCATTAATACCCAAATCTAGGTTTTGGACTTCTAAGCTTTCAAATTTTGTTAACACCCGAGTATGGGTCATTGGATTTCTACTACAAAAATTCAGATAATAGTATCTGGACTTTTTCATATCTCCAAAGGATGGCTCAACATTTATATTCCTGCTTTAGGATAGGATTCTCCACCAACAGGACTTCGGATATTCCAACAGAATGGTTGAAGTTAAATTTTTAATTATTTCTCATCATGACAAAAGATGGGATTTAGACAATTGATAAAATATAAACTACTTTTCATACAGATAACATGATATTTATTAATCTTCATGAACGATACGCATAGACTCATAAACAAATTTCAAGCTAACAATAAGAGATATTGTTTGCTTCACACTTTCAGGGATATCAAAATAACAAAGTAGAATGAGAGATCCAACCAACACAGAAGTTGTGGTATAAGCTATCAAACAAGCGTTTCAGAAATTATATTACAAGAAAAGATCATAAATCAGGTGATATTGTAACGATCCTGAATTTTTTATATTTAAAATGTGAATATTTAAATGAGTTTAAATATTTGAATGATAGTTTAATTAGAAAATTCGAATATCAAAGTGAATTTGGCAATTAATCATTGAAATTAATTACTGAATTGGATAAAAATTTGAATCTTCAGTTTTAAGCCAACTAAAAATAATATGAAGTCTTAGAAAATTCATATTGATAATTTGGAAGGTACTGGAACTTTCAGAATTGAATTTGGAACTGTTTTGTTCGGTTTTGAAATTTTGTTGTTTAAATTGAATTTAAAAAATAGCGGTCCGGGACACAGTCTCGGAAATTGATGAAACCAGTTCCATTGGATCCGTAATATTGTATTATTATCGGATTTCAATTTTCGTAGTGATTGGAGTTGTCGTGTGAGCGTACGATAGGTAAACGCGCTGAATTTATATCGAAATTTAATTTAAATAGTCGGTCCAAAAAGCTGGTCAAATCCCCACAACTATTGTTTCTTTTCCATTAGCCGATTTACTTTTTCTCTGCTTAATTACGTACAAGTGCTTACCCTAATCTAACACCTGTCTTCAATTTCAACACGCATCCCCTTCCTCTTTACAAAATCAAACAGCAAGGATTCAAAATTTATCTCGTTCAAAAATCAAAATAAAAATGGCCGAAGTAAAACAAAATTAAATGGCGACCAAAATCATCTCGTTCCAGTTCAAAAGAAAATGAAATCCCCCTTCATCAATTTAAATTTTTTTTTCAAACCAACTGAAATCAAAATCATAGTGACCCTTTCACTCTCGTTCGAACGAACGGTCTCGTTCCAATCTACATGAAATCGAACTCTCCTCCTCTCTTAAAATTATCCGAACCTAAATTGATTCGATCAGAAATCGAAGTGGGGGAAGCTCGCGAGCACGAGGCCGTGGGAAGGAGGGGAGGCGAAGTCGATCGCGAGCTCGATGGGTATCGATCGCGAGAGGCAGTTGCGAGTTCGTCGCGTACGACATCGCGTGGGCGAGCGCGTGGGAGGAACAGGGCGGCGATGACTCGATGTTGGCTCGCAAATCGAGGAAGGCCGGAGACGAGTTTGTCTAACTGGTGGTGAAGGTGCCGCACGCATGGTCGGAGCTGTAGATTTCGTGAAGATCTGGAGTTCGTATTGGGTGTGTAGGCAAGATCAAGCTTGGGTTAGGCTTTGGGCTGTGAGGGATTTTGCAGTAAGGTATAAACTGCATTTAATTTTTCAATTTATTACAGTAAAATAGAAATATATATACACACCAAATTTTGGAGAATATATTGGAATTTTTAAAATGTTAAAGGAGTTTAAAAACAGAAAGCTCTTTCTTTTTCTGGTATTGGAAAAATATATATATATTTTGATAAGGTTTTAAAAGAAAAATTTTATATAGAGAAAAATATATACATATGATAAGGATAGATTTGTTAATAAAATTTATCTAGTTGTTTCAGTTGCTGAAAATGATTATTAAAAGAAAATTTAATAATTAATTCAATCTATTTAAAATGGGAGATTAATTTGTTGACTAATTCGAATATTAATAAATTGTATAAATTATTTATACAAGGTTCGAAACCGTGAAGAAATAGCCGGATTGGAAATGGGACTGCAAATTAAAATGAAAGGTGAGATCTTCTCACTCAGATTTAAATTTGAATTGCAGTTATTGATTGCTGTTTGAATGTGATATTAGATATAGTAGGATATATCTATATATATAGCAATATATACATATTGGCATATGTATATATTGGATTGATTGATTTCCCGCCTTGTATAGCGGCTGAGACCCTATTGCGCCGTTAGTAAGCGGATGATATTTTATAAATCCTATATACCGCGATATTCCACCTCGAAGTGTAATTGGTATTGTGCTAACATCTGTGGATGCAGGGAAACAGGTTGGAGGGATCCAACTGGATTCCTCAAATTGTTTGAATATTATTTCATATGTGAATGATGTGATTTATTGATAATCTGTGGATGATTTATTGATAATTGAAATTGTTGAAGGCTAAAATTTAGCCGAATGTAATTTTGGTATCGTTGGATACCAGAAATTAATATTGAAATTAAAGTGAAAAACTTTAAATGAATTTGTTTTTAAGAATTGAATTTATTTGAAAGAAGGAATTTTTAAGTATAAAAATGGATTGTCGAAATCTTATTGAATAGATTCCAAGATATGGGAAAAGATTTATATAAATGAGTTTTGAATAGTATTATTCGGAAGTTGGAAAATTTATTTGAAATGGAATTTTAAATGATTTGAGAGATATAAAGGAAATTATTTTAAAAGCGATAAATTTGTAGAAATCCAATTGAACATTGATAAATCGATTTGGAAATTTATTTGGTGTTTAAAGGAAAACTAATTTTTGTGTTGAGAATAAATTGAAAATCGATTTGTAAAATGATTTGGGGTTTGAAATAAATTTAGAAATCAATTTGAAAGTTGATTTGGTGTTGAAAATGAATATTTGGAAAACGATTTAAAAATGGTGTAAAAGTGGATATTTGGAAATGTAAATTCAAATTGGAATTTATGAAAAGAAAGGGAAATTTGTTTTAAAAATAAACACTGATTTATTTTTAAGTGTGAAAGTGAATTTACGGATTTAGAACGTAAATTTGAGATAAATCGATAAGGATTTATTAAATTGGCTTAAATGGACCATTTTGAAGTGAAATTGTAATTTCACTATAAAGCTGAGTATATTTTCCAAAGTAGCTTTTTAAATTAAAATTTAAAGGTTCTAAAGCTGGTTTTTGAAAAGATATATTTGGAAATATATTCTGTGTAAGGAAAAGTGATTTGAAATTTATTTTCAAAGTGATGAAGTGTGGAAATAAATTTACTGATTGGGATGTAAATTTAAAATAAATCGATAAGGATTTATTTAAGTAATTTAAATGAATGTGATGTGGAAATTGTTTTCAAATGGTTGAAGTATAAACCATATATCGGGAAGATATTTGAAATTTAATAATTTGGGAAAATTATTTGAATCTGATGATTGTTGTGAATGTTGTTGATAGTTAAATCACCGACTATCAATATTGCCTTTGAAATGGCACTTGAATTTGTTTTTAAAACAAACGCTTATTATTCGGTTTAGCCGGGAAAGGACCTTTGTGTCAGATAACCCATTCCGAATAATCATACGACGATATGGATCGTGTTAAAGACCAGTGGTGAAGACCGGGTATTTGTGAAAACGATAGGATGACCTATCGATTGTCTCAGCACAGTTAGCTACGGTATTGAGATTTCCTTTGTGATGGGAAGTTTTATCGGGATTGTGAATATCCGGATTGCAAGGGCTTCTTTGGAAGTGCCTTCGGTTCTGTTCGAACCCGGAAAAGACTTATATGGTTACGTGTCTGACATTACATTTTGAGATATAGAGCTGATTTCTTTCAAATACATTTCTGTTGATGGCGGAGAATTTATTCTCTTAGCTTAACACCCTTCTCTGAGACGTACGAGCTCAGAGGTTATGTAGTTGAAATTTGTCAGCGATATATTCCCAATTTGGTAATGTGGTATGTTGAGTGTTGCTGTGACGATGATCATTATTTGACCATTTGTGATCAAAGCGTGGCTTTGTGAAAAAGTGTAGCTTTGTGGACGAGACTTCGTTAGGCCTCACAACCCGGAAATGGTCGAAACAGGAATGTTGCGGCAAGGTTATGAGGGTCGCGCCCTTTAGGGTATGTCATTTCCTTCTGGAAAGGGGTGGTATCATGGTATGGAGCCCAGATACTTACTCATGTGGATACACTTATTTATTATGTGTGATGATGGTTACCGAGCGCTCGGATAAAGGTCCCAAAGGACCGGGTGATGACATATTCGTGAGTTACCTGTTACAGGGGTAACCCGGCCTTGTTTGGCAGAGAGCAGTTTGTCTCTCGGGACGTCCAGCCAGAGGCGATCCCATTCGGCAGGAGGAAAGGAAGTTCCTTAGCCTGACCATTTGTTGGAAATCCATTTCCCAATACGAAATTGTACGGTTTTAATTGTAGAACCTGCCATTTACTTATGGTGACGCCCCACTGTTTAGATGGTAGCTATAGTAGGCATAGTTCGGAATGTCTATGCTGGCTAAGATTAATATTATACTTTCGAAATGTTTTCAACACTAGACATTAATAATAATAATCCAATGATTGGCGTAGTAAGCATCTTTGACTATCATAAGAAGAAATCTCCTCCAATTCTGCGTTTGCATTGTGTGTGTGGTGGGAGGTCTTATGGTAGTTTCATTTTCCAACAGCATTGCGAATCTATTTTATTTTCTTTATGAAAATAACTGTTTTACGATCTCACACCAATCACCATGACTGACTCGGAGTTTATTGTTCCCTTCTAAACTCTGGGTGCCCATAATTTTCCACACGGGCAGCCTAGAGTTATTTTTATCAGGATATTCTGGAGCTTTGGGGATAAGCTGGATGACGAAGCGTACTACCGTACTTGTTATTTATTTCCGCTGTGTATGTTGTATAAGGACAGGTTTATATAACTGTCCATTGTGTGTTGAGTTGTATATTGACTCTGATTGATGTATTGTATAACTGATATAGTTCTTTGTTTAAAAGACTAGTGATTATCTATTATATTTTGTTCCGCTGCGAAATGTGAGATTCTGATATTATTTCTGCTTCTGTATTTCTGTTCTTTCTTTTCTTCTGTCTTCTTCTACCTCTTCTTTTAACTCTAATGGTTCGGTTTTCCGGCATTCGATTGCGCGACATTTGATATAGTGGATGTATTAATATCGACTTTTGAGCGTCGAAAAATCATGATCGTTACATTTGGTATCAGAGCATCCGGTTAAGCGACAACCCTGCTCTGTTGGGTGTTACTCATTAGAGATAGAGTCAGTAGTACTCTAGAATGAGTTGAGATTAATAATAGATATGAGCGCGTATTTGTTAGTGAATATAAATTTTGTTTTGTATTGTGTTGACTTATCGGTTGATTGTTTATAGATTCTGGTCGGTGCAGTCTACCTAACTATAATCGATAGGAGTTTCTAAACTCTTAAACAAGGTAAACTGACACAGTATTGTTTTAAAATGGGGTAAATGAAATAATTTTGCCCAAAACTATTTTTATATAGAAAAGAAATGATTTTCTGTGAATTATCATACTATATGGATGCTTGGTTGTTAGGAAAAGATAATATTGAATTATTATCACTGTTATATGAAAATTGAATAAGATATAATGGTACAACAGAAGATTTAGAGATAAATTCATTTAATAAATGAAATTTATAAATATGGATTGAAAAATGAGGAATTGAATTCATATGCAAATGAGATTTGTAAAATGTAATTGTAAATGAAATTTATAATTGAAATAGAATTCCAGAGAGAATATTTGAAAATAAATTCATTGATGGAATAATAAATAAGTGGATAACTTATACAATTTGAATTTTGATAGAATAAATTTAACTTAAAGAATGGAGTTAAATTAAAGTGAGTATAAGTGAATCAATTAAATAAAGTGAAAATTGATTTGTAATAAAATTCAAATTGTAAAGGAATGAATTTGTGAGTGAACAAATGAAGCTATAATTTGTAAATGAATGAATCGGAATTGAATAATGAAATGGATTGAATTCAAGTAAATAAACTTGATAATTTATTAATTCATGAAGTAATGAATTGGAAGTTAGTTAAATTAAAGTTGAGTTGTGAACTAAATTTAAAATGGATTGAATTTGTAAATAAATTCAAGTAAGTAGAAATTAATTGTAATTTCCTTGTTATTAATTAAGTAAATTCGAGATGAATTGAGTATGGAAAAGTGAAATTTAAAATGAATAAGTGAATGTACTAATTGAATTGAATTAGTAAATGGAATAAATTCGATAAATGAAAACCAATCAAAGAAAATAAATTGAGAATTGTTTATGGAAAATAAATATAAACATAAATGATAAACTTGAGTTTTGAAATGAAATAGCTTAAGTAAATATTGGACAGTAACTCAAATTTAAGTGAAGCTTTGAAATGGTTAAATGGAAACTTAGTTGATTAATAAGTTGAAATGTGAAATTGAATAGTGATAAATGTATAACTACAGTAATGAAGTGAAAATAAATACAAGAAGTGAATATAAATATTTGCATTGTTATTGTCGAATTTTGTACGATGGTTTTGAACAAATCGAATGGTTTTGTGAATATGGAATGTAAGTTAAATTGAATGGAATCAATTTAAATGATTGTTAGCTCAAGTAATCATTTAGTTGCATGAATATTAACAAATCTGAATAGAAAGAATTATCGTTTGACAAAAACGAGACTATATAAATTCTATGAGTTAATAAAAACAAATAGAAATTGATTTTTGTATAAATTGAAAAAGATATGAATTAGATTCACTTAGAAATGAATTGAATATAAGAAAGTGAGTTGTTAATCACTTGAATTGAATGGAAATTGAATGTGAATTAGATGAAAGCGATTTAAGTTGAATTGAAATTTTATAAATTGCTAATGGAATTTATTTTGAATACATTACTAATGAAATTATGTATTTGCTATTGAAATAAGTGAAATGTTAAATAGATTTCCTATATTTGTCACTTACGTGTTTAAACTGAGTAAGTGCAGGGTTTTGGAAGCCGTTTGGCTGCATTTTGGGTTGCGTAAATGCTAATAAAATAACCGCTTTGCTTAAAAATGCTAAAAGGTACGCCTACGCAATAAAAAATAGGAAATATGAACTGTTTTTCTGCTTTTCCGACCGAGTGGGTCGATGTATATATATTTATATCTTTTGTCAAATTGCAAAAGCTCCTCCGTACAAAGGAGACTCCGCCAAAAATTTTTGAAAATTTTGCGAGTTAGAAAAAAATTTTGGAATTTTTGAAAAATTTTCACTAACGACAGAAGATTTAAAAATCGGGAATTGAGATAAAGGTGAATAAAACTCAATATTCAAAATTAGAAGATGAATTGAATTCAAGTAAAAATTCGAAATGAAATTCTGAATGAAACTTTTGGAAATATAAGTATTGAGATTTGAAATGAATTCAAATAGAATTGAAATTGTAAATTGAATTCAAATGAAATTGAAAATGCAAAGTATAAGGAAATGAATATACAACTTTGTTCGTGAAGTGAAAACAAATATAAGAAATGCTTATATTGAACTTAAGAAATGAATGAATGGTGGAATTCTTAAGTAAAATGGGTATTGGCAAATCCAATAAGTGAATTTGGACATTATTGTTCAGCAAAATATACAGGAATTGTAAAGACAATAGGAAAAAGGAATTGGATTTTAATTTCGAAGGTAAATTTGAATTTGCTCGGCAAAGGTATGTATTTGAATTTCAATATGAAATTTGATGAGATTCTGGTTTTGCCACTTGGCATTTTGTTTTCTTTTGAGATCTGAGAGTCTGTAGGGACGTTTTGTAGTCGTACCGTGTTAGCCGCGCAAAGGAGACGCTGGCGAAATTTTTCGAAAATTTAGAGTGTTAGAAAAATTTTGAGAAAATTTTGAAAATTTACAATTTGAATTTAAATTTGAATTTGAATTATGAAGTAAAATGAAGTTGTTTGAAACTATGAAAATGTTTGGAAAGTTAGTTGAAGTGATAACAAATCTTTAATAAAAAGATTTCGGTTTGAAATTTTTTTAAACCTATTTGGTTTTGGTAAATTAGTTAATGGATATTGGGGCATTCTTCTTTACTTGTAATTTCGGGACGAAATTCTTTTAAGGGGGGAAGATTATAACGATCCTAAATTTTTTATATTTAAAATGTGAATATTTAAATGAGTTTAAATATTTGAATGATAGTTTAATTAGAAAATTCGAATATCAAAGTGAATTTGGCGATTAATTTTTGAAATTAATTACTGAATTGGATAAAAATTTGAATCTTCAGTTTTAAGCCAATTAAAAATAATATGAAGTCTTAGAAAATTCATATTGATAATTCGGAAGGTACTGGAACTTTCAGAATTGAATTTGGAACTGTTTTGTTCGGTTTTGAAATTTTGTTGTTTAAATTGAATTTAAAAAATAGCGGTCCGGGGCACAGTTTCGAAAATTGACGAAACCAGTTCCATTGGATCCGTAATACTGTATTATTATCGGATTTCAATTTTCGTAGTGATTGGAGTTGTCGTGTGAGCGTACGATAGGTAAACGTGCTGAATTTATATCGAAATTTTTTTTTTTTTGAAAAAGGGGTTCAAACTTTTCTATTAAGAAATAAAAATCAAGTCCAACAAGATACAAAGCAAAAGCCAATAACCGGCCCAAAACAAAAACCAAAGACAAAACAAAAACTATACTCGTTGGGCTCAAGAACAACTACAACCCATACCCAATATCAGGCCCAAAGAATGGAAGCCTCCCGAAGAACCAGAAGCTTCTCGATAAGGAAAAAAGCACTACGACTTTTCATTCTCTTCCTAACTCCAAACTTTCCAAAAAGAAAACTCGCGAGAAACAGAAATGGCTGCAGCCATGAAACATCTGATCTCCTCCTTTACTTCTGAGACGACAAAAACTACAGCGAACTCCAAATGAAAACAGTTAGGACTCGGAACTCCATCTCTCCAGACTTACTAGAGTAAGTATACTATCTAAATCTACTGCTTTGTTCCTTATAGCCTTCAAACTAACGAGGATTTTTAATTCCATGTCAGGGAAGCTGCAAAAACTTTAGATCTGAGATTCGTCTCCGATCTGAAAGACTTGCTAAACCATATGAAACAACAGCTGTTTCTCAAGACGACTCTAAACAAGATAAGTTTTGATATGGCTTCTGTTTTCCTCAGTAAATCTGCTTCCTTTGAAGCTTCTAGTATATCCATAATAATTCAGCTTCTTATTGTCCAGGAATCCACAGACAAATAGCTCCACCCAATAACAGACTCAAAGATTAGAAGCCTCCCGAAAAATTTTAGATCTTAGATTCATCTGAGATCTGAAAGACTTGCTAAACCATAGGGAACATCAGCTGTTTCTCAAGACGACTCTAAACAAGATAAGTTTTTGAAATAGCTTCTGTTTTCCTCAGAACAGCTGCTTCCTTAGAAGCTTCTAAAATATCCATAATAAATCAGCGTCTTGTTGTCCAGGGATCCACAGACAAATTGCTCCACCTGCAGATCAATAAACTTAAAAACTACTGTTTAGTTAGAGATGAAAAACAGATATAATGTAATTTAGAGAGGGAGAGAATCAATGTAAGATAAAATAGGTACTCGAGATCTGAAGCCAGAAGACATAGGAACAATAAAGTAGCAAAAAGAAACAGGAGTTATGATAATGTCCCCAATTCAGCGTTGGGAGGTATGACCCCATTTCAAAGCTATTTCCGAGTTCATGCCAGTGCTGTTCTGAAAATATTTTGATTTTGCCATTCTGATGTTCATAGTTTGGAAAATTTTTAAACAAACTTTCGACCCTTCTGTAAAACGATTTTGAAAAATCCTTTCATTTCTTTCTTTCCAAATGTGCCAGACGCAAACTGAGAGTGAAAGTTGGAATAAATCAGACTTGAAATTTCGAGCATTGGATATAGAAACAATTTTCGTTAAATCCTCTTTCAGGATAAAAGAAAATGTACTTTTTGGATTGACGAAAAAATTTTTACAACTCCAAAACCAGATCTTTTCTGTAAAGTCACATTGAAAAAATAGATGGTCTATATTTTCAATGTGACTATTACAAAACACACAATTCTGATCGACCACTATCTGCTTCTGAATTAATCTTTCTTTTGTCAAGAGAAAATCATTTATGGCCTTGAAGAGGCAAACTGCCATTTTAGGAACATGAATTTTGCTCCAAACCATAGTCGCCCAAAATTTAGTATCAAACCTAGTTCGAACCGAGTTCCAAACTTTTTTAAACTGATATTGCCCATCCGAAGTACACTTCCAAGACCAGAAATCCCTCTCTTTGTCATTGTGAATCTTTACATCTTCAATTTCACTCTGTATTTGAAATAGAAAGCTATACAAGTCCCACTTCCATTCACCATTTCTTAAAATCCTGCTAAGCATTATATTATCTGTACCAGTTCTAAAAGCAGTGTCTCTACCAATGCGTTCCATAATAGAACTCCCATTTAGCCAAGGATCATACCATAAGGAAGTAGATTTACCATCTACAATGTTAAGGGAAAGACATTTCAAGGCTTCATGTCTATTTTTTAGAATACACTTCCACACCCCAGAATCATCCGAACGCTGGTTAATATCCCAGAAACTTTTAAGCCCTATGTATTTTCCATGCATAAAAACCGCCCAACTGCCTTCTAAGTTAATGATTTTCCAAATCAATTTGATATATAGCGTTTTGTTCATCTCTTCTAAGTTTCTCAGACCCATACCTCCTTCTTCTTTTTGTCTACTTAGAACCTCCCACGGGATCTTACTACTGCGACTTTTCCAAAGAAAATTTAATATCAAATGTTTAATCTTCTGAACAGTAGCAACAGGGAGGTAGAAACATTGCATCCAAAACTGAATTATAGGGTATATAGTAGATTTTATAAGTTCCAGTCTCCCTGCTAAGCTCAACATTTTAGTTTCCCATCTTCCAATCCTAACTTTGATCTTCTCTATCAACGGAGAACAATCCTTATCCCTCAAGTTAACGCTTGACAGAGGAATACCCAAATACCTTATAGGAAGGGTAGCTTGTTGAATGTTGAGAATAGAACAGATGTCTGTACAGCCATCTACCCCTTTCCCAAAAAAGATGTTAGATTTCTCCGCACTTAACTCCAAACCAGTGACCCTTTTCAAGGTTTTAAAAACTTCGTTAATAGCATACGCAGTTTGCACATTGGCTTTAGTGAAAATAATGATATCGTCTGCGTAAATCAAGTGAGTCAATTTGTTACCAAAGTCCGTAACAGGAGAGATCAGACCATCCCTTACTTTTTCTTCCATAAGAAGCGTAAAATATTCCATTACAAGGGTAAATAGGATAGGAGAAAGAGGATCTCCTTGTCTAAGACCATTAGAGCCTTTAAAGTAACCGTGCGCTTCTCCATTAACAATGATAGAAAAAACTGGGGTCTTAATAAGATTTCCAATAATTTTTATCCATTTATCCGTAAAACCCAAGCTTCTTAACATGTGAATAACAAAATCTCTATTAATCGAATCATATGCTTTCTTTAAATCAACTTTTATACACATGTATTTATTATCCTTTCTTCCGAGACCTCTAATTAATTCATGAGCTAACAAAATACCATCTCCTATTGATCTACCATTTATAAAAGCCGTCTGGTTATGAGATACCAACTTATCCAAAAAAGGACCCAATCCGTTACACAGGATTTTAGAGAGAACCTTGTATAAAGTGTTACAGCATGCAATTGGTCTGAAATCTTGAATACAGGAGGAATGGTCCTTTTTAGGGATCAAATGAATAAACGTGTGGTTCCATTCATTAATGATTAGACCCTTTTGAAAAATATCATTTAAAGCTTTATAAATAATATCTTTCGAAAGATTCCAATGCTTCTTGAAAAACAACGAATTGAAACCATCCGGTCCCGACGAAACAGTGTCTTTGATATCCCACAAAGCGTATTTGATTTCTTCTAAAGAGAAATTCTTATTTAAAAAATTAGCCCCAAACTCAGAAATAACCGTTTTGCAAATCACTTCAGGAAAATGATCACATAAAGGTTGATTATAAGTTTGCTTGAAAAAATCAATAGCCTCTTCAACAAATTTATTGTCCGATATCACCTTACCGTCCACATTAAGGTTAGTCAAACGGTTTCTACTCCTTCTGTTAGACATTTTGGCGTAGAAAAAAGCAGATCCCTCATCACCCATCATCAGCCAGTCACATTTAGCCTTTTGTTTTGCCGCCATGAATTCTTTTTTTAATGCAAGATCCAAGTTGGTCTTGGCATTTTGAAATTCCAAAGCTAAGTTATGGTCATTAGAATTTTCCAAAAGCTTTTGAAGACTAGAACATTTATCTCTCATTACATTCACCTCTTGTCTGATGTTACGAGAATTAGCACTCCATCTCTTGAGATCCCTCTTAATGTTTTTGAGAATGTTAATAACTTGGAACAAAGGTCTGTCGATTTGGTTGGTAACCCAACGTTTCTCAACCAGAGGAAAATATTGGTCACATAAAGACCAATGATTCATGTATCTAAACGGACTATTCTTAACCCTAGAGATAGAGGTAAACGAGACTAGAATAGCATTATGATCGCTCACCGTAGGAGGTAAGAATTCAACTGATAATTCAGGGAATAAGTTAATCCAGTCAAGGTTAGCAAACACCCTGTCAATTTTAGAGAAAATATTTCTACCCGGGCCCGACCACCAAGAAAATTCGAATCCTTTAATATTTATCTCATTAAGACCAGTAAATAAAGCCATATCATCTAATTCAAACAAATTATAAAAAGTTGCTGGATTACCTCCCTGTCTCTCTAAGGGTCTACGGATGCAATTAAAATCCCCAAGAACCATCCATGGCCTATAAATATTTATAGCATCCTCCTGCAGATTCTTCCATAATCTTTTCCTAAGTTCAACAAAATTTTGGGCATAGACAAAAGTTAAATTACATCTAAAATTCGAGGAATTGATCAGTTCAATAGAAATGTGTTGGTCACTCATACTAATAAAATTGAAATCCCAAATTTTTGTATCAATAAGAACCATAATCCTACATTTAAAATAGCAAGATATATTACTTATTATTCTCCAACCATCTTCCAACGTTTTTTCCAACTTCATAATCTCTGGAAACATCAATTTGTTTTCCAAAATACCAAAACAGCTAATTTTAAATTTGCCTATAGCTTTCCTCACTTCACCCATTCTGTTAGGGTTATGAAACCCTCTAACGTTCCAGCAGGCCACAGACATTATAAAACCTTATTGTTTCGGGTCCTCTGGGCTCTACTACTCGAGGACTCCCCTTTGTCTTCCGAAGGAATACCTAACATCTGCACCCACTTAGGGTTCTTTCGGACCAGCTTATCCTTCTGAATATTATCAAATTCTATATCTTGGGGCTTCGGAAGAAGATGTTCTTCCATTTCCTCCTGAACTGTGTCTACATTATCATAACTATTTTGTTCCTCTGCCACTTTAGTCGTTCCTATGTCCTTATCCAGATTCTCTTGTACCTGTAATAAAATACTATGATCAGTCCCTCTCCTGTAATTAACATTATTATAAGTTTCATCATCAAAAACTAAATCATTAGAAGTTAAGGATATTGGAATAGAATTGTGATCCGATGATGACAATGGGCGTTTGAGAATAGAAACGTGAGTCGATGGTGATTTTGGAGGAAATGATCTCAGATCTATGGCTCCCGGGGTAGTTGGAGAAGCAGGAATGAATGGCTCCCTGGTTCCTTGATCAGGAGGACCTTCCGGCCTGGCCAGAGGAGCATTGGAGCAATCTTCACTGACTCCTGTTTCGGTAGAAGTAACATGATCTGACTCTGTACCTTCGGAAATTGCCCCCTCACCCCGCTCTACTGAGGATGCAACTTTCCCCAAGTTCTGTTCCTGAATTGAATTAACAATTACATTTGTAGAGTTTTCCCTATCTTCTGTGTCTTCCGCCACTACATTATTGTAAGGGACAACCCCTTCATCATTCTTGGATCCAATTTCAGTAGCATTTATCTCCTTTTCAGGAATATTTGATAACTCAATTTCACAATCAACTATACCAGGCTTATCGGAGCTAACAGCTTGGGTCTCTTTAGGGACCCAGGACTTGGTCATAGGACATTCATCAATTAAATGTCCGAAACAAACACACTTGACACAGATGGGAGGAGGGTTTTCATATTCTACTTCTTGAACGAAACTCCTCCCATTCTCGTCTCTACCTTCAATGGATTTAGGCATTCCATATTTAACATTAACCTCCACCAAAACTCTGGCGAAGGCTAGTCTAGATTTATTTTTAGTGGCCTCATCCATCTTAATAGGAACTCCTATGGTACTAGTTAGAGCGCTAATGGCCTTATTGCCCCATAGTTTAAAACTTAAACCAGGAAGTCTAACCCACATGGGCAAAGAAGTAAGGAGATCTCTATCAGTTCTCATATCTGGGGATAATCTCTTCATAATAATCAAGTTCCGGTCCATAAACCAAGGACCTGATTTTAAAATCTTATTGCAGTCCTCCTCCAATCCGAATCTCACTACGAAAAATCCATTATTCCTAGGATGAACAGAAAACGGCTTCTTAGTTTCCCAAACCCTTTTGGCATAACCCTCAAATGTACGGAGCCAAGGTTTATACCCAACCACATACAGCAAAATGCATAAATCCCAACCTCCCTCCGCTTCTTTGATCGCTTCATCAGATAGGGAACCTATCCTTTTACCATCTGCTACAGTAGGCTCTATAAACTCCAGATCCAGGTTACCTAAATCCCCAACTGCTCCTTCTTTTACTGCCTCACTGTATGAAAATTTCTTTGCGTTTTCTGAAACAGTGAAAATGATTTTGGAATTGCCTCCAGACATCGCACTTTTCTGCTTAGAAAATTTTGTTTTGCCTGTCCGCCCAGTCTGAACCGAAAACACCCCCCTACCCTCAGATCTACCTGTTCTGTTCGAACTTTGCCCTCCTAAAGTAAGCCTCTGATCCGGACCAGAAGGAATAGGTGCCTTGCCCCTTTTCCTTCTCACCTCCTCCCAACCTTCCGCATCCCGCAGACCCATAATGAGGAGATTGAAGTGAAGAACGGAAACAAGATAATAACGGAGAAAGATAAAGAAAACTAGGAAAAAAGGAAAGGAAAAAAGAGAAAAGGGAAAACCCTAATCTCCAGATCTAGATCTGGGAGCCGCCATGGATAGCTTCACGGCTTAATTTATATCGAAATTTAATTTAAATAGTCGGTCCAAAAAGCTGGTCAAATTCCCACAACTATTGTTTCTTTTCCATTAGCCGACTTACTTTTTCTCTGCTTAATTACGTACAAGTGCTTACCCTAATATAACACCTGTCTTCAATTTCAACACGCGTCCCCTTCGTCTTTACAAAATCAAATAGCGAGGATTAAAAATTTATCTCGTTCAAAAATCAAAATAAAAATGGCCGAAGTAAAACAAAATTAAATGGCGACCAAAATCATCTCATTCCAGTTCAAAAGAAAATGAAATCCCCCTTCATCAATTTAAATTTTTTTTTTCGAACCAACTGAAATCAAAATCATAGTGACCCTTTCACTCTCGTTCGAACGAACGGTCTCGTTCCAATCTACATGAAATCGAACTCTCCTCCTCTCTTAAAATTATTCGAATCTAAATTGATTCGATCAGAAATCGAAGTGGGGGAAGCTCGCGAGCACGAGGCCGTGGGAAGGAGGGGAGGCGAAGTCGATCGCGAGCTCGATGGGTATCGATTGCGAGAGGCGGTCGCGAGTTCGTCGCGTACGACGTCGCGTGGGCGAGCGCGTGGGAGGAACAGGGCGGCGATGACTCGATGTTGGCTCGCGAATCAAGGAAGGCCGGAGACGAGTTTGTCTAACTGGTAGTGAAGGTGCCGCACGCGTGGTCGGAGCTGCAGATTTCGTGAAGATCTGGAGTTCATATTGGGTGTGTAGGCAAGATCAAGCTCGGGTTAGGCTTTGGGCTGTGAGGGATTTTGTAGTAAGGTATAAACTGCATTTAATTTTTCAGTTTATTACAGTAAAATAGAAATATATATACACACCAAATTTTGGAGAATATATTGGAATTTTTAAAATGTTAAAGGAGTTTAAAAACAAAAAGCTCTTTCTTTTTCTGGTATTTGAAAAATATATATATATTTAGATAAGGTTTTAAAAGAAAAATTTTATATAGAGATATATATATATATATATATGATAAGGATAGATTTGTTAATAAAATTTATCTAGTTGTTTCAGTTGCTGAAAATGATTATTAAAAGAAAATTTAATAATTAATTCAATCTATTTAAAATGGGAGATTAATTTGTTGACTAATTCGAATATTAATAAATTGTATAAATTATTTATACAAGGTTCGAAACCGTGAAGAAATAGCCGGATTGGAAATGGGACTGCAAATTAAAATGAAAGGTGAGATCTTCTCACTCAGATTTAAATTTGAATTGCAGTTATTGATTGCTGTTTGAATGTGATATTAGATATAGTAGGATATATCTATATATATATAGCAATATATACATATTGGCATATGTATATATTAGATTGATTGATTTCCCGCCTTGTATAGCGGATGAGACCCTATTGCGCCGTTAGTAAGCGGATGATATTTTATAAATCCTATATACCGCGATATTCCACCTCGAAGTGGAATTGGTATTGTGCTAACATCTGTGGATGCAGGGAAACAGGTTGGAGGGATCCAACTGGATTCCTCAAATTGTTTGAATATTATTTCAAATGTAAATGATGTGATTTATTGATAATCTGTGGATGATTTATTGATAATTGAAATTGTTGAAGGCTAAAATTTAACCGAATGTAATTTTGGTATCGTTGGATACCAGAAATGAATATTGAAATTAAAGTGAAAAACTTTAAATGAATTTGTTTTTAAGAATTGAATTTATTTGAAAGAAGGAATTTTTAAGTATAAAAATGGATTGTCGAAATCTTATTGAATAGATTCCAAGATATGGGAAAAGATTTATATAAATGAGTTTTGAATAGTATTATTCGGAAGTTGGAAAATTTATTTGAAATGGAATTTTAAATGATTTGAGAGATATAAAGGAAATTATTTTAAAAGCGATAAATTTGTAGAAATCCAATTGAACATTGATAAATCGATTTGGAAATTTATTTGGTGTTTAAAGGAAAACTAATTTTTTTGTTGAGAATAAATTGAAAATCGATTTGTAAAATGATTTGGGGTTTGAAATAAATTTAGAAATCAATTTGAAAGTTGATTTGGTGTTGAAAATGAATATTTGGAAAACGATTTAAAAATGGTGTAAAAGTGGATATTTGGAAATGTAAATTCAAATTGGAATTTATGAAAAGAAAGGGAAATTTGTTTTAAAAATAAACACTGATTTATTTTTAAGTGTGAAAGTGAATTTACGGATTTAGAACGTAAATTTGAGATAAATCGATAAGGATTTATTAAATTAGCTTAAATGGACCATTTTGAAGTGAAATTGTAATTTCACTATAAAGTTGAGTATATTTTCCAAAGTAGCTTTTTAAATTAAAATTTAAAGGTTCTAAAGCTGGTTTTTGAAAAGATATATTTGGAAATATATTCTGTGTAAGGAAAAGTGATTTGAAATTTATTTTCAAAGTGATGAAGTGTGGAAATAAATTTACTGATTGGGATGTAAATTTAAAATAAATCGATAAGGATTTATTTAAGTAATTTAAATGAATGTGATGTGGAAATTGTTTTCAAATGGTTGAAGTATAAACCATATATCGGGAAGATATTTGAAATTTAATAATTTGGGAAAATTATTTGAATCTGATGATTGTTGTGAATGTTGTTGATAGTTAAATCACCGACTATCAATATTGCCTTTGAAATGGCACTTGAATTTGTTTTTAAAACAAACGATTATTATTCGGTTTAGCCGGGAAAGGACCTTTGTGTCAGATAACCCATTCCGAATAATCATACGACGATATGGATCGTGTTGAAGACCGGTGGTGAAGACTGGGTATTTGTGAAAACGATAGGATGACCTATCGATTGTCTCTGCACCGTTAGCTACGGTATTGAGATTTCCTTTGTGATGGGAAGTTTTATCGGGATTGTGAATATCCGGATTGCAAGGGCTTCTTTGGAAGTGCCTTCGGTTCTGTTCGAACCCGGAACAGACTTATATGGTTACGTGTCTCACATTACATTTTGAGATATAGAGCTGATTTCTTTCCAATACATTTCTGTTGGTGGCGGAGAATTTATTCTCTTAGCTTAACACCCTTCTTTGAGACGTACGAGCTCAGAGGTTATGTAGTTGAAATTTGTCAGCGATATATTCCCAATTTGGTAATGTGGCATGTTGAGTGTTGCTGTGACGATGATTATTTATTTGATCATTTGTGATCAAAGCGTGGCTTTGTGAAAAAGCGTAGCTTTGTGGACGAGACTTCGTCAGGCCTCACAACCCGGAAATGGTCGAAACAGGAATGTTGCGGCAAGGTTATGAGGGTCGCGTCCTTTAGGGTATGTCATTTCCTTCTAGAAAGGGGTGGTATCATGGTATGGAGCCCAGATACTTACTCATGTGGATACACTTATTTATTATGTGTGATGATGGTTACCGAGCGCTCGGATAAAGTTCCCAAAGGACCGGGTGATGACATATTCGTGAGTTACCTGTTACAGGGGTAACCCGGCCTTGTTTGGCAGAGAGCAGTTTGTCTCTCGGGACGTCCAGCCAGAGGCGATCCCATTCGGCAGGAGGAAAGGAAGTTCCTTAGCCTGACCATTTGTTGGAAATCCATTTCCCAATACGAAATTGTACGGTTTTAATTGTAGAACCTGCCATTTACTTATGGTGGCGCCCCACTGTTTAGATGGTAGCTATAGTAGGCATAGTTCGGAATGTCTATGCTGGCTAAGATTAATATTATACTTTCGAAATGTTTTTGTTAACGTTTTAAAAGTGAACGCTAACACCCGGTGTGTGTAACAGGATCGTGAAAGCACCACCCGTGTGACGGGAATAGAATTTAAGCAGTAAACTGGCAGAAAAGTAGTAAAAGACAGCAATTTATAGTGGTTCGGCTTGAGATTAAGCCTACGTCCACTTTGAATCTCTTTATTACTGAATTCGGTTACAAATCGGTACAACTCTCTTATCAAAACAGTACAACTTGATCAAAAGAAACAATCTTGACTACTAGCTCAATCTTCGTCGATGAAATTCGATGAATTCATGTTGAATGCAGGGAATTATCTCTTGAAGATTGTTGTAGCGTCTTGAATGTTTGAGGATCTTTGATTGCTGGTTGAAATGGAGACTTCGACAGAGTAACGGCGCTTGAAGAAATGATTTGGCCAAAGTCCTTTTCATGTTGGAAGTGATGTCCTATTTATAGGAGCTGATTTCTGGGCAGGAAATTTGCCTAAGTCTTAGGTCGCGTACGACCTTAGTTAAGTCGTAGGTCGCGAGCGACCTAAGCTAGGTCGCTGTCCCCTTGCGGCTTCAGAAGTTAGCTGGTAAAGCTGTACTTGGCTTCATTTGATCAAGTAGTAGGTCGCACGCGAGTTAAAGAATAGCTGTGGGAGCTCTAGGTCGTAGGGCGCTGAACATGCTTTAACAGTTAGGTCGCTAACCTCTTTAGGTCGTCAAGTCCCTTAGGTCGCTAACTACCTTAGGTTGTTAAGTCCTTTAGGTCGCTAGCTACCTTAGGTCGTTGAGTTCCATAGGTCGCAATCCTTTCTGTTGCAAGGTCGCAAGGTCTTCTGTAGCCTTAGGTCGCAACCCCGATCCTTGATCTTAGGTCGCGAAGCTTTCCTGTAGCCTTAGGTCGCAAGGTCTTCTGTAGCCTTAGGTCGCAAGGTCTTTTGTAGCCTTAGGTCGCAAGCCCTTCTGGATCTTAGGTCGCGAAGCTTTCCTGTAGCCTTAGGTCGCAAGCCCTTCTGCAAAGTCACTGAGTTCTCTAGGTCGTGAACTCTTCTTAGGTTGCTAAGCTTTCCTGTAGCCTTAGGTCGCAAGCCCTTCTGCTAAGTCGCTGAGTTCTCTAGGTCGTGAACTCTTCTTAGGTTGCTAAGTTCTAGGTCGTTGAGATAAAAAGATTAACATTTGCCCCTCGAGGCATATGACTATGCCATAGGTCGTATGCTTCGATTCACCCTTGCTAAGTCGCAAACGACCTAGAACTTCGCGCGTCTGTTCGCCTCCTATTCTCAGCTTCATATAAATTGGCTAGGTCGCACCTTCTTCCCCACCCTACTATCTTGAGCCTCCATCGCCATTAACAGTTTTTCGAGCTTCCAGAGACAAATTTGACCCAATCAGCCAACGATTCTTCCTCGCCGATCATAATTCGTAAGTGGATCAGCTTCTATTCATCTATAATCATCACTTGATCACGAATCGCTATTACCTGTCCCAAGCTTAATCTTGCGCGTTGTGCTTTCTGAACGGTTGTTCCAACTGACTTTCGTTCGTCATTTGATGTGTCGTGGTGATTTGCGATCATACGAAAGTTTTTACTACAGTTCTGTGGGGTTTGCTATTGATTTGCTAGTTAATCGGTGGTACATTGAGGTAGGATGAAGGGGAAGATGAATTTTTCCTGATTTGGCGGTATTGGGTTATCGGATCCAATATGACATTGCTTGGAGAGGAAGTCACCAGCCTACCAGATTTGAACGACCTAGGAGTTAGGTCGCGTGGGAAAGCTTAGCGACTTAAGCTTTTGCGATCTGACAACATTTGCGACCTAGAGAGTTCTCAACCTTAAACAATTGTGCATGACCTAGGACTTAGAGAAAATTGCCCCACCTTAATCCATTCAGTTGCAACGTGCGATCTACAGAAATCCTGACTCATAATAGGTCGCTGAACGACCTAATACTTAGACAATTTCTCACAGTTTTGAACTTCCAACCTGAACAACATAGCATAAGAACACTGCAACCTGTGTTAGGTCGTAAGCGACCTAACACTTAGAACTCTGAACAGCTTTTGACTGATTTTTTGAATTTGGATTCGAATTGTTTTGGACTTTGTACTTCTTTTCAGATCGCCTTAACTTTAACGCTGATAACCTGTTTAAAAGCAATATTCACAGGAAAATGGGACGAATATACTGCCATTGATAGCCCACATCAAACGACAGATTAGTTGACAAAGAACATCAAACTCAAATGAACTTCGTGAATGAAATGCTGTGAATTAACAAATTTAAGTGAAGTATCAAAGCAAAATTGAAATGATCAACTAAAGCTGATTCATTTGCATCAACACAACACTGTTTTTGGACTTAAGACATCAAGCCCTGAAACTTTATAATCGACAAGTATCAATTAATTTAGTTTCATTTACATTTGCTTGTTATTGCATTAGTTTTGCACGACACTTCACTCTTTTTTAGGAAACGTGCACCTTAATATTTGATCGTCCAGTTCCTTGTGTAGAATGGAATCTCAACAGGAAGACTTGGAAACAGCTGGAGAAGGTTTTCCAATTGCTACTCCATTAAATGATCCTCCGGAAAGGACTCCTACCACTTTGAGTCATAAAGTCTTCCGACAATTGTGCATCCAATTTGGCATTGCCGAAGCAGATGCTTTACTTCCTGGGTCAAGCGACATTGCTGACAGGCCGCCTCTTGGCTTTGTTGCTGTGAACCGTCAAATGTGTTCGAGTGGAGCCATTCCCCCATTTAACGACTGTCTTCGAGAACTTCTCCTTCGGCTATCTATTTCTCCCTTTCAACTACACCCTAATGGATACTCTGTAACGACCCGCCATTTTGGACCATTCGCGTCCATTATAAGTGTATAGGTAGACACTCATGCCGGAGTTGAATTGCTCAAAATACCGCGTTGTTAATTTAAATTGGCAAAACTGAACATATACAGTAAATAAAATATCACAGATCACAGACACAGAGTAATAAGTGCAGCGGAATTAAAAGAGATAGTAGTTCATGAAGCTACTATATGAATATATAAAATACATCAGAGTTTACAACAGAAGAGTAATACGATAAATTAGAGTTAAACCAGATACAACGGAAGAGTAACATGATACATCAGATACAAATCAGAATACATCACTGGAATCATCGAATATCTGCAAGCTGGATAGATAGCTGGATCTCCAAGCGAAGCTCCAACTCCAAAGGTGAGTCTCGAAAGCTGAACTACTCAGTCTGACCCGAGCGTAAAGCAAAAACACAAGACACTCGAGTCAGGATTAACATTCTTATATTAATAAATCCAACTCAAGTGAAATAGCAATTGAAATACAAGTAACTCAAAGGATGTTTGGAATAACCATCCTTTAAGGATCCGTTAAACTATCTACTATGTAGTAGTATACACTAAGTAGATAATGTCTATCAGTAATATAAAAGATATCAAAATAGCGTTAAGTCATGGCCCATTCCACCCTTAACACATTTTTATTCCCACAAGCATATACAAGACCGTAGTTTCCCCAAAACCGGAAGTCACCAGAGGGCAATCCATATACTCAAGGTACAAAACAAAATCGTAGTGGTCACGCATAAATTGAATACAAGTATGACAAGGCACATGAGGCTATACCCAAGGTAGTGATACTACCGTTCGCCTGATCCGGGCTGGTGAGAACGCAACGCCGCAGCGCCCGCAACACCGTGAGACAACACTCCCAAAATCAAGGGTGCACCAATCGACAACAAGTATAAGTAGTTCGAAGAAGTGTGTCCACTTGAGGTATCAATCCTCCATTGGCCCGGCACAGCTCCTGTTTTAGTCATTTCCAATTTGACACAAGTGTCAAGGCTATCCATTATCGTTCTCTTTCTTCAGTCAACGCGTACATCATTTCCACCACTTCATTCTGGATCATCACTCCGCGTATAGTTATTAAAGTGGTTTTCGGTTTAGATAGAGAGTATATCCATAACCGAATTCCGGTCTCTTTAATAACTTTCATAATTATTACACCGATTGGTCATTTATTTATTTCAAAACCAAATCAAATTCAATTTCAATTTCAATTCGTAAATCAACATTTCATTTGTTTTTCAAAACCGATTTCCATAATTTACGTTTCGAAACTTCCAAATTACCATTTCAAAGTCTTATAATTCAATTTCAATCTTTATTTAAACAATTCAAATATCAATTTAAATTCGAATACAAGTTTCATTTCGAAAACATTTAAATCAAATTTTATTTAACATTCAAATCAATTTAAAATCATTTATCGATTTCACTCAATATTCGTTAAGTTACTATGCCATTCAAAACAATTTCCATTAAATTTCCAATTCATTAAATCAATTCTTAAGTTTGAAATGACCCTCCTATTTCCACCCTAATTTCATAAGGATTTTTTTTTTTGCTATGAGATGATATATTGATATATCATTCATTACAAACATATTTTCCAAGGTCATTTTCTTTTTCCAATAACCAAAATATATCCAGGATCAAAATAACTTACCAATATAAATATATCAGTGCATATCTAATAATATACACATACATATGAAGATGTATGTGTTCTTCTTGTTTAAATTCAGAGTATATACTTTATTATTTTTTTTTGTTCAATAACATCCTGTTTGATTTAGAGATTTAGTAATTCAGATACATTATTGTATTCAGATTTTTGGCCATAAAATCCACTAAAATATGTACTTTAGTCTGTCATTAGGATCAAGAAATGATCAAGTAATATTCAGTAGTAAACAAGCTTTTAATGTTGATGATTGTGTTTAAAGTCTGGATAATATTAGATTCAGTATAAAAGAAAGTGGATTCTAAGTGAACACAAGCAACATCTAGGCGTAATGGAAACGCGCCTAACTTATACACAAAAGGTCACGAGTTCGAGTACCATGCAGGTCGGTTCAAACACAATTTTTGGTTTTCTTCTTTTTTTTTTTTCTGTAAGGTTAGAAATCTGATACCTACCTATAATTGTACATATATGTTTAATTTTTGCCTATAACCCAACACACAAAACAATCCTTCTTACTTACTATTTTTGTATCCCATTCCTACAACTGTTTTAAGAATTTATGATCATATTTTTGCTCAAATATCAACATGTACACAGATGTACATGTACATGTCAATATTTCTGCTCATTTTCCAGAAAACTGGGTGAATCAATTGCTAAATGTACTAAGCTTTGAAATGCATTTTTATTTTCAGAATACAATCTATCATGATCAACCAATACTTCATTTAATTGAAGCTGGTTAACTCATGAATCCTGTATCTGCCACACTAGTTCAATTTCATTGCATTCTGTTTAAAGCTTTAGGAAAACATCTTACTCTTCTCAATTCAATTCAGAAATGAATTCAAACTTAATTACAAAGCATTTCAGTAAAAAGAAAATAAAATCCTGTTAAGTTTACTTCTTGCTAAATCCAGATTTTGTTCTAAAACTCAGTGCTCTGTTATATCTCAAGATTAACTATTACATAATATAAACTTTACAAAACAACAGCTCAACTACATATGCATATTTCTCTTCCAAACATCCATATCAGTAATTAAAATCATTTCCTTGTTTCCCACTCAGATTTTTCCTTTGAGATTTTAAACCTTAGTGCATAACAATATATTTAACATGATACAACTAGTTCATCTAACCATAATAGAATTCATTACATAACTGGAAATCTTAGAACATAAAATTTTTCCTGAATACATGCAGATATAATCGATTTAAACTCTTATTGAAACTAGCTAGCATGTTCATTCACTCCTCCATAAAAGCCATAACTTCATTTTTACTTAGTGCCTGGGTTACCTGAAAGAACATAAGTGGCTGCCTCATTTTAAAATGAGACACCCCAGATGCCATGAGCAAACAAGGGTCAGATCTATGATCTGGTATGAGTAACATCAATTCATTCATGATATTAAGCAATAGAGAATATAAGGGTACTAACTTGTTGATTCAACTAATATGCAATTCAGTTGTTTAAGCAAATTTCTGCAATCAATTGTTTTAACATAGTATAATTATGTTGATTCAGGTATGATATATTCATTTATCATTCTTTCACTTGCATACATAATCATGCAAACATAATTATCTATTTGCAACAATTTCACTTACTGGAATCATCTTGGTTCCATACCATTCAACCTAAGAAATATCCATATTCCTATTTCTTCATTTACAGGTTGTAATATTCAATTTAAATTCCTGCCTCATCTGCTATTAAGGAATCACTGGGACACATTGCAATGAACTAATTCACATCATTGCACAAAGATCTCAGGGCTTAAACAAACCATGTGCCAACTTGCATACTTCAAATATGACAAGCATTCCAGCAGCTTTCTTGGCCTTCCCTTCCCTAGTTTATTTACTAGTGTATAGTCTTAAATCCTATCATCAAATATGCTAAGTGAACATATCACTGCAAACATGGAAACATCCATAATTTCTTCTAGCATAATTCTCCTCAGAAATAATCAGACAGTTATTTCCTAAATGGGGTCAATATGTCTTGATCTTAGTAAAATATGAGAATATTTTCAACTGTAAAAGAGGCATGGCATGTTATATTGATCTGCAAGCCTTTATGATTGATTCAGATTCAAGATCTGGTTCAATCATAATTTTAGCTTGTGGGTTTCTTTTTTTTTTTTTGATTTGATTAAGGGCTCAGCACTTAGAAAATTTCTATTGCACCCTTAACATTTTTCTTTTCAAGCCTCAGCACTTATACCAAGTATAATGCAGCTCTAATCATTTTTATAAAGTTTCCATGCCATAGATCTATAACAGCTGAGAGTATTCTCTATATGATTTTTGAGATCCTAAACTTTAACATTTGTGAGTATAAATAAATCAGTATGATACTCATCCAATGTTTGCACAAAAAATGGACAAACACCTCAAAGTTGTATGATTTAGTAGATCTTAGGTTGTTCTTAGTGATTTTGGAGAATTATGCAAATATATGAAAAGCAGGGGCTAAACTGTAAAAAGACACGCAGATTTATAGTGGTTCAGCCAGAATGTGCCTACGTCCACTTTATATGTTATTTCTCTTCTTTTGTTATGATTACAAGTACAAAGCTTTGGTACAAGTAAAAGAAAGTTGTTTGAAAGTTCCTTCCATGCTTAAGCTCTCAAACTTGTCCCCCATTGTTGTACCCCTGCCCCTCTATTTATAGAGTGGGGCTGGGGGTAGGGGTCTTGGAGGTATATAGCTGCTGGTGGGCCTGGGCTGATGTGGTCTGGCCTGGCATGCCTTGGTCCGGTAGTAGGAGATGAATTGGTTCGGCGAAGCTTGGAGGTGGGTTGGTTCGGCAGTTGCATGAAGGAGGTTGGTCCGGCAGTTGCCTAAGACTGCCGAATGGACTCTGGAGAACGAGGATGCCGAATGAGTTCCTGCCGAATGGACTTTGGAGAATGAGAATGCCGAATGAGTTCTTGCCGAATGGACTTTGGAGAATGAGCCGAATGGACTTTGGAGAATGAGAATGCCGAATGAGTTCTTGCCGAATGGACTCTGGAGAACGAGGATGCCGAATGAACTCTGGAGAACGAGAATGCCGAATGAGTTCCTGCAAGCCTGGATGGTTGAATCAAGCTTCTTGGTCTCGAGGCCTTCTGGGTGAGAATGCGCCCAACATTTGCCCCCCAAAGTGGGGCATATGCCGGCATGTGCCGCGCTTTGTTTTGAAATTTTCATTGGGCTCTTGGATGCCGAACCAGATGGTCCGGTCGTGTCCTTTTGTCTATAAGTAGGGACCGTACGCCTTTGCTATTTCCTACCTGCCGAACTAAACATTTGCTCTTGCCGGATCAAACTTTGTAGCTGAATCGAACGTGGTAGCCGAACCAACTTGGTAGCCGAATCAAAGTGGTAGCCGAATCAACTTGGTGGCCGAATCAACTTGGTGACCGAATCAAAGTGGTAGCCGAATCAACTTCCCTATTTTCACTGACTCAGGTGAGATCCTTTCTATTGTTGGATGAATGGTTTATCGAAGGTAGTTGTATATCTATATACACTGATGGAACTGGGAATGCCGAATGGATATGAGAACTACCGAATGGCCTTGAGAGTTTTGCATTTATTTTATCGAATGACAACGGGAGTTTGAGCATTCTGATTTCATGAGTGAAAATTCCATATTACATACTTACCTTTTTTTTTACATCCTTTGTTCTAACGACATTCTTCTTTGTGTTTGCAGATAATGTCTCGTAAAGCGGAAACTCGATCGGATAAAAAGAAATCCGGGGGCGAAGGAAGTTCCTCCGCCGTGCCCCCAGCTCAGCCGAATCCAGAACGTCACGGACCAACCCCGAGATCACTAGTGGACGGGTACGGTCCGCAGGAGCTTCTGAATTCTCCCCCGGACTGCTATCCCAGCTCTCTCAAAGAAGACCATCTTGATGCCATCTCCCGTTCCTTTGGCATTGATAGGGCACGCATGATGCTGCCAGAGCCAGGGGCTATGCCATTTAACCCTCCCGAGGGGTACTTCGCCTATAGCCGATACCATTGTATGTGTGGCGCCATCCCGCCTCTGAATGCTTGGGTAGTGAGCTTCCTCGCCTATTTGAAAATTGCACCGTTCCAGCTCCAGCCCAATTCTTATGCTATTCTGGTTGTAATACTTCTTCTCATACGTCTTCTTTTTGGCTAGCGACAGGTGGCTTTGCGGTGGTGGAGACCGATCGCTTGGTTCAAACGGCGGCTGAGATAGAAGCTATCCTTGGGAGAGATAGATCAGCTGCCTTCCTGATTAGAAATGCGGCCCTTCTGGAGTATAACTTGATTCTTCCACAGCAGTCAGTGGTCAAGCTGAGGGAAACAGCAGAGGAGAGGGTGGCTGCTCAGGCTAAGGGAGGTGTTGCAGTAGAGAGTGGAAAGAGAAAACCTTTCACAAAACCTCCAGCCGTCGGAGGTAAGAAACTTAAGAGATCGGACGGTCCTTCTCCCAGCAATTGTCCACTTACTCAGGGGGAGGAAGACGTGGAGGAGGAAAGAGGTGAGGGTGGAGATGGCACCGAGGCCCTGCTGCCTGGGCAAGCGGGTGAGATTCAGGAGTGGATGGATGATGCGTTCCACCAGGCTTTCGAGGGGCTGGACGAAGATCCGGCTTTGGTAGAGAAAAACGGGAAAACGGGCAAAGTTGGGACCGGTGCAAGCGAGTCTTCTCAGACTACTCCGGCCAAGGTGGCTTCGACGATTCAAGGTGAACTCTTGACTCCTGCATGCTTCATTAATGATAAGGACTTAGGAATATTTTATGATCCGCTCCCGTCCTGGAAGGAAATCCAGGATTTATTGCAGTATCCTACTTCTCCCTAGGGTTTGTATAATAGACGCGCTTTCTTTCTTTTCTCAACTCGTAATTTACCGCGTTTCTTGAATTATATAGTGATGTAAGTTTGTGACACTTGTTCTTTATACCAGGAGCCGACAAGATATCCAAGGCCTCAGATCTTCGGCACAGGCTTGAGCAATACAAGCTTTCCAAAACTTCCGCCAAGCCGAAGCCTTCGACCCACCGCTCCGGGGACGTAGTCGGCTACCGTCCTCTCCTTGGGGTTATTGAAGAGGGAATTCAGCGGAGAAAGAGGAGTCACCCTTTATCCGAACCTTCGCCCGGTCCTCAGCTCCCGGCTCAGCCTCTTCATGATATCACGGAGGAGGATAGCGAGTTTGCACCCTCTCCGCTCCCGTCCGGAAACCCTTCCGTTACTCATATCGACCGTCCTGATTTGGCTCGTAATCCATTTGCGGGTCACCCTGATCTGGATCCAAGTTCCCACGATATTATCTTTGACGAGGTTACTGGTGAGCACCTTCTTCCCCGCAATCCCATGGTATGGGTGCTTGACGAGGCTAAGTCCTTAGATCTTGATCTACTTACCACTCGGGTAGTTACTATGGGAGACGAGGCCAAGGCTAATATTGATCGGGTGGCGTAGGAGACTAGGAAGCTGATGGAGCATCATGCCCGGCTGGTTAAGGCTGGAGAGGAGATTGGGAGTGCCAACATCCGACTTCGATTGGTGGTTTCGGATCAGGCCAAGCAGCTTGCTGACCAGGCCATTCAGATTTCCCAACATGAGGCTGCTTCTGGACGACTAAAGAAAACCATGGAAGAGGCTAGCCGGGCTGAACTGCGAAAAATGGAAGCTACCTGCGGGGAACGGATCGATATGGCCATTGCCACAGTGGACGAGGTCCGGAAGGCGGATCTTGAGCAGATAGGGGAGCTATCCGGGAAACTTGAGGCTGCAGAGCTTGCTCAAGCCAAGTTGAGGGAGGAGATGGAGGCAATGCAGAAATCCCTACTGGTTGACTGCTCGAGATACCGATCAGAGAGAGATGCCGCCGTTGAAAGGTTGTCGGCTTCCGAGGCCCGGATGAGGGAGTTTGAGGAAAACGAGGAGATGATGGACGAAATGCTTCAAGACATGTACTTCCGAACCTGGAAGCAGGGCAACCTATCCTGGATGGACGATTATCCCAGGGTCATGGCTAAGATCTATCTTCGGGCTTTGGAGGAGGCTAAGGCCGATGCGGATAAAGATGGTGGCGTGGTTTTCAGCATGGATGCGGTCACTGCTCAGTTTGCCAAGGAGGAGAAGGTGGCGGTAAAGGAGGGTATGCGGTTGCTTGCTGCTGAGGAGGCAGGTGTGCAGGTAGAGGATGACGACCAGGGTGGCCAAGAAGCAGGTGCTGGTAAGTCTTCCTTTCTAGTCTTTTTGTTAACTTGGTTGCTTATCACTAATGAATTCTTTTTCTGATCGGACAGGCGGGCAACAGGGCAAGGACAAGACTAGGACGCAACCAGCTCCCTGATTAGACCTGGAAAATTCTTTTTGTAGACTTGACATGGCTGTATATGTTAGTCTTAAAACAGTAAAGTAACTCTTAGATTGTAATTGTTTGCTACTTGTAATAGATAGCTCTATTCTTGACGTGTAATTCTTTAACTTAGGCTGATTTTGTCGTCTCTTGAATGTTTGTTGCTATTTTGACATGTTGTATAGCTATGCATATTCTTTTAATCAAATTGTGTTTGATGTCGGGTTCTTGTTTAAAGCATAATTTTATGACTTGCAATGTTAGCGTGAGGTGTGAATAGATTATAGTCATGTGTTTACATATGAAAGGAGGAAATACCGTCCTTTATATCTTTCTTGTAGATGGCAGCTTTGAATATCCTGTGTGACCGAGTAAGGGATGCGGTCCAGTATTTTGCTGTGAATATCCACTTCTATTAGTGAGTGTCTCCCGTTCTGTGTCCTGTACTTCAAGAATTGTTACAGAGGATAGGAGAATAGTTTCTCAAGTAAAATTGAAATATGTGAAAAAAGTAAAACTTCCAATCACGGAAGGCCTTCGGTGTGCTTAAGTTCGTGGCAAACGGGTTTTGTAGTCACTTTCCCTAGCTGTGGGTCTTGGAGACATTAGTCACCCATCTTACGCCTCCGCGGGGAGTTAATTCTTTTTTACCACAGCCGCACTTAAGACACATCGGAGCCGAGATCGCGCACAGTAACTACCCGGGCCATTATGGCCCGTAATCGTGGGTATTATTCGATTTACTGTGGCCGGCTAGCGTGGGTGCCGATCGTCAACTGTGAACTGCCCCTGGCTGGCCACACCTTATGTTGGGGCTTATAGTCGGTTCACAGTTGCCGGCGAGCCTAACGCCGTAATGAGCTGCCTCGGCTATAGTCGGCCTTCTCGGTGGCTTATAATCGGCTCATTACAGTTGGCTTTAAGGGCCGTCGCGAGCAATGAGTTAACTCACAGCAGAGGGATGCCGGAGCGAAAGTGTCTCATTGGTGAGGGCATAGATTCGCATAGTACCTGTTAGGTCTTGTCCAGGAGAAGTTGCGCTGTGGAGTGCCTTGAATGAAAATGCTATTCGCACAGGATTTTGTTCAACAGAAAAGGATACAGTTAACAAGCAGCCAAGATATGAAGGAACAAGTTAAAAAGAGACAAGTTTGATTTAAAGTGGTTCGGCACGAAAATGCCTACGTCCACTGATTCTCTTTGTTAATTCGCTTCATATGGGCAGTACAAGTTAAGAAGAGTATCGACGAAGGTGTTGGATGTTCCATGCCCTCTGGAACACCTCCCCGTCCACTGTTGACAAAATATAAGCTCCGTTGTGGAGATCTTTAGGAGTTGTATTGTGTTGCCACCTTTTGCTTGTGGGCTGCTGCTTTGAGGACTGAATCATTTCTTCTCTCCTCAATTAGATCCAAAGACATGTGAAGGAGTTCTTCTTTATCTTCTGGGTTATAGTGGATCCTACGATGGGAAGGCACGATGGTTGCAACTGGGAGCATAGCCTCCGATCCGTATGCCAAAGAGAAAGGAGTATGCCCTGTTGATGTTTTGAAAGGTGTGCGATAGGCCCATAGTGCCATAGGGAGTTCATCCACTCAAGCGCCCTTTGATTTTTCGAGCTTCTTTTTGACCAGAGTTTTCAGAATTTTGTTGACGGCTTCGACTTGTCTGTTTGCCTGGGAATAAGCTAGGGATGAGAAGCTTTTGTGAATTCCGTGCTCTTGGCACCAGTTGGCGAACTCCTCGCTGTCAAACTGAAGTCCATTGTCCGATATGATTTTGAATAGAACTCCGTACCTTATAGCATAGTGTAGTTCATTTCCCTTGGGAGTGATTATTACCACACCTGCCCCCGAGCCTTGTTCGTTGATGGCGGTGCGAGGATGGTAGGTGATATCATATTGACTTAGTTGAATGCACCATTTACATAGCGTTCCAGTCTCCTTCTTTTGATGTGTTCTTCAATCAAGTCCCGGAGATGATGGCATTCATTGGTATCCTGCCCATGGGATTCGTGGAAGCGGCAGAATTTTCCAGACTTAACTGCGTTATCTGATTCCTTCTTGTGTGGGGGGCGTTTGTATTCAACTTCGTCTTGAGTGGCCAGGAAGATATTTTCGATTGTTTCATTTAGAGGGGTGTAAGCGTCAAATCTTGGTCCTGGCTGATATGGACGCTTTTCCCCCTTTTTGCCCCCAGCATTATCCCTAAAGTCAAATCTTCGAATGTCCTTTGCTATAGCGGGCGTGTTGCCGTGAGCTGCCCTATTTTGCTGACGGCGTCTTCAAGTCTCATATATTTTCCAGCTTCATGGAAGAAATCGGGTAAAGTAGCTGGTTTTTCTTTTGTCAGTCTTCTAGCAAATTTAGTATCCGGATGCACACCACTACAGAGGGCCATTAGGATAAGCTTCTCGTCGGCATCTTGGACCGCGGCCGCTGCGGCGTTGAATCGGGTTAGGTATTGCTGCAGTTTCTCTCCGGGTTTCTGTTTGATGCTGGATAAGGAATAAGCATCCTTAGGTTGTTCCACATGAATGCGGAATTGACTGATAAATCGTTCTTTCAACATTTCCCATGAGCTGATGGATCCCTGGGGTAAATGACAGAACCAGGAGGTAGCGAGATCTGCTAAGAATAATGGGAAGCATTTGCATAGTACTCCCTCTGTTGCTCCACTCATGAGCATGTGTTGTGTGTATCTTTGTAAGTGGACGACGGGGTCGGAGGTTCCCTTGTAAGGTTCCATTGTTGGCATCTTCCATTCCCGGGGAGTGATAGCAATTTCAATGTTGCGGGCGAAAGGGCTGGTCACCCTAGCGCCTATACCTCGGTCTCTTTGCTCCCGTTGGATGCACTCTCTGAATAAGCGTGCCATCCTTTCATCAGAATTTGGAGCAGATAGAAAGGAGTTTGGTTCTGTTCTGTGGGATTGATCTCGTCCAGACGACCTGTAGGGATGGTAGCGTCTATCATTCCTCATATTTTCCGGCGGCTGCCTTTGATTTTCTGGAAGCATGCTAGGGTCAGCTACAGTTGGCCCTTGCCTCGATCTTCCCCTGCTGGGTTCTGATCTAAGCACTTCCTCGGGTCCAACTTCGGGCTGGACTCTGGCTCGGCCCCGTTCACTGGTGTTTCCGTGGTTAGGCAACATGACAGGCTCAGCTACAGTTGACCTTCGTCCGGTACCTCCCCCGTTGGGTTCGGCACCAAACGTTTCCTTAGGCCTAACTTCGGGCTGCGCTCGGTCTCGGCCCCTACCATGGCTACTTCTGCCATTAGCTTCTTCGAAGAAAGAAAATCTTTGTTGTCTCCGAGATCCTCCAGACTGGGACTCGCCCCATGATTTAGTGTTGCGGTTGGACTCTTCGGCGTCCCTTAAGCGTGACATGAGATGGTCCACCAAGGCTTCTTGTTGGGACGTGAAGCGGTTAGTTACTTCAACCACAACTCTGTCCAAATCTGCCCTAGTAATTGCTGCAGGCTGTTCTGTGGCAGGAATGGTTGAGTTAGCCTGTCCTTCATTTGTTATTGTTGCTGGAGGAGGACGATTTACTTGATTCGTGACAGCTGGATCCGGAAGACTGCTGGATGCGATGTTTTTTCCTTTGTTAACATCTTTTTTCTGTTTGGGAGGCATGTTTTCCGAGTGGCGAACAATGCTGTTAGGAAAATTGTTAAGTGGATGAAGCTGAAGCTTCGAGTTTCTATTTCTCAGTGAAAGCACCAAAAATGTTTGCACAAAAAATGGACAAACACCTCAAAGTTGTATGATTTAGTAGATCTTAGGTTGTTCTTAGTGATTTTGGAGAATTATGCAAATATATGAAAAGCAGGGGCTAAACTGTAAAAAGACACGCAGATTTATAGTGGTTCAGCCAGAATGTGCCTACGTCCACTTTATATGTTATTTCTCTTCTTTTGTTATGATTACAAGTACAAAGCTTTGGTACAAGTAAAAGAAAGTTGTTTGAAAGTTCCTTCCATGCTTAAGCTCTCAAACTTGTCCCCCATTGTTGTACCCCTGCCCCTCTATTTATAGAGTGGGGCTGGGGGTAGGGGTCTTGGAGGTATATAGCTGCTGGTGGGCCTGGGCTGATGTGGTCTGGCCTGGCATGCCTTGGTCCGGTAGTAGGAGATGAATTGGTTCGGCGAAGCTTGGAGGTGGGTTGGTTCGGCAGTTGCATGAAGGAGGTTGGTCCGGCAGTTGCCTAAGACTGCCGAATGGACTCTGGAGAACGAGGATGCCGAATGAGTTCCTGCCGAATGGACTTTGGAGAATGAGAATGCCGAATGAGTTCTTGCCGAATGGACTTTGGAGAATGAGCCGAATGGACTTTGGAGAATGAGAATGCCGAATGAGTTCTTGCCGAATGGACTCTGGAGAACGAGGATGCCGAATGAACTCTGGAGAACGAGAATGCCGAATGAGTTCCTGCAAGCCTGGATGGTTGAATCAAGCTTCTTGGTCTCGAGGCCTTCTGGGTGAGAATGCGCCCAACATCCAAAGACAAATGTCTCAACCAATCAAAGGTCATCCAAAATCATCCATATTAAATCATATCAGATTTAAAATAAAACATCCAGAAAGCATTGATGAAATCATGTACATCAAAACCAGAAATATATATAAATGGAAATAAAAAGTGGCTGCCTCATCTCAGGTCTTAATGCCATGAACTTAGTGAGATTACTCACCTAAATGTTTAATCCAGAAAATTCTTGTTTGAGTGTTCTCTCCTTTCTTCCAATATTTTCCTTCTTTTCTTATTTTTGTGCAGCTCGGGGTAAAAATGATTCTACTGGCTAAACTGCCTATTTATAAGCATTTTTCCTCTAGGGTTTTGTTGAAACAGAATTCCATTTCTGTCCTGGCTAGCATCATGCATTTTTCATTCATAATACCCCGGCCATATTAACCAATTTAAAGGCTGCATTTTCTTTCTTTTACTTTTCAGAAAATGGCCACTCTCCTAGTCATGTTAAAAGTGTGACTATCCTATTTTTATTTTAATTATTTCTGAAAATCCCCTTTTGCTATTTTTGCCTATACAAGCTCATTAACTTGTATCACATTTCATGTCATTTTAATGTCATAGTTTTACTTGCTTATATATATATATATATACTTTTCAGTGTTTAAAAATATATATATTTGTACACATATTTTATCTAAGCTTATTTTAATTTCTCTTTAATTTCAGAAGCATATGCACCTATATGTATACAGGTTAATATACATAATTTTCTCTTCTGGGTTTTAAATAAAATTTGTTTACTGATTTAAAGTAAAGCCTACTTTTTCTTACTTTCTAAGATGATCCATATAATTTCGGAAATCAAACAACCATGTTGCCAAATCATGTTTGTATTGCCCTTTAATTCTTGTTTTAAATCCAAGAAATCTGGAGTTCTTCCTTGTGCCATTTCAGTGTGCACGTGCACACATATACCTGCACACTATTTATTCCTGAGACTTCACCATATTTAAATCTAAATATTTCAAAATTAAATCATTTTTCAAAAATGATTTTTCACAGAATTTTGGGGTATTACATTCACCCCTCCTTTTAGGAATTGTGTCCTCACAATTTTTCTAACATTTATAGTGAGCATCTTTTTCTTTTCTGAAAACTTATCAAACATATGCATAAGCAAACAAATTCAACCATATCAACCATGCATAACAAATAATTTTTCCAGAAAGAAAAAAAAAATTACCTTTTAATTTGCAAAAAGCTTAGGATAATCCATTCTAATCTTATCCTCTAACTCCCATGTGCAGTCATTAGGATCACTACTCCACTGGATCTTAACTAGTTTCAAGGTTTTGCTCCTTAATTTCTTTTCTTATTAACCCAATTCTCTCTGTAGTTTCTTTAACATATTCAGGTCCAAGAACAGCCCTTTCTCCAGCCTCTACCCAGCATATAGGTGATAAACATGGCTTGCCATATAAGGCTTCAAATGGTGCCATCCCTATGGTGCTTTGGTAACTGTTATTGTATGTGAATTCAGCTAGATGGAGGTGGTCTTCCCAGTTGCCTCCAAAGTCCAGTGTACAAGCTCTCAACAAATCCTCTAAGACTTTGTTCACCACCTCAGTTTGACCATCTGATTGTGGATGGTAGGCAGTGCTTAAGCACAATTCACTCCCCATAGCCACTTGAAAACTTTTCCAAAACCTTGAGGTGAAGATGGTATCCCTATCACTCACAATGGTTTTAGGTATGCCATGCAACCTTACTACCTCTTTCATGAATATTTGAGCCAATTTTGGAGCATTTCTTTCTGCTCTAACTGGGATAAAATGTGCTACCTTAGTTAGCCTATCCACAATTACCCATATACTTGTGTTTCCCTTCTTAGATCTAGGCAGACCATCTATGAAATCCATAGATATATCCTCCCACTTCCACTGTGGTATGCTAAGGGGTTGCAATAGTCCTGATGGCCTTTGTGTCTCTGCCTTGACTTGTTGGCAAGTCATGCACCTTGCAACATATCTGGCCACATCTGACTTCATCCCCTTCCACCAAAGATTTCTTTTCAAATTTTGATACATCTTGGTGCTACCTGGGTGTATGGAGTACTTACTCCTATGGTACTCATTTAATATTTCCTCTTTCAATTCTATATTTTCTGGAACACATATCCTGTTTTTATTCCTCAAATACCCATTTTTATCAACTTGATAATTTATTACTTCCTCCCCTTTTGATATGAGCATTTTCTTTTCCACCATGTTTAGGTCTTGTTCCTGCATTTGCCCAATCTTAAGAAGTAAATCTGATTGCAGAGATATCATACTTAATTTCCCTTTACCTTCACCTTCTTCAATGGGCATCATTTGTTCCTCACTACTTTCCTCAATTTCCAAATCAGTAAGTATAGACAAATCCCTAAACTCTTCCATCATCAACATGGCTACTTTGGCATGTTGTCTACTCAAGGCATCTGCAACTTTATTTGCCTTGCCTGGTGTATACAGTATATCTAGATCATAGGCAGCTAGGAACTCTACCCATCTATGTTGCCTCATGTTCAAATCTTTTTGTGAGAATAAATATTTCAGTGCCTTATGATCAGTGTACAAAATGAATTTGGCACCTAACAAATAATGTCTCCAAAGTTTCAAAGCATACACAACTGCTGCTAGTTCAAGATCATGGGTTGCATACCTGGTTTCATGTGGCTTTAATTGCCTAGATGCATAGGCTACCACCTGGTCTTGCTGCATCAACACAGCCCCTAACCCAGAGCCACTTGCATCAGTGTACACAACCAAATTTTCATTTCCTTCTGGCACTCTCAACACTGGTGCATTAATCAGAGCTTCCTTTATTTTGATAAAAGCTTGCTCACATTTTTCTGTCCATACAAAGGCTTGGTTCTTTCTAGTTAAATTGGTAAGTGGTGATGATATTTTTGAGAAATCTTTTATGAATCTCCTATAATATCCTGCCATCCCCATAAATGATCTAATCTCACTGATGGTGCTAGGCCTTTTCCATGCTTGGATTGCCACTACCTTGTTAGGGTTTACTGATATTCCTTTGGCAGAGATGACATGCCCAAGGAAATGCACTTCTTCTTTCCAAAATGCACATTTTGAAAATTTTGCCTTTAAATCATTTTCCCTTAGTCTTGACAAAACTAAATGCAAATGATTTTTATGCTCTTCCACTGTCTTGGAATAAATCAAAATGTCATCAATAAAAATCAGTACAAATTTGTCTAGATAATCTCTAAATATTCTATTCATCAAATCAACAAAATATGAAGGAGCATTTGTCAAACCAAATGGCATAACCAAAAATTCATATAAGCCATATCTTGTGTTAAATGCAGTGTACTTAACACTTGAGTCTTCAACCTTCATTTGATGGAATCCTGATGCTAAGTCTAGCCTAGAAAATATTTTAGCTTCACTGAGTTGGTCAAAGAGATCATCTATTCTAGGCAATGGGTATTTATTCTTGATGGTTACTTTATTTAGCTCCCTGTAATCTATGCACATTCTCAAGGTACCATCATGTTTTCTTACAAACACTACTGGAGAACCCCAGCAGGAATTGCTTGGCCTTATAAATCCCTTGCCTTCTAATTCTTCCAACTGATTTTTCAATTCTTTCAGTTCACTTGGCCCCATTCTATAAGGTTTCTTAATTATTGGACTTGCTCCTGGAATGAGATTAATTTAGAACTCAACTGGTCTGTGGTGTGGAACACCCTTAACTTCCCCAAACACATCCAAGTATTCATTAACTATGGGAATTTCTTCAATGGTTAGTTCACTCAGATCTTTTTCTAAGTCAACTAAATGATATAGTTTTCCTTCCTTAGCTACCTCACATAAAACTGTGATTCTCTGGCCTCTAGAATTTTGCAATGATATGGTGGATGAGTCTAAATTAATTATGGCTTTAAATTGCCTTAACCAGTCTACCCCCAATATAACACCTATATTTGGGTAATTCAAAACATATAAATTGGAAATAAAAATATTTCCTCCTATGTTTAACTCCACATCCACACAAATCATATTTAAGACACTAGAACTCCCCAATGGACTGTGTATATGCAATGGGGTTTCAACTAATATGCAATTCAGTTTTAGCACTTTAACCAATTCATAAGAAATTAAGGAGTGAGTTGCCCCAGTATCATACACTACTGTTATGGGTATGGTACAAATAAGTAATGTACCTTCCACTTGGCTATGGTTTACAGTGTTACTTTCCACTGTGGCTTTGCCTTTTCCTTCCAAATTTGCCAATTTGCCTTGCTGTTTATACTCAGGACAATTCCTCTTCATATGTCCCTCTTTCCCACATAGATAGCATTTGAAAGCTCCTCCTTTCAACTCTGGACATTTTGGTTTGATATGCCCTTCTTTTCCACACTGATGGCACACAATTTTCTTCTTGTCTTCCTTAGCTTTGACATCTCCAGTGCTTTTGTTACTAGCCTCTTCTTTCTTCTTATCATAAGGGTGATACCTCCCCTTACCTTTCTTGTTATTATTGCTCTTAAAATTTCTGAACTTCTCCCTTTCCTTGTCATGCTGCTCCAACCTCAAAGCTAAGTCTATCACATGATCAAAAGTCTTGTCTGCATAAGGTAACATAGCTCTGCTAAGTCCTGGGTTTAGACCTTTTATGTACCTATCATTTTTAGATGCTTCATCTGCCACAAGCATTGCTCCATATGTGGAAAGTCCCTCAAACTTTTGAGTGTATTCTGTGACAGTCATGGTTCCTTGTCTAAGCCTAATGAATTCTTCTAGCAAGGTAGTCTTTGCTGATGCTGGTACAAACCTTGCCTCCAACATCTCTTTGAATTGATTCCAAGTGATTTCATTCTCATTCCTTCCTGCAATGATTACTTCCCACCAGCCTAAAGCTACTCCTTTCAGCTGTCTTGAAGCCACTTGCCTCTTTCTTTGATCATCAAGTTGCATGTCATTGAAAATTCTTTCCAATGTTCTCAACCATGTTTGAATTTCCATGATACTCTCTGTCCCTTCAAAGCTTTTGCCTCCTAAATGAGTATATGTCTTAAGCAGTTTTGAGAGTTCTTCATAGGGATTTTCTTGCCTTTGTCCTTCCCCATCCCTAAATGCTCTCACCAAGTCTTGCAGATTGACCATTGGTGGTGCATGGGAAGATCCTGCTCCCTGATTTGGTGGTCTCCCTACCATAGTTTGCTAATAATAATTTACATAGCTGGTTAGTTTGATATTTAGTTCCTTTTAATTTTATTTTTCTATCTAAGAACTTGATCCTTACTTCTACTATGTTGAATAACATAGCTCTGATACCAACTGAAATGACCCTCCTATTTCCACCCTAATTTCATAAGGATTTTTTTTTTTTGCTATGAGATGATATATTGATATATCATTCATTACAAACATATTTTCCAAGGTCATTTTCTTTTTCCAATAACCAAAATATATCCAGGATCAAAATAACTTACCAATATAAATATATCAGTGCATATCTAATAATATACACATACATATGAAGATGTATGTGTTCTTCTTGTTTAAATTCAGAGTATATACTTTATTATTTTTTTTTGTTCAATAACATCCTGTTTGATTTAGAGATTTAGTAATTCAGATACATTATTGTATTCAGATTTTTGGCCATAAAATCCACTAAAATATGTACTTTAGTCTGTCATTAGGATCAAGAAATGATCAAGTAATATTCAGTAGTAAACAAGCTTTTAATGTTGATGATTGTGTTTAAAGTCTGGATAATATTAGATTCAGTATAAAAGAAAGTGGATCCTAAGTGAACACAAGCAACATCTAGGCGTAATGGAAACGCGCCTAACTTATACACAAAAGGTCACGAGTTCGAGTACCATGCAGGTCGGTTCAAACACAATTTTTGGTTTTCTTCTTTTTTTTTTTTTCTGTAAGGTTAGAAATCTGATACCTACCTATAATTGTACATATATGTTTAATTTTTGCCTATAACCCAACACACAAAACAATCCTTCTTACTTACTATTTTTGTATCCCATTCCTACAACTGTTTTAAGAATTTATGATCATATTTTTGCTCAAATATCAACATGTACACAGATGTACATGTACATGTCAATATTTCTGCTCATTTTCCAGAAAACTGGGTGAATCAATTGCTAAATGTACTAAGCTTTGAAATGCATTTTTATTTTCAGAATACAATCTATCATGATCAACCAATACTTCATTTAATTGAAGCTGGTTAACTCATGAATCCTGTATCTGCCACACTAGTTCAATTTCATTGCATTCTGTTTAAAGCTTTAGGAAAACATCTTACTCTTCTCAATTCAATTCAGAAATGAATTCAAACTTAATTACAAAGCATTTCAATAAAAAGAAAATAAAATCCTGTTAAGTTTACTTCTTGCTAAATCCAGATTTTGTTCTAAAACTCAGTGCTCTGTTATATCTCAAGATTAACTATTACATAATATAAACTTTACAAAACAACAGCTCAACTACATATGCATATTTCTCTTCCAAACATCCATATCAGTAATTAAAATCATTTCCTTGTTTCCCACTCAGATTTTTCCTTTGAGATTTTAAACCTTAGTGCATAACAATATATTTAACATGATACAACTAGTTCATCTAACCATAATAGAATTCATTACATAACTGGAAATCTTAGAACATAAAATTTTTCCTGAATACATGCAGATATAATCGATTTAAACTCTTATTGAAACTAGCTAGCATGTTCATTCACTCCTCCATAAAAGCCATAACTTCATTTTTACTTAGTGCCTGGGTTACTTGAAAGAACATAAGTGGCTGCCTCATTTTAAAATGAGACACCCCAGATGCCATGAGCAAACAAGGGTCAGATCTATGATCTGGTATGAGTAACATCAATTCATTCATGATATTAAGCAATAGAGAATATAAGGGTACTAACTTGTTGATTCAACTAATATGCAATTCAGTTGTTTAAGCAAATTTCTGCAATCAATTGTTTTAACATAGTATAATTATGTTGATTCAGGTATGATATATTCATTTATCATTCTTTCACTTGCATACATAATCATGCAAACATAATTATCTATTTGCAACAATTTCACTTACTGGAATCATCTTGGTTCCATACCATTCAACCTAAGAAATATCCATATTCCTATTTCTTCATTTACAGGTTGTAATATTCAATTTAAATTCCTGCCTCATCTGCTATTAAGGAATCACTGGGACACATTGCAATGAACTAATTCACATCATTGCACAAAGATCTCAGGGCTTAAACAAACCATGTGCCAACTTGCATACTTCAAATATGACAAGCATTCCAGCAGCTTTCTTGGCCTTCCCTTCCCTAGTTTATTTACTAGTGTATAGTCTTAAATCCTATCATCAAATATGCTAAGTGAACATATCACTGCAAACATGGAAACATCCATAATTTCTTCTAGCATAATTCTCCTCAGAAATAATCAGACAGTTATTTCCTAAATGGGGTCAATATGTCTTGATCTTAGTAAAATATGAGAATATTTTCAACTGTAAAAGAGGCATGGCATGTTATATTGATCTGCAAGCCTTTATGATTGATTCAGATTCAAGATCTGGTTCAATCATAATTTTAGCTTGTGGGTTTCTTTTTTTTTTTTTGATTTGATTAAGGGCTCAGCACTTAGAAAATTTCTATTGCACCCTTAACATTTTTCTTTTCAAGCCTCAGCACTTATACCAAGTATAATGCAGCTCTAATCATTTTTATAAAGTTTCCATGCCATAGATCTATAACAGCTGAGAGTATTCTCTATATGATTTTTGAGATCCTAAACTTTAACATTTGTGAGTATAAATAAATCAGTATGATACTCATCCAAAGACAAATGTCTCAACCAATCAAAGGTCATCCAAAATCATCCATATTAAATCATATCAGATTTAAAATAAAACATCCAGAAAGCATTGATGAAATCATGTACATCAAAACCAGAAATATATATAAATGGAAATAAAAAGTGGCTGCCTCATCTCAGGTCTTAATGCCATGAACTTAGTGAGATTACTCACCTAAATGTTTAATCCAGAAAATTCTTGTTTGAGTGTTCTCTCCTTTCTTCCAATATTTTCCTTCTTTTCTTATTTTTGTGCAGCTCGGGGTAAAAATGATTCTACTGGCTAAACTGCCTATTTATAAGCATTTTTCCTCTAGGGTTTTGTTGAAACAGAATTCCATTTCTGTCCTGGCTAGCATCATGCATTTTTCATTCATAATACCCCGGCCATATTAACCAATTTAAAGGCTGCATTTTCTTTCTTTTACTTTTCAGAAAATGGCCACTCTCCTAGTCATGTTAAAAGTGTGACTATCCTATTTTTATTTTAATTATTTCTGAAAATCCCCTTTTGCTATTTTTGCCTATACAAGCTCATTAACTTGTATCACATTTCATGTCATTTTAATGTCATAGTTTTACTTGCTTATATATATATATATATACTTTTCAGTGTTTAAAAATATATATATTTGTACACATATTTTATCTAAGCTTATTTTAATTTCTCTTTAATTTCAGAAGCATATGCACCTATATGTATACAGGTTAATATACATAATTTTCTCTTCTGGGTTTTAAATAAAATTTGTTTACTGATTTAAAGTAAAGCCTACTTTTTCTTACTTTCTAAGATGATCCATATAATTTCGGAAATCAAACAACCATGTTGCCAAATCATGTTTGTATTGCCCTTTAATTCTTGTTTTAAATCCAAGAAATCTGGAGTTCTTCCTTGTGCCATTTCAGTGTGCACGTGCACACATATACCTGCACACTATTTATTCCTGAGACTTCACCATATTTAAATCTAAATATTTCAAAATTAAATCATTTTTCAAAAATGATTTTTCACAGAATTTTGGGGTATTACAAAGTTCATCTTCATTAAAACAAAACTTACAATTTTGAATTAAATTAAATTCGTCAAATCAATTCTTTCAATTACAAGTCTTACATTAATTCCAAAATATCACATTTTCATTTCTGGTTAAAGAAATTCAATTTCACTTATTTACTTACTTAAATAATTTTCCAAAACTTAATTAATAAAGAAACTCAATTTCAATTATTTACGAAGTAAAATTCACTTATTCAAAAATTCAATTTCTCTTATTAAAGAATTCAATTCAATTTAATCATTAAAATAATTCAAACTTATTTAATTATTAAATAATTCAAAACTTAATTATTAAATAATTTCAAAGTTTAGTAATTTCAAACTTAATTATACTTTCAACTTAATTCAATCATTTCTCAAATTAAACAGCATTCTTTCGTTAATTCCATTGTAAATCTTTTGTTTCAGATTATTAAATATTAACATTTCTTCTCATTACAATTCAAATTTCAACTTCGTTTCAAAATCATATTATTTATTCAAATAAGATCTTCATTTTATTTTAAATCAAATTATTGACCAATCGGGTTTTATTTAATTTCCTATCCTAGGTCAAAGTTAAATTTTTGGGTATTTATCATTTCAACCCGATTCCAATTCGATTCAAAATCAAAACATAGCAAAGGGAACTTGTAGTGTGATAACTGGGATGGTGTCAAAGTAAATAAACAAGCAATAACAACAATCGATATCAATCCAATAATCAATTCAAATAATCCCGAAATAACCGTATTAATTCGCATTGTTATTTGTACGAATTAATATAATTATTTCTAGAATCTACACTATCATTTCATGTAGATTAAAGATTATTACATTACGGTTTTCACTTGTCATTCAATTTCAATTTTCATACATCATCAATTTAACATCATACATTCAGTGGTTCAAGATGTAATTAAACAAATCCTACGTGTCAGTAAATTTAACAGTTAAGGGGTCGTATTATACAAATGTCAGTTAATCCAATTTAACAATTAATTATCCTATATCAAGTTCAATTTCATACTATTTATCATTTTCACATTAACAATTTAACGTCCAATATAAACATCAACGATCAATCAATTATCAGCCAAATTGTATTATCAACGCATAAATAATTAACAGATAATGGTGTCAGATGTCACAGGTGAACTGATACAGGTAATAGCATATATAACAGTGTAATTAACTAACAGCAGTATATTTCAATTGTCGTTTCAATTGAAATCAAATTTAATAAATAAAAGAACGTTAATCGTGAGTGAGTGCTCACCTTCCGAGGGTAGAGACGAAGGAGGATTAGATGAGTTACGAATCCAAAGCAAGCTAGATTGAACGCGAATTTGACAAGCAAAGCTGACAAATGGGAATTGACGAAATCAAATCAGAATTGGATTGATGATGATAATCGGGTATAAGTGAACACATTTAAATAACCGAAACAAAATAATATGAAAATTTTCATAGAATCCATATTCAACTTAAAATATCTATCAAAATAAGATCTATATATACATATTTCTTTAAACCAATAACAAACCCAAATCAAAATATCTACATTTAAAAAAACCAATACCCGAGATAATCAAAATACCAATATTTTTGGGTATGATATATATTGCAAATATATTGTAAGTCTAAAATAAAATATCCTAAATAATCAATATAAAACTGTATACAACTGTAAATTTATAACAGTACAACACTTGGAATAAACAATATACATATATGTACTAATATATAACCAAATTTTAAAATTCCGAACCATATAAACTGGAACATACCAATGTCTATATAAAATCAGCATTATTATATAAAAAAAAAAATATAACTCTTATAGACTATATATACACACACATTAATATATACAACTACTTCAACATTATGAAATAAAACACATACACTTATACGAAAATACTTATATAATACATGCTAGCCCACTGTAACATATACTGATGTAAAATATATTTATATATGATACTTCTTTACATCCTCTTCTATAATATGATCTGCAACATATAATAAGTACTTATATACTATGTATATATATAAAACTGAGCTTCTTATATGTAAAATGCATTCATTCAAAATCAAAAATTATACGCACAACACCCAACAAATAAGATAAACTGACAACATGAACTTATATGAATTTTAGTATATAGTAGATATATAACAACAACTACTATTATATAGACCGTACATATAAACCTTAATATCAACAAATCTTATATTTCATCTTATAATACATATATATACATACATTAATTCATAGGAACATACTGCATCCAAAATTTGAGGCAAATTATACATAGAAACCAAAAATCCAAATAAACCCAAGTTATAAAAAAAACAACCTTTCATTATTTTATAACAAAAATTAAAACCATATATATAACTCAAATTAAAACACAACATATATTCAAACACTCTTTTTTTTCCTTTCTTTTTTTTTTAAAAAAAAACAAACAAAAGGAGGCCTTGAAAACATCTTTACTGCAAACAATTGTATATAAACCAAGTTTATAGTAAAACTGAACATTTAAACATACAAGAAAAACTGACATACCGAAACAAACTGACATACCCAAAGGAGAAGAAGAGGACACGGGGCTGGAGATCAAGGTGGCCGCGTGTACGACACGTCGGCAAGGTGAAAGCAAGGTCGGAGTGGTGCGCGGTTGCAAAGTGATGACGGGCGAAGTCGGCAAGGCTTCGGCCAATGAAAGTAAAACATGAGGAGGCCGGGAAAATGAGGTGATGGGCGTACTCTGGTGGAGGAGAAAAGCGTGAGTCTAGGTGGAGCGGCCATTGGTGCAGCTGTGGGTCGAACTCGAGGAAGGATGTGTAGGAGTTTTTTTTTGGCTACGTGGTGTTGATCATGTGGCTGCGTTGGCCGTAGGGAGGATAGGCCTTCGGCTCTGGTGCAGCAATGATGGAGGAGGGAAAACAATTGCGGTGGGTGGTTGCGCGAAGGGTGGTGGGAAGGAAGCTCGGCAGCGTCAAGGGTGGTCGGATGCGGTGGATGCTGAGTGAGGGGATGGAGGTAGAGGAGGAGCAGAAGGTTGAACTATGTGCGGTGATGAACGGCCGAGCAAGAGTGTGTCAAGGTGGCAAGTGGTGGAGGTACGTGCAGCCATAAGAAACAAAAGGGATGTGAAAAGCTTGGCTTCAGATTGGAGACACGTTACAGGCAAAGGAAATGAAATTATGTGTTCACTTATTTTAATATATCAAAATGAACATAGTAAGGGGAATTCTAGAAGATGAATAGGAACCAGTAGGAATAGCAATTGTTAGATATAAATTCTGAAGAAAAAAACTAATGACTATTGGGTAATAGTTGGTGGGATATGAAAGGGTAAGAAGAAGGGAAGGACAAGAAACGTGAGAAGCAGAGAAAGTAGAAATGAATGTTCTGAAACAAAGAGGTGAACCACAAACAACATTGGAACCGGGGAAATTTGAAAAGGCAAATGTTTACTCGGGAATATAACAAGTTAGGAAATAAATTTATGGGAATATAAACAGATGGCCATTCAAAATTTACCAGGTGAATATATATAGTAATAAACTTAAAACACAAAAGGACACGAACAGGTACCGATACGGTAACTGTTTTGCAGTTTTTCACAGCGTACCGAACTTCAAAACACAAAAACAAATATACCGCAGATATCAGCATGACGGGACGATCAAAACTGTATAAAAATATCAGTGGTACGATTGAATTATAAAAATTCGAATTTTCTACCAGCGGAAAATTGCAAGAAAAACGCTGAAAAATAAGATCGACGGAGCCAAAGATGTCCGAATTTGGAAAAACGACAAACTGATATCTTGCTCAGAAGATGGTTTAAAATTTTTCTATGTAAAATATTTTGGTTTTGAAAACGTTTTATTCTCAACGCTTTTTAACTGATTAAATTGAAGTGAATTTACACGCGAAATAAACTTTCATATTTTCGGACGAAAATTTACCAGTTGCTATGTTTAACTAGACGTATTCCAAATATTAAATTTTTATTTCAAAATTTTATCGTTTAAAATTTCACAAAATTTCAACTAATTACGTTATTAAAACAATTGAAATTTACGGGTCGTTACACTCTCCCCCACTCAAAACTTTTCGTCCCCGAAAAGGAACGAGGTAGGAGAATAGAAACAACCAGAAAGAAAATAGATTGGAAAACAAATAAAATAATTAATTTAAACCATACAGTTTAAAATTTAAATTAATTTATAACCAATAATTTGATTTAATCCATTTGATTTTTCTTAAGTTAAATCAAGCTTTAAATATTTCTAGATTGATTTTCTTATTATCCAATCATCTTTAATTAACAGTTTCAAAATCATAAATTTGAATAGTCTTTCATTATAATCATATTTTTCCAACAGTTTTAAATTCTTCTTTATTCCAAATTACTGTTAAATTTATTCTACTTAATATCCTATCACATATATTTAACCATATAAATTAATTTAAACCATAAAAGTTTCGATTTAAATTAATTTACATCTATTAATTTCTTTTAAATTCAAGGTATTTTCATATGTTGATCAAATTTTAATTTATTAATTCTTTCAAAACAAATTTATTTCATTATTAACTTAGTTTACTTATTATCCTTTCTAACTTTATTAACATCTTTATAATTAAAATTTAGTGTATAACATTTATTATAAACACCTAGATTTTATTTATAAATTCAATTTATATTATATATTATCCAATTACATATTCAACTTCTGAATGATCTAGGTAAGTTGTATTAGAATGCAGTTGAACAATATACAAATAAAATTTTCCCAATTCAATTATTCGAGTTTAAATATTTATTCCAAATTTTGGTTTTATTTATAATTAAAATCATCCTTTAACAAAATTTAAGAATTAGATTTCCGATTAACTTTAAACAACTTAGAGATATATATAATATATTTATATCAAATCAAATCAAATTTTAAAATAAGATACCTATATATATGTAAATCAAAATATACTGAAGAAATTCAAATCAAAATATTTCTTTTTCTCAAAACAAAACGGGAGCAAAGCTACAGAATGGTATCTCCACTTCGAAACTCGAAAATAAATGTCGATGATGCGGCCGCCATCACCGAAATTATTTTCCAGCGACAAAGAGAAGAGCACTGATTTCAACATTTAAAAGTTCTTTGAAAATGATTTCTATTCGAAAATACTTTCAATATATATACTTTAAAATTTTAAAAACCAAAGTTCGAAATCACCGGAAACTAATAAATTCTCAAATTTCTGAATTTAATTCATTTCAAATTCCAATCAATTTATAACCAAGTTTATAAATTCATTTATTTATATTATGCAATAGTCAATGGTTTACAAAACAATAAATAAAAATCAAATATTATTATTTCAGACAACAAATTCATTAACAATTTAATTTCAGAAAACTTATACTCATATATAATATAATCACACAAAACTTTTATTTTATTTACCAAATTTGAAAACGATATTGTGTCAGTTTGCTCTGCTCAAGTGTTTTGGAAATCCTATCGATAGCGTTGATCAGACGAATCGATCGGAAACCCAAATCAACATCAACAACTCAAACAACACAATATATTTTAAACATTTTAAATATAAATTTTACAACTACACTTCCTCACTTAACGATACAATAATGGATTCAAAGCAAGGATAGAGATTCAAATTTGGTGGACTCAAATCAAAGAGAATTCTGATTCGAAGACAAATTCAAAAGAAAAGATAAGATGATTCAATAACAGAATCAGGAGGTGGATAAACTTATTTAATTTACGGGCAACCTTAACTGGGTCGTCCGTAACTTCAAGAATTAGATCGGTGCTGAATTTCGAGGTAAATCAACACTCGATCTCAAGAGATGGAATTCAGGTATAGCAAGTAATAGATAGCATTGTAAACCGAGGATATAGAAATCTCCGGTAAATCGATGTTATTGTGAAGGAGTTTTCACTCTTTTAACAAATAATTCGAAGATTGGCGAGACCACCGATTCATCGTAAAGGTCATTCGAAGTGGAGTTATGAGGTACTCCGGAATTGAAAGAAGACGAATAGTGAGGGACATGAATGAATTTCGAAACCGAGGGGAACGTTTCAAAATTCGAAAGAATCGAATCAAAACGGAACAGATTGAAACTCAAAATGAAAATGATTCTGTAAATACATTTACCCTATATGTTAAGTTTTGCCTAGAGCTACCAAAGCCCTGATACCAACTGTAACGACCCGCCATTTTGGACCATTCGCGTCCATTATAAGTGTATAGGTAGACACTCATGCCGGAGTTGAATTGCTCAAAATACCGCGTTGTTAATTTAAATTGGCAAAACTGAACATATACAGTAAATAAAATATCACAGATCACAGACACAGAGTAATAAGTGCAGCGGAATTAAAAGAGATAGTAGTTCATGAAGCTACTATATGAATATATAAAATACATCAGAGTTTACAACAGAAGAGTAATACGATACATTAGAGTTAAACCAGATACAACGGAAGAGTAACACGATACATCAGATACAAATCAGAATACATCACTGGAATCATCGAATATCTGCAAGCTGGATAGATAGCTGGATCTCCAAGCGAAGCTCCAACTCCAAAGGTGAGTCTCGAAAGCTGAACTACTCAGTCTGACCCGAGCGTAAAGCAAAAACACAAGACACTCGAGTCAGGATTAACATTCTTATATTAATAAATCCAACTCAAGTGAAATAGCAATTGAAATACAAGTAACTCAAAGGATGTTTGGAATAACCATCCTTTAAGGATCCGTTAAACTATCTACTATGTAGTAGTATACGCTAAGTAGATAATGTCTATCAGTAATATAAAAGATATCAAAATAGCGTTAAGTCATGGCCCATTCCACCCTTAACACATTTTTATTCCCACAAGCATATACAAGACCGTAGTTTCCCCAAAACCGGAAGTCACCAGAGGGCAATCCATATACTCAAGGTACAAAACAAAATCGTAGTGGTCACGCATAAATGGAATACAAGTATGACAAGGCACATGAGGCTATACCCAAGGTAGTGATACTACCGTTCGCCTGATCCGGGCTGGTGAGAACGCAACGCCGCAGCGCCCGCAACACCGTGAGACAACACTCCCAAAATCAAGGGTGCACCAATCGACAACAAGTATAAGTAGTTCGAAGAAGTGTGTCCACTTGAGGTATCAATCCTCCATTGGCCCGGCACAGCTCCTGTTTTAGTCATTTCCAATTTGACACAAGTGTCAAGGCTATCCATTATCGTTCTCTTTCTTCAGTCAACGCGTACATCATTTCCACCACTTCATTCTGGATCATCACTCCGCGTATAGTTATTAAAGTGGTTTTCGGTTTAGATAGAGAGTATATCCATAACCGAATTCCGGTCTCTTTAATAACTTTCGTAATTATTACACCGATTGGTCATTTATTTATTTCAAAACCAAATCAAATTCAATTTCAATTTCAATTCGTAAATCAACATTTCATTTGTTTTTCAAAACCGATTTCCATAATTTACGTTTCGAAACTTCCAAATTACCATTTCAAAGTCTTATAATTCAATTTCAATCTTTATTTAAACAATTCAAATATCAATTTAAATTCGAATACAAGTTTCATTTCGAAAACATTTAAATCAAATTTTATTTAACATTCAAATCAATTTAAAATCATTTATCGATTTCACTCAATATTCGTTAAGTTACTATGTCATTCAAAACAATTTCCATTAAATTTCCAATTCATTAAATCAATTCTTAAGTTCATCTTCATTAAAACAAAACTTACAATTTTGAATTAAATTAAATTCGTCAAATCAATTCTTTCAATTACAAGTCTTACATTAATTCCAAAATATCACATTTTCATTTCTCGTTAAAGAAATTCAATTTCACTTATTTACTTACTTAAATAATTTTCCAAAACTTAATTAATAAAGAAACTCAATTTCAATTATTTACGAAGTAAAATTCACTTATTCAAAAATTCAATTTCTCTTATTAAAGAATTCAATTCAATTTAATCATTAAAATAATTCAAACTTATTTAATTATTAAATAATTCAAAACTTAATTATTAAATAATTTCAAAGTTTAATAATTTCAAACTTAATTATACTTTCAACTTAATTCAATCATTTCTCAAATTAAACAGCATTCTTTCGTTAATTCCATTGTAAATCTTTTGTTTTAGATTATTAAATATTAACATTTCTTCTCATTACAATTCAAATTTCAACTTCGTTTCAAAATCATATTATTTATTCAAATAAGATCTTCATTTTATTTTAAATCAAATTATTGACCAATCGGGTTTTATTTAATTTCCTATCCTAGGTCAAAGTTCAATTTTTGGGTATTTATCATTTCAACCCGATTCCAATTCGATTCAAAATCAAAACATAGCAAAGGGAACTTGTAGTGTGATAACTGGGATGGTGTCAAAGTAAATAAACAAGCAATAACAACAATCGATATCAATCCAATAATCAATTCAAATAATCCCGAAATAACCGTATTAATTCGCATTGTTATTTGTACGAATTAATATAATTATTTCTAGAATCTACACTATCATTTCATGTAGATTAAAGATTATTACATTACGGTTTTCACTTGTCATTCAATTTCAATTTTCATACATCATCAATTTAACATCATACATTCAGTGGTTCAAGATGTAATTAAACAAATCCTACGTGTCAGTAAATTTAACAGTTAAGGGGTCGTATTATACAAATGTCAGTTAATCCAATTTAACAATTAATTATCCTATATCAAGTTCAATTTCATACTATTTATCATTTTCACATTAACAATTTAACGTCCAATATAAACATCAACGATCAATCAATTATCAGCCAAACTGTATTATCAACGCATAAATAATTAACAGATAATGGTGTCAGATGTCACAGGTGAACTGATACAGGTAATAGCATATATAACAGTGTAATTAACTAACAGCAGTATATTTCAATTGTCGTTTCAATTGAAATCAAATTTAATAAATAAAAGAACGTTAATCGTGAGTGAGTGCTCACCTTCCGAGGGTAGAGACGAAGGAGAATTAGATGAGTTACGAATCCAAAGCAAGCTAGATTGAACGCGAATTTGACAAGCAAAGCTGACAAATGGGAATTGACGAAATCAAATCAGAATTGGATTGATGATGATAATCGGGTATAAGTGAACACATTTAAATAACCGAAACAAAATAATATGAAAATTTTCATAGAATCCATATTCAACTTAAAATATCTATCAAAATAAGATCTATATATACATATTTCTTTAAACCAATAACAAACCCAAATCAAAATATCTACATTTAAAAAAACCAATACCCGAGATAATCAAAATACCAATATTTTTGGGTATGATATATATTGCAAATATATTGTAAGTCTAAAATAAAATATCCTAAATAATCAATATAAAACTGTATACAACTGTAAATTTATAACAGTACAACACTTGGAATAAACAATATACATATATGTACTAATATATAACCAAATTTTAAAATTCCGAACCATATAAACTGGAACATACCAATGTCTATATAAAATCAGCATTATTATATAAAAAAAAAATATAACTCTTATAGACTATATATACACACACATTAATATATACAACTACTTCAACATTATGAAATAAAACACATACACTTATACGAAAATACTTATATAATACATGCTAGCCCACTGTAACATATACTGATGTAAAATATATTTATATATGATACTTCTTTACATCCTCTTCTATAATATGATCTGCAACATATAATAAGTACTTATATACTATGTATATATATAAAATTGAGCTTCTTATATGTAAAATGCATTCATTCAAAATCAAAAATTATACGCACAACACCCAACAAATAAGATAAACTGACAACATGAACTTATATGAATTTTAGTATATAGTAGATATATAACAACAACTACTATTATATAGACCGTACATATAAACCTTAATATCAACAAATCTTATATTTCATCTTATAATACATATATATACATACATTAATTCATAGGAACATACTGCATCCAAAATTTGAGGCAAATTATACATAGAAACCAAAAATCCAAATAAACCCAAGTTATAAAAAAAACAACCTTTCATTATTTTATAACAAAAATTAAAACCATATATATAACTCAAATTAAAACACAACATATATTCAAACACTCTTTTTTTTTTCCTTTCTTTTTTTTTTAAAAAAAAACAAACAAAAGGAGGCCTTGAAAACATCTTTACTGCAAACAATTGTATATAAACCAAGTTTATAGTAAAACTGAACATTTAAACATACAAGAAAAACTGACATACCGAAACAAACTGACATACCCAAAGGAGAAGAAGAGGACACGGGGCTGGAGATCAAGGTGGCCGCGTGTACGACACGTCGGCAAGGTGAAAGCAAGGTCGGAGTGGTGCGCGGTTGCAAAGTGATGACGGGCGAAGTCGGCAAGGCTTCGGCCAATGAAAGTAAAACATGAGGAGGCCGGGAAAATGAGGTGATGGGCGTACTCTGGTGGAGGAGAAAAGCGTGAGTCTAGGTGGAGCGGCCATTGGTGCAGCTGTGGGTCGAACTCGAGGAAGGATGTGTAGGAGTTTTTTTTGGCTACGTGGTGTTGATCATGTGGCTGCGTTGGCCGTAGGGAGGATAGGCCTTCGGCTCTGGTGCAGCAATGATGGAGGAGGGAAAACAATTGCGGTGGGTGGTTGCGCGAAGGGTGGTGGGAAGGAAGCTCGGCAGCGTCAAGGGTGGTCGGATGCGGTGGATGCTGAGTGAGGGGATGGAGGTAGAGGAGGAGCAGAAGGTTGAACTATGTGCGGTGATGAACGGCCGAGCAAGAGTGTGTCAAGGTGGCAAGTGGTGGAGGTACGTGCAGCCATAAGAAACAAAAGGGATGTGAAAAGCTTGGCTTCAGATTGGAGACACGTTACAGGCAAAGGAAATGAAATTATGTGTTCACTTATTTTAATATATCAAAATGAACATAGTAAGGGGAATTCTAGAAGATGAATATGAACCAGTAGGAATAGCAATTGTTAGATATAAATTCTGAAGAAAAAAACTAATGACTATTGGGTAATAGTTGGTGGGATATGAAAGGGTAAGAAGAAGGGAAGGACAAGAAACGTGAGAAGCAGAGAAAGTAGAAATGAATGTTCTGAAACAAAGAGGTGAACCACAAACAACATTGGAACCGGGGAAATTTGAAAAGGCAAATGTTTACTCGGGAATATAACAAGTTAGGAAATAAATTTATGGGAATATAAACAGATGGCCATTCAAAATTTACCAGGTGAATATATATAGTAATAAACTTAAAACACAAAAGGACACGAACAGGTACCGATACGGTAACTGTTTTGCAGTTTTTCACAGCGTACCGAACTTCAAAACACAAAAACGAATATACCGCAGATATCAGCATGACGGGACGATCAAAACTGTATAAAAATATCAGTGGTACGATTGAATTATAAAAATTCGAATTTTCTACCAGCGGAAAATTGCAAGAAAAACGCTGAAAAATAAGATCGACGGAGCCAAAGATGTCCGAATTTGGAAAAACGACAAACTGATATCTTGCTCAGAAGATGGTTTAGAATTTTTCTATGTAAAATATTTTGGTTTTGAAAACGTTTTATTTTCAACGCTTTTTAACTGATTAAATTGAAGTGAATTTACACGCGAAATAAACTTTCATATTTTCGGACGAAAATTTACTAGTTGCTATGTTTAACTAGACGTATTCCAAATATTAAATTTTTATTTCAAAATTTTATCGTTTAAAATTTCACAATATTTCAACTAATTACGTTATTAAAACAGTTGAAATTTACGGGTCGTTACATACTCCATCCTGTTGGGATTGTGTGTGCTTTTCAGGAGAACGTTGAACCGTTTTCCCTCTTTTGACGAAATTCGCTTCTTGTGTACATTTGCAAAGAACAAAGACCATCCCTCCATCATACTTGGAAGGAGTGCCAGGAATCGTAAACTAATTCTGGACTTGCCTGAAAGTGCCCATGGATTCTTGACTCAATTCTTTTATGTTCGCTGTCCTCCGGGATTTTATGCCATCTGGAGAGTCGGAAGTAAGATTACCTTTTACCGATTCATTTTCTAGATTTTTCAGAATTCGAACCGTCAAATGCTTGATTCCATTCTTTCTTTGTGCAGCACTTCCTTCTCTTCTTCGAGATACCATCCGCAAGTCGATTTTAGATACTTTGAGTGCCGTTGATGCTGAAGAGAGGAGTGCCAAATTCTTGCTGAAAGATGAATTTCTGCACCAGTTTGGTCTTTTACATCCTTCTAGATCGACTCAGATTCATGAAATTTCTAGTTCTGATGCGGAAACGTTAGTTGCTTCGGGCTCTCAAGTGGAGGCCTCGAATGCCCCCCCTTTTGTAGCAGAAATTACGTCAAAAGCACCCGTTGTAGAAGCTGCTTTGATAAAATGTTCCGCATCCATCGATGTTGTAGGGTCAGCCAGCAAGTCGGCACTTGCCCCAATTATTGAGGAGGAAGAGAATCCTCGAGTTTCTGAGAAATCAATCGATACGGAAGTTGAAAAGGAGAAGTCTGCAGAGTTCCAGGGTGATGACACTTTTGATGGCTTGAGCGATATCATGATAACTTCTCAAGTGCTTTTTGGGGATAATAATCCAAAAGTGACTTCTCCCGTCGTTGAAGCGACTTCCACCTTAAAACAAACCCTGACGCCTACTACGCCAGTCGTCTCTGTTTCCACACTAAAGCGTGGTCTGTAGTTTGACGCATGTAGCTTGCACGCCGCACACACTTAGGATTTTTCAGCACTCATAAGCATTTATCCTCTTTTTCTGGAAATCTCTAAACTTTACTTCTTTTCCATTTCTCAGATTCTCCGATGGGACGTACCAGCTCATACTACGACAACTTTCGGTGCTACGGAGGGCGTGATTCTTACGATTATGGACATTATCTTCCCTCCCACAAAGAATCTGACGAAGAGCGGGCAGCTAGAAAAGCTCAAGAAAGGCGTGCTTACGAAGAGCAGCAAAGAAGGAGAGACGATGACTCTCATAAAAGAAAATATCATGATGACAAAGGGAAGAAGCATGCTACCAATGACCCAAGTAAACGGGTTAAACTTGATGAGAAGAACGCGTCTGAAATTTCTGAAAAGGCTGACGCTCCTATTCCTTCTGATACTCCGGCCGGCTCTCCTCCTCTAAAGAAGTCTGATATTCAAACAATCATTAACATGCCACAATATCAAGTTAAAGACGGCCCTCCAACGCTCCAGAGTCGATTCCAAATTGGTGCCTAAAAGGAGTGCGCTTTGACTTGGATTTGATTCCAATTGATAAGCAAGACATGCTTAAAAGTCTTGACGCGGTCAGACTTAATATCGAGAGGATGTCGCAATGGCAGAAACTTGTCGATGAACTCCAAAGGGTTAACCACATAAATCTTGAGGCGATGATGACCATGGAGAATGATAAATCAGAATGGGACAGATGGTGTAAGCAACATGATGCGGAGATGACAAGCATTGCAGACGACAACGCAAAGCTTGCATCTGAAGTCAAACGACTAAAGGAAGATCTGGCCTCATCTTCTGCATCGCACACCCAAAAGGAAGAAGTCTTTCAGAAGCAAGTGCGGGATGCACATGCTGCGCAAAGGGACGCCGAAATGAAGCTTGCAGCTGAGCAGCACATTACTGAGAAATATCGCACAGAAAATACTGAGCTGCGGGGAACAATTGTGTCCCAAAATGCAGAGATTGAGATGCTGAAAGCTAAGCTTCTTAAAGTTGAGAAGGAGCGTGATGACGCGGTCGCTGGACAAGTTGCGGCCGAAGAGTCTCACGACGCCACTAAAGCTAGCATTGATTCTACTCTATTTGACTTCTATATGCACAGCGTTTTGGGCCGCGGCAGCCTTTCATTCTTGGGTCCCAAATATGAGATTACACTTGCTGAAGTTTGGGAGACCATACTTGATACATTTGTCGGTTATGCGGAAGCAGACCTTGTAGCGCTTTATCTAGACGATGAAGCACGTGATGCGCTTATTAGAGGCAAAGAGCAACTTGCCGAAGCTAGAGCCGGGACAGCGGTAGAAGAATATCCAGAAAAGACAACATCACTACCTGCCCCTGTCCATACTTCAACTTTGACTGATGTTGATATCATCGGTTCTAGCTCTCAATCTCCACTTGCTGCAAAAGATGCTGAAGCTAAACTGGATACTTCCGAGACTCCTCTTTCCCAAATTGAAGAGAAGAGCCAGGAAGAAACTGAAGCTGATAAATATGAAATTGAGCTTGCGAAACCAACTCCTCCAGGTAACTTTGGCGAAGTTCCGGGTCTAATGAACCAGTTATTTGATTTAACCGAGTTTGATGACCTTCTTACTTGTTACTTGAACTTTGGTGAACCGATACCTTCTCTATTTTCGGAAGATGTTGATTTTAACTTCTTTTCTTCTACAGCGGAGGCACCAAACACTGCACAAGTTTCCACCCCTTCAGTTGCCGTCCCTTCATCTTTACAGGTTACTCCTCCTTCTGCTTCCCAGCCAGGATCATAGGCAGAGAAAATCGAAGCCCTTCAAGGCCTGGATGACCCGGCAGCTTCGCAGGAACAGAAGGCGGAGGACCTTGAAGACGTCGAGAAGACCCCGGAGCAGTCCCTTGATGATGACACGAAGCTTTCAACACTGCTTGCTACTCCGGGGAGCGAATCTTCTTCAAAGAGGAAGGGGAAGCGTGGCATAAGGAAGAAGAAGAGAAGTGCTTCAACTGGGGAGGAAGCAGAAGTTGATCCAGCCGCGCCTCTTTCTCCTTCTGCCCCGACCCGTCCACAACGGCTCCAAAAACTAATCATTAGGCCGGGGAAAGGATCCAAAGGTGGCGAGAAGAAGGGATAACAAGCTAGATTTTTTTTTACTCCTTACTTTTGCTTTTTGCATGTATCGACCGGGGATTGTGCAGGTACCGGTCCCTGCTTTTGCTTTTTGAGATATCTGCACATGTAAAGAATTTTCATAGTACTAAATAAAACAATTATTTTACTTGTACAAACTCTTGTGTATGTGAGAATGATCTGTCTTTTATTTTTAGTGTAGAACAAACGATTCTTCTTACTTGTGCAAACTTTTTGTCTGCGTTTGAGAATGCATTTATTCCACATCTATTTTTCGTGATATTGCAACGAACTTGTGGCATGTTGCTTTTATTAATATAATTGAATTGTATAGTATTGCCCCCATGCCGTAAGTGCATTGCAATATTCCTAGCTTTTTCAAGACTAATACTCTTATTTCAGAGGATAATTATTCCGCTTTTAAGGGGAGAATTATTCTGCTTTTAATAGAGTATATCCAGTCTTTAGAAGAATTTTTATTTTCTCTTTCTGAAGAACGCTTCAAATTTCGGGGATAATCACTTTTATTTATTAAGAAGTGAATTTCCCTATGAAGTGAAATGAACTTTTCTGAAAGAATTTTGTAGTATTTCAACTTTTTTTTTAGGAGGAACTTTTCGAGATGAACAAGTTGATCCTTCCTTCGAGAGTTGAATTGTGCTTCTGGAGAATGCTTTTTGTTCGAGTATTTTATTTTGGGACATGCCTCCGGAGAGGGATCCTCTTAAAGAGTTGTGCCTCCGAAGAGGTCTTGTGCCTTCGAAAAGGGCTTGTGCCTCCGAGGAGGGCTTGTGCCTCCAAAGAGGACTTGCGGTGCCTTGGGAATGGGCTTTTGCCTCCGAAGAGGTCATGTGCCTCCAAAGAGGGCTTGTGGTGCCTTGGGAAAGGGCTTTTGCCTCCGAAGAGGTCATGTGCCTCCGAAGAGGGCTTGTGGTGCCTTGGGAAAGGGCTTTTGCCTCCGAAGAGGTCATGTGCCTCCGAAGAGGGCTTGTTGATTGCCTGGAAGTTACTTTCTCATGGTTGAGTGGATCCACGGGGCGGACGCAAGTTGTTTGATTGGATGCTCGTTTGCACAAACGATCGCAATTAAATAACAAGGGCCCTGTTCCTTCAGCTTGGGAAGGTGCCCCTCCGGTGGTTCCACCAATCTTTTTTATTGAGAGAAGTACTTTCCTTTTTTTTTGGCGTGCCTCGTCAGAGGGCTTTGTTGAACTTTGAGAAGGAGCGTTGGGTGGTTGGTGCGCCAGGAAGGTTGCGTCTCAGGGGCAAGTAGATCCACGGGACGGACGCAAGCTGCCTGATCGGATGCATCACGATCTGTCAGCAAGGGCCCTGCTCCTTCTGCTTGGGAAGGTGTCCCTTTGGTGGTTCTTACTGGCCCATTTATTGAGAAGCATACCTCCTTTTGGCTGCTCCTTTGTTTGCTTGGCAATGTTCTCTCATCATCTGCTCATTAGCGATCTTTCGTTATTGTTTCCAAGCGCATCTTCTTTCCTTACATTGCTATGTTCGAAGAAATGGACTTCACTGTTGAACGACTTCATGGGACGAATGCAAGTTATCTAGTTGGATGTTTGTTTATATCGACAATCTCAACCAATTAACAAAGGTTTGTCACAGTGGAGTCGCCAACTTTTTATGTGAAGTTCACTTTGTATAGGATTTGTATTTGGAATTTCTTGTCGCTTGGTATTTGCATAACAGGTGATTTATAGAGGTCGCTTGATTTTGTGACGAGTAAGCATTGTTTTGATGTCCTGCAATTTTGAATCGACATTTTAGCAATACATTTAAAGTATCTACACATCGAAATAAAACAGGCATTATGAAATAGTAAAGAACACAAGATTTATAGTGGTTCGGCCAAGAATTGGGCCTACATCCACTTTATAGCTTTCATTCATTCACACTGATTTACAATATTTTACCATACAACTGATACATTCATCATTATTTCACAACTTTGAACAAAGCTTTTTCTTTCAAGTAAAATAAGGACGTAAGTGGTTGCTGTTCCAGGCTCTTGGAATTGGATCTCCTTCGACAGTTATGAGTTTGAAAGTGCCATCAAGAAGTTTACTGCCAATGGCATATGGTCCCTCCCAGTTTGGTCCAAACACACCAGTTGTCGTCATGATCCTTTTCAAAACTAAGTCCCCGACCTCAAAGCTGCGTTGGCGAACTTTAGAGTTGAAGTGCCTGGCTATCCTTTGCTGATAAGCTGAAACTCTGAGCCTAGCTTCTTCTCTTTTCTCATCAAGAAAATCAAGTGCTTCAAGTTGCAACTTTTCATTTTCAGCATCGTTGAAATGAACTCTTCTATGTGAAGGAACTTCTACTTCCACTGGAATCATTGCCTCTGATCCGTATGCCAGTGAAAATGGAGTGTGCCCAGTTGCAGTTTTGTGAGTAGTCCTGTATGCCCATAGTGCTAATGGAAGCTTATCAACCCAACTACCTTTTGCTCTTTCGAGTTGCTTTTTGATGGTTGACTTGATGATTTTATTCACTGCTTCCACTTGCCCGTTTGCCTGCGGATGAGCCACTGCTGAGAAGCTTTTCCGAATTCTGAATCGTTTGCAGAAATCCTGGAACTCTTCACTTTCAAACTGAGTACCGTTGTCTGTGATTATTTTCTGTGGCACACCATATCTGCAAATGATATTTTTCGTTACAAAATTTATCATCTTTTTAGAAGTAATGGTGGCCAAAGGTTCAGCCTCAGCCCACTTGGTGAAATAATCAATGGCTACGATAGCATATTTGATTCCTGATTTGGCAACTGGTAATGGTCCGATTAGATCTATACCCCAAATGGCGAATGGCCATGGACTGACCATCTGTGAGAGTTCGGTGGAAGGTGCTCTTGGGATTTTCGCAAATCTCTGGCACTTGTCACACTTTCTAGAGTAGATAGCAGCATCTCAGTTAATGTCAGGCCAGAAATACCCATATCGGAGAACTTTCTTGGCTAAAGTTTGACCAGCTGAATGATCTCCACATTCTCCTCCGTGTACCTCGGCTAGAATTGTCTTGGCTTCTTCCTTAGTTACACATCGGAGCAGAGGCATTGAAAATCCCCGTCTGTATAATCGGCCATCTTGAATTATATATCTCGATGCTTTTCTCAATAATTTTTGACGTTCCTTAGAATTTTCTGGCAGGGAACCATTGAGTAAGTATTCTTTGATCGGAGTCATCCATGATTCATGCTCTTGAGACGTAGTCATAATCCAATCAACATCCATTTCATCAATGCTTGGAGCTGACAGAACTTCTACAGGAACTAATCCCAGTAATTGAGCTTCTCCAGAACTTGAGTACTTTGCTAGAGAATCTGCTTTCATGTTCTCTACTCGAGGAATATGGCTTATCGTGTAGTGATTGAAATCTTCGAGTAGTTCACATGCCTTTGACAAATATGCGGGCAGATTTCCACCTTTAGCCTGAAACTCTTTCTTTACCTGGCAAACGATGAGTTGAGAATCGCTGAAAATTTGCAACACTTTGATGTTTAGTTCTTTGGCAATTTTTAAACCGGCGATAAGTGCTTCATATTCTGCTTCATTGTTTGTTGAAGGAAATTCCAGTCTCAATGCATAACACAATGATCGTCCTTCGGGGGTTTCAAGCACAACCCCTGCCCCAGAACAGTAATCATTTCTTGATCCATCAACATACAACTTCCACTGGATTGGAATGCAGTTAGTTGTTTCGTTTTCACTATCGCCTTTGTCGGTAGATTCTGCGTTGAAATCTGCTAAAGCTTGTCCATTGATTGCTCTTCGGGGGTGATAAGTGATGTCATACTGGCTAAGTTCAATGTTCCATTTCAAAAGACGACCCGAAGTTTCAGAACGAAACAGGACTTGCTTTAGCGGTTGATCAGTAAGAACTTTGATAGGATGAGCTTGAAAATAGGGCCTCAACTTCCTGGAAGCGATTAACAAACAAAAAGCAAGCTTTTCTATCTTTGAATAATTCATCTCTGCCCCAGTGAATCGTTTGCTGATGTAGTAGACTGGACGTTGTATTTTCATATCTTCTCGTACAAGTGCTGCACTTAGAGCATGGGACGAAATTGCTAAATAGATGAAGAGGTCTTCGCCATCACTAGGCTTGGAAAGAACCGGAGGTGTTTCCATGTGATGAATTAGTTCATCGAAAGCATTCTGGCATTCTGAAGTCCACTCAAAAATTTTCTTTCCTTTCTTTAAAGCGTCAAAGAAGGGAATACATTTGTCTATGGCCTTGGAAATGAAGCGACTCAGAGCAGCGACTTTTCCATTGAGACTTTGCATTTCTTTCTTTGTTTTAGGGGCTTTGACTTCCCTTAGAGCTGTGATTTGAGTAGGATTGGCTTCAATGCCCCTGGCGCTCACAATGAAACCCAAAAATTTCCCAGATTCTACTCCGAACGAACATTTCAATGGATTGAGCTTCATTCCGTACTTTCGAAGAATTGCGAACATTTCCTCCAAGTGCCCCATGTGATCTACAGCTTTCTTTGATTTTACCAACATATCGTCGACATAAACTTCCATGGTTCTACCAATCTGAGGCTTGAACATTGCATTGACGAGTCTTTGGTAGGTTGCCCCAGCATTTTTCAACCCGAAAGGCATAACTTTGTAGAAGTAGAGACCCACATCTGTAATAAAGCTTGTGTCTTCCTGATCCGGCTCATGCATCATAATCTGATTGTATCCGGAGTAAGCATCCATAAACGATAACAACTCATGCCCAGCTGTTCCATCCACCAATTGATCAATTCTGGGCAGCGGGAAGCAATCCTTGGGGCATGCTTTGTTCAGATCTGAGAAATCTATGCATACTCTCCACTTTCCATTTGCCTTCTTGACCAATACTGGATTTGAAACCCAATTTGGATAAGTGGAGTTTCTGATAAAGCCGCTCTCCATGAGCCGATCAACTTCTTCCTTTAGTGCCGTCGATCTTTCTGGGCCTTGAGTTCTTCTCTTTTGCTTCACTGGTGTGAATTTCGGATCTATGTTCAGAGTATGCACAGCAACTTCCGGGGAGATCCCACACATATCAGCGTGACACCAAGCGAACACATCTAGATTGGCTTTTAAGAATGATATCAGTGTGTTTTGAACTGTTATACTTAGCTGTGAACCCACATTGAGTACTTTGTTCGGGTCTCTCGAGTCTACAGATACTGGTACCGTTACCTCCACGGGTACCACTCTATTCTCCCCTGTACTGGCTTTCCTGGGATCCATTTCTTTTCTTGCATTGCTGTGTTCGCCAGTACAGGGGCCGCTCCGTAGTTGCTACAGGGTCGGTTCCTTGATGCGGAGCGGAGCTGCCGCATCTTTCCCCATTTCTCTTCTCCTGGCCTCTCGGAGTTCTACAAGATAACATTCTCGTCCTGCGTTTTGATCTCCTTTAATAACAGCAATCCCATTATCAGTAGGAAATTTCATTGTTAAGCACCAAGGAGCGAGGACGGCCCTGAAAGTAGCAAGAGTAGGCCGGCCCAAGAAAGCGTTATAGGCGGAGAATCCATCAACAATTACAAAAGTTTGCTTCCGAACCAATTTCTTGTGTCCTTCGCCCATTTCAACAAACAAGTCCACCGTTCCAATCGGCTGTTTCAGCTCCCCTGTAAACCCGGCAATCTTGTGTGAAGAAGCTTGTACATCAGTCATCGGGATTTTCATTTGGTCAAATGTCCTTTTAAAGAGAATGTTGCATGAGGCACCACTATCTACCAACACTCTTTTGACAATAGCCGGCCCAATACCGACAGAGACAACCAAAGGGTCCTCAGTAGGAGCTTCCACATTAATAGAATCCCTGGCTCTAAACATAATATCGTCATGAAAAGTCTTCTGCTGCTTTAGAGGTGAAGCATCTTCCAAGATTAAGACACTTTCTTCGGTTGGTGCATACTTCAAAGCTTTTGCATACCTTTCCATTTCACCCCAACTCCTGCCAGCCGGGTGAGGTCCCCCTGTGATCACATTGATAACAGGTCTTTCCTTTCCAGCAGGCCTCTCTCCTGAATCAGATGAATTAGTTGGAGGTAACTGCCCTTGGCTGTATGAGGATGGATCCTTTCTATTCCTCTTGACGTATTGCTGCAACTTATTCTCTCTTAGCAATTCTTCAATTAGGCTTTTCAAATGGCGGCACTCATTGGTATCATGCCCTGGTTGGTTGTGAAACTTGCAAAATCTTCCGCTTTGAACAGCATTCTTCCCAACTTTCACGGCCGGTGGTTTTGGAAATTCAACAGCATCTTTAGTGGCGATGAAAATATTCTCCGGAGTATCGGTCAGAGGAGTAAAGTCTGAAGGTTTAAGGAAGCGGGGCTTTTTGAAGTCTTTCTGCCTTTTCCCACTATTACTTTCCCTTTTCTGATGTGCCGGTTCTTTCTTGCTTTGAACAGTAGCATTATTTTCCACCACCGTTGTCACAACTTTAGCCGGTGCGGAAAGATTCTCTAAGCGTATAAATTCGTCAGCCTTTTTATAGAATTTCTCGAGCGAATTTGGCTCCTTCATCTTCAGCCATTTTCCAAATTCGCTCGATTTGTCGATAGCACGCATCAAATAGGTCAAGATCATTCGTGGCTCTGCGTTATCGACTTCTGCCAGAGCTAAGTTGAAGCGGTTCAAGAATGATTTAATAGGCTCTCTCGGATTCTGTTCAAGACTGGATAGTGACATTATATCTTTTGCCTTTGAAGCGTATAGCCTGAATTGCTCTTTGAATTTTCGGGTCAGATCAGAAAACTGATCTACAGATCGGACAGGAAGCTTGGTAAACCAGAGAAGTGCCACTCCTTCTAAATAAACTGGGAAATATCGGCACTTTATTTCGTCGGTTGCTCTTGCGCCGGTCATATGCCAGTCGTATTTATACAAGAACTAATTTGGATCACTTGTTCCCCGATAAGCAGGAATGGTGGGGGGAACAAATTTTCTAGGAAATTCAGCCTTCAGAATCTTCTCGGTAAACGGAGTTCTACTTGGTGCGAATCCCCGTTCGCTTTCGTCTTCATCTCTTTGCATGCTCTCTTTCATTATTTGCTTGATCATAGCAGAAAGATATTCCTCATTGTTTAGAGATTTCGCAGAATAGACCTCAGCCATCTTTTCGGGTGTTTGTCCAGGTAAATGCTCATGAAGAACTGGTGACGGCCTGGATCCTTCGGCCTGGAGGGGTGCCCCATCGGCAGCACCTGATCCCCCGTGAGGAATATTTCTTCCCTCGGAATTGGGAGCAGCATTAGCAAAGTTTCCCTCATTATTTACTGGTCTTTGACTCATACCAAATAGAGCATTCAGCTTTTCCATCATCAGGTTATTTTGAGTTTCAATCTGTTGGTACAGTCCGGATACAGCAGCATCTAACTCCTGTCGCGTAACACCGACGCTTGGAGCTGCCTGATTTGGAGAGAGAGAAGTGGCAGTATTATCACGGTCGTCATTAGTTCTGACAGACTTTCGTTTCCTTCCAGGAGCCATTATGTCTGATAAACTTCTGGTTTTGTAGGAAATTCTTTCAGCAAACTTCTGTGAAGCAATGGTGAGTAGTAGCCTGAGTTGGGTTCTCAGTGAAAGCACCAAAATGTTAACGTTTTAAAAGTGAACGCTAACACCCGGTGTGTGTAACAGGATCGTGAAAGCACCACCCGTGTGACGGGAACAGAATTTAAGCAGTAAACTGGCAGAAAAGTAGTAAAAGACAGCAATTTATAGTGGTTCGGCTTGAGATTAAGCCTACGTCCACTTTGAATCTCTTTATTACTGAATTCGGTTACAAATCGGTACAACTCTCTTATCAAAACAGTACAACTTGATCAAAAGAAACAATCTTGACTACTAGCTCAATCTTCGTCGATGAAATTCGATGAATTCATGTTGAATGCAGGGAATTATCTCTTGAAGATTGTTGTAGCATCTTGAATGTTTGAGGATCTTTGATTGCTGGTTGAAATGGAGACTTCGACAGAGTAACGGCGCTTGAAGAAATGATTTGGCCAAAGTCCTTTTCATGTTGGAAGTGATGTCCTATTTATAGGAGCTGATTTCTGGGCAGGAAATTTGCCTAAGTCTTAGGTCGCGTACGACCTTAGTTAAGTCGTAGGTCGCGAGCGACCTAAGCTAGGTCGCTGTCCCCTTGCGGCTTCAGAAGTTAGCTGGTAAAGCTGTACTTGGCTTCATTTGATCAAGTAGTAGGTCGCACGCGAGTTAAAGAATAGCTGTGGGAGCTCTAGGTCGTAGGGCGCTGAACATGCTTTAACAGTTAGGTCGCTAACCTCTTTAGGTCGTCAAGTCCCTTAGGCCGCTAACTACCTTAGGTTGTTAAGTCCTTTAGGTCGCTAGCTACCTTAGGTCGTTGAGTTCCATAGGTCGCAATCCTTTCTGTTGCAAGGTCGCAAGGTCTTCTGTAGCCTTAGGTCGCAAGCCCTTCTGGATCTTAGGTCGCGAAGCTTTCCTGTAGCCTTAGGTCGCAAGGTCTTCTGTAGCCTTAGGTCGCAAGGTCTTCTGTAGCCTTAGGTCGCAAGCCCTTCTGGATCTTAGGTCGCGAAGCTTTCCTGTAGCCTTAGGTCGCAAGCCCTTCTGCTAAGTCGCTGAGTTCTCTAGGTCGTGAACTCTTCTTAGGTTGCTAAGCTTTCCTGTAGCCTTAGGTCGCAAGCCCTTCTGCTAAGTCGCTGAGTTCTCTAGGTCGTGAACTCTTCTTAGGTTGCTAAGTTCTAGGTCGCTAAGATAAAAAGATTAACAGTTTTCAACACTAGACATTAATAATAATAATCCAATGATTGGCGTAGTAAGCATCTTTGACTATCATAAGAAGAAATCTCCTCCAATTCTGCGTTTGCATTGTGTGTGTGGTGGGAGGTCTTATGGTAGTTTCATTTTCCAACAACATTGCGAATCTATTTTATTTTCTTTATGAAAATAACTGTTTTACGATCTCACACCAGTCAACATGACTGACTCGGAGTTTATTGTTCCCTTCTAAACTCTGGGTGCCCATAATTTTCCACACGGGCAGCCTAGAGTTATTTTTATCAGGATATTCTGGAGCTTTGGGGATAAGCTGGATGACGAAGCGTACTACCATACTTGTTATTTATTTCCGCTATGTATGCTGTATGAGGACAGGTTTATATAACTGTCCATTGTGTGTTGAGTTGTATATTGACTCTGATTGATGTATTGTATAACTGATATAGTTCTTTGTTTAAAAGACTAGTGATTATCTATTATATTTTGTTCCGCTTCGAAATGTGAGATTCTGATATTGTTTCTGCTTCTGTATTTCTGTTCTTTCTTTTCTTTTGTCTTCTTCTACCTCTTCTTTTAACTCTAATGGTTCAGTTTTCCGGCATTCGATTGCGCGGCATTTGATATAGTGGACGTATTAATGTCAACTTTCGAGCGTCGAAAAATCGTGATCGTTACAGATATTTACAAAATTTACATTGTTTATATAATTTATGAAATTATTTGCAAATATGTAGATCAAGTATTTGCATTTCATGAATATAAATCTATCATAGATCTTGAGTAGCCTTGTTCAGGCTCTCAGCAATTGAAGGATCCACAATGTGGCGAATTGCAATGCAAAGTACCTCTTTGAGTTTCTTCTCTTTCTTCCTTATCCTATTTGCATTGTCAATTGCATCGATAATAGTCTTCAGGGCATGATTAAAAGTTCTGTTTGCACCTCTAAGGGTTTTATTTTCCCTTTCAAATTCGGTGATGCGCTTCTGAAGGAAGTAGTTGTCACGTTCAAGTTCCTGAATTTGGCAGGATACTCATTTATGCTCTGCGGATTTTAGCCTTTTGGCATTCACCGAAGTACTTTTCCACTTCAACTTTAACTTTCTTCCACCATTCACCCACTACCTTCTCGTCTAAGCCAGGAGGAGGATTTGTCATCATGGGAAATTTCTGGGAAGTGAGGGAAGTAGACCTTGTAGATCTAGCAACAGAAGGAGTCGTGCGGGAAGATGGTAAATCGATACTCGGAATATTATCCCTCATAATAAATTCCAGTGACTCACACTAAGCTTGGTTGTCCTTCAGTTTTATCTCCAAATCACTTATCTGTTGGAGAAGTTCTAACATTTTATGATCGAAATCGATTGAAGGATTCGACTTAACTTGATGCTTCAAAGCCGAAATCGTTTCATTCTTATTATTAACATCAGCCTCGAAACTGGCAATTTTCTCCTTAAGATTTCAGACAATCATTTTCTGAAGTAAGAATCTTTTGTGCCATTTTAAAGCTTCTATATTGCCTTGAAAGTGACCACGTAAGGTATCTTCAAGGATTTTACTCTTTTCATGCTCTGTTAGCAGCTTATCTCTAAGATTAATAAAGGGTGATGCTGAATCGGGTGAGAGTGAAGCTGCTGATAACTGTAACTCCTATTTAAATAAAAAGAAACAAAATGAAGTCAAAATTAGAATGATAAATCTCTTTATTATTACGATAAAAGATTACAACTAAAATGACAATGAAACTAAAAGATACAATCAACATTGGTTTTATGTTTAAAGACGGGAACCAACATCTCTAACTTTACTTAATGAATTGGTAGAAAGAATAATTGTAGAGTCAAAAGGAATGTTTAGTCTCTCTGGAGTGATCACCAAGGGATATTTACTATAATCCCACTCTTTGTTAGGAGGACTATAGCACGCACATATTAGTTTGGTGTAGAATGTCCAAATCTCTTTGAGTATTTTCTCCTCCTCTACACCAAGAAAGTCAAAGCGAAGGCGAGGGCGTACCATGTAAAGTTTCTATATATCACTAAGAAAACAATATCTTGCTAATTTTGAAGATTTTAAAATCGATGCCTTCTCAGTGTAATATCTCTTCTTAATCTAACATATTGACTCAGATAATCCATAGAAACAAAGTTGCCAGATGGACGTTTACTCTATAATAAGGCAATAAAATACAGCAAAGTATAGAGAAAAAATTAAAATGAATATTCATAAATCATTATTATTACACAATTACAATTATTCATCTGGTTCATACAAAATAGATTTTGTAAAGAATTATGGAATAAATTTATCCTTACAAAACTTGAGTTTTTCAAGAGGAAGGTCCTAAGGGATTGATCTGACTCGAGGAAAGTTCCAACATGCTTCGAGATGCTGGTTAAATCTGAATTGATCTGAGTACCTTTTGTGCAAATGCCTAAGTAAACCCCTGCTAAAATCACCTATATACGAGAAATCAACGGTCGGGTGTCTATAATAGGCCTTGTACAAGAATTAACTAAAATATATCTTTCCTCGATCAATATCCAAAAAAGGGTGATTAATACACGATTTCTTGAAGAAGACCATCATAACAGAGGCGCTCTCCTTAGCTATAGGCAGCTTCATGATGCTTAAAGAAAGATAACACAGTTGTGCTTCTATTAAGCCTATGATATTTGTTAGAAAGTACATTGTGCTCCCTCAACTGCTTATCTAACTCCCTATATAACCTATTTATCTCTGCTTGTGTTCTTTCAAGGTTGGTCTTATAGGGGTGAACAGTCTTCTTCCTTATCTAAAATAGATGATTTACACTATTATTATCTTCGAAGTAAAAGATGTTTAAATAGAGAATCCCATAGCTAAGATACCAGGAATGATGTTTGAGAAACCTGCTCTTTTTCTTTCGGTTCTTCGACGTTAACAAAAGCAGGTTCTTCTTAAGGAGCCAAGGGAGCGGTAGATTCAGGCGGGACTGCTAACGTTACAAATCTGGTATCTCTTAAATGTGAGGAGATGGATCTTTTTTAGGAGCCCTTGTATTATCGTCCCCGTCTTTGTCAGAAGCCTCGGTGTGGTTTCCTTCATCACCAGGTGAGCCTCGACCGTCGTTGATGTTATCATCATCATCATTATCATTGTCATTGACATCATTATCGTTGTCCCCCTCTTCTTCAGTGACATCATTTTTGTCACCTTCATCTTCTAAGTCAGATTCAGCTTCGAAGGAGGGGTCTTTGAAAGAAAGAATCTTAGAGGCATCAATCTCCTCCTTTTTAGAACCCTCAATTCCCTGCTTCATTTGATTAATTTTGTCCATAACCCTATCAACGAGGGTGGATTTGAGTGAAAGAAAGCTTAGCTCAGGGCACTTATTGATGTTGTCAGCGTAAGCGAGCATCAGAGCCTCTTCAATAGAATTTATCGTAATTTCATCAAGTGTAGTATCAAGAAACTGTGACACTCGCAATTTTTCGTTTGAAATAGTATCGACTGCCAGTTTCAAAGAAGCCTTGTTTTTCTTCAACTTTTCAAAGAGGCATTCTTTGTTGCCATTCAAACCTTCTCCTTGTCAGATTCTTTTATGTTCATTTACATTGCCAAGTTTTCGTCGGTAAGGAGTTGTCGGGCTTTCCTTTCCCCTAAGATAGTTTATTCCGACTAGGCGATGGAAGCTCTCAATCATTCTAGCTCAGACATAGCTTTGTCTTTTTCTATAGACAAGAAAGAGACTTGATTCTTTAAGGCAAAAATTTCCTCTTGAAATTTTTAGTCGGCAGAAGATTTGGATGCCTGCTCGTGCATAGATAACCAACTCTTGGAGATCTGAAAGAGAAAATACAACATAAGACAGAGACTTAAAGAAGAACAGCAACAATTAAGTTAAGTGAAGAGAAACTTACCAAGAGTTGTTGTTATATCAGAGAATGATAGTGACCCGCTAAGTCAGATACGAAGGATGGTAGGAGGATGGAGGCAAAGGATGCAAAGTTTAAGATAGGTTGGACTATATCTTTAAAGTTAATAGAGGATGAAGGAGATGATTGCCTTGGAGGAATGTGCTTTTAAGCCTTTTGCATTTGCTCAAGTGCACTGGGAGAGCTTGAAACAGTGATGCGGGATAGAGGATCATCTATAGTAGGAGTCTTCTTGGATTGGTCGTGAGGAGCTTTGACAATCAGACTCTCTAATGTTTTATCAAGAGTTAAAGATTCCTCCTCCTCTGAATTAGGAACCTCGACTACTTTTGCTATCTTGAGAGGGGGTTCCTCTGCAGTTGATTTCTCCAAATTTCTCTTGATGGACATTTTCATCCTAGCAAGAGATTAAGCAAAGGATGGCGCACGAGAAGTCACAGGATGAGGAGCCAGACCAGTAGTAGGCCCTTTAACCTGAGGAGCAACTGAAGGGAGTTCAAATAGATTATAAGTTAGCAGAATAATTTGGGAAACAACACAGAAGTAGAAACCAAGTGTCGCGTTTATAACTTACCAGAGTGGTCGGAGCAGATAGGTGACATAGGAGAGAAATGTGCAGGATCTCCCAAGGAAGGGAAGCATTTGCTTTTTGACGTATGTTAGATCAGAGGAGGTTGCCCTAGTATCCTTTGACCAGAGGGGAGGAGAGAGTGCTTCCTCAAGTTTGTAGGATTCAACAGATTCAATCGATTTACGATCCTACCAGAAGCTACAACTAAAGACTCCAATGTTCTCTTATCTGCCTCATTCAGTTCTTTAGCAGGAGCACTTGACGGAAGCAAAGATCAGAAAAGAAAAGTAACTAGATAGAAAGAAAATAATGAAAGACGAGCTTACGAGGAGAAGAGAAAGTCCCGTTGATATTTGGGAAGCATCTAATGAAGAAGAACTAGTTCTCCCCGTCTCTAAACTTGTTAACTTCCTCTAATATCAGCTTCTTCGAAGGGTTTGCCTTGAAGATTCGGTGGTTATGATTATTGAGCTTGACTAATCGGACGAGGTGGTTTAAGACTTCAGCATTAAGAGAAGGGATGCCAGATTAAAGTGCCATCAGCTCCAAAGATAGAAGATAGGTGTATACATTCGGAGATAGTTTGATTGGAGGGACTCCAAGATGGGATAGAAACCTTGATAAGAAGTCCGGGAATGGAAGAAACCCTCCGTGCCATATATGTATAGCTATGTACGTGAAGAACCTTTCAAGAGGGATGTTGAAGGTGTCATTCTCTGTAGGTGGAATGGCTTCCACTCCTGTGATGCCATAGTCATTGAGAATAGCATCCACTTCATCTTGAGTGGATATCAGAGAACAATTTGAAGTAGCTTTAACTTTCTTTGGAGAGCTCATGATTCTTCCAGGTGAAAATGTTTCAACTAGAATTTACAGTTTGTTATAAAGTTAACATACTTTCAAGGATTAGTAAAAACTTACTACAGCAATTTAAACATCAAACAAAACAAGAAACTTCAAATTCTTGAAAAATCATTAAAGTTAAAAAAGTGATATATTGAGCTTTCGACAAAGTCAAAGGGAAAGGAAAATTTAACACTTAACAAATATCTCTCGACAATGTCGAAAGCCCAGATATAAACATCAACTGAGCTTTCAAGAAGGTCAAGAGGGAGGGCTGAAATATATGTCTAATCGACACCCTTCAACGATGTCGAAAGCTTAATAGAAACTATGTTATCAAAGGGAAATGGTGAAACCCAACTTTAAAGTTTGAATAAAGTATACACTACTAACATTCAATAAACAAGATAACAAAATCCTTCGACACTTTCGAAACCCATGACCAAAAATTTTCTAAGAAAATACGAATGCTGTCGAAACCTCATATACCCATTGAGTCGAAAGGTTCTAAGTTGAAATCATATTGATAAAAATAAAAAAAACTAATAACATTTCGACAGTATTGGAGAAAGGTGATTATAGAAGATTTCGACTCATTAGTTACAGAAGGTTTCGATAGGGTCGAAAGGACATCATGGTTTTGAAAGCATACTAAAAAATGATTTCAATCGGTACAAAAGGTTTCGACTAAGTCGAAATGTTTTGCTTGATTCATGAATTTTTCAAAGTGTATAAAGTGTATCTATCTCAAACTTAAGCAAATTTAAAACAAGTTACATGAATGGTTGCGAAGCCCATGAGTCAAAATTTATGCTTTTGAAAATGTAGGTTAAAATACAATGACCAACATCTTTGAAAGGTGTTAGAGCCGAAAGCATAAGATTACTTTCGATGAAGTTAGTTTCATATGAACTAAACAACCTTTCGACAAGGTCAATGAAATTAGGCACTAGATTACCTTTCGACCCCATCGAAAGGGGCTAAAAAATGAAAACGGCAAATTGCCGCCTTAATCCCTTTCAAAGTGGCAAAAAGGGTAATATTTTAGTGCTAATTTTTTAGTTCGTACATCTCAAGATTCTGGGAGAAATTAACCGAAGTATCCTTCTTCGCCAAACCCAATTTAAATCCAAAATTTTTTAAAATCATTAAATAAGCGGATTTAAACATGAATTATCAATTTAATTTTCAAAATCTTCAAGATTAGAATTCAAATTGTCTAAAAAGGCAGCAGTAATCACTGTTGAAACCTGCCTTCTCCGATTTTAATGCGACAACTATATATTTCAATCTATATACTATTATGTCAAATATTCTTGCAGGAATCGTCAAAAGAAGCTATTATCATATCATCAACAAGATTAAAGTTCTTAAAAAATCTATTTAGATATATATGTACAATCTCTGATATGGTGATGAAACACACACACACACAAATATACTTTTGAAAATCATGCTTTAAAATAAAGATAAAAAGTATTTTCAAAATTATACAATTTCTCAAGTTCATAATCACTAAAATAAAGAAGAGGAACAAATCAGTACAAATTCAGACATCTGAACTTTTATTTAGCCATCTGTCATCAATGACAGACGTCTGTTAATTTAATACAGACGTCTGTTATCATAGACAGACGTCTAAATTAAATAAACAGACGTCTAAATGGCTGATTTTTTGTTTCTTCTATTTTTTGACTTTTAAACTTTATTCAGACATCTGTCACTTTTCTATCAGACATCTGAACTTGACGAACTGAAGCATCTCTTCATGAAAATTCAAATTTTGAGGAGTTGTCTTCTTCACCAACAGTTGCACTCCTTCTAATAGTTGCAACTATTGAATTAAAACTATTCAACACTATAAATAGAGATGAAAATTCACTATTTCAACAACTAATTCTTTCTATCTTTTCTGATCTTATATTGTTATAATATCAAGTGATTTTCAATTCTCTACTTCCTATCTTTGCACATTCAAATCATCATATCAAGAAGATTATAGGAAGGGTGTACTACATTGACTATATTCGTGTTATTCAAAGAACACACAAGTCAAGAAACAATTTACCAAATTGTATTTGAAGTCCTATTCGGTTGCTTAGGCGGAAAAGTCCTATTCGGTTGCTTAGGCGGAAAAGTCCTGTTCGGTTGCTCAGGCGGTGTAATACCTGTTCCTCCGGGTTAAGTGAGGGTTATTCGAGAAATTCCAGAAGCAGTCTGGGACTGGACGTAGAACGAGAAGTTCGAACCAGTATAAAAATCCCTGGTGTCATTTTTATTATTGCCATTTACTATTATTTATAATTCCGCACTTGCTAGTCATAGTTTAACTATATTATCGATCCATATACACTTTCATTTGGTATCAGAGCAAGGTCATCACATAACTATAACATAGTTATCTGATATTTCTTTAAAGTATGGACAATAACACTAGCAACAGTTTTACTGAGGGACAAGCCACTACACGACCACCATTGTTTAACGGATTAAATTATAGTTATTGGTCAACTAGAATGAGAATTTTTATGCAAGCAAGTGGATTTGAAACTTGGAATATCATTCAAACTGAATATCATATTCCTACTACAGGATATGCTGCTTGGTCTAATACACAAAAACTAGATGCTACAGCAAACGCAAAAGCAATGAACATGTTATTTTGCGCATTAGACAAAAATGAATTTAATCGAGTTAGTATTTGTAAAACTGGATATGAAATTTGGAATACTCTTAAGGTTACACACGAAGGAACAAATAAAGTAAAACAAAGCAAGATCTCTATGCTTAAAAACCAATTTCAAAACTTTAGGATGAAACAAGGAGAAAGTATTAGTGAAATGTACTCTAGATTCCAGGACATTTATCACTCACTTTTAGCTTTAGAAGTCACTTTTACTGAATCTGATGTTGTATCAAAAATCCTTAACTCTTTAACTGATGAATAGGAACGAAAAGTCTTAGCTATCGAGGAAGCTAATGATATTTCAACCATAAAAACAGAAGAGTTAATAGGAAATCTAATGTCCTATGAAGTAAATTTGCAGGCAAGACGAGCACAAGCACAGGACAAGAAAACTATCGCTTTTCAAGCAGAAAAAGAAGACTCTGAATCAGAAGATGATATGGCATTTATAGCTAAGAATTTCAAAAAGTTTTTAAAATTCAAAAAGGGTAATAAATTTGGAAATAACAAGGGTTTTAATAATCCATCAAGCTCATCTCTTGAATGCTACGAATGTCACAAGAAGGGCCACATAAAGAAAGATTGTCCTGATCGGAAGAAAGAAAATAATCTCAAAAAGGACAAATATAAAAAGAAACAAGCCTTCTCAGTTACATGGGATGATACAGAATCTTCTTCGTCAGACAGTGATAATGACAGTGATTCAGAACAAGCCAATGTTTGTTTTATGGCAACAAATGATGATGTAAGTGATCTAACTTTTGACGATTTAATAGAAATAAACTCTGAATTGTTAGATAAACTTAGAATTCTAAAGAGTAAATATAAAGATGCTTTAGGAAAATTAAATAGAACTGAAATAGAAACTGACATGTTAAAAGATGAAAAGAAAATATTAGAGGAAGAGTTAGTAAAATCTCAAGAATCTTATGTTAACATAACATCTCAATTCACTGATTTAAGCAGTGAAATAGAAAGACAGAAATATGAGAATGTTAAATTAGCAAAAGAAAATTATGATTTAAACTCTAATATTAAAACACTTGATATAGAAGTATCAAATCTTAAAACAAAACTGGAAAATATTTCTAAAAATGTTTCTAAATTTAACAGTGGAAGAGAGAGTCTCTCTAAAATAATTGAGAATTCTCAAACTTGTTCAAATAAAAAGGGATTAGGATATAAAAAAACCAATACAAAAGCATTCTAAAAATAATGGTTCTTTATATACCAATTTTAAGAAAAAGGAATCTATATCTGCTCAAAAATCTTCTTCAAAAATTATTCATCCAAAATCAATTATGATTTGGGTTCCAAAAACTAATAATAATTTGATTAAGAAAAACTACATTAAATCTTTTATTATGTCTGCACATAAGAATGAAAATTTTATTTTTAAAGGGAACTCTAAACCCAACTGGGTTTGGCTTCCTAAGATTTAACCCTTTGGACCCTAACGGAGGAAGTGGGTACCAACAGAATTTAAATATTTTTTGCAGGTACCGATTAAGAAAAGAGGAAAATAGATTCTAGATAGTGGTTGCTCAAAACACATGACAGGCGACAAAAATATGTTAACAAACATTATCTACTCAGATGGAGGATCTGTCAATTTTGGAGATAACTCCAAAGGTTACATCATCGACAAAGGCGATATGAGCAATGACGGTACATCTAATTTACCTCTTATTACAATTGTTTTATTGTTAAAAATCTAAAACACAACTTACTAAGTATTAGTCAATTATGTGATAAAGATTTTAACATAGTATTTTCTGAAAATAAATGCAATATTTTTAATCATAACAAAAATATTATTTTCGAAAGAATAAGAGATCGTAATATTTATATTTTGAATATAAAAATAAATCATAACACAAATATGTGTTTAATAGCCAAAGAAAATGATCCTTGGCTATGTCATAAGAGATTTTGTCACATTAATTTCAAAAACTAGTAATAAATTATCCAAAAATTGATTTAGTAAAAGGTTTGCCTAAAATAAATTTTAAGATAAATAGCATTTGTGATTTTGCCTACTAGGAATCAAAGGTTGATTAAACACTTGATTATACACTAAAATTTATGGTCAAATACATTTTTATTTAAAAAATTAACCACATTGATTTTTTTTAAAACCAAAAATAACATGTGGTTTACATTAAATATACTTCATATTCCTCTGGTTTCCCTAAAAACATTCTAAGATTATTCATGGCTTACATTTTCTAATTACTATCAACCATCCATTCTTTCGTATATTATGGTAAAAGTATCAAATATATATAGTCTTTCGACTTTTGGCTTTCAAAGACATCTTACATTTTCAATCCCTTTCAAATCTTAAACAATGGAATTCCTTCTTGCTATATTTCTTGTCATCATGGCTGGGTCACATTCCGGAGACTATTCAAATTCAGAGTATTCTCCACCAACTACATCTTCCTCCGAATTTGACACTCCTACTCCATCAAATGAACCCCGTCATAATAATGGAAAAGAACTTTCTGGACATACACCTAACCGGAAGAAAGCCAAGAAATGTCTTGACCTCTCACCACGAACTAAGGAGAAGATTTATAATATTCATCACGATCAACAAAATATTATCAATCTACAAAGGGATATGTACTATGAGCAACGGATTAACTCTAGAAAACTTAGCTTACTAGAGTCCATTGCAATAAAATTCTGTGGAAAAGATATCCCAAGAGATATTGTTGCTGAACCTATTTTATACTCTCAACCAACATCATCGGGTTGGAATTCTTGGCAACAAAGCTCTCAACAACCACTTATTTCCCCAAATTCGTGGGATCGTCAACCTCAATGGTCTCCCATTTATCAGTCTACTGAACAAAATCAACACGAATCATCCAAAGGGAAGTCTCCGAAGTCTCCAAAAACTCCAAAGACTCCTAAATAGATAATATATATGTCTGTATGTTTGATTTGTTTATTTATACTTGTTTTCTGTTCTTATCAATATAAATAAATAAACTATTAAAATTTTTTTTAGGCCTAAGCATAAAGAAATTTTTTTATCAGACAGACAGACGTTTATATTTTTCAACAGACGTCTGTAAAAACAACTACTTTTACTATTTCAGCCACATAGACGTCTGAATCATTTTTCATAGACGTCTAAATCTAACTATACGTTTGCAGCCTACAATTAGCCGTCTGTTTAAAAATAACAGACGTTTGTTATTCATTATAGACGTCTAAACATAAACTTATCAGACGTCTGAATTTAGTGCAAAATGTTTTTAATCTCTGTTTCATTTTAAACCTTCTGAGCCGTCTGTCAATTATTTTTAGACGTCTGTCATACGTCTTAGACGTCTGTCATAAATATTTAGACGTCTATTCTTCTTGTCTTTGACTTTATTCTACAGAATCTCAGACGTCTGTTTATTTTTCAGACGTCCGATACCCTGTTAAGAAGAAATCTATAAAAATCATTCCAACGGTTTATTTTCTTCTTCTCGTCTTTTTGTCTCTCAAACTCAAAACCCTAGCTTTTACAAATTAATCATATGGCGCCCAAATCTAAGAAACAAAAAGGAGATTCATCTCAACAACCTCCTCACATTCTTCCTTCGGAAGATCAAATTAAAGCTTGGTTATACCACGAACCTCGAAGCATGGCTCGTTGCAAGCATTTATGTTCTCTTCAATCATTTCATGGTATTTTTCATAACCTTGATCATTTTCCTTCCTACAAACTTAGGCTCTATACTGATAGATCTCAAATTACAAGCCTTATTGATTTCAAAGATAATCAAGTCAACATTTGTAGACTTAGTGTTTTATTATTTCTAGCAAATGTTAACAATCCAAAAATTAGACTTCATCGAGAAAAAGGAACGCTTTGGACAAGCGTTTTTGGAAACATTCTGCAAATAACTCCTTCTGACATTGGACGAATTTTAAAATGTAGCTCGGAAGGAGTCGACATAGATGACTTTAAGTTAGAAGGAGAGGAACTTAAACAAATAGAATATTATCTTTTTGAACCTGAAAAATTGTAATACCCCAAGATTTTGAGGAATATTCTTTTAAATAAATGATTAAAATTCTGGGGGGAAAAATCAGAATTATTATATAGGTGGGATTTTCAGTGGTGCAAGGTTGTGTGCATGTGTGCACGTGCACACTAGTTATGGCACTAAGAGAAAATCCAGAATTCCTGAATAATAAAACAAGGAAGGAAAACATTTAGATAAAATGTTTTAAATAAAGAAAATATAGACCTAGACATGAGTATTAAAAATTCCTGAGGATGTGTGTATATATATATATATATCTATATATATGCCTATGTAAGACTTGTCTGAAAATTAAGGCAGAAGAAAACATTGATTTATAATGAATAAGTGAAATTTTAAATAGGTGTAGAAATGCACATAAGTATGCACATGTTTTCTGCAAATAAATGGTTAAAAATTAAATTAACACCCATAGTTGTATAAATGTGTATATATATATATATATCCAGATATTATTTGAGCAGAAAATTAATAAAGGAATCACTAAAACAGTAAGAACCAAAGTGCAAGAAAGCAAATGTGCATAGGCAGAAAATAGAAAGTCACACCATTATCATGTTTGAGGTAAGTATAATAAAAATACTTAAAGTTATCACTTTCTGAAAAGAAAGGAAAATAGGCACAATTTAGTCTTGTTTTAAAATATTGACCGGGACATTAAGGGTTAGGAGGGAGGGAATATGCAATGCCAAATGCATGATTCTGGTCTGGGCTAAAATAGGGATTTTGCATCACCCAAAACCCTAGACAGAACCCTTATTTAAACCAAGAGTCCAATCAGAAAACTGCTCTCTCACTAATTAATTAACCTAAGGAAGAAGAGGAAGATAAGGCTAAAGATTTGAGGGGTTTTCTGGTTTAAGCTTGTGTAAGCATTTAGGTGAGTATCCTCACTCATATACATGGCATTAAGACCTGGGATTAGGCAGCCAAGCTTTATATGTTATATTTTGCATGTTTTGATTTACAAACTATGTTGGCTACTGATGGTTTCATGAATGTTTGATGAAATATGATCTGCTATGCTGGATGTATAACTTTGTTGTTCTATTTTCATCTCTGTATATTATACCAAAACCTTAAGGAACATATATCAGAGTATTTGTAACTAGTTTGAATAATGGCTTAAGACAAAGAATGAAAAGATAAAGAAAACTATGAGCTGCATATACATTGGTATGGTGCTGAGGCTTGAAATAATTGGTTAAGGGTGCAATGGAGTCTTTCTCTATAAGTGCTGAGCCCTAAACTAAACAGAAATTTACAAGCCTAAAAACTATGTTTAAACAAGATTGAAAATCTGGCTAAATATAGTTGCTTGCAAAAATCAAAATAAACTCAATAGAGCCATGCATTTATTCTCAGATACAAACATTCTGGTATATGCTTGAATAGGGTGTGTATATGCTAAATAATGTGAGATGGAATGACTGGGGTGTTATACCTCTAGAAAGTAACCTTTAACTTGCTTGCAATATTATGTCTGCAAGGTAACTAGTATGCTTCATGAGTACAGGTGGTATGTACACCTAGCTATCATTGATAGAATGAACATAAATACACTTAGTAATATAACTAAGGACTTTGTGCCAAGAAGGCTGCTGGAATGCTTGTCCTATTTGAAGTAGACAAGTTGGCACATGGCTTGTTTAAGTCCTGAGATCTTTGTGCCATAATGTTAATTAGTTCATGGCAATGTGTCCCTTTGATTCCTTATAGCAGATGAGGCCAGGAATTTATAAGAAAAAGAAAAGGCAACCTAATAGTTCCAGATAAAAGTTGTTTTATTGCATATGTTTGCTCTTATGTATTGTACATAAAAATACTTGTCAAGTATGCAAAGTATATTTATGCTGTATCCTTAGCTTAATATCATGGATATGTTAGAAATACTCACACCAGATCATGGATCTGACCCTTATTGCTCATGGCACATGGGGGTGTCTCATTTATAATGGGGCAGCCACTAATGCTTTTGCAGGTTGTGATGGAGCTAAGTAAGCAAGATTAAAATGATATGGGATAGAGGATGCTAAGATAATTAGAAATAAAAGCTAGAATGTGTTAATTCATGCATGTATTCCCTGATTGATATGGCTATCTAAATGTATTAAGTAGGAAGAACTTGTAAGAGACATGTGCTATGTTGTTTCTGGTTATTTCTGATTTGATATGAACTAAGAATATTGATGTTGAACTGATTTGAAAACCTATTTGCTAAAGTTGCTTTGATTTAGAGGAAAAACCTGGATTTTATAAGCATAATCATTTTATGTTGATTTCAATTAATCCTGAGTTCTTTTAAAAAGAATGTAGATATACAGAAAATTATATTGGGAATACCCAGAAAAGAATTAAACTGCTATATCTTCAATTTATGATATTGACATAAGTCCAAATGCAAGAAAAAGTGTTTATACCCTGAAGATGTATTTTTAAAAGAGAAGTATGATTAGGAAGAATGATATATATCTGATCACAAAATGTCTGATTCATACAAATATATATACATGCTTTTGGAAAGAAAAGGTATCAATGTTTTTGTATAATCTGGGTTGTAAAAATGCAAACAAAAAGAATGGCCAGAGTAACCACATGGTTAGGCCATAGGTCAGGCCTAATGTTTCACTTCAGATCAATGAAGCAAGGGAACATTTGAGCTCAGTTTTCTGGAAAATGATCAAAGACACTGACATGTACATGTATATCTGTGTACATGTAGATATTGGGCAAAATATAGATGTAAATTCTTAAAACAGTTGAAAGAATGGGTTTTAAAAATAGTTATGCAAGAAGAATTGTTTTGTATGTTAGGTTATAGGCAAAAATTAAATATATATGTACAATTATAGGTAGGTATCAGATTTCAGCTATACAGAAAAAAAAAGGAAAAACAAAAATTGTGTTTGAACCGACCAGCATAGTACTCGAACTAGTGACCTTGCATGAATAAGTTAGGCGCGTTTCCATTACGCCTAGATGTTGCTTGTGTTCACTTAGGATCCACTTTCTTTTAACCTGAGTTTGATAATATTCAGACTTTAAGACAATCATCTATATTATGAGCTTGCTTTCCACTGATTATTGCTTGGTTATTTCTTAATTATAATAACAGTCTAAGGTACATATTTCCAGTGGAAAACTATAGTCAAAAATCAGGATACATTAAGTTTTAATTTAAAAGGAAATTTATCACATTTTTGCAAATTTAATAAGGATTTCTAGTTATTATCATGCTCTGATTCAAGTAGAATATAACATAGATATCTTCATATATGTATGTTAAAATTGACTTAGAATTAAAACAATATTTCTATATTGTGAAAGATCCTGGATATATTTTTGTTTATTAAAGAAAGAAAATGACCCTGGGATATATATATTTGTAATAGATGATATATCTATATATCATCTCTATTGCAAAAAAAAAATCACCAATAAATAAGTGTGTAAATAGGAGGGTCATTTCATTTGGTATCAGAGCTATGTTTTAATTAACATAGCAAAATGTTTGTATGCTTATGTTTATACTAGGTTTGTTTGTATATTTGACTGCTTATAAGTATTCCCTGAATGTATGTATGTGTGTGCATGTGGCATACACAATGATTAAATAGGAAAGATACAATCAATTTAAAATTAAAGCTAAGTGTTATAAACTAATAAGATGAAATACATATACTTTTAGAAATATGGTAGGAAGAGGGTCTCATCATCAAGGAGGATCTAGCACACCACAAATGCTTGACATGCAGGAATTTGTGAGAGTTTTGAGAGATGGAATTGGGCACAGACCTGAGAACCCACATGAGGAGCTCTCCAAGTTAGTGAAGACTTATACCAACTTGGGAGGCAAGAGCTTTGAAGGAACTGAAAGTGTAATGGAGATTCAAGCATGGCTGAGGACATTAGAGAGGATCTTCACTGATATGCAACTAGATGACCAAAGGAAGAGGCAAGTGGCCTCAAGGCAATTAAAAGGTGCAGCTTTGAGTTGGTGGGAGGTGATCATAGCTGGCCGGAATGAAAATGATATTAATTGGAATCAATTTAAGGAGATGTTAGAGGCAAGGTTTGTTCCAGCCTCAGCAAAAACCACTTTACTTGAGGAGTTCATCAAGCTTAGACAGGGGACTATGAATGTCACAGAATACACCCAGAAGTTTGAGGGATTGTCAACCTATGGGGCAATGTTAGTGGCTGATGAAGCATCCAAAAATGATAGATACATCAAGGGATTGAACCCAGGGCTTAGCAGGGCTATACTACCTTATGCTGACAGAACTTTTGATCAAGTGATAGATTTGGCTCTGAAGATTGAGCAGCATGACAAGGAAAGAGATAAGTTCAGGAACTTCAAAAACAATAGTAACAAGAAGAACAAAGGGAAGTACCATCCTTATGATAAGAAGAAAGGAGAGGCAGATGGTAAGAAGGCAGTAGATGCAAAGCCCAATGAAGCCAAAAGAAAAATAGTTTGCAACCATTGTGGGAAAGAAGGCCATATTAAGCCAAGATGCCCAGAGCTTAAAGGGGGAGCTTTCAAATGCTATCTATGTGGGAAGGAAGGGCATATGAAAAGAAATTGCCCAGAAAACAAGCAACAAGGGAAAGTGGCAAACCTGGAAGGTAGGGGCAAGGCCATAATTGAGGCTAATGCTGAAAACCATGGTCAAGTGGAAGGTACACTATTTATTTGTACCATACCTTTAGCTGTAATATATGATACCGGGGCAACCCACTCACTCATTTCCCATGAAATAGTTAAAAGGTTGAAAATGAACTGCAATTTGGCTGAAATACCTCTGTTAATACAAAGCCCTTTAGGAAGTTCTAGTGTATTAGATATGATCTGTGTGGATGTGAATTTGAACATAGGAGGAAACACATTTGTTTCCAATTTGTATGTTCTAAATTTCCCAAATATAGGAGTTATATTAGGGGCAGATTGGCTAAGACAATTCAAAGCCATAATTGACCTAGATGCATCCACCATTTCACTACAAAATTCTAAAGGCCAAAGGGTTACAATTCTATGTGAACCTATCAAAGAAAACAGTCTAAATCATTTAATTGAATTAGAAAATAATCCCAAGGAAATAGCTATTAATGAAATCCCCATAGTTAAAGAATACTTGGATGTATTTGGGGAAGTAAAAGGTGTCTCACACCATAGACCTGTTGAATTCCAGATTAACCTTATGCCTGGGGCTAGCCCAGTTATTAAAAAGCCTACAAGGATGGGGCCAAGTGAATTAAAGGAGCTAAAGAACCAGCTGGAAGAATTAGAAGCCAAGGGGTTTGTAAGGCCAAGTAATTCATGCTGGGGTGCTCCTGTAGTATTTGTTAAAAAGCATGATGGTACTTTAAGAATGTGTATAGATTACAGAGAATTAAACAAAGTAACCATCAAAAACAAATACCCATTACCCAGGATAGATGATCTCTTTGATCAACTCAGTGGAGCTAAAGTGTTTTCTAGGCTAGACTTGGCATCTGGGTTTCATCAGATGAAGGTTGAGGAATCAAGTGTTAAATATACAGCATTCAACACAAGATATGGATTGTATGAGTTTCTGGTTATGCCATTTGGGCTAACAAATGCCCCTTCTTACTTTGTAGACCTAATGAATAGGATATTCAGAGACTACTTAGACAAGTTTGTTCTGATTTTTATAGATGATATTCTAATCTACTCTAAAACAATAGAGGAACATGAGAACCACTTACATTTGGTCTTATCTAGATTAAGAGAAAAAGATTTGAAAGCAAAATTCTCCAAGTGTGTGTTCTGGCAAGAGGAAGTACACTTTCTTGGACATGTTGTCTCTGCTAGGGGAATTTCTGTAAACCCCAATAAGATAGTAGCAATCCAAGCATGGAAGAAGCCTAACAATGTTAGTGAAGTTAGGTCATTCATGGGGATGGCAGGATACTATAGGAGGTTCATACAAGGATTTTCTAAAATAGTAATGCCACTCACTAACCTGACTAGGAAGAACCAAAAGTTTATATGGACTGATAAGTGTGAACAAGCTTTCACCCAGATCAAGGAGGCTTTGGTAAAATCACCAGTGTTGAGAGTACCAGAAGGCAATGAGGGATTGGTTGTATATACAGATGCATGTGGGTCAGGGCTAGGGGCTGTGTTGATGCAGCAAGATCAGGTCATAGCCTATGCATCTAGACAACTAAAACCCCATGAAACTAGATATGCAACTCATGATCTTGAGTTGGCAGCAGTAGTATATGCCTTAAAGCTCTGGAGGCATTATTTATTGGGTGCAAAGTTCATTTTATACACTGATCACAAGGCCTTAAAGTATCTCTTTTCACAAAAAGATTTAAATATGAGACAACACAGATGGGTTGAATTTCTTGCTGCTTATGACTTAGATATACTTTATACACCAGGCAAGGCTAATAAAGTGGCAGATGCATTGAGTAGGCAGCATGCAAAAATGGCCATGTTAATGATGGAGGAGTTTAGAGATTTGACCATGCTCACTGATTTGGAAATAGATGAGAGCAGTGGGATGAGTATGGAAATAATTGAGGAAGAAAGGAGTAAAGGAAGGTTAAGTTTAATTACTTTACAATCAAATTTGGCCTTGAAGGTGGCAAAAATGCAAGAAGAAGATCAAGACTTAGCAGAAAAGAAGTCTCTCCTATTAAAGAAGGAGGAAGTGAAGGATTATCACATAGATGTAAAAGGATACTTAAGGTACAAGGGAAGGATATGTGTCCCAAACATCATAGAATTGAAAGAAGAAATCCTTAATGAGTACCATAGGAGCAAATATTCCATACATCCAAGCAGCACCAAGATGTACCAAAACTTAAAAAGGGACTATTGGTGGAAGGGAATGAAGTCTGATGTAGCCAGATATGTTGCTAAGTGCATGGTTTGTCAACAAATAAAAGCTGAGACCCAAAGACCTTCAGGGTTGTTGCAGCCACTTAGCATACCACAGTGGAAGTGGGAAGACATATCTATGGATTTCATAGATGGTCTTCCTAGATCCAAGAGGGGAAATACAAGTATTTGGGTGATTGTAGATAGGCTGACTAAAGTAGACCACTTCATACCAGTGAAAGCAGACAGAAATGCACCTAGGTTAGCCCAAACTTTTATGAGAGAAGTGGTAAAACTGCATGGTGTTCCTAAAACTATAGTGAGTGATAGGGATACAATCTTCACTTCAAGATTCTGGAAGAGCTTCCAAGAAGCTATGGGGAGTGAATTGTGCCTAAGCACTGCTTATCACCCCCAATCAGATGGGCAAACAGAAGTGGTAAATAAGATTTTAGAGGATTTGCTTAGAGCATGTGTGTTAGACTTTGGAGGAAATTGGGAGGACCACCTCCATTTGGCTGAGTTCACATACAATAATAGCCACCAAAGTACAATTGGAATGGCACCCTTTGAAGCCCTATATGGGAAGCCATGTCTATCACCTATGTGTTGGGCTGAGGCAGGAGAGAAAGCTATCCTAGGGCCAGAATATGTCAAAGACATCACAGAGAAAATAGAACTGGTGAGAAAGAGGATGGCAGTAGCTCAAGATAGGCAAAAGAAGTATGCTGATGCAAAGAGGAAGTCAGTGGAATTCAAAGTAGGTGATTATGTCTTCATTAAGGTTTCACCAATGAAGAAAGTCTTGAGATTTGGCAAGCAGGGGAAACTCAGACCCAGATATGTTGGACCATACAAGATTTTGGAGAGGATAGGCTCACTAGCCTATAAGCTGGAGCTTCCAGAGAAGATGAGTGCAATGCACAATGTGTTTCATGTGTCACAACTAAGGAGATGGGTACATGACAAGGAGGAAATCTTAGAAAAGCCTACTGAAGTTCAGATTAATCCAGATCTAATCTATGAGAAAGAACCAGTGGGAATTGTGGCAAGGGAAGAAAAGAAATTGAGAAACAAGACATTGAAGCTTGTAAAAATTCAATGGAGTATAGATCCTAGTGATTGTACTTGGGAGCTAGAGGATAAAATCAGGATGGATTACCCCAGGCTCTTTGCAAATTGGAAAGGTAAATTCTTAGATTACTAAGAAAGTTTGATATGTATGATAGACAGTGACTATTTGAATTGCTCATGCATATTTGAATAATTTTCCTAAGAAAGCAGGAGTACTCAAAGAATATGTTGCAAATTGTGAGGGCACAATTCCTAAAAGAAGGGGTGATTGTAATACCCCAAGATTTTGAGGAATATTCTTTTAAATAAATGATTAAAATTCTGGGGGGAAAAATCAGAATTATTATATAGGTGGGATTTTCAGTGGTGCAAGGTTGTGTGCATGTGTGCACGTGCACACTAGTTATGGCACTAAGAGAAAATCCAGAATTCCTGAATAATAAAACAAGGAAGGAAAACATTTAGATAAAATGTTTTAAATAAAGAAAATATAGACCTAGACATGAGTATTAAAAATTCCTGAGGATGTGTGTATATATATATATCTATATATATGCCTATGTAAGACTTGTCTGAAAATTAAGGCAGAAGAAAACATTGATTTATAATGAATAAGTGAAATTTTAAATAGGTGTAGAAATGCACATAAGTATGCACATGTTTTCTGCAAATAAATGGTTAAAAATTAAATTAACACCCATAGTTGTATAAATGTATATATATATATATATCCAGATATTATTTGACCAGAAAATTAATAAAGGAATCACTAAAACAGTAAGAACCAAAGTGCAAGAAAGCAAATGTGCATAAGCAGAAAATAGAAAGTCACACCATTATCATGTTTGAGGTAAGTATAATAAAAATACTTAAAGTTATCACTTTCTGAAAAGAAAGGAAAATAGGCACAATTTAGTCTTGTTTTAAAATATTGACCGGGACATTAAGGGTTAGGAGGGAGGGAATATGCAATGCCAAATGCATGATTCTGGTCTGGGCTAAAATAGGGATTTTGCATCACCCAAAACCCTAGACAGAACCCTTATTTAAACCAAGAGTCCAATCAGAAAACTGCTCTCTCACTAATTAATTAACCTAAGGAAGAAGAGGAAGATAAGGCTAAAGATTTGAGGGGTTTTCTGGTTTAAGCTTGTGTAAGCATTTAGGTGAGTATCCTCACTCATATACATGGCATTAAGACCTGGGATTAGGCAGCCAAGCTTTATATGTTATATTTTGCATGTTTTGATTTACAAACTATGTTGGCTACTGATGGTTTCATGAATGTTTGATGAAATATGATCTGCTATGCTGGATGTATAACTTTGTTGTTCTATTTTCATCTCTGTATATTATACCAAAACCTTAAGGAACATATATCAGAGTATTTGTAACTAGTTTGAATAATGGCTTAAGACAAAGAATGAAAAGATAAAGAAAACTATGAGCTGCATATACATTGGTATGGTGCTGAGGCTTGAAATAATTGGTTAAGGGTGCAATGGAGTCTTTCTCTATAAGTGCTGAGCCCTAAACTAAACAGAAATTTACAAGCCTAAAAACTATGTTTAAACAAGATTGAAAATCTGGCTAAATATAGTTGCTTGCAAAAATCAAAATAAACTCAATAGAGCCATGCATTTATTCTCAGATACAAACATTCTGGTATATGCTTGAATAGGGTGTGTATATGCTAAATAATGTGAGATGGAATGACTGGGGTGTTATACCTCTAGAAAGTAACCTTCAACTTGCTTGCAATATTATGTCTGCAAGGTAACTAGTATGCTTCATGAGTACAGGTGGTATGTACACCTAGCTATCATTGATAGAATGAACATAAATACACTTAGTGATATAACTAAGGACTTTGTGCCAAGAAGGCTGCTGGAATGCTTGTCCTATTTGAAGTAGACAAGTTGGCACATGGCTTGTTTAAGTCCTGAGATCTTTGTGCCATAATGTTAATTAGTTCATGGCAATGTGTCCCTTTGATTCCTTATAGCAGATGAGGCCAGGAATTTATAAGAAAAAGAAAAGGCAACCTAATAGTTCCAGATAAAAGTTGTTTTATTGCATATGTTTGCTCTTATGTATTGTACATAAAAATACTTGTCAAGTATGCAAAGTATATTTATGCTGTATCCTTAGCTTAATATCATGGATATGTTAGAAATACTCACACCAGATCATGGATCTGACCCTTATTGCTCATGGCACATGGGGGTGTCTCATTTATAATGGGGCAGCCACTAATGCTTTTGCAGGTTGTGATGGAGCTAAGTAAGCAAGATTAAAATGATATGGGATAGAGGATGCTAAGATAATTAGAAATAAAAGCTAGAATGTGTTAATTCATGCATGTATTCCCTGATTGATATGGCTATCTAAATGTATTAAGTAGGAAGAACTTGTAAGAGACATGTGCTATGTTGTTTCTGGTTATTTCTGATTTGATATGAACTAAGAATATTGATGTTGAACTGATTTGAAAACCTATTTGCTAAAGTTGCTTTGATTTAGAGGAAAAACCTGGATTTTATAAGCATAATCATTTTATGTTGATTTCAATTAATCCTGAGTTCTTTTAAAAAGAATGTAGATATACAGAAAATTATATTGGGAATACCCAGAAAAGAATTAAACTGCTATATCTTCAATTTATGATATTGACATAAGTCCAAATGCAAGAAAAAGTGTTTATACCCTGAAGATGTATTTTTAAAAGAGAAGTATGATTAGGAAGAATGATATATATCTGATCACAAAATGTCTGATTCATACAAATATATATACATGCTTTTGGAAAGAAAAGGTATCAATGTTTTTGTATAATCTGGGTTGTAAAAATGCAAACAAAAAGAATGGCCAGAGTAACCACATGGTTAGGCCATAGGTCAGGCCTAATGTTTCACTTCAGATCAATGAAGCAAGGGAACATTTGAGCTCAGTTTTCTGGAAAATGATCAAAGACACTGACATGTACATGTATATCTGTGTACATGTAGATATTGGGCAAAATATAGATGTAAATTCTTAAAACAGTTGAAAGAATGGGTTTTAAAAATAGTTATGCAAGAAGAATTGTTTTGTATGTTAGGTTATAGGCAAAAATTAAATATATATGTACAATTATAGGTAGGTATCAGATTTCAGCTATACAGAAAAAAAAAAGGAAAAACAAAAATTGTGTTTGAACCGACCAGCATAGTACTCGAACTAGTGACCTTGCATGAATAAGTTAGGCGCGTTTCCATTACGCCTAGATGTTGCTTGTGTTCACTTAGGATCCACTTTCTTTTAACCTGAGTTTGATAATATTCAGACTTTAAGACAATCATCTATATTATGAGCTTGCTTTCCACTGATTATTGCTTGGTTATTTCTTAATTATAATAACAGTCTAAGGTACATATTTCCAGTGGAAAACTATAGTCAAAAATCAGGATACATTAAGTTTTAATTTAAAAGGGAATTTATCACATTTTTGCAAATTTAATAAGGATTTCTACTTATTATCATGCTCTGATTCAAGTAGAATATAACATAGATATCTTCATATATGTATGTTAAAAATGACTTAGAATTAAAACAATATTTCTATATTGTGAAAGATCCTGGATATATTTTTGTTTATTAAAGAAAGAAAATGACCCTGGGATATATATATTTGTAATAGATGATATATCTATATATCATCTCTAAAAAAAAAAAAATCACCAATAAATAAGTGTGTAAATAGGAGGGTCATTTCAAAAATCCACAGATAGATCAAATCATCTTCGTCCTCGACCTCGACTATTGCTTAGAATGCTAATAAAAACAATTTTTCCCCGGCAAGGAAGCCATGAGGTCATTTACGATGATGAAGATAAGGCACTTCAATCAATTCTATCCAATACTCAAATCAATTGGGCTCAATACTTTTATGATGCTTTTCGCACTTATCATGACTCCAAGAAACGCTCAATTATCTATGCTCCCTATATTACTCGAATTCTATCTGCCTTCTCTATTCAAAGTCCGTCAATTGAATTTGAAAAAATCAAGGTATCCAACATTCGCTTCTTCAGTTTAATGGGATTACCATAATCTCCTCCGACATTTCCAACATTTAATGATTATAAAGCGGAACAACTTGCTTTACAAAAAGAAAAAGGAAAAGCAAAAGTAAGTAGTTCCGGACATAATGGAGATGAAGGCGATACTGAACAAGAAAAGGATGATGAAGAAAGGGAAGATGAAGAAGAAGATGAAGATGAAGCTTTTGAGCAAGCTTTTATCCAAAGCCCAAATTCGGAAAATTTCGAGATAGAACTAATTTCTGGTACTTCTCGCTCGTATACTAAAAATGAAAAGCTCAAATCCGACATCACTATTTCTAAAAATCAAAAGAAAATTTCTCAACAAATAGCACAAGGCTTTTCTTCCATCAATTATAGATTCGATTACTTAGATGCCAAAGTCGAAGAGAATGCACGAGAATTGAAAAATATCAAGACAATTCTTCGTCAATTATGGAAAAAGTCTCATGGATCCTCTCCTCCTTCTTCTCCAACTTGGGGAGAATGGTGAATGAAGATGGTTTTCTTTTGGTTTCTCTTTTGGTTCAAACAATGTCTTCTCTCATAAAAATTTTTTTGGTTAAAACAATGTCTTCTCTCATAAAATCTTTTGGTTCAAACAATGGTGAATGATAAGATTGTATAATTTTATCTGTCTTTCTTAATCAACTATGTTAGGTAAACAAATGATGTATCCTAAACATTGATTTGTTATTATCTTGCTTGGTTTGTTTACATCTCTTAATTAGTGTGTTATTCACAGTTTTGTTACTTCTTTTTATCCATAACACCCCCAACAACTCTTTTTGTTAATGACAAAGGGGGAGAAATAATTATATTTCTGCTATATAATATGGTCATATTGACAGGGGGAGCAAAAGGTATGATTATACTAATCGATGAATTATATAGTTGTCATCATCAAAAAGGGGGAGAATGTTGAAACCTGCCTTCTCCGATTTTAATGCGACAACAATATATTTCAATCTATATACTATTATGTCAAATATTCTTGCAGGAATCGTCAAAAGAAGCTATTATCATATCATCAACAAGATTAAAGTTCTTAAAAAATCTATTTAGATATATATGTACAATCTCTGATATGGTGATGAAACACACACACACACAAATATACTTTTGAAAATCATGCTTTAAAATAAAGATAAAAAGTATTTTCAAAATTATACAATTTCTCAAGTTCATAATCACTAAAATAAAGAAGAGGAACAAATCAGTACAAATTCAGACATCTGAACTTTTATTTAGCCATCTGTCATCAATGACAGACGTCTGTTAATTTAATACAGACGTCTGTTATCATAGACAGACGTCTAAATTAAATAAACAGACGTCTAAATGGCTGATTTTTTGTTTCTTCTATTTTTTGACTTTTAAACTTTATTCAGACATCTGTCACTTTTCTATCAGACATCTGAACTTGACGAACTGAAGCATCTCTTCATGAAAATTCAAATTTTGAGGAGTTGTCTTCTTCACCAACAGTTGCACTCCTTCTAATAGTTGCAACTATTGAATTAAAACTATTCAACACTATAAATAGAGATGAAAATTCACTATTTCAACAACTAATTCTTTCTATCTTTTCTGATCTTATATTGTTATAATATCAAGTGATTTTCAATTCTCTACTTCCTATCTTTGCACATTCAAATCATCATATCAAGAAGATTATAGGAAGGGTGTACTACATTGACTATATTCGTGTTATTCAAAGAACACACAAGTCAAGAAACAATTTACCAAATTGTATTTGAAGTCCTATTCGGTTGCTTAGGCGGAAAAGTCCTATTCGGTTGCTTAGGCGGAAAAGTCCTGTTCGGTTGCTCAGGCGGTGTAATACCTGTTCCTCCGGGTTAAGTGAGGGTTATTCGAGAAATTCCAGAAGCAGTCTGGGACTGGACGTAGAACGAGAAGTTCGAACCAGTATAAAAATCCCTGGTGTCATTTTTATTATTGCCATTTACTATTATTTATAATTCCGCACTTGCTAGTCGTAGTTTAACTATATTATCGATCCATATACACTTTCAATCACAAAATCTGGAATTGGGTTCAAAACGAAAATTAACAAGAAATAACTCTGATCGATTTATGAGATTGAATCGTGGAATGCTCTCAGGAGGATTGAAATTTAATACGTAAGCAGTTTCATGAAAACCAAAAAAAAATTTGAAATCCTGGCTGTAAGATTTGAAAATGAAATGTACCGTGGAATAAAAAGGCAAAAAGAAGTAAATCGAATCAAGAATACTTTCAACAAAGTTAAAACTCGAACAGTTTTCAGTAAATTAAAACCAAATTCAAAATCCCAATTGTGAAATTTGAGAAGTTGAAATCCACTGCAAAATAAAAGAAAGAGAGAGAGAAATTTCAGAAGCGAAATAAATAAAACTTACTTCGATCTATATTTTTGATGAAGGAAAATGAGAATTATCTGGAGATTTGAAGCTTTTGATTTCTCTCGACGTCAATCTCGTTTGCAGGTAAGTGATAGGGAAGAAGATGTAATTTATAAGGAAAGTCAGCAAGAACAGCAAGCCATTCGATCAGATTTAACTGAATAGTCCAGATTTACGTGGGAATGCCAAAAGGCGGGAAGATTCTAGGTTTCGACATGATTGACTTGGAAAGTCAAGAGCATCCCTTCGCAAAGGGAAGGGGCAAATATTACTGCCCAAAATTCCTTTCGACCTTGTCGAAATCACTACGGACAGAAGACAAAGAAAAATAAGAGGAAGAAGCTTCAGCAATTCCTTTCAAAGGAGTCAAAGGGATGCTATAGCTAAAGTATATAAGTTTTACAACATTTCGAAGGGTTCAAAAGGATGCTGCAACCAAAGTCCAGAAGATTCTCAACCTTTCGAAGGTGTTGAAAGGATCGAAAGCACTCCTCTACTTCAGTGTCCACCTTCCAAAGCAGATGATTCCACATGCTTGATAACCTTTCGAATGAGTTAAAGCAACACCTTTCGAAGACAAATAAGGAGAACTCTTCATATACGCGCCAAACCTTTCGAAATCAAAGGTTTCGCCTTCACTCAAACCACTCAGAAACATGCATTGGCCAGAGCAACCCTTTCGAAAGCCAAACCAAGCCTTTCGAACCGGTCAAAGGTTAGTACGAATATTTTGCAGAAAATAGGAAGTTGAGAATGGGAAATTGAAAACACAATGCGACAGTATGGTAATGAAAAAGCAAACAGAACTGTGCAATATATTAATGTAGTAGGTGAAACATTAAACAGTCAGTAATTCGAAAAAGAGCACAGAGCGTGGTAATGACATGGGTATGTTAAAATATTAAAAAGGTTTGCATGTAAATAACTGCCATAAGGAAGAACCGAGTACAAATGGCGTAGTCTATAATTCAACTTCAGTCTTGGCAACCGTAATCTGCTTTCATCGGGCTGAATAGCTGGAATATAATCGAAACGGCTAAATGGTGAATGGAATGATCAAATCAACCAACGTTACCACCTTTTCATACGTTCTCCATTTAGTTGGGCACCTTACGGGTCTTTAACATGAATGTCTGAAAGAATATAGGTAAGGTGATTAATGATTATATTGTTGAGGAGTTTGTTGCTGGGAGTAGATAAAAATTGAACCTGAAAAGACCAATAAGTTACATAACTTGCACAGGCAGAACAACTTCAGTGCACAGTCATGCCCACTCTATCCATTTGCATGTGAGTATATTGTTTTTTGGTAGTTACGTATGTTTGACGAACATATAGTACAATTGCAGTCAGTGATAAAAGTGCGAATAAATGCATGAGGCCTAAAACAGTTCAAGTTGACTGCTGTTAGTTCAGGTAGCTTTTTTGTACAGGTGGAGTGAGTGTAGCGTATACAGTGTGAGGAGGAAAATCATATTCATGAAGTAGTTGAGGAGGTAAGTGGAATTAATTTGAAGGCGGCATCAAGGGGAAAAAACAATATGTTTGAACTGTTCATTCGGAAGGACGTATGTGCCAGTTTGGGACGCAAAATTTTAAAAGGAAGTACACTTTATGAAACAGTGATTAACCAAAATTTATTGTTCCAAGCAAGTAAATAAAGTGGTAACCTCAGAAATTGAAAAAGTGTTGGTTATACTGTCTTAACTTATTGTGCAGAATAGTGGGTAAATAATGCAAATAAAGTATCAGTGTATTGGGTGCAGGTGTGGTAGTTAAATGGATCCATACCATGATCTTTTCAGGGGCCTAGAAGACATTTTGTTCATCTTTATGCATTGTCAATGTAGAAGATAAAGTAAGTCATCCCTGCAGAAGAAACAGAAGACATAAAACTGTGTTAGAAGAAGAAAAAAATTGACAGCAATTGCAGCATATGAAATAGCGATTGATAAAAATTTATTGTTGCACTGAAATAAAGAATGTGATAACTTCAGAAATGAAATAAGGCTTGCTATTATTGTGTTTAATTGTTGTAGACAATTTTAGTGAAATGAGATTAGTAAATTATCAGCGAAATGGAGGACGATACGGTAGGTAAGTGGATGCATACCAATTAGTTTTCAGGGGCGGGAAAGACATTTGTACCATCTTTATGCTTTGTCCTTGTAGAAGACCAATTAAATCATGCTTGAAGAGGAAATAAAAATAGAACATTGTGTTAGATGAACGATGTGTATAATGTGTAAAATTTGCAAGCTTACAGTTTGACCACTTACATTTTGTGTAATTCAGCTCAATTGGGAGGAGTGAGTGAAATTCTGGGGTGGAAAACAGCGTTGGTGTAGCAGGATTGTTCAGTGAAGTCTGTATCTCTGTACTCCCGGTGATATATTGGGTTGAGCACTTACCCCCCTCGCTCGAGCTCGAAGATTTAACCCAAATTGCAGTTGCCAAGTAATACAACAGCAGTTGTTATGTAGGAAAGAGCAAACGAAATTTGGTAGTAGGTAGAAAAGCAGAATAGTGCAACGGTTGGAAAGTCATATGTTAAATGCAAAGGTTGAGAACAGTATTTATATGACGAACAAATGGTGTGAGGGGTATGAAGAGAAGAATGATGTGAAGTTTTATTACAATGTTTGTGTATTATTTGCAGTTGGAATGTAAATGCATGGTAAACAATGGAGGTTATTGTGTGGAAAATAAAAACAGATGGATTGTAAGTTAGGACGTAGTAAGTGCAGCAGCGGGGTTGGAAGAGGTGGGGAGGGTGAAGTTAGGAGTGTATGGATAGGTGTTTGAGAAGTGGAGTCGGTAAGAAGTCCTCAGGGGACATTCATAATTTGAGAGCATGTTTGCAGGACATCGTGGTAAACAACATTTCGAGTATGTGTTGCAGTACTCCGTCGAAGGTCTCCGTTTTGAACTAAAATTTTTGTTGTGCTACCTGAAATCCCACGGGATAAAGCGACGTAAAGTTGGCCATGACTAAAAACATGGTTGGGAAGATAAATTCCAACATGTGGGAAGGTTTGCCTCTAGGATTTGTTTATTGTTAATGCAAAGGCAAGCCTAACTAGGAATTGTTTACGGGTAAGGTTGAATGGTAGCTTTATGTTTTCAGAAGGCTTTAACGGTATACGGGGAATAAATACCCGTGTACTCCGGAATTAACCGAAAGAAATTTCAGCGTCTATAAGGTTTCGATGGAAGACACGGCAGATTAGTCTCATTCCATTACATAGTCTAATTCGTGGATCAAGGTTTCGTAGTAACATTATTGGACATCCTTGCTTAAGAGTCAACTTATGAGGTGGCATACCACCTGGGTTAAGCGAGTTCAAGAACTCATTTGATATAAGTTTGACGGGTTGTCTTCTATTTTGTCAAAAGAGTAGTAAATGTGTTATTCTCTAGGAAATTGATTTATTATCAAATTATTAACTTCATCCGCAGTTTCATTTGTTGGTGATAATATCGCTCTACTTAGCATGTACTTTGTATTGCTAAAATTATCATTTAATGCGGGGAAGATTTCGTTAATCAAACAGTGTAACGAAGTTTGACCGTCCCATCGCACGTCAATATGCGATGGTAGTTTGATCATGTCGTCGTGTACGGTGGGTTTAGTACCATTTCCTATGCCCATAACAAAGTCAGCGTAACTTTGGTCAGCTCTGCCCTCATATTTTTTTTTAGTTGAAATACTTTAACAGTTGACCATAAATATGAACGACCTATACATGCATCAGATGTTTGAGCTCTATTACCCTCTGGAACAACTGGTAAAACTTGACGAAAATCACCGCCTAATATCATAATTTTACCTCCAAATAGAGCATCGACATTGGTCAAGTCTCGTAATGTTCTGTCTAAAGCTTCGAACGCGTGACAGTGAGCCATGGTTGCTTCGTCCCATGGTAGAACGGTTGCCGCGGATAGAAGTTTTGCAGTATCAGACTGTTTGGAAATATGACAGGTAGACGAAGAGTGTAAGTTAATAGGAATTTTAAATCATGAGTGTGCTGTTCTACCACCGGGTAACGCAATAGAAGCGATTCCATAAGTAGCTGTTGCAATTGCGATAAGACCTCGGTTTCGTAGATAAGCTAAAATTGCTTTGTATAGAAAAAAATTTCCCGTCCCTCCAAGGCCGTCGATGAAATAAATGGAGCTGCTTTTCGAATTCAACGTAACCATGATTGCGTCAAAAGCTTGTTTTTGTTCAGTGGTTAACTTATTTATTGCTTGTAAATCAGACGATGTTATTTCTATTGACTGTTCTTCCAAAAGAAGCATCGAATTGTTGTATTAGTCAGTTGAATGTAGGGAGTTATGGGGTAAATAATAATCAAATATGGTTCTATTATACTGTTTTAGAAGGTTGTTAAGATCAAAAAGACATCAACCAGCTAAATATGTAGCAGAAAGTAAGGCAGAAGAGGTGGATAGGTAATCTTCAGTTAGAAACGGCCAGAATTCATCCCATAAGTCACGTACAGCACAGGGTTCGCAGTAGACTAAAATGGTAACAAATAATCGCCTCAAAGCAAGAGGCATATGGGTGTTCGAAGCATCAGTTAAACAATCCTTAATACTGTTATCGTTTTCTAGCAATCCTCGGTGTTCGGCTGCCTCTTTCAAGGTACTGTAAACAGTTTCGTTGACCATGCGTAAGTGTTCGAAAGATAGTGGTCCTGGAATATGATTTAGTAATAGTCGTAAGTAGTAGCGATCACCTTCGGTTGGTGGTACGGTATATAGCCGACCAATTACTTTACGCTGTATTTGTCTACGTACCCATTGTTTTTGTTTATTGTTCCACCAATACTTTTCAGGGAATTTGTGGTAAAGGTACTGGCGTGCATCCTCGTCTGTTAAGTTTTGGTAAAAAAATTAGGTAAGCATAGTTTTCGTTCTGTGTTCATCAGCTACAATAGATTGTAAGCTTTCGTCTGAGTTAAATTGAATATGTTGCTTGTTAGGTAGATGTATTTGTAGTCTTATTACTGACGGAGACATGCTACTAAGTTGGAACTTAAATATCCTCCATAGGGACTCTAGTGCGCAGATCCATCTGGCATTAACGAATTGAGAAATTTCATCAATGGCGGATGATGAAGAAGACACGCTTGTGGATATGCGATCTGATCCTTTGTAAACGTATTTATATAGATATTTGACAGATTTAATATTGGAACAAATTTCAACGTTTATATGACAGTCATATTTTAGAAGCAAATAAGGGTTATAAGGAACGACCCAACGATTGTCAACTGCAGTATTACTTGTGTGACCCTGTATTCCACTGTCACGACGTCTGTAAATGGGATACGAATCAGCTCCTTGTAAAGTTGATGCGGCGAAGGGTTTATTAAATCCCTTCTTACATATCCCATCTCGCATGCATATGGCAGTGGGGTTGAAATTGCCGCATGGATGATGAATCATGTGTTTAATAACTAACATGTACAAATCTGGTTCTAATTCAATGTTTGGAATTTCTGCCCTAATCATAGTATCATAATCGTCGGCGGTATTTAGTTTATCAATGTCTGCCAGAATAAGTAAGATATGAGCATGTGGTAATCCCCTTTTTTGAAACTCTATCACATGAACATGTGCAATGACTTTACCTAGGACATGTTTATCAAATAAATCAGCTTTAAGTTGTTCTAATTTTGCACGGAAAACTCGAGTTGTCAAATCATGACGATCATATGGGTGTTGAATGGGAAATAGCTCTTGTGTAATCTCAATCCAATTAGGATTACAGGTTAGAGTAATAAATAAGTCAGGCTTTCCATACCTTCGTACAATTGCCATTGCGTTCTGGTACCGTTGATGCATGTCTCGTGGGTTACCAGTATGGGAGGATGGTAGTACTTTTCGAACCCCAACATTTCCTACAAATAGCAGAGTTGTGTCAAAATTTTAAGTGTGTAATGTATATTGTGAATGGGGGAAAATGGATGGGATGGAAAGTACGAACCGGCAGTTGTCTCCCCACTGGCTAGAGCGTGTTGTAAACCCTGATATAAGTCGGCTCGAATAGTACCTTGGTGGTCTCGAAGATAGCGTAGTCGCATAGTTTCAATTTTGACAAAAGTATCAACCACAAATTGTTGGAGTAGGCGACCACCAAGTAGCAGAAGAGGCTGCTCCATAGGTCGTACCTACGATGTGTACAAAGTGGTAAGCGTGGGGGATATATGGGAGAGTTAATGTATTTGAGGTATGCGTACAAAAGTTGTATATTTCGTTCAGCATAGGGGAGTACAAACCTGTAACATGTGAGAGTAGTAGGCTCTACAAATGATTTGGTTATGACCGGTATTGTGGATGTTCAGATCCCATCCTTGTTCATCGAGTGGAAGGAGAAGCGGATATTGCAGCGGGTCATAAAATCCAACTGTATCGGCAACTCGTTGCAAGGTTCCTGGTCTTGTTTGAATTATAATCTCTCTGTCGTTTGAACTGTTTGAGCAATCGTCGCCGACAATGATACCCGCCACTTGTGACGCAGTAGGTAGTTGGTGAAAATGATGAGTAACTATAAGTTCTTTTATTATTAGCCTGCAATTTTCTATATCGATACGCTGCCCCAACTGTCGCAGCGCATGTGCATATGGGTTGTGGAAATCTAAGATTTGTTGCAATGTTTGCAGGATGTCTGGTCTTAATATTGCACTATCATGTTGCCGATTTTCAATCTCATGATCAGTATCGTAGATGTACATTTGGAGGTATCTAGGTCTACTACCCGGCAGAGGCAAAACACTTCCAATGTTGTGATAGATGGATCCTTGTGCACGGTAAGAGTATATTCCATTCCGACCGGAGGCCAAGTGTTGATCGATGTTAGCCCCCATAGAGGTGAATGCGAAAGCATTGTTGTAAGATCTAATGTTAGTTCGGAAATGTAAACCTCTGTCACTGTCATCAGTGAATAAAGCTAAAAGTTCCAGAGGTGGCGGAGGGTAGGAAGTGGTAACTTTACCACTTGAGCAACAATTCCCACTTGTTTCACGGGGAAATAATTTTGCACTACAGTGTCGGCACTGAGTTGGTTAAGGTAGGATATGGCGGAGGAAAGGTTGGGGAGCAGTAAAATTTCGACCACAGTTATAACGGGTAGGAAGAGCAGATTGATGCGGAAGTTGTTAGGGAGGAGATATAGTTGTTGGTGCAGTAGAAGCAGTATCAATTGTTATGTTTGAATGGTTAATGAATTTACAATTTAGAGTTATTTGACGTTTCAAAATACTAAAAAACTATTACCTAAAAAGGGATGGGAATTGAATATAAATTTGCTTAACACATAAATTCAAGCAGTAAGGTAATAACATGCTGGATAGAAAAAGTAAGTGATGAATGAAGTGTATAAGAGAAAGAACTGAAAATTACAATCAGGTGTCTTGTAATAGGAATGAACATATGTGAAGGTAAAAAAATGTATGTACTGCATACGTACAGAAAATTGGTTAACAGCAGTAGGTTGAGCAGAAATAAAAAGTAAACTGTATGAATTAGTAAAAAAAACTAATGTTTGCACTTAATTTTATATTTACTTTTTACTAAAAAACGGAGAAAATTTCGTAAGGCTAGAATTTGCAGTAGTGTGGTGTTAACATATATTTAACAGTAAAAGTAAATAAGGAATGACGTGTAAAAAGTTTAAAGTTAAAAATGAGCAAATTAATGTATGTCTGACAGTTTTAGTGGAAGTACTGTATGTAGTAAACAATGTTCTGATTAGAGGAAGAAATTATCAAGTGCAGGCTATTACCAAATTGGTTATAATTTTTTTGATTTGGAAACCCACTTCTGTTGATTTACAAACCTATAAATATTAATTGAGATAAAAAAATCAAAGTTGAAATGATTCTGTTCCAATAAAGTGAATGTAAATCTGTATAAAAAAATTTGTATAAAAAATGAACTATTTACATAACTAAATTTCCATAACAATTTTTTATTTAAACACAAACTTTGAAAACTCAACTAACTATGAAATAATCAAAGCAAACTCTAAGTTTTCAGAATTTTTTTGAGTATAATATATGTAATAGAAATTCTCAAACATAATGAATATCATTTTTCAAAAATAAAAGAATCGAAGTCTGACTGTAGTTATTAGTAGAGTTGGGCACTATTTTGTAGTTGATGTGTATATGATTCTTATTCTTCAATTTCAGTGTGAAGTTATAGTCGCAAAAAATGAGAATGACCCATTGTGGAGTCTGTGTATTTTTTTTAACTCCCATGAAGACGCACCACATATAATTCTTTTATATTAATAGTGTACGCATATACAGGAAGAAAAACTGCAATCGTGGCAGAAAGGGAAGTCTAAGTAATTCATGACACTTTCCACAGTGGACGGTTGGTAAGTATATAATTTTTTTGTATTAAAAAGGGGCAAAATTGCTGCAGGCTGGAAATTGCAGCAGTATATTAACATAGGTAAAATTAAACATGAAGAAGGAATGGTGTATGAAAGGGTGAAAGTAAAAAATCAGCAAGTTAATGTATGTCTGGCAGTTTAATTTGAAGTATTGCATGTCGAAAAACATGTTCTGTTTAGAGGAATAAGGTATCAGCTGGTTATAATTTGTTTGATTTGGAAACCCACTACTATTGATTTACAAACCTATAAATATTAATTAAGATAAAAAAATCAAAGTTGAAATGATTTTGTTCCAATAAATTGAATGTAAATCTGTATAAAAAAATTTGTATAAAAAATTAACTATTTACATAACTAAATTTCTATAACAATTTTTTATTTAAATACAAACTTTGAAAACTCAACTAACTATAAAATAATCAAAGAAAACTCTAAGTTTTCAGAATTTTTTGAATATAGTATATGTAATAGCAATTCTCAAACACAATGAATATCATTTTTCAAAAATAAAAGAATCGAAGTCTTCACGGCAGTTTAAAAAAAATTGTACAGTGTACGCATATACAGGAAGAAAAACTGCAATCATGGCAGAAAGGGAAGTCTAAGTAATTCATGACACTTTCCACAGTGGACTGTTGGTAAGTGTATAATTTTTTTGTTTTAAAAAGGGGCAAAATTGCTACAGGCTGGAAATTGGAGTAGTATAGTATTAACATAGGTAACAGTAAACATGAAGAAGGAATGATGTATGAAAGTGTGAAAGTAAAAAATCAGCAAGTTAATGTACGTCTGGCAGTTTAATTGGAAGTGTTGCATGTCGAAAAACATGTTCTGTTTAGAGGAATAAGTTATCAGCTGCAGGTGGTTACCCAATTTTTTGTTTTTTTATTTGAAAACTCAGTCCCAGTGATATTCATCGCTGGCTTAAGGCTTAATTTATAAGCGTGGATAGGTATAAGAATGTAGTAAAACAAAATGGTTGCCACCCGAAAGCATGGTATATGAATATAAGTCAGGGTAAATAGTACATTTAAATTTGAGTTTGCAAACTGATGTTAGGGAGTTAGAAACAAATGTTTGTCGAAAGCGTAATTGTATAAAAGTGGTTAACAGCCTTAATTGCAGAAATGGTGCATATATGTGTACTGTACTTGGTTATAGTGAAGCGTAGATGTTAAAATGTGAAAGAGTTGTAAGCGTGACAGGGAGGGGAAAAGTACCTGTTGAATTTGCCAGCTGTTGGTTTGCAGCAACGGATGTCCTTCTACTTGCGACGGCGGACTGTCTAGCTTGTTGACGCCTTGCATGTTGAGTGACACGTCATCTTTCCCTTTGTTGCTGGTCCATAAAGATGTGGAAAAAATGAGTTATGTGGAAGAAAGGTGTGAAGAGGGTGGGGCAGTTGAACTGATATGCCAAAATATTACTAACGAAATGAAAGTGGAATAGTATGTAGTAGTAAAGGTGGAAAGTGGGGTGAGTGAATAGTGGGAAATGAATACTTATAGGAACATGTAGATTAGATATTTTGCAACTGACATATTATTATGTGGAAGATGTTGAAGGAGTCATAGGTTTGTAATTATTGCTAAAACAGTGGGGTTAACGGCTAGTGTGTAGCAGGTCAAAGGGAGGGTAGTCGTTTTGGGCAACAAATCAGTTGGAAGATATTTTAAGTCTTATCCGCAGGTAATAGAGGCTTGGTCATTGCTTCTAAATACAAATGAAGCTACCTAACGTGTTCACCTTGGCTGGAAATAAGTTTATTAGAATTTACAATGAACTTCATCACATATTTAGATAACTAAACACCCATATTGAATCTTCAATTTCAATATATATAAAATCAGGTTGTAACTTGAGCAACAACTAAACAGATATTCATTAGCGACAGATATTGAGCAGAAACGTTGAACTTTATTAATATCCACTACTGAAGAAATCGAGGGAAAAACATATAAGGTGGAATAAAAAACTTAAGCATCTATTGCAAAAAGTCAATAAGCACTGTAAAACTGCGAATAAAAAAATGAACAGCGTATAGCAGTAAATGGAAATAAATGAGGTACCTCTTCAATTTCAAAATTGCATTTTTCGTTGTCCGTTTGTTTTGAAGGATATTTGATCTCAGTCGAAGCCAGATTTGTGCATCATCTGCAATAGAGAGAATGGTGGCAATTAGGTGGTGTTGATGTCATTTACTAACATTAGCAATTTTATCAGTTCAGTACAGTAACATAGAGAATATTAACGTGAAATCGATTTGTACTTCAGTTGCAGTTCTACTTCAATAACATAGAATAATACCTAATTAAGCAGTATAAAGGAGCAAACTACTTTTTTTAACCGAAACCATTGCTGGGCACGACGATCACCCACACCTCCAACTGCACGTCTGATAGCAGGTGAAAGGGAGGGTAGCCGTTTTGGGCAACAAATCAATTGGAACATATTTATATACAACTGGTGGCACATATTTTGGATCAGTTATGAAAACTTAGCACATAATTTTGTTTTAGCGATAAAAAACAAATCTATTATAACTAAAGTATCTAATTTTTACCATAATTATATCACCTAAATAAATTCAACTCAATAAAATAAAGATCGGTAACATATAATATTGGTTTGGTACATAAATATTCTCTCTCTACTAAATAAGATGCATCTGACCATAGGTATCCAATAAATCAGTGACTAAAGAGAATACATCTAATCATTGGTTTCCTTTAATAGAAGAATATCCACTTAAATATGGTTTCTTTAAGGGATTTACTAAGACAATGATTACATAAAGAAATATTTCAACAAAATGATATTCAAAGTCCATACATGGGGAGGAAAAATGAATAAACATGTTTCCACACATTTTCCACACATTTTCCAACAGGTCTTCCATGTTGTCTAAAAATAGATAACATTGTTTGAGAAGAATCCTGCTCATTAGTTTCTTCATTATGGGGAACACTTACGAACAATAAGTTCACATCGTTACTAAAGTAATGTGAGAAAAAAATGAAGCTTCTTCTTCAAGGTACGATTTGCAAATCGAACCTTCTACTCGTGCTTTTTGTCTAATTTTTTTCTTCAAATGATTCAGGTACCTATAACAAAATTAATTAAATTTATATGGTGGTACAAAAACCGAAATTAATTAAATTACCTCTCAAATGGATACATCCATCCATATTGCACAAGACCACGAAGGAGTGCTTCAGATGGAAGATGAACAGGTAAATGCTCCATTACATTAAAAAAAACCAGGCAGATATATTTTCTCCAGTTTGCATAGAAGTACAGGGATTTCTGCTTCAAGTTTACATATACGATATACATTTAACGTCGTAGAACAAAGCTGTTTATAAAACATACTTAATTCTGTTATAACACTCCATATTTTTGCAGGAAGCAGTTCTTTGAAAATCATGAGAAAAAAATACTCCATCATAATGTGGCAATCGTGACTTTTCATCCCACTCAATTTGCTGTTTTTAAAGTCAACACATCTACGGAGGTTAGAAGAAATCCCATCAGGATATCTAAGTCCTTCCATCCACTTTAGAACGAGTTTTACTTGCTTGTTGTCTAGCTCATAGCATTCTTTGGGTTTCTTATTATCGTCGTAAAATTGAAGTTCGGGCCGCTTATAGAAGTGTAATATATCACGTCTTGAATTCGCATCGCCCTTTGTTTTCCTCTTCACATTCAAAATTGTATTAAACACGTTGTCAAACGCGTTTTTTCGTTGTGCATGCGTCAATGTTATGTCGGAGTAGGAGATTTTTCCAGTATGGTAACTCCCAGAATATACTTTGCTTGCACCAGTTATGAATGTCCGATTTACTTGGAATTTCAACCTGTACCCCAGTTTCATGTATCTTTGGGTAGTCTTTTACAATTTCATATACCTCTTCACTTGTCCAAACCTTAGGTGGTAGCATACTCTCTACTCTGTTAGCTTTAAAGTTCTTTTTATCCGTTCTAAATTTATGATTGATATGTAGAAAAAACAGATGACAGTCAAACCAAGAAATTTTCTTTCCATACTTTAATGAAAATGCTCGTGTTTCATCCATACAATAAGGACAAGCTAGATGTCTAGATGTTCTCCAACCTGAGAGCATGCCATACGCGGGAAAATCACTAATAGTCCATAATAAAGAAGCAAACATGCGAAAATTCCTTTTTCTCGAAATGTCGTACGTTCCAACTCCTTCATGCCACAATGTTTTCAACTCGTCGATTAGTGGTTGTAGATAAACATCAATTCCTTGTGTCGGATCATCGGGACCGGGGACGACAATCGTTAGAAACATATATGGAGTTTTCATACACATCCATGGAAGTAAATTATAAGGAGTAATAATAATAGGCCATGATGAATATTTACTACCAAACTGAGAAAATGGCAAAAATCCATCCGTACATAAGCCAAGCCTAACATTACGGCTCTCTACCGCAAATTCAAGATAAGTCTTATCGAAATGTTTCCATGCTTCTCCATCAGATGGATGTATCAAAGTTCCTTCTTCCGGTGTTCTCACACTGTGCCATCGCATATGACATGTTGTAGCAGAAGATGCATATAACCATTGAAGTCTGGGATTGATGGGTAAATAATGCATTCTCTTATATGGAACTTCTTTTCCTTTCTTTTTTCTTGATTTGTATCTTTCCTTGTTACATATTTTGCATTTAGTAAGATGAGCGTCTTCTTTCCAATACAGCATGCAACCTTTTACACATGTATCTATCTTCTGGTACGGCAATCCAAAAGCAGACATAAGTTTTTTTACTTTATAATGACTACCACACATCAAATTATTAGGTGGCATGTGTCGTTTTGCAGTTTGTACAACTGATGTAAATGCAGCTTCTGTAAGATTAAATTTCGATTTCATAGTGATGTATTCGGCGGTTACAGATAATTCAGTTCCGCTTGTACATCCATCCCATAATGGCCTCTTAGCAGAATCCAATAAATCATAAAAAAATTTAGCTTCCGCGGTCGGCTCTTCGTCAACATTTTCGTTCCCATCATCACCTTGGTCAAAGGTAGGAAACATTGATCGTGCAGCATCTTGCACCATGTTTTCTATAGGATTGGTCATAGTATTATCGTCCTCCTCTAATACTACAGGATTAGGTGTAGGTTGAACAAGTTCTCCGTGATGATCCCATAAGTAATAATTCGGCACAAAACCAAATTTGTACAAATGTACTTCTCTACATCTGGTTTCAAATGCTTCAGATGTTTGCACTTACTACATGGACAACGAATGTCTACGTTATTTCGATTATTTGATTGAGCAAATCTAATAAATACGCAGACACCGTTACAGAAACGTTCTTTTATTGATCCTTTCATACCTTTTCGAGGTTCATACATCCAACTACGATCGAGAAAATAATCGAACATATTTCCTGATTTGTAAAATGTAGGTTAGAAGATTGAATAACACACTTCATATTAAAGTCTTGTAAAAATTCATATATAACCCTTTACTATTTTAACAAATTCAAATAAATACTGCATTCAAATTTTCAATTCTTAAGTTTATTTTTTTTACTTTGACGGCCGGTTATCCTACTTCCCATTACAAACACAATAACGTAATCATATTTTATAAATCATTTCAGGTTAAACGATTCTAAAAAATTTCGCCAGTACTTCCCTTTATTCCCTGTATTGTACACAAATGCCTGTACACAGGGAAAAAAGGAAGTGCCATCGAAAATTTCCAAACCATTTAAACTGAAATTATTTATAAAATATGATTACTTTATTGTGTTTGTAACTTGTCCAAATACTAGGACAAATCCAACAAATGTTGTATCAGATGAATATAGATGTATGTTCTGTGGAAAAACGAATATTCATATAACGATCATATACAACACTTGTCAGACGAGGCCAAAAATTCTCTAAGGGGTTCACATAAATAAAGCACAAATAAAAAAATATTAATATTGAAGTATTAGTGGTTTGTAGTGAAATAATGATCTTAAATTTTTTTAGTAATGTAGCCAAATAGAATTCGTTTAATTATGAATCAAAATCCATGGGAACTATCATCACCTAATACACATAGTAAACAATAAATTCACAAATTAATACCACCAAATCAACACTAATTATCATCACCTAAAACGTAATAATCACCATTTTCAAACACATAATCAACTAATTTTCTAAATTAGGTTTACCATTATATATCCAATTCAAATAATAAACTATATATCATAAACTAATAACATATATTCATCAATTCCAAAGCCCTAAGTCATCCAATCCCAAATCCCTAAATCATCAACTAATTTAATTTAAACCTAAATTAAACAAAGACAATGGAAAATAGGAGATACCGACAAGTTTGGAGAGGTTGAAATTAGCGACGGAAGGTTGCGACGGCTCCTGATGGTGGAAGGCGGCGGCTGGTGGTGGGTGGTGGAGGATCTGAGTGGATTTGGGGAGAGGGAGAATGAAATGTTTTCTCTCGGCAGTAGGTTCGTATAACGCGATAAGCAACGGCTAGCAACGGCCGCTTTTTTTAGCCATTGCTAGCCATCGCTAGGCTATGTCGCTTTCTGAAGCCTTTCTAGTAGCGGTAACCGTTGCAAACGGTTGTGACGCTTAACGAATAGGCACCTCTCTACCACTATAAATAGTGACGCCCAGAAAACGTTAGAGAAAATTCTGAATCTTCTTCTTCTTCACAGAGTAGTTTTTTGCGACGCTAGAAAGTGTTACAAAACACTGCGCTACCATTACTCTATTTTGTGATGCCTCCAAGGTGTTGCAAACTCAGAAAACATCATAGAAATTGCTCTCTTCTTCCTATTCATTCTATTCTATACAAATTGCATCATCACAAACCATTACTAAAGTGTTCTTGGTCGGATCAAAGGCGTACAAACTTTGAATTCGATTTCGCTATTATAGGGCTTCATTGAATCTTGAAAGTCGATAGTTCGATAATCCGTTTGTACCTAGTGGGTTGAATTATTGTCTGAAAGAATCTATTCCATAGATCCTTGAAGTCGGAAGTACAACATTATCTTCTTCACAATCGCCATCAAATTTGTCTCGAACCGCAAAATCCTCAACAAAATTTCAGACAATATTTTTCAACCATGGAAGGTTCGAGTGCTTTACAAGTTATGAATCAGCATCTAACTAGATTAGAGCGTTTTGTTGGCGACAATTTCACTCGTTTGCAAGAGACGATGAAATTTTTCTTGGTCACCGTCAAGTTGTTCAACATTTTGGAAGATGACATGGAAGAAATCCTGGAGGAAACTGATAAGGATGATGCTACTCTAAAGGCTAGACATGCAAAGTGCAAAGAGAACGATTTTCTATGTAGATGCCATATTCTGAATGCGCTATCTACTCCAGTCTACAATGCTCATCAGACCTTGGAAACAGCGAAGGCACTTTGGACTGCACTGGAGAATAAGTACCGCATATCCGAGGCAAGTAATAAAAAGTTTCTTATTTCCAATTTTATGGATTTCAAAATGGTCACCAATAAGTCAACAATTGGACAAGTAAGCGAAATTTTACTGTTGATGAATCAACTTAAAGATGCTGGAATTGACTTCCTGAATCTTTTGTTGTTGGAGTTATAATTTCAAGACTTTCGCATACTTGGAATGATTATAAGAAAAGGATGAAGCATACAGAAACAGATTATAATTTAGACAGTTTACAGCATCATCTTCGTATTGAAGAAGACTCTCGCAAACGCGATCTAGATGATAATCCGCAAACTGAGTTCCATTCTAAGGCAAATAATGTTGAAATTACTGATAAGTTAAAGCCAAAGAATGAGACACAGTTTAAGAAGAAAAATCATTCCAAAACCAACAACAAAAAGAAAGGTGCTTGTTATTTTTGTAACAAGCCCGGCCACTATGCTCGAGACTGCCGTTTGCAGAAGAAACAACAAAAAGTGAATGTGGTCGAAGACTTGCTTATGGCTGTAGTGCAAGAGGCGAACTCCGTTAGCGGCAATGATAATGAATGGTGGATCAATACTGGAGCAACCATTCACATTTGCAAAGACCGTAATCTGTTCAAAAGTTATGAAGAAAATAAAGGAGAAGCCGACGAAGTCATATCACCTATGGTGGTAACCAATACTATATAACATTCATTGATGATTATACTAGATATGCATATGTATATCTAATGAAAACTAAAGATGAGGCTTTTGATAAATTCAAAATTTACAAAGCAGAGGTCGAAACACAATTAGGAGTTAAAATTAAAATATTACATTCAGATCGTGGTGGTGAATATTTCTCAAATGAATTCACCTTGTTTTGTAAACAACAAGGTATAGTTCACCAATGTATTGCCCCATATACACCACAACAAAATGGTGTTGCTGAAAGGAAGAATAGAACTTTAGTAGAAATGGTTAATGCCATGCTCATAAGTTCTAATTTACCTTATAACCTATGGGGTGATGCTATGTTATCTGCATGTTATATTTTAAATAGAGTACCACTTAAAAAGAATAATATTTCCCCTTATGAATTATGGTTTAATAGGAAACCTTACCTAACTAGACTTAAAGTTTGGGGTTGCTTAGCATATGTTAGAAAACCAGACCCTAAACGACCAAAGTAAGGAAATAGAGCATTTAAATGTGTTTTCATAGGATATTCACTTAATAGTATAACTTATAGATTCCTTATTCTTGACACCCTAGAAGTTAAAGAATCTGTAGATGTAGAATTTTGAAAATCAAACTGTTCAGATCCCATTGAGATCATCTAGTCCAGAACCTAGTATGGATAATGATATCAATGACGATGATTATGCTCCTGCTCAAAACAGCAAGGAAGTATCAATACCAGATAATAGTACTGAACAACGGAGAAGCAAAAGAGCGAGAATAGAGAAGGACTATGGTCCTGACTTCATTACATATCTTGTAGAAGGCAGTAAGGACGAAGTCCTTAATGTGACTAAATATGTAATGAACGTCGATGACGATCCCAAAACTTATTCTGAGGCTATGAGTTCCAGAGATTCCAATTTCTGGAAAGAAGCTATCAATGATGAAATGAATTCCATACTGTTAAACCAAACTTGGGTTTTAACTGATTTACCTCCCGGTGCTAAACCTATAGGATGTAAATGGATATTCAAGAAAAAGTTGAATACAAATGGATCCATTGATAAGTTTAAAGCCAGATTAGTTGCTAAGGGATATAAGCAAAGACATGGAGTAGATTACTTTGATACATATGCTCCAGTTGCTCGCATATCTTCTATACGCTGTTTAATTGCACTTGCATCAATTCATAAATTAGTCATACATCAAATGGATGCAAAGACTGCTTTTCTAAATGGAGATTTAAAAGAAGAGATATATATGGAACAACCTGAAGGTTTCAAAACCCCAGGCCAAGAAAAGAAACTTTGCAAATTAGTGGAATCTCTTTATGGCCTGAAGCAAGCTCCCATGCAATGGCATGAGAAATTTGATAAAGTTGGACTGTCATATGGATTCATTGTTAATGATGCTGATAAATGTATTTATATCAAATCGGATAACATCGGTAGTGTTATAATATGTTTATACGTTGATGACATGCTAATATTTGATTCCAATATATCATGTGTGAATGAAACTAAAAAGTTTATGTCTTCTAAATTCGATATGAAAGATCTAGGAGAGGCTGATGTAATTTTGGGAATTAAAATTGTTAGAAAAGAGAGGGAGTTATTACTAACTCAATCTCATTACATAGAGAAATTCCTACAAAAGTATGGTCATTACGATGACAAACAAGCACCAACTCCATTAGATCCTAGTATTAAATTAGAAAAGAACACTGAACGTGCTATATCTCAACTAGAGTATTCCAGTGTTATTGGGAGTCTTATGTATGCTATGCATTGCACTAGACCAGGCATCGCACATGCTATAAGTGTATTATGTCGATTTACGAGTAATCCAGGTTTTGAACAATGGAAAGCTATTTCCAGAGTTTTAGCTTATTTGAAAGGAACCATTGAATATGGTTTATCTTATAAAGGATATCTTACTGTAATAGAAGGATATAGTGATGCAACCTGGAACAATGTAGAATCCAAATCCAAGTCTACTACTGGATGGATCTTACATTAGGAGGCGCTGCTGTGTCTTGGGCTTCCAAGAAGCAGACCTATATTTCTGACTCAATAATGTTGTCAGAATTGATTGAATTAGCAGATGCATGTAAAGAAGCGGAATGGCTTAGGAATATATTAATGGAAATCCCTTTATGGAAGAAGCCATCTCCAGTAGTCTTAATTAACTGTGACAATCAAGCAACGATATACTATGTGTCTAATAAGACATATAATGGAAAGTCTAGACATGTGAGTCTAAGACATCAAATGGTGAGACAGTTACTCAAAAGAGGAGTTATAACTGTTGACTACATAGAAACGAAGAAAAACTTGGCTGATCCACTTACAAAGAGTCTTCCAAAGGCAATGGTTTCTATAAAGTCACAAGAAATGGGACTAAGGTCTGTGAATGAAGGTTGATCATTCTTAACAGAAACCCAACTTATGTCTTAAAAAGGATAGACAAAGTTCAATGGGTACCAACAAGTTAAGTGAATGATTATGGAACACTAAATCGATAATCCCATAATATCTAGTGTTGGATTCTGCAAGAACAAAGGATGGATATATATCCTTAATAAGTCTAGAAACCTTAAAAGGTGAATCGCAGAAACACCTTAAAAGACTTACCTATATGAGTATGGAAATCAGGCCGTTTCCTAGGAAAGTAAGACCGCATTCTAAGTAGACTCATGAACCAGGATTTAAGCACATGGCCATTAATTTGCTAAGCAATACAGAACATTTTACCTAAGGAAATCAACATGTGTGATTGTTCTGGTTTTATCATTAGGGATACTTGGTTCAAGGTTCATTCACCATAGAATCTTGAAAAGGCTTTGAATGATTTACACTAAGTAAAGGTTCAAATCCATAAGATACCTTTTATTTATGTGTTGGTTTTCACGATTATGCAAAACTTGATCTTAGAACTACACAGGCTTGATCCCACTTTTGTATGTAGGAAGTCACTCTAGTGATACAACCGTCCTATTTATTTATTTTCTTATTTAAAAATTGGGGGAGATTGTTGTAAAATTTTCAAATATAGTTTTGGGGCTTTGGGTTTTGATTTGGAAGAGAAGAAGTAAAGAGGGAAGAAGAAATCAATTAGTCCCACATGCTAGAAAATTATGCAATATATTTGTATAAATATAGATTTCTCATGTGGATGTTGGACCCTTGGGGCTCCCACATGTTTGCTTTGTTGTGAGGAGAGAAGTCATGCAACACCACACGCGCGCTGCCGCCGGCCGTCCGACCGAACCGGGCCGGGTACGGGTTCCGGGTTCGGATCCGAAAATTATTTTTGGATCGAATGTAAACAGTAACGGGTTAGATTTCAGCCCGTTAAGGACCCAGAACCGAAAATTCTGAATTTAAATAAAGGGCGGGAAATTTGTAACGTTTTCTAAATGTTACAAAAATGAATAGACGCGACGTTTAAATATTGAATGAATAAAGCTGTTTATAACCGTTGCAAACGGTTGTGATACTTAGCGAATAGGCACCTCTCTACCACTATAAATAGTGACGCCCAGAAAACATTAGAGATAATTCTGAATCTTCTTCTTCTTCACAGAGCAGTTTTTTGCGACGCCAGAAAGTGTTACAAAACACTGCGCCACCATTACTCTGTTTTATGACGCCTCCAAGGTGTTGCAAACTCAGAAACGTCCAGAAATTGCTCTCTTCTTCCTCTTCATTCTATTCTATACAAATTGCATCATCAGAAACCATTACTAAAGTGTTATTGGTCGGATCAAAGGCGTACAAACTTTGAATCCGATTTCGCTGTTATAAGGCTTCATTGAATCCTGAAAGTCGATAGTTCGATAACCCGTTTGTACCTGGTGGGTTGAACTATTGTCTGAAATAATCTATTTCATATAGGTCCTTGAAGTCGGAAGTACATCATTATCTTCTTTACAATCGCCATCAAATTTGTCTCGAACCCCAAAATCCCCAACAACAGCATGGTAAAGGCGGAAAAAGACAAGCAGGAGGGTGACGTTTCACAACAAAAAAGCAAATTTGAAGTTTTTCTCCTTGAAATCTTGCAATAAGATGTTCCAAACGAAATAATATATAGAAATATGTTCCAAATATATGGAAACACATTTCAAATTAGTTGAGAACATTTGCATAGACATTACCAAAATTTTAGATGAGAGCATTTTCAAATTGAAAGATTGATAACCAATATACACATTTGTTTTATTGAAATAGAAAAGTAATAATACTATTCTTTTCTTTTGCCTATCAAATAAACCGATGATGTTTGCCTTAGTACATTTATTGCAAATTCAAGTTCATAATATATATTAATACACATACATATACATACATATATACACACACATGCATATATAAAGAAATATACATATTTATTTCTATTTAAAACCCAACACTATTATCTAAGAGAAGTGAATTTCAATTGAGTTCAACATTATTTTATTTTAGTATTAGTGTAGAAAACACAAACACCATAAATTCTAATAATGGATATTAACAAATTTTGAAAAGAGGTTTTTAGGCTCAAATAAAAAGTTGAAGAAAAATTTATATTTAGGGACAAGAAGTTTGTTTTTTTGCTTGAAAGACATTTTCTAGTGTAAATCACAGAATGATAGTTGTAACTATTATTTTCTGTTTACACTAAAAAGTGTCTTTCAGATTAAAAAGCAAACTTGTTGTCCGCTAATCTTATTTGCAACTTCTTCCTTATGCCTATTTTTCTGTTTTGAAAAAATAACAACAACAAATATCATTATCCTTTTAGATGTATACTGATTTTAGGATATTAATTAAGAATAAAGAAATTTCTAAACTTATAGAAATTCAGGTCAGTATAATTAAATATAACTTTTTTTTATTGAATTGTGTTTTCTTGTTCTTATAATTTGTTTTTTTTCTGCATATGATGTCAGTACATTTTATTGTAACTATTACAATTATGAACTTTCAAGCACGCTACTGCTCGAATATCTGGATAACATTGCAAAATGTTGCACACCATCATTGGAGCAATATTTTCCACAAAAATTCAATTACATATTGACTGCGATATATGGCCTGACCCTTTTTGATATATAGGAAAGCTATCTGCAGCGTGTCATATAAATTTTGTTAACCAAGAATTTATTTTGTGTTGATATATAGGACAAATGTTTAAACTTCAAAGGTTCGAAATCAAATAAAGTTCCTCTTTGTCCACCAAAATCTTTATGCTCAACTTTGCAGTGAGTCATGCTAATATACTACTGGAAATACAAATGTATTATCTTTCTACACATTGAGGTTATCTATACTCGATAATTCCAAAGCTGTTTGTTGATGTTCATCGAAGTTTAAAATTTTTATTTTAGGTAAATTATTTTATTTTGATATTTATTCACTACTAGAAAATGGCCAAATAGCGACGGGGACGACGGCTTTCGACGGCCAATTTCCGACGGGCCGTCGGCGGCCGTCGGAAGCCATCGGAAAATCGCGATTTATAGCCTTCAGCCGAGCCTTCTTCTTCTTCACTTTCATACGAAAATTATTAACCCAAAATTCCCAAATCTCTTACCCAAAATTTCAATCATCAATTTCGAGCTTTCGGATCCTCCACGGCTGTGTAATCAACGTCTATTGCTCTCTAGCTCAGATATAATATTTTATTTTCGACAAAAATCTAATTTTTACCCTAAATCTAGATTTGCATAAGTTGTTAAATTAGGGCTAATTGGTGATTGAAATTGTTTTCAATAGTGTTATAATAGTTTCTAGCATTCCATGGTATTCCTATTTAATCTTTTATCGTGAAATTGTGAAAAACATTTATAATTTGTGGTTGTTCGTGTATATGTAAATCGTTGTGTATGTCTTGATTCTACGATTGTATATGTGTGTAGCGCTGCTATCATTGTATTGTGTTAGTTGGACTAGGATAAAATGAATACACGAGCTAGGAATATTATATTATGCACGTATTGACTTATGCAACAAAAAAAAAGCGTCGAACGAGCCTTAAGTTGATGTAATACGTCGAATAAATGTATTAAATTAAAATATATTTTTGTAAATGTGAACAGTTAGTAAAACTGTATTTTTTCGTAAAATGCGCACATCTAATTGACAAATGTCCCTTATAGAGTTTTTGGCCCGAGTGTTGTACATGATCGTTGTATAAATAGTCGTTTTTTTCGAAAAACGACCATTTATATTCATCTGGTACAATGTTTGTTGGATTTGTCCATGTATTAGACAAGTTATAAACACAGTAAGCATTTACATTTTGTATACTACTTCGCCTCAAACGGTTCATAAAATTTCAGCCTAACTTTTCTTTTTTGTTTCCTACGTACACGCATTGTGTACAATGCAGGGAACAAAAGGGAAATGCTGCCGAAATTTTGTTGAATCGTTTGAGACGAAGTAATATACGAAATGTAAATGCTTACTATGTTTGTAATGAGAAGTAGGATGCCTGACCATGGAAAAAAAAAAATTTGTTCAATTTTTTGTATTGATACGTTAAAAAATAAAATGTGCCCTATTTGAAAATATTTTTAAATTTGTGAAGTAGTTTTTTAAATTCAAATATTATACGACCATGAAAATAATCTTTTTCGAATTTGTATTCTTGAAAATAAATATTAAAATTTGAACTTCTCATATATAATGTACTACTGGAAATACAAATATATTATCTTTCTACACATTGAGGTTATCTATACTCGATAATTCCAAAGCTGTTTGTCGATGTTCATCGAAGTTTAAAATTTTTATTTTAGGTAAATTATTTTATTTTGATATTTATTTGCCATAGCTTATCGTTGCTTAAAAGTTTAAATAATTTGTCAAACAATTTGCTATAACTCTTAACGCATGCATGCACATGTAGGTAATTGGGTTGCTTTTATGCTAGCCCATTTCTCTAGTTCAGTTATCTAAAAAAATTGGTACAAGATGCTTACCTGGCTTTAGTTTTAACTTTTAAAGGCATTCTTCATTATGCTTTTAACATAGTCATTTTCATCTATTATAATGAAGTATTCTAGAATATTTATTATAGAGCATGTTCTTTATATATTTTTTAACATATTTTTTGTCGCATTTACAAGAATTGCTATTATTTCTGTCAACTGTGTGCATGGTGTTTATATACTGCACGATGTAATATATTATAAAGAGTAACAATATAAAAAATGTAAAGAATGCAATGTTCACTCGATATGGACTTCTAATCTTTCAAGTGCAGAGTTGGCCTGAAGATCAAAATCCATTGTTATTATTCCCATAACTTACAGCATGAGAGTATCATTAGTCAGCAAAAAAGTTCTATAAGATGTTTAACGAGAATTTTTGCAGACAGTTTAAAATAAAATAGTATGCTTGAAGTAAAATTGAGTTTCATAGTATACGTAAACTGGCATGCTAAACTTTCATGATTGATGACAAATTCTACAACAAAAGTAAAATATGTCAATGCCTGGTATGCTTAGAGGTGTGTATCCAAAACAAGGTACAAAACCAAAATTAAGCTCTGTTACAACTTCATAAATTAAAGGAATCTAAAATCAGTCGTATCCTGTTCTAAAGCAAGCTCTATAAACATAATTGTTGAAGGTGGGTAAAGTCCTACTGTTGACATCTGAATCAATAGATTAAATTTGTCAACATAAACAATGTTTGCTGTTATATTTAACTATTTATTAATAAATATTAAAGTCAGAGTATACTATTAATCGTTAATAATCTAAACTAAAAAAGATAAGCTATGGAAAATTTACATATTCTCACAGATTGAACACCACAGTCTTAACTGATCTGAAAAAAGAGGCTAGTGAATGTTATTTTATTAATACTGATAGTGTGGTATGCTCAGCGCTAAAGTTTGTAAAAATACAAGATGTAAATTATTGACACTGTCAAAGATGATGCATAGCGCAGAAACAACATGGTTGTGTCTTGTGTGGCATCGTGGCCATTAGGCAAAAATAATAATGCATAGATGTAGCTTAATAAAGGCTAAACTAGCTCTTGATAATATAGATAACCACAATTACAATTGATAACATGTTTGCATACCATTTGTAACATACCACAATTACGCAACAAAAAGTACTTGAATACAATTTTGTCCACTTCCAAATTCTTTCTATTCGTTGATGAAGATCAAGAAAAAATTTATGAGTTCCTTACTTTTATATTGACAACCATTTGAGTGAACAAAATTGTCTTAGAATATAGAATCTAATTTAATCACCTTAAAAATCAATCATGTTCAGTGTATCAACATATCAGGTTCAAGGATGAAAATCACCTTTGAAATCGAAATCGAATAGCCTAATATTGAGATTCCCTAAAGTCAAAATCGCCCCCCCCCCCCCAGTCTAAAGTCGAATGAATCACGCGATTCCCTGAAGTAAACCAAGCAATTTTTTTAAGAAGCGGCTGATGGTTGAAGGAATAAACATTGAGAAGAGGATTAGGGCTATGGATGTAAATAATCGTTCATTTATTTTTATTTATTTTTTCAGCAAAATTCGGTTAATTTAGCTTAACTAGATTTTACAATGCAAATAAGCGTTGGCAATAAAAATAATTATAAATATTATGTTGAGTCACACATTTCTAGCGTAACAATGCATATTGTTATGATTAATCTACAACACAAACAAGTGTTGAAAATTGAAAAAAAATAAATGTTACAAAATGGCTGTTATGGTGTAGTGATGGAAAATTGTTCTGACTCGTGGCAAGTTCCAACATGCTCCAGGATGCAGGTCGGATCAAAATTCGTCCAAGTATCTCTTATGTAGACGCCTAAGTAGACCCCACTAAAGTCATCTAAATATGAGAACTCTACAGTTGGGTGTCTACAATTGGCTTTGTATAGGAAATCTACCAAAATGTTTCTCCCCTCAATCAACATCCAGAAGAGAGTGATCAACTCCCGATTCTCTTTTAAAAGATAATCATATCGGAAAGCGCGCTCTTCTCAATCGCGGGGCAGCTTCTTAATGTTTGAAGGATGCTAACACTGCCGCACTCTTGTTAAGCATATGATATTTATCCGAAAGAATGTTGTGTTCTTCCAGCTATTTATCTAACTCCCTATACAAACTATTTATCTCCGCTTGTTTTCTTTCAAGCTTTGTTTTATAGGGGTGAACATGTTTCCTCCTCGTCAAAAATAAAGGGTTTAAACTATTACTATCTCGGAAGTGAAAGCCGTTTAAACAAAGAATCCCATAGTTGAGAGACGGGAATTGACACTTGAGAAACCTGCTCTTTCTCTTGATTCCTAAACATTAATATAAGAAGGCTCCTCTTGAGGGCTTGAAGGTGCTTGGGGTTCTGGTGGGCTTGCTTCATAAGAAGATGGATTAATGTGATTGACTTTTTTAGAAGTTCTTGTGTTGTCATCTTCATCTTTCTCAGGAGCATTAGTGTGGCCACCCCTGTTGCCACTTGAACCTTAACCCTCATCAACTTTATCATCATCATTGTCATCGTCGTCATCATGATCATTATCATCATCATCGTTGCCGCCCTTACCTTCCGCAACTTCATCCTTATCACCTTCATCTTTGGAATCAGAGTTTATGTCGAAGGAAGGAACTTCAAATGATAGAATTTTGGAGGCGTTGATCTCCTCTCTCTCTCCGCAACTTCAACCCCCTACTCCATCTTTTTGATTTTGTCCATGACCCGATTGACAAGAGCAGGGTCGAGTGAGGGGAAGCTCAATTCAGGACACTTATTGACGTTGTCAGCATAAGTGAGCATCATAGCATTTCAAAAGAATTCATGATGATATCCTCAAGAGAAGTGTCGAGAAATTGAGATGCACACCACTTAGCATCAGAAACGGTGTCGATGGCCAACTTTAAAGAACCTTTATTTTTATTCAGCTTTTCCTTTAACAAAGATTGTTTGGCCGCCATTCGAGTCTTTTCCTCCATGGCTCTTTTAGAGTCATTTTCGATGCTAAATTTTCATAAGCAAGGAGTTGACGAGTCTTCCTCTCTTTGGAAATAGCAGATTCTGACTGATCCAGAGAAGCTTTTAATCTCTTTAATTCCATTATGGCTTCGTTCTTATCCGCGGACAAGGAAGAGACTCCGCTGTTTAAGTTTGAAACTTCTTCTTGAAGTCTCGATGTCTCTGCGGAAAATTTTAATGCACCATCTTGCAAGGAGAACTAGCCCTTGGAAATCTGAAAGAAAAGGTACAACATAAATCAAAAACTCGAGGAAAGGCAATAATAATAAGGTTAAGTGATATGAAGCCTACCGGAAGTTATTGTTCAATTAGAGAGCGACAATGATCCATTAAGTTAGGAATAGAGGAAAGTGGCAGAATTTAAGCAAAAGATGAAGAGTTTAAGATAGATTGGACCATCTTTTCAAAGTCGCTCGAAGGCGTAGGAGATGACGGTCCAGGAGGATTCAGCTCTTGAGAAGGGTTCAAAGTCCCCAAATCTTTTTGCATATGCTCAATCACGCTTGGAGAGCTCGAGATGACAATGCGAGAAAGGGGGTCAATCCCGGAGGAAGCTTCTTAGATTGAGCAAGAGGAATTTCGATAGTTGGACACTCTAGGGATTTATTAATGTCAACAAACTCCCCCTCTTCTCGTGGTGGAGAATCAGGAACTTCTACAATTTTGGCTTTCTTTGGTGATGGTTCCACCATAGTCGTTTTACCAAATTTTCTTTTGGTGGCTGTCTTTGACCTAGCAATGGCGTGGGAAAAAGATGGCACACGAGAAGTTGAAGAATGGAGAGACGGATCACTTGTGGATTGTACAACCTAAGGAGCAGCTACAGAAAGTTCAAACAAACTATAAGTCATCAAAGTAGCTCAAGAAGGAACGCAATAATAGACTACCAGCACAGCGTTTAAACCTACCAGAGTGATCGGAGAAGATTGGCGACATTGGGGAGAAGTTTTTTGGATCTCCCAAGGAGAGGAAGCATTTGCTCCGAGACGTATGCTGGACCAAAGGAGGTTGGCCAAGTATCTCTGACCAACTGGCGGGAGGGAATGTTTTTGTAAATTAGAAGGATTCAACAAAGTTAACTTGTTCCCAATCCTGCTTGAAGTTGTAATTTGTGACTCCACTATTTTCTTATCCCCTTCATTTAGCTATTTAGCAGAAGCACCTGACAAAAAGCATAGATCTGCAAAGGAAAATAACTAAATGGAAAAATAAGATCTGAGATCAACTTACGCGGAGAAGAGAAAATCCCGTTGATGTTGGGGAAGCATTTAACAAAGAAAAACAGTGTTTTCTAGTCCCTAAATTTATTTACCCCCTCAAATATCAACTTTTGGGGAGGGGGATTAGCTCTGAAGATTTGGTTATTCAAGTTGCTCGGTTTAACCAACCAAACTAGATAATTCAAGACTTCAGGAGTGAGCGAAGAAATTCCAGATCCCAATGCCATAAGTTCTAGAGAAAGGAGATATTTATAAACATTAGGTGAAAGTTGTATAGGAGCAATCCCCAGATAGGCCAAGAACTTGGATAAGAAGTCCGAGAAGGAAGGAATCCTCCATGCTAGATATGGATTGCTGTGTAGGCAAAGAACCCTTCAGGAGGGCTATGGATGGTGTTATTATCAGTAGAGGGAATGGCTTCTACCCCTGTAATTCCAAAGTCGTTGATAATCGCATCCACCTCATCCTGGGTGGATATTAAGGAATGTTTAGAGGTGGCTTCAATCTTCTTGGGTGAACCCATAATTTTGCCAAGTGAAATCATTTCAGTTAGAAATTATATTTTTTTATGAAATTAACATTCTTTCAAGGATTATTAGAAACCTATTACAACAATTTGAACATTAAGAAAAACAAGAAACTTCTTGTTCTTTAAAGAATGTTAAAGTTAAAAAATGAGATTTATTGAGCTTTCGACAGAGTTGAATGAGAAAATAGAAGTTGACTCCCAACAAACACCCTATAACAATGTCGAAAGCCCAAGTATGAAATCTACCAAGCTTTCGACAGAGTCGAAAGGGAGGTCGGAAGTATACGTCCAACAAACACTTTTCAACAATGTCAAAGGCTTAATAGGAACTTTGTTATTAAAAGGGAGTAGTTAAAACCTACACAACAAATTTGAATGAAGTATAAGCTGCTAATATACAATAAACGAAGAAAAATAATCTTTCGACACTGTTGAAACTCATGGACTTAGTTTCTCTTAGGGAATGTGAATGCTATCGAAACCTTATATGCCAATTAAGTCAAAGGTTTTGAGTTTGAATCATATTGATAAAAAATAATAGAAGGACTTAGGATGTCTCAACGACATTGGTAAAAGATAATGATCGAATAACAATTAGTTACAAAAGGTTCCGACAGAGTCGAAAGGGGGTGCATGGTTTCAAAAGCGTACCAATAACTAAATTTTAATCAATACAATAGGTTTCGACTAAGTAGAAATGTATGACTTGATTCACAACTTATACAAAGTATCCTTTCTTCAATGAAGTTTACAAAATGTATGTATCTCTAACATAAACAAATTGGAAGTAATTATGTACTAAAGGTTGCGAAACCTACAAGACAAAGTTTATGCTTTTGAAAGTATGTGCTAGGTAATTATTTAGCAAGACACATTTTCCAAATTCTTTGAAAGGTATTGGAAAACACTAAAGTACAAAACTGCTTTCGAAGAGGTCGACTTCATACTAACTAGAAAACCTTTCGACGAGGTCAATTAAATGAAGCGCTAGGTTACATTTCAACCCCATTGAAAGGGGATAAAAAAGGAAAAGAAAAAAGGTTGCCTCCTTAATCCCTTTCGAAGGGGTGGAAAGGTAAAATTGTAGCGCTAAATTTTGATTCGTACAGCTAAAACTTCTATACGAAGTAAATAGAAATCTCCTTCTTCCCCAAATCCGATTTCAACCTAGATATTAAAAAAAATCAACAACAAAGTCGATTTGAGCGTGAATTAACCATTTATACCCGTAAAATCTTTAAGATAAATATTCGAATTCTTTTAAAAAAATAACAGTAAAATTTGAATCAAGTAGGTTTAGAATGAAAATTAATAGAAAAACAAATCGAATCAAGGTATGAAAGTAAATTATAGAATTCTTTCAGGCAAATAAAAAATTAAATGATTTCGATTGAATCAAAACAGTAGTTCAAATCCGAACTATAAAGGTTTTAGAAATCAAAATTCACTATGAAATGAAAAATTCGAAACGTAAGATAATAGAAGCTTACATTAAATCTGAATTCTTGTTTGTTGGAGATGAAGATTATTTGAGAGTTTAAGAACTTTGGTGTCTGCTTGAAGTTTATTTTGATTACAAACAAATGAAAGAGGGGAAGAAGAGAACTTAGTTTATAAGAAAAGTCAGCAAAGACGGCAAACCGCTCGATCAAATTTAAATGAATGGCCAAGATTTACACTGGAATATGAAAAGGCGGGAAAATTTGAGAGTTTTGAAATGATTGACTTGGTAAGTCAAGGGCATCCCTTCGCAAGGGGATAAATGTTACTACCAAATACCCTTTCTACCTTGTCAAAACTTGAATGAGTAGAAGATAAAGAATAATAAGAGATAATAGCTCCAACAAGACCTTTCGAAGGAGTCGAAGGGATGCTACAGCCAAAGGCCATAAGTATTACAACCTTTCGAAGGGGTCGAAAAGGTCAAAAGCACCCTTCCACTTCAGTGGTTCCCTTTCGAAGCAGGTGCTTCCACATGCATAAAGGCCTTTCAAATGAGTTGAAGAAACACCTTTCGAAGACAATGGATAACAACCCTTCATATGCGCACCAAACCTTTCGAAACCAAAGGTTTCGCCTTCATTCAAAATACTCGGAAAGATGCCTTGATCAAAACAACCCTTTCGAAAGCAGAATCATGTCTTTTGAACTGGTCGAAGCCTTTAATGTATAGGGAAGGTTTCGCATTAATTTGCAAGCATACATTTGAAAGCTTCCTACCATGTTGAAAACATCAACACTTAAACAACTTCGAAACCACAGGAAACTACCTATTGGTAGAGTCGAAAGCTTGTACCTTTGCTTCTTATGACAGCAAAGCAATGCAAAGAGAAAAGGAACAACCATCCCTTTCGACGAAGATAGGAGCATATAAGCCCATTCGAAAGCATTATAGAAGGATGTGCAAGTGTCAATGGTGTCGAAAGGTATCTGAAACCAGCTTTCGACCAGGTCGAAAGCACTAGGTCAAAAGATGCTAACCTGCATCTATAAATAAGACCCAAGTGATCTGGATTTGGGGGGCAATTTCATTCACACTATACTTGTATTTTCTTAACTTTGCAAATCTATAAACCCTAATTTGTAAATCAATTTGGGGAAAATTGATTATAGTCATCATTGGATTAATAAAAGGAAGATTTAAATATTTTTGATTATATAGCTGTTTGAAGGCGTTTATTGGATTTAACTGTGTTTTACAGGTATTGACTTCATCGAAAGGTACCTTCCGAGTAGGTCGAAACCCTTGCTTTTCCAAGTAATTTAAGTCCTTAACTCCAAATCACCACTCACCAAACACTTGCCTTTTACTGGATCGAAACCTTAAACCTGACATGTTTCCCCTTAGATTTCAGAATCAAACCCAAGTCATTTAAGAAACCAGCTTTTGACAAGGTCGAAACCCATCTAGATAAACCATACTCTTGAATCCTTAGACCCAACCTTTAGGGTGTCACAACTGTTTCGAAAGGAAGGTTTTGAAGGGACAATCAAACAACTTCAGTAAGCTCGAAAGACTTAGAAGAAAAGAATAAAATTGTTTCGACTAGGTCGAAAGGTCAATAAAGGAAAGTTTTACAATAAAGACCTGTTCAAAAGGTGAATTAAACGAAGTATTCACATCCATGCTTCCTCAACTTAACCAAAAGAGACCCAAAAGAACTAACTCTTTCCTTAAACTCTATTTTGGGGTGTTGACAAGTTTTCTTTTAACAGTGGATAACTTATGGGTTATCGAATATTTCTTCATTAAAGATTTGAAAGATTGGTTATAAAAATGGGTTTTGTTATCACTTATTATTGTGCAAGGTGTGCCAAACCTAGAAAGATGGTTTTTTGTGAATTTAACAACAACCTTATGGTCATTTGTTTTACACGGAATAGCTTTAACCCATTTGTAAACATAATCAATGGTAAGAAGAATATAGAGATTTCTAAAAGAGTTAGAAAGTGGTCTTATAACGTCAATTTTCCAAATGTTAAAGATTTCAATTGTAAGGATGGGGGTCAAAGGCATCATGTTCCTTTTCGTGATTTTTCCTAACATTTGGCAATGATCACATGTTTTATAAAACTCAAACACATCTTTAAAAAGTTTATGCCAGTAAAAGTCATATTGGAGCATCTTTTCCGCGGTTTTCATAGGACCAAAATGTTGACAACAAGCTTGGTCATGAAAAAATGAAATAACACTCTTGATTTCGCTATCCGAGATGCATCATCGAATGATTTAGTCGAAACAATACATAAACACGTATGGATCGTCCTAATAGAAATATTTCACTTGGGATAGATATTTGTATTTATCTTGTTTGGACTAGAATAAAGGAGTTTTCTTAGTGACTAAATAGTTCACTATATCGACAAACCACGGATCGATGGAAACTGAATAGAGTTGTTCGTCAGGAAAGTTCTTATTGACGGATAGAGATGATGGTGCGTTTGGAAGACAAGACAAGTGAATGGCTATGACATTGTCGGATCCATTTTTGTCTTTAATTAAAAGATCAAATTCTTAAAGCATCAGGATTCAATGAATAAAATGAGACTCGACATTCTTTTTAGCAAAAATGTACCTAAGAGCGGAATGGTCAGTGTAGACCATGATGTGTGAGCCTATCAAATAAGGTCTAAACTTTTCTAGTGCAAAAACTAAGGCTACAAGTTCTTTTTTGATGGTTGTGTAGTTGAGTTGAGCATAGTTCAATGTCATGCTAGAGTAGTAGATAATGTGAAGGATTTTGTTAATGCGTTGTACTAGGACAGCACCAAGTGCAAAATTAGAAGCGTCACATATGATCTCGAAGGGAAGATCCCAATTAAATGAGCAGATGATTGGAGCAGAAATGAGTTCATTTTTAAGACATTCAAAAGAAGAGACGAAATGATAATTAAAATCAAAAGGAATGTGTTTTTCTAAGAGAATAATCAAAGGTCAAGCAATTTTACTAAAGTCTTTTACAAAGCGTTGATAAAAAACCAGCATGCCCTAAGAATGATCGTATGACCTTAACGGATTTGGGAATGGGTAGATTATTAATACCATTGACTTTTTCTTTATCTACCTTAATGCCCTTATTTAAAATGACATGTCCAAGGACTATGCCCTGTTTAAACATAAAGTGGCATTTTTCCTAATTTAAGTTAAGTGTTTTTGTTTGCATCGATTTAGAACCAACTTGAGATGACGTAAACATTCGGAAAAAGATTTTCCAAAGATAGAGAAATCACCCATAAAAAATTAAAATGCATTCGATCATGTCAGAAAAGATGCTAATCATGCATCTTTGGAAAGTTGCAAGGGCGTTACAATGTCCTAATGGCATACATCGGTAAGCAAAAGTGCTGAAAGGACACCTGAAAGTTGTTTTCCCATGACCTTTGGGAGTGTTAACAAGAAAACTTGTCAACACCCCCAAAGTAGAGCTAAATGTGTAGATATGTCCTTCTAAACCTCTTTTGATTAAGTAGAAAAAGTTAGGACCTTATTGCTTCCTTTGATCAACCTTTCGAACAAGTCTTTGTTGTGAAATCCCTTCCTTATCCAACCTTTCGAATCTGTCAAAACAATTATATCCCCTTCTTTTAAGTCCATGAGCTTGCTGAAGTAGTTTCGTTAACTTTTGGAAACCTCCTTCCGAAATAGCTGCAACGAGCTAAAGGTTGGCTCTATGGATTCAAGGATATGGTTTGGCTGGATATGTATCGACTTCGTCAAAAGCTAGTCTTTTTTAGGGCTTCGGTTTGGATTTTTATGTCTCGGGATTTTGGTTGAGTTTGAGGTTTCAACCCACTAAAAAGGTGAGGTTTTGGTTAGTAGTGGTTTGGAGCTAAGGACTTAAGTGTACTAGTATAGTGAGGGGTTTTGACTCACTCGGAAGGTATCCTTTCGATTAAGTTGACGCAAGTAGAACACAATTAAATCCAATTAAAGTCTCAAAATAGTTGTATAATAAAAAATATCAAAATCTCTCCTTCATTAAACTAATGATGTGCAAATTGATCAATTTCCCCTATTTGATTTCCAAATTTAAGAAAGTATAAGAAGTGAGTGAATGAATTCGGATCCCCCAAACCAGACCCCTAGGGTCTTATTTATAGGTGCAGGTTGGAACCTTTCGACTCAGAGCTTTCAACCTGGTCGAAAGGTGGCTTTATAGACCTTTTGTCACCTTTGACACTTGCGCATCCCTTAAAGTTACACTTGCATGGATTTTAATGCTTCCGTCTTCATCGAAAGGTGTGGATGCACCTTTATCCTTTTGTGTTGTTTTGTTGTGCTAGTGGGAAGTAGCATGATCTTTCGACTTTGTCAGCACGTACTTCCTTGGGTTTCGAAGTATTGAAATACTCTAGGTTTCGAAGTAGAAGGTTGCATTCGAACACATGCGTGCAGATAGATGCAGAACCTTTCATGGTTGTTAAAGGCTTCGAATGGTGCAAAAGGCTTGATTATGCTTTCGAAACGGTTGCTCTGATCATGGCATCTTTCAGAGTAGTTTGAATGAAGGTGAAACCTATGGTTTCGAAAGAATTGGCACGCATGTGAGAGGGTGTTGTCTGCTGCCTTCGAAAGATATCCTTCCTCTTATTCTAAACATCTTCATGTAGGCGAAAGCATCTGTTTTGAAAGGAAGACATTGAAGAGAAAGGGAGCTTTGACCACTTTGACCCCTTCGAAAGCTTGTAACATATCTGGCTTTTGACTGTTGCATCCCTTCGACTCCTTCGAAATGCGTTGTTGGCGCTGTCATTTCTCGTTCCTTTTTTCTTTTTATTCATTTTGGTTTCGACAAGGTTGAAGTGAGAATTGGTGGTAACACTTGCCCCCCGTGAAGGGATGCCCTTGAATTTCCAAGTCAACCATTTCGAAACCCTCAATGTTTCCCGCCTTTTCATATTCTTGTGTAAAACCAGGTCGTTCATTTAAATTAGATCGTACGGTTTGCCATCCATGCTGACTTTTCTTATAAAGCAAATTCCTTTCTTCCCCTCTTTCACTTATCTGCAATTAGAAGAAACTTCCAGTAAGAATCAAAGTTTTTAAATTCTTAAATAATTTCTATTTCCAACAATAGAAATTCAAATCCAAAGTGAGTTTTTATTATCTTGCTTTTAGAATTCTCCTTTCATGGTGAATTTTGATTTTTTTTTATTTTCTCGGTTCGAATCTAAACTATTATTTTAATTTAATAGAAATCATCCATGTTTTTCATTCGCCTGAATGCATTCTTTAATTTATTCTCATGGCTTACTTCGTTTCCTTTCCTTTGTTGATTTTCATTCAGAACTCATCTGATTTAGATTCTTTTTTTAAGGTTCGAATTTTCAATTTGGTGATTTTTAAGATTAACAATTGTAAATTCGCATTCAAATCAAGTTAGTAATTTAATTTTTTGTAGCTCTACGTTAAAATTGAATTTGGGGAAGAAGGAGATTTCCAGTTACTTCATAAAGAAGTTTTAACAGTATGAATCGCATTTTGGTGCTGCAATTTTACTTTTCTACCCCTTCGAAAGAGGTTCAGGCGGCAGACTTTGTTTTACTTCTTTAATCCCTTTCGATGGGGTCAAAAGGATGTCCAACGTCTACCTCTTAATTGAACTCGTCGAAAGGTCGTCGTAGTTAATATGAAGTAGATTTTCTTCGAAAGCATATCCATGCTTTAGTATATTCTGATACCTTTCGACGTGATCGAAACCTTTTGTATCGAATTATGTTTTGGTTGTTGGTATGCATTTGAAATCTTGTACCACTTTCGACTTGCTTGACACCCCCTTGTAACTAATTGGGACTTGACCATTATTTTATACAAATGTTGACGAAACTTCTCAAAGCTCTTTCATTTTTATCAATGTTACTTAAATTCACACCTTTCGACCCAATTCGCATATGGGGTTTCGACAATATTTGAACTCTCTTTGAAAAACTAAGTTGATAGGTTTTGACAGTGTCGAAATGTTCTTTGGTCTTGTTTATTTAATGTTGGTAGCATATATTTTTATTCAAATTAGATGTGTAGGTTTCAACTACTTCCTCCGATAACAAAATTATCCTTGAGCTTTTGACATATTTGAGGGGTGTTTGTTGAGCATCAACTTCTATTCTCTCTTTCGACTCTATCGAAAGCTCAACAAATTTCATTTTTCTAACTCTAACATTATTTCAAGAATATGAACTTTCATGTTTTGCTTGATATTCAAATTATTCTAATAGATTTCCAATATCCTTGAAAAATGATAATTTCATAATAAATTAATTTCTAGCTAAAATGATTTCACCTGGTAGGATTATGGGAAAAAGTCTTCCAAAAAACCAAAAAAGGACACAATATCAGTGATGGAATCTTCTCCTAAGAATATTGAAGCAATTTACAAACACTCATTAATATCTACCCAGGATGAGTTGGATGCAATTCTCAACGACTTTAGCATTACTGGGTTGGAAGCCGTTCCCCCGGGTGATAAAGATACCATTCAAAGCCCTCCTGAAGGGTACTTTTCCTATACCACTATCCACATTTGGCATGGAGGCTTCTTACCTTTCCCAGATTTTTTATCCAAATTATTGACTTATTTGGGCATTGCTCCTATACAGCTGTCACCAAACGTATATACATACCTTTTATCCCTAGAACTCATGGCACTGGAGTCCAGAATTCCTTCACTCAATGCTGAAGTTTTGAACTATTTTGTTCGATTAGTTAAGCTCAGCAACATAAATAACCAAATCTTTAAAGCCAATCCTACCAAAAATCTAATATCCGAGAGGGTAAACAAATTTAGAGACTGGGAAAATCGGTTCTTCTTCGTTAAATGCCTTCCCAACATCAGTGGGATTTTCTCTTCCCCCCGTAACTTGATCATAGTCTTTATTTTTCCATCTAGTTACTTTCCTTTGCTAATCTATGATTCCTTATCAGGTGCTTCTGTTAAAGAGCTGAATGAAGAAGATAAGAAAACAATAAAGTCGTTGATTGCCGCTTCAAGTAGGATTGGAAATAGATTAACCCTGTTGAATCCTTCAAGTCTACAAAAGCATTCCCTTCTACCAATGGCCCAGAGGGTAATTGGTCAACCTCCTTTAGTTCAACACACATCTTGAAGCAAACGCTTCATTTCTTTGGGTGATCCGAAGAATTTCTCTCTAATGTCACCAATTTGTTCTGATCACTCTGGTAAGTTTGAACACAGTACCTGTAGTATGTTATTGTGTTACCTTTTAAATTGCTTTTTCGGCTTGTAGTTTTTTAAATTTTCAGCAGCTGCTTCTCAGGTTGAGCCAATTATAACTGATCCAACTCTCCCCACTTCTACAACCCGTGCGTCATCTTTGTCTCAAGCCATTTCTAGATCAATGATGGCTTCTAAAAGAAAGCTGGGTAAAGTGGCCGTGGCGGAACCATCCCCTAAGAAGGCCAAGATCATTTAAGCTCCTGATTCTCTGAGAAAAGAGCGAGACCGTTGATATTGACAAAACTTTGGAAAGTCCAATTATCGAAGCTTCTCCTGATCAACCTAAGAAGACTCCCTCAAAGGTTGATCCCTTATCACGCATTGTCATTTCCAGCTCTCCTCGTATGATTAAACAAATGCAGAAAGACTTGTGGACTTCGACCCCCTCTCAAAAGTTGCACTCTTCCAGCTCTACATCAACTGTGCCTCCGAGCGATTTTGAAAAGATGGTTCAGTCTATCTTGGGTTCTCCATCCTTTACCTCTATCCGTACACCTTCATCTGTTTCTAATCCAATGGATCATTGTCGTTCTCTAGTTGAACAACAACTCCTAGTATGCCTAATATCACTTAACCTTATTGTTATCGTTTCTCCCTAGGTTTTTGACTTATGTTATACTTTTTCTTTCAGATTTCCAAGAGTTGGCCTCCCTACAAGAAGGTTTATTAAATTCTTCCATAGAGACATCAAGGCTTTGGGAGGAAATTTCAAACTTAAATAGCCAGGTCTCCTCCTTGACTGCGGAAAAAATAAAGCTATGATGGAATTAGAGAGATTGAGAGCTACTTTCGCCCAATCAGAATCAATTATCTCTAAAGAAAGGAAAGCACGCGAACTCATTGCTGATGAAAATTTGGCCTTGAAAATGGCCCTGAAAGAATCCAAGGACGAAAAAGCTCAAATGGCAGTAAAACAACCTTCTCTAAAGAAAAAGCTGAAGAAAAATAAAGATTCTTTAAAGTTGGTTATCAATTTTATTTTTGATGCAAAGCAGCAGGTGTCTCAATTCCTTGATACTTCTCTAGAGGACATCATTGTCAATTCTTTTGAAGACATCATGACGCTTGCTTACGTCGACAATGTAGATAAATGCCCAGACTTAAGCTTTCCTTCGCTTGACCCTGCTCTTATCAACAGAGTTATGGACAAAATTAAAAGAATGGAGAAGGGGGCTGAAGTTTGGAAAGTGAGGAGATTAATGCCTCTAAAATTCTTTCCTTTGAAGTCCCTTCCTTCAAAGTAGACTCCGACTCTGAAGATGAAGGCGATAAAAATGAAGTTGCGGAGGAAGAGGGAGGTAACGATGATGATGATCATGATAATGATGATGACGATGACAACGTAAATTGTGGTCAAGGTTCAAGTGGCGACCGCGGTGGTCACACTGATGCTCCCGAAAAGGATGATGATGACAATATGAGGGCTTCTAAAAAGGTCAATCCTAATCCATCTATTCATGAAGCAAGCCCACCTGAACCCCCTGCACCTTCTGACCCACAAGAGGAGCCTGTTAACATTAACATGGAAGAACCAAGAGAAAAGAAGCAGGTACCTCAAGCACTGATCTCCGTTTCTCAGATATGGGATTCTTTGTTTAAACGGCTTTCACTTCCAAGATAATAATAGTTTAAATCCTTCATTTTATATAAGGAGGAACCCGTTCACCTTATAAAACCATGCTTGGTAGATAACAATCAGAAATAAATAACTAGTATAGAGAGTTAGACAAACAATTGAAAGAACATAGTATTCTCTTAGATAAGTATCATATGCTTAACAGAAGTGCGGCAGTGTTAGCATCCTTCAAAAATTAAGAAGTTGCTCCACGGTTGAGGAGGGCGGGCCTTCAATATGATGGTCTTTTAAAAGAGAATTGGGAGTTGATTACGCTCTTTCTGATAGTGACCGAAGAGAGAAACATTTGGTAGACTTTCTATACAAAGCCTACAGTAGACACCTAGTTGTAGATTTCTCTTACTTAGGTAATTTTAGTGGAGGCTTGCTTAGGCGTTTACACAAGAAATATTTTGACGAATTTGGATCTGATCCATATCCTAGAGCATGTTGGAACTTACAATGAGTCACATCGATTCCCCAAGAACTACTTCCTGAGAAACAAAAATACTATAAGGACAAATTTATTTCATAATTATTTGCAAAGTCGATTTTGTATGAACCACATGAACTTTTTTAATTATGTAATACTATTGATTTTTAAATTTTTCTTTAGTTTCCTTTTATACTTAGTTGTATTTTATTACATTATCACAGAGTGAACGTCTCTCGGGAAACTTTGTCTCTAGAGATTATCGGAGCAAGTATGTTAAATTAAGAAGAGATTATCTAGAAAAGGCATCGATTTTGAAATCTTCAAAATTAGCTAGACATTGCTTTCTTAGAGATTTGCAAAAACTTTATATGGAACATCATTGTCTTCATTTTGATTTTCTTAGTGAAGAAAAAGAAAAGCTACTTAAGGAAATCCGGACATATCATATCAAATTAATATATGGAAGTGATAGTCCTCTTACCGGGGAGTGGGACTATAGCGAATATCCTCCGGTTACTAACCTAGAAGGACTTAATGTTCCTTTTGACTCAACATTTATTCCTTCTGCTAATTCCTTGAGTAAAGTTAGAAATGTAGTTTCCCATCTTTAGATATGAAACAAATGTCTAATTGTATTTTTTTTGTTTCTTTTTACTTGAGTTGTAACCCTTTATTGATGTAATAAAGAGATTGATTATTCTAGTCTTAACTTCATTTTCCTTTTTTCTTTTTGTTTAAATAGGAGTTACAGTTATCTATAACGCCATTCTCGTTAGATTCTCCATCTCATTTTATCAACATTAAAGATCAGCTATTGGCAGAAATTGAAAAGAGAAAACTCACTAATGATCCTTTATCTTCTCGCTTTCAAAACAATACCACAGCTCTTGAATGGTACATAAGATATTTGCTTCAAAAGACAATCGTTAGAAACCTTAATGATCAGATTGCCAATCTTGAGGTGGATGTTAAGAGTAAGAATGAAATGATCTCCATATTGAAGTGCCAAATTAAGTCAAATCCTTCAATTGACTTTGACCACAAGGTGTTGGAACTTCTCCAACAAATAACTGATTTGGAAATTAAGTTGAAAGATAGTCAAGCGCAATGTGTATCGCTTGAATTCAATATGGGAAATAATACTTCAAACATCGATTCACTAACTTCTTCAATTGTTCCATCTATTGCAAAATTGACAAGGTCTACTTCCCTTGCTATCTAAAAGTTCCCTACTATGACTAATCCTCCTCCTGGTTTAGATGAAAAAGTAGTAGGAGAATGTTGTAGGAAAGTCAAATTTGAAATGATGAAGTATTTCGATGAACAATAGAAAATGAGGTACTCGCAGTGCATAAATGAGTATGATGCTATGATTTAAAAACTTGAATGCGAGAAGTATCTTCTTCAGAAGCGTATTGCTGATTTGGAAAGGAGAATAAAACTCTTAAAGGCGCAAACAAAGCTTTTCATCGTGCTTTGAAGACCAACATTGAGGCTATTAATGACGATGATAAGATGAGGAAAAAAGAGAAGAAACTTAAAGTTGTATTGCTATTCATCACATTATGGATCCTTTAATTGCCGAGAATCTGAATAAGGCTGTTCAAGACTCATTAACAATTTATATTAATGAAATGTATATATTTGTTCTGTATACTTGTAAATAATTTCATAATTTATGTAAATTATGAAAATTTTGTAAATATCACCTGGTTTGTAATCCTTCCTTGCATTGTTGTTTTTGAATCGGCTCTATGATAACTTGTACCTTGATTTTTTTATTTGCTAGATTTTCCAATCCTTTTTACTGATATTCTTTCCCTGAAAAGCACTAAGTAAACAATATTTCTTATCGTTAGCTTGAAGTCTATATGGAAGTCTATCCATGTCACCTGTAGACATTTAACAAATCATCATGTTAACATATGAAAAGTAATCCCATAATTGAATATGATTAAATGTCTTCAAACCCATCTTTGGTATTGATATGAGATAACCAAGAATTCAACTTCAATTATATTGCGAGACAATCAGAAGTTTGATGGTATAAAACCATAAATTCAACCAAGGATTTAATTATAGATGTTTAGGAATCCAGGTTTTGGAGATAACTAATAGAAAATCGATAATGATCGCGTAATAGAAGTCCAGTGACCCAGATTCGGACATTAATGAATGAAATTTAGAAGTTAGAAGATCTGAAACCCAGATTCGGTTATTTGTGGATGATAACAAGAAGTCCATAATAATAATCTTCTTAATAGAGATCTATAGCCCAGATTCGGGCATTAATGAGTGGAGTTCAGTAACTAATAGTTATAGCCCTGAAACCTAGATTTGGGTATGAAAAAGACCGTAAATTAAAAGACTTGTAACCTAGATTCAGATATTAATAAGTGAATTCCGGAACTCAATAATAAATGACCCGAAAGCCAGATCCGGGTATTAATAAGTGAAGTTTGAAAATTCTTCTTTGATGATTTGTGAAGACCCGTAAATTCTCACCATTTGAATCGACTATAATCCACACAAGTCAAATTCAAATAGATAAGGATTCACGATCTTCCCTAATCAAATTGGATTCTTCACTTTTGAAAATCAACATATCATATATCAAAGATATCAATGTCGAGATCCAAATGTTAAAATCCTCATTGGTAGGGTTTGCTACCAGTAAATAACATCAGTATAAATAAGAATGCACAGCTGAAACAAAATGCTCTCATATATATTTAGAACAAAAGATGATACAAGGTGATATTAGAAAGTCATAGATACATCACTATATACAACATCATGAAGTACAACTGAACAAGGTACACAGCGGAAATAGAAACTAAAGAAACAAGTCTTCAGAGAGAGTCCAAAAACCGACATCTTCACTCTGATCCAAAAGCTCCAAATAAACACTCCAACTCCAGCTCCAACTATCTACAGGGTGATCTATTACCTGACTCTAGGCTGCCCGTGTGGAAAAATAAGGGCACCCATAGTTTAGGGAAAAACAATAAACTCTAGGTCAGTCATGGGACTGGTGTGAGAAACAAAAATATATAATTGCTTTTGAAAACAAGTTCCGTATATGCTTTTGGAAAATGAAACTATCATAAGGTCTCGATCCGCACACAAGATGCAAACGCACACATGGTCGAGGTTTCTCCTTATGACAGTCAAACATGCCTTTGATACGTTTAAAAATATCCTTTTAATATTATTATAGTGCTTAGTGATTTAGAACCATTTTCAAAATAAACTTATTAATTTAGCTAGCATACGTTACATGATGGTATGCCTACTATAGCCACTGTATTAAACAGTGGGTAATACAATCAAAACCGTACAAGGTTCGTATTGGAGAATGAGTTTCCAATAATGACCAGGCAAATGAACTTCCTCATCCACAATTGGGTACGCCTCTAGAGGGACGTCCCGAGAAACTACTGTTTCTCTGCCAACACAAGGTCGGGTTACCACTCAATGGTAACTACTTACTCAAGTCTATCCATCCCCCGGTTGTTACCAACCTTTAAAACGGGGTCCCGATCTTTTCCAACATCCACATCAAACAAATACTGGGCGTGTAAGACCACAGTACAGCTATATAAATATATAATCCACAAAGTGAATACCTGGGCTCCATACCATGGTATCACTATATATATCTAGAAGGGAATAGACATCCTACACCTTGCCGCATCCATTCCTGTTTCGGCCATTCCCGGGGTGTGAGGTTCGTGAAGTCTCGTACCCACAAGGCTATGCTTTTCAACAAAAGCCTTGATCCTATCCATAGCATTCTTCGGAATGTCACATTACCAATCCAAAATTACATAACTGATTTCTACCAACGCATAACCCTTGAGTTCATACGTCTCAAGGAAGGGTGTTAAGCTAAGAGAATAAATTCTCCGCCACCAAGCATTCTTTAATTTATTCTCATGGCTTACTTCGTTTCCTTTCCTTTGTTGATTTTCATTCAGAACTCATCTGATTTAGATTCTTTTTTTAAGGTTCGAATTTTCAATTTGGTGATTTTTAAGATTAACAATTGTAAATTCGCATTCAAATCAAGTTAGTAATTTAATTTTTTGTAGCTCTACGTTAAAATTGAATTTGGGGAAGAAGGAGATTTCCAGTTACTTCATAAAGAAGTTTTAACAGTATGAATCGCATTTTGGTGCTGCAATTTTACTTTTCTACCCCTTCGAAAGAGGTTCAGGCGGCAGACTTTGTTTTACTTCTTTAATCCCTTTCGATGGGGTCAAAAGGATGTCCAACGTCTACCTCTTAATTGAACTCGTCGAAAGGTCGTCGTAGTTAATATGAAGTAGATTTTCTTCGAAAGCATATCCATGCTTTAGTATATTCTGATACCTTTCGACGTGATCGAAACCTTTTGTATCGAATTATGTTTTGGTTGTTGGTATGCATTTGAAATCTTGTACCACTTTCGACTTGCTTGACACCCCCTTGTAACTAATTGGGACTTGACCATTATTTTATACAAATGTTGACGAAACTTCTCAAAGCTCTTTCATTTTTATCAATGTTACTTAAATTCACACCTTTCGACCCAATTCGCATATGGGGTTTCGACAATATTTGAACTCTCTTTGAAAAACTAAGTTGATAGGTTTTGACAGTGTCGAAATGTTCTTTGGTCTTGTTTATTTAATGTTGGTAGCATATATTTTTATTCAAATTAGATGTGTAGGTTTCAACTACTTCCTCCGATAACAAAATTATCCTTGAGCTTTTGACATATTTGAGGGGTGTTTGTTGAGCATCAACTTCTATTCTCTCTTTCGACTCTATCGAAAGCTCAACAAATTTCATTTTTCTAACTCTAACATTATTTCAAGAATATGAACTTTCATGTTTTGCTTGATATTCAAATTATTCTAATAGATTTCCAATATCCTTGAAAAATGATAATTTCATAATAAATTAATTTCTAGCTAAAATGATTTCACCTGGTAGGATTATGGGAAAAAGTCTTCCAAAAAACCAAAAAAGGACACAATATCAGTGATGGAATCTTCTCCTAAGAATATTGAAGCAATTTACAAACACTCATTAATATCTACCCAGGATGAGTTGGATGCAATTCTCAACGACTTTAGCATTACTGGGTTGGAAGCCGTTCCCCCGGGTGATAAAGATACCATTCAAAGCCCTCCTGAAGGGTACTTTTCCTATACCACTATCCACATTTGGCATGGAGGCTTCTTACCTTTCCCAGATTTTTTATCCAAATTATTGACTTATTTGGGCATTGCTCCTATACAGCTGTCACCAAACGTATATACATACCTTTTATCCCTAGAACTCATGGCACTGGAGTCCAGAATTCCTTCACTCAATGCTGAAGTTTTGAACTATTTTGTTCGATTAGTTAAGCTCAGCAACATAAATAACCAAATCTTTAAAGCCAATCCTACCAAAAATCTAATATCCGAGAGGGTAAACAAATTTAGAGACTGGGAAAATCGGTTCTTCTTCGTTAAATGCCTTCCCAACATCAGTGGGATTTTCTCTTCCCCCCGTAACTTGATCATAGTCTTTATTTTTCCATCTAGTTACTTTCCTTTGCTAATCTATGATTCCTTATCAGGTGCTTCTGTTAAAGAGCTGAATGAAGAAGATAAGAAAACAATAAAGTCGTTGATTGCCGCTTCAAGTAGGATTGGAAATAGATTAACCCTGTTGAATCCTTCAAGTCTACAAAAGCATTCCCTTCTACCAATGGCCCAGAGGGTAATTGGTCAACCTCCTTTAGTTCAACACACATCTTGAAGCAAACGCTTCATTTCTTTGGGTGATCCGAAGAATTTCTCTCTAATGTCACCAATTTGTTCTGATCACTCTGGTAAGTTTGAACACAGTACCTGTAGTATGTTATTGTGTTACCTTTTAAATTGCTTTTTCGGCTTGTAGTTTTTTAAATTTTCAGCAGCTGCTTCTCAGGTTGAGCCAATTATAACTGATCCAACTCTCCCCACTTCTACAACCCGTGCGTCATCTTTGTCTCAAGCCATTTCTAGATCAATGATGGCTTCTAAAAGAAAGCTGGGTAAAGTGGCCGTGGCGGAACCATCCCCTAAGAAGGCCAAGATCATTTAAGCTCCTGATTCTCTGAGAAAAGAGCGAGACCGTTGATATTGACAAAACTTTGGAAAGTCCAATTATCGAAGCTTCTCCTGATCAACCTAAGAAGACTCCCTCAAAGGTTGATCCCTTATCACGCATTGTCATTTCCAGCTCTCCTCGTATGATTAAACAAATGCAGAAAGACTTGTGGACTTCGACCCCCTCTCAAAAGTTGCACTCTTCCAGCTCTACATCAACTGTGCCTCCGAGCGATTTTGAAAAGATGGTTCAGTCTATCTTGGGTTCTCCATCCTTTACCTCTATCCGTACACCTTCATCTGTTTCTAATCCAATGGATCATTGTCGTTCTCTAGTTGAACAACAACTCCTAGTATGCCTAATATCACTTAACCTTATTGTTATCGTTTCTCCCTAGGTTTTTGACTTATGTTATACTTTTTCTTTCAGATTTCCAAGAGTTGGCCTCCCTACAAGAAGGTTTATTAAATTCTTCCATAGAGACATCAAGGCTTTGGGAGGAAATTTCAAACTTAAATAACCAGGTCTCCTCCTTGACTGCGGAAAAAATAAAGCTATGATGGAATTAGAGAGATTGAGAGCTACTTTCGCCCAATCAGAATCAATTATCTCTAAAGAAAGGAAAGCACGCGAACTCATTGCCGATGAAAATTTGGCCTTGAAAATGGCCCTGAAAGAATCCAAGGACGAAAAAGCTCAAATGGCAGTAAAACAACCTTCTCTAAAGAAAAAGCTGAAGAAAAATAAAGATTCTTTAAAGTTGGTTATCAATTTTATTTTTGATGCAAAGCAGCAGGTGTCTCAATTCCTTGATACTTCTCTAGAGGACATCATTGTCAATTCTTTTGAAGACATCATGACGCTTGCTTACGTCGACAATGTAGATAAATGCCCAGACTTAAGCTTTCCTTCGCTTGACCCTGCTCTTATCAACAGAGTTATGGACAAAATTAAAAGAATGGAGCAGGGGGCTGAAGTTTGGAAAGTGAGGAGATTAATGCCTCTAAAATTCTTTCCTTTGAAGTCCCTTCCTTCAAAGTAGACTCCGACTCTGAAGATGAAGGCGATAAAAATGAAGTTGCGGAGGAAGAGGGAGGTAACGATGATGATGATCATGATAATGATGATGACGATGACAACGTAAATTGTGGTCAAGGTTCAAGTGGCGACCGCGGTGGTCACACTGATGCTCCCAAAAAGGATGATGATGACAATATGAGGGCTTCTAAAAAGGTCAATCCTAATCCATCTATTCATGAAGCAAGCCCACCTGAACCCCCTGCACCTTCTGACCCACAAGAGGAGCCTGTTAACATTAACATGGAAGAACCAAGAGAAAAGAAGCAGGTACCTCAAGCACTGATCTCCGTTTCTCAGATATGGGATTCTTTGTTTAAACGGCTTTCACTTCCAAGATAATAATAGTTTAAATCCTTCATTTTATATAAGGAGGAACCCGTTCACCTTATAAAACCATGCTTGGTAGATAACAATCAGAAATAAATAACTAGTATAGAGAGTTAGACAAACAATTGAAAGAACATAGTATTCTCTTAGATAAGTATCATATGCTTAACAGAAGTGCGGCAGTGTTAGCATCCTTCAAATATTAAGAAGTTGCTCCACGGTTGAGGAGGGCGGGCCTTCAATATGATGGTCTTTTAAAAGAGAATTGGGAGTTGATTACGCTCTTTCTGATAGTGACCGAAGAGAGAAACATTTGGTAGACTTTCTATACAAAGCCTACAGTAGACACCTAGTTGTAGATTTCTCTTACTTAGGTAATTTTAGTGGAGGCTTGCTTAGGCGTTTACACAAGAAATATTTTGACGAATTTGGATCTGATCCATATCCTAGAGCATGTTGGAACTTACAATGAGTCACATCGATTCCCCAAGAACTACTTCCTGAGAAACAAAAATACTATAAGGACAAATTTATTTCATAATTATTTGCAAAGTCGATTTTGTATGAACCACATGAACTTTTTTAATTATGTAATACTATTGATTTTTAAATTTTTCTTTAGTTTCCTTTTATACTTAGTTGTATTTTATTACATTATCACAGAGTGAACGTCTCTCGGGAAACTTTGTCTCTAGAGATTATCGGAGCAAGTATGTTAAATTAAGAAGAGATTATCTAGAAAAGGCATCGATTTTGAAATCTTCAAAATTAGCTAGACATTGCTTTCTTAGAGATTTGCAAAAACTTTATATGGAACATCATTGTCTTCATTTTGATTTTCTTTGTGACGACCCGCCCTTCTCGACCCTTGAAAATCGACACAAAATACTCAACAGTATAATATGCCGACGATCGAACGCCGGAAAAGACAGATTGTAGGAAAAGAAAGAAGGTAGAAGAAGAAGAAACTAAACAAAATCAGAACCTCACAGTCGCAGCGGATAAAATATAATATATAGAACAGATCTTTACACAAAATGAAACTATATCTGTTTATATACAATACATCATCATCAGAGTATATCAATACAATCATCAATATCCAGTCAATCAGTCAATACAACAATCACAGCAGCGGAATAATACAAGTACGAGAAATACGTCTCGAACTCCAGCTCCTCTCCTGAGCTCCATAGCAACCTATCATGTAAAATACTCGGTCTGACCCGAGCATTATAATAAAATAACACCCGAGTCAGTCTGGAATACCAGCGCATCATAAATACATCCAAACTGATTATTAAAGTTTCAAAAATCCTTTGAAAATCAAAAGCATCTCGTAAGACCACGCCACAAATAAACATGTCGGGTTTTTACCTTACGATAGCTAAAACACTTTTTATAGAAATCCTCTGATATTATAATAGTGTCTATTTACAAATACTTATAAAATAGCCGAAATTGTTACATCTATTAAATTCCGGCATACTAGCCACACCGTGGGTAATACAAACAAAACTCGTACAAGGCACGTAGGGAGAATGGATTTCCAACGAATGACTAGGCACTGGGGTACCACCTGTCACAGTACGTGGCCTAGATCACAGTACCGAGGAGTACGCCCGCTCCCCTGCAACACAAGACCGGAATCATCCCTTACTGGATAATTCCAAGTAAAATCACCCCACGGTTGGGATCAGCAACCGCACCACTAAGCCGAAATAAAAAGGGACATCTAGACAGGGATGACCTTACTCTCAAGTGGGGGCTACCCACGAAGCCTTGCTGCATAACCCCTGATTTTCAGTCATTCCCGGTTGATGAGGCTTGAGGCTAAACGATACCTTTATAGCACATTTCACTTTGAATGCCCATCGTCCACCTGACGATGTCACGAAAGCATTCGTCCATACAAGTCCGTCCCGGGTCCGAACGGAACCGAAGGCACTATTCCTACTACATCCATTTTGGAAATATCCTCAGGATTAGTAGCGACTAGCCCTTGCACTTCACAGCTCCATCTTCGACTCCGAACACGTTACACGAAACGTACAAACCGGATCGAAGTGGTTTTCGAGTCTCCAGACCTAGAATCCTGGTATACGGAAACTCGATCCCGGTCTCTTCGAAACGATCAGCGCATTTGGCCAATATTGATAGTCGGTGATTTAACTATCAATTAATGTTCACAAACATCCATACACATTCATCACACAATAAATAATCTCCATATTATTTATTTGCCTCTAATATCTTTCAAAGATATATATTTCAAATTTTCAAAACTCGTTCGAAAACAATTTCCCAAATTTCTTCCTTTACAAGGTAAATCTCTTACCCTTTATTCCCATCGGGAATAACCCAGTATAAAACAATTTACATTAAAACAGCTAAAATACTTTATACTGAAATATACTTTAAATATGAAAATTACTTCTATTTATTTACTCAAAATATAAATTTCAAAACTATTTTAAATACTATTATTTAATAAGGTATAAATTCGATTGAAATAAAGGTTTAGTTTACTAATTTTTAGAAATGGAGTTTAAAAGAAGAATACTAGCCTTTACCAATAACTTAATCATATAACTTTAAAACAAACTTGAAATTTCTTCTTTCAAAGTAATACTTTTCTTAAAATACTCTTTAAACAATTTAAAACTTTAACTTTTAATTAAATAAAAACCTTTAAACTTAACTTGGTTTTCCCAGGGAAACACTATCCCGTTCAAATATTCCAAAGTATCCTTCATATAAATCCAAACGATTTATTTCAAGTCAATTTATGATTTCAACATAAATTTCCAATTTCCATACTTAACTATAACTTCCTCCGAAGTTAAATCAGAATTTTCCATTTCTGAAAATTCACTTTTAAATATAGTTTAAACATTTTTAAATAAACATTTTGGTGAATTTTCAATGGAAACCATATTTTCAATTTACTTAAATAAAATTCCAATGGAGAAAACGAAATTTTAAAAATATTCTATTAACACTTAAAATTTACATTTATATTCAGAAGCTTCATTTTAACATATTTTTCTTTCCCGGATATCACTATTTATCATTAAAATAAACCGCTGTTATTTTACTCAATTTATAATTTCATAGAATTCATTTCCAGAAAACTCATATTTCACATTTAACGATTGATAAATTTCCCACAATATTTAAAATCCCAATTTTACCAATTTACATTTTCCATTTCAAAACAGAATCCAGTTTTTATATTCCTTTAAATTCCTTATTTAACAATTTCTTTAATTTCTTTTAAATCCCCAATTTCTTCATTTATAATTTAATTCTGGAATTATAATTTATACCACAATTTCACAGAACAATTTAAAATTCCAGATTTATCAATCACAACATATAAACAGGTATCACTATCAATTATAAAATAATTGCTACATCGTGAGGAATCCAGTTGGATCCCTCCAACCTGTTTTTCCCTGCATCCACAAATATTAGCACATCACAATATAAATATCAATCCAGACTGATAATAACAATTATATTCAGCCATCCACACAGATATTTAAATATCAACTATTTATAATGTCTAGCATCCAGATGTGAGTGAGAAAACTCACTTTGAGTTCGGCGAGCGTTCGAAATTTAAATTAAACCGGACGATGTCCGATTTAACCCAAATTCCCACTTGTCCGGAATGACTCCGGATCTGCGCCATCACGTAGCACGCGTTCCTGCGATTCCACGGTTCCAGTTTCGTCGCAATCTGACATCGTATGATCGAGTTATGAATTTACAAAGTTTTGAAATTAATTTAAATCAATATCTTTTTTTTTCTTTTCTTTTACAATACCAAATCACGGCCGTTGATCAAGCTTCAGAAACAAGGTCGATCCCCATCTTCTTCTCGCGTTCAACTCCTGGCCATCACGTACACGCGTGAACCCATCGTCGACACTTAGGTTTAGAAATCGCGGCCACCACGACACTCTAGAATCTGATCGGAAGTCACCACATCGAAGCCCCCTAGATCGCCTACCCCCAGCCAAGATCCAGTCGAACTCGGTCAGCTCTTGACCCCAAAAAGCGAGCACGAACACGTTGCCTTCGTGGTGAAGTTTCTGACGAACCGCTCGACGATTCATGATCACCACCGCACAACTCGAAGAACTCAATGGCCTCTCCACTTTTCCAGTTGAACGTTTTCAAAATTATTAAGTGGATAAATCGAAAATTGACGATGAAAATCTGATGTTTTCGGCCATTGGTATAAGCAACGGCGGCTGGTGATAAAATGAGCTAGGGTTTTGGAGAAAATGTTAATATATCTATATTTAATATTATTTAATTAATAAAATATCTCAATTTAACCGTTAATGCAAACGACCTCCAAATCTCATGTTCCGACAGGCTATCCTGGGGTTTTTCCGCATTCCGGACACAATGGAACAGGTTACGTAAGTTAATTTAATCGTATGTGCGAGTTATAGAATTAAACGATCAATTTAAAATTAAATCGGTTAAATCGATTTCGATGCGTTTCGAGCTGCCACGGTCACACGACAACTCCGATTGCTACGAAAATTGAAATCCGATAATAACTAACTATTACGGATCCAATGGAACTGGTTTCGTCGAATTCCGAGACTGTGCCCCGGAAGGCTATTTTAACTCGTCTATTAAATCAGGCGGTTTTTTCAAAATTGACGAAAACGTTTAAAATTTCACTTTTAAAATTTTATTAACTTAACAATAAATCATATAAAATTTATAAACACCTTAAAAATCATTCTGGCTCATTCCGGACTAAAATCTGATTAATTTGCATTTTAATAATATTAAATTCATTTTTAAATTAATATAAAATCCCAAATAATAATTTATTCACTTTAAAATTCATCTAAAATTCCAACAATATTATTTATAACCAATCGAACCTAAAAATACATTTAAATATCATTTTATAATCATTTACCCCAAATTCACCCTTTTATCCCAATTTGAATAATTAATCATTATTCTATTCCAATTGAATTATCTGATTTAAAATTATAACTTATTTTATAGATTGAACCCAAGTCCATCCATTTCAAAATCAATCAGATATCCACATTAAACATTTAAAACGAATTAAATGTCCAAAAATCTAGCAGCCAAAATCTGGGATGTTACATTCCTCCCCCCTTATAAAAATTTCGTCCCCGAAATTTGCTAAGGTAAAAATATACTTCAACTCAACTCACTTATCCCATTTGCTTAGTTAAAAGCTATATCCACTTCCCAAAAAGTTTCAGCTCCAATTCAAAACCATTTGCTTTATTTACTCTAAAGCCTTTATCTTAACACTCGCTTTCAAAATAACTTTACTTATTAATAAATTTTCCCAAAAACTCTCAAAAATTTTCTAACTCCCAAAATTTCTGGAAAATTTTGGCGGAGTCTCCTTTGTACGGAGGAGCTTCTGCGATATCGCAGGATACACAAATATATATACATCGGCTCACATGGCCGGAAACCAAAATATATCACAATATATATATCATTTCCCAATTATATTAGCGTAGGCGTACCTTTTAAGCAAATTTTAATAGCGAGCGGCTAATATAACGCATATTCGCGCTCCAACTCTCTCGAACGCCTCCCGTACCTGTACTTACTCAACAAACTCATCAGTTTTCAAAGATATGAGCATTTTCATAACCTTTCCAATATAAATGCAAGCCAAACATATCCATTTCATAACCAAACCAAGCATAGTTCATAATTTAACTATGTTGACCATCTTTATCAACAATTTCACAAATTTCGACAACATTTCAAATCCTCTTTACAAACTCAAACTTCATAGTTTAATAATGTTTCCATATTTTATTTACAATTCAAAGATTTCAATCATCTTTTAATTTCTTATTCAAGTTCGACTTCATTTTATTCCACTTGAATGCTTTAAATTCAAGTTCACCCTATACAATTCATATTTATCCCAACCAATTCATTTCCACTTCAATATGATTACATATGCCTTTCTTACCTTTTAATTTTACTTACATTCCAAATTTGATTTACAATCAAATTTCATTTTAAACTTGAAATATTTGCATTTCAATTATGATCCATTTCCATTCATATGCAAACATTACTCATTAAGAGGTCAATTCATTCCTATTGATTCAAAATCAATTTCATTTGCTATTCTTAACCAATTCACTTGCATTCATATACAAAACTCTTTGAATTGGGTTCCCATTCATATCAATTTATTCACAATTCAATTCCAATTGCTTTTAAACACTCAATTGCAAATACATGCAAATTTCCACGCCATTCAAGCAAAACAATTGCCACTTAAGCTTATCACCATTTAAAATTATTTCCAACTTGGATTCATATAAATTTTATTCCATTACATGATTCACAATCCAAGTATTTTTATTCCAATGCAATTGTTAAATTCAAAATTTCCTTGCATATTTATTTCAATATCCAATTCAGGTTTATATAAATATTTTTCCATCTTGGATTATTTACATTCCATACATCCTTATTTCATCTCAATAATTAATTGAAACAATTTCACATGCATTTCCATTTTATTGTTTAACAAATTGCAATTCAATATTACTAAATAAAGCCCATTCACAATCATTTTGTCTTTCCCCAAGTTGCTTAAGTTCTTCCACAATATCTTCATTATCTTCTTATATCAATTTTATTTGATTTCCATTTGATTCTCATCCAATCAATTTCAATTCATTTACAAAGTTTAATGCTCTTCGTTTATTTATCCAATCCATTTTAGATTTATTTTATCAACAAAGAGACCATTTAAATTATTTCTCTCATTTGAATTTACTTGCAATTCAAACCAGCACTTACTATAAGCCAATTCCATTATTCATTCATACTTTCCAATATTTATTACCAAAATTAAATTCCATCCCACAACTGGATTTTATTTACCTTTCAAATTTTGACCAAACTATCAAAATTCTATTCATTACCATACACATCCCATTTAATTTAGCTAACACAAAACTCATTGCCAAACAATCATTTTAGATTTAATTTAGTGAGCATTTACTCCATTTGACCTCATTTCAACTAAATTAAATTTCCTTCTGATTCTATTCTTATCCAAATTTTATTTCAAGTTTACTAAGTTTTATTTAGCCAAATTAAATTCATCCACTTCCTTTACTACTTAAATAAGAATTGAATTCCATTCAATATTGCTTATAATGCATCTGAATTTTGAATTCCACTTCAATCCAATTTATTCTTCCATAACTAAGTTCAAAACTTATTTACTATTTAAGTTCATTCACATCTTTTATATCACACTTTATCTTATCTTACTTTACATTCCATTTAGGATTAAGTTTTAATTTACTATACCATTCAACTATTTCCCATTTGTGATTATAATTCCACTCTACTTTGGTTTAAAATCAGATTGCTCATTCTCAAGTTCTTCAACTTATTTACTTGTAAGTTTATATTGCTCATTTCAAACCAATCCACATTTTTATAATCACAGTGTCAAAATTTTAACACTTAATAGCTTAAGAATACGAATTCATTTGCACAATCATAAGCATTTACATTCCATCTTTATATCAACTTCCCTTTAATTCCAATTCATTTAGATTTAATTCAATTTCAAATTCTTAATTTTATTTAACTTATTATAAGTTAAATCCAGATATATTCCATACACCCTCATTTATTCAAAGTAAATTTACATTCCATATATACTCAATTCCTCTTTAAATCAACTTTCCTTTATAAGTTATATAGTTGAATCATTTCAACTTTCATATTTTTATTTTAAAATAGAATTCCCAGAATTCAATTTACCCGGATTTATTTCAAAACCAATTTGAAATAAAAAATCAACACATTCCTCTTTTGATATTCAAATCAAATACCAAATTCCAAAACAATCTGCTTTTACCAAACAATTTTCCTTTTTGAAAATTCTAAAATCACTTGTTTCTCAAACAAGTCCAAACAATGTCATAACCAACTATTTTGGTAGCAATCCATCACTTTAGAAACTCGAAAATGAATTCTAATGATGTGGCCAGCATCATCAGGATTATTTTCCAGCGACTGAAGTGAGTTCAATGCTTTCCACTTCCAAAATCCACCTCAAAACAATTTCTATTCAAAAATATTTTCCAAAATATGCTCCATCATTAACTTCAAAACCTTTGGAAAACATTTCAACATTCCCAAGGTTTCTAAATTTTTCCAAACCTTTGTTTAAATTCATTTGAAATCCCTTTCAAAAATTTCCGGGGTAAAAATTCCGGTTTAAATCAAATTTCAATTTCACATCTTCTTATTTAAACATATTCAATCAATTCCATTTGGTTATAAACCATTTTAATATTTTAACTTCTTATTTGCTTATAAATCATTTCAAATTTAGATCTTATCTTAATTTCTTATTTGATCATAGAAGAAACAACCAAACAAACATCCAATATATATAATAATTTAGAAAATTATTTCTTTTTTTTTTATATCAAAATACAATTTTGGGTAAAATTATTTCATTTACCCACTTTAAAAATAATACTATGTCGGTTTATCTTGTTTAAGAGTTTAGAAACCCCTATCGATACGGTTGTACTTCCCGCACCGACCAGAATTCATAAACACTCAACCGATAAGTCAACACAGTACAAAAACAATTTTATATCCACTAACAAGTACGCTCTCATAGCTATTAGTACACTCAACTCATTATAGAGTACTTCTGACTAAATTTAAAAATGAGTAATTTTCCCACCAAAGCCTAGGTTGTCGCCAACCTAAGCTCTGATACCAAATGTGACGACCCGCCCTTCTCGACCCTCGAAAATCGACACAAAATACTCAACAGTATAATATGCCGACGATCGAATGCCGGAAAAGACAGATTGTAGGAAAAGAAAGAAGGTAGAAGAAGAAGAAACTAAACAAAATCAGAACCTCACAGTCGCATCGGATAAAATATAATATATAGAACAGATCTTTACACAAAATGAAACTATATCTGTTTATATACAATACATCATCATCAGAGTATATCAATACAATCATCAATATCCAGTCAATCAGTCAATACAACAATCACAGCAGCGGAATAATACAAGTACGAGAAATACGTCTCGAACTCCAGCTCCTCTCCTGAGCTCCATAGCAACCTATCATGTAAAATACTCGGTCTGACCCGAGCATTATAATAAAATAACACCCGAGTCAGTCTGGAATACCAGCGCATCATAAATACATCCAAACTGATTATTAAAGTTTCAAAAATCCTTTGAAAATCAAAAGCATCTCGTAAGACCACGCCACAAATAAACATGTCGGGTTTTTACCTTACGATAGCTAAAACACTTTTTATAGAAATCCTCTGATATTATAATAGTGTCTATTTACAAATACTTATAAAATAGCCGAAATTGTTACATCTATTAAATTCCGGCATACTAGCCACACCGTGGGTAATACAAACAAAACTCGTCCAAGGCACGTAGGGAGAATGGATTTCCAACGAATGACTAGGCACTGGGGTACCACCTGTCACAGTACGTGGCCTAGATCACAGTACCGAGGAGTACGCCCGCTCCCCTGCAACACAAGACCGGAATCATCCCTTACTGGATAATTCCAAGTAAAATCACCCCACGGTTGGGATCAGCAACCGCACCACTAAGCCGAAATAAAAACGGACATCTAGACAGGGATGACCTTACTCTCAAGTGGGGGCTACCCACGAAGCCTTGCTGCATAACCCCTGATTTTCAGTCATTCCCGGTTGATGAGGCTTGAGGCTAAACGATACCTTTATAGCACATTTCACTTTGAATGCCCATCGTCCACCTGACGATGTCACGAAAGCATTCGTCCATACAAGTCCGTCCCGGGTCCGAACGGAACCGAAGGCACTATTCCTACTACATCCATTTTGGAAATATCCTCAGGATTAGTAGCGACTAGCCCTTGCACTTCACAGCTCCATCTTCGACTCCGAACACGTTACACGAAACGTACAAACCGGATCGAAGTGGTTTTCGAGTCTCCAGACCTAGAATCCTGGTATACGGAAACCCGATCCCGGTCTCTTCGAAACGATCAGCGCATTTGGCCAATATTGATAGTCGGTGATTTAACTATCAATTAATGTTCACAAACATCCATACACATTCATCACACAATAAATAATCTCCATATTATTTATTTGCCTCTAATATCTTTCAAAGATATATATTTCAAATTTTCAAAACTCGTTCGAAAACAATTTCCCAAATTTCTTCCTTTACAAGGTAAATCTCTTACCCTTTATTCCCATCGGGAATAACCCAGTATAAAACAATTTACATTAAAACAGCTAAAATACTTTATACTGAAATATACTTTAAATATGAAAATTACTTCTATTTATTTACTCAAAATATAAATTTCAAAACTGTTTTAAATACTATTATTTAATAAGGTATAAATTCGATTGAAATAAAGGTTTAGTTTACTAATTTTTAGAAATGGAGTTTAAAAGAAGAATACTAGCCTTTACCAATAACTTAATCATATAACTTTAAAACAAACTTGAAATTTCTTCTTTCAAAGTAATACTTTTCTTAAAATACTCTTTAAACAATTTAAAACTTTAACTTTTAATTAAATAAAAACCTTTAAACTTAACTTGGTTTTCCCAGGGAAACACTATCCCGTTCAAATATTCCAAAGTATCCTTCATATAAATCCAAACGATTTATTTCAAGTCAATTTATGATTTCAACATAAATTTCCAATTTCCATACTTAACTATAACTTCCTCCGAAGTTAAATCAGAATTTTCCATTTCTGAAAATTCACTTTTAAATATAGTTTAAACATTTTTAAATAAACATTTTGGTGAATTTTCAATGGAAACCATATTTTCAATTTACTTAAATAAAATTCCAATGGAGAAAACGAAATTTTAAAAATATTCTATTAACACTTAAAATTTACATTTATATTCAGAAGCTTCATTTTAACATATTTTTCTTTCCCGGATATCACTATTTATCATTAAAATAAACCGCTGTTATTTTACTCAATTTATAATTTCATAGAATTCATTTCCAGAAAACTCATATTTCACATTTAACGATTGATAAATTTCCCACAATATTTAAAATCCCAATTTTACCAATTTACATTTTCCATTTCAAAACAGAATCCAGTTTTTATATTCCTTTAAATTCCTTATTTAACAATTTCTTTAATTTCTTTTAAATCCCCAATTTCTTCATTTATAATTTAATTCTGGAATTATAATTTATACCACAATTTCACAGAACAATTTAAAATTCCAGATTTATCAATCACAACATATAAACAGGTATCACTATCAATTATAAAATAATTGCTACATCGTGAGGAATCCAGTTGGATCCCTCCAACCTGTTTTTCCCTGCATCCACAAATATTAGCACATCACAATATAAATATCAATCCAGACTGATAATAACAATTATATTCAGCCATCCACACAGATATTTAAATATCAACTATTTATAATGTCTAGCATCCAGATGTGAGTGAGAAAACTCACTTTGAGTTCGGCGAGCGTTCGAAATTTAAATTAAACCGGACGATGTCCGATTTAACCCAAATTCCCACTTGTCCGGAATGACTCTGGATCTGCGCCATCACGTAGCACGCGTTCCTGCGATTCCACGGTTCCAGTTTCGTCGCAATCTGACATCGTATGATCGAGTTATGAATTTACAAAGTTTTGAAATTAATTTAAATCAATATCTTTTTTTTTCTTTTCTTTTACAATACCAAATCACGGCCGTTGATCAAGCTTCAGAAACAAGGTCGATCCCCATCTTCTTCTCGCGTTCAACTCCTGGCCATCACGTACACGCGTGAACCCATCGTCGACACTTAGGTTTAGAAATCGCGGCCACCACGACACTCTAGAATCTGATCGGAAGTCACCACATCGAAGCCCCCTAGATCGCCTACCCCCAGCCAAGATCCAGTCGAACTCGGTCAGCTCTTGACCCCAAAAAGCGAGCACGAACACGTTGCCTTCGTGGTGAAGTTTCTGACGAACCGCTCGACGATTCATGATCACCACCGCACAACTCGAAGAACTCAATGGCCTCTCCACTTTTCCAGTTGAACGTTTTCAAAATTATTAAGTGGATAAATCGAAAATTGACGATGAAAATCTGATGTTTTCGGCCATTGGTATAAGCAACGGCGGCTGGTGATAAAATGAGCTAGGGTTTTGGAGAAAATGTTAATATATCTATATTTAATATTATTTAATTAATAAAATATCTCAATTTAACCGTTAATGCAAACGACCTCCAAATCTCACGTTCCGACAGGCTATCCTGGGGTTTTTCCGCGTTCCGGACACAATGGAACAGGTTACGTAAGTTAATTTAATCGTATGTGCGAGTTATAGAATTAAACGATCAATTTAAAATTAAATCGGTTAAATCGATTTCGATGCGTTTCGAGCTGCCACGGTCACACGACAACTCCGATTGCTACGAAAATTGAAATCCGATAATAACTAACTATTACGGATCCAATGGAACTGGTTTCGTCGAATTCTGAGACTGTGCCCCGGAAGGCTATTTTAACTCGTCTATTAAATCAGGCGGTTTTTTCAAAATTGACGAAAACGTTTAAAATTTCACTTTTAAAATTTTATTAACTTAACAATAAATCATATAAAATTTATAAACACCTTAAAAATCATTCTGGCTCATTCCGGACTAAAATCTGATTAATTTGCATTTTAATAATATTAAATTCATTTTTAAATTAATATAAAATCCCAAATAATAATTTATTCACTTTAAAATTCATCTAAAATTCCAACAATATTATTTATAACCAATCGAACCTAAAAATACATTTAAATATCATTTTATAATCATTTACCCCAAATTCACCCTTTTATCCCAATTTGAATAATTAATCATTATTCTATTCCAATTGAATTATCTGATTTAAAATTATAACTTATTTTATAGATTGAACCCAAGTCCATCCATTTCAAAATCAATCAGATATCCACATTAAACATTTAAAACGAATTAAATGTCCAAAAATCTAGCAGCCAAAATCTGGGATGTTACATTCTTAGTGAAGAAAAAGAAAAGCTACTTAAGGAAATCCGGACATATCATACCAAATTAATATATGGAAGTGATAGTCCTCTTACCGGGGAGTGGGACTATAGCGAATATCCTCCGGTTACTAACCTAGAAGGACTTAATGTTCCTTTTGACTCAACATTTATTCCTTCTGCTAATTCCTTGAGTAAAGTTAGAAATGTAGTTTCCCATCTTTAGATATGAAACAAATGTCTAATTGTATTTTTTTTGTTTCTTTTTACTTGAGTTGTAACCCTTTATTGATGTAATAAAGAGATTGATTATTCTAGTCTTAACTTCATTTTCCTTTTTTCTTTTTGTTTAAATAGGAGTTATAGTTATCTATAACGCCATTCTCGTTAGATTCTCCATCTCATTTTATCAACATTAAAGATCAGCTATTGGCAGAAATTGAAAAGAGAAAACTCACTAATGATCCTTTATCTTCTCGCTTTCAAAACAATACCACAGCTCTTGAATGGTACATAAGATATTTGCTTCAAAAGACAATCGTTAGAAACCTTAATGATCAGATTGCCAATCTTGAGGTGGATGTTAAGAGTAAGAATGAAATGATCTCCATATTGAAGTGCCAAATTAAGTCAAATCCTTCAATTGACTTTGACCACAAGGTGTTGGAACTTCTCCAACAAATAACTGATTTGGAAATTAAGTTGAAAGATAGTCAAGCGCAATGTGTATCGCTTGAATTCAATATGGGAAATAATACTTCAAACATCGATTCACTAACTTCTTCAATTTTTCCATCTATTGCAAAATTGACAAGGTCTACTTCCCTTGCTATCTAAAAGTTCCCTACTATGACTAATCCTCCTCCTGGTTTAGATGAAAAAGTAGTAGGAGAATGTTGTAGGAAAGTCAAATTTGAAATGATGAAGTATTTCGATGAACAATAGAAAATGAGGTACTCGCAGTGCATAAATGAGTATGATGCTATGATTTAAAAACTTGAATGCGAGAAGTATCTTCTTCAGAAGCGTATTGCTGATTTGGAAAGGAGAATAAAACTCTTAAAGGCGCAAACAAAGCTTTTCATCGTGCTTTGAAGACCAACATTGAGGCTATTAATGACGATGATAAGATGAGGAAAAAAGAGAAGAAACTTAAAGTTGTATTGCTATTCATCACATTATGGATCCTTTAATTGCCGAGAATCTGAATAAGGCTGTTCAAGACTCATTAACAATTTATATTAATGAAATGTATATATTTGTTCTGTATACTTGTAAATAATTTCATAATTTATGTAAATTATGAAAATTTTGTAAATATCACCTGGTTTGTAATCCTTCCTTGCATTGTTGTTTTTGAATCGGCTCTATGATAACTTGTACCTTGATTTTTTTATTTGCTAGATTTTCCAATCCTTTTTACTGATATTCTTTCCCTGAAAAGCACGAAGTAAACAATATTTCTTATCGTTAGCTTGAAGTCTATATGGAAGTCTATCCATGTCACCTGTAGACATTTAACAAATCATCATGTTAACATATGAAAAGTAATCCCATAATTGAATATGATTAAATGTCTTCAAACCCATCTTTGGTATTGATATGAGATAACCAAGAATTCAACTTCAATTATATTGCGAGACAATCAGAAGTTTGATGGTATAAAACCATAAATTCAACCAAGGATTTAATTATAGATGTTTAGGAATCCAGGTTTTGGAGATAACTAATAGAAAATCGATAATGATCGCGTAATAGAAGTCCAGTGACCCAGATTCGGACATTAATGAATGAAATTTAGAAGTTAGAAGATCTGAAACCCAGATTCGGTTATTTGTGGATGATAACAAGAAGTCCATAATAATAATCTTCTTAATAGAGATCTATAGCCCAGATTCGGGCATTAATGAGTGGAGTTCAGTAACTAATAGTTATAGCCCTGAAACCTAGATTTGGGTATGAAAAAGACCGTAAATTAAAAGACTTGTAACCCAGATTCGGATATTAATAAGTGAATTCCGGAACTCAATAATAAATGACCCGAAAGCCAGATCCGGGTATTAATAAGTGAAGTTTGAAAATTCTTCTTTGATGATTTGTGAAGACCCGTAAATTCTCACCATTTGAATCGACTATAATCCACACAAGTCAAATTCAAATAGATAAGGATTCACGATCTTCCCTAATCAAATTGGATTCTTCACTTTTGAAAATCAACATATCATATATCAAAGATATCAATGTCGAGATCCAAATGTTAAAATCCTCATTGGTAGGGTTTGCTACCAGTAAATAACATCAGTATAAATAAGAATGCACAGCTGAAACAAAATGCTCTCATATATATTTAGAACAAAAGATGATACAAGGTGATATTAGAAAGTCATAGATACATCACTATATACAACATCATGAAGTACAACTGAACAAGGTACACAGCGGAAATAGAAACTAAAGAAACAAGTCTTCAGAGAGAGTCCAAAAACCGACATCTTCACTCTGATCCAAAAGCTCCAAATAAACACTCCAACTCCAGCTCCAACTATCTACAGGGTGATCTATTACCTGACTCTAGGCTGCCCGTGTGGAAAAATAAGGGCACCCATAGTTTAGGGAAAAACAATAAACTCTAGGTCAGTCATGGGACTGGTGTGAGAAACAAAAATATATAATTGCTTTTGAAAACAAGTTCCGTATATGCTTTTGGAAAATGAAACTATCATAAGGTCTCGATCCGCACACAAGATGCAAACGCACACATGGTCGAGGTTTCTCCTTATGACAGTCAAACATGCCTTTGATACGTTTAAAAATATCCTTTTAATATTATTATAGTGCTTAGTGATTTAGAACCATTTTCAAAATAAACTTATTAATTTAGCTAGCATACGTTACATGATGGTATGCCTACTATAGCCACTGTATTAAACAGCGGGTAATACAATCAAAACCGTACAAGGTTCGTATTGGAGAATGAGTTTCCAATAATGACCAGGCAAAGGAACTTCCTCATCCACAATTGGGTACGCCTCTAGAGGGACGTCCCAAGAAACTACTGTTTCTCTGCCAACACAAGGTCGGGTTACCACTCAATGGTAACTACTTACTCAAGTCTATCCATCCCCCGGTTGTTACCAACCTTTAAAACGGGGTCCCGATCTTTTCCAACATCCACATCAAACAAATACTGGGCGTGTAAGACCACAGTACAGCTATATAAATATATAATCCACAAAGTGAATACCTAGGCTCCATACCATGGTATCACTATATATATCTAGAAGGGAATAGACATCCTACACCTTGCCGCATCCATTCCTGTTTCGGCCATTCCCGGGGTGTGAGGTTCGTGAAGTCTCGTACCCACAAGGCTATGCTTTTCAACAAAAGCCTTGATCCTATCCATAGCATTCTTCGGAATGTCACATTACCAATCCAAAATTACATAACTGATTTCTACCAACGCATAACCCTTGAGTTCATACGTCTCAAGGAAGGGTGTTAAGCTAAGAGAATAAATTCTCCGCCACCAAGCAGATATACGTTAATAAAGATCAATCATATAAAGTCAGAATGTAATGTCAGACAATCCATCCATCCACAAGTTCGTTCTGGGACAGAACGAAACCGAAGGCATCTTATTCCTCAACCTTTGCCCAAAAGGTGAGAGGCCCTTGCATATCCGAAGATTCTTCAAACATCATCTGGACCACTGCTTTAAAATTATAGGGGTATCGTTTCTATATCGGCCGCTAAACCGATGAAGAGAAATCAACAAGCAGTCCATTAGATGTGAAGATCCCTGGTCTTCATCATCGTTTCAATACGACTCATCACAATCATAGCGTCGTATTATTATTCGGAATGGGAAATTCTCATTCCCGGTCTTTCCGAATAATAAGCGTTCTTTAAAAGCCGTTCGGAACCAAATGGATTTTTAATTTAAGTCTCAACAAATCAAATTCATATTTGATTTAAGTGATTTAAACCTCCATTTAAATTACTTTATTCAAACTATTTCAAATTTGGAAAATATTGATCACTTATAGCTCAAATTGTGAAATAAATCACAAGGTGTTATCCTACAATTATTTTCTACCCAGCCCATGCATATGGATAATTAATTTCTCATAAACTGGTTAAGAAAAGTCAACAATCAATAAATAATAATCAGTGCTCATAAATTGGTCGAGCGCAATCTAAACAACCAAACAATTAATTAACAAAATAAACATGACAATAAATGATAAATCAACGCTTCAATCTATCAGATATTTGTAACACTTTTTTATTTTATCTTGGGTTAAAATGATTTGATATTTATTTTGGAGCATGTTCCGTCCCTCGTCCAAGTGTCCTTGGATCTCCCAGACGAAACACGTGTACTAGTCGTTTCCGCATACCCCATTAAGTATTTAACTTCTAAATTTTAAAATAATTAATTAACCAACCAAATAGTCAAACAAGGAAATAAAACTATATTTTAGCAAAACAAATTAAACAAGCATTCAACAAGGGTTTTCAAACAACACTTAACACTTATTCGTTTAAATCCAAATGGGTGTGTATAATAAGTGTAACGTGCAGTGTTATCACTATTAATCATCCATATATACATTCATATCATCCAAACAAGCAGTATATGGTATAACTGAATATTTAACAATTAAATACTGATATAACTATTATATAGTTAAAACATCCATAACTATCTATCCATTCAACCAATCACAACCAATATAAACATTATATTAAGTGATATAGTTTCTCACCGTGGGATCCACTCCTCCTTTCTTTAGTTTGTGAATGAAATAAAATGAGATATGGACTTGGCTATTTATAGGTGAAGAGAAGGGTACTTTAGTCATTTCCTATAGCCTAATTTGATTCGACCATATTTTGGTCCAATAGAAAACATTTAGATGGCTTAATTTGATTCGACCACATTTTGGTCCAATAGAAATAATTTAGATGGCTTAATTTGATTCGACCACATTTTGGTCCAATAAAAATCATTTAGATGGCTTAATTTGATTCGACCAGATTTTGGTCCAATGGCAACCAGCCGCATGGCAGAACCTGATTCGACCAGGTTTTGGTCCAATAGAAATCATTTAGATGGAATATAATAATCATTATGCTATTTTGTTTTATTAGGCAAGTAATTATACTGTTCTGTTTTATTAGGCAAGGTTAATAATTCTCTCTTGTTTTATTAGGCAAGTAATTATACTATTCTGTTTTATTAGGCAAGGTTAATCATTCTCTCTTGTTTTATTAGGCAAGTAATTATACTATTCTGTTTTATTAGGCAGGGTTAATAATTCTAGATATAAAATCCATTATTTAATCATTTAAAAACATATTAACTATTCATGTTCAAAGTGATTAAATTATGGGTCGTTACATTTTAAATATTCGAATTTGATGACCCAAAAATATGGGTCGTTACATAGAGGTGTCATGTGCATGTGAAGGGAGGCTAAGAAGAAGACATGTGTAAGGCTTCTCTTTAGTAGCATTTGTTTCATGCTATGGTTTGTTTTCATAGCTTTTCTTATTTATTTTGTTATCTATGTATGCTATCTTTTATAAATTCAAATGAATATAACTATAAACTCATATAACTTTTGAATTCAAATTCATATATTTAAATAACTACTATTATTTAAATTAGTTAAATTTCTAGATCGTTACAACCGCCCCTCCTTAAAGAATTTCGTCCTCGAAATTAATAAGAAGGAAAAACTGAAAAGATAAGGAATTTGAATTTACCGATAAGATAGACTAATATGGAATGTCGACTCTGTATCTAGGATAAGCTTTCTTCATGCTTTCCTCAGTTTCCCAAGTGCAGTCGTTTGGATCTCCACTCCACTGGACGTTGACCAACCTAACCACCTTGCGTCTCAATTTCTTCTCATCCCGATCGATGATTTTAAGTGGTTCTCTCTTCAATGATAATTCAGGAGTGATCTCCACATCCTGCTGAGCAATTTCTTCAATGATCTGATCGGGATCATGAACGTACTTCCTCAGATGAGACACATGAAATACATTATGGACCCCAGCTAGCCAGTTTGGTAATTGTATACGATAAGCTAGTCGTCCAATTCTTTCCAGAATGGGGAAGGGTACAATAAATCGAGGAGCGAGTTTACCCGTCTTCCCAAAACGAATAACTCCTCTCATTGGTGAAACCTTCAAGAATACTGAATCCCCTACTTGGAATTCCAAAGCATGTCTTCGATTATCAGCATAGCTTTTCTGACGGCTTTGAGCAACCTTCAATTTTTTTCTGATAAATTCAACCTTATCAGAAGCTTCCCTAATCATATCTGGTCCCAATACAAGACGATCCCCTGTTTCAACCCAACATACCGGTGATCGACAAGGTCGACCATATAACGCTTCAAATGGAGCCATCCCGATACTTGCTTGGTAGCTGTTATTATATGAAAATTCTACCAAATGCAAGTGATCCTCCCATGATCCTTTGAAGTCTAGAATACAAGCTCTCAAAAGATCCTCCAGAATCCGGTTGACTCTTTCTGTCTGTCCGTCTGTCTGCGGGTGATATGCATTGCTAAGATTTAGCTTTGTTCCCAATGCAGTTTGGAAAGCTTCCCAAAAATGACTCGTGAAAATTGGATCACGATCACTTACTATACTGCTTGGGACTCCATGCAATCGAACTATTTCTTTGATATAAATATCAGCTAAACTTGATGCGGTTCTAGTGGGTTTTACTGGAATAAAATGTGCAGTTTTAGTAAGGCGATCTACAATAACCCATATACCTTCATTCCCCTTTTTCGTTCGAGGCAACCCATCAATAAAGTCCATGGAAACTTGATCCCATTTCCAGGCTGGAATCTCCAAGGGTTGTAGAAGTCCTGCTGGCTTTTGCTGATCACTCTTGATCTGCTGGAAGGTAGCACACTTGCTTATATAAATAGAGATGTCTCTTTTAATTGTCTTCCACCAGAAGGTTCTCTAGATGTCTCGATACATTTTGTTCACCCCAGGATGGATGCTATATTTTGACTTGTGGCATTCATCCAACACTTCCTTCTTTAGCTCCTTGTCATCAGGAACACAAATTCTTCCTTTCAATTTCACAATGTTTCTATTGTCCAGCTCAAAACTTGTATCTTCGCCTCGTTGAATTCTTCCATATATATTTTGGAGAAACTGGTCTTCCTTTTGTTTGTTAGCGATCTTCTCTATCAGATTTGGGGTTATTACCAAATAAGCAAGGACAGAATGCTTCCGACTCAAAGCATCGGCAACCAGATTGGCTTTTCCAGGAGTATATTGGATATCTAAGTCATAAGACACTAGAAATTCCAACCAACGTTGTTGACGTAGATTAAGATCCTTCTGAGTGAAAAGATACTTAAGCGATTTGTGATCAGTAAAAATATCAAATTTTTCACCTAGCAGATAATGCCTCCATATCTTTAAGGCAAAGATAACTGCTAGTAACTCAAGATCATGAGTTGGATAATTCTTCTCATGGGGTCGTAATTGTTTACTTGCGTAGGCAATCACCTTTCATTTCTGCATCAAAACAGCGCAAACTCCATCACCACAATCATCAGTGTAAACCGATAAATCTTTATTCCCATCAATCACAGCTAATACTGGAGCTGTGGTCAATCTTTTCTTTAATTCCTGAAAAGATTCTTCGCATCGGGGTGTCCAGATAAACTTAGCATTTTTCATTGTTAGCTTTGTCAGGGGACTAGCCAACTTAGAGAAATCCTGTACAAACTTTCGGTAATATCCAGCCAAACCAAGAAAACTTCTGACTTCCTTTGGTGTAGTAGGCTGCTTCCAATCCATTATTGCTGAAATCTTATTTGGATCGACCGCAATACCTTTCTCAGAAACTACGTGTCCAAGAAATCTGACTTCCTTCTCCCAAAAATGGCATTTGGAAAATTTAGCATAAAGAACATTGCTTCTCAGAATTTCCAGAATAACTCTCAAGTGTTCTGCATGCTCTTCCTTTGTTTTGGAATAGATGAGAATATCATCAATGAAAACCAGCACGAATTTGTTCAATACATCCCGAAATACTCGAGTCATCAGATCTACGAAGAATGCGGGAGCATTGGTTAGTCCAAATGGCATGACTAACCATTCGTAGAAGATGTCCGGTCCTCGAAATGCAGTCAGGGGAATACTATCTTCAGCGATTCTCAATTGATGGAATCCTTGAGCAAGATCCAACTTAGAGAAGAAACGAGCTCCATGAAGTTGATCAAATAGCTCATCGATACGAGGCAAAGGGAATTTATTTTTCAAAGTTTGTTTATTGAGGTCTCGATAGTCAAAGCACATTCTCAGTGATCCATCAGATTTTGCAACAAATACAGCAGCTGAACCCCAATTGGAACGGCTTGGACGTATGAAGCCTTTTTCCAATAGTTCAAGGGTTTGTTTGGTTAATTCTAGTTTCTCCTTTGACGCCATCCTTCGAACAGAATGAACAACTGGTCTGGCATTAGGTACCAGATCAATTCGAAATTCGATTTCACGATGAGGAGGGAGAGATTTAACTTCTTCAAAGACATCAGGAAAATCTCTAACAATAGGAATAGATTTAATATCGGGATCTGGATATCCTAGGGTGTACATCAATTTATCACGTTTCGGACTAGGATCTTCGCAGGGGATATCAATATAGTTTCCAAAACTGGTTTTAACTGATATAATTCGTTTTGCACAATCTATATTAGCTTTATATTTTGATAACCAGTTCATGCCCAAAAGAGTGTCAAATTCGTCAAAGTCAAGAACATAAAGATTTTGAGGAAACCGATAATAGGAATATGAGATAGGGATCTTCTTACATCGTAAACGAAGATTCGTAGGGCCACCAACCGGATTTCTAATGCAAAGAGGATTTCCTACTACTTTGGATTTAAGTTTAAGTTCTTCAACCAAATTTTTAGAGACAAAACTATGAGAAGCACCAGTGTCAAATAAAACTCGAATATCTCTATTGGAAATAGAAAGAATACCTTCCAAGACGCCCTTTCCCTTTGCATCTCTAGAAGATAAAGGCTTATTTTCTAGTGCGTAAACATTTGATTTCTGAACTTGCTTCATCAAGGGACAGTCTTTCACGAAGTGGCCCGGCTTCTGAAAAACAAAGCAGTTCAGGTTCTTCTTCTTGGGCTTTGTACATTTCTGAGAATAGTGCCCCTTTTCCTGACAATTGTAACAAGTAACTTCAGATAGACGACTTTTCGGGTTTCCTCCTTTCTTGTTATTGTCATTTTTCCTGCCTTGGAACTTCCTTTTCTTATTATTTCCCCCAGAATTTCCACCTTCTTTCTATACAACATTTTTCTCTTCTTCAGATGACTCCTCTTTATCTGCTGCTTCATACCGATAGCCCATATCCACTAAATCAGCAAAGGATTGCTTTATATGAATGGTCATCCGCCCGTGGTATCTCTTCTTCATTCCTTTCACAAACCTTTGATTTTTCCTTAAAGGGTTACTCACCAATTCGGAACCAAATCGAGAAAGCTCATTAAAGCGCTTCACATATTCTCCAAAAGTCATGTCACCTTGTTTCAATTCCACAAACTCCTCATACAATCTATCAACACCAGCTGCAGGCAAAAAATGTTCTTCAAATTCACTTTTGAACCTCGACCAGGAAAAGTTTTCTTCTGGTTCTTCCATCGCTTTAGTTTCCCACCAGTTTTGGGCCCCATCTTCCAATTGCCAAGTAGCTAGATACCTTTTTTGCTCATCATTGATATTCAAGCCCTTAAAAATCTTTTCACATGTTTTGATCCAGGCTTGTGTCTCAATTACCGTCTCTTTGCCTTTATATGTCTTTCCTCCCAGATTAGTGAATTTCTTGCATAAGACGGAGAAGTCTACTTCTGGTTGGATTGGAATAACTGCTTCTACAACAGCTGGAGCAGTCCGTCCATTAGTGGTGGTACTGCCACCTCTTCTTCCTCTTCTTCCACTCATTCTCTGAGAAAGGAAGAAAGAGTTAGGATTTAGATAAGAATTGAAAAGTTTGAAATTCGAACGCTCTCTCAGATATACTCATTCTAGGGTGTTACTAACCCTATCTCTAATGAGTGACTAATGTTATTACTGGAAGCTAAAGTTCTTACTCAACCTTATGCTCTGATACCAACTGTGAAGACCCGTAAATTCTCACCATTTGAATCGACTGTAATCCACACAAGTCAAATCCAAACAGATAAGGATTCACGATCTTCCCTAATCAAATTGGATTCTTCACTTTTGAAAATCAACATATCATATATCAAAGATATCAATGTCGAGATCCAAATGTTAAAATCCTCATTGGTAGGGTTTGCTACCAGTAAATAACATCAGTATAAATAAGAATGCACAGCTGAAACAAAATGCTCTCATATATATTTAGAACAAAAGATGATACAAGGTGATATTAGAAAGTCATAGATAAATCACTATATACAACATCATGAAGTACAACTGAACAAGGTACACAGCGGAAATAGAAACTAAAGAAACAAGTCTTCAGAGAGAGTCCAAAAACCGACATCTTCACTCTGATCCAAAAGCTCCAAATAAACACTCCAACTCCTGCTCCAACTATCTACAGGGTGATCTATTACCAGACTCTAGGCTGCCCGTGTGGAAAAATAAGGGCACCCAGAGTTTAGGGAAAAACAATAAACTCCAGGTCAGTCATGGGACTGGTGTGAGAAACAAAAATATATAATTGCTTTTGAAAACAAGTTCCGTATATGCTTTTGGAAAATGAAACTATCATAAGGTCTTGATCCGCACACAAGATGCAATCGCACACATGGTCGAGGTTTCTCCTTATGACAGTCAAACATGCCTTTGATACGTTTAAAAATATCCTTTTAATATTATTATAGTGCTTAGTGATTTAGAACCATTTTCAAAATAAACTTATTAATTTAGCTAGCATACGTTACATGATGGTATGCCTACTATAGCCACTGTATTAAACAGCGGGTAATACAATCAAAACCGTACAAGGTTCGTATTGGAGAATGAGTTTCCAATAATGACCAGGCAAAGGAACTTCCTCATCCACGATTCGGTACGCCTCTAGAGGGACGTCCCGAGAAACTACTGTTTCTCTGCCAACACAAGGCCGGGTTACCACTCAATGGTAACTACTTACTCAAGTCTATCCATCCCTCGGTTGTTACCAGCCTTTAAAACGGGGCCCCGATCTTTTCCAACATCCACATCAAACAAATACTGGGCGTGTAAGACCACAGTACAGCTATATAAATATATAATCCACAAAGTGAATACCTGGGCTCCATACCATGGTATCACTATATATATCTAGAAGGGAATAGACATCCTACACCTTGCCGCATCCATTCCTGTTTCGGCCATTCCCGGGGTGTGAGGTTCGTGAAGTCTCGTACCCACAAGGCTATGCTTTTCAACAAAAGCCTTGATCCTATCCATAGCATTCTTCGGAATGTCACATTACCAATCCAAAATTACATAACTGATTTCTACCAACGCATAACCCTTGAGTTCATACGTCTCAAGGAAGGGTGTTAAGCTAAGAGAATAAATTCTCCGCCACCAAGCAGATATACGTTAATAAAGATCAATCATATAAAGTCAGAATGTAATGTCAGACAATCCATCCATCCACAAGTTCGTTCTAGGACTGAACGAAACCGAAGGCATCTTATTCCTCAACCTTTGCCCAAAAGGTGAGAGGCCCTTGCATATCCGAAGATTCTTCAAACATCATCTGGACTACTGCTTTAAAAGTATAGGGGTATCGTTTCTATATCGGCCGCTAAACCGATGAAGAGAAATCAACAAGCAGTCCATTAGATGTGAAGATCCCTGGTCTTCATCATCGTTTCAATACGACTCATCACAATCATAGCGTAGTATTATTATTCAGATTGGGAAATTCTCATTCCCGGTCTTTCCGAATAATAAGCGTTCTTTAAAAGCCGTTCAGAACCAAATGGATTTTTAATTTAAGTCTCAACAAATCAAATTCATATTTGATTTAAGTGATTTAAACCTCCATTTAAATTACTTTATTCATACTATTTCAAATTTGGAAAATATTGATCACTTATAGCTCAAATTGTGAAATAAATCACAAGGTGTTATCCTACAATTATTTTCTACCCAGCCCATGCATATGGATAATTAATTTCTCATAAACTGGTTAAGAAAAGTCAACAATCAATAAATAATAATCAGTGCTCATAAACTGGTCGAGCGCAATCTAAACAACCAAACAATTAATTAACAAAATAAACACGACAATAAATGATAAATCAACACTTCAATCTATCATATATTTGTAACACTTTTTTATTTTATCTTGGGTTAAAATGATTTGATATTTATTTTGGAGCATCCGGGCTTTCCCTTCGACATGTTCCGTCCCTCGTCCAAGTGTCCTTGGATCTCCCAGACGAAACACGTGTACTAGTCGTTTCCGCATACCCCATTAAGTATTTAACTTCTAAATTTTAAAATAATTAATTAACCAACCAAATAGTCAAACAAGGAAATAAAACTATATTTTAGCAAAACAAATTAAACAAGCATTCAACAAGGGTTTTCAAACAACACTTAACACTTATTCGTTTAAATCCAAATGGGTGTGTATAATAAGTGTAACGTGCAGTGTTATCACTATTAATCATCCATATATACATTCATATCATCCAAACAAGCAGTATATGGTATAACTGAATATTTAACAATTAAATACTGATATAACTATTATATAGTTAAAACATCCATAACTATCAATCCATTCAACCAATCACAACCAATATAAACATTATATTAAGTGATATAGTTTCTCACCGTGGGATCCACTCCTCCTTTCTTTAGTTTGTGAATGAAATAAAATGAGATATGGACTTGGCTATTTATAGGTGAAGAGAAGGGTACTTTAGTCATTTCCTATAGCCTAATTTGATTCGACCATATTTTGGTCCAATAGAAAACATTTAGATGGCTTAATTTGATTCGACCACATTTTGGTCCAATAGAAATCATTTAGATGGCTTAATTTGATTCGACCACATTTTGGTCCAATAGAAATCATTTAGATGGCTTAATTTGATTCGACCACATTTTGGTCCAATAGAAATCATTTAGATGGCTTAATTTGATTCGACAACATTTTGGTCCAATAGAAATCATTTAGATGGCTTAATTTGATTCGACCACATTTTGGTCCAATAGAAATCATTTAGATGGCTTAATTTGATTCGACCAGATTTTGGTCCAATGGCAACCAGCCGCATGGCAGAACCTGATTCGACCAGGTTTTGGTCCAATATAAATCATTTAGATGGAATATAATAATCATTATGCTATTTTGTTTTATTAGGCAAGTAATTATACTGTTTTGTTTTGTTAGGCAAGGTTAATAATTCTCTCTTGTTTTATTAGGCAAGTAATTATACTATTCTGTTTTATTAGGCAAGGTTAATCATTCTCTCTTGTTTTATTAGGCAAGTAATTATACTATTCTGTTTTATTAGGCAGGGTTAATAATTCTAGATATAAAATCCATTATTTAATCATTTAAAAACATATTAACTATTCATGTTCAAAGTGATTAAATTATGGGTCGTTACATTTTAAATATTCGAATTTGATGACCCAAAAATATGGGTCGTTACATAGAGGTGTCATGTGCATGTGAAGGGAGGCTAAGAAGAAGACATGTGTAAGGCTTCTCTTTAGTAGCATTTGTTTCATGCTATGGTTTGTTTTCATAGCTTTTCTTATTTATTTTGTTATCTATGTGTGATAACCCGGATTTTTGAACACTTGTTAATTGATAATTAATCGGGTTAATTAATAGAAATACTGATTTTATTTGGATTAATAAATGAAATTCTGATAATTAGAATATATATCTGGATATGTAATAAAAAGAAATTGGATTATAAATAGCTGGATAAATATTTGAATCTCCTAATATAATTACTTAAAATTTGACAAATTATTCTTTTAAAAACAAATAATAATGTGTTGTTATATATATACATATGAGTAGATTTTTTAATAATACTTGAATTTGAAATTCATGATAATATCTTAAATAAATTTAAAACTAATATGAATAGATATTTGGTTATTAATTTGTTTATAATTATAGTTTTATATCATTTTCTTTAAGGTTACCTAAAAATAATAATAAGATATATATATATAGAAATTGAGGTATAAAATGATATTAAAAACACTTAAAACTACATGAAGATACATGTGTAAATATTTTAATATAAAGATTTTTATACCAAGACATGTGTAAGCAAATTAACATATGATATTAACAAGTGGCATATCTCTTTTCATTTGAAATTAAATGTTTGTAATCATAAAATGGAACTAGGCTGTATTCAGCTAAAAACTTTTTCACATGCATTCCTAAATCACTTCTTCTTCCATCTTTTAAAAAGAAAAGAAACAAAGCCATAAAATAAAATCAAGACCTGAGAAAATATAAACCAGAGAAGATTGTATCTAAACTACTTCAACCCAACGAAGAAATTCAAAGCAAACATCACAAGCAAATTCAAAGTATCAGTTTTAAAATCAAGTGCAAATTCTCAGAGCAGGTTTCCAGAATTCAAAATTTTAAAAGCCTGGAAGTGATAAACTGCCCTGTTTTAAGGTGAGTAAGCTACACCTTTATATAGCTAGATTCTGTTTCCTCTTGTTGCATGTGATAGGTTGAACAGTAATATTGTGAGTAACTTTTAAAACTTAAAGTGAATTTAGGTTGCATGTTATTATTGTAGAAAATATTTCAATTGAGTATATTTACAAGTATGTTTGTGTAGATATTATTGATAAATGCCTGCTGTATGAAGTGTGCATCTGAATATCTGGGACACCTCTGTTCCCAGATTCAAACTTTGGTTTTTAATTTAAAATTGCAATCTTTAGTTTAGTCACTGATAAAAACTTATGTTTCAAAACAAACTTGTATATTCCATTTAAGACTTATTTAAAATCCATTTAAGTTAAATTGAACTCGAAATCTCACTGGAACTGTAAAACATTAGTGGATGTTAAAAATATGTGAAAATTTAAACTGAATAATTTATAAATTCAGTATTATGAATTAAATACTAAGATCACAACATGATTTTTAGAACAAAAATTAGGATTTTTAGTTAAGGGGGTATGGTGCAGTTCTGTGAAGAACAGAAAAAGGGAATTAAGGGATTTCTTATGATCTATCCATATTGAGGGATCGGGGTTCAATTTGTGGGTAGAGAAGTAACCATTGATAATTGGAAAAATAATTGTTGTTGATGCAAATCAACATGGAGACAGTGGTGATGAATTGTTACCTGTAGCCCTAGTTAAGTTAGGTAGTTTGTTTTGGTCAGTACTACCTGTAGAGATGATCGAGTTCGATGAAAATTGGGCAGATGGAAGCTTGGCCATAGTTGAAGTCGCAGCCGGAGTTGTTGGATTTTCGGTGGTCGGAGGGCCGTGATCTTGGCGATGTCAGGTTTGGTTGGGGTTGAACTTTTCTGTTCCAGGTTTATGTTTTAAACTCGAATTCAAATTCGAGTTGAATAGGAGCGAGGTGATGATCGTATTGGACTGAGGGGATGGTCGTTGATGTTTGGAAGCCACCGGAGGTGGCTGGAGTGGACCGGAGGCACGGTGCACGTGCATCGTGCACTTTTGATATTCTGAGGTTGCCTGGGTGGAAGCATTAGGGAACTCGAGAATCACTCGAGAAGTTGTGATATACGACTCGAAGGGGGTATCGGGGATTTTGGGGTCAGACTCGAGAAATTGCTCGTGTTCGAGAAGGATGAAATTAGCAGTTTTAGTTTTAAAATAAAACTGAGGGTAGAAGAAGAAGAGGGAAGGGAAACTCGAAGACTGTCTCGAGTAGGAACGTGGGATGACTCGAAGAGGAATCGTGAGGGAAAGGTTTAGCACGTTGAAAAAGATTTTTATAAAATAAAAGTTTGAAATTTTATAATGGTTCTATATTTAAAACTTTTCTAAACGTTCTTAAGCTTTATTTTTAATGGTATGTTTATTAAATTTAAGTTTGTTAAAAACTTAAATAAAAATGTTTTAAACTTAATCATTTTTTTTATATATTTAAATGTTAATTTAAGGTTAAGTTGATAGGGGATTAAGTAATTAATAAGGAAAATGATTTATTAAAGATAATTAAGATTTTGATAATTTAATAAGAGTAATTAATTATTTTAATAATAAATAAATATTTAAAGATTATAATTAATTAATTAGAGTTTAATTAATTTGAAATTAAGAATTATTAAATTAGTAGATAATTAATTAAGAAATTAATTATGGATTAATAATTGATTAATTAAGTAATTAATTGGTAATTAGTAATTAATCAATTGATAATTAAGCATTAATTAATAAATGAAAGTAATTAAAAAGATAATTTCTTAATAGATAATTACTTAATATAGGTAATTAAAGATTGATTGGAGGTTAATTAAATGATAATTAAAGGTTAATTAATTAATGACTAAAAGATAATTAATAAGTATGATTAATTATTGATTAATTAATTAAGGTTAATTAATCAATGTAATTAATTAAGGAGTGGTTATAATTAATTAAAGTTAATTAAGCATGATTAAAGATAATTAATTTAATCTATATTAGGTGATTAAATTTAATTAATTGTTTAAGTATTAATCTTGCCTATAGATGATAACTTGAATCGAATACCTTGGTTTGTATCAATATCTCTGATATTGAGTTGTGATGTATTGTGATATGATATGATGGGTTAAACTATGATATTATGAGTTATCTATCGATAATTGATTTACTGTGAAAATATGAGAACCTATGTTTAAAGCTGATTTGTATCCACTTAAACAACTGGAATTAAGATGACATTGAATTCGAAGAGACCGGGGTCGGGTATCAGTAAATACCCGAAAACCACTTCGATTTGAAATTTTATATAATTCTTTTTAGATTGATATGTGAAATCCATAGGCCGGTTTTGAATAATATGGACCATTTAAACTAAGTTGGATACTTAGATATTGTTTTGTGAAAATAAGTGTTGATATATATAAATTGTTCACTCATAGTAAAGTACGAGTTACCCCGGGTTAGATAAGTTCCATGAATTGAAATTTCATATTAGATGAGTTTACTCACGCTGGTTTCCAGCCTGACCCAGGTGTTACTTGAATGTAATGCTCGGGTCAGACCGAGTATTACAGATTTCAGGTAAGGACGTTCTGGAGCTCAGGAGGCGAGCTGGATGGCAGGAACGTATGGAGTGTATTCCGCTGTGTATTTGAGAGCTTTTTGATAGTAGTCTGGGACAGGTGGATAACTGTCTAGTCTATTTGTAAATGATTGTAACTCTGATGTATTGAATGTAAATTAACAAATACAGTTTTCTTTGTATAACTGATATTATTATTTGATATTATATTTTATCCGCTGCGAATGTGAGATGTTGTGTTTTCTGTTTTTCTTTCTTCTTTCTGTTTCTTTCTTCTATCTCTTTTCTTTTTCTCCTAACTATCTGGAATTTTTGGGTTCGAAAATTCCGGGTCGTTACAGTTGGTATCAGAGCGAGGTTAAGCGAGAACCTTGGCTCTGTTAGGATTACTCGTTAAAGATAGGGTCAATGGTACCCTAGAACGAGTTGAGTGTGTATGTATATATATATATATGAGAGCGTAATTGTTATTTTCTTATATAAGGATTTTAAATGATTTTATATAAGAATGTATTTTGATATATAAAATGATATTTCTTCTTAATAAATATTAAGGTAATCGGTTGTTAATCATTGGAATTAAATAATGAGAATTAAATGATAATGGTAATACAACCAAATTGAAATTAAATGAAGATAAGTTTGCAATAGATCCAAACTAAAATTAAAATCTTGAATTTGTAGAAGTGTTTTCAGAATAAAAATAATAATGAATTGATTTCCAAATATGATAATCTTAGTTATTATCATAAATGGTTATTGTGTTAATAATGAAATGTTGTAAATGATTAAGCAAAATAAAATGTTTTAGGGGAGTAAAACATTTAGGCAAGTATGACTTGTAAATTGAAGTGGGTTTTAAATTGAGAAGTTTTAAATCTAAGTCCAGAAAACTTGAAATGGTTGAACGAAATTGTTTTGAATTAAAAACTAAAGGTAGTTTAAAATTTAAGGTATAACTTGGTGTGTAAAGGAAATAAATATGTAAAGATGAGGATATACATAATATCAAAAATGATTTGAAATAAACTCTAAGTATTGAGTTTAAAATTTTTCCTTGGAATGTGATATGAAAACCCAAAGTGTTAAGTTTTTGAATTTAAATGGGAAGATTATTATTATAAGATTTAAAAATTTGAATGGGAATTCAAATTAGGTCAAGTTGACTAAATTAAATTAAATTTAACTTAAGGGAAGTTAAATAAGTTTGAATGAATAACTTGAATTGGAAATTTCAAGATGAAATTTAAATTTAACTTGGGTAGTTAAATGGTTGGGTTTAAATGGGAGTTATGAGTAATCTCAAAATGGGTTTGAGATCTGGAAATTGAAATGGGATGTTGTTAATTGGTGTTTGATAAATTTGGATGTTTATTTATCCTGATATCATTCTATTGTTATAAATAATCTATGAAACTAAGAATTTATTTTAAAGTTAGAAATGGATAATAAATTGGAATCTGAAGAATAAATTGTTTTGAATTCTTATTTGAACTTTGTAATAAGTTAAGTAAAGATAATTTTAAAATAAAATTTTGGAATTTGGGTTCAGAATTAAATGGTTTAAAGATTTAAGTTGTTAAATAAATAAATAAAAATAAAGGTTGATTTGATTTAAAAGTAAGGGTTAATTTGATTTAAAGGATTAAATCAACATTTAAAATAATTAACTCGAATTTATATAATTCGAGATGATTTTAAGTTGAGATTTGAATAGAATTAGTTCAAATTGAATTTGATTTGAATTAATTAGAATTGTGATTAAAGATGGATAAGCATAAATTTAAATGGAAATTTTGAATTAAAATAATTTGAAATAAAATTGAAGCTGGTTCAATTTGAAATTAATCCAAATTGATTTGAAATAATTTGGAATTGTGATTAAAATTGAATATGTTTAAAAATCAAATGAAATTTGATTTGAATTTGGAAAGGAATTAAGGTTAATTCAACTTAAATTGGGATTTAATAAATTTCAATGGAAATTGAAGTGTTGAGTCAATTTAAATGGAAAAGGAAATTTAAATTGAATAAAAGGGAAATTAATTGGGAATGTAGATTGGGAAATTAAACAGTTTGGCTCTGGACAATTTTTAAAATAAATTGTTTTAATACAAATAAATTTTTTCCAAACTATTTACTATACAATCTTTCTTCTTAAACCCCAAACTATCTATACTTATTTTACAATTATTTTAGAATTATTTAACTATTTTGAAACTATCTTATAAACTAATTACTATTTTTCAGTTATTTATATCTAATCACTATTTTAAAAACTATTTTGCAATTATCTAACTATTTTGTACTACTTAACTATTTTACAGCTATTTTATAAACTAATAACTATTTTTCAACTACTTATCTATTTTAAAACTTTTTCAAGCTATTTTTAAATTTAAACGGGTCAGAGTTCAAACTGTTTATAATTGAAGTATTAACTCAATTGTAAATGGAAGCAATTGAGAATAAGAGAATAGAATTAAAGGAAATGTGAATAGAAAAGAGAATTGATTTGGCTAATAACCAATAAAGATAAATACGTAGGATATACGTATATTATTCTATTCGCATAGTGATTTGATCCAGATTCGAACATAGAATTTCGAGATAGTATTATCGATCCGAGTTAGGATTTTTCGCTCGATTTTCGACGGCGAACCTGGATATGGATTGTTGATTGGTTCTGGATATTCTCTATCATAGTTGTGACTATGCAAGGAGAATGATGGTTTCTGATCAGGAAACCAGATCTGAGTCCGCACTAGGAAGCCGGGTGGACAATACTAGTTCGGAAGTGAAATTGTGTGATCGATTGAGCGATCAGATTGATATAGCGTACGGATGATATGTGTACATCGTACGGGTTTGAATGAAATTGGCATTTAAAATTTGAGGATAAGAAATTTGAAATGGTTTTCGAAAATGAAAGGTATATTATGTGAAATATAATGGAATTGGGTATTTCTTTGGTTGAAATTTACTTTATGGAGGTAAGTAAATGGTAAATAACTTTATAAAGAAATCAAACTTGAATATTTTATTTGACAATAAATAAAGTTATATTTTGTAATATGATAAACTTCCCTTATTGAATCTAGCCAGAATAAAAAGGGTTTTGAAATATTTGAAGTATAAAAGAGGTTTTATACAAGTTTGAAATGATCCAAAGATTTTCAAAGTTATATATATCTATATCTATATATATAAAGGATCTTATGAGAATGATTTTGGAAAAGGTCTTGGGAACCTATGAATTTGAAAAAGGCTTTTGATTTTTGGGAAAATCAATTTTGAATTTTGGAAAGCCTAGTTTGAGAATTATCGATTTTGGTAATCGATTTTGTGTAAAGGAGATTTTGATAAATCATAAAGGGTATGATTTGAAGGTACTATAAGTATATAGTATAAAGTATTTTGAAAATAGCTCTGGGGAAAAAGGCGCTTCCTTGAAATGAACTTCTCAGGAGTACCACAGGGTGGTACTGACTTGAGCCCCAAGGGGGGGTTTCTAAAGTTGATCCTGTGAGGAGTCCGGACAAACTAGTTCCTGAGGATTATTTGTGTAGCGGAAGTCGAGGGGCTGGTGCCCACAGAGGCATTTGGGTTATGCTGTGACGACAGTTTAACTCGATGTCACTGCGATCTACTGCAGACCATAGCGAAAGTCATGTGTGCCGCTGAGAGCCAACTGTCTACGTTTGATTTTATATCGGTAGACTGTGACACCATGGTAACATAGCGAAAGTCGTTTGTGCCGCTGAGAGCCAACAGTCTACGTTTGATTTTATATCGGTAGACTGCGACCTATGTGGGAGAAGTTTCATTATTTGGCAGCGAAATTCGGTGGCGCTGATGCCTACAGTTATATGGGTTTGTGCTGTGATAGCAACGTAAGGCCCGGGTATAACTGCGATCTGTAGCGGGTTCCATGGCGTAATCGAGGAGCGCGGAGACCTACAGTTATCTGTGGATTTTGCCGGGACGACAACGTAACCATCGGGTTAACTGCGACCATGGATGGGAGTGATGATTTCCAGAGCATTCTCACCAAAGATATTTCCTCTATTTTCAAAACTGTTTTCTATATTTTCAATAAAATTATTTTCCAAAATATTTTCACTGGGTGTTGAAAATGGGTCTGCTAAGTACTTATAGATTTTCAGTCTTACGCCTGATCAACGTATGACCGAATTTCTGTGAGAACGAGAATGGACTTGTTGAAACATCGAGTTATAAAAGTATTTTTATAAAAAACTAATTTAGTAATATTATAAAGATTTTTAAAGTGTTTTAAAATATGTTCAAAGAAAATTTTATCTGATAATAAGTAAATAAGTAAATTCTGGCTTCGTTCCTTTTCGAGGACGAAAAGATTTAAAGGGGGGAGGAATGTGATAACCCGGATTTTTGAACACTTGTTAATTGATAATTAACCGGGTTAATTAATAGAAATACTGATTTTATTTGGATTAATAAATGAAATTCTGATAATTAGAATATATATCTGGATATGTAATAAAAAGAAATTGGATTATAAATAGCTGGATAAATATTTGAATCTCCTAATATAATTACTTAAAATTTGACAAATTATTCTTTTAAAAACAAATAATAATGTGTTGTTATATATATACATATGAGTAGATTTTTTAATAATACTTGAATTTGAAATTCATGATAATATCTTAAATAAATTTAAAACTAATATGAATAGATATTTGGTTATTAATTTGTTTATAATTATAGTTTTATATCATTTTCTTTAAGGTTACCTAAAAATAATAATAAGATATATATATATAGAAATTGAGGTATAAAATGATATTAAAAACACTTAAAACTACATGAAGATACATGTGTAAATATTTTAATATAAAGATTTTTATACCAAGACATGTGTAAGCAAATTAACATATGATATTAACAAGTGGCATATCTCTTTTCATTTGAAATTAAATGTTTGTAATCATAAAATGGAACTAGGCTGTATTCAGCTAAAAACTTTTTCACATGCATTCCTAAATCACTTCTTCTTCCATCTTTTAAAAAGAAAAGAAACAAAGCCATAAAATAAAATCAAGACCTGAGAAAATATAAACCAGAGAAGATTGTATCTAAACTACTTCAACCCAACGAAGAAATTCAAAGCAAACATCACAAGCAAATTCAAAGTATCAGTTTTAAAATCAAGTGCAAATTCTCAGAGCAGGTTTCCAGAATTCAAAATTTTAAAAGCCTGGAAGTGATAAACTGCCCTGTTTTAAGGTGAGTAAGCTACACCTTTATATAGCTAGATTCTGTTTCCTCTTGTTGCATGTGATAGGTTGAACAGTAATATTGTGAGTAACTTTTAAAACTTAAAGTGAATTTAGGTTGCATGTTATTATTGTAGAAAATATTTCAATTGAGTATATTTACAAGTATGTTTGTGTAGATATTATTGATAAATGCCTGCTGTATGAAGTGTGCATCTGAATATCTGGGACACCTCTGTTCCCAGATTCAAACTTTGGTTTTTAATTTAAAATTGCAATCTTTAGTTTAGTCACTGATAAAAACTTATGTTTCAAAACAAACTTGTATATTCCATTTAAGACTTAGTTAAAATCCATTTAAGTTAAATTGAACTCGAAATCTCACTGGAATTGTAAAACATTAGTGGATGTTAAAAATATGTGAAAATTTAAACTGAATAATTTATAAATTCAGTATTATGAATTAAATACTAAGATCACAACATGATTTTTAGAACAAAAATTAGGATTTTTAGTTAAGGGGGTATGGTGCAGTTCTGTGAAGAATAGAAAAAGGGAATTAAGGGATTTCTTATGATCTATCCATATTGAGGGATCGGGGTTCAATTTGTGGGTAGAGGAGTAACCATTGATAATTGGAAAAATAATTGTTGTTGATGCAAATCAACATGGAGACAGTGGTGATGAATTGTTACCTGTAGCCCTAGTTAAGCTAGGTAGTTTGTTTTGGTCAGTACTACCTGTAGAGATGATCGAGTTCGATGAAAATTGGGCAGATGGAAGCTTGGCCATAGTTGAAGTCGCAGCCGGAGTTGTTGGATTTTCGGTGGTCGGAGGGCCGTGATCTTGGCGATGTCAGGTTTGGTTGGGGTTGAACTTTTCTGTTCCAGGTTTATGTTTTAAACTCGAATTCAAATTCGAGTTGAATAGGAGCGAGGTGATGATCGTATTGGACTGAGGGGATGGTCGTTGATGTTTGGAAGCCACCGGAGGTGGCTGGAGTGGACCGGAGGCACGGTGCACGTGCATCGTGCACTTTTGATATTCTGAGGTTGCCTGGATGGAAGCATTAGGGAACTCGAGAATCACTCGAGAAGTTGTGATATACGACTCGAAGGGGGTATCGGGGATTTTGGGGTCAGACTCGAGAAATTGCTCGTGTTCGAGAAGGATGAAATTAGCAGTTTTAGTTTTAAAATAAAACTGAGGGTAGAAGAAGAAGAGGGAAGGGAAACTCGAAGACTGTCTCGAGTAGGAACGTGGGATGACTCGAAGAGGAATCGTGAGGGAAAGGTTTAGCACGTTGAAAAAGATTTTTATAAAATAAAAGTTTGAAATTTTATAATGGTTCTATATTTAAAACTTTTCTAAACGTTCTTAAGCTTTATTTTTAATGGTATGTTTATTAAATTTAAGTTTGTTAAAAACTTAAATAAAAATGTTTTAAACTTAATCATTTTTTTTATATATTTAAATGTTAATTTAAGGTTAAGTTGATAGGGGATTAAGTAATTAATAAGGAAAATGATTTATTAAAGATAATTAAGATTTTGATAATTTAATAAGAGTAATTAATTATTTTAATAATAAATAAATATTTAAAGATTATAATTAATTAATTAGAGTTTAATTAATTTGAAATTAAGAATTATTAAATTAGTAGATAATTAATTAAGAAATTAATTAAGGATTAATAATTGATTAATTAAGTAATTAATTGGTAATTAGTAATTAATCAATTGATAATTAAGCATTAATTAATAAATGAAAGTAATTAAAAAGATAATTTCTTAATAGATAATTACTTAATATAGGTAATTAAAGATTGATTGGAGGTTAATTAAATGATAATTAAAGGTTAATTAATTAATGACTAAAAGATAATTAATAAGTATGATTAATTATTGATTAATTTTTTTTGAAAAAAGGGGTTCAAACTTTTCTATTAAGAAATAAAAACAGGTCCAACAATATACATAGCAAAAGCCAATAACCGGCCCAAAACAAAAACCAAAGACAATACAAAAACAATACTCGTTGGGCTGAAGAACAACTACAACCCAAAACCAATATCAGGCCCAAAGAATGGAAGCCTCCCGAAGAACCAGAAGCTTCTCGATAAGGAAAAAAGCAATACGACTTTTCATTCTCTTCCTAACTCCAAACTTTCCAAAAAGAAAACTCGCGAGAAACAGAAATGGCTGCTGCCATGAAACATCTGGTCTCCTCCTTTACTTCTGAAACGACAAAAAACAACAGCGAACTCCAAATGAAAACAGTTAGGACTCGGAGCTCCATCTCTCCAGACTTACTAGAGTAAGTATACTATCTAAATCTACTGCTTTGTTCCTTATAGCCTTCAAACTAACGAGGATTTTTAATTCCATGTCAGGGAAGCTGCAAAAACTTTAGATCTGAGATTCGTCTCCGATCTGAAAGACTTGCTAAACCATATGAAACAACAGCTGTTTCTCAGGATGACTCTAAACAAGATAAGTTTTGAAAAGGCTTCTGTTATCCTCAGTAAAACTGCTTCCTTTGACGCTTCTAGTGTATCCATAATAATTCAGCTTCTTATTGTCCAGGAATACAGACAAAAAGCTCCACCCAATAACAGGCTCAAAGATTAGAAGCCTCCCGAAAGATTTTAGATCTTAGATTCATCTGAGATCTGAAAGACTTGCTAAACCATAGGGAACATCAGCTGTTTCTCAAGACTCTAAACAAGATAAGATTTTGAAATATCTTCTGTTTTCCTTAGAACAGCTGCTTCCTTAGAAGCTTCTAAAATATCCATAATAAATCTGCGTCTTGTTATCCAGGGATCCACAGACAAAATGCTCCACCTGCAGATCAATAAACTTAAAAACTACTGTTTAGTTAGAGATGAAAAACAAATATAATGTAATTTAGAGAGGGAGAGAATCAATGTAAGATAAAACAGGTACTTGAGATCTGAAGCCAGAAGACATAGGAACAATAAAGTAGCAAAAAGAGACAGGAATTATGATAATGTCCCCAATTCAGCGTTGGGAGGTATGACCCCATTTCAAAGCTATTTCCGAGTTCATGCCAGTGCTGTTCTGAAAATATTTTGATTTTGCCATTCTGATGTTCATAGTTTGAAAAATTTTTAAACAAACTTTCGGCCCTTCTGTAAAACGATTTTGAAAAATCCTTTCATTTCTTTCTTTCCAAATGTGCCAGACACAAACTGAGAATGAAAGTTGGAATAAATCAGACTTGAAATTTCGAGCATTGGATATAGAAACAATTTTCGTTAAATCCTCCTTCAGGATAAAAGAAAATGTACTTTTTGGATTGACGAAAAATTTTTTACAACTCCAAAACCAGATCTTTTCTGTAAAGTCACATTGAAAAAATAGATGGTCTATATTTTCAATGTGACTATTACAAAACACACAATTCTGATCGACCACAATCTGCTTCTGAATTAATCTTTCTTTTGTCAAGAGAAAATCATTTATGGCCATGAAGAGGCAAACTGCCATTTTAGGAACATGAATTTTGCTCCAAACCATAGTCGCCCAAAATTTAGTATCAAACCTAGTTCTAACCGAGTTCCAAACTTTTTTAAACTGATATTTCCCATCCGAAGTACACTTCCAAGACCAGAAATCCCTCTCTTTGTCATTGTGAATCTTTACATCTTCAATTTCACTCTGTATTTGAAATAGAAAGCTATACAAGTCCCACTTCCATTCACCATTTCTTAAAATCCTGCTAAGCATAATATTATCTGTCCCAGTTCTAAAAGCAGTATCTCTACCAATGCGTTCCATAATAGAACTCCCATTTAGCCAAGGATCATACCATAACGACGTAGATTTACCATCTACAATGTTAAGGGAAAGACATTTCAAGGCTTCATGTCTAATTTTTAGAATACACTTCCACACCCCAGAATCATCCGAACGCTGGTTAATATCCTAGAAACTTTTAAGCCCTATGTATTTTCCATGCATAAAAACCGCCCAACTGCCTTCTAAATTAATGATTTTCCAAATCAATTTGATATATAGCGTTTTGTTCATCTCTTCTAAGTTTCTCAGACCCATACCTCCTTCTTCTTTTTGTCTACTAAGAACCTCCCACGGGATCTTACTACTGCGACTTTTCCAAAGAAAATTTAATATCATATGTTTAATCTTCTGAACAGTAGCAACAGGGAGGTAGAAACATTGCATCCAAAACTGAATTATAGGGTATAAAGTAGATTTTATAAGTTCCAGTCTCCCTGCTAAGCTCAACATTTTAGTTTCCCATCTTCCAATCCTAACTTTGATCTTCTCTATCAACGGAGAACAATCCTTATCCCTCAAGTTAACGCTTGACAGAGGAATACCCAAATACCTTATAGGAAGGGTAGCTTGTTGAATGTTGAGAATAGAACAGATGTCTGTACAGCCATCTACCCCTTTCCCAAAAAAGATGTTAGATTTCTCCGCACTTAACTCCAAACCAGTGACCCTTTTCAAGGTTTTAAAAACTTCGTTAATAGCATACGCAGTTTGCACATTAGCTTTAGTAAAAAGAATGATATCGTCTACGTAAATCAAGTGAGTCAATTTGTTACCAAAGTCCGTAACAGGAGAGATCAGACCATCCCTTACTTTTTCTTCCATAAGTAGCGTAAAATATTCCATTACTAGGGTAAATAGGATAGGAGAAAGTAGGTCTCCTTGTCTAAGACCATTAGAGCCTTTAAAGTAACCGTGCGCTTCTCCATTAATAATGATAGAAAAAACAGGGGTCTTAATAAGATTTCCAATAATTTTTATCCATTTATCCGCAAAGCCCAAGCTTCTTAACATGTGAATAACAAAATCTCTATTAATCGAATCATATGCTTTCTTTAAATCAACTTTTATACACATGTATTTATTATCCTTTCTTCCAAGACCTCTAATTAATTCATGAGCTAACAAAATACCATCTCCTATAGATCTACCATTTATAAAAGCCGACTGATTATGAGATACCAACTTATCCAAAAAAGGACCCAATCTGTTACACAGTATTTTAGAGAGAACCTTGTATAAAGTGTTACAGCATGCAATTGGTCTGAAATCTTGAATACATGAGGAATGGTCCTTTTTAGGGATCAAATGAATAAACGTGTGGTTCCATTCACTAATGATTAGACCCTTTTGAAAAATATCATTTAAAGCTTTATAAATAATATCTTTCGAAAGATTCCAATGCTTCTTGAAAAACAACGAATTGAAACCATCCGGTCCCGGCGAAACAGTGTCCTTGATATCCCACAAAGCGTATTTGATTTCTTCTAAAGAGAAATTCTTATTTAAAAAATTAGCCCCAAACTCAGAAATAACCGTTTTGCAAATCACTTCAGGAAAATGATCACATAAAGGTTGATTATAAGTTTGCTTGAAAAAATCAATAGCCTCTTCAGCAAATTTATTGTCCGATATCACCTTACCGTCCACATTAAGGTTAGTCAAACGGTTTCTACTCCTTCTGTTAGACATTTTGGCATAGAAAAAAGCAGATCCCTCATCCCCCATCATTAGCCAGTCACATTTAGCCTTTTGTTTTGCCGCCATGAATTCTTTTTTTAATGCAAGATCCAAGTTGGTCTTGGCATTTTGAAATTCCAAAGCTAAGTTATGGTCATTAGAATTTTCCAAAAGCTTTTGAAGACTAGAACATTTATCTCTCATTACATTCACCTCTTGTCTGATGTTACGAGAATTAGCACTCCATCTCTTGAGATCCCTCTTAATGTTTTTGAGAATGTTAATAACTTGGAACAAAGGTCTGTCAATTTGGTTGGTAACCCAAAGTTTCTCAACCAGTGGAAAATATTGGTCGCATAAAGACCAATGATTCATGTATCTAAACGGACTATTCTTAACCCTAGAGATAGAGGTAAACGAGACAAGAATAGCATTATGATCGCTCACCGTAGGAGGTAAGAATTCAACTGATAATTCAGGGAATAAGTTAATCCAGTCAAGGTTAGCAAACACCCTGTCAATTTTAGAGAAAATATTTCTACCCAGGCCCGACCACCAAGAAAATTCAAATCCTTTAATATTTATCTCATTAAGACCAGTAAATGAAACCAAGTCATCTAATTCAAACAAATTATAAAAAGTTGCTGGATTACCTCCCTGTCTCTCTGAGGGTCTACGGATGCAATTAAAATCCCCAAGAACCATCCATGGCCTATAAATATTTATAGCATCCTCCTGCAGATTCTTCCATAATCTTTTCCTAAGTTCAACAAAATTTTGGGCATAGACAAAAGTTAAATTACATCTAAAATTCGAGGAATTGATCAGTTCAATAGAAATGTGTTGGTCACTCATACTGATAAAATTGAAATCCCAAATTTTTGTATCAATAAGAACCATAATCCTACATTTAAAATAGCAAGATATATTACTTATTATTCTCCAACCATCTTCCAACGTTTTTTCCAACTTCAAAATCTCTGGAAACATCAATTTGTTTTCCAAAATACCAAAACAACTAATTTTAAATTTGCCTATAGCTTTCCTCACTTCACCCATTCTGTTAGGGTTATGAAACCCTCTAACGTTCCAGCAGGCCACAGACATTATAAAACCTTATTGTTTCGGGTCCTCTGATGTCTACTGCTCGAGGACTCCCCTTTGTCTTCCGAAGGAATACCTAACATCTGCACCCACTTAGGGTTCTTTCGGACCAGCTTATCCTTCTGAATATTTATAAATTCTATATCTTGGGGCTTCGGAAGAAGTTGTTCTTCCATTTCCTCCTGAACTGTGTCTACATTATCATAACTATTTTGTTCCTCTGCCACTTTAGTCGTTCCTATGTCCTGATCCAGATTCTCTTGTACCTGTAATAAAATACTATGATCAGTCCCTCTCCTGTAATTAACATTATTATAAGTTTCATCATCAAAAACTAAATCATTAGAAGTTAAGGATATTGGAATAGAATTGTGATCCGATGATGACAATGGGCGTTTGAGAATAGAAACGTGAGTCGATGGTGATTTTGGAGGAAATGATCTCAGATCTATGGCTCCCGGGGTAGTTGGAGAAGCAGGAATGAATGGCTCCCTGGTTCCTTGATCAGGAGGACCTTCCGGCCTGGCCAGAGGAGCATTGGAGCAATCTTCACTGACTCTTGTTTCGGTAGAAGTTACATGATCTGACTCTGTACCTTCGGAAATTGCCCCCTCACCCCGCTCTACTGAGGATGCAACTTTCCCCAAGTTCTGTTCCTGAATTGAATTAACAATTACATTTGGATCGTTTTCCCTATCTTCTGTGTCTACCGCCACTACATTATTGTAAGAGACAACCCCTTCATCATTCTTGGATCCAATTTCAGTAGCATTTATCTCCTTTTCGGGAATATTTGATAACTCAATTTCACAATCAACTATACCAGGCTTATCAGAGCTAACAGCTTGGGTCTCTTTAGGGACCCAGGACTTGGTCATAGGACATTCATCAATTAAATGTCCGAAACAAACACACTTGACACAAATGGGAGGAGGGTTTTCATATTCTACTTCTTGAACGAAACTCCTCCCTTTTTCGTCTCTACCTTCAATGGATTTAGGCATTCCATATTTAACATTAACCTCCACCAAAACTCTGGCGAAGGCTAGTCTAGATTTATTTTTAGTGGCCTCATCCATCTTAATAGGAACTCCTATGGTACTAGTTAGAGCGCTAATGGCCTTATTGCCCCATAGTTTAAAACTTAAACCAGGAAGTCTAACCCACATGGGCAAAGAAGTAAGGAGATCTCTATCAGTTCTCATATCTGGGGATAATCTCTTCATAATAATCAAGTTCCGGTCCATAAACCAAGGACCTGATTTTAAAATCTTATTGCAGTCCTCCTCCAATCCAAATCTCACTACGAAAAATCCATTATTCCTAGAATGAACAGAAAACGGCTTCTTAGTTTCCCAAACCCTTTTGGCATAACCCTCAAATGTACGGAGCCAAGGTTTGTACCCAACCACATACAGCAAAATGCATAAATCCCAACCTCCCTCCGCTTCTTTGATCGCTTCATCAGATAGGGAACCTATCCTTTTACCATCTGCTACAGTAGGCTCTATAAACTCCAGATCCAGGTTACCTAAATCCCCAACTGCTCCTTCTTTTACTGCCTCACTGTATGAAAATTTCTTTGCGTTTTCTGAAACAGTGAAAATGATTTTGGAATTGCCTCCAGACATCGCACTTTTCTGCTTAGAAAATTTTGTTTTGCCTGTCCGCCCAGTCTGAACCGGAAACACCCCCCTACCTTCAGATCTACCTGTTCTGTTCGAACTTTGCCCTCCCAAAGTAAGCCTCTGATCCGGACCAGAAGGAATAGGTGCCTTGCCCCTTTTCCTTCTCACCTCCTCCCAACCTTCCGCATCCCGCAGACCCATAATGAGGAGATTGAAGTGAAGAACGAAAACAAGAAAATAACGGAGAAAGATTAAGAAAACTAGGAAAAAAGGAAAGGAAAAAAGAGAAAAGGGAAAACCCTAATCTCCAGATCTAGATCTGGGTGCCGCCATTAGAGATACTTTAGTAGTGCAAATAATTATTGATTAATTAATTAAGGTTAATTAATCAATGTAATTAATTAAGGAGTGGTTATAATTAATTAAAGTTAATTAAGCATGATTAAAGATAATTAATTTAATCTATATTAGGTGATTAAATTTAATTAATTGTTTAAGTATTAATCTTGCCTATAGATGATAACTTGAATCGAATACCTTGGTTTGTATCAATATCTCTGATATTGAGTTGTGATGTATTGTGATATGATATGATGGGTTAAACTATGATATTATGAGTTATCTATCGATAATTGATTTACTGTGAAAATATGAGAACCTATGTTTAAAGCTGATTTGTATCCACTTAAACAACTGGAATTAAGATGACATTGAATTCGAAGAGACCGGGGTCGGGTATCAGTAAATACCCGAAAACCACTTCGATTTGAAATTTTCTATAATTCTTTTTAGATTGATATGTGAAATCCATAGGCCGGTTTTGAATAATATGGACCATTTAAACTAAGTTGGATACTTAGATATTGTTTTGTGAAAATAAGTGTTGATATATATAAATTGTTCACTCATAGTAAAGTACGAGTTACCCCGGGTTAGATAAGTTCCATGAATTGAAATTTCATATTAGATGAGTTTACTCACGCTGGTTTCCAGCCTGACCTGGGTGTTACTTGAATGTAATGCTCGGGTCAGACCGAGTATTACAGATTTCAGGTAAGGACGTTCTGGAGCTCAGGAGGCGAGCTGGATGGCAGGAACGTATGGAGTGTATTCCGCTGTGTATTTGAGAGCTTTTTGATAGTAGTCTGGGACAGGTGGATAACTGTCTAGTCTATTTGTAAATGGTTGTAACTCTGATGTATTGAATGTAAATTAACAAATACAGTTTTCTTTGTATAACTGATATTATTATTTGATATTATATTTTATCCGCTGCGAATGTGAGATGTTGTGTTTTCTGTTTTTCTTTCTTCTTTCTGTTTCTTTCTTCTATCTCTTTTCTTTTTCTCCTAACTATCTGGAATTTTCGGGTTCGAAAATTCCGGGTCGTTACACTATGTATGCTATCTTTTATAAATTCAAATGAATATAACTATAAACTCATATAACTTTTGAATTCAAATTCATATATTTAAATAACTACTATTATTTAAATTAGTTAAATTTCTAGATCGTTACATGATTAGTTGGAGGATGCATGTCCATTCATCTTGTGATAGTGGCCATAGGATCCTTGTAGATTCCTTTCATATTTTGGTTTTTTCTTTTGTAATGACCAATAGTTGAGCTCTTATTTTGTTAGCAGCTAAACATTCTCGATTGATGTTGTCAAATTGCATCCCTTTGAAAGTCTAGATTTGAAGCTTCTCTTTTTAGGATGGTTTTTAGATTTTTTATTACTTGGTTTTGAAGCTTCACCCTCAACCACCTACTTTCTTTTCAAAACCCTTTGAAGTTTGTGTGTTGGCAATGTCCCATTTGTTACTTGATGCCATTTATGTGCAAAGGCATTGTAATCAGCCATCATTCCATCTTCAAAGATTGTGCCTTTGGTGTAGAATTGAATTGTTTTCCTCATTTGGTTAAACAAATTATCACTTGTATCCTTTGTTTTCCCCAAGGCAAAGATAGGCGTGGGACCAATGTGGAAAGGGTTTAAACTCCATTTTTCTGGGTCATATGATCTGCTTTTTTCTCCTTCATAATCCTTAGAGCTTCCAATCTCGGCATTGCTCTACATGTAGTTTGGAATCATTAATTATTATTGGGGATAATCCAATTAAGTGTGGTTCCGAGGACTCTTGTTTGGGCCTTTTGATCTTGGCAAACATGATGATGAAATAATCTAAAGTGGTTAAGCTCGGAATAAAATTGGGTTAAAGGAAAGTGAAGTTGGAAGTTTAACCAGGTCGGAGGTTTGAACTTTCCTTCTAGTGCCAAAATGTTAATAAGAAAACTTGTCAACACCCTAAAGTAGAGCTAAAGGTGTAGATATGTCCTTCTAAACCTCTTTTGATTAAGTAGAAAAAGTTAGGACCTTATTGCTTTCTTTGATTAACCTTTCGAACAATTCTTTATTGTGATAACTCTTCCTTATCCAACCTTTCAACCTTGTCGAAACACTTATATCCCCTTCTTTTAATTCCATGAGCTTGCTGAAGTAGTTTGGTTATCTTTTCTAAACCTCCTTTCCAAACAGTTGTGACGTGCTAAAGGTTGGCTCTATGGATTTAAGGATTTGGTTTGGCTGGATAGGTTTTGACTTCATCGAAAGCTGGTCTTTTTTAAGACTTCGGTTTTGATTTTTAAGTCTAGGGATTTTGGTCAAGTTTGACATTTCAACACACTAAAAAGTGAGCATTTGGTGAGTAGTGGTTTGGAGCTAAGGACTTAAGTGTATTAGTATAGTGAGGAGTTTCGACTCACTAGGAAGGTATTTTTCAATTAAGTTGATGCAAGCAGAACATAGTTAAATCCAATTAAAGTCTGAAACAATTGTATAATAAAAAATATCAAAATCTCACCTTCATTAAACTAATGATGTACAAACTGATCAATTTCCCTTATTTTATTTCCAAATTAAGGCTTACAAATTTACAAATTTAAGAAAGTATAAGAAGAGAGTGGATGAATTTGGATCCCCCGAACCAGACCACTAAGGTCTTATTTATAGGTGTGGGTTGGAACCTTTCGACTCAGAGCTTTCGACTTGGTCGAAAGGTGGCTTTATAGACCTTTCGTCACCTTTGACACTTGCGCATCCCTCTGCTTTGCACATGCATGGATTTAAATGCTTCAGTCTTCATCAAAAGGTGCAGATGTGCCTTTTTTCTTTTGTGTTGCTTTGTTGTTGCTAGCGGGAAGTAGCATGAGCTTTTGACTTTGTCGGCAAGTACTTCCTTGGGATTTGAAGGTATTGAAATACTCTAGGTTTCAACGTAGAAGGTAGCTTTCGAAGACATGCTTGCAGATAGATGCGGAACTTTTCCTGGTTGTTAAAGGCTTCGACCGGTTTGAAAGGCTTTTTTACGCTTTCGAAAGGGTTGTTCTGATCATGACATCTTTCTGAGTAGTTTGAATGAAGGCGAAACCTTTGGTTTCGAAAGGTTTAGCGCACATGTGAGAGATTATTGTCTGTATCCTTCTAAGGTATCCTTCCTCTTATTCGAAACGTCTTCATGTAGGCCAAAGCATCTATTTCTAAAGGAAGACATTGAAGCAAAAGGAGGCTTTCGACCACTTTGACCCCTTCGAAAGCTTGTAACACATCTAGCTTTTGACTGTTGCATCCCTTCAACTCCTTCGAAAGGCTTTGTCGGTGCTATCATTTCTCGTTCCTTTTTTCATTCTATTCATTTTGGTTTCAACAAAGTTGAAGTGAGAATTGGTGGTAACAGGGAGCAATTGGAATTTTTTTATAAACGAAATAAACATTAAGAAATCAATATAATTTTTGGTCGGCTAATCTTTCAAGCATTTGGTCGATGAAAGGAAGAGGGAAAAGATCTTTACGTGTTGCAGCATTTAATTTTCAATAATCAATGCAAACACTCCAACTCATTTGAGTATGGGTTGGAATGAGTTCATTAATGTCATTCTTGATTATTTATAACGCCGGACTTTTTAGGCACGACATGAATTGGGCTAACCCATGAACTATCAGAGATGGGATATAAGATATCATTATCAAGGAGCTTAAAAATTTCTTCTTGCAGCGTATCTTTTGTTTTGGGTTTAAGCCTTTATTGTGTATCGCAAGTAGGCTTGGCTTCATCAAGTAAGTAAATGCAATGTTGAACGATTACATGGTTAATTTACTTAATATCGATAATGGACCACCCAATCGCTTCTTTGTTTTTTGAAAGAATTTAAAAAAGATATGTTCTTGTTCAAGAGAAAGATCAGTAGAAATAATGGTCGAAAAAGCTTTGTTATCACCTAAGCATGCATACTTAAGGCGACATGGAAGAAGTTTAAGCTCTTACCTAGGCAATTGCTCAATCAAAGAAATCGGTTGAATTTCGAACTCAACCGTGAAGTGAAGCGTGTCTTCGATCTCGTTTGGCATGTCTTGAAACATTTATTCGTACTATGTCTCATGTTCGTAATTAAGTCCAATTGTTTCATTTTTGAAGTTTTCATGAATGGCACTAACTTCCAAGGTATGGTCGAATGGTTCGTTTGATTGATTTTCTAAATTGAAGATGTTAAGATCTACAGTCATCTTACAAAAGAAAACTTTCATTAAACCAATTCGACAGTTGATCATGCCATTCGAGGTGGCAAAGAAGGGTCGTCCTAAAATCAAAGGAATTTAGCTATTGAGATTGTTTACAGTTTATGTTTGAAGGATAATGAAATCGATAGGGAATATGAATTCCACCACTTTAATGAGTACATCCTTATTTTCTACGATTGGTTTCTTTATAGAACATTCAGCCTATTGAAGGGTGACCTTCGTAGTTTAAGCTCACCTAAACCTAGTTGTTTGTAAACTGAATATGGGAGGAAGTTTAAGCCAGAACCTAGGTCTAACCAACATTTATTGGTGTTCTTATCTCCTATCGTACACAAGATTATGGGGTAGCCAGTATCTTTGTACTTCATAGAAATGGATTGAGACAAGACCTCGCTTAGACCGGTTGCTAAAAAGACTTCTTCCAAAAATTGAGTGTGGGACTTTTGAGTGCATAAGTCCTTTAAAAACCTACCTTATGTTGGGACTTGTTTGATGATATCTAAGAGAGGAATATTTACATTGGCTTGTTTGAAAATTTCTAAAGTCTTTCCTATTTGATCAACATGTTTCTAGGTCGAAGTCAATGTGGAAATGGAATTCAAAACTTAGTGGGTCAACTACTTGAGTTGGAAAAGAATTAGACTCAAAATTTGGTTTGGTGTTCAACTTAATGTTTTGATCGGAATCGTTTATGGATTTTGAAGTGCCGAGAGGAACTTCCAGTAAGTCATTTAGATAGACAACTTGGTTATCAATTTGTTTACCAGATCGCAAAGTGGTTATAGCGTTCATATCATTCACTTGGCTATCTTAAACGACATGAGCTTGTGTTTTGATTCTTAAGGTTTGGAATGGTTTGAGTCAAGAATATACCTCTTTCCTATTCATTCATAGCGGTGGCTAATTGACTCATTTCGATTTTAGCGATCGATTGACTCATGTTTTACATATACGAAGTTAATAAATTTTGCAAAATGTTGTTCCATTAAAGATTTTGAGTGGTTGCTTTCGCCAAGTTTTCAAACTTTGTTCAAGTGATGTCATGCATTTGTTCTCTTGAGGAACGAAAGATTGTTGCACTTGGTTTTGAGAAGGTGGTGCAAAGTTTTGTTGAAATTGATTTGGTTGAAAAGGAGGATTTGAAGCATTGTTTGGAAATGATTGAAAAGATGGTTGAATCAAATTCATATTTGAAGTGTTTTGCTTCCAAGTGAAGTTAGGATGATTTCTCCAACCAAGATCGTATGTTGGAGAGAACGGGTCATTCCTAACTTTGGTAGAAGTGTTGATTTGTTCTAACAAGTGAGGACATTGATCGGCTATGTGGTTGGATTATTACATTTATAACACAAAACTTGAGAAAATTGGTTCATTTGATTAGATAAAAACGTTATCAAATTTGTTTATCATCGCATTGGTTTTTGCTTCTAAAGCTAATAATGATCCCATCGAATGTACGCTTGATCTTGAATAGATTAAGTTCTCGTTAGATCATTCCCATTGAGTTGAATTTTCAACTAAGTTTTGACAAATTACCAAGCGACATCATGGTGATGTGCTGAAAAGTTACATTAGCACATTGATTCAAGCACTATTCGAGATCTATTTTCATGTCCGTCATATAAATTTGGCAAAGAGTCCAATTTTCAAAATTATGATGTGGATGTTTTATTAAAAGTTCCTTAAATCTTCCAGAGTATTTTTCAAAAGATTCGCCTCCAAATTGATGAAAACATATAATTTCATTTTGAATTTTGGTTGTTTTTTCTAAGAAGTAAAATTTCTTTAAGAAAACTTTTACAAATTCATCCCAAATTTTAATCGAGTTTGAAAGCAAGCTATACAACCATTTCTCGGCATAATCAGTAAGTGTGAATGAGATTAACCTATGTTTTATTCATCATCGAATAGTCGTTGAGGTTTTATAGTTGCACAAACTTATTCAAATTTCGTCAAAAAATATTAGAATCGTCATTTTCAAAATTGCCAGATTTTGAACTATATTAATTTGACTTGAATGGATTTCAAAATGATTACATGTTGGGATGGGTAAGGTAATGCAAGAAGGGACAGAAACTCAACCGGGGAAAATTCTATCCATGAGAGTTCGAGGAGTATTTTTGTTTGTCATGATGGAAGGATTATTTGTTCAAACTAAATGGTTAGTCAAAGTGTCAGCAGTCAAAACATTCATGCACAAGGGAGAAGATTAAGAGGAGTGAGAAAAAGAAAATAAGAATGAAAAATGTTTTTTTAAAATACAAAGGTAAATATATGCAAAGGTAAATACAAAGGTAAAAATAAGATTAACATTTAGTCAAAATGTTTTTTTGTTTTTTTGTTTTACTTAAATTTTTCTTTTTTTTCCCTTTTTTTGAATTTTTTTTAAATATATGCATGAAACTAATGCAAATAAATGAATGCGAAGACTTAATTAAAATATTTTTGTCCTTAGTAGCTCCTAACCCAAAATTATATCATGACACTTTAATTTAATTCAACGATAATATTCTTAGCCAGGTAACAAATAGTATTTATCAATGCCCTATGAAGCACCGTAGTAATGCAACTTAAGGTATATGTACTTTCAAAGAAATAATCAATATAATATCTTATGAATCACCGTAATAATTATAATTGATTTTGACTCTACCTTATCCTTAGACGTCAAAAGAAATTTTGTTTAAAGAAATTAACTTTCCAAACTACAAATTTGCCATAGATGAGCGCGTGAAGCCCTTAAGTCGAACATCTATTCTTAATTATATAATTCAATTTTATATAATGAATGCAATTTGTGGGCTAGTGAAAGGATGACGAAATACCCACCTTATGTAAATTTGGGTGGATGCGTAGTAAAAAAATACGAAGATGATGATGCAAAACAAAAATGAAATATGCGTTAACAATGCAACTACAAATGAATTTTTATTATGTTTTTTATAAATGTAAGCAACCGACGATGAAAGATAAAATAGGAGATAAGAACACGATACCAGAATGTGCCGAATTCTCTGTAAATTTATTTAAAAGTGATAATTTTTTTCATACAATGAGCAAAGCAGAGCAAATTTCTTTTTGCAAGCAATTCTTCTCCTAGTCAGCTTTTCTTCCATTCACAACCTGAAAAGTTGTTGAAAACCAATTTTTTTATGATTATAAGGATAGAAAGAAAACAAAAGCAAATTTTTTTATGGTTTTCCCAAAGCCAACCGAAAGAAAATATTTTTTTTAAAAGAAGAAAAATGCAAAAAATCAATCCCAAAGTTAAAAAAATTCCTTTAAAAGAAAGAGAAAAAGGAAAATTGAATTTACATGTAAAAAAATAAAATAAAACAACCCAATTACAAGCAAACCCATTGCCCAAGGCCAAATAAAATTTTCTAAAAACAAAACAATTTTTGTCGTTTTTGTTTTTTTAAACTAAAGAAAGAGAAGAAAGAAATTCCAATACAGCAAAATTAAATAAACTAAAGAAAACATAATTCCAACACAACCTGTAAAAGAATCAAAGAACTAAACTAAAAACATTATCCAAGGCCCAGGCCAATTAACCTAACACGGTACCATAATCACACAACACAGTAACACTCTTTAATCAAACTTCCAAACAAAACTATCCAAATTCACAAATCATCAAATACCCAAATAGCAAATTGTCAAAACAGAAGCAAATAATCAAAGCACGGTTCGAATTGGCTCAAAATCGATGGTCGTGGTTAGTGCTTGAAGTGGATGGCAGTTGTTAACAAGAAAACTTGTCAACGTCCCAAAGTAGTGTTGAAAATACAGGGATGTCCTAATAAATCTTTTTTTATTAAGTAGATAAAGTTAGGATCTTATTGCTACCCTTGATTAACCTTTCGAATATGTCTTTATTAGGAAAAATCTTCCTTGTACAACCTTTCGACCCAGTCGAAACACTTATATCCCTTTCTTTTTAAGTCTTTCAAACCAGCCTAGTTGGCCATTTCAATCGATTCGAAACACTCTATTGAAACAATGGTGGTAACCTAATGGTTGGCTTTAATGTTGTTGGGTAATTGACTAAATGATGGGTTTCGAATTCGTCGAAAGCTTGCTTCTTTAAAAGCTTTAATTTTGATCTTTAAGCCTGGAGATTTTGGCCGAGTTTAAGGTTTCAACTCACTAAAAGGTGAGCTTTTGGAGAGTAATATTTTGGAGCTAAGAACCTAAGTGTTTTGGGTAAAGTAAGGGGTTTCAACTTAATCGAAAGGTATTAGTTCGATGAAGTCGGCACAAGCAGATCACACTCGAATCCAGTAAAAGTCTCCAAATAGTTGCATAACCAAAAACATCAAAATCTCGCCTTTATTTAACTAATAATGTACACAGCTATCAATTTCCCCAATTTAATTTCTAAATTAGGGTTTACAAATTTACAAACTTAAGAAAGTATAAGAAGAGAGTGAATGAATTCGGATCCCCAAAACCAGACCCCTAGGGTCTTATTTATAGGTGCGGGTTGGCACCTTTCGACTCAAAGCTTTCAACCTGGTCGAAAGGCGGCTTTATAGACCTTTCATCACCTTTGACACTTGCGCATCCCTCTGCATTGCATTTGAATGAATTTGTATGCCTTCATCTTCATCGAAAGGGGTGGATGTGTCTTTTCCCTTTATGGTGCTTTGTTGTTTCAAGTAAGAAAAAGTATGAGCTTTCGACCCTGTCGACTGGTAGTTCCCTGGGGTTTCAAAGGTGTTGAAATGTTGAGGGTTTTGACGTGGAAGGTAACTTCTAAATACATGCTTGCGAATTGATGCGGCACCTTTCCTGGTTGTTAAAGGCTTCGACCGGTTCGAAAGGTTTGATTATGCTTTTGAAAGGGTTGTTCTGATCAAGGCATCTTTCTAAGTAGTTTGGATAAAGGTGAAACATTTGGTTTCGAAAGGTTTGGTGACGCATGCGAGGGGTTGTTATCCACTGCCTTTGAAAGGTATTCCTCCACTTATTCGAAACGTCTTCATGTAGGCGAAAACATCTGTTTCAAAAGGAAGGCATTGAAGCAAAAGGGAGCTTTTGACCACTTTGACCCATTTGAAAGCTTGTAACCTATCTAGCTTTTTGGTTGTAGCATCCCTTCGACTCCTTCGACTTCTTCGAAAGGCTTTGTTGGTGCTGTCATCTCTAGTTCTTTTTTTTATTCATTTTGGTTTCGACAAGGTTGAAGTGAGAATTGATAGTAAAAGTAGTAAACCGAACTCGGGTTGCTTGTTTTGGGTGAGTGCGGAGAGAGTCGATTGGTGTTTCATGGATTGCGATTGGATCTTCGATCGTGAGTGTTCAATCGTGGTGCAGTTTTGGGTGCAGATTGGAGGAGGCGAGTGGCGTGATTGGGTTGAGGCTCGAGGTTGCAACTATAAATGAAACATTTTCCAGAGTATTTTCCAAAAGATTCACCTCCAAATTGTTGAAAATTTACAATTTCGTTTCGAATTTTGGTTGTTTTTCTAAGAGGTAAAATTTCTTTAAGAAATCTTCTACAAATTCATCCCAATTTTTAATTGAATTTGAAGGCATGCTATAAAACCATTTCTCGGCGTATTAAGTAAGTGTGAATGTGATTAACCTAAGTTTCATTCCATCGCCGCATAATTGTTGAAGTTTTATAGTTGCACAAACTTGTTCAAATTTCGTTAAAAAGATATAAGGATCGTCATCTTCTAAATTGCCAAATTTTGAAAGTGTATTAATATGACTTGAATGGATTTTAAATTGATTACCCGTTGGGGTAGGTAAGGTAATGCAAAAAGGGACAGAAACTCAATCGGGAAAAATTCTATCTATGAAAGTTTGAGAAGTATTTCTGTTTGCCACAGTGGAAGGATTATTTGTTCAAACTAAATGGTTAGTCAAAGTGTCACGAGTCCAAACCCTCATGCATAAGGGAGAAGATTAAGAGAAGAGTAAGAAAGAAAATGAGAATGAATTTTTATTTATGCAAAGGTAAGAGAGTAAGAATGAAGTGAATTTTTTTTGTTTTATTTCTTTACCTAAAAAATTGTGTTTTTTCCCCTTTCTGAATTTTTTTACATATATGCATGAAACTGATGTGACTAAATAAACACAAAGACTTAACTAAAAATTTCCTATCCTTAGTAGCTCCTAACCCAATATTTTGTCGTGAAACTTTAACTTTGGTCAATGAAATAATTCTTAACCAGGTAACGGATAGATTTATTGTAACAACCCTGATTTTCAGTGTTGTTAATTTGAAATAAATGAGATTTAAACTAGTAATTTAAATGAAAATTTTGATATCTCATTTACTGAAGTTGGAGAATTAGAATTTAAGTGTTTTATCAAAATAATAATTGGAATGAGAATTTTATAATGTGAATTTGTATGATAAGTAAAGTATGGAATTTTGTAATATAAATTCTTTGTTTTAAATTGGATAAAGAAAAATTAGTGAATTTTAAGTTTGTGTAACTTATTATGAATAAAAGTAAATTAAATAGTGTTAAATTTGTTGAATCTGATTTAACAAGCTAATTACTTATGATGTGTTTTGATATTATTTTAGAATCACTTAACCAAATTAACTGTGAGGGCATTAGTTAGTTAAATTAATTAAAAGAGAGTTTGTTGAATAATAGAAATACATTAATTTCTTGTTGGGTCTAATAATATAACTTAGCCCATTAAGTTAAGTAATTAAGGGTATTTTCCCTCCTCCTCTTTTTTTCTTTACTTTCTAAAGAAAAAAGAATTTACAATAAGAAAGAATGTCATCTTTCTCTCAAATCCAAAAGCAAAAGTCTAGTTTTAAAATAGAAGAAAATTAAGATAAATCAATAGAAAATCAAGGTATGTGTTTTGAACCCTTCTCTATCATCTAGTTCAATCAATTTCAGAAATTGTATGGGCTTTGATTGTAGTTCTTCTTCTTTTTGGTTGAGGCAAAAAGTAGGGTTTGTCAATTTCTTGTTTAGGGCTACTGTAGAAGTATCGCGGTGAATTGGAAAGGAAAAGGTGAGTAAAAATCACAACTGTCTCTAATTGTTGATCTCATGTTGGATTGGTTGTGTGATTTCATGTTGGATGGTTGAATGATTGTTGATTTTTGTTTGATTGCTTGAAGTTTGTTGATTTGAAATACATGGCTATTAATTTAAATTCTCTTAGCTAGACCCCGTTAGTAATTTGGGCATATCTTCTTCATTTTTGATTGGAATTTGATAATTCTTGAAGTTCTGTTTAGTCTTTATTCTACAATTTTGATGTTTGGAGTATTGCCAAACATTGATGTTTAAATGGTCGAAAATGGATTTTACCTTCGCTGTCCTAAGAATGAAAAACAGGCTTAAGCAACAAAAATCAGAAATTTTCTTCGACCATACCTTTTGATTGGTAAATTTATGTTTGATGAATATTTTTGCAGTAGAAATATAATTTCATAAAGAATAACTTTTATTTTGATCATTATTCCAGATTTTGAAGTTTTCTTGGTCGAATTCATATTTTAAATAGAACTGTAAGCTCTGTCCTGTCGGGTAAAATTCTTAGATGAAGCATAAACTTGATTTTATCATAACTATTGACCCGTTCATCCGATTTAAGTAAACTTGTGCTTTTTGGAAAGCTATCACGGTAAGGAAAAACTTATCTTTTATAATTTTTGTCAAATTATGAGAGTAGTTATTTAAAATCACTGATTTGTGAAGATGACCTGAGCATTGGAAATTTCAAATTTAGAAATTAGAGGTGCTTGCGTTTCCTTCCCCATTCTTGTGTTTTTCCCTATGATGCCTTATGTTATCTTGTTTTGTTACCTTGTTGTTAGCCTTGCCATTTTGTGCTCTAGCAATGCCATGTCTTATTGCTTGGGTTATCTTGCTTTATTGCCTTCTTCGTTATCCTTTTGCTTGATATTGGCGTGGCTTGTTTACACTATCTTTAAAGTGTAATTGTGGTGAAAGGTTTGTTTAGTTTTAGGAAGTTCGAATCTTATTTTGGAGACTCTAGTTTACATAAATAAAAGTGTAACAACCCTGTATTTTTCAAATATTTTTTTTAATTGATTTTTCCAGATTCAAAAGCTTTATTTATGAAAAGAATAAATTTTGTTATTTTAAATATAAACTTTGACTTTGATGTGGATTAGAATTCCAAATATGACTAAATTTAATATTTCCTGAAAATGTGAATTTTGGTCAATAGTCAAACTTTGACTTTTAAGTTTAAATTTTTAATAGTTTGAAATTATAAATTTTATCTTTTATTATGAAAATAGATTTAATAACTTGAACACTACTTTTCGTTTCGTTGAAAACGGAGTTAAAATGTAAAAGTTATGTACATTTCAATTTTTAGTATAATTTGTTTATTTGTGCAATTTTGCCTATTTTAAATTTTTTTTTTAAATCATATTTTCTTTCTTATATTTTGTTTTAATATGTGTTAATATGTTTTTATGTATATTTTGTCTTTTTATGTTTTTAAATTGATAATAGTATTTTTCCAAAATTTACTGTATTTATTTTTCATTTTTAAAGGCTGTTTTCCTATTTTCTGCTATTTTCTTCATTAAAAATTATATGTAAATTAAATTTTAAATATTTATTTTGTGAATATATTTTTATTTTATATATTATTTATGTTTAAAATTATATTGCAAGCTCATATGAATTTTCTAAAATTTTTTTCTATTCAACTTCAAAATTTTCTAGTCTAGTTCACTGTTTTAACTATTTTCCTTAATTCTACTTTATATAATCAATAAATATTATATATATTTTTATATTTTATCAAATTTTCGAATTTTTAACTGGAATTTCTGTTATTATCAGAAATATAAACTTATAAAAATGAATTAAAGAAATTTGAAAGGCCTTAAACTTTCTATCTTCCTAAGGCCCTTTTATTTTCTAACCCTTCTACTTTTTAACCTAACTTTTCATTCAATTGGCAACATCTCCTCATTTCTTCAGCTGCCACTTTTTTTTTCTCTCATTCACGAAATTCCGAAGCTCCTAAACCCTAAAAAAAATATGGCTTCCATTCTCCTCTTATCTTCTTCCTTTATCTCTTCTTTACTTCACAATTTCCATTGATTTTGCCTTCCTCCTCTTCTAGCTTTGCTTGGCCTCTACCACCTTCATCTCCACCATCTACAGTAGCACCTCCTCCTCCTCCACTGACCATGACAAGCCATGCCCATCCATTTAAGTTAGCACCACAAAATTGCACAAAAACCATTCCAAACAATGCCTAAACCACATATGCTTCACCACTACCTTCATCTATCACCTTGGCCACCCCTAGAACCACCACCACCAGCAACTACATGACCTTTGGCTGCTGCTGCACCATCACCCTCCACTGTCTAGACCTGTACCATGCATGGCTGAGCCAAGCAATGACCAAATCGAGCCTTGTTGTGACCAAAACTTCACCTATTTGCCTTGTCCATTGATATTCTTCATGTTGCATCTCCTACCCTTCACATCACTTCATGTTGCCATGCTTAGGTGTGCTAAACCTGACCTATATGATGCTAACCTGAGCCCAAACACATCATGGCTGAGCACTTGATCCCCTATGGTCAAGCATTTGAATGGTAAAGGCAAAGTCTTGTCTTTATTGCTTTGTATTTCAATTTGTTCAACATTGTTTTATGTTAAGTATATTCATGTGCTATATTGTTTTGTCTTGTTTGGGTATTGTTTACAAGATGATATTGTAACAACCCGCAAATTCGTAGCAGTTAATTATCGTCATTAAATGATAATATCAATAGCTGATTGTTATTGAGATTTTAATCGATTGAAATTCTTTCGTATATTCATCGTTGTTGTACGGGCTTTAAAATTTGTCTTGGCCCATTTCTTTTGTTGCCGTGATTATCAAACCAAACTCGGTCCCCCTTTGTAATCCATCCATTCGTTCGAAACCTAAAACAAAAACAAACGAAAGAAAAAAAATAAATGGCGGCTTTGTTCTTCGTTTCTTCGATCTGAAAATTAGGGCTTTGATGTTTTCTTGTCGTCTGATGCTTTGTCGAGCTCGATTGCCTTGAGATAGTTTCGTTCTCTTCTTCGCTTGCTCCTTGGGACTCTGTTACCAATTGAAGCTTCTGCTTCGATCTTTGATTTGAAAATTTGAGCTTGGCCTCGTCTTCGTTCCTCTACGAATTAGGGCATTCTCAATTAGCTTCGTCGATCGTCTTCCTCTTTGCTCTCTGAAGATTAGGGATTTGCGAATATTCGAAGGCGTCGTTCATTTGGTGCTTGCGACTCCTTCTCTCGAGTTCGTCTCCGCTTCGAACGAGGTGAGTAATTTGCTCACATCTAATTCATGCTTGAGTTATTAGAGTTCGAAGCTCTGTTCGAATTTTCGTGACTTTGGGGTTTCTCTGATTAGTGTTCTGTTCGATATTCTTGCTTCATTTATATATCCATTCATGTATATATATATACACACGATTGATTGTTATCCTATTTCAATCGATGTAGATATATATCTGTATGTTCGAAGTTGTATTATTTGCACTAGATTGGGTCAGGTTGTAGTGGTATTGCTTTGAACCCTGTATATGGGTTAGTTGCTGTGCACTTGAGTCAGTGACATTGATATCTTTAGCTTGTTCGACACACGGCTTCGATCATTTTGAAACTTGTCTGTATATCATTACTTTGAAACTTTATCGACTTGATCATTTAACATCACCTGACTTCGGTCATTTTAATGTAGTGATAATATGTGACTTTTGGTAGCACTGGCTTTGAATTGGATTTGTTCGAATTGTTTATTTTGAAACTACTGCTTCTGTCTTTGTTCAAAACTGCTATTACATTTGACTTCGGTCATTTCTTTGATCTGCAGTTTGAATATCATGTTTGCACTGCGAATGTATAATCGCTTCTAGTATCACTTGAGGTTGCATTTGTATTGTTCCTGACTTCGTCTAGGTGCTCTTCGAAAGTGATTCTGTTCGACTTTGGCCATATAGTTTACTGCCCCTGACAACATTTGTTCGCCTTCACCTAGCTTCGATTTATGTTGTTGTTTATGTGATGAATTTGGGCTTTCAGGGTGAACTTGGCGCATTGCTTCGAGTTATATACTTGAGCTTCTCTGTGCGTGGTGCATATCACCTTTACCCTTGAGTCATTCAGTTTGCATTCATCACTAAGTTGTGTTTCACTGTTGTATAGTATTCCATTAATTTGTTGTCTGCACTCTGATATTCTCGTTCATTTGGTCATTTCTGTGCGTTGTTGCAGATTGATTATGTGATGTTGCCTCCTCACTTGAACCTGTTTCACTGATGTATTGGTTTGGACTTGCAGTTTGTATAGTCTGCACATGTATAAGTCTAGTTTGAGTCATTGTTTTCTGTAGCATATCTGTATGTCTTCATTTGACCTTCTTGTGATGTTTCCCTACTTTGTGTCGACTCTGTTTTTGCTGTAGTCTTCATTATTGTGCAGTTTTGGGTTTCCAGTTGTACTTGGTTCATGTCAGACTTGAAGTCTAGTTCCTTTATTTGATGGTTGGTTCATGTCTGGTCTCACTTCTGGGTCTCACTTGATGTCTTTGATTGGTTCTGGTCTCCATATTGTAGCATCAGTTTTTGGGTTTGTTGGTTTCACTGTTGTATGTGCACCGTGCTTCGAGTTGTGTAGTTGGTTCATCATGCAGTCTGGATTTGTGGTATTGTGTAGGTTTGAAGTTGCTTTACTTTTTGTGTAGTCTGCACTTGAATAAGGTCTTGTACTTGTGAAGTTTCGAACTGGTGCATTTGCGACCCGTTGCCTGGAGCCTTTACTAGTGTACACTTCTGTTGCATATTCACTTACTCCCCTGGTGCATTCGTATCTGATTCATTACTTGTTGCCATTCACTTAATATCAGTTGCATTCCTTGGAATCATTTCATGTTTGAACCATTGTACTGGTGACATTGAGATGTCTGTAGTTTAGTCACAGTCTGCCCTTGTCTTTGTACATGTTTGCCACTGCAGTTTCATTGTGGTGGTGACTGTATATTCGGTGGTGGCGAGGCAGTGCACGCGTGCGTGCACTGCAGCCACCCAGAATTGACAGATGTTAATCGATATTTCTTTTATCCTTAATTCATCGACCTGTTGCGTAATTCGTAGGCTGTATTGGCGAGGCAGTACACGTTAGCGTGTACTGCAGCCAATTAGCATTGATATTTTTAAATTGACATTTCAATTGCTTACACTGCTTTGGATTTCTGTTTTGTGGATTAACACTGTTTAGTGTTATTTCTGCCGTTATCCAATTCTCGTATCGAGAGTTGGATATACGAGATTTCTGTGACTGTCATCTATATTGAGATTGATTATTATTGCTTCTATGCTCTAATAACTGATTTTGAATTAGACTGATCCGAGTATTATTTTCTTTTGAATGTAATACTCGGGTCAGACCGAGTATTTACAGGTTGTAGATTTTTAGCTTTGGGTTGCTGCTAGAGCTATGAAGACTTTTTATATCATTTGAAGTGGTCTTCGTCTTGTTGTGTCTGTTTTAAGATGATAATGTATTCATGTATATTAGTCGATAATGTACTTGTATATATATAACTTCACGAGTCGACAATTGTAGTTGTATCATTTGTATTGTGTCAAATGTATTGTAACTGATATCAGTTATTGTATATATGAGACTTTTCGTTCCATCTTTATTCCGCATTTATGTTATCTGTGTTATTTTTATATCTATTGTCCTAAACTATTATAGCCACTGTGTAGTAGCTTTGAGTTTGTATCGGTATGTCGGATTTTCTCTAAAGATGAAATGCAATGTTTTATTATCTGACATATCGGTGCTCGCACAAAGAAATTACATAGATGGTCGCTCCTCAACAGCCTTATTCTCCGTGATAGTTGACAGCACTACACCGTAGTGTTCTTGGCTAGCATGGGTATAGAGGTGGGGCGTCACAGCTTGGTATCGGAGCCTGGGGTTTAGGACAATTATAAAACATAACTTAGATGGAGCATGTGTTACAACTATTTGTCGATGTTTTATCTCTCATCTTTACATATGATTATTTTTGACTATTAGGTATGAATTCCTAACGCTTATTTTTGTCTTTTCCTAATCTGGATTTCCCTTCGACTTCGGTCACTCTGTTTTTGGGAAATTGCTAATTTCTTGATTTTCAAGACTCTGATTTTGTTTGCCGTTGGTTTCTTTGATAATGATGATTGATTCATTTTGTACTCGACGGCGGCTATTAATTGTTGACTTCGACATTGACTTGATTCTTTCTTTTGTTGAAGTCATTTATGCATTTCTGCTCGATTTGCTTTGTTTTTCCAATTGATAATCGATTCTTCTTTTCTAATTAGTTGTTATCACCTTTGTCGATTTTGATAACTTCTATTTCTGGAATTTTTGGGTATTCCTACTTTGATGAATTTGGAATCGAATTCTTTGGATTTTATTCACGTCTTCGAACGTGAAATTTTAGTGAACTGACTTGGTTTCCTAATTTAATCGATTCTTGATCATTTCCCCGATTTGTTGCTATCATTTATTAGCAACTTTGATGACATTTTCTTCGGGATTTTTGTGAACATACTTTCTGATGGATTCAGTATCGATTTCTCTGGATTCCATTCACATCTTCGTATGTGAATTCTTGTGATTGATTGTTTCTACAATCATTTTTGTGATTTGTCACTTTAAAAATATAAAGGTTTTCTATACTAGTAGTAAATATTAAAATCCCTTTTTCCAAACGATTTCAAAAATTATTTTACTACAAAGCTCTTTTCCTAAATCGTTTTCCAATCTATTAATATATACAATCCTTTATTTCACTCGTATGAGAAATTGAATTAAACGGCCTAGTAAAACAAGTGGTATGAAACGCTTGCGTTTACTTCGTCGGTTAACTCCTGGACTTGTTCGATTGAACCCTTTTTGTGACAATTTCCTAGTGAAGATTTACAGCTTGTTCGTAAATATTTAAGTTAAGCAAGTGGTTATGGGACATGAAGCTAAACTCATATATTTACTAGCTTGGTGTGATTGACACTTCCTTATGATCATGACGATCATTTTTGTGATTTAGACTAGCGATTGAGCGATGTCTCTTTGTCTACGTGGGAGACTATACCCCGATCATGTGATGTTTCGGCATCACATTTCTAGGGTAGCACCCTACGGTCTTCGGGCCATTCTTGTGTAAAAATTTAATGGATAGCTTCCATGAGATAGCTTCTCGTCATGTGTTTACGCGTAGGTGAGCTTCATGCTCCCATTCATGTGTTAGGCCTCCCCCCTTATTTATGTGTTTTCTGGATTTCTTGTGATGATTTCTGGAATTTTGTGCTTCACCAATTTTCGTGATTTCTATTGAAATGTTTATCAATTTTTGTGCATTGGTGAATTCATGTGTTATTAACTTGTTATGAATACAAGTTTAGGGTATGATATCCCTTTCTATCTTTGAGAAGATTCTTGTGACATTTTGATGAATGAAAATTCATTTGGTATTATATTTTGATGCCAGTTATTTTAATGAGACTTTGACGTGTTAACTTCGGTAACCGTCAATTTTGAAATGGATTTACAAGCGGTTCTCCCGCAACACTGATATTGCTAATTTAATCACGCGTTTTCAAAATTCTTTATTTTTAAAAGTTGTTTCAAAAATATAAATTAAAATTGTTTTCAAATTTTTACATCTTACATTTTCAAAAGAACGAGGAAGCGATTTAAACATTTCAGAAAAATCGAGGACTATGACCCCTTTCTTTTACTGATTCGCTTAATTCCGGACTTGTCCGTTTGAGAATGTGAAATGTTATTTTTTAAAACACACAATTCTGCACTTTCAAGGAAACGATAAAGAGATTTAAACGATTTAGAAAAAGTACGGACTATGAAACCATACTTTTACTACTTCGGTTAATTCCGGACTCGTTAATTGAATATTTATGACTTCTGATTATCGTTTTTGATAATCAGATGTTTGTGATTTCTGATTATCGTTTTTGATAATCAGATATTTGTGAAATTTGATTATCATTTAAGATAATTAAATATTTTTCGATTTGATTAATCGAATATTTGTGTTTCTGATTATCGTTTTTGATAATCAGATATTTGTGAAATTTAATTATCATTTAAGATAATTAAATATTTTTCGATTTGATTAATCGAATATTTGTGTTTCTGATTATCGTTTTTGATAATCAGATATTTGTGAAATTTAATTATCATTTGAGATAATTAAATATTTTTCGATTTGATTAATCGAATATTTGTGTTTCTGATTATCGTTTTTGATAATCAGATATTTGTGAAATTTGATTATCGTTTGAGATAATTAAATATTTTTCGATTTGATAATCGAATATTTGTGTTTCTGATTATTGTTTTTGATAATCAGATCTTTGTGGAATTTGATTATCGCTTGAGATAATTAAATATTTTTCGACTTGATAATCGAATCTTTGTGATTTCTGATTATTGTTTTTGATAATCAGATATTTGTGAAATTTGATTATCGTTTGAGGTAATTAAATATTTTTCGATTTGATAATCGAATATTTGTGTTTCTGATTATCGTTTTTGATAATCAGATATTTGTGAAATTTAATTATCATTTGAGATAATTAAATATTTTTCGATTTGATAATCGAATCTTTGTGATTTCTGATTATCGTTTTTGATAATCAGATATTTGTGAAATTTGATTATCATTTAAGATAATTAAATATTTTTCGATTTGATAATCGAATCTTTGTGATTTCTGATTATCGTTTTTGATAATCAGATATTTGTAAAATTTAATTACCGTTTGAGATAATTAAATATTTTTCGATTTGATTAATCGAATATTTGTGTTTCTGATTATCGTTTTTGATAATCAGATATTTGTGAAATTTAATTATCATTTGAGATAATTAAATATTTTTCGATTTGATTAATCGAATATTTGTGTTTCTGATTATCGTTTTTGATAATCAGATATTTGTGAAATTTGATTATCGTTTGAGATAATTAAATATTTTTCGATTTGATAATCGAATATTTGTGTTTCTGATTATTGTTTTTGATAATCAGATCTTTGTGGAATTTGATTATCGCTTGAGATAATTAAATATTTTTCGATTTGATAATCGAATCTTTGTGATTTCTGATTATTGTTTTTGATAATCAGATATTTGTGAAATTTGATTATCGTTTGAGGTAATTAAATATTTTTCGATTTGATAATCGAATATTTGTGTTTCTGATTATCGTTTTTGATAATCAGATATTTGTGAAATTTAATTATCATTTGAGATAATTAAATATTTTTCGATTTGATAATCGAATCTTTGTGATTTCTGATTATCGTTTTTGATAATCAGATATTTGTGAAATTTGATTATCATTTAAGATAATTAAATATTTTTCGATTTGATAATCGAATCTTTGTGATTTCTGATTATCGTTTTTGATAATCAGATATTTGTAAAATTTAATTACCGTTTGAGATAATTAAATATTTTTCGATTTGATTAATCGAATGTTTATGTTTCTGATTTTCGTTTTTTGATAATTAGATATTCGTGAAATTCGATTATCATTTTTGATGATTGAATATTTGCGATTTTGAGATTTGAGCTTCGTCTTTTCTCTGACGATTCAGGTGAGTAATTTGATTTACTCACATTCAATTCGTGCAGTACGTGATTTCTGCTCTGATTCCTTTTCTTTCAAATGCTGGAACTCGATTGATTCTTGCTTTTGATAGTCGTCTGATTTTGATTTCTTGATCCCCATGATGTTGATTCTTTTGATTTGAATCAGTCGAACCTTTTGATTTCATATCTAATACTTTCCCTGCTGGCATTTGCTTTGCTTATGCATTCGACATTGTTATGCTCTTATGGTTGTTACCTTTTATCCATTTATTCCCTATGATTGCGTGGACGCAATTTCTTTAAGGAGGGGAGTCTGTAACAACCCGCAAATTCGTAGCAGTTAATTATCGTCATTAAATGATAATATCAATAGCTGATTGTTATTGAGATTTTAATCGATTGAAATTCTTTCGTATATTCATCGTTGTTGTACGGGCTTTAAAATTTGTCTTGGCCCATTTCTTTTGTTGCCGTGATTATCAAACCAAACTCGGTCCCCCTTTGTAATCCATCCATTCGTTCGAAACCTAAAACAAAAACAAACGAAAGAAAAAAAATAAATGGCGGCTTTGTTCTTCGTTTCTTCGATCTGAAAATTAGGGCTTTGATGTTTTCTTGTCGTCTGATGCTTTGTCGAGCTCGATTGCCTTGAGATAGTTTCGTTCTCTTCTTCGCTTGCTCCTTGGGACTCTGTTACCAATTGAAGCTTCTGCTTCGATCTTTGATTTGAAAATTTGAGCTTGGCCTCGTCTTCGTTCCTCTACGAATTAGGGCATTCTCAATTAGCTTCGTCGATCGTCTTCCTCTTTGCTCTCTGAAGATTAGGGATTTGCGAATATTCGAAGGCGTCGTTCATTTGGTGCTTGCGACTCCTTCTCTCGAGTTCGTCTCCGCTTCGAACGAGGTGAGTAATTTGCTCACATCTAATTCATGCTTGAGTTATTAGAGTTCGAAGCTCTGTTCGAATTTTCGTGACTTTGGGGTTTCTCTGATTAGTGTTCTGTTCGATATTCTTGCTTCATTTATATATCCATTCATGTATATATATATACACACGATTGATTGTTATCCTATTTCAATCGATGTAGATATATATCTGTATGTTCGAAGTTGTATTATTTGCACTAGATTGGGTCAGGTTGTAGTGGTATTGCTTTGAACCCTGTATATGGGTTAGTTGCTGTGCACTTGAGTCAGTGACATTGATATCTTTAGCTTGTTCGACACACGGCTTCGATCATTTTGAAACTTGTCTGTATATCATTACTTTGAAACTTTATCGACTTGATCATTTAACATCACCTGACTTCGGTCATTTTAATGTAGTGATAATATGTGACTTTTGGTAGCACTGGCTTTGAATTGGATTTGTTCGAATTGTTTATTTTGAAACTACTGCTTCTGTCTTTGTTCAAAACTGCTATTACATTTGACTTCGGTCATTTCTTTGATCTGCAGTTTGAATATCATGTTTGCACTGCGAATGTATAATCGCTTCTAGTATCACTTGAGGTTGCATTTGTATTGTTCCTGACTTCGTCTAGGTGCTCTTCGAAAGTGATTCTGTTCGACTTTGGCCATATAGTTTACTGCCCCTGACAACATTTGTTCGCCTTCACCTAGCTTCGATTTATGTTGTTGTTTATGTGATGAATTTGGGCTTTCAGGGTGAACTTGGCGCATTGCTTCGAGTTATATACTTGAGCTTCTCTGTGCGTGGTGCATATCACCTTTACCCTTGAGTCATTCAGTTTGCATTCATCACTAAGTTGTGTTTCACTGTTGTATAGTATTCCATTAATTTGTTCTCTGCACTCTGATATTCTCGTTCATTTGGTCATTTCTGTGCATTGTTGCAGATTGATTATGTGATGTTGCCTCCTCACTTGAACCTGTTTCACTGATGTATTGGTTTGGACTTGCAGTTTGTATAGTCTGCACATGTATAAGTCTAGTTTGAGTCATTGTTTTCTGTAGCATATCTGTATGTCTTCATTTGACCTTCTTGTGATGTTTCCCTACTTTGTGTCGACTCTGTTTTTGCTGTAGTCTTCATTATTGTGCAGTTTTGGGTTTCCAGTTGTACTTGGTTCATGTCAGACTTGAAGTCTAGTTCCTTTATTTGATGGTTGGTTCATGTCTGGTCTCACTTCTGGGTCTCACTTGATGTCTTTGATTGGTTCTGGTCTCCATATTGTAGCATCAGTTTTTGGGTTTGTTGGTTTCACTGTTGTATGTGCACCGTGCTTCGAGTTGTGTAGTTGGTTCATCATGCAGTCTGGATTTGTGGTATTGTGTAGGTTTGAAGTTGCTTTACTTTTTGTGTAGTCTGCACTTGAATAAGGTCTTGTACTTGTGAAGTTTCGAACTGGTGCATTTGCGACCCGTTGCCTGGAGCCTTTACTAGTGTACACTTCTGTTGCATATTCACTTACTCCCCTGGTGCATTCGTATCTGATTCATTACTTGTTGCCATTCACTTAATATCAGTTGCATTCCTTGGAATCATTTCATGTTTGAACCATTGTACTGGTGACATTGAGATGTCTGTAGTTTAGTCACAGTCTGCCCTTGTCTTTGTACATGTTTGCCACTGCAGTTTCATTGTGGTGGTGACTGTATATTCGGTGGTGGCGAGGCAGTGCACGCGTGCGTGCACTGCAGCCACCCAGAATTGACAGATGTTAATCGATATTTCTTTTATCCTTAATTCATCGACCTGTTGCGTAATTCGTAGGCTGTATTGGCGAGGCAGTACACGTTAGCGTGTACTGCAGCCAATTAGCATTGATATTTTTAAATTGACATTTCAATTGCTTACACTGCTTTGGATTTCTGTTTTGTGGATTAACACTGTTTAGTGTTATTTCTGCCGTTATCCAATTCTCGTATCGAGAGTTGGATATACGAGATTTCTGTGACTGTCATCTATATTGAGATTGATTATTATTGCTTTTATGCTCTAATAACTGATTTTGAATTAGACTGATCCGAGTATTATTTTCTTTTGAATGTAATACTCGGGTCAGACCGAGTATTTACAGGTTGTAGATTTTTAGCTTTGGGTTGCTGCTAGAGCTATGAAGACTTTTTATATCATTTGAAGTGGTCTTCGTCTTGTTGTGTCTGTTTTAAGATGATAATGTATTCATGTATATTAGTCGATAATGTACTTGTATATATATAACTTCACGAGTCGACAATTGTAGTTGTATCATTTGTATTGTGTCAAATGTATTGTAACTGATATCAGTTATTGTATATATGAGACTTTTCGTTCCATCTTTATTCCGCATTTATGTTATCTGTGTTATTTTTATATCTATTGTCCTAAACTATTATAGCCACTGTGTAGTAGCTTTGAGTTTGTATCGGTATGTCGGATTTTCTCTAAAGATGAAATGCAATGTTTTATTATCTGACATATCGGTGCTCGCACAAAGAAATTACATAGATGGTCGCTCCTCAACAGCCTTATTCTCCGTGATAGTTGACAGCACTACACCGTAGTGTTCTTGGCTAGCATGGGTATAGAGGTGGGGCGTCACAGATATCTTGGCTATTTTCTCCACTCAAATCAAAGGTCGTGACTTCTGGATCCGTTGTGTCATTCTAATTGATATCTCCAGCATAAAAAGGTGAGTTATTCTCACCAGACAATATGTACCTATATAACTAGTAAATTGACACCCTGCGAATCTGTAGAAATATATTATCAAGTTTTATATGCTTATATTATTATCATATGATGTTCACACCTGTTATTATACCTATTATATCATATGTTACTGTTATTTAATGTTATTCTGTTATTTATATCTGTTATCACCATTGCAAGTTCCTTGTAGATTAGAATCACTATGGGTTGAAATGATACATACCCGAACAGACTTTAGAATAGGGAAATCGTTATGGGCTGAAATGATAGGCCTGAACGACTTTTATTTAAAATTATTTTAACTTGGGATTGCGGGTTTGAAATGATAGAACCCGGATTTTTCTTTTTTTTTTAACTGCGGATTGAAATGATACATATCCGTATCACTTGACCTAAGTTAGAAAATTATATACAGGCCCGTGGTTATTTTATAAAGTGTTTTGGATATTTTTAAGTATTTTAAAAATTATAAATTTATGAAATTTGATTTTAATAGATTTTGAAATGTTTTAAAATAAAGAAATTATGATTTTTCTATGTGTTAAAAATGTAATTAATGAATGGTTTAACTGGATTTTTGAAATATAACTTAAGTTGGAAATTTGGAATTTTGGTTAAAAGTGATATTTAGGTTATATAAATAAAATGGATATTAAATTTTATTTGGAAATGGTAAATATGATAATTTGATTAAATTTGAATTTAAGTGATTTATTAAAGTATTATTGATTTTTCTATGAATTTAAGTGGTTAAATAAATGAATGTTTAAAAGTGATCTTTTAAAATATAACTTGACTTGGAAATGTGAAATTTGGTTTTAATTAAAGGTTTAAGTTAATTAAATAAAATTGGAAATTTAGTTAAATTTGTGAAATGGTAATTTAAATTTGAAGTGTTAAGTTATTTGTTGAAATGTGAAGAATTGGAAACTTTTACACTTAAATTTATTAAGTAAATTGTTGAAAATTGGATTTAATTATAAGAAATTTATTGTGAAAAAGATACATGTTAAATGATATGTAAATGAACATTTTAAATGTTAAAATATGATTTTTAAAATGTTTATGTGTTTTAAATTAAAGTTATTTAATTGCTGGAAATACACTAACACCTGAAATCTACTTTTAATAGCATTCAGAAATGCTATAGATTCTGTTTTGAACTAAAATTGTGTAAAAAGAGCTATTACAGCATTTCTGAAATGCTGTAGTTGCTGTAATTGAACTTATAGGCTAATATTGAACTCAGGCCTATTATAGCATTCTCTGGAAATGCTATAGTGGTCTGCAGTCTTTGCTGAAACCAAATTTAACCCTTGTTTTGAAATCTGAACTACCGCAGCACTTCTGAAATGCTGTCTTTTCTGTTTTGAACTATAATTCAACTAAAACCGAGTTTTAACAGCAGTTTTAAGTGCTGTCTTTGCTGAATTAAAAATGTTTTCAAATATAACTTATAGCAGCTGTTTTTAAATGCTGTGAAATGCTGAAATTTTAATAATTAGGGTTTTTGACTTAGTAAACGAACTCAGAATGGTTTGAAATTTTGGAAATTGAATACTGGATTTGAAAATATAATAATTACACTTTTAAAAGGTTTAAATGAATTTTTTTGATTGGAATATAAACTATTTAAAGGTGATTTGAAATGATAGTAAATGAACGATATCTTTGAATTTAAAAGGTATTTAAAGTTGAATATTTGGATTTGAACTGATAGGATATTTTATTTTATTAAAATGATTTGAAATGAAGTTTTGTAAGGATATGATATTTTATTATATTAAAATGATTTGAAATGAAGTTTTGAAATGATATGAAAATTTAAATATATGGAAATGGTTTGGATTTGATTTAATCTTTATTTTGATAAAGATATGGTTTGAAATGATATTTTATTTTGAAGTAAAGTATTGTTTTTAAAAGTTATAACCACGGGTTATAATAACGTTGGGTTGTTAAAGAGACCGGGATCGGATATGGACATACTCTCTGTCTTACCGAAAACCACTTTGGCAACTGTGTACGCGGTGGAGATTCCAGAATGAAGTAGGATGGTGGCGACGTTCTTAAGGTATGTTACGTAGACCCAACTCCCGTGAGTTGGCATAAGGTGGCTAAAACAGGAGCGATCTCGGACCAGTGAGGTAGCACCTCTTCTCGGACACATTTCTTCGATATTATACTCTTACTTGTGATTGATTAGATGGCCATCCTCCGATTTGGGAGTGTTGTTCGAGGTGGAACGGTAGTGGCTGCTATGCGTATCCATCAGTCCGTGTGCGTAATTGGTATATCTACCCTGGCATTGCCTAGTTGTGCCGTGTCACCTACCATATCGAGCTTTACTACGATTATGATTTTAAGATCCGACCGCGTTAAGGTTCTTCATCCCCTTAACGCTATTTTCTATATGATTATACTTTACTTATTTAGACACTATTATAATATCGAATATTACTACATAGTAGATAGTTTAACGGATCCTTAGAGGATGGGCGGTCCCAAGCATCTTCTAAGTTACTTGTACCTTTATTACAGTTCACTTGAGTTGGTATACATTATATAAGTATATATTGTCCTGACTCGAGTGTTTTGTGTTTTGCTTTACGCTCGGGTCAGCCTGAGTTATTCACAGATTTGGATTTCCACTCTCTTGGAGATTTGAATCGCTGGAGATTATCTGCTTGTTATGTCCTATCTATTTCAGTTCTGTTGTTCTACTCAGCTTGTACTTGGTTATTTTATTGAGACTTTTGTTGTACCTATTTCTTCTGTTGTATCTTATGTAACTCTGATATGTTTATATAGTAGCTTCATGAACTACTATTTCTTTTACTTCCGCTGCATTATTTTACTCTGTGTCTGTGATCTGTGATTATATTTATTTACTGTATATTCTGAGATTTGCCAAATTTTATTTACAACGTGGTATTTTGAGCAATTCAACTCCGGCATGAGTGTCTACCTATACACTTATAATGGATGCGAATGGTTGAAAATATCGGGTCGTTACAAAAAGACTCTATGTTGCTTTGTCAATTATACTATTTAAGTAACACTAATTTGTTAAATTATTTTCAATAGAAGTTATTTGAAAATCTATTGTCTCAAAACTAAATTGCACTTGTTTTAGCTTTTATGAAGTGTTCTTTCAAAGAGTTTAAAAATGAGTAATATTTAATTATAAAACATTTTTAAATTTTCTATTTTAAGTATATAATTTTGGAAAATGTTTTAGAGGCAAAAGATAAAATATGATATTATTTTATAAAAGCTATTATGAAAGTAATAATTTCAGTTTTAAGCGATTTTAGTTATAAAAGAAGTTTAAATTGATTTTGAAAGAGCTCAAAATCTTTTTTAAATAAGAAACGCTTCTTTAAAATGAGTTATGGATTTAATTGAGAAGTTTGAAAGTAAATATATATATATAAAATAATTTAGAAACTAATTCTTATATGGTAAAGTTAAATTATTTGCTTTCAAACTATAAACCCTTTTTGGCATTTATTGTGTTTAACCTTTGGTTAATTAAACACCATTTGGTATTTTTGACAACTTTTGGTACAATTGCTTTTGAACAATTAATATTTTCACTTGTGTTTTAGTGAATGCCATGCTTTTCTATGAAACAAAGTGTTACTACCAATTCACACTTCAACCATGTCAAAACCAAAATGAATAGATGGAAAAAAAGAATGAGAGATGACAGCACCAATAAAGCTTTTTGAAGGAGTCGAAGGAATGCTACAGCCAAAAGCCAGATATGTTACAAGCTTTTGAAGGGGTCAAAGTGGTTAAAAGCTTCCTTTCGCTTCAATGTCTTCCTTTCGAAACATATGCTTTTACCAACATGAAGACGTTTCGAATAAGAGGAGGAATACCTTTCGAAGGCAACGGATATAACCCCTCACATGCATGCCAAACCTTTCAAAACCAAAGGTTTCATCTTCATTCAAACCACTCTGAAAGATGCCTTGATCAGAACAACCCTTTCGAAAGCATAATCAAGCCTTTCGAACTGTTCGAAGCCTTTAACAAACAGGAAAGGTGCCACATTAATTCACAAGCATGTATTCAAAAGTTACCTTCCACGTTGAAACTCTTAACATTTCAACACCTTTGAAACCCCAAAGAACTACATATCGATAGAGTAGAAAGCTCATACTTCTTCTTACTTGCAACAACAAAGCAACACAAAGAGGAAAAGGTGCACCTACCCCTTTCGATGAAGACAGAAGCATTCAAATCCATTCAAGTGTAAAGCAGAAGGATGCACAAATGTTAAAGATGATGAAAGGTCTACAAGGTCACCTTTCGACCAGGTCGAAAGCTCTGAGTCAAAAGGTGACAACTCTCACCTATAAATAAAACCGTAGGGGTCTGGGTTTGGGGATCCAAATTCATTCACTCTTTTCCCATACTTTCTTAAATTTATAAATTTGTAAATTTGTAACCCTAATTTGGAAATAAGATTGGGAGAAGATGATCGGTTTGTACATCATTAGCTTAATGAAGATGCATTTCTAATGCTTTTGGTTATGCAACTGTCTTGAGATTTTATTGAATTCGATTGTGTTCTACTTGTGTCGACTTAATCGAAAGAATACCTTCCGACTGAGTCGTAACCTCTCATTTTATCAACACACTTAGGTTCTTAGCTCCAAACCACCACTCATCAAAATCTTACCTTTTTAGTAAGTCAAAACCTCAAACTTAGTCAATATTCCAAGACTTAAAAGTCCAAATCAAAGCCATTAAAGAGGCAAGCTTTCGGTAAAGTCGAAACCAATCAATTAGCCAATACCCAACAACTTTAGAGCCAACCAATAAGTTACTACCATTGTTTCAACTGGGTGTTTTGAATCGATTAATAAGCCAATAAGGCTAGCTTGAAAGACTTAAGAAGAAGAATGTATAAGTGTTTCGACTCGGTCGAAAGGGTGTATAAGGAAGTGTTTACATAACGAAGACTTATTTGAAAGGTGAATCAAAAGAAGCAATAAGATCCTAGTTTGTTCTACTTAATCAAAAGAGGTTTAGAAGGACATATCTTTACCTTTAACTCCACTTTTGGGGTGTTGAAAAGTTTTCTCGTTAACATTTTGGCGCAAGGAGGGCTCGAACCTCCGACCTTGTTAAACTCCTAACTTCACTTTCCTCCAACCCAATTTTATTCCGAGCCTAACTACTTTAGAATTTTCCATCATCATGTTTGACCTGATCAAAAGGTCCGAACAAGTGTCCTTAGAACCACACTTAATTGGATTCTCCCCAAGAACAACTAATGATTCCAAACTACGTGAAGAGCAAACGTTAAGACTGGAAGCTCTAAGGATTATGAAGAAGAATAGAGTAGAATCATATCACCCAGAAAAATGGAGTTTAAACCCTTTCCACATTGGTCCTACACCTATCTTTGCCTTGGGGGAAACAAAGGATATAAGTGATAATTTTCAACCAAATGAGGAAAAGTATTCAATTCTACACCAAAGACACAATCTTTGAAGAAGGAATGATGGCTGATTACAATGCCTTTGCACATAAATGGCATCAAGCAACAAGTGGGACATTGCCAACACACGAACTTTAAAGTGTTTTGAAAAGAAAGTTGATCGTTGAGAGTGGAGCTTCAGAACCAAGTAATAAAAAATCAAGAAACCATCCTCAAAAGACAAGCTTAAAATCTAGACTCCCAAAGGAATGCAATTTGACAACATCAATCGAGAATGTTTACCTGCTAACTAAAGAAGAGCCTAACTATTGGCCATCATAAAAGAAAAAACCTAAATATGAAAGGAATCTTGGAGGATCCTATTGCCACTATCATATGATAAATGGACATGAGACGTATCAATGTCGAGCGCTCAAAGGAACGATAATCATCTTTTTCAGAAAAGGCAAAATTATTGGGTTTGTAAAGAAATCCTAGATGAAGTCTATAAAGAACTACTTTCCTAAAGAGAATCTACATGATTGGGAGTGAAATACTCCTTACACTTGGACATTACCTTAAACGGTCAAAGCCTTTGTCCTGCCGAGGTTGCCAGGTCAAAGCGCCTCCTAGACGGAGGTTAGAGTAAGCCCTTATCCACGCCACACTATGGCCATGATAAAGCATCGACAAGCCCTTGGCTGCACCATGCTATGGCTAGGTCAATTCGACTCCTGGAGGGAGGTTAGGGTAAGCCTTTATCCGTGCCACGTTATGGCTAGGTTAAAGCATCGACAAGCCATTGGCCGCGCCATGCTATGGCCAGGTCAAGGCGCCTCTTGGAGGGAGGTTTGAATAAGCCTTTATCCATCCTACGCTATGGCCAGTATAAAGCATCGACCAGCCCTTGGTCGTGCCACACTATGGCCAGGTGAAGGCGCCTCCATGAGGGAGATTGGGTAAGTCCTTGGGTCCTGCTTTTGAATAAGCTAACCAAGCGCACCAGACAATAATGGACTAAGACATCCAAGCCCAAGAAGCAGCATATCAACAAATGGATTAAGACGTCTAAGCCGAAGAAGCAGCATATCAAACAATGGACTAAGATGTCCAAGCTCGAGAAGCGGCATATCAAACGATGGACTAAGACGTCCGAGCTCGAAAAGCGGCATATCAAATGATGGACAAAGACGTCTAAGCTTGAGAAGCAGCAAATCAAGTGACCCATACCCAAAGAGTGGTACAAAAAAGAAGGCTTAAATGAGAATCTATAACCTCTAATTTATTCCCAAGAAGAGAATTTCTGAACTTCATACCCGAATCTGGGTTTCGGGTCATTCATTGTTCAGAACTTCACTCGTAAATGCCCGAGCCTGGGCAAAGGATCTCTATTAAGAAGATTATTATGGACTTTTGGATGTCATCCACCCAAAACTGGGTTTCGGGACTATTATTAATTACTGGACTTCTCTTATTAATGCCCTAATATGGGCTTAAGATTTCTATTATGAAGATTATTATTATGGATTTCTGATTATCCACCACTAATACCCGAATTTAGGTTTGAGAGTTCTATTATGGAGATCATTCTTGATTATCAGTTACAAAAATCGGAATCTGGGATTCAAATATTTTACTATTGATTTTGGAACTTCACTTATTAATGCCCGAATGTGGGTCATTGGACTTCTATTACACGATCACTATCGACTTTCTATTAGCTATCTCCGAAAGATAAAATTCTATGATTAGATGTTTGGTATTCTATCTATATTGTAGAAGTTAGATTCTTGGTTATCCCTCATTATTACCAAAGATGGGATTCAAAACATTTAATCATATTCAATTATAGAATTACTTTTCACTATTTATCGTACACTAACATAATTATCTGTTAACCTCTGCAAATAGTGTGGATAAACTTCTATATAAATTTCAGGTTAACAATAAGGAATTTTGTTTACTTCATGCTTTTCAAGGAGAGGAGATTAGTAAAAAGGATTGAAAGATCCAACAAATACAAAAATCATGGTATAAGTTATCAAAGAACTTATTGAAAAACAACATTACAAGAAAGGATTACAAACCAGGTGATATTTACAAAATTTTCATAATTTACATAATTTATGAAATTATTTACAAGTATACAAAACAAATATATACATTTCATAAATCTTGAACAGCCTTACTTAGATTCTCAGCAATTAAAGGATCCATAATGTGATGAATTGCAATACGAAGAACTTTGTTACGCTTCTTCTCTTTTTTCCTCATCTTATCTTCATCATCAATAGACTCAATGTTGGTATTTAAAGCATGATTAAAAGCTTTGTTTGTGCCTTTAAGAGTTTTATTTTCCCTTTCTAAATAAGCAATACACTTCTAAAGAAGATACTTCTCGCATTCAAGTTTTTGAATATTAGTAGCATACTAATTTATGCGCTGCGAGTACCTCATTTTATCTTGTTCATCAAAATACTTCATCGTCTCAAATTTGACTTTCCTACACCATTCTCCTACTACTTTTTCGTCTAAACAAAGAGGATGATTAGTCATAGTAGAGAACTTTTGGATGGCAAGGGAAGTAGACCTTGTTAATTTCGCAACAGGAATAATGGAAGAAGCTGGTGAATCGATGTTCGAAACATTACTTCCCATAATGAATTCAAGCGATTCACACTGAGCTTGACTATCTTTCAACTTAATCTCCAAATCACTTACTTGTTGGAGAAGTTCCGACATCTTATGGTCGAAGTCAATCGAAGGATTTGACTTAATTTGGCACTTCAATGTGGAGACTGTTTCGTTTTTACTCTTAATGTCGGCCTCAAGAATGGCAATTTGATCATTGAGGTTTCTAAAGATCATCATTTGAAGCAAATATCTTCTGTACCATTCAAGAGCTACGGAATTGTTTTGAAAGCGAGAAGTTAAAGAATCATTAATGGGTTTTCTTTTTTCAATGTCTGCTAATAGCCGATCTTTGATGCTGATGAAACAAGATGGAGAATCTAACAAGAATGACATTATAGATAGCTGTAACTCCTATTTAAACAAAAAAAATGAAGTTAAGGCTAGAATAATCAATCTCTTTATTATAGCAAAAGGGTTACAACTCAAGTAAAAATGAAATGAAAAAGTACAATTAGCCACTTGTTTCATATCTAAAGTTGGGAAACAACATTTCTAACTTTATACAAAGGAATTAGCGAAAAGAATAACTGTTGAGTCAAAAGGAACATTAAGTCCTTCCAGGGTAATAACTGGGGGATATTTGCTATATTCCCATTCCCGGACAGGAGGACTATCATGACCACATATTAATTTGGTATGATATGTTCGGATTTCCCTAAGAACCTTTTCTTTTTCTTCACTAAGAAAATCGAAACGAAGACGAGGATGCTCCATGTAAAGTCTTTACAAATCTCTAAGAAAACAATATCTGGCTAATTTTCAAGATTTCAAAAGTGAAGCTTTTTCCAAATATTCTCTTCTTAGTTTAACATACTTGCTTAAATAGTCTCTAGAAACAAAGCTGCCGAGGGACATTCATTTTGTGATAATGTAATAAAATACAACTAAATATAAAAGGAAATTAGAACAAGAAATTCATAAACCAATATTATTACATAATTATGATTGATCATCCGGTTCATACAAAATCGACTTTGTAAATAACTCTGAAACAAATTTGTCCTTATAAATTTAAGTTTTTCCAGAGGCAACTCTTGGGGAATCGATCTGACTTGTGGTAAGTTCGAACATGCTATAGGATGCAAATTTGATCCAAATTCGTCCAAATATCTCTTGTGTAAATGCCTAAGTAAACCCCTACTAAAATCACCTAAGTATGAGAAATCTACAGTTGGGTGTCTATAATAGGCTTTGTATAAAAAGTCTACCAAGATGTTTCTTTCTTCAATCAACATCCAAAAGAGCATAATCAACTCTCGATTCTCTTTCAAAAGACTATCATATCAAAGGCGCGCCCTCCTCGGTCATGGGGCAGCTTCTTAATTTTTGAAAGATGCTAGCACTGTCGTACTTCTATTAAGTCTATGATATTTATCGAAGAGAATATTATGTTCTTTCAATTGTTTATCTAACTCTCTATACAAGCTATTTATTTACGCTTGTTTTCTTTCAAGCTTGGTTTTATAAGGGTGAATAGGTTTCCTCCTTATCTAAAATAAAGGATTAAACTATTATTATCTTGAAGTGAAAGTCGTTTAAATAAAAAATCCCATGCTTGAGAAACGGGAATTGATGCTTGAGGGACCTCCTTATTCTCTTTTCGTTTTTCCACGTTAATACTAGCAGACTCCTCTTGAGGGTCAGAAGATGCAAGGGGTTCAGGTAGGCTTGTTTCACGAATAGATGGATCAGGATTGACCTTTTCTGAAGTCCCGAAGTTGTCATCATCATCTTTTTCAGGAGTACCGGTGTGACCACCCCTGTCGCCACCTAAACCCTGACCTCCATCTGCATTATCGTCATTGTTGTTGTCATTATCATTATCACGATCATCATCATCATTATCACCCTCTTCTTCGGCGACTTCATCTTTAACGCCTTCATCTTCAGAATCGTAGTCTACTTTGAAGGATAGGATTTTAGAAGCATCATTCTCCTTTCTTTCAGCAAATTTAACCCCCTGCTCCATTCTTTTAACTTTGTCCATAACTCTATTGACAAGAGCAGGGTCAAGTGAGGGAAAGTTCAAGTCTGGGAATTTATCGATATTGTCGGCGTAAGCAAGCATTATGGCATCTTCAAAAGAATTGACAATGATGTCTTCAAGAGAAGTATCAAGGAATTGAGACACCCTTTCTTTGCATCAGAAATAACATTGATAGCCAACTTTAGAGAATCGTTATTTTTCTTCAGCTTTTTCTCTAGAGAAAATTGTTTTGCTGCCATTCGAGCTTTTTTATCCTCAGATTCTTTTAAGGTCATTTTCAAGGCCAAATTTTCATCGGCAAGGAGTTGACGCACTTTCCTTTCTTCAGAGATAACTGATTTTGATTGAGCAAGAGAAGCTCTCAGTCTCTCTAATTCCATTATAGCTTCATTTTTATCTATAGACAGGGAGGAGACTTGGCTATTTAAGTTTGAAAATTCTTCTCAAAGCCTTGACGTCTCTGTGGAAGATTTTAATACACCTTCTTGTAGGAAGCGCCAACTCTTGGAAATATGAAAGAAAAAGTATAACAATAAGGTTAAGTATTATTAAGCATACCAGGAGTTTTTGTTCAACTAGAGAACAACAATGATCCATTGGATCAAAAACAGACGAAGGCGGACAGATAGAAGTAAAAGATGGAGAACTCAAGGTAGACTAAGCCACCTTCTCAAAATTACTCGGAGGCACAGGTGATGTGGATCTGGAAGAGTGCAACTCCTGAGTGAGGGACGAAGTCCCCAAGTCTTTCTGCATTTGTTCAGTCACACGAGGAGAGGTGGAAATGACAATGCATGATAGAGGATCGACCTTTGTGGAAGTCTTCTTGGGTTGATGAAGAGAAGCTTCAATAGTTGGACTCTCCAGAGTTTTTTCAATATTAATAGACTCCCCCTCTTCTCGTGGCAGAGAATTGGGAACTTCAACGATCTTGGCTTTCTTATGGGATGGTTCCGCCATGGTCATTTTACCCAACTTTCTTTTGGTAGCCATCTTTGATCTAGCACTAGCCTGGGACAAAGATGACATACAGGAAGTAGAAGTGGAGACAGTTGGATTACTTATAATTGGTTCAACCTGAGAAGCAGCTGCTGAAAATTCAAAACGTTACAAGCCAGAGAAGCAATTTAAAAAGTAACACAATAGCAAACTACAAGTACTACGTTTAAACCTACCAGAGTGATTAGGACAAATTGGTGACATTGGGCAGAAATTCTTCGGATCACCGAAAGAATGGAAGCGTTTGCTCCAGGATGTGTGTTGAACTAAAGGAGGTTGACCAAGTACCATCTAGCCTGCTGGTAGGAGGGAATGCTTTTAAAGATTTAAAGGATTCAACAGAGTTAATCTATTCCCAATCCTACTTGAAGCGGCAATCATCGACATTACAATTTTCTTATCTTCTTCATTCAGATCTTTAATAGAAACACCTAATAAAGAATCATAGATTAGCAAAAGAAAGTGATTAAATAAAATAATAATAAAGACTGTGATCAACTTACGGGGTGAAGAGAAAACCCCACTGATGTTGGAAAAGCATTTAACGAAGAAGAAATGAGTTTCCCAATCTTTGAATTTGTTTACCCCCTCAGATATTACCTTTTTGGGAGGATTGGCTCTAAATATTTGGTTATTCAGGTTGTTGAGCTTAACCAATCGAACAAGATAATTCAAAATGTCAGCATTAGGTGAAGGAATTCCAGACTCCAGTGCCATGAGTTCCAGGGATAAAAGATATGTATATACGTTTGGTGATGGCTGTATATGAGCAATGCCCATGTAGGTCAAGAATTTGGATAAGAAATTCGGGAAAGGTAAGAAACCTCCATGCCAAATGTGGATAGCGGTATAGGCAAATTACCCTTCATGAGGGCGTTGAATGGTGTCGTTATCACTCGAGGGAATAGCCTCCACCCCAGTAATGCCGAAGTCGTTGATAATTGCGTTCACCTCATTCTAGATAGATATTAAGGAGTGTTTGGAAGTTGCTTCAATCTTCTTGGGAGAAGATTCCATCACTAGTATTGTGTCCTTTTTTGGTTTTTATGAAGACTCTTTCTGTTAACGTCAAAATGTGAACGCCAACACCCGGTGTGTGTAATAAGATTGTGAAAGCACCACCCGTGTAACGGGAACAGAAATCAAGCAGGAAAATAGTAGAAATGCAGTAAAAAACAGCAATTTATAGTGGTTCGGCTTGAAATTTAGCCTACGTCCACTTTGAATCTCTTTATTATAGAATCTGGTTACAAATTGATACAAATCTCCTACGAAAACAGTACAACTCGATCACAAGAAGCAATCTCGACTACTAGCTCAATCTTCGGCGATGAAACTCGATGAATCCGTGTCGGATTGTTAAGAATTTCTCTTGAAGTTCGTTGTAGTGTCTTGAATGCTTGAAGGATCCTTATTTGCTGAATGATTGGAGAGTTCGACAGAGTAACGACGCTTTAGAAATGAATTGCCAAAAGGTCCCTGTCATGTTGGAAGTGGTGGGGTATTTATAGGGGCTGATCTGGACTCAGGAATTTTCTCTAAGTATTTAAGTCGTAGCCGACTTATGGTAGATCGGTGGCGAGTTAAGGAATAGGGTTAGGTCGGTGGCGAGTTAAGGAATAGGGTTAGGTCGGAACCTTCTTAAGTCGGAGCCTTTCATAACTCGGAATCTTCCTTAGGTCGGAGCCTTTCATAACTCGGAATCTTCCTTAGGTCGTAGCCCTTGAGTCACAGATTACCTTAAGTCGGCAGGCTCCTAACTCGGCACACCTCTTAAGTCGGTAAGCACCTTAACTCGGCATACTTTCTTAGGTCGGTAAGCACCTTAACTCGGCATACTTTCTTAGGTCGGCAAGCACCTTAACTCGGCATACTTTCTTAGGTCGGCAAGCACCTTAACTCGGCATACTTTCTTAGGTCGGCAAGCACCTTAACTCGACATACTTTCTTAGGTCGTGAGTCGAAAAGGGGATTAACATTTGCCCCTCGAAGTATATGCCTAAGCCATAGGTCGTATGCTTCGATTCTCTTAATTCTTTGGTTAGGTCGGTGCCGACTTAACAAATGCCTTAGGTCGTACACCGTGCAAGTCGACTCGCCTTCCAGCATATAAATAGTTGCATCCTTCTTCCTCTTCCTCATCTGTTCCTTTTCTCGAAGCTGCCATTGAAGCACTTTTAGAGCTCTCAGAGACAAACTCCAACCATCCAATCGCCGATCATCTTCTTGTTATACTTCGTAAGTTGATCTGGTCATCGTTTGCCCATGCTCACTGTCGAATCGATAACTCCCCAGTTTTTGACTTCCGTTTGTGTTTAGATGCTGCGATTCATTTTGCATAACCTTTTAATTGTTCGTCAATTGCCATCGACCGTGTTGTAATTGTAATAGGGCGGTAATACATTGGATCCGCAGCAAATTTGATTCGTCTTGAATTGGCTCCTTGGGTGGTCCAATGGTGTGATGGAATGAGGATCGTTGTTAACTGTGAGGCTATTGGGTTAACGGGTTAAGAATTAGGGAAGAAAATTAGTCGAGGTATTGGCTCGGTCACGACCTAGGGATTTCACGCGATCTAGTGACTTTCTTGACTTAAGTCGGAGCCGACTTAGCAGTTTCATGCGACCTAGGTTTTGAGTCGCTTCCGAGTTAGGACTTAGAGGATTCCTGGCTTTGACCCATAGGGAACCTTCCTTAGGTCGTCACCGAGTTAGGACTTAGAGGATTCCTGGCTTTGACCCATAGGGAACCTTCCTTAGGTCGTCACCGAGTTAGGACTTAAGCTTTCGGCCACCCAACAGATGATTTTTGAACTGTGCCCGAACTTCGAACTGTTGAACTATGAACTGTTGAACTATGAACTGTGGACTGTTGAACTATGAACTCTGTTGCACTATGAACTGTGGACTGTTGAACTATGAACTCTGTTGCATGCATTTTACACATTGCTTCAATTTTGCAAACTAACAATCCTGCTTAATACAACATTCACAGAATACTGGGACGAATATACTATCACCGACTGCCCACATCGAGTGACGGATTAGTTGATAACGAGAAAGTTAAATTAAATGAATATGAACGAGATGCTGTACAATAACTAATTCAAGTGAAGTATTAAAACAAAATCGTAATAGTCAAGTGAAACTGACTTGTCTGTATTAACACTGCACTTGATCATTGACAAGTTCTGAAATTTTGTAACCGATTGACTGTCAACTAGTTTAATTCCAGTTATGCTTGTCGTTTATTTTCGTTAGTTTTTTGCACAACACTTCACACTTTTAGGGAACGTGCACCTTCACATTTGAACATTCAGCTGATTGTGTAGAATGTCTTCTCCACAAGAAGGAACAGAGCAAGCTGAAGATGTATTTCCGGTTGCTATCCCGCTGAACGATCCTCCAGAGAGGACTCCTACTACTTTGAGCCATAAAGCCTTTCGTCAACTATGCATCCAGTTTGGCATTGCTGAGGCTGACGCTTTGCTTCCCGAAATAAATGATACTGCTGACAGACCGCCCCGTGGCTTTGTCGCAGTTAACCGCCAAATGTGCTTGAGCGGAGCTATCCCCCCATTCAATGACTGCATTCGAGAACTTCTTCTCCAACTATCCATTTCCCCTTTTCAGTTACATCCCAATGGCTACGCCATCTTGCTGGGACTATGCGTGCTTTTTAGGAGAACACTGGGCCGCTTCCCTACCTTCGGAGAAATTCGCTATCTTTGTACTTTTGCCAAAAATAAAGATCATCCCTCCATCATAGTTGTAAGGAGTGCGAGAAATCGTAGATTGATCACTGGTCTCCCTGAAAGTGTTCACAGTTTCCTGAGCCCGTTCTTCTATGTTCGCTGCCCTCCTGGGTTTTATGCTATTTGGAGAATAGGGAGTAAGATCACTTGCATTTGTTTCTGACGTTCTTTCAAATTTACCGAAGTTTGGATTATCAAGTGCTAACTTCGCTCTTTTTTCCTTTTCAGCACTTCCTCCTCCTTCCAAAAATCTCAGTCACAAGGTGACTTTCGAGAGGCTTATGGCGGTGCCTGTAGAGGAGAGGAGCATCCAATTTCTATTAGATGATGAGCTTCTGCACCAATTTGGGCTTCTGCACCCTTCCAGGTCGACTCGAGTTCATGAAATTCCTAGCTCTGATGCAGAAACATCGGCTGCTTTGGATTCTCAAGCAGAGGCATCAAATGCCCCGGTTTCTGCGGAAGAGGCTGCTTCAAAAACACCTGTCATGGATACTGCTCTGATAAAGTGCTCCGGATCCACTGATGTTGTAGGGTTGGTTAGCAAGTCGGCACTTCCCCCAATTATTAAGGAAGAAGAGAATCCTCGAGCTTCTGAAAAATCAATTGATGTGGAACTTGAGAAGGAGAAATCTGCTGAACACTTGGGCGACGACACCTTTGATGGCTTGAGTGACATTATGATAACTTCCCAAGAGCTTTTCGGGGATAGCAATCAAAAAGCGACTTCTCCCGTTGCCGAGGCAACTTCTATCCTTAAACAAACCCAAATGCCTACTACGCCAATCGTCTCTGTTTCCACACCTAAGCGTGGTCTGTAATTCGACGCATGTAGTTTGCACGCTACACACACTTAGGACTTTTCAGCACTTATAAGCATTTATCCTCTTTTTCCTGGAAATTTCTGAATTCTACCCTTCTTCTGCTTTCAGGTTCTCCAATGGGACGTACAGGTTCATATTATGACTCATTCAAGTACCGTGGAGGCCGCGGCACTTATGACTTTAGGAAGTACCTTGATACTCCAAAGGAAACAGATGAAGAGAGGGCTCGAAGGAAAGCCCAGGAGAAGCGGGATTACGATCAGTGGCAAAGAAGGAAAGATGCCGAGCGATACGACTCTTCGCACAGGAGTGACTACTCTCATAAGCGGAAGTCTTATGATGATAAGGGAAAAACTCAGATTGCCGATGAACCGAGCAAACGATCTAAACCGATTGACACATCTGAAATTTCTGAAAAAACTGACGCTCCCATTCCTTCTGATGTCCTAGCTAGCTCTCCTCCTCTGAAGAAATCTGACATTCAAACTATCATTAACAGACCGCAATATCAAGTCAAGGACGGACCCCCAACACTCCAGAGCCGTTTCCCGAATTGGTGCCTAAAAGGGGTACACTTTGACTTGGACATAGTTCCGATTGATAAATCAGACATGCTTAGCAGTCTTGACGCAGTCAGACTTAATATCGAGAGGATGTCGCAGTGGCAGAAGCTGGTCGATGAACTCCAAAGGGTCAACCATCTTAACCTTGAGGCGATGATGACGATGGAGAATGATAAAGCAGAATGGGACAAATGGCGTAAGCAGCATGACGCGGAAATGACGAGTATTGCAGATGACAATGCAAAGCTTGCGTCTGAAGTTAAGCAGCTTAAGGAAAATCTCGCTTCTTCTTCTGCATCATATACTCAAAAAGAAGAAGTCTTTCAGAAGCAAGTGCGGGACGCACATGCTGCACAAAGAGATGTACAAATGAAGCTTGCCGTCGAACAGCACGTTAAAGAGAAGTACCGCACAGAAAACGCCGAATTACGGGAAAAGGTCACCTCCCAGAACATGGAGATTGAGTTACTACAGTCTCGACTTGCTAAAGTTGAGGCAGAGCGTGATGAAGCTACCGCTAGCCGGATCGCTGCCGTTGCCGAAAAAGAAGCGGCTGAGCAATCACATGAGGCGACGAAAGCAGACGTCAGCTCTACCTTATTTGACTTTTATTTACACAGCGTTCTGGGTCGTGGGAGCCTCTCTTTTCTTGGTCCCGATTATGAAATTACTTTGGCTGAAGTGTGGGAAGTCGCGATGGATATGCTTGGGGGGGCTGGCTATAATGAGCTGGAACTTGAGGAGCGCTATCTCAATGATGAGGATCGCGCCGCTCTTGTTAAGGGGAAAGAGCTACTTGCCAAAGCACGAGCTAAAACAGCGGGAGAAGAGCCTCCAAAAAAAGAAGCTCCTTTAACTGCCCCCGTCCAAACTTCCACCTCAGCCGACGTTAATATTATAGATTCCAGCCCTCATTCTTTACATTTAGCTAAAGTTGCCCAGGAGACTGCAACTACTCCTACTGAAGATGAGGCACTGGATGATATTGAAGCCGAGAAGTTTGAGGTAGATCTTGTGAAGCCAACTCCTCCAGGTACTCTTGGTGTCGTCTCGAGTCTAATACACCAGTCATTTGACTTAGCCGAATTCGACGACCTTCTTACTTGTTACTTAAACTTTGGTGAACCGATGCCTTCTTTATTTTCGGGGGATGCTGACTTTAACTTCTTTTCTTCTACAGCGGAGGCACCAAGCACTACACAAGCTTTCACTCCTTCGATTGTCGTTCCTCCGTCTTCCCAAATTACTCCTCCTTCTGCTTCCCAACCAGGATCACAAGCAGAGAAAATTGAAGCTCTTCAAGGCTTGGATGATCCGGCTGCTTCTCAGGAACAGAAGGCGGAGGATTTTGAAGACATCGAGAAGACCCCGGAGCGGTCTCTTGACGACGATACGAAGCTTTCAACATTGCTGACTACTCCGGGGAGCGAATCTTCTTCAAAAAGGAAGGGGAAACGTGCTGTAAGGAAAAAGAAGAAGACTTCCACTGAAGAGGAAGCAGTAGTTGATCCGGCTGTACCGCTTTCTCCTTCTGTCCCTGCCCGTTCTCAACGGCTTCAAAAGCTAATCATTAGGCCGGGAAAGAGCTCCAAGGGTAGTGAGAAGAAGGAATAATCAAGCCGGATTTTCTACTTATTATTTTTGCTCTTTGTATGTATTGACCGGGGATTGTGCGGGTACCGGTCCCCGCTTTTGCTTTCTGAGACATCTGCGTATGTAAAGAATTTTCATAGTACTAAATAAAACAATTATTTTACTTGTACAAACTCTTGTGTATTTGAGAATGATCTATCTTTTATTTTAAGTGTAGAACAAACGATTCTTCTTACTTGTGCAAACTTTTTATCTACGTTTGAGAATGCATTTATTCCACATCTGTTTCGCGTGATATTGTTATGTGCTTGTGGTATGTTGCTTGAATACTGCTTTTTATTGTTGCAACCGTATCATATGATATTGCCCCTATACCACAAGTGCATAACAATATCCTTCGCTTTTAGCGAGACCTGTACTCTTATTTTCCATAGAATAGCTATTCCGTTCTTGAGGGAATGATTATTCTACTTAAACGGAGTGTGTCTCATTTTTGGATAAACTTTTACGCTTCAACCGTCGGAAATGTTCATTTCATACTTTTGAGAAGTGAATTCTCCTACGCGGTGAAGCGAAAGAATCGAAGTGTGCCTCTAAGGAGGGCTTTATCTCGGTATTTTTTTTTTTGGAGTAGCATGTGGACTCCGAAGAGTAGCATTATGCTTTGTGGATTATTGTTGTGCCCCCGGAGAGGTCTTGTGCTTCCAAAGAAGTCTTGATTTTGGTCTCCGAAGAGAAGCAATTTTTGTATTTCTACTCGGGTGAAGTGGGTCTCCGAAGAGAAGCATTTTGCACTTTTACCCTAGTGAAATGTGCCTCCGAAAAGGGCTTTTACCTCCGAAGATGGCTTGTGCCTCCGAAGAGGGCTTGTGCCTCCGAAGAGGGCTTGTGCCTCCGAAGATGGCTTGTGCCTCCGAAGAGGGCTTGTGCCTCCGAAAAGGGCTTATGATTGCCTGGAAGTTACTTTCTCATGGTCAGAGGTCTACGGGTGAACACAAGTTGCTTGATTGGATGTTTGTTTGCACAAACGATCGCAATTAACTAACAAGGTGCCCCTTTGGTAGTCCCACCGATCTTTTTGATTGAGTAAAGCACTCCCATTTATTGGCGTGCCTCGTTAGAGGGCTTTGGTTGGTTGGTGTGCCAGGTAGGTTGCGTCTCAGGGGCGAGTGGATCCACGGGGCGGACCTACACTATCTGGTCGGATGCATCACGACCAGTTAGCGAGGGTCTTGTTCCTTCCATTTGGGAAGGCGTCCCTTTAGTGGATCTCTCGGCCTTCCTGTTGAGAGGCATACCTCCCTTTATCCGCTTCTTTGTTTGCCCGCTCATGTTGTATCATCATCCGCCAATCTACGATCCTTTATCATTGTTTCCAAGCGCGTGTTCCTTTCTTTTGCAAGTACATTGCTTTATCTGAAAAAGTAAACTTCACTGTTGAATGACTTTACGAGACAAGCGCGAGTTATCTAGTTGGATGCCCGTTCATAACGACAATCTCAACTAGTGAACAAAGGTTTGTCCCAGTGAAGTTGCCAATTCTTTATGTGAAGTTTTCTTTGTGTAGGATTTGAGTTTGGAATTTTTTGTGCAATAGCTGATTTATAAAGGTCGCTTAGTCTTGTGATGAGCAAGCCTTGTTATCATGTCCTGCAATTTTGAATCGATATTTTAGTGATACATTTAAAGTATTTATATATCGAAATAAAACAGGCATTATGAAATAGTAAAGAACACAAGATTTATAGTGGTTCGGCCAAGAATCGGGCCTACGTCCACTTTATAGCTTTTCATTCATTTATACTGATTTACAATGCTTCACAATACAACTGATACATTCATCATCATTTTACAATCTTGAGCATAGCTCTTTTTTTCAAGTAAAGTAAGGACGCAAATGGTTGCTGTTCCAGGCCCTCGGAATTGGATCTCCTTCAACAGTTATGAGTTTGAAAGTGCCATCAAGAAGTTTAGTGCCTATGACATATGGTCCTTCCCAGCTTGGCCCAAACACACCAGTTGCTGTCATGATCCTTTTCAAAACCAAGTCTCCGATTTCAAAGCTGCGTTGGCGAACTTTGGAATTGAAATGCCTGGCTATTCTCTGCTGATGAGCTGAAACTCTGAGCCTAGCTTCCTCTCTTTTCTCATCAAGAAAATCAAGCGCTTCAAGTTGCAGTTTTTCATTTTCAGTCTCATTGAAATGAACTCTTCTATGTGAAGGAACTTCTACTTCTACCGGAATCATTGCCTCAGATCCGTATGCCAGTGAAAATGGAGTGTGCCCAGTCGCAGTTTTGTGAGTAGTTCTGTACGCCCATAGTGCTAATGGAAGCTTATCAACCCAACCACCTTTTGCTTTTTCAAGTTGCTTTTTGATAGTTGACTTGATGATCTTGTTAACTGCTTCCACTTGCCCATTTGCCTGCGGATGAGCCACTGCTGAGAAGCTTTTTCGAATTCTGAATCGTTTGCAAAAATCCTGGAATTCTTCACTTTCAAATTGAGTGCCATTGTCGGTGATTATCTTCTGTGGCACACCATATCTGCAAATGATATTCTTTGTTACAAAATTTATCATCTTTTTAGAAGTGATGGTGGCCAAAGGTTCAGCTTCAGCCCATTTGGTGAAATAGTCAACGGCGACAATAGCATATTTAATCCCTGATTTGGCGATAGGTAATGGTCCAATTAGGTCTATCCCCCAGATGGCAAATGGCCATGGACTAACCATTTGTGTGAGTTCGGTGGAAGGTGCTCTTGGGATTTTCGCAAACCTTTGACATTTGTCACACTTCCTGGAGTAAGCTGCAGCATCTCGATTAATATCCGGCCAGAAATACCCATATCGGAGAATTTTCTTTGCAAGTGTTTGACCGCCTGAATGGTCTCCACATTCTCCTCCGTGCACCTCTGCTAAGATTGTCTTGGCTTCTTCTTTAGTTACACATCGGAGTAGTGGGATTGAAAATCCTCGCCTGTATAATCGGCCGTCTTGAATTACATATCTTGACGCTTTTCTCAATAATTTTCGACGTTCCTTAGAATCTTCTGGCAGAGAACCACTGAGTAAGTATTCTTTGATTGGACTCATCCACGATTCATGCTCTTGAGACGTAGTCATGATCCAATCAATATCCATTTCATCAATGCTTGGAGCTGACAGAACTTCTACAGGAACTAATCCCAGCAATTGAGCTTCTCCGGAACTTGAGTACTTTGCTAAAGAATCTGCCTTCATATTTTCCTCTCGGGGTATGTGGCTTATTGAGTAGTGATCTAAATCATTGAGGAGTTCGGAAGTTTTGGTCAAATATGCAGGCAAATTCCCTCCTTTGGCTTGGAATTCCTTCTTCACCTGGCAGACAATAAGCTGAGAATCACTGAAAATCTGTATCACTTTGATATTCAATTCCTTGGCGATTTTCAATCCGGCAATAAGGGCTTCATATTCTGCTTCATTGTTTGTCGAAGGAAATTCCAGTCTCAATGCATAACATAGTGATCGTCCTTCGGGAGTTTCGAGCACAACTCCTGCCCCAGAACAATAGTCATTTCTCGAGCCATCAACATACAACTTCCACTGTATCGGAATGCAGTCAGTTGTTTCTTCCTTACTGTCACCTTTGTCAGTGGATTCTGCAATGAATTCTGCTAAAGCTTGTCCGTTAATCGCTCTTCGGGGATGATAAGTGATGTCATATTGGCTGAGCTCTATGTTCCACTTCAAGAGACGACCCGAAGTTTCAGGACGATACAGGACTTGCTTCAAAGGTTGATCAGTCAGGACCTTGATAGGATGAGATTGAAAATAAGGTCTCAACTTCCTGGAAGCGATTAGCAGACAATAAGCAAGTTTTTCTATCTTTGAATAATTCATTTCGGCTCCAGCGAACTGTTTGCTGATGTAGTAAACTGGACGTTGTATTTTCATATCTTCTCGTACAAGTGCTGCACTTAAAGCATGGGATGAAATTGCTAAGTAGATGAAGAGGTTTTCACCATTACTAGGCTTGGAGAGGACTGGAGGAGTTCTCATATGATGAATTAGTTGATCGAAAGCATTCTGACATTCAGGAGTCCATTCGAAATTTTTCTTTCCTTTCTTTAGAGCATCAAAGAAGGGAATGCATTTGTCTGTGGCCTTGGAAATGAAGCGACTAAGAGCGGCAACCTTTCCATTGAGACTTTGCAGTTCTTTCTTTGTTCTAGGAGCTTTAACTTCTCTTAGAGCTGTGATTTGAGCAGGATTGGCTTCGATGCCCCTAGCGCTCACAATGAAACCCAGGAATTTCCCAGACTCTACTCCGAATGAACATTTCAATGGATTGAGCTTCATTCCGTACTTCCGAAGAATTGAGAACATCTCTGCCAAGTGATCCATGTGATCTACTGCTTTCTTTGACTTTACTAACATATCATCAACATAGACTTCCATTGTTTTGCCGATCTGTGGCTTGAACATAGCGTTGACAAGTCTTTGGTACGTTGCCCCTGCATTCTTTAACCCGAATGGCATGACTTTGTAACAGTAGAGTCCCACATCTGTAATGAAGCTTGTGTCCTCCTGATCTGGTTCGTTCATCATAATCTGGTTGTATCCGGAATAGGCATCCATAAAAGATAACAACTCATGTCCAGCCGTCCCATCTACTAGTTGATCGATTCTGGGTAACGGGAAGCAGTCTTTGGGGCAAGCTTTGTTCAGATCTGAGAAATCAATGCATACTCTCCACTTTCCATTTGCCTTTTTAACCAGTACTGGATTCGAAACCCAATTTGGATAAGTGGATTCTTTGATGAAATTATTCTCTAAGAGGCGGTCTACTTCTTCCTTTAAAGCTGCTGATCTTTCTGGACCTTGAGTTCTTCTTTTCTGTTTTATCGGTGTGAATTTCGGATCAACATTCAGAGTATGAACAGCAATTGTTGGAGAGATTCCGCACATATCAGCATGACACCAAGCGAACACGTCCAGGTTTGCTTTTAGAAATGATATCAGTGTATTTTGAACTGTTGTACTTAGTTGCGAACCCACATTAAGCACTTTGTTTGGGTCTTTGGAGTCGACAGGTATTGGTACCGTAACTTCCACAGGCACCACTCTATTTTCCTCTGCACTGAATTTTCTGGGGTCCATTTCCCGCCTTGCACCACTATGCTCACCAGTGCAGGGGCCACCCTGTATTTGCTATAAGGTTGGGGTCTTGATGCGGAGGGGAGCTGCCGCATCTTTACCCATCTCTCTCTTTCTGGCTTCTCGAAGCTCTATAAGATAACATTCACGTCCAGCATTTTGATCTCCCTTGATGACACCAACACCATTTTCTGTAGGAAACTTCATAGTTAAGCACCACGGGGCCAAAATGGCCTTGAATGCAGCTAGAGCTGGCCTGCCTAGGAAAGCATTGTAGGCAGAAAATCCATCGACAATCACAAAGGTTTGTTTTCGAGTTACCCTTTTCTGCCCTTCACCAAGTTCCACGAACAAGTCGACAGTTCCGATTGGTTGCTGTGGTTCCCCAGTGAAACCAACGATCTTTTGTGATGAAGCCTGAACGTCGGTCATTGGGATTTTCATCTGGTCAAACGTTTTCTTGAAAAGTATATTGCAGGAAGCACCGCAATCGATGAGTACTCGTCTTACTATTGCTGGCCCAATTCCTGCAGATATAACCAAGGGGTCTATGGTTGGAGCTTCAATACCAATAGAATCCCTAGCCTTGAACAAAATATCATTATCTGAAATCTTTTGCTGTTTTAGGGGTACTGTGTTTTCTACAGCAAAAACATCTTCTTCTGTCGGGACATACTTCAAAGCGTGAGCATATCGTTCCATCTCACCCCAGCTTTTGCCTGCTGGGTGTGGGCCCCCTGAAATGACGTTGATAACGGGCCTCTCAGATTCTTGTGCCGCAGCACCTTTGCTTGAGCCTGACGGCTGATTAGAGGGTTGTTGTTTCTGAGTAGATGAAGATGGATCACTTCTGTTTTTCTTGACATATTGTTGCAGCTTGTTTTCTCTCAATAATTCTTCAATTAAGCTCTTTAAGTGACGACAGTCATTGGTATCATGACCAGGTTGGTTGTGAAAACGACAGAACTTTCCATTTCTCATAGCGCCCTTTCCTGGTTTTATCTCGGCCGGTTTGGGATAATCCACATCATCTTTGGTGGCGAAGAAGATATTTTCCAGAGTGTCAGTCAGTGGAGTGAAATCTGAGGGTTTGAAGAAGCGAGGTTTCTTTAAATCCTTTTGTTTCTTCCCCTCGTGATTTTCCCTTTTCTGACCTCCGGAATCTTTCTTTTCCGAAGCGGCAGTATTATTTTCCACCTTTGTTGATGCTGGAAGATTTTCCAAGCGTATGAATTCATCGGCTTTCTTGTAGAATTTCTCGAGAGAATTTGGCTCTTTCATCTTCAGCCATTTTCCAAATTCGCTCGATTTGTCGATAGCACGCATCAAATAGGTCAAGATCATCCGTGGCTCTGCGTTATCAACTTCCGCCAGAGCTATATTGAAACGGTTCAGGAATGATTTAATAGGTTCTCCCGGATTTTGTTCAAGACTGGATAATGACATTATGTCCTTTGCCTTTGAAGCATATAGCCTGAATTGCTCTTTAAACTTTCTAGTCAGATCGGAAAACTGATCTACTGATCGGACATGGAGTTTGGTGAACCAGAGAAGTGCCACTCCTTCCAAATATACTGGGAAATACCGGCATTTGATTTCATCAGTTGCTCTTGCACCGGTCATGTGCCAATCATACTTATACAAGAATTGGTTTGGATCACTTGTTCCCCGATAAGCAGGAATGGTGGGGGGAACAAATTTTCTAGGAAATTCAGCCTTTAGAATCTTCTCGGTAAATGGAGTCTTGCTTGGCGCGAATCCCCATTCACTTTCATCTTCACCTCTCTGCATGCTCTCTTTCATTATTTGCTTGATCATGCCAGAAAGATATTCCTCATTGTTCAAAGATTTTGCGGAGTAGACTTCTGCCATTTTCTCAGATGTTTGCCCGGGCAGATTTTCGTGGAAAATTGGCGATGGTCTAGATCCTTCAGCTCGGAGGGGTGCCCCTTCAGCAGCACCTGATCCCCCCTGAGGAATATTCCTCCCTTCGGAGTTGCGAAGAGCATCAGCGGTGTTTTCTTCATTACCCACTGGTCTTTGGTTGGCACCAAGCAGAGCGTTCAGTTTTTCCATCATCAGATTGTTTTGAGTCTCAATCTGCTGGTACAGTCCGGATACAGCAGCGTCTAGCTCCTCTCGCGTCACCCCGACGCTTGGAGCTGCTTGACTTGGTGAAGCAGAGGTGGCGGTATCATCATGAACATTTTCAGATCTGACAACCTTTCGTTTCCTTCCAGGAGCCATTATGTCTGATAGACTTCTAGTTCTGTAGGAAATCTTTTCGACAAACTTGTGTGAAGCAATGATGGAATGGTAGCCTGAGTTCAGTTCTCAGTGAAAGCACCAAAATGTTAACGTCAAAATGTGAACGCCAACACCCGGTGTGTGTAATAAGATTGTGAAAGCACCACCCGTGTAACGGGAACAAAAATCAAGCAGGAAAATAGCAGAAATGCAGTAAAAAACAGCAATTTATAGTGGTTCGGCTTGAAATTTAGCCTACGTCCACTTTGAATCTCTTTATTATAGAATCTGGTTACAAATTGATACAAATCTCCTACGAAAACTGTAACGACCCGACTTTCCAGTCCCGGAAAATCGAATCCATTTGTGTTAAAGAAGAAGAGATAGAAGAAGAAGAAACAGAAAATCAACAACAGAATCTCACATCGCAGCGGAATAAAATATAATATATACAAAACAGATCTTTACTCAAACAGAAAAATATATCTGTTTACACAATATATTTACAGAATCCATCATCAGAGTTCATCACATCAATGATATACATCCAAATACACAGCGGAACAATAAACAAATACGGAAGTACGTATCGCCATCCAGCTCGTCTCCTGAGCTCCACAGCTACAATCTGAACCTGTTTATCTCGGTCTGACCCGAGCATCATATAAAACAATACCCGAGTCAGTCTGGAATACCAGCGTGAGAAAATCACACTCAAATTGATTATTAAAGTTCAAAATCCTTTGAAAACAAAAGCATCTCGTAAGACCACGCCACAAATAAACATGCCGGGTTTTTACCTTACGATAGCTAAAACACTTTCTATAAAAATCCTCTGATATTATAATAGTGTCTATTTACAAATACTTATTAAAATAGCCGAAATTGTTACATTTATTAAATTCCGGCATACTAGCCACAACGTGGGTAATACAAACAAAACTCGTACAAGGCACGTAGGGAGAATGGATTTCCAACGAATGACTAGGCACTGGGGTACCACCTGTCACAGTACGTGGCCTAGATCACAGTACCGAGGAGTACGCCCGCTCCCCTGCAACACAAGGCCGGAATCATCCCTTACTGGATAATTCCAAGTAAAATCACCCCACGGTTGTGATCAGCAACCGCACCACTAAGCCGAAATAAAAGGGACATCTAGACAGGGATGACCTTACTCTCAAGTGGGGCTACCCACGAAGCCTTGCTGCATAACCCCTGATTTTCAGTCATTCCCGGTTGATGAGGCTTGAGGCTAAACGTTACCTTCAGAACGTTTCACTTAGAATGCCCATCGTCCCCTGACGATGTCCGAAAGCATTCGTCCATACAAGTCCGTTCCAGGTCCGAACAGAACTGATAACACTATCCCCTTATCAATATTACCCTCGTTTCCCCACGAAACGTACAAACCGGATCGAAGTGGTTTTCGAGTCTCCAGACCTAGAATCCCGGTATACGGAAACCCGATCCCGGTCTCTTCGAAACGATCAGCGCATTTGGCCAATATTGATAGTCGGTTGTTTAACTATCAATTAACATCCATAACAACCATCAACAATCAATAATCTCTCCAAATTATTTATATCCCTCAAAATATCTTCACAAGATATTATTTTCATTTCAATTCCCATTGGAAACAATTTCAAACTATATTCCTCTCACGGAATAATTTCCCAAATATTTATTTTCACTGGAATGCCAAGTACAAAACCATTTTAGATTTTTAAAATAATTTCAAAACACTTTATTATAAAAATACTTTATAAGAACGCCTTTTTAAACTTCTTTAATATTTAAGTTAAAATATATATTTAAAGATATTTAAAATAAAACCAATTTAAAGAATATAAACAAATTTCCTTTTAAAACATATTATCAAATCTCATTTGTATTAACTACAATAATAGATTGAAAATTACTTACTTTAGAAATTTAACATTTGGAAATAATAGATTTTTAAAAACTTGACTTTTAAAAATAACAATAAATCTTTAACAAATATTTAAAATTTCTTTTTAAAACAAAATGTACTTGGCTATCCAGAAAATACTTCTCTTTCACAACCTTTAAAATAAATCTCTGTTTATATTTTTAAAACAGATTCACAATCCTTTATAAATTCACACCTTGAATTTATATTAAAATCCGCTTCACTTTATAAACTCAGTTTATAGATCTCAAAATCTCATTCCTCTTCAAAATTTCCCAGTTTCAATATTTAGATCAATTCTACAATTTTATTTCAAATTTGCTTTATCTTGAAATAAAATTCCCTTATTTACCTTATTTATTTCAAATACAATTATTCGGGTTCTAAATTTTAAATTTCTAGTTAAAACCCCTTTAACTGAAAATTCATATTTTAAATTCCCAACATTCCTTATTAACGCTTTAAATTAAATTAACTCATTTAATTTGAAATAATTTCTTTATTTCTTTAAAAACCATATCACTTGAGTTTTAAATTTTTATTACTCCTTCGTAAATTTAAATTTCCTTTTTTCCATATTTATTACAATTCCAATTCACTTTATTTTATCTTATTTCAATTCACTTTTAAATTTATTCTAATTTACTTAAATTTCTATTCTTTATTTTCTTCAAAATTCAATTCCATAGATTTTCAAAATTTATTATACTGGGAGTTCAATCAACCACAACATCCAATATCAGATCATCACAGGATATCAATATTCAGATCACAGAATAATAAAATAAATTTTTGAGGAATCCAGTTGGATCCCTCCAACCTGTTTCCCTGCATCCACAGACGTTAGCACAATACCAAATCCACTTCGAGGTGGAATATCGCGGTATATGAGATTTAAATAAATATCATCCGCTATTATGCGGCGCATAGGGTCTCATCCGCTATAAAATGCGGGAATATCAAATCCAATATATACATATGCCAATATATATATATTGGTATATACTACTATATATATCATCATATCAAATCAATCCAAACAACCATTCAATCAATCATTTAAATTTAACTATTTAAATTTAAATTCAACTGAGTGAGATTAACTCACCTTAGATTTTGTTTGCAATCCACCCCAACCAGCTTATTTTCTCGAGTTTGACCTTGAATAACAATTTATAATTTTATTAATATTTAAACTAATCCAGAAACAAATTATCATTAATAATTTTATTAACAAATTTTAATTTGAACAAGTATATATATTTGTTACCTGAACTTATTTTCCTTTTACAGTTAGACCAATATTTATTTTTTTTATAAATATATAAACATACACATATAATTTTCCCTTTACTGGATGTATACAGCTATACGTATAAGTAAAACTAGGACAAAATAAAACGAGATCTGATACCTACTCACGATCGACTTCACCTCGCGTTCGCCAACGCCGCAGCTACTCCCAACCCTGGCTTCGAAAATCGGACCCCCATCTTGGGCTGGAACCCTGTCGCGATGCACATCTCGCAGACCCGCCAACCTCATCATCACGTCGCTACTCCGGTCGCCTGCCCTAGCTCGAGTGAGCACTACCCTCGTTCGAACTCGAGACGCTCCCCTGATGACCACTCGCGAATACGTGCTTCACCGATACCATAACCCCCATCGCGACCATACGCGAGCTTCCCAGACTCGACGTCGATGAAGACCCCAGGCGACTAACAGTTGAACGCGATGATAGGGAGTGCCGTGATGAACACAAGCCTCCATCGCGAAATCACGAGCTCGTGAGGGTTGTAACCCTAGCCGAGGAATCGAGTTCGTTCAATCGTGAACGAATCTGATTTTGTTTGAGAAAAGGGAGGATTTTGATTTAATTTAAGCTCTGAGAATCCTTCGGCCATTAACATTTCATTTTTCTGTTTCATTTGAAAGCTTGCTTTCAATTTTGATTTATCTTGTAAAATTTGAAAACTGGAAAGGGAAAGAATTCACGTGAATTTAATTTGAAGACGATGGGAGTCAAAGTAGAACGAAATTTAACAAAGACAGCAGCTTACTAAAGAAGATAACGCGATTTTGAAAAGAGGAAAAAGAAAAGAAATGGGTACGAAGGAGACATATCGGCGGCGTGATGTACGTGTTGTCGGTAAGGAGAATAAATATAGTTTACTTAAATTTAAATTCATTTCAAAACAAAGTCAATGTGGATATGTCATGCACCCACACAACAGCTCCAAATGCCACGAAAATTGAAATCCGAAAATAATTCAATATTTCGGATCCGATGGAACTGGTTTCGTCGAATTCTGAGACTACGCCTCGGAAGGCTATTTTTAAATTCAATTTAAACGTTAAAATTTGAAAACTGAACAAATCACTTTTTATTTGATTTTAAAAGTTCTACTGCCTTCAGTATTATCAATATAGATTTTACAAGCCTTTAAATTATTTTTAACTGGCTCAAAACTCCCAATTCAACATTTTATTCAATTTTTAATTGTTTAATTCAATAATTAAATTCTCCAAATAAATGGTGATATTCGAAATTTAAATTACAAATTAACTTTTAAATATTTAAAAATAAATTAAATATTTCAATCTTAAATACTCAAAATTCCGGGTCGTCACATTCCTCTCCCCTTAAAAGGATTTCGTCCCCGAAATTACTAGTTAAGAGGAATGATCTATAACCCATTAACTATTTCCTCAACCCAAATCGTTTTATCAACTTGCCCCAAATAAATCCTTTTTACTAAAGACACACTATCCCACTTATTTCATTCCAAGCCTATCCATAAGTTCCAAACAATATCACTTCTTATCAATTCAAATTTAAATTTGAATTCAAATTTTGAATTATCAAAATTTTCTCAAAATTTTTCTAACTCCCTAAATTTTCGAAAAATTTTGCCAGCGTCTCCTTTGCGCGGCTTGCTCGGTACTACTACAAAATGGCTCTACGGCCTCCCAATCTTAAAAAGAAAACAAAAAGCCAAGTGGCTGTATCAAAAACCCAATCAAATTTCATATAGAAATTCAAATACATACCTTTTTGTCGGGCCATTAAATATTATCTTCTAAAATCAAAAATCCCAATTTATCCATTGCTTTTATACACCTGTATATCCTACTAAGCAATAATATTCAACCACAATTCCAAAGTCATTTTATACTTTCCTTTACAAATTTCCAATATTTGTTTTACTTAAGCCCGTACGATGCACATATATCATCCGTACGCAACATCACATTCGATCGCTCAATCGATCACACAATTCCGCTTCCGAACTAGTATTGTCCACCCGACTTCCTAGTGCGGACTCAGATCTGGTTTCTTGATCGGAAACCGTCATTCTCCTTGCATAGTCATAACTACGATAGAGAATTACTAGAATCAACCAACAATCCATATCCAGGTTCGCCGTCGAAAATCGAGTGAAAAATCCTAATTCGGATCGATAAAACTATCTCGAAATTCTGTGTTCGAATCTGGATCAAATAGCTATGCGAACAAATAATATACGTACATCTTACGTATAAATTCCAATTGATTATGAACTATATCAATTCTCTTTTATTCACATTCATTTTGATTACATTCACTTATCCACAATTTTCTCATTTCACAACTTCAAATTTTAATTGTTATTCAATTATTCATCTAGAATAACTTTCCTCAATACCAAATTACTTAAGAATCTCACCATATTCCTTAAGTTCAAAATAAATATTTTACATACTGCTTATACTTATTTTCACTTCATTATTGAAGTTCATATCCATTTCTATTTACTCTTGTCTTTACAATTCCATTTGATTTCAATTTGGCTTTCACCCGAATATTTAATTAGTTGCACTTACTAATTAATTTAAATTTCAATTAACAGTTTATTCGCAAACTTCACTTCTTTAGTTCCTTCGATTTCACTTTACTTTACATTCGCATTTGAATTAGATTCCAATATTCAATTTCAATTCTCTTTGCTTAACAAATTTTAATCGTTTATTGTTAATGAAAATTTTCAAAAATTTTCTAACTCCCAAAATTTACGAAAATTTTTGGCAGAGTCTCCCTTGTACGGAGGGACTTCTGCGATATCGCAGGATGCACAAAAATGTATATACATCGGCCTCAGGCCGGAAAAAGAAACAAAACAATTCATATTTCCTATTTTGAATTTTTGGCGTAGGCGTACCTTTATTTTAGCATTTTTAAAGCAAAGCGGTTTATTTATTAGCATTTGCGCAACCCAAGTGCAATCAAACGGCTTCCCTGAACCTGTACTGACTCAATTTAAACACGTCAGTGACAAATACAAAATTTTATAGCATTTCAATTAATCTCAATAGCAAACAAGTAGTTTTCAAAAGCCATGCACTTAAAATAATTCCCATAAGCAATTTATATGGTTTCAATACAATTTCAATCGTCTACAACCAATTCACATACCATTTCTATTCAATTCAATGTTTTGCAATACATTTTGTTCCATTCTATTCATTTTTAAGCGAAATGAATCCATATCCATTTCAATTGATTCAATTCAATTTAATTTGCATTTCACTTCCAAACTCAAGTTACGGTTTCCTTGTAAACAATTTATAATTCAAATCTTTGGTTTGATTTTCATTTGATCGAATCTATTACCTTTACTAATCCATTCAATTTGTCCATTCACTTATTCATTCTAAATTTCAATTTTCGTATTCAATTCACCGTGAATTTATTTAATCTTTAACAAGGAAATTTCCAATTTATTTTTAACTCCATACCATTTTGAAATTCAGCTGGTATATTTACTGAATCCAATATTAATTCCAACTCATATCCAATAATTTATCTCTAACTTGAATTTGATAGATATCAATCCATTTCACATCATTCCTACTTACTTGAATTTTATTTACACTTCAAGTTATCACCCATATACTCCAATTCCAATGATCATTCACACTTTCAGCTTTTATTATCAAATCCAAATTCCATTTACTTAATTTACTAATTTATTCCAAATTAGTGTTCTCCCATTTTAACCAGTACAATGTTTGATTTTTATGCACAAAATCACTTCAGTTAATCTCCTCGGGTTTATAACTCAAGTCCTGGATTTCATTCAATTTTCAATTTCTAAACAAATTTATCTACTTGGCTATAACTTCCCATTTGAGTCTCAATTAATTAAATTTTCCAATAAATTTATTTTATTTACCCTTATCCAAGCCAAATTTATCTTAACTCGGATTTCTATTCCAAACTTCACATCTCTTATTCAACACACAATTCACTTTTCATTTTACCAATTCAACTTGACTCAATTAAAATCTCATTCTATTTTTATTACAAACAATTCTATTTGGGTTATTTATTTTACTTCAAATTTTATAAGTCACCTTCTTTTATATTCACACTTCCTTCTATTAAAAATAAATTTTATTCACAATTTACCTCTTAACTCCGTTTATACATTTTTATTTAGTTAAGTATATATTTTATTCTAATACTGTTTCAATTTTATTATAAACTGTCAAAACTTACTTATTCCAATTCAATACTTATCTTGTTACATTTATTTGGTCCAGTATATTTTATTATCCCATAGCCTTTAATTCAGATTCCAGGTTTTTAAACAATTTCCCAACATTTCAAAATCACCCGGTTTTTAATTTCAAATCATTTTGGAGTCTCCAACATCTCCAAATCACATTTCTCAAAATTTTAAACCAATCCTGATTTTTAATTCCAACCAATTTCCTTTGGAAATTTCAAAAACTAGCCTTTCTGAATAAATCAATTTGGCAGCAATTCGTCACTCAGGAGTTCGAAAATAAATTCTGAAGATGCGGCCGTCATCCTCCGAACTATTTCCCAACGACTGAAGTGAATTCATTACTATATCCCTTTCAAAATTTATTTGAAACAATTTCCCTTCCAGTAATACTTTCCAAAATAATAATGCTTGTGTTTATCTTCAAAACACTTTGAAACACTTCCAAGATGTCCGGGGTTTAAATTTACCAATTTGATTAAATCAAATTTTTAGTTACAATTCATTTGTACAATTCATATTTATACAAATACCCATTGGTTATGTAAACCATTCTGATTTTACAATCTTACCATATTTTTTTCTTTCAAAATTTATTTGTTAGAATAGTTTAATCCAAACATCCAAATATATAATAATTCAAAAGAAATATTTCTTTTATATCAAAAATACATTTTTCGGGTAAAATTATTTCATCTACCCGTTTTAAAACAATATTGTGTCGAGTTGTTCTATTCGAGTGTTTAGAAACCCCTTCGATACAGCTGCGCAGACTGTGCCGACGAAGGTTCATATGCCACTCAATAAATCAACCAACACAATATAAAACCAATTTATATTCACTAACAAATACGCGCTCATATCTATTAATACACTCAATTCCCACCAGAGCCAAGGTTATCGCCAACCTTTGCTCTGATACCAACTGTAACGACCCGACTTTCCAGTCCCGGAAAATCGAATCCATTTGTGTTAAAGAAGAAGAGATAGAAGAAGAAGAAACAGAAAATCAACAACAGAATCTCACATCGCAGCGGAATAAAATATAATATATACAAAACAGATCTTTACTCAAACAGAAAAATATATCTGTTTACACAATATATTTACAGAATCCATCATCAGAGTTCATCACATCAATGATATACATCCAAATACACAGCGGAACAATAAACAAATACGGAAGTACGTATCGCCATCCAGCTCGTCTCCTGAGCTCCACAGCTACAATCTGAACCTGTTTATCTCGGTCTGACCCGAGCATCATATAAAACAATACCCGAGTCAGTCTGGAATACCAGCGTGAGAAAATCACACTCAAATTGATTATTAAAGTTCAAAATCCTTTGAAAACAAAAGCATCTCGTAAGACCACGCCACAAATAAACATGCCGGGTTTTTACCTTACGATAGCTAAAACACTTTCTATAAAAATCCTCTGATATTATAATAGTGTCTATTTACAAATACTTATTAAAATAGCCGAAATTGTTACATTTATTAAATTCCGGCATACTAGCCACAACGTGGGTAATACAAACAAAACTCGTACAAGGCACGTAGGGAGAATGGATTTCCAACGAATGACTAGGCACTGGGGTACCACCTGTCACAGTACGTGGCCTAGATCACAGTACCGAGGAGTACGCCCGCTCCCCTGCAACACAAGGCCGGAATCATCCCTTACTGGATAATTCCAAGTAAAATCACCCCACGGTTGTGATCAGCAACCGCACCACTAAGCCGAAATAAAAGGGACATCTAGACAGGGATGACCTTACTCTCAAGTGGGGCTACCCACGAAGCCTTGCTGCATAACCCCTGATTTTCAGTCATTCCCGGTTGATGAGGCTTGAGGCTAAACGTTACCTTCAGAACGTTTCACTTAGAATGCCCATCGTCCCCTGACGATGTCCGAAAGCATTCGTCCATACAAGTCCGTTCCAGGTCCGAACAGAACTGATAACACTATCCCCTTATCAATATTACCCTCGTTTCCCCACGAAACGTACAAACCGGATCGAAGTGGTTTTCGAGTCTCCAGACCTAGAATCCCGGTATACGGAAACCCGATCCCGGTCTCTTCGAAACGATCAGCGCATTTGGCCAATATTGATAGTCGGTTGTTTAACTATCAATTAACATCCATAACAACCATCAACAATCAATAATCTCTCCAAATTATTTATATCCCTCAAAATATCTTCACAAGATATTATTTTCATTTCAATTCCCATTGGAAACAATTTCAAACTATATTCCTCTCACGGAATAATTTCCCAAATATTTATTTTCACTGGAATGCCAAGTACAAAACCATTTTAGATTTTTAAAATAATTTCAAAACACTTTATTATAAAAATACTTTATAAGAACGCCTTTTTAAACTTCTTTAATATTTAAGTTAAAATATATATTTAAAGATATTTAAAATAAAACCAATTTAAAGAATATAAACAAATTTCCTTTTAAAACATATTATCAAATCTCATTTGTATTAACTACAATAATAGATTGAAAATTACTTACTTTAGAAATTTAACATTTGGAAATAATAGATTTTTAAAAACTTGACTTTTAAAAATAACAATAAATCTTTAACAAATATTTAAAATTTCTTTTTAAAACAAAATGTACTTGGCTATCCAGAAAATACTTCTCTTTCACAACCTTTAAAATAAATCTCTGTTTATATTTTTAAAACAGATTCACAATCCTTTATAAATTCACACCTTGAATTTATATTAAAATCCGCTTCACTTTATAAACTCAGTTTATAGATCTCAAAATCTCATTCCTCTTCAAAATTTCCCAGTTTCAATATTTAGATCAATTCTACAATTTTATTTCAAATTTGCTTTATCTTGAAATAAAATTCCCTTATTTACCTTATTTATTTCAAATACAATTATTCGGGTTCTAAATTTTAAATTTCTAGTTAAAACCCCTTTAACTGAAAATTCATATTTTAAATTCCCAACATTCCTTATTAACGCTTTAAATTAAATTAACTCATTTAATTTGAAATAATTTCTTTATTTCTTTAAAAACCATATCACTTGAGTTTTAAATTTTTATTACTCCTTCGTAAATTTAAATTTCCTTTTTTCCATATTTATTACAATTCCAATTCACTTTATTTTATCTTATTTCAATTCACTTTTAAATTTATTCTAATTTACTTAAATTTCTATTCTTTATTTTCTTCAAAATTCAATTCCATAGATTTTCAAAATTTATTATACTGGGAGTTCAATCAACCACAACATCCAATATCAGATCATCACAGGATATCAATATTCAGATCACAGAATAATAAAATAAATTTTTGAGGAATCCAGTTGGATCCCTCCAACCTGTTTCCCTGCATCCACAGACGTTAGCACAATACCAAATCCACTTCGAGGTGGAATATCGCGGTATATGAGATTTAAATAAATATCATCCGCTATTATGCGGCGCATAGGGTCTCATCCGCTATAAAATGCGGGAATATCAAATCCAATATATACATATGCCAATATATATATATTGGTATATACTACTATATATATCATCATATCAAATCAATCCAAACAATCATTCAATCAATCATTTAAATTTAACTATTTAAATTTAAATTCAACTGAGTGAGATTAACTCACCTTAGATTTTGTTTGCAATCCACCCCAACCAGCTTATTTTCTCGAGTTTGACCTTGAATAACAATTTATAATTTTATTAATATTTAAACTAATCCAGAAACAAATTATCATTAATAATTTTATTAACAAATTTTAATTTGAACAAGTATATATATTTGTTACCTGAACTTATTTTCCTTTTACAGTTAGACCAATATTTATTTTTTTTATAAATATATAAACATACACATATAATTTTCCCTTTACTGGATGTATACAGCTATACGTATAAGTAAAACTAGGACAAAATAAAACGAGATCTGATACCTACTCACGATCGACTTCACCTCGCGTTCGCCAACGCCGCAGCTACTCCCAACCCTGGCTTCGAAAATCGGACCCCCATCTTGGGCTGGAACCCTGTCGCGATGCACATCTCGCAGACCCGCCAACCTCATCATCACGTCGCTACTCCGGTCGCCTGCCCTAGCTCGAGTGAGCACTACCCTCGTTCGAACTCGAGACGCTCCCCTGATGACCACTCGCGAATACGTGCTTCACCGATACCATAACCCCCATCGCGACCATACGCGAGCTTCCCAGACTCGACGTCGATGAAGACCCCAGGCGACTAACAGTTGAACGCGATGATAGGGAGTGCCGTGATGAACACAAGCCTCCATCGCGAAATCACGAGCTCGTGAGGGTTGTAACCCTAGCCGAGGAATCGAGTTCGTTCAATCGTGAACGAATCTGATTTTGTTTGAGAAAAGGGAGGATTTTGATTTAATTTAAGCTCTGAGAATCCTTCGGCCATTAACATTTCATTTTTCTGTTTCATTTGAAAGCTTGCTTTCAATTTTGATTTATCTTGTAAAATTTGAAAACTGGAAAGGGAAAGAATTCACGTGAATTTAATTTGAAGACGATGGGAGTCAAAGTAGAACGAAATTTAACAAAGACAGCAGCTTACTAAAGAAGATAACGCGATTTTGAAAAGAGGAAAAAGAAAAGAAATGGGTACGAAGGAGACATATCGGCGGCGTGATGTACGTGTTGTCGGTAAGGAGAATAAATATAGTTTACTTAAATTTAAATTCATTTCAAAACAAAGTCAATGTGGATATGTCATGCACCCACACAACAGCTCCAAATGCCACGAAAATTGAAATCCGAAAATAATTCAATATTTCGGATCCGATGGAACTGGTTTCGTCGAATTCTGAGACTACGCCTCGGAAGGCTATTTTTAAATTCAATTTAAACGTTAAAATTTGAAAACTGAACAAATCACTTTTTATTTGATTTTAAAAGTTCTACTGCCTTCAGTATTATCAATATAGATTTTACAAGCCTTTAAATTATTTTTAACTGGCTCAAAACTCCCAATTCAACATTTTATTCAATTTTTAATTGTTTAATTCAATAATTAAATTCTCCAAATAAATGGTGATATTCGAAATTTAAATTACAAATTAACTTTTAAATATTTAAAAATAAATTAAATATTTCAATCTTAAATACTCAAAATTCCGGGTCGTCACAAAAACAGTACAACTCGATCACAAGAAGCAATCTCGACTACTAGCTCAATCTTCGGCGATGAAACTCGATGAATCCGTGTCGGATTGTTAAGAATTTCTCTTGAAGTTCGTTGTAGTGTCTTGAATGCTTGAAGGATCCTTATTTGCTGAATGATTGGAGAGTTCGACAGAGTAACGACGCTTTAGAAATGAATTGCCAAAAGGTCCCTGTCATGTTGGAAGTGGTGGGGTATTTATAGGGGCTGATCTGGACTCAGGAATTTTCTCTAAGTATTTAAGTCGTAGCCGACTTATGGTAGATCGGTGGCGAGTTAAGGAATAGGGTTAGGTCGGTGGCGAGTTAAGGAATAGGGTTAGGTCGGAACCTTCTTAAGTCGGAGCCTTTCATAACTCGGAATCTTCCTTAGGTCGGAGCCTTTCATAACTCGGAATCTTCCTTAGGTCGTAGCCCTTGAGTCACAGATTACCTTAAGTCGGCGGGCTCCTAACTCGGCACACCTCTTAAGTCGGTAAGCACCTTAACTCGGCATACTTTCTTAGGTCGGTAAGCACCTTAACTCGGCATACTTTCTTAGGTCGGCAAGCACCTTAACTCGGCATACTTTCTTAGGTCGGCAAGCACCTTAACTCGGCATACTTTCTTAGGTCGGCAAGCACCTTAACTCGGCATACTTTCTTAGGTCGTGAGTCGAAAAGGGGATTAACACTTTCAAGCCCATGATCCTGCCAGGTGAAATCATTTCAGTTAGAAATTATATTTGTTATGAAATTAATATTTTTCCAAGGATATTGGAAACCTATTACAACAATTTGAATATATAGCAAAACCTGAAATTTCATATTCTTGAAAGAATGTTAGAGTTAGAAAAATGAAATTTGTTGAGCTTTCGAGAGAGTCGAAAGGGAAATAGAAGTTAACGCCCAACAAACACCCTTCAACAATGTCGAAAGCTCGAGGATAATTTTGTTATTGACGGAAGTAGTTGAAACCTACACAACCAATTTGAATAAAAACATACACTACCAAAATTCAATAAATAATTCAAAAGAACCTTTCGACACTGTCAAAACCCATGAACTTAGTTTTTCAAAGAGAGCTCGAATTTTGTTGAAACCCCATATGTGAATTGGGTCGAAAGGTTTGAATTTGAGTAACATTGATATAGATAAAAAGGCTTTGAGACGTTTCGACAACATTTGTATAAAATAATGGTCAAGTCCAAATTAGTTACAAGGGGTGTTGAGCAAGTCGAAAGGGGTACATGATTTCGAAAGTATACTAACAACCAAACATAATTCGATACAAAAGGTTTCGATCATGTCGAAAGGTATCATAATATACTAAAGCATGGATATGCTTTAGAAGAAAGTCTACTTCATATTAACTACGTCGACCTTTCGACGAGTTCAATTAAGAGGTAGGCGCTGGACATCCTTTTGACCCCATCGAAATGGGTTAAAGAAGTAAAAAAAAGTTTTCCACCTCAACCTCTTTCGAAGGGGTAGAAAGGTAAAATTGCAGCGCCAAAATGCAATTCATACTGCTAAAACTTCTTTATGAAGTAACTAGAAATTCCTTCTTCCCCAAATTTTATTTTAACCCAAAACATCAAAAAATCAATAACTAATTTGATATGAATGCGAATTTACATTCATTAATTTCAAAAAATCCCCAAATTGCAAATTCAAACCTAAAATTAAACCTAAATCAGATGAGTTCTGAATGAAAATTAATAAAGGAAAGAAAAAAAAGTAAGCTATGAGAATGAATTAGATAATGCTTTCAGGCAAATGAAAAACCTAAATTGTTTCTATTAAATTAAAACAATAGTTCAGATTCGAACCGAGAAAATTTTAAAAATCAAAATTCACTGTGAACGAAAAATTCAAAAAGAAAGATAATAAAATTTTGCTTTGGAATTGAATTTATGTTTGTTGGAAATAGAAATTATTTGAGAATTTAAAAACTTTGATTCATGCTCGATGTTTCTTCTAGTTGCAGACAGATGAAAAAGGGGAAGAAATGAATTTGGTTTATAAGAAAAGTCAGCATGGACAGCAAACCGTACGATCAAATTTAAATGAACAGCCAGGATTTACATAAGATTATGAAAAGGCAGGAAACATTGAGGGTTTCAAAATGGTTGACTTGGAAAGATAAGGGCATACCTTTGCGGGGAGGGGGGGGCAAGTGTTACCACCAATTCACACTTCAACCTTATCGAAGCCAAAATGAATAAAAGGAAAAAAGGAACGAGAGATGACGGCACCAACAAAGCCTTTTGAAGGAGTCAAAGGGATGATAAAGCCAAAAGCCAGATATGTTACAAGCTTTCGAAGGGGTCAAAGTGGACGAAAGCTCCCTTTCACTTCAATGTCTTCCTTCAAAACAGATGCTTTCACCTACATGAAGATATTTCGAATTAGAGGAGGAATACCTTTCGAAGGCAGCGGATAACGACCCCTCACATGCGCGCCAAAACTTTTGAATCCAAAGGTTTTGCCTTCATTCTAACCACTCCAAAAGATGCATTGATTAGAACAACCCTTTCGAAAGCATAATCAAGCCTTTCAAACCGGTCGAAGCCTTTAACAACTAGGAAAGGTGCCGCATCAATTAACAAGCATGTATTTGGAAGTTACCTTCCACATCGAAACCCTCAACATTTCAAAACCTTCGAAACCCCAGAGAACTACCTGTCAACATAGTCGAATGCTCATACTTCTTCTTACTTGCAACAACAAAGCAACACAAGGAGAAAAAGGCGCACCTGCCCCGTTCGATGAAGACGAAAGCATTCAAATCCATGCAAATGCAAAGCAGAAGGATGCACAAATGCTAAAGATGACGAAAGGTCAACAAGGCCATCTTTCGACTAGGTCGAAAGCTCTGAGTCGAAATGCACTAACCCTCATCTATAAAAAAGACCTTAGGGGTCTGTGTTTGGGGATCCGAATTCATTCACTCTTTTCCCACACTTTCTTAAATGTGTAACCCTAATTTGGAAATCTGATTGGGGGAAGTTGATCAATTTGTACATCATTAGCTTAATGAAGATGAGATTTTAATGCTTTTGATTATGCAACAGTCTTAAGATTTTATTGAATTCGATTATGTTCTGCTTGTGTCGACTTAATCGAAAGAATACCTTCCGAGTGAGTCGAAACCTCTCATTTTACCAACACACTTAGGTTCTTAGCTCAAAACCACCACTCATCAAAAGCTTACCTTTTTTGTAAGTCAAAACCTCAAACTTAGTCAATATTCTAAGATTTAAACGTCCAAAATGATGTCATTAAAGAGGAAAGCTTTCAACGAAGTCAAAATCCATCAATTAGCCAATACCCAACAACTTTGGAGCCAACTAATAGGTTACCACCATTGTTTCAATAGGGAGTTTCAAATCGATTAACAAGCCAATAAGGCTAGCTTGAAAGACTTAAGAACAAGAAGGTATAATTGTCTCCACTAAGTCGAAAGAGTGTATAAAGAAGTGTTTACACAACAAAGACTTATTTGAAAGGTGAATCAAAGGAAGCAATAAGATCCTAGTTTGTTCTACTTAATCAAAAGATGTTTAGAAGGACATATCTGTACCTTTAACTCTACTTTGGGGTGTTGACAAGTTTTCTTATTAACACAAAGAATTCAAATAAACAATGGAACTATCGGATTGGTATGTGACTTTTTATACAATTGAACTGTCGAATTGGAATCGGCAAGTATGGGTTAAACCACAGGAATAGAAACTTTATATTACTCAATCAAACTATCTCAAATATTTTAAAAATATGTTAAACTAAAAATTGTAGAAATCTAAAGAAAAATTGAAATAAAAGTAATGAGATTAAAAGGAAATTTAGAGATAACTCTACTCTCACATTCAAACAAATCAACATATAACAAATTTATAATCTCTCTTGTTAGCCCAAGTAGAATTGATTGATGCATTTTTTAACTATGGTCTATATGTGATATTAACTAAAATAATTTAAATCATCAAATTTTAATACATCAACCATACTCACTTATCAAGTCTAATGAAAATGATTACGAAGTTGAAATAAAATCTATTTTAAACATGATCAATTTACTAATATAGAATATCGAATTTTAGTTCTACTTTTAACTTCATTTTCAAAATCAAATAGTTAGATGAAGATGTAACTTGAGTCTACATTTGATTAAATATAGTCTATTTGTGATTAACAACACTAGCCATCAAATTCATTTATAAACATCAAACTTCCATCTACATTTAAATTTACATTAAGCCTAAAAAACAAGAGATCATAAGTGAAATCACTATGTTGATTTTACATGATTCATAAGAGCTTCATTACCCATAAATTGAAGGAGTTTAGCCTCTCAGCCTTGAATTTATTTCAATAAAAGTGGATTTCAACATTAACAAAAGGAAAGGAAATGTTAATTGTTAACCCAGAAAGTGGATCAACATCAAGAAATTAGATGCAAGCGCCAGGCCTAATCAAAATAAAGCAAAAGCGGTAGAAACAACAGGAAAGTAAAAGGAGACACAAGAATTTTTATAGTGGTTCGATGTAATCTCTGACCTACGTCCACCTAAATATTTGTTATTAGTTGCTTTCTCTTTGGATTACAACTAGTTATATCATTATATTAAATCTGACCATCATCTAGTGGATCTCAGGTTTACAATGAAGTTTTTAGAATAACTTTGAGGTACAAGATAAGAGTGAAGGAGTAGATGTTCCAAATCCAAAAGTTAGAGAGCAGAAAAGAAGAAGATCCTCTTTTGGTTGTAACTAGGCTTGTATTTATAGAAAAACAGAGGCATTGGGTCAAGAGCCCATTTGCACTGAGGTATAGGAGATGGGCCAAAGTTATAAAAGAGAAACCAGAGTCACACGAGTTAAAGGGATAACTCGACACCGAGTTAACTAACTCGACACCGATCCATCATACTGGGTGAAAATTATATTCCCTTCACTTGTTTTCCCTTCTTTCTCTTTCTCGAGTTGTTCTGAATGCTTTTTCGTCGACTTTTAGTTGATTCCAATAATTTTTCTCATAGTTATTTCTCTTGCTTTCTTCTCGCTGATCCTTGGAATTGGTCATCCAAACTTTGGGAGAGCAACTTGATACCGAGTAATTGGAGTCGTATAAGAGGTGTATCATCTTCGGAAAGCAAAACTTGGAATGGGGATAAAGCGGTACCAACCTATATAGCTTAGTACCGAGTTATATCCTTGGACAATTTTCCACTCAAACTCTTTTAGTCAATTCTATAGTCCATCTGATCATGTTTTCAATTTCGTGAATCATTTTGTTTTTGTTTTGATCTTCTAAGTCTAGTTGGAATATGCTTTAGTTAATAAGTAGGTTAACACTAATTAAAGAGAAAAGAGCTCATTAATCACATAAAAGTAAATCTACATTAATCTGCAATAAGGAAATCTACTCTTGCATGAAATAAAAGAGAAGCATGAAATAAAAATAACATAAAAGAGAAGAACAAAGTAAAAGCATGAAAATAAAAAGCATAAAGTAAAAGCTAAGAAGCTATTAAAAAGGGCAGAGAAGAGCTTTTTATTTATAATTTTATGGCTACAACTACATATATTCTTCATGAAGCAGAAGTGGATATTTATACAAGTTACAAAACCCTAATATAATTTAGGTTGCTACCAGAACTACCCTTTATTTTATATGCCCTTCAAGTCACCATTAATGAATAATTAATTCCCACTATCATGGGGTTTTTTTAATTGTGGTACATTAGCAAGCGGGTAGGTGAGCTTCTCCATGAAGTATTATTTCTTTCTTTTGCTTCCAAAATGCATGCATGCATTAGTCCATGAAGTTTCTTCCAATTTGCAATCAATTTCCTACAAAATAAAATTAAATATGCAAACAAATTATCTCAAAATTAATGCACGCACAATATTATTGTTTTATCCAAATATAGACGAGTGAATGATGATTTGAAAACACTTTAAATTTTTGTTAAAACATGTAAAAATACCATAATATGTCCTTTATTTAATAAAAGAAAATTAAATATGAGAGTAAATTTTTTTTACGGGTACATCAGTCCCCAACGAATTGGAAACAAAATAAAACACAAAATGAGAAATAATATATGTTGAATGTAGGATCTAGCTACGTTTACATATGAGGTTGAATTTAGAAGAACATCTAATGAGTGAAATTTATTATACCACCAATTGTGTCATCCATTTTTGTTATACATATACATACCTACTATTAGTCATAAAATCCACGTAAAAGCAAACGTATGAAAGAAGGTTAATGAGAATATTAGGCTTCGATGGAGTTACAAGCATGGGTTTCAATAAAGATCACAAGAAGATGTTTCAAAGGCATTAAGAAGGTTTCGAATGAGTCGGAGGCACCAGTTGCCCTTACCAGTAATAAACAGTGTGAAGGCTTTCGGTTCAGATAAAAGAAAGACTACCCTTCTGCCACTTTCAACCTTTCGATGCAAATGGATTCACGTATTTAAAGAATGCCAGGATGACCTCGAAACCACTTGTCGAAAGCAAAGAACATCAGCTACTCATATGCATGCCAAACCTTTCGAAACCAAAGGTTTCGCCGTTATAACAACCCTTTTGAAAGCATACACAAGCCTTTCGAACCGGTCAAAGCCAATGACATCAGGAGAAGGTTCCGCATCAATCAACAGGCATGCATTTGGAAGCTTCCGACTGCATCGAAACCATTAATGCTTTAATATCTTCGAAGCCATATGAAAAACCCTTCGACAGAGTCGAAAGGCTCCCATCTATTCTCCGATGACAACAAGGCAACATGAAGAGAAAGGCGCATTTGAAGACCTTTCAACAATGTCGGAAGCAGTTTTGGAGAAAGCAGAGAAAAGGAATACAAAAGACTTAACAAAGGAGAAAGGTTGAAAAAAAGACCCTGTCAACTTAGTCGAAAGGTTTGGAGAAAGATAAAGAATCCATAAGGGTAAATCAAATGACTCGAAAGAGATTCCTTTCAACTGCATCGAAGGTAGGCGAAGCCTTTCGACCAGGTCGAAATGCATGAGGTGGCATATAAAAAGGGACCTTTCGACTGGGTCGAAGGCATAGGCGCGAAAGGGGGCCGACCTGCATCTATAAATAAGACCCATGGGGTCTAGTTTTAGGGATGGGATTTTTGAATCCTAAGCCCATTTCTCTCATCCTAACTTCTTTGCAACCAAAACACATCTTTGTAAAACCTAAATCGATTTGGGGGGCAAGCTATCATAATTGTAACTCATTTTGGGTTATTAATAAAGGAGAGATGGTGAATTCATTAAGGATTTCGATTATGAGGAAGATCATTTTGATCATTAGCTAGACTAATGATCCATTGCACATGATTTTATCTTATTCTCTTAATTTCTTTGTATCTATGCAGTACATAAGATCGACTTGGGTATCTACATTCAAAACACATCACCATCAAAACCAATATTAAGCAATGGAAAAAAGAATAGTGGTTGGGTTTTAACATTGATGGATCTATGAATTTAGGGATATCCAGGCCGATCTTATACAGAATAAATAGAATAGAGCTTGGGTGGTTATAAGCTGGATCTGTTTCGAAAGGATGGATCTCTGCTCGACCTGATCGAAAGGGGTTTTTTGAAGAGAGTCCATTTTGTAATTGGCTAACGATTGACTAGAGAGGGATTCATTCGAAAGGGGTTTAACCCCAGCTACATCCGCAACCCTTTTAAAGGGATTCCTCAGCGAATGTAGCGAAACCAATAAGGTTGAGAGCAGCTATCTCACATTAATAAAACGTGCATACCTTTCGACATGGTCGAAAGGGTAAGAACAAACCTTTTGACATGATTGAAAAGAATGGAAAGCTAAAATAAAAAGTTGCCTACGATTTACTCAAAAGAAAGGTTTCAAGCAAGATGCTACTTCCATTGCCTATGTTCTTGAGCTAACTTCTTAAACCCTTTCAACTAAGTTAACCTAGTCGAAATGTAGGTTTCGAAGGAAGTAATCTCCTCAACAATCTTGTTTCATTTGAACTCATTTACCTTCTATATAGCTTTGGGGATGTTGATAAGTTTTCTTGTTAACATTTTTGGCGCTAGAAGGAGGGCTTGAACCTCAAACCTTGTTACAATCTTATAGACTAATTTTGGATAATTTGAATTGGTATAGGAAAATGAAATCTAAATGACTAAGCAGAATGGAGGAAGGAGTTATCCACACAACAACACTTGAGGAGAAAATAGCTCCGTCCTTTAATTTGGATGGGGTTGTTCAAGGACAGCCTTCGTCGCCAGCTCAACAAGCTGAGAATACTGCAAAGGTCAAACACTTGGAGCAGCAGTTGCAAGAAATGCAAGAGCTCCTCAAAATGGAATTATCTCAGAAATCTTCAAAGACAGCAAAACCAACTCAAGGGGATGAGGTGGTTTCCCCCCGAAGGAACTTGAAAGCCCACTGCAATGAAAACAAAAGCAAAATAGATCTAACATCCTCCAAGAAGAAAGAACGCCATCAATCTAAATCCAATCACCAAGGGAGAGATCTCGATAAGTCGCTTGAACAATCCAAAAGCTCTACATCAAAGGAATATTTTCTGGACCAGAAAAATTATCGTAATGTTGATGCTTATCTAAAAGATGTAGCTGAACAGGCAATAAAGGATGTAATGAATATGAAAGGGAAGAGGACTATGGATGAAAATGCCAATGATAATGAATGAGTACCGCCCTTTACTAATGAGATCATAGCAACAGTCATCCCGCCTTATGTAAAGATCCCAACAATGAAATATCATGGAGTTACGGATCCGGATGATCATTTAATATTTTTCATAGCAAAATGGATTTCTACAATGCTTCAGGAGCTGTCAGATGCTGATTATTCTCGGTCACTCTCCAAGGAGCTACAGTAAAGTGGTACAGACAGTATCCAGAGAAAACCATCCATTCATGGAAACGGTTCTCTTACAAGTTCTCCACCCAGTTTTGCATTTGCAAAGATCCCACTATAGATTATACAGTCTTAGCTAAAATAAAGCAAAGGTAAGGCGAATACTTGGGAGACTATTTGAGGAGATTCAATGCAGAAGCACTAAAAGAAAAAGATATGAATGACCGAGACAAGCTTATCGTGGTACATTCCGGCTTGATAGAGAACACCCCTTTTGGAAGCAGCTCTTCTTTAACGAGTGTAAAGACTTACAAGATTTCCACTTCCAGGCTGATAAGTTCATTCGGATGGATGAGCTTTACTATTCTAAGAGGAAAGCTATCCCCTAGAAAGAAGGAGGTAGATTTGGCCTGGATCGAAGGACACAAAAGAACAGTATGGAAAGAGCCCATTGCTAACGCAGTCGCTTTAAACAAGCCACTATCTTACATTTATGCCATAGCCAAAGAAAGAGTCAACTTTTCGACTTCCTTTAAGGTTAAGAATAACCATGAAAAAAGAAAGGGAGGAGATTACTGCGCTTATCAAAAGGCAAACGACCACAAAACCGATGAGTGCAGGGTTCTAGCTGGAATCATCCAAAAACTAATCCGTGAAGGTTATTTGAAGGAATTTATTCAAGATCAGTAGACAGCTCAACGGATAGGGGATGGTCCACAGATACACCAGGGCAATGTTGTAAATATATTGGAAGATGAAGACCCCTGAGCTTAAGCCCGCCGATAAACAGAAATGACGTAATTCATGGAGGGCCACATCTGGCGGGAAACAACAAAGGGGCCCGAAACAAATATATCAAGAGGCAAAAGAAGGCGTCTTCTTTGTCAAAGAAGAGCCCTCATTGAAGAATCCCTGTCTCAGTATTCAAATGCCGAACCTTGTTGTCACTCCTCAAGAGCTGAAAAAAGGGGTTCATCATCCGCGTAATGATCCTTTGATGATTACTGCTCAAATTGGATTATCCATCATCTTCAAAATTCTGGTAGACACAAGCAGTGCGGTCAACGTAATCTTCAAGCAAGCCTTCGATCAGATGAACATTCCCGAAGACAAAATGGAGCCCAGCATGGAACCCATCTTTGGATTCAATAATAAAGGATCGACTACGGTGGGACAAATAAAGCTACTTGTGCAAATGGGGGTACCGCCAACTTGCAGAACCTACGAGACTATTTTTGTGATTATCAACCATCCCTCCTACTACAATTCCTTCTTTGGCAGGCTAGCACTCGACGAAGTAGATGCATTCGTCTCCCAAAATATCTCATGGTAAAATTCTTGACAGAAAGAGGATAGGGCACCGTCCGAGGGGAGCAGTTCAGCTCTCGGGAGATTTATTTTGCTACCCTAAATAAATATAAAAGGGAGTATTCCACTTACTTTGATTCTTCTACTATTTTACCACTTCAGATAATGGATTTTCACATCCAACATTCAAAGCAAAGATTAAAATTAATAGTCTAACAAGCGTAAGTTTGAAAGGTACATTCCTTTTGGAGGCAAGAGGAAGAGAGTTGATGCTAACTCTGTTGAAGAAACCCCAATCGTCACAAAATTTGGTTCCCGAGGGGAAACAGAAAGGATAAAACCTATAGAGGATCTCGAGGAAGCGTACATAGATTCAGATGGTGCTACTAAAGTGGTCAAGGTGGGAAAATATTTGAATGGTGACTTGAAGAAGGATTTGATCAAATTTCTCAAAGTCAACAAGGACGTATTTGCTTAGTCACATTCTGATATGGTGGGAATTGATCCAACGGTCTTGTGTCATGCATTCAACATCAATCCAAAAGCACCACCCATTAGGCAGAAAAAGAGACATGTAGACTTGGCACGATCGGATGCTTTGAAAGAAGAAGTTAACAGACTCCTTGAGAACGGATTTATCCGGGAAATATACTACCCAAAGTGGTTAGCCGATCTAGTTCCGCTAAAGAACTGAAATGGAAAATGGAGGACTTTCATTGACTATATGGACCTGAACAAAGCAAGTTTGAAAGATTATTTCCCGCTACCGTGAATAGATTAGTTAGTAGATGCAACAAGCGGGCACAAATTGTTGTCTCTCATGGATGCTTATTCAGGATACAATCAAATACTAATGTTCAAACCAGATGAGGAGCATACTAGCTTCATAACGTAGTGGTGAATTTATTGCTACAAGGCGATGCCATTTGGATTAAAAAATGCCAAGGCAACATATCAAAGACTGGTCAATAAAATGTTTAAAGAGCAAATTAGCCGAAACATGGAGGTGTATGTGGACGATATGATAGTAAAGTCTTATGAGGCTGAGAATCATCTTAAGGATGTAGAAGAGATGTTCAGGATAATTCAGAAGTATCAAATGAAATTAAACCCACAAAAGTGCTCTTTTGGAGTCCATTCTGGAAAGTTTTTAGGCTACCTTGTAAGTGCCCAAGGGATTGAAGCTAGTCCTGACCAATTCAAGCCATTAAGGACATGGCCGAACCCAAAACTAGCAAGGAGGTTATGAGTTTGAATGGAAGGGTGGCCGCCCTGAGCAGGTTCATTTCTAAAGCCACTGATAAATGTATTCCCTTCCTTGATGTAATCAAGAAAAAGAAGAACTTTGAATGGGGGAAGATTGAAGAAAAGCTTTTCAGGAATTAAGAAGCCATTTGGAAAAAGTCGATACCTGCTAGTCCCAAGAATGAGGAAAGCCTATACTTATATATGGCAGTTTCAGAGCATGCGGTCAGCTCAGTATTGATTAGAGAAGGGAGTGGAGCGCAACTTCTAGTGTATTATGTGAGCAGACGATTGAAGGATGTGGAAGTTCGATACCCAATGACAGAAAAGTTAGCCTATTGCTTGATTCTCACAACTCGAAAGCATAGAGAATATTTTTAAGCACATCCGATCAGGGTATTGACCAGTTTCCCCCTTAAGCAAGTCTTTAGTAAGCCAAAAACTTCAGAAATGTTGATAAAATGGGAAATTGAGCTCAACCAATATGACATAGAATTTTAGCCACGAGCCGCAATCAATGGGTAGGCATTAGCAAACTTCATTAATGAGTGCACTAACTTTATTGAGGAGGAATCAGAAAAGGAAAAAGGCCAAAAGCCTATGTGGAAATTATTCGTTGATGGTTCATCAAACGAACAAGGGGTCGGTGCAGGATATGTAATCATAACACCAGATGGATACCGCTTACATTATGCCATGAAATTAGAATTCCCCGCAATGAACAATGTGGCAGAATATGAATCTATGGTAGCGGTATTGGCTTTGGCATTAGAACTCAAGATTCCACGAATTCAAATCTTTAGTGACTCTCAGCTAATGGTAAACCAAGTGAAACAGATATATCAAACAAAGGATTCCAAGCTATCTTTATACATGAAGAAGATACTAAGAATACTTGCTTAGTTTGAAGACTTTTCAATACACCAAGTCTCAAGAGCGAAAAACTCACAAGCAGATTCGCTAACAAAAATAGCCAGCTCAAGGGTGCCCTACAGACACGCACTGTCCCAGTAGGATATCAGGATATTCCAAGTATTGGAGAGGAAGCATCCGAACTACGAAAGGAACTGTTAGTTCTGACAAGGTCTTGAGCTAAATTACAAGGGGAAGAGAGTAGAGAAATTGATAGAGAAATATCAGATGAAAGGGTTGACCAATCAAGATCAAGTGACATGTATAATGATGCTAGGATGTCACCCATCATTGAATATCTTGTTAAAGGAATACTATCATCTGACAAAGGTGAAGCAAGGAAAATTAAGAGACAAGCTCTAACCTTCACAATGATGGATGGAATCCTCTATAAGAAAGGATATGCTCTTCTCTATCTAAGATGCGTAAGCCTAAATGATGGAGTAAAATTAATGGTTGAAGCACATGAGGGATTTTGTGGGGATCACTCAAATGGAACAAAATTAGCAAAGAAAATAATGAGATAAGGATTTTACTGACCTCGTATGGTAAGCCAAGCCATCCAGTATGTGAGAAGATGCAAAAAATTTCAGAAATACTCAAAGATTATACCCTAGTTAGTTGACTCCATTTGCAAGTCCATGGCCCTTTGACATATGGGGAATAGATGTAATCGGCCCATTGCTAGTCTCAAAAGAAGGAGCAAGGTATGTAGTAGTCAACATAGACTACTTCACTAAATGGGTTGAAGCAGAACCACATCCAAAGATTACTTTTGGGAAGGTACTCAGATTTGTCATCAAAAATATCCAAAAGATAATTTCCGACAATGGGACATAATTTGAGAGCGAAGAATTCTCTCGCTTTTGCCACAAGAATGGAATCATTAAGATCTTTTCATCTATCACACATCCAAGAGCGAATGGGGCAGGTGAGGCTATAAACAAAACCATAAAGACAATTTTGAAGAAGTGGCTAAACAAAGCAAAAGGAAACTGGGTAGAAGGGCTGCCACTTGTGTTATGGGCTTATCGAACATCAACCAAAGCGGCAACGGGACATGCTCCCTATTCTTTGACATATGGGTGTTAGGCGATGTTACCAATTGAGATTGAAATACCCTCACACCGAAGAATCGCCTACGCATTCGGTATGAATCAAGAATTGAAAAGAGAATCCCTAGATTTGATATATGAACAGACAGATCAAGCAGCGGAGAACCACAGAGTATCAAAGAAGAATTTCTAGGTACTACAACTCAAAAGTGAGAACGTGATCATATCATGAAGGTGATCTGGTACTCCAAAGAGTAATTGCGAATGCAAGAAACCCCGTAGATGGACCCCTGGGGCTAAATTGGGAAGGACCCTTAATCATTTGTAAAGTAATCCCCCCAGGAGCTTACAAGTTATGCCGACCAGATGGCAATATGGTTCTGAGAACATGGAATGCCGAACATTTGAGACCATATTTTCCAAAGATGAATGAATAAAGCATCTCTTTCTTCAAAAAGGAAAATCTACACGGTTGGGAGTGAAATACTTCTTAAATTTGGATACTACCTAAGATGGTAGTCTACCTAAGATGGTAGAAAGCCTTTATCCGCGTTAGGTTGGCCAGGGCAGAGCACCCTCTGGAGGGAGGGCGAAGTAAGACTTTAACCACGCCACGCTATGGTCAGGTTAAAGCATCGGACAAGCCCTTAGTCGCGCCTCTAGTCAGGTCAAGCCACCTCCTGGAGGGAGGATGGAGTAAGCCTTTATCTACGCCACAATACGGCCAGGGTAAAGTACAGAACAAGCCATTGTCTACGTCAGGCTATGGCTAGGGAACCTCTTGGAGGGAGGTCGGAGTAAGCCTTTATCCATGCCATTCTATGGCCACGTTAAAGCACCGGACAAGCCCTTGGCCGCGTCTCTGGCTATGTCAAGGCGCCTCCTGGAGGGAGGTTGGGTAAGTCCTTGGTTCTAGCCTCAAAGATGAGCTAAGCAAGAGCACCAGACAATAATGGACTAAGATGTCCAAGCCCAAGAAGAGGCTCATCAAATAATGGACTAAGATGTCCGAGCCCAAGAAGAGGCTCAACAAATAATGGACTAAGATATCCAAGCCCAAGAAGAGGCTCATTAATTAATGGACAAAGAGGTCCAACATTAGACTAAGATGTCCAGGCCCAAGAGGTGGGATATCAGATTATGGACTAAGACCTCTAAGCTTGAGAAGCACCCAATCAGATTACTACTCTATACAAGACCTAAAGGATTTATGCATGTCAAAGAAGACAGAATCTAAGGGGTAAAGCAGAACTCCGTCAATTAAATACCCAAATCTGGGTTTTGGGACTTTCATTTCTAAATTTCATCTATTAATACCCGAATCTGGGTTTCGGGTCTTTATCAATCACTTACAGTCTTTATTATACCCGAACCTGGGTTTCTAGATTATTATTCAACTTCACTTTAATGCCCTAATCTGGGTCGAGTATTTCTATTATAAAAATAATTACCATGGATTTCTGCTCGTCCAACATATGCCCAAATCTGGGCCGAGGATTCCTATTACAAAGATAATTATTATAGGATCCTTATCATCCCACGTATGCTTGAATCTGGTCTAGAGATTCCTATAACAAAGATAATTGCTAATAATTTCAAATTATCCCATATATGCCCTGATCTGGCCTCGGAATTTTAACATGAAGACAATTATTATTGGTTTATGGTTATCCACCATAAATACCCGAATCTGGGTCTAGAAATTCTGCTCAAAGGACTATTTTTGAATATTGCTATCTGGATTCTGGATATCTCACTATTAAATTCTAAACTTCACAAGTAAATGCCCTAATTTGGGTTAAGTTTCATTACTTCTTAATTCCTATCGAATCCCAAACATGTGGTATAAAGTAGTAGAGTTGATGTTGCTACAGATGTCAAAGTCATCAACTAGAAATTTCAAACCGATCTTCTTAATATCTAGATTAGAGTTAATGTTTTATAACTCTAAATTATACTCACCAACACCTGAATGAAGACTTCAGGATCATTCAAAATTCCAGGAAAATTTCCCAAATACATATTAAAAAGGATGGGTTACAAAGGCTTATTTCCAGATAATAGCTTATGGCCCCTATTTACAGCCAGTGGCTGTTTCCTACAAAGAGTTCGAAGACTACAAATATCATATGCATAAATGACTATCGGTTACAAATCTCATATCCTTTACTAAATCAGGATTATGATCAACTAATTGTCTAAATATAAAAGTACAAATATGCTAACTTATCATGAAGCATGTATAAATATGATAATGAGTTAGCCATAGAAAATGTCATTTACTTTGAACTTTGCAAGAAAAATAAGGCTATAAAGAGCAAGGAAGATCATAAAAAATTTCCTAAAGAATAAAAGCTTCTTTCAAACAAGGGTAGGGGGAAAAATGTTAGTCATAAAATCCACTTAAAAGTAGACGTATGAAAGAAGGTTAATGAGAATATTAGGCTTCGATGGAGTTCCAAGCATAGGTTTCAACAATGGCCACAAGAAGACGTTTCAATGGCATTAAGAAGGTTTTGAAGGAGTCGGAGGCACCAAGTGCCCTTACCAGTAATAAACAGTGTGAAGGCTTTCGGTTCAAGTGGAAGCAGGACTACCTTTCTGCCACTTTCAACCTTTCAACGTAGATGGATTCATGTATTTAAAGAACGCCAGGACGACCTCGAAACCACTCCGTCGAAGGCAAATAACACCAGCTACTCATATGTGCGCCAAACCATTTGGAACCAAAGGTTTTGCCTTTATAACAACCCTTTCAAAAGCATGCACAAGCCTTTTGAACCGGTCGAAGCCAATGACATCAGGAGAAGGTTCCGAATCAATCAAAAGGCATGCATTTGGAAGCTTCGGATTGTGTCGAAACCATTGGTGCTTCAATATATTCGAAGCCCTATGAACAACCCTTCGACAGAGTCGAAAGGCTCCGATCTATACTTCCGATGATAACAAGCCAACATGAAGATAAAGGCGCATTTGAAGACCTTTCAACAATGTCGAAAGCAATTCTGGAGAAAGCAGAGAAAAGACATACAAAAGACTTAACAAAGGCGAAAGGTCGAAAAAAAGACCTCGTCGACTTAGTCGAAAGGTCTGGAGATAAAGAAAGTGCAAGGGTAAATCAAAGGACTCGAAAGAGATGCCTTTCGACTGCATTGAAGGTAGACGAGGCCTTTCGCCCTAGTCGAAAGGCATGAGGTGGCATATAAAATGGGACCTTTTGACTGGGTTGAAGGCATAGGTGCGAAAGGGGGCCGACATGCATCTATAAATAAGACCTAAGGGGTCTAGTTTTAGGGATAGGATTTTGGAAGCCTAAGCTCATTTCTCTCATCTCAACTTCTTTGCAACCAAAACACATCTTTGTAAACCCTAAATCGATTTTGGGGGGAAAGCTATCATAATTGTAACTCATTTTGGATTACTTATAAAGGAGAGATGGCAAATTCATTAAGGATTTCGATGATGCGGAAGATCATTTTGATCATTAGCTAGACTAATGATCCATTGCACATGATTCTATCTTATTCCCTTAACTTCTTTGTGTCTATGCAGTACATAAGATCGACTTGAGTATCTACATTCGAAACACATCACCATCGAAACCAATATTAAGAAATGGAAATAAGAATGGTGATTGGGTTTCGACACTGATGGATCTATGAAATTTAGGGATATCTAGGCCGATCTTATAAAGAATAAACAGAATAGAGCTAGGGCGGTTACAAGCTGGAACTGTTTCGAAAGGATGAAACTCCCCTCGACCTGATCGAAAGGGGGGTTCTGAAGAGAGTCCAGTTTGTAATTGGCTAACGGTTCACTAGAGAGAGATCATTCGAAAGGGTTTAACCCTAGCTACATTCGCAACCCTTTCGAAGGGATTCCTCAACGGAAGTAGCGAAACCAATGGGGTCTAGAGCAGCTATCCCACGTTAATAAAATGTGCATACCTTTCGACATGGTTGAAAGGGCTAGAACATACCTTTCGACATGATTGAAAAGAATGAAAAGCTAAAACAAATAGTTGCCTCCAACCCACTCAAAAGAAAATTTTCGAGCGAGATGCTACTTCCTTTGCCTGCGTTCCTGAGCTAACTTCTTACACCCTTTCGACTAAGTTAACATGGTCGAAAGGTAGGTTTCGAAGGAAGTAATCTTCTCAACAATCTTGTTTCATTTGAACTCATTTACCTTCTATATAGCTTTAGGATGTTGACAAGTTTTCTTGTTAACAGCTACATACATATATACATACATATACATACATATATATACATACATATGTATATTTAAAGAGAGACGGGATATAAATCCCTGTTTTTTTACATCTCAATTATTCCCAAAATCTCATCCACTACATCTATCTATTTGCATTATTAATTTATTAGTCGAACTTTTTTTTTCATCACTCATGATATTTTACGTCCAACAGATGAGATATTGGGAATAAACAGGTGTTAACTCCCTTTTAGCAACGACTTACGAGTTAAAAAGCCGAAAACCTGTGTACTCAACGACTTACGACTTAGTTGCTGAAGAGGAATCTACGGCTTGAACGACTTACGACCTACCGGGTTAGGGAGCTACGACCTAAGGGAGTCTACGACCCAACTATCTAAAGAGCTTCGCGACCTAGCAGCTTGCGACCTAAAGGAGCTTGCGACCTAACAGGGATTAGCGACCTAAAGGAGCTTGCGACCTAACAAGCCAGGACTTCAACGACCTAGAGACTACGACTTAAGAAGAGCTCCGACTTAACAGTTTGCGAGTTAAAAGGTTGACGACCTACGACCTAAGAACATGGCGACTTAAAGAATGTCGCGACCTAACTGTTGAAGGAGGCTCTGCGACCTAGGGGAGTCTACGACCTAACTATCAGAAGACCTTGCGACCTAAGGACTTGGGAGGAGTTTACGACCTAAGAGGCTAACGAGCTAGGGCTTCAACGACCTAGAGCTCCCACAGCTATCCCTTAACTCGCCTACGACCTACCACTTAATCAAATAAAGCCAAGCACTGCTTCACCAGCTAATCTCTTAAGCCGCAAGGAGACTGCGACCTAGCTTAGGTCGCTCGCGACCTACGACTTAACTAAGGTCGTACGCGACCTAAGACTTAGGCGAATTTTCTGAATCCAAATCAGCTCCTATAAATACCCCACCACTTCTAACATAAGGGGGACTTTTGGCCATTCATTTCTTCAAGCGTCGTTACGCTGTCGAAGTCTCCTCTCATTCAGCAATCAAAGATCTTCAAGCATTCAAGACACTACAACAAGCTTCGAGAAGAACTCCTTACATCCAACACGGATTCGTCGAGTTCCATCATCAAAGATTGAGCTAGTAGTCAAGAGCGCTTTTGTGATCAAGTTGTATTGTATTTGGAAGGATATTGTATCAAATTGTAACCGAATCAGCAATAAAAGATTATAAAGTGGACGTAGGCTTAATTACGGGCCGAACCACTATAAACCTGTTGTTCATTTACTGCTTTTCTGCTATTTTCAGCTTATATTCTGTTCCCGTACCAACGGGTGGTGCTTTCACGATTCTATTACACACACCGGGTGTTAGCGTTCACTTTTTACCGTTAACAACAGGGATGTGATAATATTAAGATCTAAACCTCTCTTATTTACCCCTATAAAATTCTCTCTTCTTTTTGTGCGGAAACATTTCGACTAAAGTAAAATTTTGTAGATATGTATATTACCAAAATCGTCTATGCAAAATTCGAAATTGCTTTGACTATTCAATACCCTTCAAAATTATATTTTAAATTGATTGCATAAATAACTGTCTTTTAAAATGATATTTTACTCAGATAGATTGCTCATTTTTTATGCGTCGAGCGTTCAAACCCAAGGCCTCTAGTACCTACAAATTTAAAGAACAAAAACGATACCACTTGAGCTAGTGGATGTTCATACTAGTTTGTAAGTTTGAAGTAAATAAAAGTTTCAAAATGACTTTAAATTTTACATAGATGATCAAGCTAACATGTATATCCTATATACAAAGATCACTTCAAATCGAATTTTCTTTTTGCACAAAAAAAGGAAAATGGATTAGAGGGAGAGTTATAATAATTTTTCAAACTAATGGTCAAATAAATGTTTAACCGTTGATAATGACTTAACAATTTGTGCATGAGAGAAGTTTTTAAATGATCGTATTGTTTGTAAATATGATGCTTATAATGTAGATTAAATAGTGAAGTACTGAAAATGATAGGGGTGTATAGTGAGGTCCGAATCCTTGTATACACACATATGTATGTATGTTTACATGTATGCGTTCAAGATTATTAAATGGCTATTATTATGGGAAATGATTTGACACCCAAACTTCTAGCTAAAAATCTTACTCAAATTTAATTCAAAAGATACGATTATAACGACTTTGATCCTTAAGAAATCTTTATATATTCCTCTTCGCCTAATAGTTTTGACTGTGTGAATACTTTTAGTGTGGAATTTTGGCACCACTATATATGAAGTTGAAAATGATGGAAAAGCTTGATATCGATGAAGACGGTTCGCGAAACCGAGCACGGAGACTAGAGATTTCGCAATTTGAAGAAGCAGGTGTTGTCTACAGCAAGTTAGACGTCTGAACATGGAACTTAGATGTCTGAACATGAAATCAAATGTCTGAATCCCCTATTCAAACGTCTGTGACTACAGGGAAGTTTATCGAAAGTTTCACTTGTAAATTTGGGGTTTTCAGCCATTTGAAAAGGCTGTTCAACCGTTTGTTTTTTAATTCCAGCCAGCTAATTTTGATTTTCAACGGGCTAGAATGAGGCAGTTTAAGCCCGTGCTGTTGTTTGACCATGAAGGATTCAAGGGGCGGTTTCGGAAATTGCCAAATGGGAATTCTTCATATATAAGCTATTTTTTAGAGCTCAAAGTGAGGGTTCATTCAAATTGAAAGATGGATTTCCTCTAACTAATTTCTTCAATTATTAATCTCTACAAAATCAAATCTCTAGAATTTTGAGTGATCATTGTAATTCAATCTCTAGTACTCTTTCATTATGGTAATAAAAATGCTCTCTCCAAAGTGGATGTACGCCAACACAATGTTAGTCGAAGCACTATAAATCACATGTGTGATTTACTTTATTTATTGCTTATTTTGCTTACTTGTGATTGTGATTAGTTTATTTGGATTGAATATTGAGTTTTGATGTTGAGATATTGATTAGTTGTTTTTGTACATCTTGCAACAATCTAGATTGTTTTTCCATTACGTTTTGAGATTTGGATTAGAGCAATTCGGGTTCAAATTTCATAACATTAGGTATTAGAGCTTTGATGTTTGTAATTTGTTTGTAGAAATTTCAAAATTAGATAAAATCTCGAGAAGCCCCACAACGGTTGGTCCAAGTAGTGTAGCACCATATATACATGGATCATATGCGCTCTCGGGTTCTCAATTAGTTATTGACAAGTGGAATGGTGATAATGATTTTGAAGAATGACAATAGAAGATGAAAGTGGCTCTTAGGCGAAATCGTGAGCATCAGGTTGTGTTTGACATGCATTTATTACCAGCGGACATCTCGGATATTGAGAGAGAAACTGGAAGAGAGGGCATTCACTACACTCCAATATGCTATGTGTGAGAACGTAATCTCCGAAATTTGTGCTGAGACTACCGCTAAAGATATTTGGTATAAGTTGTTAGAGTTGTATATGTAGAAATCACTAACTAATCATTTGATCTTGTTGCAAACATTCTTCACTAATAAGATGAACTTGAAAATTGAGGAAGAGAAAAAGGCAATGATCTTGTTATGTTCGCAGCCAGACCTTTATACAGGTTTCTCAAATAGCTTGATCTATAGATGGGATACTTTGACCCTTAGTGATGTTAAAGCGGGTCTTCTTAGCAAAGAGTTGTGAGATAAAATAAAGGAGTTGAGTGATAGTAGTGGTGGTGCTAGTAATGATCACGGTTTTTCTGTGAAGGAGAGAAATGAGAAGGGGAATTGTGGACGTTCTAAATCAAGTAAGCCTGGTTGGAGATGAAAGTTGAAGGAAAGAAATAACAAGTTCTAAATCAACATATTTTCATGACAATATTTTTTGTAACAAAAGAAATACCATATTTCTATATGTTACCAATCTCATATATGTACCCATTTCTTTTAGTATATCTTGCAATATGAGACTAATAATAATCCAATCTACGCATCCACTTTAATAAAATGAAAGCCACACCTAACATAATCATCATCACCATCAAACATTTATCATACAAATCAACGTATACGAGCACAGTTGGTGTTTGACCCAAATGTATTGCTTTTTGGAGGCAAGACTAGTATAAAAGTAAAATAAATAATAATTCATGATAATATATACCCAAGTAGTATGCTATGTTTCATTTTTTGAAATTAGTAGTATGTTATGTTTGTACATTATTTTCTTAATAATAGCAACATTGCAACTCTTCAAATTTCGCACTTATTTTCAAAATGACCTGGAACTAACATTTTTTAACTGCACTTACACATTTTATTAAACAAAAGTCAACAAACAATGTGGTTGCATATAAACTCTATGTTTATATAGATAAATAAACCAAAATTGTAACGACCCATAAATTTTAACGGTTTTTATAACATAAATAACTGAAATTTTGATTGAAATTAAATGATTTAATTTAGCAATGAAAATTTGGTATTTGATATGCGTCTATTCAAACATAGCAAATGGTAGATTTTCGTTGATAAATATGAAAATAGTTTTGTCGTGTAATTTTCAATTTAAATCAGTTAATATTGATGTAAATAAATTATTATTGAAATTTGACTATTTTTACATAATAAAAATGTAAACTATTTTCTGAGTAAGACGTTGAAATTCGTTTCGTCAAATTTGGACTTCCCTAGCTCCGTTTTTCTTATTTTCTACATTTTAGCAGCTTTTTCGGTAGCAGAAAAATTCGAGTTTTTATGATTCTATCGTATCACTGATAACTATGTACCGTTTTATTCACTTCGTCGCGCTAACCTCCATAGTATATTTATTTATGTATTTTGGGACCTGGTACGCGACGGAAACAACAAAAATAGGTGCCGTATTGGTACCGTATCCGTGACCTTTTGTTTTCTATTGCCTTTTAAAATTCAAACCGTGTAGTCCAGGCAGCAATTAATTGCTCTCATTATTTTACCTGATTTAGCATGTGACCGTTGCCTTTTCATTATCTACTGGTTGTAATCGAATAGCTCTTAACATTTATATTCCCTGATATTCAAGTCTAACCTTTTATTTTCCATTAATTTGAGCATAATTATTGGTTCATTCCCTTCACGGTTCGTTTCTTTTCTCTTCGTTGATTTTTCTATTCCATTTGAGTCTCTTTTTTTCTCTTTTTCATTGTACTCTTATTCGTTTGAGAAACAAATTTATATATATATATATATATATATATATATATATTATATAGTTCTAATATTTGCCTGAATCCTAATGCTTCTTCATGCTTCTTCATGCTCCTTTGCTCTACCGCCAGTTAATCTTCAACACTCCCCTTTGCTCCAACCGCTACCACAGACCTCCGCCTCCCCTTAAGACCTTCCTCCGCCGTACTCCCCAGCCACCAAACCTTGCTCGCCCATCTCCGACCCTCTTCCAAGCACGAACCCACGTATCAGCCCTCCACTTCCGCCTCCACTTCTGTACACACCACCCGATCGCATTCCCTCGCCAGATCTCTCCACCACTAGACTGACAGCCACCTCGCAGCTCATCTCTCACCTGACCCGAAACTCACCGTTTCCCCTTTCCTTCACCGGCCATGGCCGAAGCCACATCCCACAACCGGACCTCCACGTCGATGCTTCCTCCGACCCACCTCACCTTGCTGCCAAGACCCGCACCTCCTTGAACTTCGATCCTGACACACCACAGCCCGCCTTAGCCACGTGAGCACAGCACTTCGCAACCTACAACCGCAGGAACCCCACTCCTCCACTGTTGCTTGTAGCCTCACGGGCAGCCAGGCCCAAACACACGGCCTCCTTTCACTTGAACAATGACAGCTGCATCATTCCCCTCCTCTCTACCTTAGACCATCAGCTCCGCCCAGTAGCGCCTGACAACTCATGCCTCGTCGCGGAGCAGCCCCTTCATCTGCGTACGTGCACCCTTCCCTCTGTTCTTATTTCAAAAAAATATTGATTTTTAAACTGTGTTTATATATAATATGCAGTGTTTATATTATATAGTCATATTAGTTCTAGTCCGATCTATGGGTTTATATATACATGTTTATATAGGAAATCTAATCTCTTTGTTTAGGTATATAAATATGTATATATTATATAAAACCTGTTTGTTGTATATAAGTTCTGTAAGTTTATGTATGACATGTTGAATATATATATATATATATTGATTATAATAAAGTTAATATATTATAATAAAGTAACTTCTTTATACTTTTTTTTTGTTTATATATATATTATATTAAATTAAGTTTATATTGATTTTATAATTATTGATTTAAAAATATAATAAGTATGTAAGTTCATATATATGTTTACATATTAGTCTATATATAAGTATATATGAGTTTGGTTCAAGTATATATATCTGGGAATTTTATTTTTGTTTGAACTAAATATGGATTTGAAAATATATGTTTTTGAAATTGATTTTTAGAAACAAATATATATATGTATAACATATATTTTTGTTTCGTCGATCTCTTATCCATCTTTGCTTACACTCTCAATATCAGATTTGTCGCAGCAATTCCTAGCTTGTCACTGTCCCGCTAGAACATGTCTATAACCGTGTGCATATCCATGTTATCTTCTCGTTCTCTAATCTCAAAAGGTGAGCAATCACTCACGATTAACATCCTTATAATCAGTATAATTAATTTCACTTGAAACGACAATTGAAATATGCTGTTAAATTTGAATTGTTAGTTATTTAATTGTTAAATATGATATGTCATTATCTACAATTGTTCACCTATGATGTATGACACCATATTCTGTTGTATATATATTATATTTAATTTGTCACTAATGATATATGCCTATTGTTGATATGTTATATTTTTATTATTATATTTGTTCTCACTCTGCAAGTTCCCTGTTAGTTTAGAATTCCCTATGGGTTGAAATGATACATACCTGAACGATATAATATATTAGGAGAAAATCGTTATGGGGTGAAATGATAAACCCAAGCGATTTTCATTGATTTTTGAATTTGGGATTGTGAGTTGAAATGATATATACCTGTACATATTTAAATTGTGGATTGAAATGATAAACATCCGTATCACTTGACCATAGGATAAAAAATTATATACGGACACCGTTGGTCTGTTTTGAAAAAGGATTTTTATAGTTGGAAGGAAATATTTGGAGTTTATTAAATATTGATTTTTAAATATAATATTAAGATATTCTATTTTGTAAAATTAGTTTTTTAAATTATATATTTGGAAATTTTAAATTGCAAGTTAGTTTTGAAAATATAAATTCATAGATTTTACTTATAATTTTATTTTTTTATTATATAGAATAAGATTTAAAATAGATTTATTACTAATATTTAATTTGATATAATTTATTTAAATAAAAATTTAATTTAATTAATATACATATATATGCTGAAATATTTATTTAAAAATTTACATTAATATTTTTAAATAAATTTTTGTAATAACTTTAAATAAATAGAGGTTGGAAAAAATAAAGTAAAATTTACTTGAAATTTAATTGGTTAATAATTGAATTTAAATAAGAATTTATTTGAACTTATTGATTTTGAAATTGGAAAAATATGATTTATAACTTGATTAAATGAATATTCTCGGTTTTAAATAAAATTGAGATTGAATATTAATATTGATTTAAAATTATAAATGGCGATTTTAATAAATTGTTATTAAAATGATTAAGTGAATACTTTCCAATTTGAATAAAATTAGAGTTAAATGTTGAAATATAAATAAATTTTTGTATTATAAATGTTGGAATATTTAAACTTGAATCTTATTGTAATTGAAGTGATAGTTCAAACTTGAATTTGAAATCGATATATATTGAAATGGTTTATTGAGAATTTGATTTAAATCTTTGACCTTTAAATTTAAATGGTTAAACTAGAATTGATTTAAATTGAATTTTGGAATTTAGGATGATTTGAATTGACTTGCAAAATTGGAGGAAACTAATTTCATTATATAAAGTATTTTAATATATATAAACTATTTTAATCTATAACTATTTAATATATATACTATTTTTCCAATATCTAAACTGTTTAAGTTGAAAGTTTTATGATTTACAAAGTGTTATGACTTCAAAATTGTTATGATTTCAAAAGTGTTATGATTTCCAAATGTCATGATTTCAAAAGTGTCATGATTTCAAAAGTGTTATAATTTTGAAAGTGCTACGATTTTGGAAATGAATATTATTTAAAGTGAATGATGTTATCGAATTGATATGGTTTTGAAATGAATAAGGTATTTGATATGAAGTATAAACTATTTGAAATGAATGAACACGGTGTGAAATAAGCGGTTGGTTGTTAAAGAGACCGGGATCAGATATTGTCATACTCTCTGCCAATACCGAAAACCACTTTAACAACTGTGTACGTGGTGGAGATTCCAAAACGAAGTAGGATGGTTTGGTGACGATTCTATATGGTATTTACGTAGCCCTAACTCCCGTGAGTCAGCTTGATGTGGCTAAAACAGGAGCTATAACGGGCCAAGTGGGGTCATTCCCCCGATCGGGCACATTTCTTTAATACCATTCTATTACTTTTGTTATTTGATTGGGTGCACCCTTTGATTTGGGAGTGTGTCACGAGGTGGGCGGTAGTAGCTAGTATGCGTTACCACCAGTCCGGGAGTGCAAATGGTATATCTACCATGGCATTGCCTCGCGTGCCTTGTCACATGCCCTATCGCGCCTTCTACGAGTTTGGTTTGTGTTGTACCTATGGAGTGCTCCCTGATAGCCCACTTGTGAGTGGAATTTACAGTATCTGTATAGACTACGACATTATATAAAATTGTTAAGGGGATATGGGTAATGCCTTAACGCTATTTTAATAGTTTACTTTACTATAGACATATTATAATAGCGTATATTATTACATAGTAGATTGTTCCACGGATCCTTAGAGGATGGAAATCCCAAACATCCTTTAAGTTACTTGTATTTCAGTTGACATTTCACTTGAGTTGAATTTACTATATAAGAATGTTAATCCTGCTTCGAGTGTTTTGTGTTTTGCTTTATCTTCGGTTCAGACTGAGTGTCACAGCATTTGAGACTCACCTTAGAGTTGGAGCTTCACTTGGAGATCCATCTATATCTGTTCAGCTTTCAGCAATCCAATTGTTTTGTTCAGACTTGTCATCTGTTTGTATTCGAGACTACATTGTATTTGAGATATTTTATTGTATTTTATTTCAAACTCTTATGTTTATATAGTAGCTTCATGAACTACTATTTATCTATTCGGCTGCTTATTGTTATATTATTGTGTCTGTGATTCTGTGATTTATTTATTTACTGTATATGCTAAGTTTTGCCAAATATAAATTAACAATCTGATATTTTGAGCATTTCAAGTCCGACATGTGCGGATGCGAGTGGTTCGAAATAGCGGGTCATTACAGTTGGTATCAGAGCTCTGGTTTAGGAAAAACTTAGCAAATAGAGTAAATTTAATTACAGAATCACTTTCGTTCGAGCTTGAATTTCTCCTCATTGATTAGGATTTATTTTGAATTTCGGAACTTTCCCTTTTGTTCCGAGATCCATTCTTGTCTCTCCTTATTCGTGTTCTTCTTGATACTGGAGCATCCCATAACTCCATTTATGTTTCGACAACCTTAGTATGATTTGTAAAAGGGTGAAACTCTTTTACAACAAGTGTCGATCCACCGGAGATTTCTACGTCCTCAGTTTAGATGCTATTATTTCTTGCAAAGCCCGAACAGTCTCTAGTAGACGATCAGGGAATTTCCTTATAATCTTGACTCCACCGTATAGTTAGGGATTATCCTGATATTTTGTTAAAGTCACTTCTCTTCCCTTCAAGAGGGAAATTAAATTCCGCTTCGATCTTAATCCTGGAATCTCGGTTGACCCGGTTAAAGTTGCGGCGATTAATACAAGTCTATCCATCTTCCTCTTTTGTAATCTAATTATCTTATCTCACTTTCGAGCCTATCTATCTTAGTTATAATTCCCTTTGATTAGGGTCCCTCTGAATTTGGAACTTTTTCCTTGTTCTAAATCAATTTTGAATCATCATGTGAGGGAGTGTATTTGTAATTGATATAAAATGTTTTATATTGTGTTGTTTGAGTTGTTAAGTTTGAATTTTGGGTTTCGATCGATTCGACTAGCTAACGCTATCGATAGGAATTCCAAAACACTTGAACAAAGCAAACTGACATGATACTATTTTTGAAATTTGCAAATGATATAATTTTATGTATGGTTATATTTTATATGTAAAAGTATAATTTTCTAAAACTGGATAGTTAAATGAATTGGTTGTTGGAAATGATAACAATAGATTATCATTTACTGTGTTGTCAACATTCCCAACCCATTTAATTATTGTTGTATAATTTTATAAATATAGTTTATAAATCTGATTTGCAAATGAAATAAGTTTAAATTAAAGAATTAAATAATTTAATTTCCAGTGATTTTAATTTGGTTTTCAAAGTCTTAAATTATATTATTTGAAAGTATTTTTCAAATGGAAATCGTTCCAAAGAATTTCAAGTGAAGAAAATCGGTACTCTCCTCTTTTGTCGTTGGAAAATAATTTCAATGATGACTGTAGCATCATCGACATTCATTTTCTAGTCTCCAAAGTGGGGAGGCCACTTAGTAGCTTTGCTACACTTTTGTTTTGGAAAATAGAGTTGATTTGAATTTCGTAAGTATGATTTGATGTATAAAATATATATATGTATATATTTATTACAAAATAGTTTGAGGTGAATCGAAATTTTACTCTTCAGTTTAATATTGAGTGATGGTTTTAATTATTGAGATAAAACAAAATTTCTGAATAATTGGATTTTAAAATGAGAAATGAAAATTTAAATAACTTAAAATTGTTGAACTAGGATAAAATTTATTTGTATAATAATCAATTGCATTCTAATATATATATAACTTACCTAAAATATTCAAAAAGTTCAAATAGTAATGTGAATATGTAATTGAAGGTTATACAAGAGGAAATTTAAGTAATAAAATGTTCAAACTGAATTTTTCTTAATAAATTTTGTAAATAAAAAGAAAACTTGTATGGTGTTTAATTACATTCAAAAACATTAATATAACTTACCTAGAAAAGTTTATAATTAGAATGTAATTGGATAGTATACACTATGATAAGTAATAGGATATCAAAAATGATATTTTGTTAAGGTGAATTTACAATTGTAGGTTATATAAGAGAGAACTTAGGCAACAAATTGTTCAAATTAAATTTTTGCTTAATAAAAATATTATAAATTACATGAAGATTGGTATAGTGCTCAATTACATACGAAACATTAATGAAACTTACCCGAGAAAAGTTTGGAAATAATAAAAATATGAAATTGAATAATATGCAATAAATGTAAGTAATAAGATGTCCAAAAATGAAATTTTGTTAAAAGAAATTTATAACTAAAAATTTGATTTTTTGTAAGGACTTTTATACATTTGATTAATGTTATAAGTAATGTGTGTGAAATAAATTGAATAATAAAAGAAAATTGAGTAAGTAAATATGAACTTAAGAATAGTTGGAATTGAATTTTTAAGTAGAATTAACTTAAGTGAAGTTAATTGGATCTAATAAATGAGTTAATTTAAAAATGAATTTGTTTGAATGGAAGGTTGATAAAATGAAAGAAAATCAAAATTTTGAATTGAATGACTATTTATTGATTGAATAAAATGGATTAAACCAAATTGTTTAATATTAATTTTTTTAAATTGAAATTTATATGGTTTTGAATAGTTGAAGTTGAATGTTGAGGTGAAATTAACTATAGTTAGATCAAATAGATTTAATAAATAATAAAACAAAATTTGTTGTGAAAATATTGTAATAAATGTTAATAAGTTGAAACAAACCAAATTGAATGAAAATAGCCTGAATTGAAAATCAACAAAATATGAATATAAATGGATATTGTTGATTTAATAAATGGATTTAAACCAAATTGTTGAATATAAATCAATTTAAACTAATAAAATTTATATGGTTTGAAATTTATTGTTTTATTTTGTATTTCAATCTATCTTTCCTTTCTGGTTGTTTTAATCTCCTATCTCATTCCTTTTCGGGGACGAAAAGTTTTGAGTGGAGGAGAGTGTAACGTCCCGTAAATTTTAACGGTCTTTTAACATAATTAACTAAAATTTTGCTTGAAATTAAATGATTTAATTTACCAATGAAAATTTGGTATTTGGTATGCGTCTATTCAAACATAGAAAATGGTAGATTTTCGTTGATAAATATAAAAGTTAGTTTTGTCGTGTAATTTTCAATTTCAATTTAAATCAGTTAATATTGATGTAAATAAATTATTATTAAAATTTGAATATGTTTACATAATAAAAATGTAAACTATTTTCTGAGTAAGACGTCGAAATTCATTCGTCAAATTTGGACTTCCCTAGCTCCGTTTTTCTTATTTTCTGCGTTTTAGCAGCTTTTTCGGTAGCGGAAAAATTCGAGTTTTTATAATTCGATCATATCACTGATAACTGTGTACCGTTTTATTCACCTCGTCGCGCTAACCTCATGAGTATATTTATTTCTGTATTTTGGGACCTGGTACGCGACGGAAACGAGAAAAACATGTGTCATATCGGTACCGTATCCGTGACCTTTTGTTTTCTATTGCCTTTCAAAATTCAAACCGTGTAGTCCAGGAAGCAATTAATTGCTCTCATTATTTTACCTTTTTTAGCGTGTGACCGTTGCCTTTTCATTTATCTACTGGTTGAAATCGAATAGCCCTTAACATTTATATTCCCTGATATTCACGTCTGACCTTTTATTTTCCATTTATTTGAGCATAATTATTGGTTCATTCCCTTCACGGTTCATTTCTTTTCTCTCCGTTGATTTTTCTATTCCATTTGAGTCTCTTTTTTTTCTCTTTTTCGTTTTACTCTTATTCGTATGAGAAATTATATATATATATATATAGTTCTAATATTTGCCTGAAGCCTAACGCTTCTTCATGCTCCTTTGCTCTACCGCCCGTTAAGCTTCAGCCCTCCGCTTTGCTCCAACCGCTGCCATAGACTTCCGCGTCCCCTTAAGACCTTACTCCGACGTACTCCCCAGCCACCAAACCTTGCTCGCCCATCCTCGACCCTCTACCAAGCACGAACCTACGTATCAGCCCTTCACTGCCGCCTCCACTTCCGTACACACCACCCGATCGCATCCCCTCGCCAGATCTGTCCACCACTAGACTGACAACCACCTCGCAACTCATCTCTCACCTGACCCAAAACCCACCGTTTCCCATTTCCTTCACCGGCCATGGCCGAAGCCACATCCCACAACCGGACCTCCATGTCGACAGCTTCCTCCGACCCGCCTCGCCTTGCTGCCAAGACCCACGACTCCTTGAACTTTGACCCTGACACACCACAGCCTCACGGGCGGCTAGGCCCAAACGCACGGCCTCCTCCACCTGAACAATGACAGCTACATCATTCCTCTCCTCTCCGCCTTAGAACATCAACTCCACCCAGTAGCGCTTGGAAACCCATACCTCGTCGCGGAGCAACCCCTTCATCTGCGTACGCGCACCCTTCTCTCTGTTCTTATTTCAAAAACAAATATTGATTTTTAAACTGCGCTTATATATAATATACAGTGTTTATATTGTTTAGTCATATTAGTTCTAATCCGATCTATGGGTTTTATATATACATGTTTATATAAGAAATCTAATCTCTTTGTTTAGGTATATAAATTTGTATACGTTATATAAAACCTATTTGTTGTATATAGGTTTTGTAAGTTTATGTATGACATGTTGAATATATATATATATATATATATATATATTGATTACAATAAAGTATTAATGTTATAATAAAGTAACTTCTTCATACTTTTGTTTGTTTATATATTATATTAAATTAAGTTTATATTGATTTTATATTTAAAATATAATAAGTATGTAAGTTTATATATATGTTTACATATTAGTCTATATATAAGTATATATGAGTTTGGTTTAAGTATATATATCTGGGAATTTTATTTTTGTTTGAACTAAATATGGATTTGAAAATATATGTTTTTGAAATTGATTTTTAAAAACATATATATATATATATATATCTTGGCTTACACTCTCAATATCGAATTCATCGCAGCAATTCCTAGCTTGTCGTTGTCCCGCTAAATCGTGTACGTATCCGTGTGCATATCCGTGTTTTCTTCTGGTTCTCTGATCTCGAAAGGTGAGCAATCACTCATGATTAACATCCTTATAATTAGTAAATTTAATTTCACTTGAAACGACAATTGAAATATGCTGTTAAATTTGAATTGCTAGTTATTTAATTGTTAAATATGATATGTCATTATCTGCAATTGTTCATCTATGATGTATGACACCATATTCTGTTGTATATATAGTATATTTAATTTGTCATTGATGATATATGCCTATTGTTGATATGTTATATTTTAATTATTATGTTTGTTCTCACTCTACGAGTTCCCTGTTAGTTTAGAATTCCCTATGGGTTGGAATGATGCATACCCGAACGATATAATAGATTAGGAGAAAATAGTTATGGGTTGAAATGATAAACCCAAGTGATTTTCATTGATTTTTGAATTTGGGATTGCGGGTTGAAATGATATATACCTGTACATATTTAAATTGCGGATTGAAATGATAAAGATCCGTATCGCTTGACCATAGGATAGAAAATTATATACGGACACCGTTGGTCTGTTTTGAAAAATGATTTTTATAGTTGGAAGGAAATATTTGGATTTTATTAAATATTGATTTTTAAATATAGTATTAAGATATTTTATTTTGTAAAATTAGATATTTAAATTATATGTTTGGAAATTTTAAATTACAAGTTAGTTTTGAAAATATAAATTTTTAGATTTTACTTTTAATTTTTTTAATATATAGAATAAGATTTCAAATAGATTTATTAATAATATTAATTTGATATAAATTATTTAAATAAAAAATTAATTTAATTAGTATACATATATATGTTGAAATATTTATTTATAACTTTGCATTAATATTTTTACATAGATTTTTGTAATAACTTTAAATAAATAGAGGTTGGAAAAAATAAAGTAAAATTGACTTGAAATTTAATTGGTTAATAATTGAATTTAAATAAGAATTTATTTCAACTTATTGATTTTGAAATTGCAAAAATATGATTTATAACTTGATTAAATGAATATTCCCAGTTTTAAATAAAATTGAGATTGAATATTAATATTGACTTAAAATTATAAATGGAGATTTTAATAAATTGTTGTTAAAATGATTAAGTGAATACTTTCCAATTTGAATAAAACTAGAGTTAAATATTGAAATATAAATAAATTTTATATTGTAAATGTTGGAATATTTAAACTAAATCTTATTGGAATTGAAGTGATAGTTCAAACTTGAATTTGAAATCGATATAAATTGAAATGGTTTATTGAGAATTTGAATTGAATCTTTGACCTTTAAATTTAAATGGTTAAACTAGAATTGATTTAAATTGACTTTTGGAATTTAAGATGATTTGAATTGACTTGCGAAATTGGAGGAAACTAATTTCATTATATAAAATATTTTAATATATAAAAACTATTTTAATCTATAACTATTTAATATCTATACTATTTTTCAAATATCTAAACTGTCAAAGTCGAAAGTGTTATGATTTCAAAAGTGTTATGATTTCGAAAGTGTTATGATTTCGAAAGTGCTATAATTTTAAAAGTGTTACGATTTTGGAAATGAATATTATTTAAAGTGAATAATGATATCGAATTGATATGGTTTGAAATGAATATGATATTTGATATGAAGTATAAACTATTTGAAATGAAATAACCACGGTGTGAAATAAGCGGTTGGTTGTTAAAGAGATCAGGATCGGATATTGTCATACTCTCTACCAATATCGAAAACCACTTTAACAACTATATACGTGGTAGAGATTCCAGAATGAAGTAAGATGGTTTGGTGACGATTCTATATGGTATTTACGTAGCCCTGACTCCCATGAGTCAGCTTGATGTGGCTAAAACAGGAGCTATACAGGGCCAAGTGGGGTCATTCCCCCGATCGGGCACATTTCTTTGATACCATTCTATTGCTTTTGTGATTTGATTGGGTGCATCCTTTGATTTGGGAGTGTGTCACGAGGTGGGCGGTAGTAGCTGCTATGCATTATCACCAGTCCGGGAGTGCAAATGGTATATCTACCATGGCATTGCCTCGCGTGCCTTGTCACATGCCCTATCGCGCCTTCTACGAGTTTGGTTTGTGTCATACCTATGGAGTGCTCCCTGATAGCCCACTTGCGAGTGGATTTTACAGTATCTGTATAGACTACGGCATTATATAAAATGTGTTAAGGGGGATATGGGTAACACCTTAACGCTATTTTAATAGTTTACTTTACTATAGACATATTATAATAGCGTATATTATTACACAGTTGATAATTCCATGGATCCTTAGAAGATGGAAATCCCAAACATCCTTTAAGTTACTTGTATTTCAGTTGGCATTTTATTTGAGTTGAATTTACTATATAAAAATGTAATCCTGACTCGAGTGTTTTGTGTTTTGCTTTATGCTCGGGTCAGACTGAGTGTCACAGCATTTGAGACTCGCCTTAGAGTTGGAGCTTCACTTGGAGATCCATCTATATCTGTTCAGCTTTCAGCTATCCAGTTGTTTTGTTCAGACTTGTCATCTCTTTGTATTCGAGACTACATTGTATTTGAGATATTATGTTGTATTTATTTCAAACTCTGATGTTTATATAGCAGCTTCATGAACTACTATTTATTTATTCCGCTGCTTATTGTTATATTAACCTGTGTCTGTGATTCTTTGATTTATATATTTACTATATATACTAAGTTTTGCCAAATATAAATTAACAATATGATATTTTGAGCATTTCAAGTCCGACATGTGCAATGCGAATGGTTTGAAATAACGGGTCGTTAAAAAAATGAAGAGGAGTAAATTATGATTAAATGGTTTGTGATAGCTTGAAAGTTTCATGTACATACTTTTTTCTTTTTCTTTTTTTTTCTTTTTTGGAAAATGATTATTGTAGATCAACTGAGCCTCACACCAAAATGTACCAACCTTCTTCAGCTTTTCACAGTAATCTCTAAAGGCACTTGCTTGCTTAGTCGACAAGGTAGAAACAAAACATAAATGGTATGCCTGTTTATTTAGAAAAATTTACCATGCATCCATTTTGATTTTCTACTATGAAAAGATGAGGAACATAATAATGGGACACCTTAGGAAAATGATATTCCTTTTGGTAGAGAGAAGTAGAGAATGGAGCGGTGGCAAGTGGTGGTATGAATCTAAGGCCATGGATTTGTATTTTGTGAATATGATAATTTGCAACAATAAAGATAAAACAATTTCTCCTTGTTTGAGTTTGAAAGCAATGGAATCTACGTGCAACATGACTGAAAGAGAAGCATAAGTCTCCAAACAAACTTATACAAAAGCTTTAGTTATTCCTTTGATGAATGACTTAAAACAACATATACAAATAAATTGGTCCCAACTGTTATTATATGTTTTAACTTGAATTTAATGTTTGTTATCCTTACATATGACTACAATATTACTTGTCAAACTAAATAAAGTCCTCAAAATATATTTAGGATTTGATATAGTTCAAAAGTGATAAGCAAGCACAGACAAAAAAAGCAGAATAGACCATTGTTTGCATGTATTACATGAAGTCCTATAAACATTATTGCTTTAACAAAATAAAGAGATTTTGACCACCGTTAATATTGGTGCATTAGATTATAAGCAGGAAAGAGATTTTTAATGGGAAAGATTCCATGATTCCCATTAATATAGCACAATGAAGTAATTATAATAATTAATGCATTGTTTAGTAAAATTACTAATGCAAAATTGGGAAACAAAATTGATATTGTTATTACGCTGCATAATTTGAAATCGATCCAAAACAGACGAACATAAGATGCCTTAATAATGAACCACCTATAAACTTCCATTATGAGGAATTTTATATTGCATCACAGCCTCTCTTTTGTTACAACGTAACATTGGGATTCTGATGCAGTAGCATACCTGGAATCGAGGACGAGCAACCCAACTTCGCGATCCCGCGACCTAACTCCGCCTTCACGACCTAACTCCACCACGACCCTACGACCTAACTCCACCGAACGACCTAACTTCTCTGCTCTAAGTCGCGAGCGACCTAAGTCTTCAATCGAGCGACTTACTGTCTCTGCTCTAAGTCGCGAACGACCTTATTCCGCCTCATTAACTCGCGAGCAACCTAATGTCTCTGCTCTAAGTCGCGAGCGACCTAAATCTTCAATCGAGCGACCTACTGCCTCTGCTCTAAGTCGCGAACGACCTTACTCCGCCTCATCAACTCGTGGGCGACCTAATGCTCTAAGTCGCGAGCGACCTAAGACTTCAATCGAGCAACCTTACTCCGCCTCATCAATGTCAAAGTAGTTGAAACGCGAGCGTCTTAATTCATGAACGAGGCAATGCCGCCAGAAACTAGGCCGCGAGTGATTTTTAAGTCGCGTGAGTGATTTTAGGTCGCGTGAGTTATTGTTAGGTCGCGTGAATGTATTTTAGGTCATAGGGTGTTAGCTCGTATGTCGTTATGGTGTTGTATTGTTTCTTTGTTTTTAGGTCGCAAGTGTTAGGTCGTTCACGACCTATGAGTTGTGTTGTAAATGTTGTGTTGTAAGCCTATAAATAGACGAGTTATGTCATTTGTAAAAAGTTGTTGAATTTGAATAAAATTTCTTTGTGTGCTTTGTGCCACCATTTAAATTGGTAGTTGAGTGTTATCTCCTATCTCCACCTTCGGCATTCGAGTGCGCTCGAATCAACGATTGTTGAAGCCAATTTACAGAATCAAGTGCGCTTGATCAACGTCGAAGAATTGTAGATCTTCTCTTACAGCATCGTGCGCGATCAACGTGTCGAAGATAGCTAAAGTCCGGTATATTCGTGATCAACGGATTTGGGCGTTTGGTATCATTAATTCATCGATTCATATTGTTTCATCTAATCGTTTCATCGATTAGTTTGACACGAATTCTTCAATTCGTCGTCAAGTGTTATTTCCGCTGCGTCATTTGGTATCAGAGCTAGATCGCAAGGAGTTTGCGTAGATTTTTGGAGTTTGTGCGAGATTTACATCATTTGGAGAAGTGGGTTATCGAGATTTTGAAGAGATTTGTTCGTTCAGAGATTTTTGAAGATTTCAACAAGTGGGTAGTTTTGATTTGAAGATTTTTAGATCGAATTGAAGTTTTTGTTGGAATTTGTTGAAGAGTGATCATGCCTCCGAGAATAGCTAACCGTTATCGCAACATTGATGCTTTGAATGGGAGAGAAGAGGCCGATGAGATGGAGCAAAGAATTAACGAAAACTTTAATGAGAAACTTAATGAAGGGATTGGTCGATTAGGGAGAATGATGTTGGAGATGAGTCAAAATCAGAGAAGGGATTCACCTAAATCGAGCCATGGGAGAATTAGAGTTTCACCACATTCAAATCGAGAGAGAAGTGTTGATAGTGATCATAGAAGTGTGGATCGAGATTGTGATAGAAATGTTGATGATCGAAGTCGTGATAGAAATGTGAATGATCATGATCGGAGGAATGTAGATCGAAGGGGTGTTGGTGGAAGAAATGGTGGTAGTAGAGATGTTGGTGGTCAGGATCGACATCGATATACATCAGATTTTGAAGAGGAGTTTGATGGTGGTAGTGTTCATGGACGAGGACTAGGTCAAGGAAGAAATCATTCTGAGTATGACCACAAATGGGAGTCCGGGATGAAAACTGAAATACCGGAATTCAAGGGAGGTATGCAGGCCGAGGAATTTCTCGATTGGCTAGCTTATGTTGAGGAAATTTTTGACTTCAAGGAGGTTCCGAAAGATCGTAAAGTGAAGTTGGTTTCTACTAGGTTGAGGGGGAGAGCTATGGCGTGGTGGCAGCAATCCAAACTTACTAGAGAGCGGATGGGGAAGTCAAAGATTGTTGTTTGGGAGAAGATGAAGAAATTGATGAAGGCTACTTTCTTACCCTACCATTACCAATCACTATTGTATCAGAGATTACAGAACCTGAGGCAAGGGACGAAAACTGTTGCTGATTATGCTGATGAGTTCTACCAGTTGATTGCTCAAAATGACATTATGGAGACAGAAGAACAATTGACCGCTAGGTTTGTTCAGGGACTTAGAACACAGATCCAGGATATGGTGAACATGTTCGACCCTAGATCTGTGGCAGAAGCACATCAAAAGGCGTTGGCTTGGGAGAAACAAGGTAGACGTGGGGGAGGTGTGTTTCCAAGTTCTACGGGGCAGAACAAAGGAGCGGGTAATAGTTCTAATTTTCTAAAGCATCGAGTAAGCCGGTTGTTCAAGAAGGGTCTAAACCAAAAGTCAACACTAATTTCAAATGCTATAATTGCCAGGAAGTGGGTCACAAGAGCAACGAATGTCCGAAACCGAAGAAGAGAACTATGATTGCTGAAGTGGAGGATGAGGATGTAGAAGAAGATCTCAATTCACACCGTGATGAGGAGGAAGAAGAGGTGTCGGGAGACGACGGATGTAATCTGATGCTACGGAGATCTTGTTTAACACCGAAGCAGGAAGAGGAGTCGAGTTGGTTGAGGAGTAACATTTTTCAGTCAACGTGCACTATTTTGGGAAAGGTTTGTAAGTTTGTTATTAATGCGGGCAGCTGTGATAACATCATTTCTACCGAGGTTGTGAAGAATTTGAAGTTGAAAACGGAGAAACATCCTAGTCCTTATAAACTTGCTTGGTTGAGGAAAGGAGGAGAAGTGAAGGTAGAGAGGCGAGCTAATGTTCCATTTTCTATTGGGAAGAAATACAAAGATGAGATTTGGTGTGACGTGGTTGACATGGATGTTTGCCATTTGCTGTTGGGAAGGCCGTGGCAGTACGATCGGGAGGTACAGCATAACGGTCGAACAAATAGCTACAGTTTCTTGTTCGAGGGCACGAAAATCACTTTAGTTCCGAAGAAGCGACAGCAGAATGAAAACAAGCTGGAGGAGATTGAGGAATTAAAGACTTTGTTGTCCTTGAAGGAGTTCGTGGAAGAGGTAGGTGAGAGTCCTGAAGTTTTTATGTTGATTGGGCATGAAAGCAGTGAAGTTACTGAAGTTCCAGAGGAAGTGAAGCCAGTTTTGGAGGAATTCCAAGATGTGTTTCCAGAGGAGTTGGCGAAGGAGTTACCACCGCTTAGAGACATACAGCATCAGATTGACTTGGTGCCAGGTGTTGCATTGCCTCATAGACCGCACTATCGGATGAGTCCAAAAGAACATGAGGAATTGAGAAGACAGGTGGAGAAATTACTGGAACAAGGGCGTGTTCAGGAGAGTTTGAGTCCTTGTGCAGTGCCAGCTTTGTTGGTGCCGAAGAAGGATGGAACGTGGAGAATGTGCACAGATAGTAGAGCATTGAATAAGATTACGGTGAGATATCGATTTCCAATGCCGAGACTGGATGATCTATTGGATCAGTTGAGCGGTGCTGTTGTGTTTTCGAAGATTGACTTGAAAAGTGGATACCATCAGATTCGTATTAGACTGGGTGATGAGTGGAAGACTGCTTTTAAAACTCGGGAGGGTCTGTACGAATGGTTGGTGATGCCGTTTGGCTTGTCAAATGCTCCGAGTACATTCATGAGAGTCATGAACCAGATTTTTCGACCATTTATCGGGAAGTTCGTAGTGGTATATTTTGATGACATCTTGATCTACAGTGGAAGCACTGAAGAACACCTACAGCATTTGCGGAAAGTGTTGTTGGTTTTGCGACGTGAGGAATTTTATGCTGCAACAAAGAAGTGTACTTTCATGACTACAAGTATTCTATTCTTGGGCTATATTGTGTCGAAGGATGGTATTCAAGTTGATCAGGGTAAAGTTGAAGCTATTCGAAATTGGCCACAGCCTAAGACAATAATAGAAGTGAGGAGTTTTCATGGTTTAGCATCATTCTACCGAAGATTCATTCCACTCTTCAGTAGCGTGATGGCACCAGTTACAGAGTGTATGAAAGGGAAGAAGTTTGTTTGGACTAAAGAGGCTGATTCTGCTTTTCAGAGAATCAAGACACTTTTGACCACAACGCCCATTCTTAGATACCCGGACTTTCAGTTGTTATTTGAGCTACATACTAATGCCTCGAAGGTTGGAATTGGGGGAACGTTGAGTCAAAGGGGTCATCCTATTGCCTTCTTTAGTGAGAAACTAACGGGAGCTAAAACGAGATACAGTACTTATGACTTGGAATTCTATGCTATAGTCCAAGCCATAAAGCATTGGAGACACTATCTATTTCATAAAGAATTTGTGCTATACACTGACCATGAAGCTTTGAAACATTTGCAGGGGTAAGACAAAATTTCAGCAAGGCATGCTTCGTGGGTTGCTTATTTACAACAGTTTACTTTCGTTGTGAAGCACAAATCAGGAGTTACTAACCGAGTTGCCGATGCATTGAGCCGTAGAAATCATTTGCTGACAACTATGCGAGTGGAAGTAGTGGGATTTGATTTGTTGCCAGAGTTGCTTATTTCAGATTCTTATTTTGCGAAAGTGATGGATCAGATGCAGGAAGGGAGTTCTGATGATTTTGTGATGAAGGATGGGTTCTTGTTCAAAGGAAATCAATTGTGTATTCCGGATTGTAGCTTGAGGCTGAAGATTGTCAAAGAATTGCATGAAGAGGGTCACGTGGGCAGAGATCGTACATTGCAGTTGATTTCTTAATCTTATTTTTGGCCATCAATAAGGAAAGAAGTTGAGAGATTTGTGGAGAGATGTCATATCTGTCAAGTTTCAAAGGGAACCGCTACAAATGCTGGGTTATATATGCCGTTACCTGTGCCTACTAGACCGTGGGTTGATGTGAGCATGGATTTTGTTTTGGGTTTGCCAAGAACCCAAAGGGGGAATGATTCTATATTTGTTGTGGTTGACTGGTTTTCGAAAATGGCACATTTCATAGCGTGTAAGAAGACAGCAGATGCCGTCCGTGTTGCTCAGTTATTTTTTAAAGAGGTGTATCGATTACATGGGCTACCTGAATCTATTGTTTCTGATCGGGATACGAGATTTCTAAGCCATTGTTGGTTTAAGTTTGTGGAAGATGGTTGGAACGAAACTAAAATTCAGTAGCGCTTATCATCCACAGACAGATGGACAGACTAAAGTTGTGAATAGATCCCTGGGAAATTTGTTGCGGTGTCTTGTAAAGGATAATCTGAAGAGTTGGGATGTGAAGTTATGTCAAGCAGAGTTTGCTCATAATCATGCTATCAACCGTAGTACGGGTTTCAGTCCATTTCAGATTTTATATTCAAGCTTGTCAAAGGGGCCGTTAGATTTAGCGATAATACCTCAACCGAAGGGGGCAGTTAAACGAGCTGTTGATTTTGTTGATGGGTTGACAGAATGCCATAGAATCGTTCAGGAACATTTGGAGAAGACAAATGAGAAGTATAAACGAGCTGCAGATAAGAAGAGAAGAAGTGTGGAGTTCAACGAAGGTGATTTTGTGTACGCGGTGTTGACAAAGGATCGTTTTCCAGTTGGAACGTACAACAAGTTGAAAGCTCGAAAGATTGGTCCAGTCGAAATCTTGAAGAAGATAAATGATAATGCATATCGGTTGAAGTTACCAGATCATATTCATACTGCAGACGTTTTCAACATTAAGCATTTGATTCCGTACCATGAAAATGATCTTGTTGAGGTAGAGAGAGGTACAAATTCGAGGTCGAATTTTTGTCAACAAGGGGAGGATGATGCAGTAGAATACCTGGAATCGAGGACAAGCAACCCAACTTCGCGATCCCGCGACCTAACTCCGCCTTCACGACCTAACTCCACCACGACCCTACGACCTAACTCCACCGAACGACCTAACTTCTCTGCTCTAAGTCGCGAGCGACCTAAGTCTTCAATCGAGCGACCTACTGTCTCTGCTCTAAGTCGCAAACGACCTTATTCCGCCTCATTAACTCGCGAGCGACCTAATGTCTCTGCTCTAAGTCGCGAGCGACCTAAATCTTCAATCGAGTGACTACTGCCTCTGCTCTAAGTCGCGAACGACCTTACTCCGCCTCATCAATTCGCGAGCGACCTAATGCTCTAAGTCGCGAGCGACCTAAGACTTCAATCGAGCGACCTTACTCTGCCTCATCAATGTCAAAGTAGTTGAAACGCGAACGCCTTAAGTCGTGAACGAGGCAATGCCGCCAAAAACTGGGTCGCGAGTGATTTTTAGGTCGCATGAGTGATTTTAGGTCGCGTGAGTTATTGTTAGGTCGCGTGAATTTATTTTAGGTCGTAGGATGTTAGCTCGTATGTCGTTATGGTGTTGTATTGTTTCTTTGTTTTTAGGTCGCAAGTGTTAGGTCGTGAAGGCGGAGTTAGGTCGCGGGATCGCGAAGTTGGGTTGCTCGTCCTCGATTCCAGGTATGCTACTCCATCAGATTCCTTTTGTTACAATGTGTTGCCAAGAGCAGATTATATGTTTGATGGAGATGATGGAGAGATGTTCAATCGGAACGTTGGCATGGGAGACTTCGACCGTTGACTCCGGCTAGACACGGCGAAGCGAACGCGTACGGTACGCGGGAATGCCGAAACTCAACACTATCTATTATAAATGCTAACAGTAACGGTTTCCGTTACCATTTATAAGTACTGTTAGCATACCGTTTTTACTAGTAAACTAAAATTGTTTACCGTTACCGCTACCGATTGACCGATATATCGATGACTGGTATACCGATAAACTAGTAACCATTAAACTGCTAATGGTAAATTACATTTTTTCTAGAAAAATAATAAGTTGATATATTTTTACACTAAATGTGCTTCATTATATATCTCATTGGGTCACTTAATAAAGAACATAGAAAAGAATTGTATTTATCATCATTTGAGTTGAATTACTGAAATAAACTGAACTATTTTCTTGCTTCTAAACGCCCGTAATACAACATCTTACATGAATATTAATGCATTATGAATTACTGTTAGCGTTGGTTTTGAAAAAAAATATTACCGATATTTTACCATAAAAAATAGTAAATTTACTGTTACCGTACCAATTATGCTGGTATACCGACTTTACGTTACAATAGTAACCGATTGACTGACAATGGTAAATTTAACAGTACCATAACAGCCTAGTAGAATTATTCCAAATAGTAAACTAGAAAGCTGCTGAAGCAAATACAACTCACATGGAGAAGTACATACCATCCACTATTACATAGCTTGGTAAATAGAAGCACAAGCGCTATGACTATACCTGACAGTAATACAAAGTTACACCTACACTGTGGAATAGGAAAAACATACAACAGGATGAAACAGCTACTAAGCACAACATTAACATTGACACTGCGCTGACACACACAGCACACTTTGCCCAACTTAAGTATAGTAACAATGACACAAGAGCTGAAACACTCCAAAACTAACACGAAGGATGCACAACCGAAATTGTCGGGCGCTAAGACTGGAGCGCCGCAAAGGAGAATAGTTAAGGAGGCATAGATCAGCAGAAATGACCAAAAAAGCCCAGCAATACTTCAAGAAAATGACCTTTGTTGCTGCGTAATCCCAAGGAGACTTACTGATGAGATGAAAACACAACAAGCAAGAAAATCCTCCATCGAACCAGAAGCATAGTAGAGGCCGAGAACAGCCAACATAGCTCAAATTGCAGAAAAACAAGGCGAAACTCAGACCAATACATCATAAGAGGAAAAGCAAGCAGCAATGGCCTCGTTTGGACAACTAGCACGACAACCAAACACATCGAACAAACCCAATTGCAAAGCAATCCAAGGCCAGAGGATGAGGCGGTAAGAAATCGGCACAGCAAGACAAAGAGTGCTGACCAAATCCCAAGGCAACATAAAAGAAAAGGCAGCCGGCCAATCGCACAGATAACTCACGGCAACCCAAAAAATATTCAAACGGAAAAACCCACACCCCCACGTCAGAGAAGAAAAGGAGCTGAAGTGCGATTTGCTACTTCATGAGTAAATATTTCAGCAAGGCTGTAAGGATATCGGGGTAGACGAGAGGCTTGGGATGCCAAATCTGGGGTCGATGGCGAAAGGGAGATCTAAGTGGAAGGTAAATCGAAGAGAAAGGGTTCGTGAGTGACGATGATCATTTTTTTGTAAATACGTTGTTTATGATGTAGATTGAACATATTCAAAGTTTCAGTTAAATTTAAATAGTGAAGCACTAAAAACGATAGGAGTGTATAGCGTGGTAGCGAATCCTTGTATATACATACTAACACATGTATGTTTGCATGTATACATTCAAGATTATTGAAGATATATTTTTAAATGGCTATTATTATGGGAAATGATTTAACACTCAAACTTCTTGCTAAAAATCTTACTCCAATTTAATTCAAAATATAAGATTATAAAGAATTTGATCCTTATGATTGATCCAAAGAAATTTCTTTATTAGACCTAGTGATCTTAATACTAAGGAGTACACCCGCTTAACCTAGGTCTTTCATATCAAAGTTTGCACTTAAAAGAGATTTAATCATATTAATAAGCATGAATATTTGAACCAAAAATAAGTAGATCATCCACACACAAACGGGTAATAGTGCAAATATCATTCTCATATTTATAATGAACATATTTGTCACTCTCATTAATCTTGAAACCATGTGAAATAATAAATTTGTCAAATTTTACAAGCCATTATTTAGATGCTTATTTTAGACCCTATAAATATTTATCTAACTTGCAAACCTTATGTTCTTATCAGTGTACTACAAAATCTTCTGGTTGGTCCATATAAATTTTCGCTTTTGATTCACCATTTGAAATGCAGTACTAACATCCATGTTGTGTATTATCGAAACATGAATAGAAGCAAGATAAATTAATACTCAAATAAATGTAATTCTAGTTACATGAAAAAAGGTATCAAAAAAGTCTGTATTTTCTCTTTTGCTTAAGACCTTTACCTACTAGACGGACTTTATATTTATCAACTATTGCATTGGGTTTTAATTTCCTTTTAAGTACCAATTTACAGTCTATGGTTTTGAAATTAGGTGGTAAATCAACTAAGTTTAAACCATAAATAATTAACAAGATATCCCCCTAAAGTGTAAGCACAAAAATCGGTATATAATGAAGAATAAGGCTTACAACCTCTTGCCAAAAATCAACTAAGTTTAATTTACAGTCTATGGCTTACAACCTCTTGCCAAAAATCGGCATATAATGAAGATAAGGCTTTTTGGAGGTTTAAAGAATCCTCCTCTAAAGTGTAAGCACAAAATCTGAACCATAACCTTCTACAATTCTAGCTCTTTTACTTCTCCTAGCTTTGTTTTAAAAAGAGTTATTTTTTTCATTTCTTACAAGAATAATATTACTAGACGTCCCCCCACTATTTCTTAATTTAAAAGGAAATTTTAGTTTATAAAATTCAGCGTCATTTGATTCTATTATGATATGTACATTTAAACCATAAAATCTATATGCATGGTTATTAATAACATAGCCAATAAATAAATATTTGTATGCTCTACTTGTTAATTTAATTTTTTTAGGGATAAGTGCATGAACGTATACTAAACAAACCCAAGTTCTAAAATATGAGACATTTGGTTTATGATTTTTCAAAATTTCATAGGGATAAACTTTACTCTTAGATTTAGGAATTATGTTCAACGCATAACATACAATTAACAAGATATCCCCCTACCAATGTAATGTTGCGCCTAAATTAAGTAATATAGCTACAACTAATTCAGTTAAAGTTCTATTTTTTCTTTTAGCGTTTCCATTCATTTCAGGTGATCGTTCATGTATCATACCATGTGAATTATAAAATTCAATAAACATACTAGACTCATATTTAGTGTCTCTGTCACTAAATAATCTTTTAACTTTCTCACTAAACTGACTTTCAATTTTAGTTATAAAAGACTTAAACATTTTAAATTCATCATTTTTACTTTTCAGCAACATAAGTAAAATTAGAGCAGTCATCAATAAATGTGATAAAATAGTGATATCTGCTATAAATAATTTATTAAGATGATATGGTTTCAAATTTAAAGCTTTAAGAAGTTGACATCGAACCTCAATGCAAGAAGAAGTGATTAGGCTAATATAATAAAGATTTTTTTAACTAATACAAACGTCAAAGGTACAAAGCCGCTCTTTGATCACTTTGACTACCATCAATACATTCGAAGACCGATGACCAGCACCACCCTTATAGAACAGCATCGAAAGGATCAAGGACACCGCATCTCATAAAGGATCGCAATTCGACCATACCGCATTTCATGCCACAATTAAACTTCATTCACATCGAGATCCATCATGTCGCCTACCTTCATTGGCATGCGATGATCCTTCACTCATTATGAAGCCTCAAGACCATGCAAGCAGTGTCACATGTTAACAAAACCGGAGTGGAATGCTGCACTTTATCAATGACATGATACATATAGTGTCGCATGTAACTAATGGAGCTAAAGAAATCAAGTATAAGCAACTTCGAAAGCCATCAATGAGTGTCAAAGTGATGCATAAAAACTTGTTGATACTAAGCCCTATTGATCCATAAATCAAGTATAAGCAACAGAGTTATGCCGCTCTTCTTTAAATTCTCGACACAGCACTTCGTCAGCATATTTTATTAGCATTTGGAGGACATCAAGTATCTATGCAAAGCGGTATTGATGCTGGGCACTATCAATGTCCACGAAGACCTTAATACTGCTCTATGATTATCATTGCAGAAGTCATTGCCCACTCTCAAAGTACATCGACCGTCACGATGAAGGTCGCCACTGTCAAAGATTGTAGTTGTCGCATGCTTTCACTAAAAGAGTAAAGCGTAGGCCACATAGCAACATCAAAATCATCAAAGTCCTTGCCGACTCCATGGTTGAAGCTTGTCCGCATCGAAGAACCTGTCGCTCTTCCTCTATAAATATGACCCTAGGTGTGCCATTCTAGGGGAAGGAATTCCCTCTCCTCACTTATTACATGTTTTCAACTTTGTAAACCCTAAGTCAATTTGGGAATTTTTCCGATGGAAATACTTGAGTCTTATTCACATAAGGAATTGGAAATGAAATAATTGTGTAGCATATGGACTATGATTTATGACTAGCATATTTGTCTTTAATTATAATTTGTACTTAGACATGACTTCGAACTCGAACAAGCATATCATATGGACCTTATTCGAATTTGAGACTTGCATATCCAACTTTGACTACAAACTGACTTCAACCTTGATCTTGCATAGCATATTTGGATTTACATATTGAACTTTCACATTGACTTCGACCAAATGTTGTATTTACATGACTCTGGCTTTGATGATTAAATAAAGAATTGCAATGGACATTGAATTATGCACATTCAACCTATGACTTCGATGACTTCGACCATTTTCGAAGAGGCTACTCTTTAATTAACCCATTTTTTATTCACGTTATGATGTTGATAAATTTATTCATTAATACTTTGACGCTAGAAGGAGGACCCGAACCTCTGATTCCTTGTAATTTTCTTCATAAACTGATTACATATAATTCTTTTGTTTTAGTGTAAATGGTGAGGCCAAGGAAAATAATAATCTCTCGAACTTCAATTTAGAGAACATGGAAATTGAGCGGTCTTCGACCTTAATTAAGCTCGCGAGCAGTGAAGCTAAAGTTCATGATTTAACACAGCAATTAATAGTATGTAAGAACTCCTTGAGCAAGCCCCATCGCAAAGATCTTCCAACACGGTAAAGCTTATGGAAGAAGGATATAAAGTGGAATCTCCAAGCGAAAACTAAGATGAAGCGCATTCTTAAAAGTCACAACAAAAGAAAGCAGTAAAACTAAGATGAGTACAAAATGAGAATCAAGAAGGCCAAGAAGGAAGGTCACTTGAACAATTAGATAACCTAATCTCATATCAAGAGCATAGGCCACATAAAAAATTACTATAATGATGAAACCGGTCAAAAGGACATTCTCAACCAGATAACAAAAGATATGCTTAAGGAGGAAGGAACCCTTGACCTAAGTAAAAATGTTTTTGAAAAACTCCTTTCTCAGAGGAAATATTTGCTGTTAGAATTCCATCTCACATCAAAATTCCTCTACTAAAGTATAACGGTACCACATATCCAGTTGACCACCTTCTAGCTTTTGAAAACTGAATGGATTTATATAACGCTTCTAGAGCAGTTCGTTGCAAGCTTTTCCCCATAACTTTTTATGGAGCAGCTGTAAAATGGTATAGGCACCATAAAAAAGAAACCATCTATTCTTGGGAATAATTTCCTTATGAATTTGTAGTGCAGTTTTATGTATACAAAGACCCAACCATAGATTCGTGTATGTTGGCTAATATCAAGCAAAGCCAGGGGAATAGCATGGCGAGTATCTAAAAAGATTTAGTATAGAGTCATTAAAGGCAGAAAGTGCAACCGATAGAGAAAAACTAATGGCAATTCGTTCGGGGCTAATCAAGTAAACTCCTTTCTAGCAAGATCTTTACATCAATGGATGTAAAAATCTACAGTACTTCCATTTTCGAGCAGAGAAATTCATCTGCATGGATGAGATGTACCATGCCAAGGATAAATCCCAACAAGGGACACAAGAAGAAAAATTCATGTTCTGTCATTCCAACAAAAAGTCGAGACGGGATGAAAACAAAGGAAAAGATAAAATAGGGACATCTAAATCTAGTCATGTAGGCTTAAATAAACCCCTTTCCTACATTTTCGCCATAGGAAAAAGTGATGTAAGTTTCTTCACTACCTATAATGCAAGAAAGCCTCATGAACCTAAGAAGGAAAGAGATTATTGCACTTACCACAAAGTAAAATGGCATAAGACTGATGAATGCTATGTCTTATCAGAAATAATTCTGAATATGGTCAAGTCAGGATTTCTAAAGGAATACATTAAGAATGCCTGAAAGATCTCTCGTTCTAAAAAGAATAGCCCCAAACACTTAAAGTCTAACTTTTTCTATAAAAGAAAAGTAGCTTTTGTAACTCCAAGCTTAGATTCTAGCTAAACTACGAAGTTTTGTGGCAATTTCTTGTTGTGGACCATCTTTATTCATGAAAATTTCTAATTTGATTTGTACTTGAAATTGATCATGCATTAACATAAAATTTGAGTGTCTTTACAGGTTAAAAAAATCAATCTACTTCATTCGGAAAGTTTATAATTTCCCTATCAATGCAAAAAAAATTCTACCTAAAGAAAGATAGCTCAAATGTTCAGTATAAAGTTGCTCTCTATCCGGAAGCCTGAATCTATGCGGTATAAAGGATTTCTTTCATGGAGTCTAAAATTAATCATCAAACTTCCATCATTGACCGATTCCTGGAAAAAGATGAGTTTCCAAAAGTCTTCTCAAAAGAAGGGATTCTTAGAAAAAAGCATGCTCTTGCCCGTAAAAGTCTATTAGTTCATGAATCATAACTTTTCAGACTTACAAAAAAGACATTCCATTTTGGTAACCAAAACCTAAAGTGGTTCAATTATATATAACATATAAAGGTGAAAGTAAATACAACGACCTTATTTTCAACAAGCCATTTTATTGCCAAAAAGGATTTGCTAAACTTTGCTTCGAGAAAAAAATTGTTTTCCAAAAATCAAAGAAAGATTATTCCTAGTTACCCTACGGATTAGGAAAGACAATGTTTATTTATTCCAAGAAAATACTTATACAATCTTCGAAAAATGTTGCATAGCATTAATAAATGCACAAAAGAGATTTCGGTAGAGTATGGCCTGATAAAAGCATTTTCGAAGCTTTTTAAAGTTATTAGCAAAGAAACCTACATGCATTTTCTCTAGAAAAGTTTTTGGAACTACCAAGATTCATTAGCAAAAACTCTAATCAGAAGAGCCTATTCTTAATTAAAAGACTATTAGTTCATGGATCATGACCACTCAGTCTCTTATTTGAGATTCGCGTTTCTATTATGAGAATGACTTAAAAGCCCTTCTTGGTGGCAACGCTGAGAAGAAATTTCTTTATCAAAGAACTCCAATGTCCAAAATCTTTTTAAAAGGAAAACCGAATTTAAGAAAAATTCTCAATTTCTTAAAAAAGTTCTTTTTTAAAAATCCTTCTTTTCAAAGGGAAATTTCATACCGAATAAATTGAGATCTTGGTATTCTAAAAGATTTTCTCAAATTTATTATATAGCCAATGAATCCATAAAATTATTTTTACAAACAAAATTTAATCCTTCGGCCAGTCTAAAGCACCTACTAAAGAGAGGAGGGTCTAGTACCCACCAAAAAGCATTCGGCCAGTCTGGAGCGCCTTCTAGAGGGATGAGGGTCCAGTACCCACCATAAAGCCTTTGGCTAGTTCGGAGGCCTCCTAGAGGGATGAGGGTCTAGTACCTATCAAAAAGCCTTCGGCTAGTCCATAGCACCTCCTAGAGTGGGAAGGGTCCAGTAGCTACCAAAAAGGCTTCGATGTCCAATCCGGAGCACCTCCTAGAGGAAGGGACAAAAGCCTTCGGCCAGTCCGAAGTGCCTCCTACAGGGAGGAGGGTCCAGCATCTACCAAAGACTCTGATAAATTCCCGAAGCGCTTTCAAAACTAAAATGGACAAAGATGTCCACAACCCAAAACAAAGGTAAGGCCCAAGAAGGGGACCAAACAAATCAAAGGATGAAGAAGTCCGAAGCCCAAAGCAAGACTCAAAAAGATAAAAGACATAAAGGAATCTGAAGACCAATGAAGAAGCAAAAGGAATTAAGAAAAATCCTTACTAGAAAGACAAGAATAAGGTCATTTAAGGAAATAGATCAAAGCAGACTTTGTATAGATCCGGTTTGGACCTTGAAATAAGGAAACCTTCAAAGGAAGTTCTATATATAATACGTATTAATAAACTAATTGGATCCACTAAACAACCAAGTAGCCGAATGGAACTACCTACCGAACTACTAAACAACTGAACGGAACTACCTATTGAATGGCCAGACAACCGAATAGAACTACCTATTGAACTGCTAGAATGGTTGAAAAGCTGAATGGTAGAATGGAACTACCTACTGAACGGTTGAATGGTCGAATGGAACTACTTGTTGAACGGTTGAATATCTGAATGGAACTACTTAGCTAAACGGCTGAATGGTTGAATGGAACTACTTGGCTCCAATATAATAGTAGTGGTAAGAATAATAAATAACAAACACCTTAACAACTATTTATCTCCTATAAGAAGCATTCCTTTAGACAATGAGAACCTCCATCGCTATTCGAAGTATTAATCCACGCTAAAAGCATCCGGTATAGCATTTTATGTAGGGCTATGAAATTAGTGTAAGATAAAATTGCGAATCTATTGCATAAGTTTAGTCGAATCACTATTACTAGATGATTTTATGACGAGTTTCAGAATTTCTTATCACTAGATAAAATTCTAACAAGCTTTTGATTGAGTTTCTTGATTGAATTTCTGATTTCTTGATGATTGAATTCCTAGTTTTCTTGTTGATTTTTGGATTTTCTATTAGATTTCTGGTTTTCTTGTGGAATTCAAGTTTTCATATTATTATATGATTGGATTTCTGGCCTTCTTTTACTACTAGACTGGGATTTTTAGTCTTTTATTATTACAAGATATGGATTTCTGGTCTTTTCATAATATCATATGCAATTTTGGATTTCTTATTACCTGACAGTTTTCTAGCCTTTTTATTATTGGAGGAAGTTCTAGATTTCTTATTACTAGATGAATTTTGGGTTTTCTCATTACCAGATAACATTATGGATTTCTTATTGCAGGAAGATGGAACCTTGAATTTCTTATTATCAGATGATATACTAAACTCCTAGCCTCCTTATTATTAAATGGTTTCCTAACCTTTTCTTTGGAATTAATACTAGATGTTTCTTCTAGTTTTTGTCAAATGAATTGTTAATATTTTGAATTGCTAACCCATCATTAAAGTTATTTTTAGGTTTAGAGATAAAATGACAATGAGGAAACAAGCCAAGTGTTGAATATTTTCTTGCATAAAATTGAAGCTCTAATAAGCGATTTGTGCAATGCATTCGAAGCAACTCAATATTGAAAGCCTATCTCCGACAACCGAAGAAGAACTAGCCTATGAATTAAAGCTCTAGAGCCCATACTAATCTTCTTAAAGAGTTTCTTAACAAGCCCTACGTCTGTCTACCATGTGATATTATTCTAAATTTGAATAACTCATTCTTAAGAGCATGTAGATGATTTATATGATATCTAAACAACAAAAAGCTTTAAAGTTCAAGATAACCTTGAAAACAAATCAATTTCCATCAAATAACTAATGACAAGTTCATAAGAAGAGTCTAAACCTTGAGTTAATTAGAAGAACACAAGTACTAAACTTATGATAAAAAACAAGTTTATGAGTATATACAAAAAAACTTGAATGATAATATAATATTACACCAATAAAATCATGTCGAGCAAGTAGACTAATACTATAACGACCCACACTTTTGGACCATTCAAATCGACAATAAATCCACACATGTCGGACTTGAATAATTCAAAACAATAGATTGTTAATTTAAATTGGCAAAACTCAACATATACAGTAAATAAAATAATCACAGATCACAGACACAGACACAGAGTAATATAACAATAATGCAGCGGAAACAAAAGAATAGTAGTTCATGAAGCTACTATATATACAACAGAGTTAAACCAGATACAACAGAAGTCTCGAATACAATAGTCAAATACAATATAAGAATACATCACTGGAATCAACTGAATATCTGAAAGCTGGATAGATAGCTGGATCTCCAAGCGAAGCTCCAACTCCAAAGGTGAGTCTCGAATACTGGTACACTCAGTCTGACCCGAGCGTAAAGAAACACAAAACACTCGAGTCAGGATTAACATTCTTATATCAATAAATCCAACTCAAGTGAAATAACGACTGAAATACAAGTGACTCAAAGGATGTTTGGGATAACCATCCTCTAAGGATCCATTAAACTATCTATATATACAGTAGAATACGCTAAGTAGATAATGTCTAATCAGTAAAGTACGATATCAAAATAGCGTTAAGTCATGGCCCATTCCACCCTTAACACATTTTTATTCCCAAGAGCATATACAAGACCGTAGTTTCCCCAAAACCGGAAGTCACCAGAGGGCAATCAATATACTAAAGGTACAAACCAAAATCGTAGTGGTCGCGAATAGGATAATCAGTATGACAAGGTACATGAGGCAATACCAACTAGGATACTAGTAGTTGCGTGATCCGGACTGAAGTTGGGCATAGCAGCTACTACCCCAACACCGCGGAACAACACTCCCATAATCGAGGGGTGCACCCAAATCGAATCACATAAGTAATAGATAAGGTATCGAAGAAGTGTGTCCGCTAGAGATGGCGATTCTCAATGGCCCGGCGCGGCTCCTGTTTTAGTCATGTCAGGGGTCATCCAAAATCGTTCTCTTTCTTCAGTCAACGCGTTCATCAAAACCATCCACTTCGTTCTGGATCAACACTCCGCGTATATTAGTTATTAAAGTGGTTTCGGTATCGACAGAGAGTATGTCCATATCCGATCCCGGTCTCTTTAATAACTACGTATTATTACACCGATGGTCATTTAATAAAATTTCAAAATAGTTATATTTCAAAACCGACAAATCATTGCCATTTAAAAACCATATCAATACGATATCACTTTCACTTCAAATAAATCCATTTCCAAAATCATAGTACTTTTCCAAAGTTATAACGCTTTCGAAATCATAATCTTAAAAAAAATCAAAACACTTTTCTTTTAAACAGTTTAGATATTAAAATTAGTATATATGATAAAATATAAAATAATTTATATTAAAAATGATTTATATTAAAATAGTTTATATTAAAATAATTTATAAAGTAAAATGTCAATAGTTTAAATATAATTTAAAATTACTTTATAAAATAAAGTAGTTTCCTCAAATTTCACAAATCGATTCAAATTAACTCGAATTCCAAAATTTTAATTTAAATCAAATCTCAAATCTCAAATCATCAATTTCAATTCAATTTAGTTTCTAAATAACCATTTCAATCTATCGATTTCAAATACATATTTAAATCAAATCTCAAATCATCAATTTCAATTCAATTTAGTTTCTAAATAACCATTTCAATCTATCGATTTCAAATACATATTTAAACCATAAAATAAACCATTAAATTTCAATATATTTCAAAGCTTTAAATATTCACATTTCAAAACTAAATTTGATAATTCCATTTATGTCCCAATTTAATTCCATTACATTTAGTTTCTGAAATATTTCTTTAATCATTTCAATACATCAAAATACAACTTCAATTTACAAATTTATATAGACAAAATATCCCATTTAAATTTATATAAGTTTGAAATATTCATTTAAGCCACTTCTTAATTAATTCAAGTTATAAAACATATCTTAAAATTTTCAAATTTAATAGATTTCAAATCAACTTATTTAAGTATAATTCTTAAATAATTAAGAATTCCAAATCAATTCAAATTTATCTTTCAACCTGAAACATTATAAATTTTATATTTAAAAATATAAATTTTACATAAATACTTAAACATATTTCATATTGATTCAAATCAACTTTATTAAATCAACTTTAATAAATCTTTAAGAACATTATTTATTTAAAACCATATATTTCTTTCAAAACCGTAGAAATGTTTTTTTCAAAACATTTATATATAGACCAACGGTATCTGCATATAATTTTCTATCCTATGGTCAAGTGATACAGATATTTATCATTTCAATCCGCAATTTAAAATATATTCGGGTATATATCTTTTCAACCCGAAATCCCAAATTCAATTTACTTTGAAAATCGCTTGGGTTTATCATTTCAACCCATAACGATTTTCTCCTATTCTAAAGTCCGTTCGGGTATGTATCATTTCAACCTATAGTGATTCTATACTAACAGGGAACTTGCAGAGTGATAACAGATATGATAATAATATAACAACGGTAACAGGCATATATCATCAGTATAAATAACAGATAAGGGTGTCAGGTGTCACAGGTGAACAGATACAGATGATGGCATAGATATAGCAATATAAATAACTAACAGCAGCATATTTCAATTGTCGTTTCAATTGAAATTAAATTTAATAAATAAGAGAATGTTAATCGTGAGTGATGCTCACCTTTCGAGGCTAGAGATGCACGAGAAGATGACACAGATACGCACACTGATACGGACATAGAGATTGAGTTACGAATCCAAGCAAACAAATCGGCACGAATTCAACGATCAAAGCTGATAACAGAAATCAATGAAATCAAATCAAAACATTCAACATAGCAACAAATAAAACATGTCATGCGTCAAAGTTTAACAATATAATTCTATGTGCTACCGAGATCGAAATGGTCTGAAATTTGGTATGAATAAAGATCAAAACTTGTATTTTAAACTGCAAAAGAATCACTTGATTTGGACAAGAGACGAGAAAAGTTACGATGTCACGAACATAGACTCAGACCATGTTTGCAGCAGTGTAAAGTAATTTCTAAGTACAAAAGAATAGCTGCCTGGGTCAAACTTCCAGAACCTCGACCACTAATCAAATGATGTCGGATTTTACTGAAATTTGACAGGCCTAAACTAGGTAACTTAGACTCTTTTTTAAAAATAGAATCAACCCATTTCGACGTAATACAGAAGAGATACGATGCGTAAAACATGCACTCAGGTCGTGTTTGCAGCGGTGTAAAATAATTTCTAAGTACAAAAGAATAGCTGTTTGGGTCTAACTTCCAGATCCTCGACCACTAATCAAACGATGTCGGATTTTACTGAAATTTGACAGGCATAAACTAGGTAACTTAGACTCTTTTTTAAAAATAAAATCAACTCATTCCGACGTAATACAGAAGAGATACGATGCGTCAACATGAACTCAGGTCGTGTTTGCAGCAGTGTAAAATAATTTTTAAGTACAAAAGAATAGCTGCCTGGGTCTAACTTCCAGATCCTCGACCACTAATCAAACGATGTCGGATTTTACTGAAATTTGACAGGCATAAACTAGGTAACTTAGACTCTTTTTTAAAAATAAAATCAACCCATAACGATAAAACATGGGTGAAATATGATATCATGAACATGTAGTCTAACTGCATAAGACAGTGGACCAGATTTACCAAACTGACCAGTAATAACTTTGAAACCATATACAGTATATACACATAGTCGAACAGGTTGTGTGCACTGTATAACATATAAATTATAACATATATATATGAAGGCTATCTTAAACAAACATAACTTATGAACAGGTCAGTTTGTATACTAAATTTATAAACTTTCTATCCCATCCATATAACTTATATAACAATCAAATAAACTTATATATACTACTTGCATAAACTTCATTGTTATATATACATATACCAGAAATATGGACACTTCCCAGTGAACAAAGAAGGACAGCAATATGAAAGCAACCCAAAATAAAGTATAAATAACTTTCATAACAACGTACATATTGTGCTTTAAAATCACTATTTATTATAAGAATAAATATGAATTTACTATATTATAATACATGTAAGCTAACATAATATAAAACCAACCACTATTTATTATAAGAATAAATATGAATTTACTATATTATAATACATGTAAGCTAACATAATATAAAACCAACCACTATTTATTATAAGAATAAATATGAATTTACTATATTATAATACATGTAAGCTAACATAATATAAAACCAACGTATAATACATAAAGCAAGCTTGGGTAATATATATATTATTTATACCGTGCAAGAAGTACACCTCCAGGAAGAATCATCGGCCATGGATAGGCTAGGGGAGCGAGGTGGTGAGGGTGGAGTTGCGGCACAGGATGAAGAGTGGTCACGGTTCTTTGGGTTTGAGTTTGTCGGGCTCGGCGGCTTCAAGGGGAAGGAGGAGGTAGAGGAAATGGATAGGCTGGCGCTCGGTGCGTGGATGGTAGAGGTGGATCTGCCTGGTGAAGTGGCCGAGGCGGAGGTTAGGGACTTGGGTGGAGGTTGATGGCGAGCGGAGCAGGCAGGCCGGAGGTGGTAGCAGGCGGAGGTGCTTTGGGTGGTCTCTTGGTGGAGATGCGCTTGGTGGTGGAGCTCGGCCTAAACTAGTGGCTAGGCAAGGAGAAGACGCGGCGGATCCGTGGAGGAGGGTGGATCGTGCTCGGTCTTGGAGGCCGCGCTGTGGGGAGGGAAGAGGGATGGAGGGAATCGGCAAGTTGTATTGCGTTCTGGAGATAAGCATCATCTTACAAATGAAATAAGGTGGGAGGAAGATAAAATGTAACAATAGTTTTATTTTTGTTTTGAACTGCAGAACGAATAGTAAAAGCAAATGTCATTAATGAACAGTTGGGAATAGTGACAGCCACCTAATCGAATTCTGGGAAAAGACTAGTTGCTGTACTGCTTTTGCATCATGGTAAATGAATGGTCACGGGTAGACCCAAAAGCTTAAACGGTACCGATAAGGGTAATTGTTTCGCGGATTCCGACATGTAACGGACTTCAGAACACAGAAACAAATATACCGCAGAGATCAGCCCGACTAGACGATCAAAACGGTATACAGATATTAGTGGTACGATCGAATTATAAAAATTCGATTTTTCTAATAGCGGAAAATGCAAGAAAAACGCTGAATAAGATCGACGGAGCCAAAGATGTCCGAATTTGGAAAAGCGACAAACTGACAACTTGCTCAGAAGATGGTTTAGAATTTTTCTATGTAAAAATATTTAGGTTTTGGAAACATTTTATTTTCATCGCTTTTTAACTGATTAAATTGAAGTAAATTTACGCGCGAAATAAACTTTCATATTTTCGGACGAAAATTTACCAGTTGCTATGTTTAACTAAACGCATTCCAAATATCAAATTTATTTATCAAAATTTTATCGTTTAAAAATTTCATAAAATTTCAACTAATTACGTTATTAAAACAGTTGAAATTTACGGGTCGTTACATTCTCCCCCACTCAAAACTTTTCGTCCTCGAAAAGGAATGAGGTAGGAGAATAGAAACAACCAAAAAGAAAAACAGATTTGAAATACAAAATAACAATTAATTTAAACCATATAGATTCAAATTTAAATTAATTGATATTCAATAATTGATTTAATCCATTTGATTTCACTAAAATCAATCTCAACTATTTCTAAATTCATTATCTTATTCCCATTTTCTTCAATTTAAAATTTCTAAAACCATAAATTTTGAATAGTCTTTTATTATAATCATATTTTCTTCAACAAATTTAAATTCTTCTTTATTCCAAATTACTGTTAAATTTTATTCTACTTAATATATCTACTCACATATATTTAACCCATATAAATTAATTTAAAACATAAAAGTTTCGATTTAAATTAATTTACATCTATTAATTTCTTTTAAATTCAAGGTATTTTCATAAGTTGATCAAATTTCAATTTATTAATTCTTTCAAAACAAATTTATTTGACTCATCTATTATTAAATTAACTTATTATTCTATCATCTTTATTAGCATTTTTATATAATCAAAATCTAAGTGTATAATATTTATTATAAACACTAAAATTTTATTAAAAAAAAATTATTTTATATTGTATATTATCCAATTGCATTTTAACTTCTGAATAATTTAGGTAAGTTATATTGAAATGCAATTTAGTACTATACAAATAAAATTTCAAATTCAATTATTTCAAGTTTAAATACTTATTCAAAATTTAGCTTTATTTATAATTGAAAACATTTTTTAACATGATTTTTAAGAATTAAATTTCCGTTTAATTTCAAACCCTTTAGAAATAATTATGTATATACCATATATATTAAATCGGATTAAATTTAAAATAATATTCCCATATATTTATATATATATATAAATCAAGTCATACTTAAGAAATTCAAATTTAAAACATTTCCCAAACAAAACCGTAGCAAAGCTACAGAATGGTTTCTCCACTTCGAAACTCGAAAATGAATGTCGATGATGCGGCCGCCATCACCAAAATTATTTCCCAGCGACAAAGAGAAGAGCACTGATTTCAACATTTTAAAATTTTCTCAAAACGGTTCCTATTTGAAAATACTTTAAATAATATACATTAAAATTCATTGGAAACAAATTATAATCGAAATACCTTTAAATAATGTCATTTTAAACCTTTAAAACCATAGTTCGAAATCATTGGAAATTAAATTCTCAAATTCTTAATTTAATTTCATTTCAAATTCTAAATCAGTTCATAAACCAAGTTTATAAATTCATTTATCGAACAATAGATGATAATCAAATATTATCATTTCAAACAACGAATTAATTAACCCCCTTTTTTTATTCCAGAAAATTTTACTTATATATTGATAATATAATCATACAAAATTATTTCATTTACCAAATTTGAAAACAATATTGTGTCAGTTTGCTCTGCTCAAGTGTTTTGGAAATCCTATCGATATCGTTGATTAGACGAATCGATCAGAAACCCAAATCAACATCAACAACTCAAACAACACAATATATTTTAAACATTTTAAATATTAATTTACAAATACACTTCCTCGCTCGACTATATAAGAATAGATTTCAAAGCAAAGATAGAGATTCAAATTTGATGGACTCAAATCAAAGAGAATTTTGATTCGAAAAATAAGTTTGAAACAGAAGATAAGATAATTCAATTTCCACAATCGGGAGATGGAGGAGTTTATTTAATTCACGACCAACCTTAACCGGGTCGTCCGTAACTTCAAGAATAAGATCGATGCTGAATTCCGAGGTAAATCAACACTCGATCTCAAGAGATGGAATTCAGGTATAGCATGGAATAGATAGCATTGTAAACCGAGGATACAGAAATCTCCGGTAAATCAATGCCTATTATAAAGGAGTTTACTCCTTTGCGAATCATTCTAAGATTGGCGAGACCGCCGATCTATTATAGATAACATTCAGAATGGAGTTATGGGGTGTTCCATGATTGAAAGAAGACGAATAGTGAAGGACACGAATGACTTTCGGAACTGAGGGGAACGTTCCAAAATTCAAAGGAATTGAGTCAAAGGAAGAGATTGAAACTCGAATGAGAGTGATTCTGTAAATACATTTACCCTATATGTTAAGTTTTTCCTAGAGCTACCAAAGCTCTGATACTAACTATAACGACCCACTCTTTTGGACCATTCAAATCGACAATAAATCCACACATGTCGGACTTGAATAATTCAAAACAATAGATTGTTAATTTAAATTGGCAAAACTCAACATATATACAGTAAATAAAATAATCACAGATCACAGACACAGACACAGAGTAATATAACAATAATGCAGCGGAAATAAAAGAATAGTAGTTCATGAAGCTACTATATATATAACAGAGTTAAACCAGATACAACAGAAGTCTCGAATACAATAGTCAAATACAATATCAGAATACATCACTGGAATCAACTGAATATCTGAAAGCTGGATAGATAGCTGGATCTCCAAGCGAAGCTCCAACTCCAAAGGTGAGTCTCAAATACTGGTACACTCAGTCTGACCCGAACGTAAAGAAACACAAAACACTCGAGTCAGGATTAACATTCTTATATCAATAAATCCAACTCAAGTGAAATAACGACTGAAATACAAGTGACTCAAAGGATGTTTGGGATAACCATCCTCTAAGGATCCATTAAACTATCTATATATACAGTAGAATATGCTAAGTAGATAATGTCTAATCAGTAAAGTACGATATCAAAATAGCGTTAAGTCATGGCCCATTCCACCCTTAACACATTTTTATTCCCAAGAGCATATACAAGACCGTAGTTTCCCCAAAACCGGAAGTCACCAGAGGGCAATCCATATACTAAAGGTACAAACCAAAATCGTAGTGGTCGCGAATAGGATAATCAGTATGACAAGGTACATGAGGCAATACCAACTAGGATACTAGTAGTTGCGTGATCCGGACTGATGTTGGGCATAGCAGCTACTACCCCAACACCGCGGAACAACACTCCCATAATCGAGGGGTGCACCCAAATCGAATCACATAAGTAATAGACAAGGTATCGAAGAAGTGTGTCCGCTAGAGATGGCGATTCTCAATGGCCCGGCGCGGCTCCTGTTTTAGTCATGTCAGGGGTCATCCAAAATCGTTCTCTTTCTTCAGTCAACGTGTTCATCAAAACCATCCACTTCGTTCTGGATCAACACTCCGCGTATATTAGTTATTAAAGTGGTTTCGGTATCGACAGAGAGTATGTCCATATCCGATCCCGGTCTCTTTAATAACTTCGTATTATTACACCGATGGTCATTTAATAAAATTTCAAAATAGTTATATTTCAAAACCGACAAATCATTGCCATTTAAAACCATATCAATACGATATCACTTTCACTTCAAATAAATCCATTTCCAAAATCATAGTACTTTTCCAAAGTTATAACGCTTTCGAAATCATAATCTTAAAAAAAAATCAAAACACTTTTCTTTTAAACAGTTTATATATTAAAATTAGTATATATAATAAAATATAAAATAATTTATATTAAAAATGATTTATATTAAAATAGTTTATATTAAAATAATTTATAAAGTAAAATATCAATAGTTTAAATATAATTTAAAATTACTTTATAAAATAAAGTAGTTTCCTCATATTTCACAAATCGATTCAAATTAACTCGAATTCCAAAATTTTAATTTAAATCAAATCTCAAATCATCAATTTCAATTCAATTTAGTTTCTAAATAACCATTTCAATCTATCGATTTCAAATACATATTTAAATCAAATCTCAAATCATCAATTTCAATTCAATTTAGTTTCTAAATAACCATTTCAATCTATCGATTTCAAATACATATTTAAACCATAAAATAAACCATTAAATTTCAATATATTTCAAAGCTTTAAATATTCACATTTCAAAACTAAATTTGATAATTCCATTTATGTCCCAATTTAATTCCATTACATTTAGTTTCTGAAATATTTCTTTAATCATTTCAATACATCAAAATACAACTTCAATTTACAAATTTATATAGACAAAATATCCCATTTAAATTTATATAAGTTTGAAATATTCATTTAAGCCACTTCTTAATTAATTCAAGTTATAAAACATATCTTAAAATTTTCAAATTTAATAGATTTCAAATCAACTTATTTAAGTATAATTCTTAAATAATTAAGAATTCCAAATCAATTCAAATTTATCTTTCAACCTTAAACATTATAAATTTTATATTTAAAAATATAAATTTTACATAAATACTTAAACATATTTCATATTGATTCAAATCAACTTTATTAAATCAACTTTAATAAATCTTTAAAAACATTATTTATTTAAAACCATATATTTCTTTCAAAACCGTAGAAATGTTTTTTTCAAAACATTTATATATAGACCAACGGTATCTGTATATAATTTTCTATCCTATGGTCAAGTGATACGGATATTTATCATTTCAATCCGCAATTTAAAATATATTCGGGTATATATCTTTTCAACCCGAAATCCCAAATTCAATTTACTTTGAAAATCGCTTGTGTTTATCATTTCAACCCATAACGATTTTCTCCTATTCTAAAGTCCGTTCGGGTATGTATCATTTCAACCCATAGTGATTCTATACTAATAGGGAACTTGCAGAGTGATAACAGATATGATAATAATATAACAACGGTAACAGGCATATATCATCAGTATAAATAACAGATAAAGGTGTCAGGTGTCACAGGTGAACAGATACAGATGATGGCATAGATATAGCAATATAAATAACTAACAGCAGCATATTTCAATTGTCGTTTCAATTGAAATCAAATTTAATAAATAAGAGAATGTTAATCGTGAGTGATGCTCACCTTTCGAGGCTAGAGATGCACGAGAAGATGACACAAATACACACAATGATACGGACATAGAGATTGAGTTACGATTCCAAGCAAACAAATCGGCACGAATTCAACGATCAAAGCTGATAACAGAAATCGATGAAATCAAATCAAAACATTCAACATAGCAACAAATAAAACATGTCATGCGTCAAAGTTTAACAATATAATTCTATGTGCTACCGAGATCGAAATGGTCTGAAATTTGGTATGAATAAAGATCAAAACTTGTATTTTAAACTGCAAAAGAATCACTTGATTTGGACAAGAGACGAGAAAAGTTACGATGTCACGAACATAGACTCAGACCATGTTTGCAGCAGTGTAAAGTAATTTCTAAGTACAAAAGAATAGCTGCCTGGGTCTAACTTCCAGATCCTCGACCACTAATCAAACGATGTCGGATTTTACTGAAATTTGACAGGCATAAACTAGCTAACTTAGACTCTTTTTTAAAAATAAAATCAACTCATTCCGACGTAATACAGAAGAGATACGATGCGTCAAACATGAACTCAGGTCGTGTTTGCAGCAGTGTAAAATAATTTCTAAGTACAAAAGAATAGCTGCTTGGGTCTAACTTCCAGATCCTCGACCACTAATCAAACGATGTCGGATTTTACTGAAATTTGACAGGCATAAACTAGGTAACTTAGACTCTTTTTTAAAAATAAAATCAACCCATAACGATAAAACATGGGTGAAATATGATATCATGAACATGTAGTCTAACTGCATAAGATAGTGAAACCAGATTTACCAAACTGACCAGTAATAACTTTGAAACCATATACAGTATATACACATAGTCGAACAGGTTGTGTGCACTGTATAACATATAAATTATAACATATATATATGAAGGCTATCTTAAACAAACATAACTTATGAACAGGTCAGTTTGTATACTAAATTTATAAACTTTCTATCCCATCCATATAACTTATATAACAATCAAATAAACTTATATATACTACTTGCATAAACTTCATTGTTATATATACATATACCAGAAATATGGACACTTCCCAGTGAACAAAGAAGGACAGCAATATGAAAGCAACCCAAAATAAAGTATAAATAACTTTCATAACAACGTACATATTTTGCTTTAAAATCACTATTTATTATAAGAATAAATATGAATTTACTATATTATAATACATGTAAGCTAACATAATATAAAACCAACCACTATTTATTATAAGAATAAATATGAATTTACTATATTATAATACATGTAAGCTAACATAATATAAAACCAACGTATAATACATAAAGCAAGCTTGGGTAATATATATATTATTTATACCGTGCAAGAAGTACACCTCCAGGAAGAATCATCGGCCATGGCTAGGCTAGGGGGAGCGAGGTGGTGAGGGTGGAGTTGCGGCACGGGATGAAGAGTGGTCACGGTTCTCTGGGTTTTAGTTTGTCGGGCTCGGCGGCTTCAAGGGGAAGGAGGAGGCAGAGGAAATGGATAGGCTGGCGCTCGGTGCGTGGATGGTAGAGGTGGATCTGCCTGGTAAGGTGGCCGAGGCGGAGGTTAGGGACTTGGGTGGAGGTTGATGGCGAGCGGAGCAGGCAGGCCGGAGGTGGTAGCAGGCGGAGGTGCTTTGGGTGGTCTCTTGGTAGAGATGCGCTTGGTGGTGGAGCTCGGCCTAGACTAGTGGCTAGGCAAGGAGAAGACGCGGCGGATCCGCGGAGGAGGGTGGATCGTGCTCGGTCTTGGAGGCCGCGCTGTGGGGAGGGAAGAGGGATGGAGGGAATCGGCAAGTTGTATTGCGTTCTGGAGATGAGCATCATCTTACAAATGAAATAAGGTGGGAGGAGGATAAAATGTAACAATAGTTTTATTTTTGTTTTGAACTGCAGAACGAATAGTAAAAGCAAATGTCATTAATGAACAGTTGGGAATAGTCCTAATCGAATTCTGGGAAAAGACTAGTTGCTGTACAGCTTTTGCATCATGGAAAATGAATGGTCACGGGTAGACCCAAAAGCTTAAACGGTACCGATGAGGGTAATTGTTTCGCGGATTCCGACATGTAACGGACTTCAGAACACAGAAACAAATATACCGCAGAGATCAGCCCGACTAGACGATCAAAACGGTATACATATATTAGTGGTACGATCGAATTATAAAAACTCGAATTTTCTAATAGCGGAAAATGCAAGAAAAACGCTGAAAAATAAGATCGACGGAGCCAAAGATGTCCGAATTTGGAAAAGCGACAAACTGACATCTTGCTCAGAAGATGGTTTAGAATTTTTCTATGTAAAAATATTTAGGTTTCGGAAACATTTTATTTTCATCGCTTTTTAACTGATTAAATTGAAGTAAATTTACGCGCGAAATAAACTTTCATATTTTCGGACGAAAATTTACCAGTTGCTATGTTTAACTAAATGCATTCCAAATATCAAATTTATATTTCAAAATTTTATCGTTTAAAAATTTCATAAAATTTCAACTAATTACGTTATTAAAAACAGTTGAAATTTACGGGTCGTTACAAATACCAAATGCCACATGAGTTACATAGTGAAGAAAAAATGCCTTAGTGTTAAAACCATATATTGGTATTAACCTGGATATATGGAATTTAAGATATTAAATTATCTCAATAATTTGAAAATTTCCTTTGTTTAAGTGTGATATGCAGATGAAAGAGGAACATCATCAGATCTGATAGATGTGAAAGGCGGCAAGCACTGTGATTTGAATTACTGACTTGAAAAGTCAATATTTTCATTACACTTCGCTGGGGGGGCAAATGTTATCCACATAATTTCTCAAGAGGATATGGTTTCAAATTTAAAGCTTCAAGAGGAAAACATCGAACCTCATTGTAAGAAGAAGTGATTAGGTTATTATAATAATGACTTTTACAACTAATATATACTTTGAAGGTACAAAGCTGCTCTTTGATCACTTCGACGGCCATCAATACATTCTAAGACCTATGACCAGCAATGCACTTATAGAACAACATCGAAAGGATCAAGGACTCTGCATCACATAAAGGATCGCAATTCGACCATACCACATTTCGTGCCACAATTAAACTTATTTCACATTGAGATCTATCACGTTGCCTACCTTCGTTGGCATGCAATGACCCTTCACTCATTATGAAGCCTCAAGACCATGCAAGCAGTGTCGCATGTTAACAAAACCTGAGTGGAATGCCATACTTTATCAGTGACAGGATACATATAGTGTCACATGTAACTAATGGAACTAAGGAAATAAAGTATAAGTAACTTTGAAAACCATAAATGAGCGTCGAAGTGATCCATAACGCAACTTGTTGATACTAAGCCCTGTTGATACTGCCTTTCATGACAAGGAGCCTCACTTCGAACATGTCATAATCACTCTCGAAGACACTCTGCCATTAGTGTATTGGAGGTGATACTACTCACTTATCATGACCAAAGCAGGCTTACTAATTATAACTCTGAAGGGAATGAACGCTACATTAAAGCGGTGTCACACATCATAAGCACTTCGAAGGTATTGCTCGTCGGTGACATTAAATGAATGCAGAGTTATGCCTCTTTTCGTTAAATTGTGATGACCCACAATTCCGTACCTTTTGAGCCGACAATAAACCACACATGTCCGACCCGAATTGCACGAAAGAATGGATTATCAAGGTTAATAAAGAAAAATAGACGAAACAGAATCTCACACGAATGAATAACATATAATATCGAACAATATCTTTACAGCGGAAAACTTCTAAAATACATATATCATAGACTAACCTAAATTCAGCTTGGACAGTTATAAACATCTGTCCTTACAATTGCTGACAAACATCAAACAAAAACAAACAACATACGATAATAGAATACGTCCATACATAGATAAATATCTCTAGCTCTCATTAGAAACTCCAACCGTCTTCAACTAAATCTGAAACTACTCGGATTTGACCTGAGTATTGAAAATACCCGGATCAGGCATGATAAACCAGTGTGAGAAAAACTCAATAATAAATGACAGTGTCATATATCAGCCTTGGAAATAAAATCCTTTTTAAAAGAAAGAGTATCTCATAAAACCTCGCCCATACATAAACACGAACGTGGTTTAACTTATGATAACTAAAACACTTTTATATATCAAAACATTTGATATTATTTTTAATGACATTACTTTGAAAATATTTTCAAATAAACTTATTAATCTTAGCCGAAATTATTACCATTATTAAATTACAGGCCTAATCATTTAAGTCTATACAAACAAAACCGCAAGTTCTTATTGGAGAATGGGTTTCCATACAAATGACCAGGTGAAGGGACTATCTTCTGATGGGTACACCTCTAGATGGAGGTCCTAAGGAACCATCACAAAGCTCCTCTACCAACACAAGACCGGCCTACCCTTAAACTAAATATTACTGAATATGTCATCCCCTGGTCGTTACCGACCTTTAACCGAGCGCGCTCTAGCATACAAACCATATTAATTTACATCTCGAACGTCATAGCGGGAAGAAATATATCTAGAAGGGGATGATCATACCTTGATGGGAATGACCCACTTAGCCTTGCTGCATCCACCCTGCTTCGGTCATTTCCGGTGGATGAGGCTTGAGGCAACGATTACCTTTTCACATAGCACATCTTCTTTCACTTTTCCACATTGCCATTCCATAATCACATGATTGATTTCTATAAACATATAACCTCTAAGCTTGTACGTCTCAGAGAAAGGTATTAAGCTAAGAGAAGTTGCCTTCTTCGCTACCTTGTAGATATACATTTATAGAGATCACTCATTGCAATTTAGAATGCAAGGTCAGACATTCGTCCATACAAGTTCGTTCTGGGACTGAACGAAACCGAAGTTACTTTCCTCGGCCATTACTAGGCGAGAAGCCCTTGTGTTTCTAAGGTTTTTCATAACAAAGAGAACACTGATATAATTAGTAATCGGAAGTTTATCCCCAATTAATCAACAAGTAGTCCTTTATTATTATTCATCTCAATATCTCCATCTTCAAACAACTTCATTCTTCGAACATGTAAATTAGTTCAAAGTGGTTTTCGGATAGGAATCAGTCAAATCCGACCCCGGTTCCTTAAAATCCAATTATTTATAAAAAGTGAATAGGAGTATAGAGGATTTATTAAGTTTCTTTTCACTTTAATTATTTTTATTAAATCCCTTTTTAATCTCAGAGTAATTCTAAGTTCATTCACTTATTACTTTGGGAAAACATTTCCTATTTTCTTACTTATCATCGATCCAGAATTTCTTAACTTTTAGGCGGGTCAAAAACAATGTTATTTAACACATCGTTTACTTTAAACCCTAAAAATAATTTTAGCAAACATTATTGAGTAAATAGGATCATAGAAATCATTCTAATTTTACTCAACATTAATTTCCGTATTCAACATGTGCTATGGGCAGAATAACGGTGAAATCACCTTTTAAATTCTACGATTAGGACGAGTTCCCTCTTTGGAATTTAATACCAAGTATAAGAAGATTATCTCTATGCAATCCAAGTTGTAATTTATTCATTTTGGAGATTAATCTTTTTATACTTAAATTGCTTAACTTCTGGAAAATAGTAATTCTCCTTTATTTTGGAAAAACTTAATATAATCTTTTAGAGCATCCGGGTTTTCCTTTCGATCTGTTCCACCCCTCGCCTAAGAAGAGAATACATAGGCCAGGTAAGTTCAGGGCACTAGTTGCTTCATTCCTAACCTTAGTTAAACACCTTGTATTATCTTCTCAGATCTTACAAGCGGGACAAATGTACTAGTCGTTTTCGCATACTTGGTTATTAGCTTTTATTTTGGAATTGATTATAAAGATTCAAAATTATCATTTAAACCCTTAATTTTCCTTTTAAAAACATTCATAATTGACTCTAGGAAAAATCGTTAAGTTTAAACCATCTTTTTTTTAAAAGTCTTAGAAACGGTAGTAGAAAAGTGCTGCGGAAAGTGCTTTATAAGCTTATTTGATTTAAACAACTTTTTAATATTTGAAAATTCATATTTTCCACTTAAAATTTCTTTTAAACTATTTAAATAGATTTATCAAATTTATTTACATTTTCCATAATTAAAATCGTCAGTTTAAAAATATTTCCCGTTATGGTCACTTAACTACACTAGCGCAATTTTTCTAGAAAATTGTTTTGGACATATTTCAAATTCTACTTAATGAAATCTTGATTTTCTTTCTTCTTTTGGAAGATATGGATATAATAGTCTGGAATTTTCTTATATCGAAGAATTCCGAGCTATATTCCACTCTATAACTCATTTGAACTTTTCGGCGCAAAATCGCGAATAACTTTTGCGCGACGCGTATAGTTTTAACTTATTTTTCAATACTTAAAATAATTTATTCAAATTGAACTTTATTACTTATAAAATTATTACAAATCATTTTAAACCAATATTTTTTACTATTTGAAGTATTTAAAGTATATTTTCACGATTTCCATATTATAATATTATTTTATTTCTAATATTTTAATATTAAATTTTTAAATCCAATTTGTGACATCCCGGAATTTTGAGCAATATCAATTTAATAATCTATATTAAATATTAAATTGATTTGATATATAATTGTTAATAGAATATGAATTGAATTGATAATTTTCTTTTAAATGAATATTTAACTGATAAATTATCTTTTAAAGGCTAATAAATTGTTTTCTATTTATTTATATATATATATATTTGTATATATGGTAAATAGTTAAAGTCTGTGTAAATTTTAATAGATAAGGATATGCCTTCAAACTCTAATCTTTTAGTAATTTGGAAAATTTGATTTAATTCAATATTTAATAAATAATCAGTTAGCTTTAGAATATACGCAGGATTTAAAAGTTAAAATTGTTTAAATGGTTTTAAATTAAATAAAAAGGTTTGTTGTTGTTTTTAGAGTATAGCTTAATAAAATTAGTAATTAAGTGACAAATTCTTTTATGAATTATTTTAATGTAATAATTAGCTTTATTTATAATATGATGTGTATACAAGTAGGTTTTATTATAGATAAAAATTGTTATATATACTGTAAAAAGAAGTTATGCTTTTACAAATTATATAAATCCCTCATATTAACAATAATTATAGATAACAAAATATACCTTATAAATATTTAAAGTAAGTATAAATAAAATAATAATAGGTAATTAATTATTTGATAGTTTGAGTTTTTAAAATAAAATATAAACACACTTGTGTTAGAGATAGAAATAATTATGCAAGCTAACCATAACAATAATCATAACAATTACAAAGTAAAAACTTGAGTAGAATACTTTATACTCTATAGCAAAATACATGGGCAGGCATGGAAATCACCTAGTACAAGACAATAAGTAAGGTAAGTTAAATATTATTTTCACTATAGCAAAATGTATATGTTGCAGGCTTAAAAAATCACTTAAGTACAAAATGAGTAAAGGCAAGTAAATGTTATTTCTATAACATGGTATATGGTGCAGGCAGTAGAACCATCTATATACATACGAATAGAATTGAGTATGTATGCTTAGCATCTAAGAATAAACCAGGTAAGACTAAAAATATCTATGTACTAAAATAAGATAAGGTTGAGACATATAGTACATTAGCATTTAATGTTTCCCATCCTAGCAAAGCAAAGCCTGTTCTAGATATATTTTCAGCCCCCAAAGTGGAATAAAAATCTCTGAAATTTTGTGTACTTAGACAGTAAACAAATATGTATGCTTGTTTATTTATCAACTTGCTTCATTTTATTTCGTATACAAAAAGCTTAGCAATTCTAGTTTCTAAAAGCTTAAACAAAAGATAACCTGAAACAAAATAAGAAGAGCCAAAAACATTTCAGTTCAAATCAAAAATAGAAGCATCTCAACTACAACAAGTTTCCAGTTCAAAGTTTTCAGAAATCAAACTAAAATATGCAAGTTTCTAAGGCCAGTTTTCAAGTTCCTGTTTCAAACAAGAAAAGAGCAAGCTTTCTATTTCTGAAAGCCTGGTGAGTGAACTTCTACTTTAAACTTAATCTGTTTATATATGTGATTGTATGTGAGGGTCCTCGAAATTTTGATGAGTAGTATGCCTTGTATGTTGTTTAGAGATGATTATATGTGTATATGGGTATGGGTGTGCATGTCTCTGTGTGTTTATATATATATACACATAGAACTCTGTTCCTATTTTACAGGTTTAAAACTTGACCCAAAATCAATTTCTTTTTTTTCCTGATCTTCTATAAGCTAAAATTTATAAACAAGTTAAGTTAGGAATAGCAGAATAATTGGTTTAAAAATAGTATCAGGTATTGTAACTTAGTAATTATTTCAAGATTAGGAAATTACAGTGGAAAATAAATTTTGGTCAGAAATCAATCTTTTAAATTCCATGCTTTAATTATCTTAACAGATTCGTATTACTAAATGGTGATTTTTAAAGTTAATATCATGATTTTTAAACAAGTAAATGGTGAGATATCTCGAGATGAACGGGAAATGCAATATCGTCGATTCCCAACGGTAGGCGAAGTGATAGTCATCGTGATTGGAGCTGAAGATAGCTGGAAGGAAGGAGATCATAGGAAAAATAATGGTTGAATTTATAATTCGTTGTGGTGGCGGCAGGGCGATGAATTAGGGTTTTAGCGTGAAGTTTGTTGACATTTTTCATTGGGCTCGCGCGTCGTTGATGGTGGTCTAACGGCGATCGGACCAAGGGGGATAGGAGCGTGGCGAGGTGACGTAGCTCGTGGTCGGTTGGCGTGAGCTCTGGGGATCGAGATCGTCGGCGCGAGATGATTTCAACGATCGAGTTCTGGGTTCCTGATGTGCTCGATTGCTCGATTTTGATTTGTTGGTTCGTACTGGGTTTTGGGTGGTTAGAGATGGTCGGCGTGTCGTGGGCGATTGGGTGGTGTCGTTGAAGATGGTCGGAGCAGTTTCGAACGAGTGTGCACGTGTACACGATGGAATCGTATATCTGGAAGGTGATGTTGGTTTGAGAAGATGAAGTTGGATTCGAAGTTGAACTCGAAGAGTTTGGGGGTTAAACTCGAAGTAAGTTAGGCTTTTACTCGAAGTAAAATTTATATTGCTCGGGTGACAATTGTTTACAGGCTTAAAAATTTAAAACAGAAACCTGTTCTGTTTCATATTTTTTTTTAGTAAAGTTTAAATGCAAACGGGAAATTTAAACTAAGTTTAAATCTGTATTTAAGCTGGAAATTAAAGGAAAGTTTTAAATTGAAATTGTTTAAAATAACTTGGAATGTTTAAAGTGTATTTTTAAACCGATTGGAACATAAAAATGAATTGGGTTTTAAATTTCTTTAAAACTTCTTTATAAGTGGATATTTCTTTAACTTGTGGGATAAAAGGTTTGAATTGTTTTTTTTAAAACTTTGTTAGATAACTTATAATCTTTAATTTAAAATGAAGTTTTAAAATGAGATCTAAAGTAAATTTGAAGATAAATCGTTTTAAAATACTTTGATTAAGTAAGAAATGTTTTCTTAAACTAAATAATAATTTTAAAGATAATTATTTGTGAATTGTTTAAGTATAATTACTTAATGGAAGTAATTAGGGAAGTAATTACTTAAGGTAAATTAATGGAGATTAATGTAATTTGTTTAAGTTGATTAATTAAGTTTAATTAACTTTAACACTAAGTGATTCGATAATAATTACTTATTGTAATTAATGGATTGAAATTACTTAGGGTAGTAAATTACTGGATGTTATTCATCAAGGGTGATTAATAATTATGGTAAAAAATTAATTAATGAAGTAATTATGGGTTAATTACTGTATTTGGTTAAGGATAATTAATTTGTGAAATAATTAAGGGTTAATTACTTAAATGTAATTAAAGGATAATTAGAATGATATGGGAAGCCTTTGATTAATTGTTATCCCTGATATGTGGTTCGTGATTCTCTGTGATCTGATATGTTTGGTTAAACTATGATGATGTGGGTAACTAGTGATGATGAATTACTGTGAAATCCCGTATTTTAAGTTGAATTTAATTTCACTTGAATAATTTAAGTTAAGTTGACATAGGTTTCGAAGAGACCGAAGTCGGGTATTAGAGAATACCCGAAACCACTTCGATTCTTTAAAATTTAATATGGGAATTAGTAGGCTGAAATGGAATGATTTAAGGAAATTGGGCCATTTAATCTACGTTTTGGCATTTTGACATTGATAACAACCTGTGAAGTTGTAGATTGATATAAGCTACCCCGGGTCTATATAAGTCGTATGTTGTGTATTTCATGTTAGATGGGTTTACTCACGCTGGTTTCCAGCCTGACCCGGGTGTTACTTTGATGTAATGCTCGGGTCAGACCGAGTATTACAGATTTTCAGGTAAGGACGTTCTGGAGCTCAGGGATGGCGAGCTGGATGGCAGGACGTATCGAGTGTTCCGCTGTGACTATTATTTCTGTTTATCTGAGATATATTTGATTTGTATATGCTCAGTATTGTGCATGAGAGTAACTCTGATGTATTATAAATGTAAATTGACAGATATAGTATTCTTTTGTAAACTGTTATTATTTGATATTATATTTTGTTCCACTGCGAATGTGAGCATCTGTGTTATGTTTTCTGTTTCTTTTCTTCTATCTCTTCTTCTTTTCATAACTATTTGGAATTTTCGGGTTCGAAATTTCCGGGTCGTTACAGTTGGTATCAGAGCGAGGTTAAGCGAAAACCTTGGCTCTGGTGGGTCTACTCATCTAGAGATAGGGTCAATAGTACCCTAGAATAAGTTGAGTGTATACATATATATATGAGAGCGTACTTGTTATTTTCTTATATAAGGATTTTAAATGATTTTATGTAAGAATATATTTTGATATATATAAAGCAATATTTCTTACTAATAAATGTTAAAGTTATTGGTTGTTAAGTTATTGGAATTAAATAAAATAATGAAAATTAAGTGGTAATAGTAATACAACCAAATTGAAATTGGATGAAGATAAATTTGAAATGGGTCCAAACTGAAATTAAAATCCTGAATTTATAGAAATGTTTTCAGAATAAAGATAATAATAAATTGGTTTCCAAATATGATAATCTTGGTTATTATCATAAATGGTTGTTGTGTTTAATAATAAGATGTGTATTAATGAGCAAGCAAAATAAAATGTGCTAAGGATATAAATTTAGTTGAGTATAACCTGTAAATTAGAACGGATTTAAATTGTGGAGTTTAAAACCTAAGTTTAGAAACATTGAATTGTTTCAAAGTGTTTAAAGAAAAGAATAAATAATATTGTTCAGAATATATTTGAATGTGATCTTATTTTAAAATAAGAAGTTGCTTGAAAACATAAAATGAGAACTGTCTTAAATTAAACCCAAAGATGGTTTGAAATAAACTCTAAATGTTGAGTTTTAAATTTGGAAAATGAGATGTGATATCCAAGGTGATAAGTTTTGAAGATTATTAATGTGAAGTTTAAAATTGAATGGGAATCCAAGTTGGGTCAAGTTGATTGGATTAAGTTGAATTTAACTTAAGGAAAGTTAAATAAGTTTGGAATAAACAACCTGAATTGGAAATTTCAAGATGAAATTGAGATTTAACTTAGGAAAGTTAAATGGGTTGATTTGATAGGGAATTATATGTGATCTCAAATAGGATTGGGATCTGGAATGGGTAGTAGATTATGAATGTCTTAAATAAATTGGATGATAGATTGGGGTAATATCTATCCCAATATTGGAATTAAATGGAATTTTGAGAATTGAACTCAGAAATTAAATTGTTTAAAGATATTGATTTGAAGATAAATGTTAATTGGATTAAGGGAATAAATCAACATTTGAAAATTTAACTCGAATTTATATAATTCGAGATGGTTTTAAATTGAGATTTAAATTGAATTAGTTCAAACTGAATTTGATTTGAACTAATGGGAATTGTGATTTATTATGGATAAGTATAAAATTCAAATGAGAAATCTGAATTGGGTTAATTTGTAATAAAATTGAAGTTATTCAAATTGGGATTGAGTCAATTTAAATGTAAGTGGAAATTTAAATTGAATTTAGGGAAATGGAGATGGGGTATTAAACAGTTTGACTCTAGACTATTTTCAAAATAAATTGTTTAATATAAACCTATTTTTCCAAACTATTTACTACACAACTATTCTTTTTAAACCTAAAACTATCTTAAACCTGTTTTACAATTACTTTGGAACTATTTAACTATTTTACAACTGTTTTATAAACTAATTACTATTTTTCTACTACTTTATAAACTGATTACTGTTTTTCAACTATTTTATAAGTAATTACTATTTTCCAATTATTTTACAGTTACTTAACTATTTTACAGCTATTTTACAAATTAATAATCATCTTTCAACTGTTTATCTATTTTTAAAAATCTTAAAATTTTCAAGCTATTTTGTAAATATAAACTGGTCGGAGATCAAACTGTTATTGAGTAAATACCCAACTGGGATAAGAATTGAAGTGATAACCCAAGTGGGGATTTAGCCAAATGTGAATAAGTGGATAAAATTTAAGTGAAGGTGAATAGAAAGGAAATTGATTTAACTGATAATCAATGAAGATAAATACGTAGGATGTACGTATATTATTCTATTCGCATAGTGATTTGATCCAGATTCGAGCACAGAATTTCGAGATAGTATTATCGATCCGAGTTGGGATTTTTCGCTCGATTTTCGACGGCGAACCTGGATATGGATTTTTGATTGGTTCTAGATATTCTCTATCATAGGTGTGACTATGCAAGGAGAATGACGGTTTCTGATCAAGAAACCAGATCTGAGTCCGCACTAGGAAGTCGGGTGGACGATACTAGTTCGGAAGTGAAATTGTGTGATCGAGTGAGCGATCAAATTGGTATTGCGTACGAATGATATGGGGACATCGTACGGGTTTGAATGAAATTGGCATTGAAAATTTATGAATAAAAACTGAAAAGATTTTTAAAATTGAAAGTATATTTTAAGAAATTGACAATGAATAAAGGTGGAAATTGATTTTTGAAGTTGTAGATAAAAGGTTATAAGATGATTTTTGAAATGGGAAATATATTTGTGAATATATGAGGAACTAAAATAAAATAAATTTAAAATTTATATTTCTATGGTAGAAATTAACTTTATGAAAATAAAGTGGAAATTGAATATTTTTCTGAGTTAAAGTTTACTTTATAATAAAAGTAAGAAATTTGGCAAGTGACTTTATAAAGTAATCAAATTTGAATATTTGATTGGGAATAAACAAAGTTACATATCTTTGTTATATATGATAAAACTCCCCTTATTGAATCCATTGCCAGAAAAAAAAATGTTTTTGGAAGTTTTGAAGTATACAAAGGAAACTTATATAAGTATAAAGTGATTTAAAGATTTCCCAAGAAAATTATATATATGAATATATATATAAAAGATTTTATGGAAATGGTTTTGAGAAAAAGGTTTTGTGAACCTTTGGATTTGGAAAAGGCTTTTGATTTTTGGATAAAATCAATTTTGAGATTTGGGAAAGCCTGATTTGTGAATTATCGATTTTGAGAATCGATTTTGTGTAAAAGCATTTATATGAGATTCATACTAGGTGTATGATTTGGAAAATACTATATGTGTATAGTATAAAGTGTTTTGAGATTTGCTCTGGGGAAAAAGGCGCTCCCTTGAAATGAACTTCTCAGGAGTGCCACTGGGTGGTACTGCCTTGAGCCCCAAGGGGGGGTTTCTAAAGTTAATCCTGTGAGGAGTCCGGACAAAACTAGTTCCTGAGGATTATTTGTGTAGCGAAAGTCGAGGGGCTGGTGCCCACAGAGGCATTTGGGTTATGCTGTGACGACAGTGTAACTCGATGTCACTGCGATCTACTGCAGACCATAGCGAAAGTCGCGTGAGCCGCTGAGAGCCAACAGTCTATGTTTGATTTTATATCGGTAGACTATGACACTATGGTAACATAGCGAAAGTCTTGTGTGCCGCTGAGAGCCAACAGTCTGCGTTTGATTTTATATCGGTAGACTGAGACCTATGTAGGAGTGGAGAAGTTTCATTTTGACAGCGAAAATCGTTTGTGCCGCTGAGAGCCAACAGTTACATGGACTTTTGCTGCGACGACAACGTAACCCTGGATGTAACTGCGATCTGTTGTGGGTTCCATAGTGTAATCAGTTACATGGACTTTTGCTGCGATGGCAACGTAACCCGTGATGTAACTGTGACCATGGATGGGAGTGATGATCTCCAGAGCATTTTCACCAAAGATATTTCCTCTATTTTCGAAACTGTTTCCTATATTTTCAATAAAATTATTTTTCGAATATTTTCACTGGATGTTGAAATGGGTCTGCTGAGTACTTACAGATTTTCAGTCCTACGCCTGATCAACGTATGACCGAATTTCTGTAAGAACGAAGATGGACTTGTCAAAGCATCGAGTTATAAAAGTATTTTTATAAAACTATTTTAGAAATATTATATAGATTTTTAAAAGTAGTTTAATAATGATCAAAGAAAATTTATCTGATTTTAAGCATTTTAATAAATCTAGCTTCATTCCTTTTCGGGGACGAAAAGATTCAAAGGTGGGAGGAATGTGACATCCCGAAATTTTGAGCAATATCAATTTAATAATCTATATTAAATATTAAATTGATTTGATATATAATTGTTAATAGAATATGAATTGAATTGATAATTTTCTTTTAAATGAATATTTAACTGATAAATTATCTTTTAAAGGCTAATAAATTGTTTTCTATTTATTTATATATATATATATATTTGTATATATGGTAAATAGTTAAAGTCTGTGTAAATTTTAATAGATAAGGATATGCCTTCAAACTCTAATCTTTTAGTAATTTGGAAAATTTGATTTAATTCAATATTTAATAAATAATCAGTTAGCTTTAGAATATACACAGGATTTAAAAGTTAAAATTGTTTAAATGGTTTTAAATTAAATAAAAAGGTTTGTTGTTGTTTTTAGAGTATAGCTTAATAAAATTAGTAATTAAGTGACAAATTCTTTTATGAATTATTTTAATGTAATAATTAGCTTTATTTATAATATGATGTCTATACAAGTAGGTTTTATTATAGATAAAAATTGTTATATATACTGTAAAAAGAAGTTATGCTTTTACAAATTATATAAATCCCTCATATTAACAATAATTATAGATAACAAAATATACCTTATAAATATTTAAAGTAAGTATAAATAAAATAATAATAGGTAATTAATTATTTGATAGTTTGAGTTTTTAAAATAAAATATAAACACACTTGTGTTAGAGATAGAAATAATTATGCAAGCTAACCATAACAATAATCATAACAATTACAAAGTAAAAACTTGAGTAGAATACTTTATACTCTATAGCAAAATACATGGGCAGGCATGGAAATCACCTAGTACAAGACAATAAGTAAGGTAAGTTAAATATTATTTTCACTATAGCAAAATGTATATGTTGTAGGCTTAAAAAATCACTTAAGTACAAAATGAGTAAAGGCAAGTAAATGTTATTTCTATAACATGGTATATGGTGCAGGCAGTAGAACCATCTATATACATACGAATAGAATTGAGTATGTATGCTTAGCATCTAAGAATAAACCAGGTAAGACTAAAAATATCTATGTACTAAAATAAGATAAGGTTGAGACATATAGTACATTAGCATTTAATGTTTCCCATCCTAGCAAAGCAAAGCCTGTTCTAGATATATTTTCAGCCCCCAAAGTGGAATAAAAATCTCTGAAATTTTGTGTACTTAGACAGTAAACAAATATGTATGCTTGTTTATTTATCAACTTGCTTCATTTTATTTCGTATACAAAAAGCTTAGAAATTCTAGTTTCTAAAAGCTTAAACAAAAGATAACCTGAAACAAAATAAGAAGAGCCAAAAACATTTCAGTTCAAATCAAAAATAGAAGCATCTCAACTACAACAAGTTTCCAGTTCAAAGTTTTCAGAAATCAAACTAAAATATGCAAGTTTCTAAGGCCAGTTTTCAAGTTCCTGTTTCAAACAAGAAAAGAGCAAGCTTTCTATTTCTGAAAGCCTGGTGAGTGAACTTCTACTTTAAACTTAATCTGTTTATATATGTGATTGTATGTGAGGGTCCTCGAAATTTTGATGAGTAGTATGCCTTGTATGTTGTTTAGAGATGATTATATGTGTATATGGGTATGGGTGTGCATGTCTCTGTGTGTTTATATATATACACATAGAACTCTGTTCCTATTTTACAGGTTTAAAACTTGACCCAAAATCAATTTCTTTTTTTTCCTGATCTTCTATAAGCTAAAATTTATAAACAAGTTAAGTTAGGAATAGCAGAATAATTGTTTTAAAAATAGTATCAGGTATTGTGTAACAACCCGATATTTTCAACCATTCGCATCCATTATAAGTGTATAGGTAGACACTCATGCCGGAGTTGAATTGCTCAAAATACCGCGTTGTAATTAAAATTTGGCAAATCTCAGAATATACAGTAAATAAATATAATCACAGATCACAGACACAGAGTAAAATAATGCAGCGGAAGTAAAAGAAATAGTAGTTCATGAAGCTACTATGAAAATATATCAGAGTTACATAAGATACAACATAAGAAATAAAGTACAGCAGAAGTCTCAATACAATAACCAAGTACAGGCTGAATAGAACAACGGAACCAAAGTTGATAGAACAAGACTAGCAAATAATCTCCAGCGATTCAAATCTCCAGAAGGTGGAAATCCAAATCTGTGAATACTCAGGCTGACCCGAGCGTAAAGCAAAACACAAAACACTCGAGTCAGGACAATATATACTTATATAATGTAAACCAACTCAAGTGAACTGTAATAAAGGTACAAGTAACTTAGAAGATGCTTGGGACCGCCCATCCTCTAAGGATCCGTTAAAATATCTACTATGTATTAATATTCGCTATTATAATAATGTCTAATAAGTAAAGTATAATCATATAGAAAATAGCATTAAGGGGATGGAGAACCTTAACGCGGTCGGATCTTAAAATCATAATCGTAGTAAAGCTCGATATGGTAGGTGACACGGCACAACTAGGCAATGCCAGGGTAGATATACCAATTACGCACACGGACTGATGGATACGCATAGCAGCCACTACCGTTCCACCTCGAACAACATTCCCAAATCGGAGGATGGCCATCTAGTCAAATCACAAGTAAGAGTATAATATCGAAGAAATGTGTCCGAGAAGAGGTGCTACCTCACTGGTCCGAGATCGCTCCTGTTTTAGCCACCTTATGCCAACTCACGGGAGTTGGGTCCACGTAACATACCTTAAGAACGTCGCCACCATCCTACTTAATTCTGGAATCTCCACCGCGTACACGGTTGTCAAAGTGGTTTTCGGTATCGACAGAGAGTATGTCCATATCCGATCCCGGTCTCTTTGCCAACCAATCGTTATTATAACCCGTGGTTATAACTTTTAAAAATAGTTTATGTTTCAAATCAAAATACATCCTTTAAACCATTTCAAAATCATATCATTTATTTCAAACTAATACATACTTTCAAACCCAAAACATATCTATTCAAAACCAATTCAAAAATATATCATTTCCATTTCAAAACCAATTCAATAATATATCATTTCAATAAAACCCAAATTTCAAAATCACTGAATATTTCCTTTAATTTATTAAACTTGAAATCTTCCTTTAAATTATCATAGCATTTTGGTAATGTAACCTTAAGGAATCATAGCATTTTTGGAATGTAATAGTTCCCAATTTAACATTTTATATAATCAAAGTATTTATATACTTACAAATTTTTAACATGGTCATTTTATCATAGCCTTATAGTTAAATAAATTTTGTTACTGTAATATCCAATTTAATGCAAAAATTCTTATGTTAAGTTAAGAGTACCTTATTAACTTACATTATCATTACAATAAAGAAACTTTATTATTTTAGTCATTAAAATATGTCATTTACATTAATTAAAACTTACATATTAAATGTACTTTTTAACTTACATTCCTATTACAGTAAAGAGCATTTATCATTTAATCAATATTACACTAATTAAACTTACATTATCGAATGTACGTTTTAATTTACGTTTTATTACAAAAGGGGCATTTATTATTTTAAATCAATATTACACAAATTAAGACTTACATGTTTCTTTCATTAATTAAGACTTTACATGTTTCTTTCAGTAGGTAAAACTTTACATATTTCTTTCATTAATTAGAACTTTACACGTTTCTTTCATAAATTAAACTTTACATATTTCTTTCATTAATTAAAACTTTACACGTTTCTTTCACAATAAATTTCTTATAATTAAATCCAATTTTCAACAATTTACTTAATAAGTTTAAGTGTAAAAGTTCCAATTCTTCACATTTCAACAAATAGACTTAACACTTCAAATTTAAATTACCATTTCACAATTTAACAAAATTTCCAATTTTATTTAATTAACTTAAACCTTTAATTAAAACCAAATTTCACATTTCCTAGTCAAGTTATATTTTAAAAGATCACTTTTAAACATTCATTTATTTAACCACTTAAATTCATAGAAAAATCAATAATACTTAATAATCACTTAAATTCAAATTTAATCAAATTATCATATTTACCATTTCCAAATAAAATTTAATATCCATTTTATTTATATAACTTAAATATCATTTTTAACCAAAATTCCAAATTTCCAACTTAAGTTATATTTCAAAAATCCAGTTAAACCATTCATTAATTACATTTTTAACACATAGAAAAATCATAATTTCTTTAATTCAAAATATTTCAAAATCTGTTTAAATCAAATTTCATAAATTTATATTTTTAAAATACTTAAAAATATTCAAAACACTTTATAAAATAACCACGGGCCTGTATATAATTTTCTAACCTAGGTCAAGTGATACGGATATGTATCATTTCAATCCGCAGTTAAAAAAGAAAAATCCGGGTTCTATCATTTCAAACCCGCAATCCCAAGTTAAAATAATTTAAATAAAAATCATTCAGGCCTATCATTTCAGCCCATAACGATTTTTCCCTATTCTAAAGTCCGTTCGGGTATGTATCATTTCAACCCATAGTGATTCTAATCTACAGGGAACTTGCAATGGTGATAACAGATATAAATAACAGAATAACATTAAATAATAGTAACATATGATATAATAAGTGTAATAACAGGTGTGAACATCATATGATAATAATATAAACATATATAACATGATGATATACATTACAGATTCAAATGGTGTCGGTTTATCAGTTATATAGGTACATATTGTCTGGTGAGAATAACTCACTTGTTTAAGCTGGAGATGACGACCAAACACATAACACAGAATCTTTGAAGGCACGACAACATGAATATGATTTGAGAGTGGAGAGCCAAATATAATTTCCTTGTATACATATAAACAAAACAAGACAATGTATACATAAATATTCAACACAAACAATATTGAAACAATTTTAAATAAGGAGCAACAAAGAAATAGATGACTTGACCTTGCCTCAACCATTCAAGTGCTTGGCCATGACATCATTTGGCTCAGCTATGATCAGGTCTAGACCTGAAATAGTCATCCAATGGTCAGCAAAAAGAAGGCAAAACAATGGAATGATGATGGTAGGAGTTACACATGAAGAAGACAAAGAGTCAAGGCCAAAAGGAGTGGTTTTGGTGCACACTAGGCTCGGTCTAGTCATTGTTTGGGCTTGGCCATGCTTGCTCCAGATCTGGACAGAGGTAAGGGGTGATGGTAAGTGGTCAAAACAATGTGGTGGTGGCGGCTATGGTGGTGGCCAAGGTGGTGGATGAAGGTGGTGAAGTAATAGTGGTGACTAGTGCATTGTTTTGGAGTTTTTGACATTGTTTTGTGGTGCTATCTTCAAGGAGAGGTCACGACCATGGATGGATCTGAAATGATGGCTGGAGATGATGCCAAGGAAGAGTGGTAGGGGATGGTGGTCGAGGCTATGGTGGAGATGGTGGAGGGTTTAGCCGAGCAAAGCTATGGAAGAATCAAGCAAAACAATAGAAAATTTAATAGGAAATGAAGAAGAGAAAGGTAGAGAAGATGAAGCCATTACCCAAACAACTTCAGAAATGTTTTTGGCCGTGAATTGTGAATGAAAGGGAAGTCTTTCACGTGAAACAATAAGGCATACACGGTTACAAAAGAATAAATGAGCCGCTATGGAAAAATGAAGGGTTTGGTTAATGAAAAGTCACACAATTTACAACTTAAGTCCTTTCAAATTTCCATTTATTTTATTTTAATTTTATATAAATGAAATATAAATATAAAATCAGATAAAAATACTAAAATTTAGTAAATAACAAAAAAATAAATAACTAAATATTAAATATATATAATTTAATTAAATAAAACAGCAAAATTTGCAACTAGTCTTGAAAATATGGTAAATAAATGCAATGAACTATGGAAACTTTTTATGTACTTAAAAATATTTATAAATAAAGATAAGAACACAAAATAAAATGAATTCACACAAATAAATAAATAAATTTTAATTTAAATATAGTTTAGATGAAGAAAATAGCAGAAAAATAGAAACAGCCTTTAAAAATAAGAAATAAATACAGTAAATTTTGGAAAAATTCTATCATCGTTTTAAAAATATTTAAAAGTCAAGATATGCATAAAATAAAATATCAACACATATTAGAACAAAATATGACAAATAAAATAAAATTTATAAAATTTAAAATAACAAAATTGCAAAATAAACAATTTATACTCAAAATTGAAATGTACATATCTTTTACATTTTAACTCCGTTTTCAACGAAACGAAAAGCAGTATTCATGTTATTAAATCTATTGTCATAATAAAAGATAAAAATTATAATTTCAAACTATTTAAAATTTAAATTTAAAAGTCAAAGTTTGACTATTTGACCAAAATTCACATTTTCTAGAAATATTAAATTTAGTCATATTTGGAATTCAAATCCACATCAAAATCAAAGTTTATACTTAAAATAACAAAATTTATTCTTTTTCATAAATAAAGCTTTTAAATCTGGAAATCAATTTAAAAATAATTGTAAAATACAGGGTTGTTACACTCTCCCCCACTCAAAACTTTTCGTCCCCGAAAAGGAACGAGGTACGGGAAAGCACAGAAAAGATAGAATGAAATAGAATTAAGACAAGATGATAAGAAGATTGGAATTACACCTGATAACTATTGTTATAGGTAAGTTTAACAAGATGGAGGTGATCAAATCAAGAATATAAGCACGAAAAGATCCTCTAGAGTCTGAATCTCCCTTTTCACTTGACCGACGGTCTATGAATGGAAAACAGTGTTCAGATCCAGATGAGTAACAAAGATTTCAAAGATTATAAAAAGATTTCTAAACAGACTGGTATAAGCAATAGCCTTCCCATTCTGTAGCAAGATAAGAGAAATAAGGACAACCAAAAGATAGTTTGAAAAAAAAAATAAGATAATAAATTTGAAACAATAATGCTTTGAAATCATAACAATTTAGGGATGTTTATCATTTGGAAATCATACTACTAAAAATCATAACACTTTGGAAATGTTATTCTTAAAAAAGAACATAATACTTAGAAAATCATAACACCTTTTAAAAATAATCTTCATTTAAACCATTTTAATCCAAGATCAAACAATATTCATTTTAAAGTTGTAACATTTCTAAGTTCATTCAATTTTAAAAATTTCCAAAACACTGTATTTTCAAAACAGCATCATTTATAAAATGCTACAGTAGGTATATTAGTACTTCAAATCAGTTTAATTCCAGAAATATTCATTTGGATATCATTTAACTTATGACTTATTAAAACAAACTTTTATGAATGGAATATCCAAATAAACTATACTACATTTATTAAGTCAAAAGTTCATTATTTTACTTAGCTCTTAATTTAACACATAACCTATCACTTTATTTAAAATACCCATTTCATAAATAGATATTCCTTTAATAAGTTACACTTAAAATTCCATTTGAAAACCAAATTCTCAATTATCAATTTTTAGTGATGTAAAAATACATTTTAACTATTTGAATCATAATTATTCAATTTCCAAGACATATTTATTTCATAAATAAAACATTTATATAGCAAATATAACAATCAAATTTCTTTACACATTTATTCATTTAGACATCAATTAAACTATGAATTCAAGTTAAATAAAATTTATTACAAAATGTCCAATTCCAATGTATTTTATTTTATCTATTCAAAGATACATTATTTATTATACAACATATTCATTTCAGGAAATAACCATTATTAAAATTCCTAGGTTAGACTTAAGGTTCCATATTAAATCAAATTTGATTATTAAGTTATTTAAATAAAATCTCTTTAAATTCCTTTTTCACTATTTACCTCTGTAAATCTTTTATAACTAAAACTTAAGTGTATAAAATTTATTATAACCACTCAAATTTTATTTAAAAAATCCTTTTTATATTGTATATTATCCAATTACATTGTTAACTTCTAAAATTTTTTTTAAGGTAAGTTATATTTGAATGCAATTGTATTATACAAATAAAACTTTCCAATTCAATTATCTCAAGTTTGAATCATTTATTCAAAAATTTTAATTTTTCTTTTTATAACTGAAATTATTCTTTAAGATGAAATTTAAGAATTAATTTTCTGGTTTCCTTCAAACCAGTTAGAGATAAATAAATATATGTACATAATATGTCAAATCAATTTAAATCATATATCTATATATATTATAAATCAAATCATATTTAGAAATTCAAATAAATTAAATCTTTCAAAACAAAGTTGTAGTAAGACTACAGAACGGTCTCTTCGGTTCAAAACTCGAAAATGAACGTCGATGATGGTGCAGTCATCACCGAAATTATTTTCCAGCGACAAAGAGAAGAGCACTTAATTTTTAAACTTTAAAATCCTTTAGAGACAAATTTTTTATTCAAAAATACTTTAAATTATATCCTTTTAAAAATTTTAACCACAAGGTTTGAAATCCATTGGAAACTTGAATTCTCAAATTCTTGATTCAAATTCATTTCAGTTCCCAAATCAATTTATAAACAACTATTTATAAATTCATTTGTAGAACAATAAATGATAAATCAAGTATTATCATTTCAAATTATCAATTTAAATCAATTTATTAAGTTCCATAAATTTACTTATATATCAAAATTTTATTTCATTAACCAAATTTAAAATAATATCGTGTCAGTTTGTTCTGTTAAAGTGTTTTAGAAATCCTATTGATAGCGTTGATCAGACGAATCGATCGGAAATCCAAATCAACATCAACAACTCAAACAACACCATATATAAAACAAAACATAGATTTACAAGTACAATTCAAAATGTTTGGAGATAGTTTAGAAACAAAAGACAAGATGGTTAAACAGAGTAGAGAGATGGGTAAGCTTAGGTAAATCGCGGACAACCTTAACCGGGTCAACCGTGACTTAAAGAATAAGATCGATGTGGATTTTTCTGGGATAAATCTACATCCGATCTCAAGAGATAGAGTTTGGAATAACAAAAGACATTAGCATCTAAACCAAGGATAGATATAAATCTCTGGTGAATCGATGCAAAATTGTAAAGGAGTTTCCCCCTTTACTAGAAAATTAGAATATTGGCGAGACAGCCAATTCACTATAAAGATCATTCGAAGTGGAGTTATGTGACACTCCAAAATCAAAAGAAGATGAATAGTGAGGGACAAGAATGAATTTTGGAACCGCAGGGAACATTCCAAAAATTCAAAGGAAATTCGAATCAAGAGGAAAAGATTCAAACTCGAACGAAAGTGATTCTATAAATAAATCTACTCCATATGCTGAGTTTTGCCTCAAAGCCAAAGCTCTGATACCAACTGTAACGACCGGATATTTTCAACCATTCGCATCCATTATAAGTGTATAGGTAGACACTCATGCCGGAGTTGAATTGCTCAAAATACCGCGTTGTAATTAAAATTTGGCAAATCTCAGAATATACAGTAAATAAATATAATCACAGATCACAGACACAGAGTAAAATAATGCAGCGGAAGTAAAAGAAATAGTAGTTCATGAAGCTACTATGAAAATATATCAGAGTTACATAAGATACAACATAAGAAATAAAGTACAGCAGAAGTCTCAATACAATAACCAAGTACAGGCTGAATAGAACAACGGAACCAAAGTTGATAGAACAAGACTAGCAAATAATCTCCAGCGATTCAAATCTCCAGAAGGTGGAAATCCAAATCTGTGAATACTCAGGCTGACCCGAGCGTAAAGCAAAAACACAAAACACTCGAGTCAGGACAATATATACTTATATAATGTAAACCAACTCAAGTGAACTGTAATAAAGGTACAAGTAACTTAGAAGATGCTTGGGACCGCCCATCCTCTAAGGATCCGTTAAAATATCTACTATGTATTAATATTCGCTATTATAATAATGTCTAATAAGTAAAGTATAATCATATAGAAAATAGCATTAAGGGGATGGAGAACCTTAACGCGGTCGGATCTTAAAATCATAATCGTAGTAAAGCTCGATATGGTAGGTGACACGGCACAACTAGGCAATGCCAGGGTAGATATACCAATTACGCACACGGACTGATGGATACGCATAGCAGCCACTACCGTTCCACCTCGAACAACATTCCCAAATCGGAGGATGGCCATCTAGTCAAATCACAAGTAAGAGTATAATATCGAAGAAATGTGTCCGAGAAGAGGTGCTACCTCACTGGTCCGAGATCGCTCCTGTTTTAGCCACCTTATGCCAACTCACGGGAGTTGGGTCCACGTAACATACCTTAAGAACGTCGCCACCATCCTACTTAATTCTGGAATCTCCACCGCGTACACGGTTGTCAAAGTGGTTTTCGGTATCGACAGAGAGTATGTCCATATCCGATCCCGGTCTCTTTGCCAACCAATCGTTATTATAACCCGTGGTTATAACTTTTAAAAATAGTTTATGTTTCAAATCAAAATACATCCTTTAAACCATTTCAAAATCATATCATTTATTTCAAACTAATACATACTTTCAAACCCAAAACATATCTATTCAAAACCAATTCAAAAATATATCATTTCCATTTCAAAACCAATTCAATAATATATCATTTCAATAAAACCCAAATTTCAAAATCACTGAATATTTCCTTTAATTTATTAAACTTGAAATCTTCCTTTAAATTATCATAGCATTTTGGTAATGTAACCTTAAGGAATCATAGCATTTTTGGAATGTAATAGTTCCCAATTTAACATTTTATATAATCAAAGTATTTATATACTTACAAATTTTTAACATGGTCATTTTATCATAGCCTTATAGTTAAATAAATTTTGTTACTGTAATATCCAATTTAATGCAAAAATTCTTATGTTAAGTTAAGAGTACCTTATTAACTTACATTATCATTACAATAAAGAAACTTTATTATTTTAGTCATTAAAATATGTCATTTACATTAATTAAAACTTACATATTAAATGTACTTTTTAACTTACATTCCTATTACAGTAAAGAGCATTTATCATTTAATCAATATTACACTAATTAAACTTACATTATCGAATGTACGTTTTAATTTACGTTTTATTACAAAAGGGGCATTTATTATTTTAAATCAATATTACACAAATTAAGACTTACATGTTTCTTTCATTAATTAAGACTTTACATGTTTCTTTCAGTAGGTAAAACTTTACATATTTCTTTCATTAATTAGAACTTTACACGTTTCTTTCATAAATTAAACTTTACATATTTCTTTCATTAATTAAAACTTTACACGTTTCTTTCACAATAAATTTCTTATAATTAAATCCAATTTTCAACAATTTACTTAATAAGTTTAAGTGTAAAAGTTCCAATTCTTCACATTTCAACAAATAGACTTAACACTTCAAATTTAAATTACCATTTCACAATTTAACAAAATTTCCAATTTTATTTAATTAACTTAAACCTTTAATTAAAACCAAATTTCACATTTCCTAGTCAAGTTATATTTTAAAAGATCACTTTTAAACATTCATTTATTTAACCACTTAAATTCATAGAAAAATCAATAATACTTAATAATCACTTAAATTCAAATTTAATCAAATTATCATATTTACCATTTCCAAATAAAATTTAATATCCATTTTATTTATATAACTTAAATATCATTTTTAACCAAAATTCCAAATTTCCAACTTAAGTTATATTTCAAAAATCCAGTTAAACCATTCATTAATTACATTTTTAACACATAGAAAAATCATAATTTCTTTAATTCAAAATATTTCAAAATCTGTTTAAATCAAATTTCATAAATTTATATTTTTAAAATACTTAAAAATATTCAAAACACTTTATAAAATAACCACGGGCCTGTATATAATTTTCTAACCTAGGTCAAGTGATACGGATATGTATCATTTCAATCCGCAGTTAAAAAAGAAAAATCCGGGTTCTATCATTTCAAACCCGCAATCCCAAGTTAAAATAATTTAAATAAAAATCATTCAGGCCTATCATTTCAGCCCATAACGATTTTTCCCTATTCTAAAGTCCGTTCGGGTATGTATCATTTCAACCCATAGTGATTCTAATCTACAGGGAACTTGCAATGGTGATAACAGATATAAATAACAGAATAACATTAAATAATAGTAACATATGATATAATAAGTGTAATAACAGGTGTGAACATCATATGATAATAATATAAACATATATAACATGATGATATACATTACAGATTCAAATGGTGTCGGTTTATCAGTTATATAGGTACATATTGTCTGGTGAGAATAACTCACTTGTTTAAGCTGGAGATGACGACCAAACACATAACACAGAATCTTTGAAGGCACGACAACATGAATATGATTTGAGAGTGGAGAGCCAAATATAATTTCCTTGTATACATATAAACAAAACAAGACAATGTATACATAAATATTCAACACAAACAATATTGAAACAATTTTAAATAAGGAGCAACAAAGAAATAGATGACTTGACCTTGCCTCAACCATTCAAGTGCTTGGCCATGACATCATTTGGCTCAGCTATGATCAGGTCTAGACCTGAAATAGTCATCCAATGGTCAGCAAAAAGAAGGCAAAACAATGGAATGATGATGGTAGGAGTTACACATGAAGAAGACAAAGAGTCAAGGCCAAAAGGAGTGGTTTTGGTGCACACTAGGCTCGGTCTAGTCATTGTTTGGGCTTGGCCATGCTTGCTCCAGATCTGGACAGAGGTAAGGGGTGATGGTAAGTGGTCAAAACAATGTGGTGGTGGCGGCTATGGTGGTGGCCAAGGTGGTGGATGAAGGTGGTGAAGTAATAGTGGTGACTAGTGCATTGTTTTGGAGTTTTTGACATTGTTTTGTGGTGCTATCTTCAAGGAGAGGTCACGACCATGGATGGATCTGAAATGATGGCTGGAGATGATGCCAAGGAAGAGTGGTAGGGGATGGTGGTCGAGGCTATGGTGGAGATGGTGGAGGGTTTAGCCGAGCAAAGCTATGGAAGAATCAAGCAAAACAATAGAAAATTTAATAGGAAATGAAGAAGAGAAAGGTAGAGAAGATGAAGCCATTACCCAAACAACTTCAGAAATGTTTTTGGCCGTGAATTGTGAATGAAAGGGAAGTCTTTCACGTGAAACAATAAGGCATACACGGTTACAAAAGAATAAATGAGCCGCTATGGAAAAATGAAGGGTTTGGTTAATGAAAAGTCACACAATTTACAACTTAAGTCCTTTCAAATTTCCATTTATTTTATTTTAATTTTATATAAATGAAATATAAATATAAAATCAGATAAAAATACTAAAATTTAGTAAATAACAAAAAAATAAATAACTAAATATTAAATATATATAATTTAATTAAATAAAACAGCAAAATTTGCAACTAGTCTTGAAAATATGGTAAATAAATGCAATGAACTATGGAAACTTTTTATGTACTTAAAAATATTTATAAATAAAGATAAGAACACAAAATAAAATGAATTCACACAAATAAATAAATAAATTTTAATTTAAATATAGTTTAGATGAAGAAAATAGCAGAAAAATAGAAACAGCCTTTAAAAATAAGAAATAAATACAGTAAATTTTGGAAAAATTCTATCATCGTTTTAAAAATATTTAAAAGTCAAGATATGCATAAAATAAAATATCAACACATATTAGAACAAAATATGACAAATAAAATAAAATTTATAAAATTTAAAATAACAAAATTGCAAAATAAACAATTTATACTCAAAATTGAAATGTACATATCTTTTACATTTTAACTCCGTTTTCAACGAAACGAAAAGCAGTATTCATGTTATTAAATCTATTGTCATAATAAAAGATAAAAATTATAATTTCAAACTATTTAAAATTTAAATTTAAAAGTCAAAGTTTGACTATTTGACCAAAATTCACATTTTCTAGAAATATTAAATTTAGTCATATTTGGAATTCAAATCCACATCAAAATCAAAGTTTATACTTAAAATAACAAAATTTATTCTTTTTCATAAATAAAGCTTTTAAATCTGGAAATCAATTTAAAAATAATTGTAAAATACAGGGTTGTTACATATTGTAACTTAGTAATTATTTCAAGATTAGGAAATTACAGTGGAAAATAAATTTTGGTCAGAAATCAATCTTTTAAATTCCATGCTTTAATTATCTTAACAGATTCGTATTACTAAATGGTGATTTTTAAAGTTAATATCATGATTTTTAAACAAGTAAATGGTGAGATATCTCGAGATGAACGGGAAATGCAATATCGTCGATTCCCAACGGTAGGCGAGGTGATAGTCATCGTGATTGGAGCTGAAGATAGCTGGAAGGAAGGAGATCATAGGAAAAATAATGGTTGAATTTATAATTCGTTGTGGTGGCGGCAGGGCGATGAATTAGGGTTTTAGCGTGAAGTTTGTTGACATTTTTCATTGGGCTCGTGCGTCGTTGATGGTGGTCTAACGGCGATCGGACCAAGGGGGATAGGAGCGTGGCGAGGTGACGTAGCTCGTGGTCGGTTGGCGTGAGCTCTGGGGATCGAGATCGTCGGCGCGAGATGATTTCAACGATCGAGTTCTGGGTTCCTGATGTGCTCGATTGCTCGATTTTGATTTGTTGGTTCGTACTGGGTTTTGGGTGGTTAGAGATGGTCGGCGTGTCGTGGGCGATTGGGTGGTGTCGTCGAAGATGGTCGGAGCAGTTTCGAACGAGTGTGCACATGTACACGATGGAATCGTATATCTGGAAGGTGATGTTGGTTTGAGAAGATGAAGTTGGATTCGAAGTTGAACTCGAAGAGTTTGGGGGTTAAACTCGAAGTAAGTTAGGCTTTTACTCGAAGTAAAATTTATATTGCTCGGGTGACAATTGTTTACAGGCTTAAAAATTTAAAACAGAAACCTGTTCTGTTTCATATTTTTTTTTAGTAAAGTTTAAATGCAAACGGGAAATTTAAACTAAGTTTAAATCTGTATTTAAGCTGGAAATTAAAGGAAAGTTTTAAATTGAAATTGTTTAAAATAACTTGGAATGTTTAAAGTGTATTTTTAAACCGATTGGAACATAAAAATGAATTGGGTTTTAAATTTCTTTAAAACATCTTTATAAGTGGATATTTCTTTAACTTGTGGGATAAAAGGTTTGAATTGTTTTTTTTAAAACTTTGTTAGATAACTTATAATCTTTAATTTAAAATGAAGTTTTAAAATGAGATCTAAAGTAAATTTGAAGATAAATCGTTTTAAAATACTTTGATTAAGTAAGAAATGTTTTCTTAAACTAAATAATAATTTTAAAGATAATTATTTGTGAATTGTTTAAGTATAATTACTTAATGGAAGTAATTAGGGAAGTAATTACTTAATGTAAATTAATGGAGATTAATGTAATTTGTTTAAGTTGATTAATTAAGTTTAATTAACTTTAACACTAAGTGATTCGATAATAATTACTTATTGTAATTAATGGATTGAAATTACTTAGGGTAGTAAATTACTGGATGTTATTCATCAAGGGTGATTAATAATTATGGTAAAAAATTAATTAATGAAGTAATTACGGGTTAATTACTGTATTTGGTTAAGGATAATTAATTTGTGAAATAATTAAGGGTTAATTACTTAAATGTAATTAAAGGATAATTAGAATGATATGGGAAGCCTTTGATTAATTGTTATCCCTGATATGTGGTTCGTGATTCTCTGTGATCTGATATGTTTGGTTAAACTATGATGATGTGGGTAACTAGTGATGATGAATTACTGTGAAATCCCGTATTTTAAGTTGAATTTAATTTCACTTGAATAATTTAAGTTAAGTTGACATAGGTTTCGAAGAGACCGGAGTCGGGTATTAGAGAATACCCGAAACCACTTCGATTCTTTAAAATTTAATATGGGAATTAGTAGGCTGAAATGGAATGATTTAAGGAAATTGGGCCATTTAATCTACGTTTTGGCATTTTGACATTGATAACAACCTGTGAAGTTGTAGATTGATATAAGCTACCCCGGGTCTATATAAGTCGTATGTTGTGTATTTCATGTTAGATGGGTTTACTCACGCTGGTTTCCAGCCTGACCCGGGTGTTACTTTGATGTAATGCTCGGGTCAGACCGAGTATTACAGATTTTCAGGTAAGGACGTTCTGGAGCTCAGGGATGGCGAGCTGGATGGCAGGACGTATCGAGTGTTCCGCTGTGACTATTATTTCTGTTTATCTGAGATATATTTGATTTGTATATGCTCAGTATTGTGCATGAGAGTAACTCTGATGTATTATAAATGTAAATTGACAGATATAGTATTCTTTTGTAAACTGTTATTATTTGATATTATATTTTGTTCCACTGCGAATGTGAGCATCTGTGTTATGTTTTCTGTTTCTTTTCTTCTATCTCTTCTTCTTTTCATAACTATTTGGAATTTTCGGGTTCGAAATTTCCGGGTCGTTACAGTTGGTATCAGAGCGAGGTTAAGCGAAAACCTTGGCTCTGGTGGGTCTACTCATCTAGAGATAGGGTCAATAGTACCCTAGAATAAGTTGAGTGTATACATATATATATGAGAGCGTACTTGTTATTTTCTTATATAAGGATTTTAAATGATTTTATGTAAGAATATATTTTGATATATATAAAGCAATATTTCTTACTAATAAATGTTAAAGTTATTGGTTGTTAAGTTATTGGAATTAAATAAAATAATGAAAATTAAGTGGTAATAGTAATACAACCAAATTGAAATTGGATGAAGATAAATTTGAAATGGGTCCAAACTGAAATTAAAATCCTGAATTTATAGAAATGTTTTCAGAATAAAGATAATAATAAATTGGTTTCCAAATATGATAATCTTGGTTATTATCATAAATGGTTGTTGTGTTTAATAATAAGATGTGTATTAATGAGCAAGCAAAATAAAATGTGCTAAGGATATAAATTTAGTTGAGTATAACCTGTAAATTAGAACGGATTTAAATTGTGGAGTTTAAAACCTAAGTTTAGAAACATTGAATTGTTTCAAAGTGTTTAAAGAAAAGAATAAATAATATTGTTCAGAATATATTTGAATGTGATCTTATTTTAAAATAAGAAGTTGCTTGAAAACATAAAATGAGAACTGTCTTAAATTAAACCCAAAGATGGTTTGAAATAAACTCTAAATGTTGAGTTTTAAATTTGGAAAATGAGATGTGATATCCAAGGTGATAAGTTTTGAAGATTATTAATGTGAAGTTTAAAATTGAATGGGAATCCAAGTTGGGTCAAGTTGATTGGATTAAGTTGAATTTAACTTAAGGAAAGTTAAATAAGTTTGGAATAAACAACCTGAATTGGAAATTTCAAGATGAAATTGAGATTTAACTTAGGAAAGTTAAATGGGTTGATTTGATAGGGAATTATATGTGATCTCAAATAGGATTGGGATCTGGAATGGGTAGTAGATTATGAATGTCTTAAATAAATTGGATGATAGATTGGGGTAATATCTATCCCAATATTGGAATTAAATGGAATTTTGAGAATTGAACTCAGAAATTAAATTGTTTAAAGATATTGATTTGAAGATAAATGTTAATTGGATTAAGGGAATAAATCAACATTTGAAAATTTAACTCGAATTTATATAATTCGAGATGGTTTTAAATTGAGATTTAAATTGAATTAGTTCAAACTGAATTTGATTTGAACTAATGGGAATTGTGATTTATTATGGATAAGTATAAAATTCAAATGAGAAATCTGAATTGGGTTAATTTGTAATAAAATTGAAGTTATTCAAATTGGGATTGAGTCAATTTAAATGTAAGTGGAAATTTAAATTGAATTTAGGGAAATGGAGATGGGGTATTAAACAGTTTGACTCTAGACTATTTTCAAAATAAATTGTTTAATATAAACCTATTTTTCCAAACTATTTACTACACAACTATTCTTTTTAAACCTAAAACTATCTTAAACCTGTTTTACAATTACTTTGGAACTATTTAACTATTTTACAACTGTTTTATAAACTAATTACTATTTTTCTACTACTTTATAAACTGATTACTGTTTTTCAACTATTTTATAAGTAATTACTATTTTCCAATTATTTTACAGTTACTTAACTATTTTACAGCTATTTTACAAATTAATAATCATCTTTCAACTGTTTATCTATTTTTAAAAATCTTAAAATTTTCAAGCTATTTTGTAAATATAAACTGGTCGGAGATCAAACTGTTATTGAGTAAATACCCAACTGGGATAAGAATTGAAGTGATAACCCAAGTGGGGATTTAGCCAAATGTGAATAAGTGGATAAAATTTAAGTGAAGGTGAATAGAAAGGAAATTGATTTAACTGATAATCAATGAAGATAAATACGTAGGATGTACGTATATTATTCTATTCGCATAGTGATTTGATCCAGATTCGAGCACAGAATTTCGAGATAGTATTATCGATCCGAGTTGGGATTTTTCGCTCGATTTTCGACGGCGAACCTGGATATGGATTTTTGATTGGTTCTAGATATTCTCTATCATAGGTGTGACTATGCAAGGAGAATGACGGTTTCTGATCAAGAAACCAGATCTGAGTCCGCACTAGGAAGTCGGGTGGACGATACTAGTTCGGAAGTGAAATTGTGTGATCGAGTGAGCGATCAAATTGGTATTGCGTACGAATGATATGGGGACATCGTACGGGTTTGAATGAAATTGGCATTGAAAATTTATGAATAAAAACTGAAAAGATTTTTAAAATTGAAAGTATATTTTAAGAAATTGACAATGAATAAAGGTGGAAATTGATTTTTGAAGTTGTAGATAAAAGGTTATAAGATGATTTTTGAAATGGGAAATATATTTGTGAATATATGAGGAACTAAAATAAAATAAATTTAAAATTTATATTTCTATGGTAGAAATTAACTTTATGAAAATAAAGTGGAAATTGAATATTTTTCTGAGTTAAAGTTTACTTTATAATAAAAGTAAGAAATTTGGCAAGTGACTTTATAAAGTAATCAAATTTGAATATTTGATTGGGAATAAACAAAGTTACATATCTTTGTTATATATGATAAAACTCCCCTTATTGAATCCATTGCCAGAAAAAAAAATGTTTTTGGAAGTTTTGAAGTATACAAAGGAAACTTATATAAGTATAAAGTGATTTAAAGATTTCCCAAGAAAATTATATATATGAATATATATATAAAAGATTTTATGGAAATGGTTTTGAGAAAAAGGTTTTGTGAACCTTTGGATTTGGAAAAGGCTTTTGATTTTTGGATAAAATCAATTTTGAGATTTGGGAAAGCCTGATTTGTGAATTATCGATTTTGAGAATCGATTTTGTGTAAAAGCATTTATATGAGATTCATACTAGGTGTATGATTTGGAAAATACTATATGTGTATAGTATAAAGTGTTTTGAGATTTGCTCTGGGGAAAAAGGCGCTCCCTTGATATGAACTTCTCAGGAGTGCCACTGGGTGGTACTGCCTTGAGCCCCAAGGGGGGGTTTCTAAAGTTAATCCTGTGAGGAGTCCGGACAAAACTAGTTCCTGAGGATTATTTGTGTAGCGAAAGTCGAGGGGCTGGTGCCCACAGAGGCATTTGGGTTATGCTGTGACGACAGTGTAACTCGATGTCACTGCGATCTACTGCAGACCATAGCGAAAGTCGCGTGAGCCGCTGAGAGCCAACAGTCTATGTTTGATTTTATATCGGTAGACTATGACACTATGGTAACATAGCGAAAGTCTTGTGTGCCGCTGAGAGCCAACAGTCTGCGTTTGATTTTATATCGGTAGACTGAGACCTATGTAGGAGTGGAGAAGTTTCATTTTGACAGCGAAAATCGTTTGTGCCGCTGAGAGCCAACAGTTACATGGACTTTTGCTGCGACGACAACGTAACCCTGGATGTAACTGCGATCTGTTGTGGGTTCCATAGTGTAATCAGTTACATGGACTTTTGCTGCGATGGCAACGTAACCCGTGATGTAACTGTGACCATGGATGGGAGTGATGATCTCCAGAGCATTTTCACCAAAGATATTTCCTCTATTTTCGAAACTGTTTCCTATATTTTCAATAAAATTATTTTTCGAATATTTTCACTGGATGTTGAAATGGGTCTGCTGAGTACTTACAGATTTTCAGTCCTACGCCTGATCAACGTATGACCGAATTTCTGTAAGAACGAAGATGGACTTGTCAAAGCATCGAGTTATAAAAGTATTTTTATAAAACTATTTTAGAAATATTATATAGATTTTTAAAAGTAGTTTAATAATGATCAAAGAAAATTTATCTGATTTTAAGCATTTTAATAAATCTAGCTTCATTCCTTTTCGGGGACGAAAAGATTCAAAGGTGGGAGGAATGTGACATCCCGAAATTTTGAGCAATATCAATTTAATAATCTATATTAAATATTAAATTGATTTGATATATAATTGTTAATAGAATATGAATTGAATTGATAATTTTCTTTTAAATGAATATTTAACTGATAAATTATCTTTTAAAGGCTAATAAATTGTTTTCTATTTATTTATATATATATATATATTTGTATATATGGTAAATAGTTAAAGTCTGTGTAAATTTTAATAGATAAGGATATGCCTTCAAACTCTAATCTTTTAGTAATTTGGAAAATTTGATTTAATTCAATATTTAATAAATAATCAGTTAGCTTTAGAATATACACAGGATTTAAAAGTTAAAATTGTTTAAATGGTTTTAAATTAAATAAAAAGGTTTGTTGTTGTTTTTAGAGTATAGCTTAATAAAATTAGTAATTAAGTGACAAATTCTTTTATGAATTATTTTAATGTAATAATTAGCTTTATTTATAATATGATGTCTATACAAGTAGGTTTTATTATAGATAAAAATTGTTATATATACTGTAAAAAGAAGTTATGCTTTTACAAATTATATAAATCCCTCATATTAACAATAATTATAGATAACAAAATATACCTTATAAATATTTAAAGTAAGTATAAATAAAATAATAATAGGTAATTAATTATTTGATAGTTTGAGTTTTTAAAATAAAATATAAACACACTTGTGTTAGAGATAGAAATAATTATGCAAGCTAACCATAACAATAATCATAACAATTACAAAGTAAAAACTTGAGTAGAATACTTTATACTCTATAGCAAAATACATGGGCAGGCATGGAAATCACCTAGTACAAGACAATAAGTAAGGTAAGTTAAATATTATTTTCACTATAGCAAAATGTATATGTTGTAGGCTTAAAAAATCACTTAAGTACAAAATGAGTAAAGGCAAGTAAATGTTATTTCTATAACATGGTATATGGTGCAGGCAGTAGAACCATCTATATACATACGAATAGAATTGAGTATGTATGCTTAGCATCTAAGAATAAACCAGGTAAGACTAAAAATATCTATGTACTAAAATAAGATAAGGTTGAGACATATAGTACATTAGCATTTAATGTTTCCCATCCTAGCAAAGCAAAGCCTGTTCTAGATATATTTTCAGCCCCCAAAGTGGAATAAAAATCTCTGAAATTTTGTGTACTTAGACAGTAAACAAATATGTATGCTTGTTTATTTATCAACTTGCTTCATTTTATTTCGTATACAAAAAGCTTAGAAATTCTAGTTTCTAAAAGCTTAAACAAAAGATAACCTGAAACAAAATAAGAAGAGCCAAAAACATTTCAGTTCAAATCAAAAATAGAAGCATCTCAACTACAACAAGTTTCCAGTTCAAAGTTTTCAGAAATCAAACTAAAATATGCAAGTTTCTAAGGCCAGTTTTCAAGTTCCTGTTTCAAACAAGAAAAGAGCAAGCTTTCTATTTCTGAAAGCCTGGTGAGTGAACTTCTACTTTAAACTTAATCTGTTTATATATGTGATTGTATGTGAGGGTCCTCGAAATTTTGATGAGTAGTATGCCTTGTATGTTGTTTAGAGATGATTATATGTGTATATGGGTATGGGTGTGCATGTCTCTGTGTGTTTATATATATACACATAGAACTCTGTTCCTATTTTACAGGTTTAAAACTTGACCCAAAATCAATTTCTTTTTTTTCCTGATCTTCTATAAGCTAAAATTTATAAACAAGTTAAGTTAGGAATAGCAGAATAATTGTTTTAAAAATAGTATCAGGTATTGTGTAACAACCCGATATTTTCAACCATTCGCATCCATTATAAGTGTATAGGTAGACACTCATGCCGGAGTTGAATTGCTCAAAATACCGCGTTGTAATTAAAATTTGGCAAATCTCAGAATATACAGTAAATAAATATAATCACAGATCACAGACACAGAGTAAAATAATGCAGCGGAAGTAAAAGAAATAGTAGTTCATGAAGCTACTATGAAAATATATCAGAGTTACATAAGATACAACATAAGAAATAAAGTACAGCAGAAGTCTCAATACAATAACCAAGTACAGGCTGAATAGAACAACGGAACCAAAGTTGATAGAACAAGACTAGCAAATAATCTCCAGCGATTCAAATCTCCAGAAGGTGGAAATCCAAATCTGTGAATACTCAGGCTGACCCGAGCGTAAAGCAAAACACAAAACACTCGAGTCAGGACAATATATACTTATATAATGTAAACCAACTCAAGTGAACTGTAATAAAGGTACAAGTAACTTAGAAGATGCTTGGGACCGCCCATCCTCTAAGGATCCGTTAAAATATCTACTATGTATTAATATTCGCTATTATAATAATGTCTAATAAGTAAAGTATAATCATATAGAAAATAGCATTAAGGGGATGGAGAACCTTAACGCGGTCGGATCTTAAAATCATAATCGTAGTAAAGCTCGATATGGTAGGTGACACGGCACAACTAGGCAATGCCAGGGTAGATATACCAATTACGCACACGGACTGATGGATACGCATAGCAGCCACTACCGTTCCACCTCGAACAACATTCCCAAATCGGAGGATGGCCATCTAGTCAAATCACAAGTAAGAGTATAATATCGAAGAAATGTGTCCGAGAAGAGGTGCTACCTCACTGGTCCGAGATCGCTCCTGTTTTAGCCACCTTATGCCAACTCACGGGAGTTGGGTCCACGTAACATACCTTAAGAACGTCGCCACCATCCTACTTAATTCTGGAATCTCCACCGCGTACACGGTTGTCAAAGTGGTTTTCGGTATCGACAGAGAGTATGTCCATATCCGATCCCGGTCTCTTTGCCAACCAATCGTTATTATAACCCGTGGTTATAACTTTTAAAAATAGTTTATGTTTCAAATCAAAATACATCCTTTAAACCATTTCAAAATCATATCATTTATTTCAAACTAATACATACTTTCAAACCCAAAACATATCTATTCAAAACCAATTCAAAAATATATCATTTCCATTTCAAAACCAATTCAATAATATATCATTTCAATAAAACCCAAATTTCAAAATCACTGAATATTTCCTTTAATTTATTAAACTTGAAATCTTCCTTTAAATTATCATAGCATTTTGGTAATGTAACCTTAAGGAATCATAGCATTTTTGGAATGTAATAGTTCCCAATTTAACATTTTATATAATCAAAGTATTTATATACTTACAAATTTTTAACATGGTCATTTTATCATAGCCTTATAGTTAAATAAATTTTGTTACTGTAATATCCAATTTAATGCAAAAATTCTTATGTTAAGTTAAGAGTACCTTATTAACTTACATTATCATTACAATAAAGAAACTTTATTATTTTAGTCATTAAAATATGTCATTTACATTAATTAAAACTTACATATTAAATGTACTTTTTAACTTACATTCCTATTACAGTAAAGAGCATTTATCATTTAATCAATATTACACTAATTAAACTTACATTATCGAATGTACGTTTTAATTTACGTTTTATTACAAAAGGGGCATTTATTATTTTAAATCAATATTACACAAATTAAGACTTACATGTTTCTTTCATTAATTAAGACTTTACATGTTTCTTTCAGTAGGTAAAACTTTACATATTTCTTTCATTAATTAGAACTTTACACGTTTCTTTCATAAATTAAACTTTACATATTTCTTTCATTAATTAAAACTTTACACGTTTCTTTCACAATAAATTTCTTATAATTAAATCCAATTTTCAACAATTTACTTAATAAGTTTAAGTGTAAAAGTTCCAATTCTTCACATTTCAACAAATAGACTTAACACTTCAAATTTAAATTACCATTTCACAATTTAACAAAATTTCCAATTTTATTTAATTAACTTAAACCTTTAATTAAAACCAAATTTCACATTTCCTAGTCAAGTTATATTTTAAAAGATCACTTTTAAACATTCATTTATTTAACCACTTAAATTCATAGAAAAATCAATAATACTTAATAATCACTTAAATTCAAATTTAATCAAATTATCATATTTACCATTTCCAAATAAAATTTAATATCCATTTTATTTATATAACTTAAATATCATTTTTAACCAAAATTCCAAATTTCCAACTTAAGTTATATTTCAAAAATCCAGTTAAACCATTCATTAATTACATTTTTAACACATAGAAAAATCATAATTTCTTTAATTCAAAATATTTCAAAATCTGTTTAAATCAAATTTCATAAATTTATATTTTTAAAATACTTAAAAATATTCAAAACACTTTATAAAATAACCACGGGCCTGTATATAATTTTCTAACCTAGGTCAAGTGATACGGATATGTATCATTTCAATCCGCAGTTAAAAAAGAAAAATCCGGGTTCTATCATTTCAAACCCGCAATCCCAAGTTAAAATAATTTAAATAAAAATCATTCAGGCCTATCATTTCAGCCCATAACGATTTTTCCCTATTCTAAAGTCCGTTCGGGTATGTATCATTTCAACCCATAGTGATTCTAATCTACAGGGAACTTGCAATGGTGATAACAGATATAAATAACAGAATAACATTAAATAATAGTAACATATGATATAATAAGTGTAATAACAGGTGTGAACATCATATGATAATAATATAAACATATATAACATGATGATATACATTACAGATTCAAATGGTGTCGGTTTATCAGTTATATAGGTACATATTGTCTGGTGAGAATAACTCACTTGTTTAAGCTGGAGATGACGACCAAACACATAACACAGAATCTTTGAAGGCACGACAACATGAATATGATTTGAGAGTGGAGAGCCAAATATAATTTCCTTGTATACATATAAACAAAACAAGACAATGTATACATAAATATTCAACACAAACAATATTGAAACAATTTTAAATAAGGAGCAACAAAGAAATAGATGACTTGACCTTGCCTCAACCATTCAAGTGCTTGGCCATGACATCATTTGGCTCAGCTATGATCAGGTCTAGACCTGAAATAGTCATCCAATGGTCAGCAAAAAGAAGGCAAAACAATGGAATGATGATGGTAGGAGTTACACATGAAGAAGACAAAGAGTCAAGGCCAAAAGGAGTGGTTTTGGTGCACACTAGGCTCGGTCTAGTCATTGTTTGGGCTTGGCCATGCTTGCTCCAGATCTGGACAGAGGTAAGGGGTGATGGTAAGTGGTCAAAACAATGTGGTGGTGGCGGCTATGGTGGTGGCCAAGGTGGTGGATGAAGGTGGTGAAGTAATAGTGGTGACTAGTGCATTGTTTTGGAGTTTTTGACATTGTTTTGTGGTGCTATCTTCAAGGAGAGGTCACGACCATGGATGGATCTGAAATGATGGCTGGAGATGATGCCAAGGAAGAGTGGTAGGGGATGGTGGTCGAGGCTATGGTGGAGATGGTGGAGGGTTTAGCCGAGCAAAGCTATGGAAGAATCAAGCAAAACAATAGAAAATTTAATAGGAAATGAAGAAGAGAAAGGTAGAGAAGATGAAGCCATTACCCAAACAACTTCAGAAATGTTTTTGGCCGTGAATTGTGAATGAAAGGGAAGTCTTTCACGTGAAACAATAAGGCATACACGGTTACAAAAGAATAAATGAGCCGCTATGGAAAAATGAAGGGTTTGGTTAATGAAAAGTCACACAATTTACAACTTAAGTCCTTTCAAATTTCCATTTATTTTATTTTAATTTTATATAAATGAAATATAAATATAAAATCAGATAAAAATACTAAAATTTAGTAAATAACAAAAAAATAAATAACTAAATATTAAATATATATAATTTAATTAAATAAAACAGCAAAATTTGCAACTAGTCTTGAAAATATGGTAAATAAATGCAATGAACTATGGAAACTTTTTATGTACTTAAAAATATTTATAAATAAAGATAAGAACACAAAATAAAATGAATTCACACAAATAAATAAATAAATTTTAATTTAAATATAGTTTAGATGAAGAAAATAGCAGAAAAATAGAAACAGCCTTTAAAAATAAGAAATAAATACAGTAAATTTTGGAAAAATTCTATCATCGTTTTAAAAATATTTAAAAGTCAAGATATGCATAAAATAAAATATCAACACATATTAGAACAAAATATGACAAATAAAATAAAATTTATAAAATTTAAAATAACAAAATTGCAAAATAAACAATTTATACTCAAAATTGAAATGTACATATCTTTTACATTTTAACTCCGTTTTCAACGAAACGAAAAGCAGTATTCATGTTATTAAATCTATTGTCATAATAAAAGATAAAAATTATAATTTCAAACTATTTAAAATTTAAATTTAAAAGTCAAAGTTTGACTATTTGACCAAAATTCACATTTTCTAGAAATATTAAATTTAGTCATATTTGGAATTCAAATCCACATCAAAATCAAAGTTTATACTTAAAATAACAAAATTTATTCTTTTTCATAAATAAAGCTTTTAAATCTGGAAATCAATTTAAAAATAATTGTAAAATACAGGGTTGTTACACTCTCCCCCACTCAAAACTTTTCGTCCCCGAAAAGGAACGAGGTACGGGAAAGCACAGAAAAGATAGAATGAAATAGAATTAAGACAAGATGATAAGAAGATTGGAATTACACCTGATAACTATTGTTATAGGTAAGTTTAACAAGATGGAGGTGATCAAATCAAGAATATAAGCACGAAAAGATCCTCTAGAGTCTGAATCTCCCTTTTCACTTGACCGACGGTCTATGAATGGAAAACAGTGTTCAGATCCAGATGAGTAACAAAGATTTCAAAGATTATAAAAAGATTTCTAAACAGACTGGTATAAGCAATAGCCTTCCCATTCTGTAGCAAGATAAGAGAAATAAGGACAACCAAAAGATAGTTTGAAAAAAAAAATAAGATAATAAATTTGAAACAATAATGCTTTGAAATCATAACAATTTAGGGATGTTTATCATTTGGAAATCATACTACTAAAAATCATAACACTTTGGAAATGTTATTCTTAAAAAAGAACATAATACTTAGAAAATCATAACACCTTTTAAAAATAATCTTCATTTAAACCATTTTAATCCAAGATCAAACAATATTCATTTTAAAGTTGTAACATTTCTAAGTTCATTCAATTTTAAAAATTTCCAAAACACTGTATTTTCAAAACAGCATCATTTATAAAATGCTACAGTAGGTATATTAGTACTTCAAATCAGTTTAATTCCAGAAATATTCATTTGGATATCATTTAACTTATGACTTATTAAAACAAACTTTTATGAATGGAATATCCAAATAAACTATACTACATTTATTAAGTCAAAAGTTCATTATTTTACTTAGCTCTTAATTTAACACATAACCTATCACTTTATTTAAAATACCCATTTCATAAATAGATATTCCTTTAATAAGTTACACTTAAAATTCCATTTGAAAACCAAATTCTCAATTATCAATTTTTAGTGATGTAAAAATACATTTTAACTATTTGAATCATAATTATTCAATTTCCAAGACATATTTATTTCATAAATAAAACATTTATATAGCAAATATAACAATCAAATTTCTTTACACATTTATTCATTTAGACATCAATTAAACTATGAATTCAAGTTAAATAAAATTTATTACAAAATGTCCAATTCCAATGTATTTTATTTTATCTATTCAAAGATACATTATTTATTATACAACATATTCATTTCAGGAAATAACCATTATTAAAATTCCTAGGTTAGACTTAAGGTTCCATATTAAATCAAATTTGATTATTAAGTTATTTAAATAAAATCTCTTTAAATTCCTTTTTCACTATTTACCTCTGTAAATCTTTTATAACTAAAACTTAAGTGTATAAAATTTATTATAACCACTCAAATTTTATTTAAAAAATCCTTTTTATATTGTATATTATCCAATTACATTGTTAACTTCTAAAATTTTTTTTAAGGTAAGTTATATTTGAATGCAATTGTATTATACAAATAAAACTTTCCAATTCAATTATCTCAAGTTTGAATCATTTATTCAAAAATTTTAATTTTTCTTTTTATAACTGAAATTATTCTTTAAGATGAAATTTAAGAATTAATTTTCTGGTTTCCTTCAAACCAGTTAGAGATAAATAAATATATGTACATAATATGTCAAATCAATTTAAATCATATATCTATATATATTATAAATCAAATCATATTTAGAAATTCAAATAAATTAAATCTTTCAAAACAAAGTTGTAGTAAGACTACAGAACGGTCTCTTCGGTTCAAAACTCGAAAATGAACGTCGATGATGGTGCAGTCATCACCGAAATTATTTTCCAGCGACAAAGAGAAGAGCACTTAATTTTTAAACTTTAAAATCCTTTAGAGACAAATTTTTTATTCAAAAATACTTTAAATTATATCCTTTTAAAAATTTTAACCACAAGGTTTGAAATCCATTGGAAACTTGAATTCTCAAATTCTTGATTCAAATTCATTTCAGTTCCCAAATCAATTTATAAACAACTATTTATAAATTCATTTGTAGAACAATAAATGATAAATCAAGTATTATCATTTCAAATTATCAATTTAAATCAATTTATTAAGTTCCATAAATTTACTTATATATCAAAATTTTATTTCATTAACCAAATTTAAAATAATATCGTGTCAGTTTGTTCTGTTAAAGTGTTTTAGAAATCCTATTGATAGCGTTGATCAGACGAATCGATCGGAAATCCAAATCAACATCAACAACTCAAACAACACCATATATAAAACAAAACATAGATTTACAAGTACAATTCAAAATGTTTGGAGATAGTTTAGAAACAAAAGACAAGATGGTTAAACAGAGTAGAGAGATGGGTAAGCTTAGGTAAATCGCGGACAACCTTAACCGGGTCAACCGTGACTTAAAGAATAAGATCGATGTGGATTTTTCTGGGATAAATCTACATCCGATCTCAAGAGATAGAGTTTGGAATAACAAAAGACATTAGCATCTAAACCAAGGATAGATATAAATCTCTGGTGAATCGATGCAAAATTGTAAAGGAGTTTCCCCCTTTACTAGAAAATTAGAATATTGGCGAGACAGCCAATTCACTATAAAGATCATTCGAAGTGGAGTTATGTGACACTCCAAAATCAAAAGAAGATGAATAGTGAGGGACAAGAATGAATTTTGGAACCGCAGGGAACATTCCAAAAATTCAAAGGAAATTCGAATCAAGAGGAAAAGATTCAAACTCGAACGAAAGTGATTCTATAAATAAATCTACTCCATATGCTGAGTTTTGCCTCAAAGCCAAAGCTCTGATACCAACTGTAACGACCGGATATTTTCAACCATTCGCATCCATTATAAGTGTATAGGTAGACACTCATGCCGGAGTTGAATTGCTCAAAATACCGCGTTGTAATTAAAATTTGGCAAATCTCAGAATATACAGTAAATAAATATAATCACAGATCACAGACACAGAGTAAAATAATGCAGCGGAAGTAAAAGAAATAGTAGTTCATGAAGCTACTATGAAAATATATCAGAGTTACATAAGATACAACATAAGAAATAAAGTACAGCAGAAGTCTCAATACAATAACCAAGTACAGGCTGAATAGAACAACGGAACCAAAGTTGATAGAACAAGACTAGCAAATAATCTCCAGCGATTCAAATCTCCAGAAGGTGGAAATCCAAATCTGTGAATACTCAGGCTGACCCGAGCGTAAAGCAAAAACACAAAACACTCGAGTCAGGACAATATATACTTATATAATGTAAACCAACTCAAGTGAACTGTAATAAAGGTACAAGTAACTTAGAAGATGCTTGGGACCGCCCATCCTCTAAGGATCCGTTAAAATATCTACTATGTATTAATATTCGCTATTATAATAATGTCTAATAAGTAAAGTATAATCATATAGAAAATAGCATTAAGGGGATGGAGAACCTTAACGCGGTCGGATCTTAAAATCATAATCGTAGTAAAGCTCGATATGGTAGGTGACACGGCACAACTAGGCAATGCCAGGGTAGATATACCAATTACGCACACGGACTGATGGATACGCATAGCAGCCACTACCGTTCCACCTCGAACAACATTCCCAAATCGGAGGATGGCCATCTAGTCAAATCACAAGTAAGAGTATAATATCGAAGAAATGTGTCCGAGAAGAGGTGCTACCTCACTGGTCCGAGATCGCTCCTGTTTTAGCCACCTTATGCCAACTCACGGGAGTTGGGTCCACGTAACATACCTTAAGAACGTCGCCACCATCCTACTTAATTCTGGAATCTCCACCGCGTACACGGTTGTCAAAGTGGTTTTCGGTATCGACAGAGAGTATGTCCATATCCGATCCCGGTCTCTTTGCCAACCAATCGTTATTATAACCCGTGGTTATAACTTTTAAAAATAGTTTATGTTTCAAATCAAAATACATCCTTTAAACCATTTCAAAATCATATCATTTATTTCAAACTAATACATACTTTCAAACCCAAAACATATCTATTCAAAACCAATTCAAAAATATATCATTTCCATTTCAAAACCAATTCAATAATATATCATTTCAATAAAACCCAAATTTCAAAATCACTGAATATTTCCTTTAATTTATTAAACTTGAAATCTTCCTTTAAATTATCATAGCATTTTGGTAATGTAACCTTAAGGAATCATAGCATTTTTGGAATGTAATAGTTCCCAATTTAACATTTTATATAATCAAAGTATTTATATACTTACAAATTTTTAACATGGTCATTTTATCATAGCCTTATAGTTAAATAAATTTTGTTACTGTAATATCCAATTTAATGCAAAAATTCTTATGTTAAGTTAAGAGTACCTTATTAACTTACATTATCATTACAATAAAGAAACTTTATTATTTTAGTCATTAAAATATGTCATTTACATTAATTAAAACTTACATATTAAATGTACTTTTTAACTTACATTCCTATTACAGTAAAGAGCATTTATCATTTAATCAATATTACACTAATTAAACTTACATTATCGAATGTACGTTTTAATTTACGTTTTATTACAAAAGGGGCATTTATTATTTTAAATCAATATTACACAAATTAAGACTTACATGTTTCTTTCATTAATTAAGACTTTACATGTTTCTTTCAGTAGGTAAAACTTTACATATTTCTTTCATTAATTAGAACTTTACACGTTTCTTTCATAAATTAAACTTTACATATTTCTTTCATTAATTAAAACTTTACACGTTTCTTTCACAATAAATTTCTTATAATTAAATCCAATTTTCAACAATTTACTTAATAAGTTTAAGTGTAAAAGTTCCAATTCTTCACATTTCAACAAATAGACTTAACACTTCAAATTTAAATTACCATTTCACAATTTAACAAAATTTCCAATTTTATTTAATTAACTTAAACCTTTAATTAAAACCAAATTTCACATTTCCTAGTCAAGTTATATTTTAAAAGATCACTTTTAAACATTCATTTATTTAACCACTTAAATTCATAGAAAAATCAATAATACTTAATAATCACTTAAATTCAAATTTAATCAAATTATCATATTTACCATTTCCAAATAAAATTTAATATCCATTTTATTTATATAACTTAAATATCATTTTTAACCAAAATTCCAAATTTCCAACTTAAGTTATATTTCAAAAATCCAGTTAAACCATTCATTAATTACATTTTTAACACATAGAAAAATCATAATTTCTTTAATTCAAAATATTTCAAAATCTGTTTAAATCAAATTTCATAAATTTATATTTTTAAAATACTTAAAAATATTCAAAACACTTTATAAAATAACCACGGGCCTGTATATAATTTTCTAACCTAGGTCAAGTGATACGGATATGTATCATTTCAATCCGCAGTTAAAAAAGAAAAATCCGGGTTCTATCATTTCAAACCCGCAATCCCAAGTTAAAATAATTTAAATAAAAATCATTCAGGCCTATCATTTCAGCCCATAACGATTTTTCCCTATTCTAAAGTCCGTTCGGGTATGTATCATTTCAACCCATAGTGATTCTAATCTACAGGGAACTTGCAATGGTGATAACAGATATAAATAACAGAATAACATTAAATAATAGTAACATATGATATAATAAGTGTAATAACAGGTGTGAACATCATATGATAATAATATAAACATATATAACATGATGATATACATTACAGATTCAAATGGTGTCGGTTTATCAGTTATATAGGTACATATTGTCTGGTGAGAATAACTCACTTTTTTAAGCTGGAGATGACGACCAAACACATAACACAGAATCTTTGAAGGCACGACAACATGAATATGATTTGAGAGTGGAGAGCCAAATATAATTTCCTTGTATACATATAAACAAAACAAGACAATGTATACATAAATATTCAACACAAACAATATTGAAACAATTTTAAATAAGGAGCAACAAAGAAATAGATGACTTGACCTTGCCTCAACCATTCAAGTGCTTGGCCATGACATCATTTGGCTCAGCTATGATCAGGTCTAGACCTGAAATAGTCATCCAATGGTCAGCAAAAAGAAGGCAAAACAATGGAATGATGATGGTAGGAGTTACACATGAAGAAGACAAAGAGTCAAGGCCAAAAGGAGTGGTTTTGGTGCACACTAGGCTCGGTCTAGTCATTGTTTGGGCTTGGCCATGCTTGCTCCAGATCTGGACAGAGGTAAGGGGTGATGGTAAGTGGTCAAAACAATGTGGTGGTGGCGGCTATGGTGGTGGCCAAGGTGGTGGATGAAGGTGGTGAAGTAATAGTGGTGACTAGTGCATTGTTTTGGAGTTTTTGACATTGTTTTGTGGTGCTATCTTCAAGGAGAGGTCACGACCATGGATGGATCTGAAATGATGGCTGGAGATGATGCCAAGGAAGAGTGGTAGGGGATGGTGGTCGAGGCTATGGTGGAGATGGTGGAGGGTTTAGCCGAGCAAAGCTATGGAAGAATCAAGCAAAACAATAGAAAATTTAATAGGAAATGAAGAAGAGAAAGGTAGAGAAGATGAAGCCATTACCCAAACAACTTCAGAAATGTTTTTGGCCGTGAATTGTGAATGAAAGGGAAGTCTTTCACGTGAAACAATAAGGCATACACGGTTACAAAAGAATAAATGAGCCGCTATGGAAAAATGAAGGGTTTGGTTAATGAAAAGTCACACAATTTACAACTTAAGTCCTTTCAAATTTCCATTTATTTTATATTAATTTTATATAAATGAAATATAAATATAAAATCAGATAAAAATACTAAAATTTAGTAAATAACAAAAAAATAAATAACTAAATATTAAATATATATAATTTAATTAAATAAAACAGCAAAATTTGCAACTAGTCTTGAAAATATGGTAAATAAATGCAATGAACTATGGAAACTTTTTATGTACTTAAAAATATTTATAAATAAAGATAAGAACACAAAATAAAATGAATTCACACAAATAAATAAATAAATTTTAATTTAAATATAGTTTAGATGAAGAAAATAGCAGAAAAATAGAAACAGCCTTTAAAAATAAGAAATAAATACAGTAAATTTTGGAAAAATTCTATCATCGTTTTAAAAATATTTAAAAGTCAAGATATGCATAAAATAAAATATCAACACATATTAGAACAAAATATGACAAATAAAATAAAATTTATAAAATTTAAAATAACAAAATTGCAAAATAAACAATTTATACTCAAAATTGAAATGTACATATCTTTTACATTTTAACTCCGTTTTCAACGAAACGAAAAGCAGTATTCATGTTATTAAATCTATTGTCATAATAAAAGATAAAAATTATAATTTCAAACTATTTAAAATTTAAATTTAAAAGTCAAAGTTTGACTATTTGACCAAAATTCACATTTTCTAGAAATATTAAATTTAGTCATATTTGGAATTCAAATCCACATCAAAATCAAAGTTTATACTTAAAATAACAAAATTTATTCTTTTTCATAAATAAAGCTTTTAAATCTGGAAATCAATTTAAAAATAATTGTAAAATACAGGGTTGTTACATATTGTAACTTAGTAATTATTTCAAGATTAGGAAATTACAGTGGAAAATAAATTTTGGTCAGAAATCAATCTTTTAAATTCCATGCTTTAATTATCTTAACAGATTCGTATTACTAAATGGTGATTTTTAAAGTTAATATCATGATTTTTAAACAAGTAAATGGTGAGATATCTCGAGATGAACGGGAAATGCAATATCGTCGATTCCCAACGGTAGGCGAGGTGATAGTCATCGTGATTGGAGCTGAAGATAGCTGGAAGGAAGGAGATCATAGGAAAAATAATGGTTGAATTTATAATTCGTTGTGGTGGCGGCAGGGCGATGAATTAGGGTTTTAGCGTGAAGTTTGTTGACATTTTTCATTGGGCTCGTGCGTCGTTGATGGTGGTCTAACGGCGATCGGACCAAGGGGGATAGGAGCGTGGCGAGGTGACGTAGCTCGTGGTCGGTTGGCGTGAGCTCTGGGGATCGAGATCGTCGGCGCGAGATGATTTCAACGATCGAGTTCTGGGTTCCTGATGTGCTCGATTGCTCGATTTTGATTTGTTGGTTCGTACTGGGTTTTGGGTGGTTAGAGATGGTCGGCGTGTCGTGGGCGATTGGGTGGTGTCGTCGAAGATGGTCGGAGCAGTTTCGAACGAGTGTGCACATGTACACGATGGAATCGTATATCTGGAAGGTGATGTTGGTTTGAGAAGATGAAGTTGGATTCGAAGTTGAACTCGAAGAGTTTGGGGGTTAAACTCGAAGTAAGTTAGGCTTTTACTCGAAGTAAAATTTATATTGCTCGGGTGACAATTGTTTACAGGCTTAAAAATTTAAAACAGAAACCTGTTCTGTTTCATATTTTTTTTTAGTAAAGTTTAAATGCAAACGGGAAATTTAAACTAAGTTTAAATCTGTATTTAAGCTGGAAATTAAAGGAAAGTTTTAAATTGAAATTGTTTAAAATAACTTGGAATGTTTAAAGTGTATTTTTAAACCGATTGGAACATAAAAATGAATTGGGTTTTAAATTTCTTTAAAACATCTTTATAAGTGGATATTTCTTTAACTTGTGGGATAAAAGGTTTGAATTGTTTTTTTTAAAACTTTGTTAGATAACTTATAATCTTTAATTTAAAATGAAGTTTTAAAATGAGATCTAAAGTAAATTTGAAGATAAATCGTTTTAAAATACTTTGATTAAGTAAGAAATGTTTTCTTAAACTAAATAATAATTTTAAAGATAATTATTTGTGAATTGTTTAAGTATAATTACTTAATGGAAGTAATTAGGGAAGTAATTACTTAATGTAAATTAATGGAGATTAATGTAATTTGTTTAAGTTGATTAATTAAGTTTAATTAACTTTAACACTAAGTGATTCGATAATAATTACTTATTGTAATTAATGGATTGAAATTACTTAGGGTAGTAAATTACTGGATGTTATTCATCAAGGGTGATTAATAATTATGGTAAAAAATTAATTAATGAAGTAATTACGGGTTAATTACTGTATTTGGTTAAGGATAATTAATTTGTGAAATAATTAAGGGTTAATTACTTAAATGTAATTAAAGGATAATTAGAATGATATGGGAAGCCTTTGATTAATTGTTATCCCTGATATGTGGTTCGTGATTCTCTGTGATCTGATATGTTTGGTTAAACTATGATGATGTGGGTAACTAGTGATGATGAATTACTGTGAAATCCCGTATTTTAAGTTGAATTTAATTTCACTTGAATAATTTAAGTTAAGTTGACATAGGTTTCGAAGAGACCGGAGTCGGGTATTAGAGAATACCCGAAACCACTTCGATTCTTTAAAATTTAATATGGGAATTAGTAGGCTGAAATGGAATGATTTAAGGAAATTGGGCCATTTAATCTACGTTTTGGCATTTTGACATTGATAACAACCTGTGAAGTTGTAGATTGATATAAGCTACCCCGGGTCTATATAAGTCGTATGTTGTGTATTTCATGTTAGATGGGTTTACTCACGCTGGTTTCCAGCCTGACACCGGTGTTACTTTGATGTAATGCTCGGGTCAGACCGAGTATTACAGATTTTCAGGTAAGGACGTTCTGGAGCTCAGGGATGGCGAGCTGGATGGCAGGACGTATCGAGTGTTCCGCTGTGACTATTATTTCTGTTTATCTGAGATATATTTGATTTGTATATGCTCAGTATTGTGTATGAGAGTAACTCTGATGTATTATAAATGTAAATTGACAGATACAGTATTCTTTTGTAAACTGTTATTATTTGATATTATATTTTGTTCCGCTGCGAATGTGAGCATCTGTGTTATGTTTTCTGTTTCTTTTCTTCTATCTCTTCTTCTTTTCATAACTATCTGGAATTTTCGGGTTCGAAATTTCCGGGTCGTTACACAATTTCAGTTAAATTTCAATTCTAACTTCAAATTGAACTAAATTAAAGATTCAATTTCAAATTTGATTTCAAATCCATCTTTAATTTTAACTCAAATTTCAATTTCATTTTCAATTTCAATTTCAAAATCAATTTCACTTTCGATTTTAAATTCGATTTCAAATCCAATTTCACTTTTGAATTTAAATTCTATTTTACCTTAACTTTAATTTCAATTTCACTTAAAAAGAGACTTATTTTCCAAAGTATCTCATATCACCAAAATTGGGTCTTATTTAACAAAGGGGTTACTTGATCAACAATAATAGTAATTGATGTCCATATTAATATAACAACTGTAACGACCCTAGATTTTTAATTTATTTAAATTGATAATTAAATAAATTTTTGGATAAAATAGTAAAATAAATTGATTTAAAGTAATGCGAGTTTCCCCGAACTCAAATATATTCTGTATAAATCATTTAAATATTGTATATATATGTTTATATCACTTTGTTTTGAATTCAAATTGTAAATAAATGGTTTGATAATAAATGATAGTAATAAAACTTATACTAAACAAAGTAAATAAAACATATAGTCATATACCCTTGCCAAAAGAAAAGAAATAAAAGATATAAATACATTCAAGTATATAAATAAACAAAGTTGTAAATATGTAAAGTAAACAAAACAAAGTAAATTAACAAACAAAACATCTTCACCCATGCTATTGTATAAAAAAAAGACTGTAAAGCTGTCACGTACCGAAATTTTTGACTTTCGAAAATTCGACATCGATACTCACTTTATCGACTGCCGAGAAATCGAGTGCCGGAAACTCCAATAGTGAGGGTTTTAGAAAGAAGAAATAGAAGAAAAAGATAGAAGAAAAAGAGAAGAAGAAGAAAGAACAACACAGAACAACATCAGAACAGAAAACAATATCAGAATCTTACACATCGCAGCGGAACAATATACAATAGATAATTACTAGTCTTTTAAAACAAAGAACTATATCAGTTTATACATACATCAATCATCAGAGTCAATATACAACAATGGACAGTTATATAACTTGTCCTCATACAGAATACACAGCGGAATAAAATAATATCAGAAACAAATACTACGTCTCGTCCTCCAGCTTATCTCCAAAGCTCCAGAATATCCTGATAATCTAACTCTAGACTGCCCGTGTGGAAATTGGTGGGCACCCAGAGTTTAGAAGGGAACAATAAACTCCGAGTCAGTCATGGTGACTGGTGTGAGATCGTAAAACAGTTATTTTTCACAAAGAAAATAAAACAAATTCGCAATGCTTTTGGAAAATGAAACTACCATAAGACCTCCCGCCACACACACAATGCAAACGCAGAATTGGAGGAGATTTCTTCTTATGATAGTCAAAGATGCTTACTACGCAAAATCAAATCATTTTTGATATTATTATTAGTGCATAGTGTAGAAAACATTTCGAAAGTATAATATTAATCTTAGCCAGCATAGACATTTCGAACTATGCCTACTATAGCTACCATCCAAACAGTGGGGCGCCACCATAAGTGAATGATAGGTTCTACAACTAAAACCGTACAAGGCTCGTATTGTTTCTTTGGATTTCCAACAAATGGTCAGGCTAAGGAACTTCCTTTTCCACGATGGGTACGTCCCTGGAATAGACGACCCGAGAAATAACCTAACATTACGGTTAGATCTCTGCCAACACAAGGCCAGGTTACCTCTGCAAAAATAGGTAACTACTGACACGCGTATGCCATCCCCCGATCGTCACCGATCTTCCGGAGGATCCCCGATTCGCAACAACCACAAAGTAATAAATTTGCAGCAACCATAGAGGTTAAGTATCTGGGCTCCATACCATGATACCACCTTTATCCAGAAGGAATGACATACACTAAGGGCGCTACTCCCTAGAACCTTGCTGCATCCTTCCTGTTTCGACCATTTCCGGGGTGTGAGGCTCGACGAAGTCTCGTCCACAAAGCTACGCTTTCTACAAAGCCATGCTTCGGGTCAAACAAATGATCAACCTATGATCACAAAGATATAAGATCAAACAAATGATCATATCGCAAATGATCAAACACTGATCATTTCACAGCAACACTCAGTATGCCATGTTACCAAGTTGGGATATATCGCTGATAAATTTCAACTACATAACCTCTGAGCTCGTACGTCTCAGAGAAGGGTGTTAAGCTAAGAGAATAAATTCTCCGCCACCAACAGATATGTATTTGAAAGAAATCAGCTTTATATCTCAAATTGTAACGTCAGACACACAATCCATACAAGTCTGTTCCGGGATCGAACAGAACCGAAGGCACTTCTCACGAAGCCCTTGCAAATCCAGATAAATTTCTAATCACGTCCGGACTTCCCGTCACTAAGGGTGATAAAACCTCTAAATCGGAGATCAGCCGATGTAGAGTAACTCGACGGTAATCCTTCCGTTTTCAAAAATATCCGGTCTTTAACACCGGTCTTCAAATGCGATTCATAACGACGTATCACATATTCGGAATGGGTTATACGACCCCATGGTCCTTTCCCGGCTAACCCGAATAGTGAGCGAAATATTTAAAAATAAGTGTGGCATTCAAATTCATCCAATTCACAACAAATACTCATTCAAGGTAATTATTGATAGTCGGTTATTTAACTATCAATAAAGATGCGCAACATCATCAGATTCCAAATAATTTTCCCAAATTATTTATCTTCAAAAATATCTTTCACTAGATATAAAATTTCCACACTTAATCATTTGAAAACAATTTCAAATCAATTTCCACATTTCATTTTATCTTTGAAGATAAAATCTCAAAACAGTTCATTTCATATTGGAAAAGCATTTCCATACTTATTTAAAAATAAGTATTTCACAAATCTATTTATTTTCAACATTTGAAAATATTCACTATACTTAAATCAATATTAAGTATACATTTCATTCTTTAAGGAAATCATAAATTTTAACATCTATTTGAGTCAAAACGAATGTTGCGTAAAACATCGTTACGACGACTCAAAATCACTAGTATAAGGATTCGGATTTTAAGATAGATATATAAATCCCAATACTAAAACATTTCCTTTCAGAAATCATTTACTATAACAACAGTGTTATAGTCCATCATTTCCTTATTCCTCGAAAACGTCTATTTCAACAATAAATGTTGAAATCTATGTATTCGATACTTAACACGTTTTAAAACATCTTTTAAAACAATTAACTTCGTTTTATAATATCGCTTTCCCAAACATAACCATTTTATTCAATAATATATTCACTGTCCAAAATCGTGAATATACTTCACTAACCACATTTCAATCTTTTCTACACATTTATTTCAAGAATTTATCCACTATCCAAAATCGTGGATAAAATTCCCTTAATAACCTTCTATATTTAAAATCAATCAAATTTGATTTATTTTCGAATTTATAAAAACAACGTTTATAAATTCTATTTCCATTTTATAACTACTTCGATTTATACATCTTCTTTATTAACAATTCGATTCATAACTCAAATCTTATACCAACAATCCATATTATAAGTTAAATACTTATAATTCCTTTATTTTACAAAATCATTTCCATTTATAAGTTCATAATTTATAAATTCCATTTATTTATAAATTCTTAAAAATTCAGTTTAACGCTTATAAAAACTCGTTTTATAATACCAACATTTTAAAGTTATAAATATCAATCTTGTACATCTTTTACATATATCGTTTTTTAATAATTCAAAAATTCTAATTAAAACCATTTTATAAATTTCTTAACTATTTATTTCAAAAGTCACTTTTCGGTTATATTTCACAAAGATCTTAACTTTTATAACTTTAAAATTCTAGAAGTTTATTTATTTGAAATAAGTCACTTCAAAAATTCAATAAAACGTCTACTTTCAAAAATCACTTTAAAAACCCTTTTTAAAGTAAAAGATGTTATTTTTAAAACTTGAATCCGATGATGCAACAGCACCAATTTGTCAATCACAACATCAAACATCATATATCAACATATGATAACAGAATATACATCAATATCTGTAAATAAATAAATACAGTTGAGGAACCCAGTTGGATCCCTCCAACCTGTTTCCCTGCATCCACAGACGTTAGCACAATACCCATTCCACTTCGAGGTGGAATATCGCGGTATATGGGTTTTTATAAAAATCCGCTTACTAACGGCGCAATAGGGTCTCATCCGCTATACGAGGCGGGAAATCAATCAATCCAATATATACATATGCCAATATGTATATATTGCTATATATATAGATATATCCTACTATATCTAATATCACATCCAATAGCAATCAATCAGTCAATAAATAACTGCAATTCATTTTGAGTGAGAAAAATCTCACCTTAGCTTTAAATTTTGCAATCCAATCCAATCTCGACCCAATTATCTTGATTTATACCTTGTATAAATAATTATACAAATTTATTAATATTCGAACCAATTAAATAACCAATTTCCGTTTTTAATTGTTAAATTTTGATAGTTCGTTCTAAACCAATTTCTAAATTAATAAATTTTATTTAACCACCATTTAAATTTCTTTAAACCCATTTCCCTTTTATAAATTTATTTAACTAAAATTTAATTTAAACAATTAAACTTTCCTTTTAAATAAATTCAACTAATATGATTTGACTTTAATAAATTTCCTTTTTAATAAATTAAATTAACTAAGATAGGCATGAGTATATATTTTTCTTTTATTACATATATATATATATATATATTTAAATAGAAATCTGATTTCTATATAACTTTCAAACCTCATTAAAAATTCATATATATATACTTACTGTGAAATCATTACTTCCTTTTCTATGCATATATAAATTGCAAATAATCTATGCACACTTCACTGCAAATTTAAAATCCCCTATATATATTTGAATTTAAATTGAATTAAATTAAATGATAAAAGCAAATATACCTACAGGAACGAACTCCTGTTCACGAGACTGTCGACTACCCTCCAGTTTTCCTTCAATTGCTTGCCCTCCTCGAACTCACGGAAGTCGTGAACAATCGCGAGTCCAAGCCTTAGCTCGCCGGCCTCCTCCACGCGCTCACGAACGCGATGCCACTTTCGCCTTCACAATCTCGTACTCGAGAACGACTCCACCGTTGCAGCCGACCCCACATCACCTCGCTTCATGCTTCGCGTGCTCGAACTCACGCAAGCGAGCCGCCACAATGGATCGCGAGTCGAAAACCCACCGCTTGCTCGAGGCTGCGAGTCCCACCAGATCGACTCGAAGAGAGGAACGCCATTTCAAAGGCAAAGGAGGCGTTCGATTTTCTTTCTGGGATGATTTCGATTCACCCCTCTTCTCGCAGTCGACTTCGATTAGTTTTTTTTTTTCAAAAATCGAACGAGGATGTCGTTCGAATTGAATTGGAAAGGAGGTAATGTCGCGCTTTGAATCTGGGGAAAAGGAATTAGTGTTGCATGATTTAGAGAAAAGGAAGGGGAGATCGGCCATTTAACTTTTCTTTGAACGAGATTTTGATTTCTTTTGAACTGAGAAGGGAGAGGTGTATTTTAAAATCGAAGACGGCATGTTTCACACGATTTTTTGTTCGTGATTCCTGGAGCGTTTCTCGGCGTGAGTTAAGGGAGACAACGTGGTGTTTGTTGACCAAATTTTAAATTTTAAATTAAACTCAATTTGATTTCGACGCGTTTATACGCCGTGTGCTCACGTAACAACTCTGAAAAATACGAAATTGGAAATCCGACAATAATTCAATATTACGGACCCAATGGAACTGGTTTCGTCGAATTCCGAGACTGTGCCTCGGCACACTATTTTCAAATATCGATCCGAACGATTTAATTTTCAAAACTGATCAAATCAATTCGAAAGTAGATTCTGAAGCTTATGTTATCTTCAGTAATATCAATACGAATTTTAAAAGCTTTCGAAATATTTTTCTTCGGCTTACAATTGAAGATTTAAATTTTTATTAAATCTTTTAACAGATTAAATTTTTAAAGTTTAATCGCAAATTTCAAAATTATATCGGGGATTCAAATTAAATCATCGTTCAAATATTTAAAATTAATTAAATATTCTCAATTTAATTTGTTCAAAATTCTGGGTCGTTACAAAAGCATACATTTAACTAAAATAAAATAAAATACAATACAAAACAAATCAATGCAAACCATCCCTATATCTATCAGCCGAAGTATGACATTGACAAAAGCAAATAGAAAAAAAATGTAACCTGGAAGCAAAGAAGACATAAAAGACCATGGTAATAAATGCTACATACTTTCATTTAATGCAAGATCAACTTCAGCCCCCATATACGAAAAAGTCTCTGGGCATAATAAAAGAAATATTGTACATGTAATGTACAAATAATAATATACCCTATAAGCTTTCTTTTATATATAGCAAGCTCTTCATCTTATTCCTTTTCATTCATCAAAAATAAGCAAAGCCAGAAAAGAAAAACAGAAACAAGATATCAAAGCAAAGATTCAACTGAGAAGAAAATTTAAACTTCAATCAGATCAAATTCAAAAAGCAAAATAGTTTGGGAGCAAGGCATACAACAGATAGTAAAATCAAATTTAGAAATCAAAGCAACTCTGTTCTTCTTTGCCATCTTTCAATGTGAGTAAAAATTTATTTTAAAAACAGTTGATCTAAATTTTACTGCTATGCATGTGTTGATTGTCTTGAATTAAGATACTATAGCTTAAATTTATATGAATTGTTATGTTTATGATGGGTGAGCTTGTCTGTTCATATACATGCAAAAGTTTCTTTGTAAATTTACTGAGAAGGTCTTGTTAAAAGGAATATTCAATATAAATAAATGAAATCATTAGTTGATTACGAAATCTAACTGAAAGTTGTTTGTGTGAGGAAGATGATGGCTTTTAAGGTAATTTTAGGATCTTAACTTTAGCAAGTGAGTTTAAAATTAAGAAAAACAGTAAAATACTGATATATATGATAAATCAAAAATTTTGACTTATGATTTAGGTTACATGAACAAATTAGTGGGTAAAATATCATGAATTTTAATACAAGGTTCATGATTTTTAGTTTAAGGAATCAAGAGAATTCTGGAGTTTGAACATTTTGGGAATTTTTGTGAACTGCAGATGATATACACAATGATTTGAGTTGAAACTTAGGTTGTAGCTTGTTCTTAAGTTATAGATTTTGGGAAAAATGCTTCAGATTTTTTTCTATTCTCTGAATCGTTCGATTTTGAAGAAACTAGGGTTTTAGTTGCTTTGTTTTGGCTTGGCTGTGAAGGAAAATTTCGACTTGGTTAGTGGATCGAGTTCGATCGCGATTAGGAAGAATGAAGCTTGAGATCGTGGTGTTCGATGGTGAAGTGGGCGGGGTTCAAATGTGACGAGATGGTCGGCAGTGATAGGATGTTGGGTTCAAGTTGTTTCTGCAGTTGTTCGATGAAAGGGTCGGATTTTAATTCGAGGATGATTTCTTGATTCTGGGTAGAGAGGATGGTCGTTGGAGTCGCCGCCGACTTGGTGATGGCCGGAGGAGGGCTCGACGTCGTTTGGTTCGCGGTGCAAGGTGCACGCGTGTACGTTGTAACGACCCGTAAATTTCAACGGTTTTAATAACGTAATTAGTTGGAATTTTGTGAAATTTTAAACGATAAAATTTTAAAATAAAAATTTAATATTTGAAATACGTCTAGTTAAACATAGCAACTGGTAAATTTTCGTCCGAAAATATGAAAGTTTATTTCGCGCGTAAATTCACTTCAATTTAATCAGTTAAAAAGCGTTGAAAATAAAATGTTTCCGAAACCTAAATACTTTTACATAGAAAATTCTAAACCATCTTCTAAGCAAGATGTCAGTATGTCATTTTTCAAAATTTGGACATCTATTGCTTCGTCGCTCTTATTTTCTGCAAAATAGCAGTATTCTGGTACCGATATCGATTTTTATCGGATGTTCGTACCACTGATTTCTATATACCGTTTTGATCGTCTCGTCGTGCCGATCTCTACGGTATATTTGATTTTCAAATTCGGAGTTCCGTTGTACATTGCACTTTGCGTAACGCCTACCGTATCGGTACCCGTTGTTTTTGTGTCCTTTCTCCTCTGGGTCCTTTTATCTCCTTTGTCTATTCAGTTTCCATCGTGCAACAAGCTGTCATCCACTTATTCAAATATCAAAGGACACGCCCATTAATTGTATTCACGTGTCTGTTCATTTGCAAGCGTTCAAAACATACCACTGTCCTTCTAATTGCCAGCTCCACTTTTCTCTAACTTCCATTCTTCTTCAACATGAATTCACGTTAAATCTCCTTCAGATCCAATCTTCCACCGAAGCCTAGCAATCATCTCTCCCCAACTTCGTTCCCTTCCCACGTCCAAACCACCCTAAGCCGCGCATCACCATCCCCTTCCCTTCTTCCCTTCGCCTCCCTCTTCGGGTGCTGCCCCTGACATCGCCGATCACCTCCGCCCACACAACCGCCGACCCGAAAACCCCTAGCAGCCCATGCATACAGCCACCTCGTCCTCCTACTTCAACCCCAGACTCCACCAACTCGCGCAGGATCCGCACCCCAAAACCATCATCCGATCACCCACCGTTTCCCTCTGTCGTGCCAACGTCGCCGGCTAACAACCCATCCGCCTGCAACCTATTTCCGATCATAGCCCATCACGCGTGCGACCACCTCTACTCGTCGGCGCCTCCTTGAACAGCCTCTGACACCCATGCCGCCGCATCCACGTCAGCTCCACCCCACCAGTTCGCCCCAAGTATCCTTGAACCCATCAACCGACCGGCCTTGGCCATCCTGCCCATGTCCACACAGCCCAACCCATGCTATGCCGCACTTAATCCGACCACCTCGCCAACCAAAGCTTCCTTCCTCTCTTTCTTCTCCTCCTTCCCAAAGTCACCACCCACGCAATCACCTGTCCAAGCCCACCAACTTTCCTTCGCTCAATCACTGGCCTACCTGACCTGAACCCGACAGCAGCCGATCCACCCTGCCATGTTCGAACCTGCACCAATGACCTTGCATTCTCTCTTCAGCTTGCATTTTATGGAGTAAGTTTGCAAATCTAAGAAAATTTATAAGTTATATATGGGATATGCATTGTTGCCGTATATTATATTGATTACTATATACACTAGTTTATACGTATATATATTTCTCTACCGATTGCTTTGTATTTTTTTTTGTAACGGTATAAGCATGTGTATATATCAGTTTTAATATAAAATATACGTTGTTTAATGATTTCTTGGTTTTATATCTATATATTGCATTCGAACGAGTATTTATATATACATATGTTTATATATATAGTTGTTAACATATAATTCTGCCGAGCCTTGTAAGTTAACATATAGGATGGTCTGCATAGGTGATTTGATGTATATTTTAAAAGGTTCTGTTTGGATAGAGGTATAAAACGTTGTTTGGTTGCGCATGCTTATATTATTCATATAGAGGTGTTGATTTCAACATAATATAGGTTTGTGAATAGTTTTATCTAAAATCTATTACGTATTATAATATTTATAAAGTGGATATGTATGTAATATGTAAATGTAGGGTAGTTGTTTTATACTGTTATAAGTTTATAAAGTATAATGGTAAATTGTTTAATATATAATATGTTAGTGGTGTGTAAATTATATAAGTATATAAATAGATTTTACAAATCTTTGCCAATATTCAATTTGATTTGTAGGCATTGCGTGCGTGTATATATATTTATATATAGGTGTTGCGTGTGTATTATATATTTGTGTATATGTGTTGCTGTGTGGGTCTGCATATATTTGGGTTTAAATAATATATTTGTTCGGTTGCATTGTAAGGCATATATGGTACAGGGTGTATATGTTAGCATACATGGCATATAAAGATTTAATTATGTTTTATCTGTTTATAGAGGTTATAATGTTATCAAGTTGATTTTAGATTTAAAATATTTTATATATAGATTAGTAAATTAAATATGTATTTCTAAATGGAGTATTTATTTAAATAATACAATAATATATCTATTTTCAGTTATATCACAAACCGATTCTTATTTTTCTCATCGATCTCCCATCTATCAGATTTGTCTGTCGTGCTTGTTTTCTTCATCAAATCGGGTCCATCTAGCGTTGCTTTGGTATTTGTAGCTCAATTTCATTGTCTATCTCCTCTAGCCTCGAAAGGTGAGCACTCACTCACGATTAACGTTCTTTTATTTATTAAATTTGATTTTAATTAAAACGACAATTGAAATATACTGCGGTTAGTTAATTACACTGTTATATATGCTATTACCTGTATCAGTTCACCTATGACATCTGACACCATTTTTCTGTTAATTATTTATGCGATGATAATACAGTTTGGCTGATAATTGATTGATTGTTGATGTTTATATTGGACGTTAAATTGTTAATGTTAAAATGATAAAAAGTATGCAATTGAACTTGATATAGGATAGTTAAATGTTAAATTTGATTAACTGACATTTGTATAATATGACCCCTTATCTGTTAAATTTATTAACACGTAGGATTTGTTTAATTACACTTTGAACCACTGAATGTATGTTGTTAAATTGATGATGTATGAAATTGTAAATAGATGACAAGTGAAAAACCATAATGTAATAATCTTTAATCTACATGAAATGATAGTGTAGATTCTAGAAATAATTATATTAATTCGTACAAATAACAATGCGAATTAATACGGTTATTTCGGGATTATTTGAATTGATTATTGGATTGATATTGATTGTTGTTATTGCTTGTTTATTTACTTTGACACCATCCCAGTTATCACACTGCAAGTTCCCTTTGTTATGCTTTGATTTTAAATTGAATTGGAATCGGGTTGAAATGATAAATACCCGAAATTGAACTTTGACTTAAGATAGGAAATTAAATAAAACCCGATTGGTCAATAATTTGATTTAAAAATAAACGAAGATTTTATTGAATAAATAATATGGTTTTGAAATGAAGTTGAAATTCGAATTTTGATGAAAGGAAAGTGTTAATATTTAATAATATGAAACAAATATTAACAAATGTAATTGATGAAAGAACGATGTTTAATTTGAGAAATGATTTAATAATTAAGTTTGAAATTATAATTAAGGTTGAAATTACTAAACTTTGAAATGATTTAATAATTAAGTTTGAAATTATAATTAAGGTTTAAATTACTAAACTTTGAAATGATTTAATAATTAAGTTTGAAATTATAATTAAGTTTGAAATTATTAAACCTTGAAATTATTTAATAATTAAGTTTTGAATTATTTAATACTTAAATAAGATTAAATTATTTAATGATTAAATTGAATTGAAATTCTTTAATAAGAAAAATTGAACTTTTGAATAAGTGAATTTTACTTCGTAAATAATTGAAATTGAGTTTTCTTTATTAAGTAAGTTTTTGGAAATTTATTTAAGAAAGTAAATAAGTGAAATGGATTTTCTTTAACAAGAAATGAAAATGTGAGACTTTTGGAATTAATGTAAGACTTGTAATTGAAAGAATTGATTTGATGAATTTAATTTAATTCAAAATTGTAAATTTTGATTTAATGAAGATGAACTTAAGAATTGATTTAATGAATTGGAAATTTAATGGAAATTGTTTTGAATGATAAAGTAACTTAACGAATATTGAATAAAATCGATAAATGAAGTTAAACTGATTTGAATGATAAATTAAATTGATTTAAATGATTTCGGAATGAAACTCATATACGAATTTGAATCAATATTTGAATTGTTTTGAATAGAAATTGAAACTGAATTATAAGATTTTGAAATGATAATTTGGAAGTTTTGAAACGTAAATTTTGAAAATTGATTTCGAAAGACAAATGAAATGTTGATTTACAAATTGAAATTGATTTGGTTTTTGAAATATATTAAACGACCAATCGGTGTAATAATTACGGAAGTTATTAAAGAGACCGGGATCGGTAATGGATATACTCTCTATCTGAACCGAGACCACTTTAATAACTATACATGGAGTGATGATCCAGAATGAAGTGGTTGGAATGATGTACGTGATGACTGAAGAAAGAGAACGATGATGGATAGCCTTGACACTTGTGTCAAATTGGAAATGACTAAAACAGGAGCTGTGTCGGGCCAATGGAGGATTAGCTACCTCAAGTGGACACACTTCTTCGAACTACTTATACTTGTTGTCGATTGGTGCACCCTTGATTTTGGGAGTGTTGTTTCACGGTGTTGCGGGCGCTGCGGCGTTGCGTTCTCACCAGTCCGGATCAGGCGAACGGTAGTATCACTACCTTGGGTATAGCCTCATGTGCCTTGTCATACTTGTATTCCATTTATGCGCGACCACTACGATTTTGATTTGTACCTTTAGTATATGGATTGCCCTCTGGTGACTTCCGGTTTTGGGGAAACTACGGTCTTGTATATGCTTTTGGGAATAAAAATGTGTTAAGGGTGGAATGGGCCATGACTTAACGCTATTTTGATATCTTTATATTACTGATAGACATTATCTACTTATCGTACATTACTACATAGTAGATAGTTTAACGGATCCTTAAAGGATGGTTATTCCAAACATCCTTTGAGTTACTTGTATTTCAATTGCTATTTCACTTGAGTTGGATTTATTAATATGAGAATGTTAATCCTGACTCGAGTGTTTTGTGTTTTGCTTTACGCTCGGGTCAGACTGAGTAGTTCAGCTTTCGAGACTCACCTTTGGAGTTGGAGCTTCGCTTGGAGATCCAGCTATCTATCCAGCTTTTAGATATTCGATGATTCCAGTGATGTATTCTGATTTGTATCTGTTACTCTTCCGTTGTATCTAGTTTAACTCTGATGTATCGTATTACTCTTCTGTTGTAAACTCTGATGTATTTTATATATTTATATAGTAGCTTCATGAACTACTATCTCTTTTATTTCCGCTGCAAATTATTACTCTGTGTCTGTGATCTGTGATTATTTATTTACTGTATATGTTCAGTTTTGCCAAATTTAAATTAACAACGCGGTATTTTGAGCAATTCAACTCCGGCATGAGTGTCTACCTATACACTTATAATGGATGCGAATGGTCCAAAATAGCGGGTCGTTACAGTTGGTATCAGAGCTTTGGTAGCTCTAGGAAAAACTTAACATATAGGGTAAATGTATTTACAGAATCACTCTCATTCGAGTTTCAATCTCTTCCTTCTGATTCAATTTCTTTGAATTTTGGAACGTTCCCTACGGTTCCAAATTTCATTCGTTGCCCTCACTATTCGTCTCCTTTCAATTCTGGAGCATCACATAACTCCACTTCGAATGACCCTTATAGTGAATCGGCGGTCTCGCCGAACTTCGAATGATTTGTAAAAGGAGTGAAACTCCTTTACAATAGGCATTGATTTACCAGAGATTTCTGTATCCTCGGTTTATGATGCTATCTATTCCCTACTATACCTAAATCTCATCTCTAGAGATCGAGTGTTGATTTACCTCGGAATTCAGCATCGATATTATTCTTGAAGTTACGGACGACCCAGTTAAGGTTGCCCGTGAATTAAATAAACTCATCCATCTCCCGATTGTGGTAATTGAATTATCTTATCTTCTGTTTCAAACTTATTTTCGAATCAAAATTTTCTTTGATTTGAGTCAACAAAAAATTTGAATCCCTATCCTTATTTTGAAATTCCATTCCTGTATCGTCGAGCAAAGAAATGTATTTCTAAATTTATATTAAAATGTTGTTTTCAAATTTGATAAACAAAATAGTTTTGAATGATTATATTATATATAAATATAAGTTTTCTGAAATTAAATTGTTAATGAATTTGTTGTCTGAAATAATAATATTTGATTTTCATTTATTGTTTTGTAAACCATTGACTATTGCATAATATAAATAAATGAATTTATAAACTTGGTTATAAATTGATTGGAATTTGAAATGAATTTAATTCAGAAATTTGAGAATTTATTAGTTTTCGGTGATTTCGAACTTTGGTTTTTAAAATTTTAAATTATATATTATTGAAAGTATTTTCGAATGGAAATCGTTTTCAAAGAATTTTAAAATATTAACATCAGTGCTCTTCTCTTTGTCGCTGGAAAATAATTTCGGTGATGGCGGCCGCATCATCGACATTCATTTTCGAGTTTCGAAGTGGAGATACTATTCTGTAGCTTTGCTACGGTTTTGTCTTGAAAAATATTTTGATTTGAATTTCTTCAGTATATTTTGATTTACATATATATAGGTATCTTATTTTAAAATTTAATTTGATCTGATATAAATATATTATATATATCTCTAAATTGTTTGAAGTAATCGGGAATCTAATTCTTAAATTTTGTTAAAGAATGATTTTAATTATAAATAAAACCAAAATTTGGAATAAATATTTAAACTTGAATAATTGAATTGGAAATTTTTTATATTATATATTGTTCAATTACATTCTAATACAACTTACCTAAATCGTTCAGAAGTTGAATATGTAATCGGATAATATATAAGATAAATTGAATTTATAAATATAAAATTTGAGTGTTATAATAAATGTTATACACTAAATTTTGATTTTAAAAATGTTAATAGAGTTAGATAGGATAATTAGTAAACTCAGTTAATAATGAAATAAATAGTTTTGAAAGAATTAATAAATTAGTTTTGAAAGAATTAAAAATTTGGTTTGAAAGAATTAATAAATTGAATTTGATCAATATATGAAAATACCTTGAATTTAAAAGCAATTGGTAGATGTAAATTAATTTAAATCGAAACTTTTATGGTTTAAATTAATTTATATGGGTTAAATATATATGATTAGATATATTAAATAGAATAAATTTAACAATAATTTGGAATAAAGAATTTAAAATTGTTGAGTAAAATATGATTATAATAAAAGACTATTCAAATTTATGGTTTTTATAAATTGTAAATTGAAGATAATTGGATAATAAGATAATGAATTTAGAAATAATTGAGATTTATTTTAGAGAAATCAAATGGATTAAATCAATTATTGAATATCAATTAATTTAAATTTGAATTTATATGGTTTAAATTAATTGTTATTTTGTATTTCAAATCTGTTTTCTTTCTGGTTGTTTCTATTCTCCTACCTCGTTCCTTTTCGGGGACGAAAAGTTTTGAGTGGGGGAGAGTGTAACGACCCGTAAATTTCAACTGTTTTAATAACGTAATTAGTTGGAATTTTGTGAAATTTTAAACGATAAAATTTTAAAATAAAAATTTAATATTTGAAATACGTCTAGTTAAACATAGCAACTGGTAAATTTTCGTCCGAAAATATGAAAGTTTATTTCGCGCGTAAATTCACTTCAATTTAATCAGTTAAAAAGCGTTGAAAATAAAATGTTTCCGAAACCTAAATACTTTTACATAGAAAATTCTAAACCATCTTCTGAGCAAGATGTCAGTTTGCCATTTTTCAAAATTTGGACATCTATTGCTCTGTCGCTCTTATTTTCTGCAAAATAGCAGTATTCTGGTACCGATATCGATTTTTATCGGATGTTCGTACCACTGATTTCTATATACCGTTTTGATCGTCTCGTCGTGCCGATCTCTACGGTATATTCGATTGTCAAATTCGGAGTTCCGTTGTACGTTGCACTTTGCGTAACGCCTACCGTATCGGTACCCGTTGTTTTTGTGTCCTTTCTCCTCTGGGTCCTTTTATCTCCTTTGTCTATTCAGTTTCCATCGTGCAACAAGCTGTCATCCACTTATTCAAATATCAAAGGACACGCCCATTAATTGTATTCACGTGTCTGTTCATTTGCAAGCGTTCAAAACATACCACTGTCCTTCTAATTGCCAGCTCCACTTTTCTCTAACTTCCATTCTTCTTCAACATGAATTCACGTTAAATCTCCTTCAGATCCAAGCTTCCACCGAAGCCTAGCAATCATCTCTCCCCAACTTCGTTCCCTTCCCACGTCCAAACCACCCTAAGCCGCGCATCACCATCCCCTTCCCTTCTTCCCTTCGCCTCCCTCTTCGGGTGCTGCCCCTGACATCGCCGATCACCTCCGCCCACACAACCGCCGACCCGAAAACCCCTAGCAGCCCATGCATACAGCCACCTCGTCCTCCTACTTCAACCCCAGACTCCACCAACTCGCGCAGCATCTGCACCCCAAAACCATCATCCGATCACCCACCGTTTCCCTCTGTCGTGCCAACGTCGCCGGCTAACAACCCATCCGCCTGCAACCTATTTCCGATCATAGCCCATCACGCGTGCGACCACCTCTACTCGTCGGCGCCTCCTTGAACAGCCTCTGACACCCATGCCGCCGCATCCATCAGCTCCACCCCACCAGTTCGCCCCAAGTATCCTTGAACCCATCAACCGACCGGCCTTGGCCATCCTGCCCACGTCCACACAGCCCAACCCATGCTATGCCGCACTTAATCCGACCACCTCACCAACCAAAGCTTCCTTCCTCTCTTTCTTCTCCTCCTTCCCTGTGATATCCCGGGAATTTGGACAGTATCAATTTAATAATCTGCATTGGAAATTAAACTGATTTGATGATCTTTGTTAATAAAATTGAATAAATTTAATAATCTAATTAAATAAATATTTAATTAGTGATTTATCTTTTAAAAGTTTAATAGAATATTTTCTATTTATAATATATATGTATAATTGTATATATTATAAATAGATGAGTTGGTCTGAATTTAACAAATGAAATTATGTTTTCAAATTTCTAATATGTTGGGTAATTTGGAAATCATGATTTAATTTAAAACTATTAAGCTTTTTGATAAATAACTATATAGTTTTAAAATACATAATATAAATGTTTAATTGTTTAAAATAGATTTTTAGCTTAAGTTCAAATTTAAATAAAAAGGTTTGTTTATTTCTTTTTTTAAATATTACTTGAGATATATGATTTAAAAATAGAAGTAATTTATAATCTCTTTTATAAATTATTTAAATTTGTCAAATTTGATATTTTCAAATAATAATTATAATACTTTGTTTTTATAAAAATAAATAGACTTTAAATAAAATAGGATTGTTATTGTAAATTTAAATTGAATATGAATTTGGATTTATAATAGAAATTCAAAAGAGAAATATTTTAAAATATTTTGGATTTAAAATATAGATATAAGATTTTATTTATATATATATTGGTTATTTACATTTTCTTTAAAGTAATTTATATACATATACATATTAGGTAAGTATTTATAAATAGTAAACTAGTGTAAAAAGCTTTTATTCACATTTTAAAAATATATAAAATTATGTATTAAATACTTAAAAGACAAATGTCATTATATTAAGGCCTAATGTGACATGTGTTAACTAATTAATAATACAATGAGACAAGTGTCATTTAATTTTATTTTTCTTTTATTTTTATTTATAGATAATTTCAGTTTATATAAACAAACATCTTCAATTTTCTTTTTCTTTTCAAAAACCTCCTTTCTAAACAAAGAAATGAAGTAATCTCAGATCATCAAAACCTGAAAACAAACAGATCAAAAACAGATCTGTGATTAAATTTCTTTTCTAACTCCTTCTATTCAAAACCAAGAATAAACTCAATCAAATCCTCATAAACAAATCTGAAATCAATTCACTCTTCAGACCAAACTTGCAAATCAAAGGCCAGTTCAAAACAACAAAAGGCCTTAATTAAATTCTTAAACCAGAGATCATGTTCAAATCAAAACCTGTTATCCATTTTCCAAATCAAAAGCCAGTGCATTTTCTTCCAACCTGAGATAATCAAGCAACCTGGAAATCATATCATTAAACCATCTCAGCAACTTAAGGATTCCAGTAGCATGCATTCTTCAATAATTCAAGTTCAAGTTTTAAAAGTTTTTCAAAAGATATTTCCAGCAACTAAATCCCTAAGGGTTCAAGGCTGTTTTCAGAGAAATCATCAAAGGCTCTATCTCTGTTTTAAATCAGGTGAGTAACTTTAAAATTTAAAATAAAATTTTAATTGCATGCTAGTATGGTTGGATATAGATGAGTGTATTGCATAAGGGAATGTCTGATGAGAATTCTTATTTAAGTGCATGCTGATTATAAGTGTTCTGTCATCATTATTTTAGGGAAGTAACATCTTCTAAAATGCTTAAGTATAAATGGGTATATGTGGATCTTTGAATCAAGAATGTTTGTATATGTATTAAATTTTCTATGAACATTTGGGTGATAAATATGTGCATGTTGGTGAAATGTCTGAACTTCTCTGTTCTTAGTTTTAAAACTAAGATTTTAGTTAAAAATCCATTATTCCTTTAACCAATCTCTGTTTAGTCTTAGAATTCAAATAAAACTTGTATGTTTAATCATAGATTAAAGTTTAAAATTTTATTTAAGTAGATTAAATTGAAATGGCTCTGTAAAATCAAGAAGAACAGTACAAGTTGGAGCTATGTTAAAATTTCAACATTTTAATTTATTGATTCAGGGTTATGAATCAAACCCCTAAACAAAATCATGATTTTTAAAAAATAAAATCACGAATTCTAGTCTTAGGATCAGAGAGTAGTTCAGGGTTGACTGAAATTTGAGTTTTTGGTCATTACTGATGATCTCAAAGGTTTGGGAGGTTGGGGTTTCTTCTGGAGTTGGATGAACGATTGGGTAGTTAGGGAAAATTGCCAAGAAAATTTTATATTGCATGAATTGATTTGGCGAGATCAATTTAGGGTTTTAAGGCCAGTTTTACTCGTATGGGTTTAAAGAGGAACTGCGTAAATCTCGAGGTGTTCCAGGCGATCGGTCATGGGGGAATCGGAGCTGGATATCATGGCGTGGCTTTGGGTTGAACGGCGTGAGGCCTGGAGGTCGGAGGTGACGATCAGCGATCGATTTCCGATCAGATTTTGGTTCCTGTTTTGTTCGAGATTGTTCGTTTTCGTTTGACCGTAAATTTTGTAGTTCCGTTTGGTCGAGTTGATCGTTGAGATCGTTTGCAGCTTGGAGAATGCCGGAGAGATGGTCGGAAACGTCGCCGTGGGTTGGTGCACGTGCACGTGCACGTCTGAGTATCTGATGTGTTTGGGGAAGAAGGAGGAGCGACCCGGGTATGTTCTCGTGATTTTTGGTAGAAGACTCGAAGTGATTCTCGTGGTTTTTGAAAGTATAACTCGGGTTGAATGGTGTTACAGGTTTTACAGAAACCTGTTTGATCAGTTTTTAAATTTTAAAATAAAATTTAAAACTGATGTTTAAATCTAAAAGTAAAGTTTAAATAAGTTTAGTTTTTAAATCTGGAGTTTAAGTTAAAATCTTAGTTTTTAAATAAGATAAAGTATTTGAATTTTGAATTGATTTAACAACATTAAAAAGGATTTAAATAGTTTTATAACTTTGTTAAAGTTAAACTTGTCTTCATTTTAAATCTTAAATTAAAATGAAATTTAAATGTAAATTTAAAGGTAATTTGGTTTAAATGCTTTATTAATGATATTTTAATCATTAATAGGAATAAAGTGTTATCTTAAAGATAATTAAGATTTAATGATATGGGATAAAATAAATTATTAAGGTAATTAACAATAATTAATCAATTTAATTAATTTATGACTTGGGTAAATAAATTAGTAATTAAGGGTTTAAAACTTTATTGATGAAGGATTAATTAAATTAATTTAAAGGTTAATTAATTTGAATTAAGGATCATTAATTTTATAAGTTAATGGTTAGGAATAAATTAATCAAGTAATTAAGGTTTAATTAAGTTATAGTTAAGTACTTAATTAATTAAGTAATTAGAGATTAATTTATTGATAATTAGGATAAATTAAGTTGTAATTAATAATGGTTAATTAATGTTTAATAATTTTAGAAAGGTAATTAAAATAATTAATAGTTAATGTAGATCATTAACTAAGGATAATTAATTAATGTGATTAATTTTGATAATTAATTAAGTTTAATTAATTTAAAGGATAATCATTTGTGAAATTAATAAAATTACTTAATGAAAGTAATTAAGAAATTAATTACTCATTGTAATTAATTGAGTTTAAATTGATAAGTTAAGTTAATTAATTTAGTTTAATTAATTTAAGATAATCATTTAATGATTTGTATAATTACTTAATGTAATTTAAAGAGATATAATTACTTAGGAAAGTAATTAATGGATAATTACTGATGTAATTAATAAAGTAATTAAGGGTAGTTAATTACTTAATGGAAGTTAATCAAGGGATTAATTAAGAAATTAATTAAGGAATAATTAATTTATTTTAAGAAGTAATTAAGGTTAGTTAATTACTGAATGTGATTAATCAATAATGATTAATAATTATGGTTTAATTAAAGATTAATTACTCAATGTAATTAATTTAGATAAAGTAATTAATGATAAAATGTAATTAAGGATCATTTATTTATATAATTATGATGTAATTAAGAATTGATTAATTAAGTAATAATTATAAATGAAGTGAATAATTAATGTAATTAATTAAGGAGTAATGTAATTAATTATAGTTAATTAATAAAGGAAGTAATTAAAGGTTAATTACTATAAGTGGTTAAGAATAATTAATTTGTATAATTAATTTAATACTAATTACTTGAATGTAATTAAATAATTAATCAAGGATGATTAATTAAATTGAATAATTGGATGATGATTGATTAATTGATTGATAATTAATTAATAATGATTTAAGCAAGATTTTAATGATGGAAGTAATTAATTTAATTTACTTTAAATTAATTTGAGATGAAATATTTAATTTAATTCATTTTAAATTAACTATATATGGTGATTAATAAATCATTGCTTATGAATGGATGATATTATGTACCTTGAATGGTTTGAAATCTCAGATATGAGATAATTGATACTGTATGATTTGGATGCTTTGATTGCAACAACTGCTGGGATATCTTGTGCGGGAATTATCCAGTAAGGGATGTTCCGGCCTTGTGTTGCAGGGGATTGGGAGTGATTCTCGGTACGGTGATCTAGGCCACGTACTGTGACGGGCGGTACCCCGGTAGCCCTGCCATTGTATGGAAACCCAACTTCCAATAAGTGATAACGGACTTGATTGTATACCTATGTATGCTGGAATTTAATGAATGTAACAATTTCGGCTATTTCATATTTATTTGAAAAACCCTAGACCTATTATAATACAATCGAATTTCCTATCAAATGTTTTGGTTAGCGTAAGGTAAAAACTTACCCATGTTTATTTGTGGGGAGTCTTACGTGATACCTTTTCTTTTAAAAGGTTTTGAAGTTAAACAAGTTTAACCTGTTACTCACACCAGACCCATGTCTGACCCAAGTTGTTTATTTCTGTTTTATAAACTCTTGGGTACTCAAATTTTTACGAGTAGCCAAGGGATTCAGGTTAGCTTTGACGAGTTATCTGGAGGAGCAATGGAGCAGGAGGCTTCGGCGTTGTAGATATAGATAGTAGTTCCGCTGTGTTAATCTCTGAATAGAGTTTTGTGTTGAGTTGTAATAACTAGACAGATGTTTATAACTGTCTAGTATGTGTTGTATAATCTGTGTAACTCTGATAGTCGTTGTATGTTATGTAATACTTTTGTTATTAATATAATTTATTCGTTCCGCTGTTGAGATTCTGTTGTTGTTCTTTCTTTCTTCTCTTCTTTTCTACTTTCTCACCTCTTTCTTTTCTTCAAAACGATGCGACTTCCTGGTCGTAGGATGGCGGGTCGTCACAGTGGTATCAGAGCGATAGGTTAAGTGAATACCTAGGCTCTGGAGTGTTGTCTATCTTGAGAGAGCGTATTTGTAATTTTTATATAACTATATATATTTATTTCTACCTATTTGGGTTACCTGTTCGGGTTTTCCAAATTAAGTTATAAAGGTAGATAGGTGGTGGTGTGTGAAACACAACTACCAATGGTTGGAAGAATATCTATCGAGACTGTAGACCTAATACTGTCTCGAGTAAGCTTTGCTGTGGTGAAGGATTTCATCGATATCCGAAAGGAACTGTTAAAGTTCGGAGTATCTCTTTGAAGTTGGATGAGTAGAGTTTGGGTCTGTCGGTTAGGCAGAAGCGAGTGATGGTATCTTGGTAACTTCTGGAAGAAGTAGCTGTGTGATGAGACACAGTGACTATGGATGTTTCCGAAGATATTTTCTTTGGGACAAGTTTAAGGAGTATGTATACTTCGGTGTTGTGGCTGAGTTCAGCATGGTGTTTCTGTTGTTTGAGGTTCGAGTTTCTCGAAGAGCTTTGGTTAGGAAGTCTTTGGCATCAGTGTCAGCAGTGCAGCTCGGAGGTGTTCTCTGTGCCGACAAGGAAGTTTTCTGGCTGAGCAGTTTTTCTAGAGTTGGAATTCAGAAGCAGCAGAGTAGATCCATTTCTTCGATGGATTGGACAGGTAAGTGTAAGCTGTTCTGATTGGTAAAGAGAGAGCAGTTTCTTTGGAAATAGGCTGGGTTGATCGCAAAAGTGACTTGCGATTGTTGAGTATTCTTTTGGGGTGTCAGAATTTTCCAGGATGTCTTTAGGGAAGTCAGAAGTTGGTCTGCATCTGGAGATTGAGTTTTCTTATCGACTGGATTCCAGGAGTGGTACCGGTGGTTCAGCCTAGTTGAAGGATAGTTCCTAGAGATAGAGTTTGGTGAAACAGCTCAAGTTTTGATGGAGTATCTGAGTTTTCTTGTTGAATCTGTTGAACCATTTTTCTGGATGAGTTGTTCAGTCTTTGTTTGTGTTCTCCATCAGTATTCTTATCTACTTCAGATCAGAGTTGTGCAGCAGAAGCAGTTTGGAAGTGCATCTGTCTCATTTTTGGATAGGAGAAGTAAGTTCAGTCTTCTATTGTTTGAGGAGTAAAGTTGTGGATCTCTTCCTTGTTTTGATTTGGATAAGTATTTGGTCTTCCGGATTGAATTGTCAGTTTGGACAACTGGAATTTGTTGTATTTTACGTATCTCTGAGGGAGTACGTATTTGATCTATTTTTGGTTTTGGAACCAGCAGTTCAGGAGGTTTGGTAGTTGAGTCAGACTCGTCTGTAGTCTGATATCATGTCTAGTTCTATAGATCTAGATGAGTAGGAACCCTGTAGCTTCGTAGTTTAGATTGTTTGTAGAGCGAGTGTCCCGGTATATATATATACTTGGGGAAACTCGAGGAAATTTTATCCAGAATTTTGTCTGGATAATTAGAATTGTTTGATTGGATGATTGTTTGCTATGGTTGTTAGCATATGGCTGATAATATATGCTTGTTAAATATTGAATAGATTATTAAATTACCTTTGTTTAAATTTCGGGGACGAAATTATTTTAAGGGGGAAGGAATGTGATATCCCGGGAATTTGGACAGTATCAATTTAATAATCTGCATTGGAAATTAAACTGATTTGATGATCTTTGTTAATAAAATTGAATAAATTTAATAATCTAATTAAATAAATATTTAATTAGTGATTTATCTTTTAAAAGTTTAATAGAATATTTTCTATTTATAATATATATGTATAATTGTATATATTATAAATAGATGAGTTGGTCTGAATTTAACAAATGAAATTATGTTTTCAAATTTCTAATATGTTGGGTAATTTGGAAATCATGATTTAATTTAAAACTATTAAGCTTTTTGATAAATAACTATATAGTTTTAAAATACATAATATAAATGTTTAATTGTTTAAAATAGATTTTTAGCTTAAGTTCAAATTTAAATAAAAAGGTTTGTTTATTTCTTTTTTTAAATATTACTTGAGATATATGATTTAAAAATAGAAGTAATTTATAATCTCTTTTATAAATTATTTAAATTTGTCAAATTTGATATTTTCAAATAATAATTATAATACTTTGTTTTTATAAAAATAAATAGACTTTAAATAAAATAGGATTGTTATTGTAAATTTAAATTGAATATGAATTTGGATTTATAATAGAAATTCAAAAGAGAAATATTTTAAAATATTTTGGATTTAAAATATAGATATAAGATTTTATTTATATATATATTGGTTATTTACATTTTCTTTAAAGTAATTTATATACATATACATATTAGGTAAGTATTTATAAATAGTAAACTAGTGTAAAAAGCTTTTATTCACATTTTAAAAATATATAAAATTATGTATTAAATACTTAAAAGACAAATGTCATTATATTAAGGCCTAATGTGACATGTGTTAACTAATTAATAATACAATGAGACAAGTGTCATTTAATTTTATTTTTCTTTTATTTTTATTTATAGATAATTTCAGTTTATATAAACAAACATCTTCAATTTTCTTTTTCTTTTCAAAAACCTCCTTTCTAAACAAAGAAATGAAGTAATCTCAGATCATCAAAACCTGAAAACAAACAGATCAAAAACAGATCTGTGATTAAATTTCTTTTCTAACTCCTTCTATTCAAAACCAAGAATAAACTCAATCAAATCCTCATAAACAAATCTGAAATCAATTCACTCTTCAGACCAAACTTGCAAATCAAAGGCCAGTTCAAAACAACAAAAGGCCTGAATTAAATTCTTAAACCAGAGATCATGTTCAAATCAAAACCTGTTATCCATTTTCCAAATCAAAAGCCAGTGCATTTTCTTCCAACCTGAGATAATCAAGCAACCTGGAAATCATATCATTAAACCATCTCAGCAACTTAAGGATTCCAGTAGCATGCATTCTTCAATAATTCAAGTTCAAGTTTTAAAAGTTTTTCAAAAGATATTTCCAGCAACTAAATCCCTAAGGGTTCAAGGCTGTTTTCAGAGAAATCATCAAAGGCTCTATCTCTGTTTTAAATCAGGTGAGTAACTTTAAAATTTAAAATAAAATTTTAATTGCATGCTAGTATGGTTGGATATAGATGAGTGTATTGCATAAGGGAATGTCTGATGAGAATTCTTATTTAAGTGCATGCTGATTATAAGTGTTCTGTCATCATTATTTTAGGGAAGTAACATCTTCTAAAATGCTTAAGTATAAATGGGTATATGTGGATCTTTGAATCAAGAATGTTTGTATATGTATTAAATTTTCTATGAACATTTGGGTGATAAATATGTGCATGTTGGTGAAATGTCTGAACTTCTCTGTTCTTAGTTTTAAAACTAAGATTTTAGTTAAAAATCCATTATTCCTTTAACCAATCTCTGTTTAGTCTTAGAATTCAAATAAAACTTGTATGTTTAATCATAGATTAAAGTTTAAAATTTTATTTAAGTAGATTAAATTGAAATGGCTCTGTAAAATCAAGAAGAACAGTACAAGTTGGAGCTATGTTAAAATTTCAACATTTTAATTTATTGATTCAGGGTTATGAATCAAACCCCTAAACAAAATCATGATTTTTAAAAAATAAAATCACGAATTCTAGTCTTAGGATCAGAGAGTAGTTCAGGGTTGACTGAAATTTGAGTTTTTGGTCATTACTGATGATCTCAAAGGTTTGGGAGGTTGGGGTTTCTTCTGGAGTTGGATGAACGATTGGGTAGTTAGGGAAAATTGCCAAGAAAATTTTATATTGCATGAATTGATTTGGCGAGATCAATTTAGGGTTTTAAGGCCAGTTTTACTCGTATGGGTTTAAAGAGGAACTGCGTAAATCTCGAGGTGTTCCAGGCGATCGGTCATGGGGGAATCGGAGCTGGATATCATGGCGTGGCTTTGGGTTGAACGGCGTGAGGCCTGGAGGTCGGAGGTGACGATCAGCGATCGATTTCCGATCAGATTTTGGTTCCTGTTTTGTTCGAGATTGTTCGTTTTCGTTTGACCGTAAATTTTGTAGTTCCGTTTGGTCGAGTTGATCGTTGAGATCGTTTGCAGCTTGGAGAATGCCGCAGAGATGGTCGGAAACGTCGCCGTGGGTTGGTGCACGTGCACGTGCACGTCTGAGTATCTGATGTGTTTGGGGAAGAAGGAGGAGCGACCCGGGTATGTTCTCGTGATTTTTGGTAGAAGACTCGAAGTGATTCTCGTGGTTTTTGAAAGTATAACTCGGGTTGAATGGTGTTACAGGTTTTACAGAAACCTGTTTGATCAGTTTTTAAATTTTAAAATAAAATTTAAAACTGATGTTTAAATCTAAAAGTAAAGTTTAAATAAGTTTAGTTTTTAAATCTGGAGTTTAAGTTAAAATCTTAGTTTTTAAATAAGATAAAGTATTTGAATTTTGAATTGATTTAACAACATTAAAAAGGATTTAAATAGTTTTATAACTTTGTTAAAGTTAAACTTGTCTTCATTTTAAATCTTAAATTAAAATGAAATTTAAATGTAAATTTAAAGGTAATTTGGTTTAAATGCTTTATTAATGATATTTTAATCATTAATAGGAATAAAGTGTTATCTTAAAGATAATTAAGATTTAATGATATGGGATAAAATAAATTATTAAGGTAATTAACAATAATTAATCAATTTAATTAATTTATGACTTGGGTAAATAAATTAGTAATTAAGGGTTTAAAACTTTATTGATGAAGGATTAATTAAATTAATTTAAAGGTTAATTAATTTGAATTAAGGATCATTAATTTTATAAGTTAATGGTTAGGAATAAATTAATCAAGTAATTAAGGTTTAATTAAGTTATAGTTAAGTACTTAATTAATTAAGTAATTAGAGATTAATTTATTGATAATTAGGATAAATTAAGTTGTAATTAATAATGGTTAATTAATGTTTAATAATTTTAGAAAGGTAATTAAAATAATTAATAGTTAATGTAGATCATTAACTAAGGATAATTAATTAATGTGATTAATTTTGATAATTAATTAAGTTTAATTAATTTAAAGGATAATCATTTGTGAAATTAATAAAATTACTTAATGAAAGTAATTAAGAAATTAATTACTCATTGTAATTAATTGAGTTTAAATTGATAAGTTAAGTTAATTAATTTAGTTTAATTAATTTAAGATAATCATTTAATGATTTGTATAATTACTTAATGTAATTTAAAGAGATATAATTACTTAGGAAAGTAATTAATGGATAATTACTGATGTAATTAATAAAGTAATTAAGGGTAGTTAATTACTTAATGGAAGTTAATCAAGGGATTAATTAAGAAATTAATTAAGGAATAATTAATTTATTTTAAGAAGTAATTAAGGTTAGTTAATTACTGAATGTGATTAATCAATAATGATTAATAATTATGGTTTAATTAAAGATTAATTACTCAATGTAATTAATTTAGATAAAGTAATTAATGATAAAATGTAATTAAGGATCATTTATTTATATAATTATGATGTAATTAAGAATTGATTAATTAAGTAATAATTATAAGTGAAGTGAATAATTAATGTAATTAATTAAGGAGTAATGTAATTAATTATAGTTAATTAATAAAGGAAGTAATTAAAGGTTAATTACTATAAGTGGTTAAGAATAATTAATTTGTATAATTAATTTAATACTAATTACTTGAATGTAATTAAATAATTAATCAAGGATGATTAATTAAATTGAATAATTGGATGATGATTGATTAATTGATTGATAATTAATTAATAATGATTTAAGCAAGATTTTAATGATGGAAGTAATTAATTTAATTTACTTTAAATTAATTTGAGATGAAATATTTAATTTAATTCATTTTAAATTAACTATATATGGTGATTAATAAATCATTGCTTATGAATGGATGATATTATGTACCTTGAATGGTTTGAAATCTCAGATATGAGATAATTGATACTGTATGATTTGGATGCTTTGATTGCAACAACTGCTGGGATATCTTGTGCGGGAATTATCCAGTAAGGGATGTTCCGGCCTTGTGTTGCAGGGGATTGGGAGTGATCCTCGGTACGGTGATCTAGGCCACGTACTGTGACGGGCGGTACCCCGGTAGCCCTGCCATTGTATGGAAACCCAACTTCCAATAAGTGATAACGGACTTGATTGTATACCTATGTATGCTGGAATTTAATGAATGTAACAATTTCGGCTATTTCATATTTATTTGAAAAACCCTAGACCTATTATAATACAATCGAATTTCCTATCAAATGTTTTGGTTAGCGTAAGGTAAAAACTTACCCATGTAAAGACCCGCAAATCCGTCTTCCGAAAACCCGACACTGCTACGTCCACTGTAGCAATTGCCGAACAATCGGATGGCGAAAACGCGAAACTTTAATATTTAAAAGAAGAGGAGGAAGAGAAGATAGAAGAAAAAGAGAAGAAGAAGAAGAAAAGAAACAGAACAACAACAGAACACACAGAATAGAAACAGAACAGTATCAGAATCTTACACATCGCAGCGGAACAATATACAATAGATAATTACTAGTCTTTTAAAACAAAGAACTATATCGTTTTATACATACATCAATCATCAGAGTCAATATACAACAATGGACAGTTATATAAACTGGTCCTCATACAGAATACACAGCGGAATAAATACTATCAGATACAAATACTACGTCTCGCCATCCAGCTTATCTCCAAAGCTCCAGAATATCCTGAATATCCTGATAATCTAACTCTAGACTGCCCGTGTGGAAATTTGTGGGCACCCAGAGTTTAGAAGGGAAACAATAAACTCCGAGTCAGTCATGGTGACTGGTGTGAGATCGTAAAACAGTTATTTATCTTTAAAAATAAACAGCAGAGAATTTTTTAAAGTCAATTCGAAATGCTTTTGGAAAATGAAACTACCATAAGACCTCCCACCACACACACAATGCAAACGCAGACTTGGAGGAGATTTCTTCTTATGATAGTCAAAGATGCTTACTACGCAAAAATCAAATTCTTTTTGATATTATTATTAGTGCATAGTGGAAAATCATTTCGAAAGTAGAATATAAATCTTAGCCAGCATAGGTACCATTATATTATGCCTGCTATAGCTGCCTCCTGAGGAGACAGGTTATACAATTGAATTCGTAAAGGCTCGTATTGTTTCTTTGGATTTCCAACAAATGGTCAGGCAAAGGAACTTCCTATCCACGGTGGGTACGTCCCTGGAATAGACGACCCGAGAACCTAACGTTACGGTTAGATCTCTGCCAACACAAGGCCGGGTTACCTCTGCAAAAATAGGTAACTACTGACACGCGTATGCCATCCCCCGATCGTCACCGATCTTCCCGAGGATCCCCGATTTCCAACAAACCACAAAGTAATAATAACTGTGCAGCAACCACAGAGGTTAAGTATCTGGGCTCCATACCATGATACCACCTTTATCCAGAAGGAATGACATACACTAAGGGGCGCTACTCCCTAGAACCTTGCTGCATTCGTCCTGTTTCGACCATTTCCGGGGTGTGAGGCTCGACGAAGTCTCGTCCACAAAGCTACGCTTTCTATAAAAAGCCCTGCTTCGGGTCAAACAAAAATGATCAACCTATGATCACAAAGATATAAGATCAAACAAATGATCATATCACAAATGATCAAACACTGATCATTTCACAGCAACACTCAGTATGCCACGTTACCAAATTGGGATATATCGCTGATAAATTTCAACTACATAACCTCTGAGCTCGTACGTCTCAGAGAAGGGTGTTAAGCTAAGAGAATAAATTCTCCGCCACCAACAGAAATGTATTTGAAAGAAATCAGCTTTATATCTCAAGTTGTAACGTCAGACACACAATCCATACAAGTCTGTTCCGGGATCGAACAGAACCGAAGGCACTTCTCACGAAGCCCTTGCAAATCCGGATAATTTCAATCACGTCAGGACTTCCCGTCACTAAGGGTGATAAAACCTCTAAATCGGAGATCAGCCGATGTAGAGTAACTCGACGGTAATCCTTCCGTTTTCAAAAATATCCGGTCTTCAACACCGGTCTTCAATTGCGATTCATAACGACGTATCACATATTCGGAATGGGTTATACGACCCCATGGTCCTTTCCCGGCTAACCCGAATAGTGAGCGATTATTCAAAAATAAGTGTGGCATTCAAATTCATCCAATTCACAACAAATACCTATCTAAAGGTAATTATTGATAGTCGGTTATTTAACTATCAATAAAGATGCGCAACATCATCAGATTCCAAATAATTTTCCCAAATTATTTCATCTTCAAAAATATCTTTACTAGATATATATAATTTCCACACTTAACCGTTTGAAAACAAATTTTCAAATATTCACTTTTCAATTTATCTTTAAAAGATAAAATTTCAAACCCTTCGTTTCATATTGGAAAAGCATTTCCATACTTATTTAATAATAAGTATTTCACAAATCATTTATTTTCAACATTTGAAAATATTCAATATACTTAAATCAATATTAAGTATACATTTCATTCTTTAAGGAAATCATTCTTTAAACACATTTTATTTGAGTCAAAACGAATGTTACGTAAAACATCGTTACGACGACTCAAAATCACTAGTATAGGGATTCGTAATTTAGATAGATATATGAATCCCAATACTACATCAAAACATTTCCTTTCGGAGATCATTTACTATAACAACAGTGTTATAGTCCATCATTTCCTTATTCTCTCGAAAATGTCTATTTCAACAATAAATGTTGAAATCTATGATTTCGATATTCAACACGTTTTAAAACATCTTTTAAAACAATTACTTCATTTTATAATATCGTTTTCCCAAAACAAGTTCATTTTACTTAACAATATATTCACTATCCAAAATCGTGAAATACTTTACTATTTACCTTTCACTATTTTCTACACGTTTTATTTCAATAATAATTCGCTATCCAAAATCGCGAATATATCTCCTTTGATAATCTTCTATATTTAATTTATCAAATTCAATCGATTGGTTCCCGAATTTATAAAACAACGTTTATAAATTCCATCTTCTATTTTCTATAACAACTCCGGTTTATAAATCTCATTTTATTAACTTAAAAAAAATTCACTTATAAGAATAAGTGATTCCGGATTTATAAAACAATGTTTATAAATTTCACCTTTTTATATTTTATAACAACTTCGATTTGTAAATCTCCTTTATTAACAAATTCGATCAATATTTCCTTTGTAGGCAAAAAAATCCAATTTATAAGTTAATTCCTTATAAATCTTATATTCTACAATTTCATTCATTTTAACTTCACAATTTATACATCTATAAATTTCATATCTTCACAATTTTAAAATTCTATAAGATTCATATCTTCACTTATAAAAATTCGTATTAAAATTCCAAAAATTTTAATTGATAAATACATCAATTTTTCTGTACATCTTTCATAATACTTTAAAAATCTCAATTTAACCCATTTTACAATTAAATCAACTTTCATTTCAAAAATCACACTTTGGTTATATTTCCCCAAAAATCTTAACTCTTATAACTTTAAAATTCTAGACGTTTAATTTTCTGAAATAAATCAATTCAAAAATTTGATAAACGTCTACTTTTCAAAAATCACTTTAAAAATCTTTTTAAAATAAAAGTCGTTATTTTTAAACTTCAAAACTGAATCCGATGACGCAACAGCATCAATCAGTCCATCACAACAGTCAATATCATATATCAATATGATAACAGAATATATCACAATATCTGTACATAAATAACTACTGGTGAGGAATCCAGTTGGATCCCTCCAACCTGTTTCCCTGCATCCAAAAACGTCAGCACAATACCAATTCCGCTCCAGTACGGAATTATCGCGGTATATAGGTTTTTATAAATCCGCTTACTAACGGCGCAATAGGGTCTCATCCGCTATACGAGGCGGGAAATCATCAATCCAATATATACATATGCCAATATGTATATACTGCTATATATATAGATATATCCTATCATATCTAATAGCACATCCAACAGTCAATCAATCAATCAATAACTGTAAAATAAATTTTCCTTCGAGTGAGAAAAATCTCACCTTAGCTTTTTATTTGCCATCCATTTCCATTTTGACCATTTCTTGATTTTAACCTTGTATAAATAATTATACAATTCTATTAATATCCGAAATAAATCGAACTATTCCTTTTCATTTAGCAAATTTTATTTTATTTAATCAATTTATTTTCAAACAATATTTTCCGTTTAAATAATTTTAAATCATTCAATGATTTTATTTTCACCCAGTTTCTTTCAATAAATTTATCTAACAAAAATTTAAATCAAAACTATTCTTCCTTTAATAAATATTTCACCTAATAAATTGAGTTTTTTTTACAAATTTTCCTTTTACAAATTAATCCACTACTCTTAATATTGAACAAATTCTCTTTAACAATTTATTTAGCTATATTTTTTTTTTCTTTCTCTTGCTTAAACAATATATATATATATTACTTATTAAATTAAATTCAGAAAATAAGCAGTCTATAACTTTACTGTTTTTAAACTTTATATATATATAGAGAGAAAACTGCATATATTTCGTTTGTATGAACAAATTAAAATATTGATGAGTTCACAACTTAAAATTTCCTATGAAAATTTATGTGCTCAGATAAAAATAGAAGTAACGAAATTACCAGCAACCCATCGCTCCATCGCGACCTCGTCAGCTGCATCCACCCAAGCGCGTACGAAATCGCCCATCAACAGCGATGCTTTGAATCGCGATCGCCCAACTCAGCCCCACGTCTCCATCACGACTCCAGTCTCGCCACGACCTCGAGTCGAACGACGCGACTCCATCAGCCCAAATCCAAGTCGTCAATTAACTGCCGCCAATCCCTGAGTCCCTGACCTCGCGAATTTCCTGAACGAGCCTCCACGATCGAATTCGAGCTCGGTTGAACGATGCGAAGCTCCGCTCCTCCACTCGCGAAACTGTAGCCTCCAAGGCTTGAAATCGCGATTATCTTGAATTTCCCCTATACGCGAAGTTGGTCGCGATTTGAAATCGCAGCCATCGACGTCGCGAGCTCGATCGGACCCTACAATGTCGCGGCCATTGATTTTGTTTATCCTATTTCAATTTGTAAATGAGAACGGAGACGAGATGGTTTTTTTTTTTTTTATTTGTTATCTGGCTTTGAATAGAGAAGAGGGATTTTTTTCCATTCGGCCATTTTTTTAATTTGAACGATAGATTTTTGTTTTGAAAGGAATGATTTTCTTTCGTGTATTTTATCAGAGAAGGAGGGGACACGATAATGTTGGGGTGTACGAGAGGAGACAGTGATTTGAAGGAAGAACGGCTGATGTTGATTAGAGTATAAATTTATTTTTAAATCAAATCGGTTAATTATTGTCTCGGCGTTTATATCTTGTACGATCACACGATAGCTCCGAAAGCTACGAGATTTGAAATTCGACAATAATTCTATATCACGAACCCAATGGAACTGGTTTCGTTCAATTCTGAGACTGCGCCTCGGAACGCTATTTTTAAATATCGATTTAAATGATAAATTTCAAAACTGATCAAATCACTTCTGAATTCATTTCTGAAGCTTCCGTTATCTTCAGTATTATCATTGTGAAATTTAAAAGCTTTTGAAATATTTTTTTCTTCAGCTTAAAATTGAAGATACAAATTTTTATTCAACTTCAATCGATTAAATTTTATAATTTAATCGTCGATTTCAATATTTAAATTCGGGATTCGAATTAGATTATAGTTCAAATATTTAAAATAAATTAAATATTCTCAATTTAATTCGTTCAAAATTTTGGGTCGTTACAAACTTCCCTCCTTAAAAGAATTTCGTCCTCGAAATTACAAGTTAGGAAAAAGGGTCCTTAACTCGTCTACTATCTTTCACAATCTAATAGTTTTATCAAATTTTCAAAACCAATCTTTCTACTAAAGATTCGTTATCATTTCTACTAACTTTCAATTTCAACTCTAAGTTTCAAACAATCATTGTTTTACTACTAAATTCAAATTCGAATTCAAAATTCAAATTTTAACTTTCAAAATTTCTCAAAAATTTTCTAACGCCCTAAATTTTCGAAAAATTTCGCCAGCGTCTCCTTTGCGCGGCTAATACGGCACGACTACAAAACGTCCCTACGGACTCTCAGATTTCAAAAAGAAAAAGAAAAAGCCAAGCGGCTAGAGAGAAATCATCAAAAACTCATATTAAAACTCAAATACGTACCTTTTTCGAGCAATTCGAATTATCTGTGAAATCAAATTCAATTCCTTTATAACCTGTGTATCTACTAGCCATAGCATCTAGTTATACTATTCAAACTATTTTGCACAATTCTATTACAAAATTTTCAATTCATACTTCTTGTACATTTTTACCTCACTATTGAAGTTACATATCTATTTTCATTCAATTCTACACTTCAAATTCATTTGAATTTAATTCACAATTCCAATCAAATTTGGATTCAATTCAACTTCTGAATATTGACTTTTATCAATTATCTTTCATTCATAACTGCCCAATTTTAAATTAGTTTCAATTACTAATTCATTTGATCAATATTCAATTAGCTTCACTTACTAATTTGAGTTTAATACTCCACTTCATTTTTTCACAAATCAAGTTCAATTCCCATTTTATTTACTTTCAAATTCAAAATGAATTTTAACTTTCAATTTCATTTTCTTGCACTTACAATCGCAATTTTATTTGTTTGTTCTCACATTCTTTCATTTTCAATTCGAATCCAAATTTTATTCTTTTGTTCAATTATCAACTTAGAATAATTTCAATATCAAGTTTCACTTAAAGAATTTCACTCTTCATTTAATTGATTCACTTATACTTACTTTGATTTAACTTCATTCCTTAAGTTAAATTTATTCGACCAAAATTCAAATTGTATGAGTTATCAACTTAGTTATATTTCATAGTATTCCAGAGTCTTAGCAACATTTCAAAACCATTTTGAAAACAATTCAAATTATCCTTTGAATTTACTAAAACAAAAATCCAAATTTTCAAACAACTTCCATTTAAAATAATTTGGCAGCAATTTCTCTTTTGGAAACTCGAAAATGAACACCAACGATGTCGCGGTCATCATCGAAGTTATTTTCCAGCGACCGAAAAGAGTTTAGAGCTCTCATCTCTTCCAAAATACTTTTCAAATCCTTTGAAATCCATTTTCAAATCAAAAAGAAATTAAACTTTCCAAATCTCCAAAATTTTTCAATTTTCTTTCAAAACATTTCCAAAAACTTCTCTGGAATCCCGTTTCAAATTATAAATCACATTTATAACTTATATTCTCAAATTCTACTTGTATATGGATTCATTTCTTAATTCTTTATTTTTTTTGATTTCGATTTCATATATAATTTAAATGAGAATAATTTAATATTATTACTTCTAGCAACCATGCAACCATATACTATTATAATTTACAGAAAATCATTTCTTTTCTATACAAAAATAGATTTGGGTAAAATTATTTCATTTACCCTATTTAAAACAATACCGTGCCGAATTGTTCTATTCGAGCGTTTAGAAACCCCTTCGATACAGTTTTGCAAGACTGTGCCGACGAAGGTTCATATACCACTCAATAAACCAACCATCACAATATAAAACAATTTTATATTCAATAACAAATACGCGCTCATATCTATTATTACACTCAAACTCATTCTAGAGTACTGCTGACTCTATCTCTAATGAGTAACACCCAACAGAGCAGGGTTGTCGCTTAACCATATGCTCTGATACCAACTGTAAAGACCCGCAAATCCGTCTTCCGAAAACCCGACACTGCTACGTCCACTGTAGCAATTGCCGAACAATCGGATGGCGAAAACGCGAAACTTTAATATTTAAAAGAAGAGGAGGAAGAGAAGATAGAAGAAAAAGAGAAGAAGAAGAAGAAAAGAAACAGAACAACAACAGAACACACAGAATAGAAACAGAACAGTATCAGAATCTTACACATCGCAGCGGAACAATATACAATAGATAATTACTAGTCTTTTAAAACAAAGAACTATATCGTTTTATACATACATCAATCATCAGAGTCAATATACAACAATGGACAGTTATATAAACTGGTCCTCATACAGAATACACAGCGGAATAAATACTATCAGATACAAATACTACGTCTCGCCATCCAGCTTATCTCCAAAGCTCCAGAATATCCTGAATATCCTGATAATCTAACTCTAGACTGCCCGTGTGGAAATTTGTGGGCACCCAGAGTTTAGAAGGGAAACAATAAACTCCGAGTCAGTCATGGTGACTGGTGTGAGATCGTAAAACAGTTATTTATCTTTAGAAATAAACAGCAGAGAATTTTTTTAAAGTCAATTCGAAATGCTTTTGGAAAATGAAACTACCATAAGACCTCCCACCACACACACAATGCAAACGCAAACTTGGAGGAGATTTCTTCTTATGATAGTCAAAGATGCTTACTACGCAAAAATCAAATTCTTTTTGATATTATTATTAGTGCATAGTGGAAAATCATTTCGAAAGTAGAATATAAATCTTAGCCAGCATAGGTACCATTATATTATGCCTGCTATAGCTGCCTCCTGAGGAGACAGGTTATACAATTGAATTCGTAAAGGCTCGTATTGTTTCTTTGGATTTCCAACAAATGGTCAGGCAAAGGAACTTCCTATCCACGGTGGGTACGTCCCTGGAATAGACGACCCGAGAACCTAACGTTACGGTTAGATCTCTGCCAACACAAGGCCGGGTTACCTCTGCAAAAATAGGTAACTACTGACACGCGTATGCCATCCCCCGATCGTCACCGATCTTCCCGAGGATCCCCGATTTCCAACAAACCACAAAGTAATAATAACTGTGCAGCAACCACAGAGGTTAAGTATCTGGGCTCCATACCATGATACCACCTTTATCCAGAAGGAATGACATACACTAAGGGGCGCTACTCCCTAGAACCTTGCTGCATTCGTCCTGTTTCGACCATTTCCGGGGTGTGAGGCTCGACGAAGTCTCGTCCACAAAGCTACGCTTTCTATAAAAAGCCCTGCTTCGGGTCAAACAAAAATGATCAACCTATGATCACAAAGATATAAGATCAAACAAATGATCATATCACAAATGATCAAACACTGATCATTTCACAGCAACACTCAGTATGCCACGTTACCAAATTGGGATATATCGCTGATAAATTTCAACTACATAACCTCTGAGCTCGTACGTCTCAGAGAAGGGTGTTAAGCTAAGAGAATAAATTCTCCGCCACCAACAGAAATGTATTTGAAAGAAATCAGCTTTATATCTCAAGTTGTAACGTCAGACACACAATCCATACAAGTCTGTTCCGGGATCGAACAGAACCGAAGGCACTTCTCACGAAGCCCTTGCAAATCCGGATAATTTCAATCACGTCAGGACTTCCCGTCACTAAGGGTGATAAAACCTCTAAATCGGAGATCAGCCGATGTAGAGTAACTCGACGGTAATCCTTCCGTTTTCAAAAATATCCGGTCTTCAACACCGGTCTTCAATTGCGATTCATAACGACGTATCACATATTCGGAATGGGTTATACGACCCCATGGTCCTTTCCCGGCTAACCCGAATAGTGAGCGATTATTCAAAAATAAGTGTGGCATTCAAATTCATCCAATTCACAACAAATACCTATCTAAAGGTAATTATTGATAGTCGGTTATTTAACTATCAATAAAGATGCGCAACATCATCAGATTCCAAATAATTTTCCCAAATTATTTCATCTTCAAAAATATCTTTACTAGATATATATAATTTCCACACTTAACCGTTTGAAAACAAATTTTCAAATATTCACTTTTCAATTTATCTTTAAAAGATAAAATTTCAAACCCTTCGTTTCATATTGGAAAAGCATTTCCATACTTATTTAATAATAAGTATTTCACAAATCATTTATTTTCAACATTTGAAAATATTCAATATACTTAAATCAATATTAAGTATACATTTCATTCTTTAAGGAAATCATTCTTTAAACACATTTTATTTGAGTCAAAACGAATGTTACGTAAAACATCGTTACGACGACTCAAAATCACTAGTATAGGGATTCGTAATTTAGATAGATATATGAATCCCAATACTACATCAAAACATTTCCTTTCGGAGATCATTTACTATAACAACAGTGTTATAGTCCATCATTTCCTTATTCTCTCGAAAACGTCTATTTCAACAATAAATGTTGAAATCTATGATTTCGATATTCAACACGTTTTAAAACATCTTTTAAAACAATTACTTCATTTTATAATATCGTTTTCCCAAAACAAGTTCATTTTACTTAACAATATATTCACTATCCAAAATCGTGAAATACTTTACTATTTACCTTTCACTATTTTCTACACGTTTTATTTCAATAATAATTCGCTATCCAAAATCGCGAATATATCTCCTTTGATAATCTTCTATATTTAATTTATCAAATTCAATCGATTGGTTCCCGAATTTATAAAACAACGTTTATAAATTCCATCTTCTATTTTCTATAACAACTCCGGTTTATAAATCTCATTTTATTAACTTAAAAAAAATTCACTTATAAGAATAAGTGATTCCGGATTTATTAAACAATGTTTATAAATTTCACCTTTTTATATTTTATAACAACTTCGATTTGTAAATCTCCTTTATTAACAAATTCGATCAATATTTCCTTTGTAGGCAAAAAAATCCAATTTATAAGTTAATTCCTTATAAATCTTATATTCTACAATTTCATTCATTTTAACTTCACAATTTATACATCTATAAATTTCATATCTTCACAATTTTAAAATTCTATAAGATTCATATCTTCACTTATAAAAATTCGTATTAAAATTCCAAAAATTTTAATTGATAAATACATCAATTTTTCTGTACATCTTTCATAATACTTTAAAAATCTCAATTTAACCCATTTTACAATTAAATCAACTTTCATTTCAAAAATCACACTTTGGTTATATTTCCCCAAAAATCTTAACTCTTATAACTTTAAAATTCTAGACGTTTAATTTTCTGAAATAAATCAATTCAAAAATTTGATAAACGTCTACTTTTCAAAAATCACTTTAAAAATCTTTTTTAAATAAAAGTCGTTATTTTTAAACTTCAAAACTGAATCCGATGACGCAACAGCATCAATCAGTCCATCACAACAGTCAATATCATATATCAATATGATAACAGAATATATCACAATATCTGTACATAAATAACTACTGGTGAGGAATCCAGTTGGATCCCTCCAACCTGTTTCCCTGCATCCAAAAACGTCAGCACAATACCAATTCCGCTCCAGTACGGAATTATCGCGGTATATAGGTTTTTATAAATCCGCTTACTAACGGCGCAATAGGGTCTCATCCGCTATACGAGGCGGGAAATCATCAATCCAATATATACATATGCCAATATGTATATACTGCTATATATATAGATATATCCTATCATATCTAATAGCACATCCAACAGTCAATCAATCAATCAATAACTGTAAAATAAATTTTCCTTCGAGTGAGAAAAATCTCACCTTAGCTTTTTATTTGCCATCCATTTCCATTTTGACCATTTCTTGATTTTAACCTTGTATAAATAATTATACAATTCTATTAATATCCGAAATAAATCGAACTATTCCTTTTCATTTAGCAAATTTTATTTTATTTAATCAATTTATTTTCAAACAATATTTTCCGTTTAAATAATTTTAAATCATTCAATGATTTTATTTTCACCCAGTTTCTTTCAATAAATTTATCTAACAAAAATTTAAATCAAAACTATTCTTCCTTTAATAAATATTTCACCTAATAAATTGAGTTTTTTTTACAAATTTTCCTTTTACAAATTAATCCACTACTCTTAATATTGAACAAATTCTCTTTAACAATTTATTTAGCTATATTTTTTTTTTCTTTCTCTTGCTTAAACAATATATATATATTACTTATTAAATTAAATTCAGAAAATAAGCAGTCTATAACTTTACTGTTTTTAAACTTTATATATATATAGAGAGAAAACTGCATATATTTCGTTTGTATGAACAAATTAAAATATTGATGAGTTCACAACTTAAAATTTCCTATGAAAATTTATGTGCTCAGATAAAAATAGAAGTAACGAAATTACCAGCAACCCATCGCTCCATCGCGACCTCGTCAGCTGCATCCACCCAAGCGCGTACGAAATCGCCCATCAACAGCGATGCTTTGAATCGCGATCGCCCAACTCAGCCCCACGTCTCCATCACGACTCCAGTCTCGCCACGACCTCGAGTCGAACGACGCGACTCCATCAGCCCAAATCCAAGTCGTCAATTAACTGCCGCCAATCCCTGAGTCCCTGACCTCGCGAATTTCCTGAACGAGCCTCCACGATCGAATTCGAGCTCGGTTGAACGATGCGAAGCTCCGCTCCTCCACTCGCGAAACTGTAGCCTCCAAGGCTTGAAATCGCGATTATCTTGAATTTCCCCTATACGCGAAGTTGGTCGCGATTTGAAATCGCAGCCATCGACGTCGCGAGCTCGATCGGACCCTACAATGTCGCAGCCATTGATTTTGTTTATCCTATTTCAATTTGTAAATGAGAACGGAGACGAGATGGTTTTTTTTTTTTTATTTGTTATCTGGCTTTGAATAGAGAAGAGGGATTTTTTTCCATTCGGCCATTTTTTTAATTTGAACGATAGATTTTTGTTTTGAAAGGAATGATTTTCTTTCGTGTATTTTATCAGAGAAGGAGGGGACACGATAATGTTGGGGTGTACGAGAGGAGACAGTGATTTGAAGGAAGAACGGCTGATGTTGATTAGAGTATAAATTTATTTTTAAATCAAATCGGTTAATTATTGTCTCGGCGTTTATATCTTGTACGATCACACGATAGCTCCGAAAGCTACGAGATTTGAAATTCGACAATAATTCTATATCACGAACCCAATGGAACTGGTTTCGTTCAATTCTGAGACTGCGCCTCGGAACGCTATTTTTAAATATCGATTTAAATGATAAATTTCAAAACTGATCAAATCACTTCTGAATTCATTTCTGAAGCTTCCGTTATCTTCAGTATTATCATTGTGAAATTTAAAAGCTTTTGAAATATTTTTTTCTTCAGCTTAAAATTGAAGATACAAATTTTTATTCAACTTCAATCGATTAAATTTTATAATTTAATCGTCGATTTCAATATTTAAATTCGGGATTCGAATTAGATTATAGTTCAAATATTTAAAATAAATTAAATATTCTCAATTTAATTCGTTCAAAATTTTGGGTCGTTACACTTACCCATGTTTATTTGTGGGGAGTCTTACGTGATACCTTTTCTTTTAAAAGGTTTTGAAGTTAAACAAGTTTAACCTGTTACTCACACCAGACCCATGTCTGACCCAAGTTGTTTATTTCTGTTTTATAAACTCTTGGGTACTCAAATTTTTACGAGTAGCCAAGGGATTCAGGTTAGCTTTGACGAGTTATCTGGAGGAGCAATGGAGCAGGAGGCTTCGGCGTTGTAGATATAGATAGTAGTTCCGCTGTGTTAATCTCTGAATAGAGTTTTGTGTTGAGTTGTAATAACTAGACAGATGTTTATAACTGTCTAGTATGTGTTGTATAATCTGTGTAACTCTGATAGTCGTTGTATGTTATGTAATACTTTTGTTATTAATATAATTTATTCGTTCCGCTGTTGAGATTCTGTTGTTGTTCTTTCTTTCTTCTCTTCTTTTCTACTTTCTCACCTCTTTCTTTTCTTCAAAACGATGCGACTTCCTGGTCGTAGGATGGTGGGTCGTCACATTCCCAAAGTCACCACCCACGCAATCACCTGTCCAAGCCCACCAACTTTCCTTCGCTCAATCACTGGCCTACCTGACCTGAACCCGACAGCAGCCGATCCACCCTGCCATGTTCGAACCTGCACCAATGACCTTGCATTCTCTCTTCAGCTTGCATTTTATGGAGTAAGTTTGCAAATCTAAGAAAATTTATAAGTTATATATGGGATATGCATTGTTGCCGTATATTATATTGATTACTATATACACTAGTTTATACGTATATATATTTCTCTACCGATTGCTTTGTATTTTTTTTTGTAACAGTATAAGCATGTGTATATATCAGTTTTAATATAAAATATACGTTTTTTAATGATTTCTTGGTTTTATATCTATATATTGCATTCGAACGAGTATTTATATATACATATGTTTATATATATAGTTGTTAACATATAATTCTGCCGAGCCTTGTAAGTTAACATATAGGATGGTCTGCATATGTGATTTGATGTATATTTTAAAAGGTTCTGTTTGGATAGAGGTATAAAACGTTGTTTGGTTGCGCATGCTTATATTATTCATATAGAGGTGTTGATTTCAACATAATATAGGTTTGTGAATAGTTTTATCTAAAATCTATTACGTATTATAATATTTATAAAGTGGATATGTATGTAATATGTAAATGTAGGGTAGTTGTTTTATACTGTTATAAGTTTATAAAGTATAATGGTAAATTGTTTAATATATAATATGTTAGTGGTGTGTAAATTATATAAGTATATAAATAGATTTTACAAATCTTTGCCAGTATTCAATTTGATTTGTAGGCATTGCGTGCGTGTATATATATTTATATATAGGTGTTGCGTGTGTATTATATATTTGTGTATATGTGTTGCTGTGTGGGTCTGCATATATTTGAGTTTAAATAATATATTTGTTCGGTTGCATTGTAAGGCATATATGGTACAGGGTGTATATGTTAGCATACATGGCATATAAAGATTTAATTATGTTTTATCTGTTTATAGAGGTTATAATGTTATCAAGTTGATTTTAGATTTAAAATATTTTATATATAGATTAGTAAATTAAATATGTATTTCTAAATGGAGTATTTATTTAAATAATACAATAATATATCTATTTTCAGTTATATCAAAAACCGATTCTTATTTTTCTCATCAATCTCCCATCTATCAGATTTGTATGTTGTGCTTGTTTTCTTCATCAAATCGGGTCCATCTAGCGTTGCTTTGGTATTTGTAGCTCAATTTCATTGTCTATCTCCTCTAGCCTCGAAAGGTGACCACTCACTCACGATTAACGTTCTTTTATTTATTAAATTTGATTTCAATTAAAACGACAATTGAAATATACTGCGGTTAGTTAATTACACTGTTATATATGCTATTACCTGTATCAGTTCACCTATGACATCTGACACCATTTTTCTGTTAATTATTTATGCGATGATAATACAGTTTGGCTGATAATTGATTGATTGTTGATGTTTATATTGGACGTTAAATTGTTAATGTTAAAATGATAAAAAGTATGCAATTGAACTTGATATAGGATAGTTAAATGTTAAATTTGATTAACTGACATTTGTATAATATGACCCCTTATCTGTTAAATTTATTGACACGTAGGATTTGTTTAATTACACTTTGAACCACTGAATGTATGTTGTTAAATTGATGATGTATGAAATTGTAAATAGATGACAAGTGAAAAACCATAATGTAATAATCTTTAATCTACATGAAATGATAGTGTAGATTCTAGAAATAATTATATTAATTCTTACAAATAACAATGCGAATTAATACGGTTATTTCGGGATTATTTGAATTGATTATTGGATTGATATTGATTGTTGTTATTGCTTGTTTATTTACTTTGACACCATCCCAGTTATCACACTGCAAGTTCCCTTTGTTATGCTTTGATTTTAAATTGAATTGGAATCGGGTTGAAATGATAAATACCCGAAATTGAACTTTGACCTAAGATAGGAAATTAAATAAAACCCGATTGGTCAATAATTTGATTTAAAAATAAACGAAGATTTTATTGAATAAATAATATGGTTTTGAAATGAAGTTGAAATTCGAATTTTGATGAAAGGAAAGTGTTAATATTTAATAATATGAAACAAATATTAACAAATGTAATTGATGAAAGAACGATGTTTAATTTGAGAAATGATTTAATAATTAAGTTTGAAATTATAATTAAGGTTGAAATTACTAAACTTTGAAATGATTTAATAATTAAGTTTGAAATTATAATTAAGGTTTAAATTACTAAACTTTGAAATGATTTAATAATTAAGTTTGAAATTATAATTAAGTTTGAAATTATTAAACCTTGAAATTATTTAATAATTAAGTTTTGAATTATTTAATACTTAAATAAGATTAAATTATTTAATGATTAAATTGAATTGAAATTCTTTAATAAGAAAAATTGAACTTTTGAATAAGTGAATTTTACTTCGTAAATAATTGAAATTGAGTTTTCTTTATTAAGTAAGTTTTTGGAAATTTATTTAAGAAAGTAAATAAGTGAAATGGATTTTCTTTAACAAGAAATGAAAATGTGAGACTTTTGGAATTAATGTAAGACTTGTAATTGAAAGAATTGATTTGATGAATTTAATTTAATTCAAAATTGTAAATTTTGATTTAATGAAGATGAACTTAAGAATTGATTTAATGAATTGGAAATTTAATGGAAATTGTTTTGAATGATAAAGTAACTTAACGAATATTGAATAAAATCGATAAATGAAGTTAAACTGATTTGAATGATAAATTAAATTGATTTAAATGATTTCGAAATGAAACTTATATACGAATTTGAATCAATATTTGAATTGTTTTGAATAGAAATTGAAACTGAATTATAAGATTTTGAAATGATAATTTGGAAGTTTTGAAACGTAAATTTTGAAAATTGATTTCGAAAGACAAATGAAATGTTGATTTACAAATTGAAATTGATTTGGTTTTTGAAATATATTAAACGACCAATCGGTGTAATAATTACGGAAGTTATTAAAGAGACCGAGATCGGTAATGGATATACTCTCTATCTGAACCGAGACCACTTTAATAACTATACGTGGAGTGATGATCCAGAATGAAGTGGTTGGAATGATGTACGTGATGACTGAAGAAAGAGAACGATGATGGATAGCCTTGACACTTGTGTCAAATTGGAAATGACTAAAACAGGAGCTGTGCCGGGCCAATGGAGGATTAGCTACCTCAAGTGGACACACTTCTTCGAACTACTTATACTTGTTGTCGATTGGTGCACCCTTGATTTTGGGAGTGTTGTTTCACGGTGTTGCGGGCGCTGCGACGTTGCGTTCTCACCAGTCCGGATCAGGCGAACGGTAGTATCACTACCTTGGGTATAGCCTCATGTGCCTTGTCATACTTGTATTCCATTTATGCGCGACCACTATGATTTTGATTTGTACCTTTAGTATATGGATTGCCCTCTGGTGACTTCCGGTTTTGGGGAAACTACGGTCTTGTATATGCTTTTGGGAATAAAAATATGTTAAGGGTGGAATGGGCCATGACTTAACGCTATTTTGATATCTTTATATTACTGATAGACATTATCTACTTATCGTACATTACTACATAGTAGATAGTTTAACGGATCCTTAAAGGATGGTTATTCCAAACATCCTTTGAGTTACTTGTATTTCAATTGCTATTTCACTTGTGTTGGATTTATTAATATGAGAATGTTAATCCTGACTCGAGTGTTTTGTGTTTTGCTTTACGCTCGGGTCACACTGAGTAGTTCAGCTTTCGAGACTCACCTTTGGAGTTGGAGCTTCGCTTGGAGATCCAGCTATCTATCCAGCTTTCAGATATTCGATGATTCCAGTGATGTATTCTGATTTGTATCTGTTACTCTTCCGTTGTATCTAGTTTAACTCTGATGTATCGTATTACTCTTCTATTGTAAACTCTGATGTATTTTATATATTTATATAGTAGCTTCATGAACTACTATCTCTTTTATTTCCGCTGCAAATTATTACTCTGTGTCTGTGATCTATGATTATTTATTTACTGTATATGTTCAGTTTTGCCAAATTTAAATTAACAACGCGGTATTTTGAGCAATTCAACTCCGGCATGAGTGTCTACCTATACACTTATAATGGATGCGAATGGTCCAAAATAGCGGGTCGTTACATACGTAGTGTGTACTGGGGGCGAAGCAGTTGGGGAAGAAGGGTTTCACCCAGGGTAGCGCTCGCGTTTTCGTTCGGGTCGACTGGAAGATGATGAGGTTGGGATTTTGCACGTGGTAGGCTGGGGAAAACATCATATGGGCTTGGGTTTATATTCGTACATTATCAGTTCTTTGATTTTGAAAATATAACCTGTTCAGAGTTAAAACTTAACCAGATTTTTAAAAATAAGATTTGTGTCCAAATTTTTGAACTAGAGGTGATTGGTATCAGGTTTCAAAGTTCAAATGTTTTAAAGTCAAGTTACAAAGTTCAAATGTTTTAAAGTCAAGTTACAAAGTTTAAATGTTTTAAAGTTAAACTAGGTGAGTGATTTAAAGATAAAGACCTCAATTTTAATAAAAGATCTCAGTTTATATTTTGTAATGAATCGATTTCAAGCTTTTAAATTTTGAATGAGATTTAAATATTAAAATATATAGTGATCAGTTAAGATAAGAATTTATCTTGGTTAATCAAGGAATAATTAAGGAATAATTAATTAAATGAAGGTAATTAATTAAGATAAAAAAATTATTTAAGGTTGATTAATTACATTAATTTATATCAATTGATTAGTAATTTATTTATCAAGATTTGATAACAAATTCATAAGCAATTAATTTAATTGTAAATAAATGGAATTAATTAGGATTAAACAATTAATTAATCCTATTTATGATTAATTTTGAATACTTGACCTCACTTATGAATGATTTTATCGTATGAGATTCTTGGATTGCTTGTGATATATCCTGATTTGTGTATGATCTGTAATGTAGTGATAAAATTTATTATCTATGATACATTTTTATATTATCTGTGATTTGTGAATGAAAAGATAAGCGTTATAGTTTATATCGCTTATCAATTATATCATGTATTTTGATCTATGATGATTCATCGTGTTGCACTATTGTGTTAAACCCCTGGACCACATGTAACGACCACGACTTTCTCTCCATAGAAAGTCGTATCGCTAATAAGAAAGAAAGGGATAGAAAAGAGAAAAGAAGAGAAAGAAAGAATAACAACACACCAGAATCTCACAGCGGAACGAAACAAAATATATTATATCACATAAATATTACATAGTATACAACACTTTACAGAGTTACACAGCATATACATCACTTACTAGACAGTTATAAACATCTGTCTAGACATTACAACTCAATACACTACAGAGATACATACACAGCGGAACTACTATATATATCTACAACGCTGAAGCCTCCTGCTCTATTGCTCCTCCACAATTCGTCAAAGCTAAACCTGAATCCCTTGGCTACTCGTAAAAAATTTGAGTACCCAAGAGTTTATAAAACAGAAATAAACAACTTGGGTCAGACATGGGTCTGGTGTGAGTAACAGGTTAAACTTGTTTAACTTCAAAAACCTTTTGAAAGAAAAGGTATCACATAAGACTCCCCACAAATAAACATGGGTAAGTTTTTACCTTACGCTAACCAAAACATTTGATAGGAAATTCGATTGTATTATAATAGGGTCTAGGGTTTTCAAATAAATATGAAATAGCTGAAATTGTTACATTATTAAATTCCAGCATACTAGCCAACAAAGTGGGTTATACAATCAAGTCCGTTATCACTTATTGGAAGTTGGATTTCCATACAATGGCAGGGCTACTGGGGTACCGCCCGTCACAGTACGTGGCCTAGATCACCGTACCGAGGATCACTCCCAATCCCCTGCAACACAAGGTCGGAACATCCCTTACTGGATAATTCCCGCACAAGATACCTCACGGTTGGGATCAGCAACCGCACCACTAAGTCGAAAATAGAAAGGGACATCTAGACAGAGGTAATCTTGTCCTACTTGGGTGCTACCCACTAACCTTGCTGCACCTCCCCTGTTTTAGCCATTCCCGGTTTGTGAGGCTTGAGGTCACGATTACCTTTAAATAGAACACATCTATCTTAGAATGCTCATCGTCCACCTGACGATGTGCTGAAAGCATTCAGTCCATATAAGTTCGTTCCGGGTTCGAACGAAACCGAAGGCATTATCTCGTTACACTCATTTTGGAATCACCCTCAGAGTTAACGACAATAACCCTTGCACTCTGAATCTTCATCTTCACTTGATTCACGACCTATCGTTAATTTGGATCGATGTGGTATTCGGGTCTCCAGACCTGGAAATCCGGTATACGGAAACCCGATCCCGGTCTCATCGAAATCCAAAGCGTATCTTTTAAGGCCAAGTTGTTTTAAAGGTTAAAACAATTCAATTCAATTATCTTTATACACAAAGAAAGATAATTCACAACAGATAATCAACATTATCAGATAATCCATACAATTCAACTAACATCCATATCACACAGCATATATCTCATCAGAGATATCAATCAAGTCAAGTATCCAATACTAACACCCATTCATAAGTAATGATTTATATCATCTTAATTTAAATTGAATTAAATTAATTACTTCATTTTATAAATCCTTCTTACTTAACCATTAATTAATTACAAATTAATTAATTATCCTCTAATTACCTTTTTCAATTAATCATCTTTGATTAATTATCTTTTAATTACCTTCAAGTAATTTATCCTTAATTAATTACTCAAATTAATTAACCTTAACTACTTATAATAATTAACCTTTAATTACTTCATTAATTAATTAATTTTAATTAACTATAATTAATTATATTAAACCTTAATTAATTACATTAATTAATCACTTCATTTATTAATTATTACTTAATTAATAAATCTTAATTACATCATTAATTATATTAATTAATGATTCTTAATTACAACTTAATTATTAATTACTTAATTAAATTAATTACATTAAGTAATTAACCTTTAATTAAACAACATTTATTAATCACCCTTGATTAATCTTCAATCAGTAATTAATTACCCTTAATTACTTTCATTAACTAAATTAATTACTCCTTAATTAATTTCTTAATTAATCCCTTGATTAATTATTCAAAGTAATTAACTCAAATTACTTCTATTAATAAAATCATTTATTCAACTAATTACTTCCAGTAATTATCTTATTATTTACTTCTCTAAATAAACTTACCTTAATAATTACATTAAGTAATTATTATCAAATCATCTCTTGATTATTCTAAATTAATTAAACTTAATTAATTACTTTAACTAAATCAAATTAACTTCAATTAATTACAATAAGTAATTAATTCTTAATTACTTCCAATAAGTAATTACATTTAAACAAATTCTATAATTGATTATCTTTAAATTAATTAATCTAATTAACTATTAAATTAATCCTATTAATTAATTATTTAATAATCCATAGTTAATGACTTCATTAACTATTATTTAATTACTTACCTTAAGTAATTAACTTATATTAATTATTATTAATTCTAAATTAATAAATCTTAATAACCAATTTATTAATCCCTAATTACTAAATTAATTAAGTGTTAACCATAACTTAATTAATTTTTAATTACTTTATTAATTAATTCTTAACCATTAATTAATACTCTAATTTATAATCCTTAATTATAAATTAATCATTCCTAATTAATCTATCTTAATCATAAATAAATTAGTTTAAACCTTTAATTACCTATTTAAATAATCCAAAATGATTAATTAATCAAACAAATTTAATTATCCATTAAATTTCCTTATAATTTAAATGAACACAAATCTCTAATTTTCTTTAAGATAAAACTTTGTTCTTATTGATAATCGAGTTATCATTTACAAAGTATCTTAAATCCTTAATTATAGATTAATTAATTCAAATCATTAATTAATTAAATAAATTAAACCACTTTAATTACCTTAAAGATTTAATGATTTAAACTTTAAGATAAAACATTTCTTATCCATGGTTAAATTATCATTCTTACTTACATTTGAAAACATCCATTTCAAATTTACATTTAAATTTCATTTTAAATTCCGGATTTAAAATGAATAACAATTTGTCTTTAACAAAGTTTAAATCCAATTTAAAAACTTTTACATGTTAAAGAAATCTTATATCTTCTAAAGGAATTTTTAAAAAGAACTTAAATCAACTTCCCTTTAAAAATTTCAAAACATTTAAATATAACTAACATTTAAACTTATTTAAAACATTTAAATTTATAAACTTATTTATCTCAAATCTAGGGTTCAAAACCAAACTTGAAATAAAACTTTGATTCCAATTCCTGTTTAAATATTTCTTTACAGTTTTAAATTTAGTTTAAAGTTTTAAACAGACAGTTTTTAAAAGCCTGGCAACATCAATTTACCCGAGACCACTCAAAAATACTTCGAGTCGCATACCTAAAAACTTCGAGCATCACTCGAACAAAACTCGAGAAAAACTCGAGCACCCCTCTGTTAAAATCCCAGACTTCACCAGATATACTTACGATCTCGTGCACGTGCACAATAGATTCCATCACCTCCGACCATCGACGACTTCCCCCACCAGTCGACGTTCATCCACCTACCGGAAACCAATCACTCGAGCAACGAAACGAAGACGAGATCAAAATCGAGCACTTGAGCACTAAAACAGGAACACAGACTACTCCCAATCCCTGTCAACAATCCCTCGTCCTCCCATTTCTGATCACCAGAACGCCAGCGACTCCAGCGACGACTTCGTCCACGTCATAACTTCAATTACCCAGAGTCCTATTGAACTCGATCGACCAGAGACGTTGTGACGATCGATTTTCTAACCTAGTTAAAACTAGGGTTAAAATCATAAATTCTAAATCTCTACTGCCTCACTACTCTATTTTAAATTCCAGTAATTTTCCCTATATCCTCGATCATTCCACCATCACTACTGAAGATTTACAACATCCCAAACTATCGAGATCAACAGAATTATCCACAAATTCATTTTTAGATAAATACAGAACTGCACCCTTATTTCTAAACTATAAATTATGATTTATGTTTTAAAAATCGAGTTTTAGTATAAGTAATCAACTTATACTCCTGGATCAATGAATCTGGGATTTTATTTTTTCACTTACAAAATATTTGTCCTGTTTTATTTTCTTTTACAGAGACACAACAGTTTTAATTTTATATTAAATAAAATTTCAACTATAATTCATGTTATATACTCATACTTGGTTAAATCTTAAGCCATCATAAGGATTTTGAACATGAAATAATTGATTTTGATCAGTATCTAAAACTGTCATTCCATAACAGGCAAGACATACCAAAACCCAACATGCATTCGAAACCAAACATAATACAGAGAATTATATCACATTTATTCACTTCAAACATGATTATCACATGAAGAAATCAAGCAACTTAAGTTAGTTTTAAATAAAAACTGTTACTCACCAAACATGCAGATGAACAGAGGTTTATATTTTGAAAATCTTTTGAAACTGAGAAACTTGAATTCCTCATTGAATCTTTAAACTTGCATGCCTCACTTGATTTAAAAACTTGAGTTATAGAAGCTTTAAACTTGATTAAACTTCATGCATGTTGGCTTCCATGTTTGAGAAGAATGCAGACTGGCTTGAGTTGTTTCCAGATTGAAAAATGAAGGCAGGCAGGTTTTGAGTTGTTTCCAGATTTGAAAAGAATGCAGGTATTTGATTTTTAGCTTGAGTGGTTTTGATTTGAAAAAGAATTACAGATTTTATTTGAAGAAGAATATTACAGGCTTTGAAATATATTTGGTTTGAGGAGTGATACTGATTTGTTTTCATATTGTATTAGAGAAAGAGGATTTGAGAAATATGTATTACTGACATGATTTTCAGATTTTAGATTAGAGAAAGAAGTTTTGGGGTTTCTCTTGGTTTTGAAAAAGAACAGAAAGAAATGAAGTGAATGAAATGTATATGTTTATATAAGTAAATTTTGATTTTTATAAAAATAAAAGAAAATGAACATAATTAAGACACTTGTCATTTTGAGTTTATCTTTTATTTACACATGTTAAGACAAGGCTTTAGGAAAATGACACTTGTCCTTTAAGTAATTTTTACATATTTATATTTATTTTTAAAAGTAAATAAAAAGCCTTTTTCTTATTTATTTAAACACTTATCTATATATATTAAAGAGAAACAAAAGCTAATTACATTTATAAATAAAAGTTTATACAAATATTATAAAATCCAAAACAATTTAAATATATATTCTTTTGAATTTCAAAACTTTAAATTCAAGTTTAAATAAAATTAAATCCTAAGATTCAATTTAAAAGTTAAGTTATATATATATATTTACATACACTATTTATTCCATTTAAAATAACAATTCCTTTTAGCATTAAAATTCATACATATTAAAATAATACATTATACTTATTATTTGAAAATAACATATTTTATAATTTAAACAAGAGATTATATTATCAAGAAATATTTAAAAAGAAATAAAACAAACCATTTTGTAAATCTTATTTATTTAAACTTAAATTAAAATATATCTTAACAAATTTAAACATTTATCCAAAGTATATTTAAAACTAAAATGTTATTTATTTAAATAACTTTGAAAAGTCCAGATTAAATTAAATCTAAATTTCCAATTTACCAAAGCTTCTATTTACAATATATATAAATAAATATATATATTCAAATAGAAAATATCTTATTAACTTTTAAAAGATAAAATCAATCAATTAAATACTAATTTAATCAGATTATTAAATTAAATTCAAATCTTATTATCAAAGATTATCCATATCAATTTAATTATTCAACAGATTATTAAATTGATATTGTCAAAATTTCCAGGATATTACATTCCTCCCCCCTTAAAATAATTTCGTCCCCGAAATTTAAACAAAGGTAATTTAATAATCTTATTAAAGATTTAAATTCAAAACACAAGCATATACTATCATCCATATGCTAGCAACCATAGCAACCAAATCATCCAATCAAACAATTCTAACTATCTAGACCAAATTCTAGACAAAATTCCTCGAGTTTCCCCAAGTATATATATATACTGGGATACTCGCTCTACAAATAATCTAAACTACTAAGTTATAGATCTCCTACTCATCTAGATTTATAGAACTAAACAGAATATCAGACTACAGACGAGTCTGACTCAACTACCAAACTTCCCAAACTGCAGATTCTAAAACCAAAGATAGATCAAACACGTACTCCCTCAGAGATACGTAAAACACAATGAATTCCAATTATCCAAACTGACAATTCAATTCCGAAGTCCAAATACTTATCCAAATCAGAACACAGACGAGATCCAAACATAACTCTACTTCACAACTATCAGTAGATTCCAAACTTATTTCTCCCATCCAGAGATACACTCCAAACTGCTTTCGCTGCTCAACTCTGATCTGAGGTAGAACACAAGCACAGACTGGACAACTCACTTCTAGAAATAAGGTTCACTGATCCATAAATAAAACTCAGATATTCCAGCAAAACTTGAGCTGTTTCACCAACTCCATCTCTAGGAAACATCCTTCCACTAGACTGAACCACCGATATCACTCCTGGAATCCAGTTGATAAGAAAACTCAACCTTCAGATGTGGACAAACTTCTGACTTCTCTGGAGACATACAGAAAAATTCTGACAACCCAAGAGAACACTCAGACAATCGCAAGTCACTTTTGCGATCAACCCATCCTAATTCCAACAGACTGTTCTCTCTTTACACAATCAGAACAGCTCAACTTAACTATCCAATCCATCGAAGAAATGGATCCACTCTGTTGCTTCTGAACTTCACTTCCAGAAAAACTGCTCATCCAGAAAACTTCCTGCCATCACAGAATACTCCGAGCTGCACTGCTGATACTGATGCTCCAATCCAAAGCTCTTCGAGAAACTCGGACTCCAAACCAAAGCAGAAACTTCATGCTGAACTCAGCCAAAATACCAAAGCATACACACTTCCTTAATCTTGTTCCAAAGAAAACATCTTCAGGAACATCCATCGTCACTGTATCTCATCATACAGCTACTATTACCTGAGGTATCAAGATATCATCACACACTTCTGCCTACCCGACAGATCCAACTTTACTCATCCAAACTTCAAAGATAAACTCCGAACCATTACAGTTTCCTTCGGAGATCGATGAAATTCTACACCATAGCAAAGCTCACTCGAGACGGTATTGGGTCTACAGTCTCGACAGATACACTTCCAACCTCAACACTCAGACTCCTAATCCTAGATGATAAATTATTATCATCTCAACCAATCATTACAAATACCATATACATTTAAAATGATACTTTTTATATATAGAAAATATATCTGGGTAAAATTATTTCACCTTCCCCTTTTTAAAACAATATTGTGTCCGTTGGCCTGGTCCAAGTGTTTAGAGATCCCTATCAATAACGTTAGCTACTCGTATTGACCAGAATTCATATACCACTCAACCGATCAATTAACACAATATAAAACCATTTTATATAACTAACAAATACGCGCTCTCGTATATATATATACACTCGGACTCAAACAGGTTGCTACAGATCCTATCTCTAATGAACAATCCTTCCGAACCTAGGTATTCACTCAACCTAATGTTCTGATATTCACTTAACCAAAAGCTTAGGCATTCGCTCAACCTATGCTCTGATACCACTGTAACGTCCTAGGCTTTTCAACCTTCAGCAACGGTTCACGACCGGTAGGCTTTTCAACCATCCCAGCCCCGCTGTGGCTCACAGTGATACCTCGGGTTTGCTTTTACGGCCACCCTCTCGAGTCGCAACCAACCCCAAAAGGCCTTATACTACCCCCGGGGACATGTAGGGGTAAGAGTCTCCCGTTCGCCACCTAACGCAAAGCGAGAACCCCCTATCACGCTGTAATGTAGCAAACCCGATCCCGGTCTCATCGAAATCCAAAGCGTATCTTTTAAGGCCAAGTTGTTTTAAAGGTTAAAACAATTCAATTCAATTATCTTTATACACAAAGAAAGATAATTCACAACAGATAATCAACATTATCAGATAATCCATACAATTCAACTAACATCCATATCACACAGCATATATCTCATCAGAGATATCAATCAAAGTCAAGTATCCAATACTAACACCCATTCATAAGTAATGATTTATATCATCTTAATTTAAATTGAATTAAATTAATTACTTCATTTTATAAATCCTTCTTACTTAACCATTAATTAATTACAAATTAATTAATTATCCTCTAATTACCTTTTTCAATTAATCAACTTTGATTAATTATCTTTTAATTACCTTCAAGTAATTTATCCTTAATTAATTACTCAAATTAATTAACCTTAACTACTTATAATAATTAACCTTTAATTACTTCATTAATTAATTAACTAAAATTAATTAATTTTAATTAACTATAATTAATTATATTAAACCTTAATTAATTACATTAATTAATCACTTCATTTATTAATTATTACTTAATTAATAAATCTTAATTACATCATTAATTATATTAATTAATGATTCTTAATTACAACTTAATTATTAATTACTTAATTAAATTAATTACATTAAGTAATTAACCTTTAATTAAACAACATTTATTAATCACCCTTGATTAATCTTCAATCAGTAATTAATTACCCTTAATTACTTTCATTAACTAAATTAATTACTCCTTAATTAATTTCTTAATTAATCCCTTGATTAATTATTCAAAGTAATTAACTCAAATTACTTCTATTAATAAAATCATTTATTCAACTAATTACTTCCAGTAATTATCTTATTATTTACTTCTCTAAATAAACTTACCTTAATAATTACATTAAGTAATTATTATCAAATCATCTCTTGATTATTCTAAATTAATTAAACTTAATTAATTACTTTAACTAAATCAAATTAACTTCAATTAATTACAATAAGTAATTGATTCTTAATTACTTCCAATAAGTAATTACATTTAAACAAATTCTATAATTGATTATCTTTAAATTAATTAATCTAATTAACTATTAAATTAATCCTATTAATTAATTATTTAATAATCCATAGTTAATGACTTCATTAACTATTATTTAATTACTTACCTTAAGTAATTAACTTATATTAATTATTATTAATTCTAAATTAATAAATCTTAATAACCAATTTATTAATCCCTAATTACTAAATTAATTAAGTGTTAACCATAACTTAATTAATTTTTAATTACTTTATTAATTAATTCTTAACCATTAATTAATACTCTAATTTATAATCCTTAATTATAAATTAATCATTCCTAATTAATTTATCTTAATCATAAATAAATTAGTTTAAACCTTTAATTACCTATTTAAATAATCCAAAATGATTAATTAATCAAACAAATTTAATTATCCATTAAATTTCCTTATAATTTAAATGAACACAAATCTCTAATTTTCTTTAAGATAAAACTTTGTTCTTATTGATAATCGAGTTATCATTTACAAAGTATCTTAAATCCTTAATTATAGATTAATTAATTCAAATCATTAATTAAATAAATAAATTAAACCACTTTAATTACCTTAAAGATTTAATGATTTAAACTTTAAGATAAAACATTTCTTATCCATGGTTAAATTATCATTCTTACTTACATTTGAAAACATCCATTTCAAATTTACTTTAAAATTTCATTTTAAATTCCGGATTTAAAATGAATAACAATTTGTCTTTAACAAAGTTTAAATCCAATTTAAAAACTTTTACATGTTAAAGAAATCTTATATCTTCTAAAGGAATTTTTAAAAAGAACTTAAATCAACTTCCCTTTAAAAATTTCAAAACATTTAAATATAACTAACATTTAAACTTATTTAAAACATTTAAATTTATAAACTTATTTACCTCAAATCTAGGGTTCAAAACCAAACTTGAAATAAAACTTTGATTCCAATTCCTGTTTAGATATTTCTTTACAGTTTTAAATTTAGTTTAAAGTTTTAGACAGACAGTTTTTAAAAGCCTGGCAACATCAATTTACCCGAGACCACTCAAAAATACTTCGAGTCGCATACCTAAAAACTTCGAGCATCACTCGAACAAAACTCGAGAAAAACTCGAGCACCCCTCTGTTAAAATCCCAGACTTCACCAGATATACTTACGATCTCGTGCACGTGCACAATAGATTCCATCACCTCCGACCATCGACGACTTCCCCCACCAGTCGACGTTCATCCACCTACCAGAAACCAATCACTCGAGCAACGAAACGAAGACGAGATCAAAATCGAGCACTTGAGCACTAAAACAGGAACACAGACTACTCCCAATCCCTGTCAACAATCCCTCGTCCTCCCATTTCTGATCACCAGAACGCCAGCGACTCCAGCGACGACTTCGTCCACGTCATAACTTCAATTACCCAGAGTCCTATTGAACTCGATCGACCAGAGACGTTGTGACGATCGATTTTCTAACCTAGTTAAAACTAGGGTTAAAATCATAAATTCTAAATCTCTACTGCCTCACTACTCTATTTTAAATTCCAGTAATTTTCCCTATATCCTCGATCATTCCACCATCACTACTGAAGATTTACAACATCCCAAACTATCGAGATCAACAGAATTATCCACAAATTCATTTTTAGATAAATACAGAACTGCACCCTTATTTCTAAACTATAAATTATGATTTATGTTTTAAAAATCGAGTTTTAGTATAAGTAATCAACTTATACTCCTGGATCAATGAATCTGGGATTTTAATTTTTCACTTACAAAATATTGGTCCTGTTTTATTTTCTTTTACAGAGACACAACAGTTTTAATTTTATATTAAATAAAATTTCAACTATAATTCATGTTATATACTCATACTTGGTTAAATCTTAAGCCATCATAAGGATTTTGAACATGAAATAATTGATTTTGATCAGTATCTAAAACTGTCATTCCATAACAGGCAAGACATACCAAAACCCAACATGCATTCGAAACCAAACATAATACAGAGAATTATATCACATTTATTCACTTCAAACATGATTATCACATGAAGAAATCAAGCAACTTAAGTTAGTTTTAAATAAAAACTGTTACTCACCAAACATGCAGATGAACAGAGGTTTATATTTTGAAAATCTTTTGAAACTGAGAAACTTGAATTCCTCATTGAATCTTTAAACTTGCATGCCTCACTTGATTTAAAAACTTGAGTTATAGAAGCTTTAAACTTGATTAAACTTCATGCATGTTGGCTTCCATGTTTGAGAAGAATGCAGACTGGCTTGAGTTGTTTCCAGATTGAAAAATGAAGGCAGGCAGGTTTTGAGTTGTTTCCAGATTTGAAAAGAATGCAGGTATTTGATTTTTAGCTTGAGTGGTTTTGATTTGAAAAAGAATTACAGATTTTATTTGAAGAAGAATATTACAGGCTTTGAAATATATTTGGTTTGAGGAGTGATACTGATTTGTTTTCATATTGTATTAGAGAAAGAGGATTTGAGAAATATGTATTACTGACATGATTTTCAGATTTTAGATTAGAGAAAGAAGTTTTGGGGTTTCTCTTGGTTTTGAAAAAGAACAGAAAGAAATGAAGTGAATGAAATGTATATGTTTATATAAGTAAATTTTGATTTTTATAAAAATAAAAGAAAATGAACATAATTAAGACACTTGTCATTTTGAGTTTATCTTTTATTTACACATGTTAAGACAAGGCTTTAGGAAAATGACACTTGTCCTTTAAGTAATTTTTACATATTTATATTTATTTTTAAAAGTAAATAAAAAGTCTTTTTCTTATTTATTTAAACACTTATCTATATATATTAAAGAGAAACAAAAGCTAATTACATTTATAAATAAAAGTTTATACAAATATTATAAAATCCAAAACAATTTAAATATATATTCTTTTGAATTTCAAAACTTTAAATTCAAGTTTAAATAAAATTAAATCCTAAGATTCAATTTAAAAGTTAAGTTATATATATATATTTACATACACTATTTATTCCATTTAAAATAACAATTCCTTTTAGCATTAAAATTCATACATATTAAAATAATACATTATACTTATTATTTGAAAATAACATATTTTATAATTTAAACAAGAGATTATATTATCAAGAAATATTTAAAAAGAAATAAAACAAACCATTTTGTAAATCTTATTTATTTAAACTTAAATTAAAATATATCTTAACAAATTTAAACATTTATCCAAAGTATATTTAAAACTAAAATGTTATTTATTTAAATAACTTTGAAAAGTCCAGATTAAATTAAATCTAAATTTCCAATTTACCAAAGCTTCTATTTACAATATATATAAATAAATATATATATTCAAATAGAAAATATCTTATTAACTTTTAAAAGATAAAATCAATCAATTAAATACTAATTTAATTAGATTATTAAATTAAATTCAAATCTTATTATCAAAGATTATCCATATCAATTTAATTATTCAACAGATTATTAAATTGATATTGTCAAAATTTCCAGGATATTACACCACACCTTTACACACACAAATATGGATTTCACGTGGAAATCGGTTAAGTCACAGATAATTTAAAATTGATGTTTTTGAAATTTTAATTTTAATTTTAATTGATTTTGAAATTGGAAATTTGGGTTTAAAATGAAAAGCTTTTGAAATGGAATTTCAAAGATAAAAGTTATTTTGAATAACTTAATCGAGTTTTGAAAATTTAAATAATTTGATTTAAATTTGAATTCATGTTTGAAATTTAATCATATGATTTGAAACTAGGGATTAAAGATGATATAAATGTGTTTATATGAATTTGAACCATTTTAAAAGTATAATTTTGAGAATTTGGATTTAACCCAAGAATTTTAACTCGTATAGATGAATCAAATTTCCAAAATGAAAACTATTTGTTTTAAAAGAATAAAAGCTTTCAGATAAGAAAAGAAATTTCAGTTTAATTAAAGGAATTTCAAGATTGAATTGAAAAATGGTTTTTTTCAAGTTATGAATAAATTCTTTTTGAAAGCTATGAATTAAATCTGTTTATTTTTAACAGATTTAAAATGATCATTTGTTTAACCCATTCGAAATGAAATTGTTTGAAAGTTATTTGTTAAATCTTTGATTTAAAGATTTAACGAATTAATTGAATTGAAATGGAAATCGATTTGGAAAATCTATGAATTAATCTTTGTGAAAATTAAGTGAACTTTGTAAATTGAATCTTTTTGTTTAAAAAGATTAAAATGGTAATTTGTTAAACCATTTGAAAAGAAAGTTTGGGTTTAAATTGTGACTTAATTGAAATCCCATTATCCATTTGTTTTTGAATATTGCGCTCACTATTCGGGTTAGCCGGGAAAAGACCTTGTGTCATATAACCCATTCCGAATAAGTGATACGTCGAATATGGATCGCATTTGAAGATCGGTGTTGAAGACCGGATATTCACGAGAACGAGAAGATAACTAGTCGATTGTCTCCGCACTGGGTCGCTCCTGGTATAGAGATCTCCTAAGTGATGGGAAATCCGATCGGGATTGTGAATACCCGGAATTGCAAGGGCTTCGTAAGAAGTGCCTTCGGTTCTGTTCGAACCCGGAACAGACTTGTATGGTTGCATGTCTGACATTACAAATTGAGATATAAAGCTGATTTCTTTCAAATACATTTCTGTTTGGTGGCGGAGAATTTATTCTCTTAGCTTAACACCCTTCTCTGAGACGTACGAGCTCGGAGGTTATGTAGTTGAAGTTATCAACGATATATCCCAATTTGGTAATGTGGCATGCTGAGTGTTGCTGTGTGATGATCAGTGTTTGATCATTTGCGATATGATCATTTGTTTGATCTTATATCTTTGTGATCATAGGTTGATCATTTGTTTGACCCGAAGCATGGCTTTGTGACAAAGCGTAGCTTTGTGGACGAGACTTCGTCGGACCTCACATCCCGGAAATGGTCAAAACAGGAAGGATGCGACAAGGTTCTAGGGAGTAGCGCCCCTTAGTGTATGTCATTCCTTCTGGATAAAGGTGGTATCATGGTATGGAGCCCAGATACTTAACCTCTGTTGATACTGCTTATTATGTGGTTGTTGGAAATCGAGGATCCTCGGGAAGATCGGTTACGATCGGGGGATGGCATACGCGTGTCAGTAGTTACCTATTTTTGCAGAGGTAACCCGGCCTTGTGTTGGCAGAGATCTAACCGTAATGTTAGGTTATTTCTCGGGACGTCATTCCAGAGGCGTTCTGTTCGTGGAATAGGAAGTACCTTAGCCTGACCATTTGTTGGAAATCCGTTTTCCAATACGAACTGTGTACGGTTTTAGTTGTAGAACCTGCCATCTAATATGGTAGCTATAGTAGGCATACTATAATGGTAAGTATGTTGGCTAAGATTGATATTTTATTTTCGAAATACTTTCTTCACTATGCACTAATAATAATATCAAAAAGGGATTTGATTTTGCGTAGTTAGCATCTTTGACTATCATAAGAAGAAATCTCCTCCAATTCTGCGTTTGCATTGTGTGTGTGGCGGGAGGTCTTATGGTAGTTTCATTTTCTAAAAGCATTGCGAATTGACTTTAAAATTCTCTGCTATTTGTTTTTAAAGATAAACTGTTTTTGTTGCTCACACCAGTCCCATGACTAATCCGGAGTTTATTGTTTCTTTCCTAAACTCTGGATGCTCAAAATTTTTCTACACGAACAGTCTAGAGTTTGGTTTTTCAGATAGTCAGATTAGTAGATTTATCTGGAGCTAGTTCAGTCTTTGGATATGGACTGCACTTGCTTATCTTTGTGCATCGTTATTGGGAGTTCGAGCTATTTCTGGATTGGTGCTTTGAAGATGGAGATTATCCGCTGCTGGTGTTATCGTTTTCTTTTCCGCTGTTATTCTTGTATCATATCTCTGATGTATATTGATATTCATTTTATCATTCCGTTGTATCAGATATTGTATCAAAGCTGTATATCAATGTATTATTCATTTCTTCCGCTGTGTTATTTACTTAACTGTTGTTATAAGCTCCGGCGACTCGGATTTGAACGGTCGAATCTACGACATTCGAATACGATGTAAAGTATGGATGTTGATTTTCGAGCGCGAAAATCAGAGACGTTACATTTGGTATCAGAGCTAAGGGTTGAACTTTAGCTCAGGAGTATAACACGTTAAGTAGCTCATTAGAGATAGAGTGAAGTAAACTCTAGAATGAGTATATCCTTAAGATATCCGTCTGAATGTCTCAGTAAATTCTCTTGCTATCCACTGATAGTAAGTATGAGTGCAAGAAGAGGACGAGATAGGGGACAAGGGAATACGACTATAAATGGTCAATACCCTGCAATAGTGGAAACAACTTTCTTATCAAATTTTCTTTGATTCGTCTTTCCAAATCCTTTGATTTCTTCGTATCAGCTACAAGAAGAAGTTTCGATGTGATGATGGCCCTACGAACCGTTGTAGAAAATTCTTACTTCGTATCTTCATCGGTTTCTTATCAGCTTTTTGATTTAAACCATAATGAATTTGAAATTAGAAATTTTAAATTGAATTAAATTAATTAATAAAATATGAGGGTAAATTGAATTGAATCAATAAAACAATATCGTTTGAAACCAATTTTGAAATTCTATTGAAATTTCTTGTGAATACCAAAGTCCGAAGAGGGACAAATTGGTATATATTTTGAGATACTCCGAATTGAGTTTGGAATTCATAACTAGTGTTTGAAGAATTATAGGAGATCGAATCTGTCTATCTCTGTGTTGTTTTCGTGCCTGCGAATTTCGAGGACGAAATTCTTTTAAGGGGGGAAGTTTGTAACGACCCTAGATTTTTAATTTATTTAAATTGATAATTAAATAAATTTTTGGATAAAATAGTAAAATAAATTAATTTAAAGTAATGCGAGTTTCCCCGAACTCAAATATATTCTGTATAAATCATTTAAATATTGTATATATATGTTTATATCACTTTGTTTTGAATTCAAATTGTAAATAAATGGTTTGATAATAAATGATAGTAATAAAACTTATACTAAACAAAGTAAATAAAACATATAGTCATATACCCTTGCCAAAAGAAAAGAAATAAAAGATATAAATACATTCAAGTATATAAATAAACAAAGTTGTAAATATGTAAAGTAAACAAAACAAAGTAAAATAACAAACAAAACATCTTCACCCATGCTATTGTATAAAAAAAAGACAATAAAGCATACATTTAACTAAAATAAAATAAAATACAATACAAAACAAATCAATGCAAACCATCCTTATATCTATCAGCCGAAGTATGACATTGACAAAAGCAAATAGAAAAAAAATGTAACCTGGAAGCAAAGAAGACATAAAAGACCATGGTAATAAATGCTACATACTTTCATTTAATGCAAGATCAACTTCAGCCCCCATATACGAAAAAGTCTCTGGGCATAATAAAAGAAATATTGTACCTGTAATGTACAAATAATAATATACCCTATAAGCTTTCTTTTATATATAGCAAGCTCTTCATCTTATTCCTTTTCATTCATCAAAAATAAGCAAAGCCAGAAAAGAAAAACAGAAACAAGATATCAAAGCAAAGATTCAACTGAGAAGAAAATTTAAACTTCAATCAGATCAAATTCAAAAAGCAAAATAGTTTGGGAGCAAGGCATACAACAGATAGTAAAATCAAATTTAGAAATCAAAGCAACTTTGTTCTTCTTTGCCATCTTTCAATGTGAGTAAAAATTTCTTTTAAAAACAGTTGATCTAAATTTTACTGCTATGCATGTGTTGATTGTCTTGAATTAAGATACTATAGCTTAAATTTATATGAATTATTATGTTTATGATGGGTGAGCTTGTCTGTTCATATACATGCAAAAGTTTCTTTGTAAATTTACTGAGAAGGTCTTGTTAAAAGGAATATTCAATATAAATAAATGAAATCATTAGTTGATTTCGAAATCTAACTTAAAGTTGTTTGTGTGAGGAAGATGATGGCTTTAAGATAATTTTAGGATCTTAACTTTAGCAAGTGAGTTTAAAATTAAGAAAAACAGTAAAATACTGATATATATGATAAATCAAAAATTTTGACTTATGATTTAGGTTACATGAACAAATTAGTGGGTAAAATATCATGAATTTTAATACAAGTTTCATGATTTTTAGTTTAAGGAATCAAGAGAATTCTGGAGTTTGAACATTTTGGGAATTTTTGTGAACTGCAGATGATATACGCAATGATTTGAGTTGAAACTTAGGTTGTAGCTTGTTCTTAAGTTATAGATTTTGGGGAAAATGCTTCAGATTTTTTTCTATTGTCTGAATCGTTCGATTTTGAAGAAACTAGGGTTTTAGTTGCTTTGTTTTGGCTTGGCTGTGAAGGAAAATTTCGGCTTGGTTAGTGGATCGAGTTCGATCGCGATTAGGAAGAATGAAGCTTGAGATCGTGGTGTTCGATGGTGAAGTGGGCGGGGTTCAAAGGTGACGAGATGGTCGGCAGTGATGGGATGTTGGGTTCAAGTTGTTTCTGCAGTTGTTCGATCAAAGGGTCGGATTTTAATTCGAGGATGATTTCTTGAATCTGGGTAGAGAGGATGGTCGTTGGAGTCGCCGCCGACTTGGTGATGGCTGGAGGAGGGCTCGACGCCGTTTGGTTCGCGGTGCAAGGTGCACGCGTGTACGTAGTGTGTACTGGGGGCGAAGCAGTTGGGGAAGAAGGGTTTCACCCAGGGTAGCGCTCACGTTTTCGTTCAGGTCGACTCGAAGATGATGAGGTTGGGATTTTGCACGTTGTAGGTTGGGGAAAACATCGTATGGGCTTGGGTTTATATTCGTACATTATCAGTTCTTTGATTTTGAAAATATTACCTATTCAGAGTTAAAACTTAACCATATTTTTAAAAATAAGATTTGTGTCCAGATTTTTGAACTAGAGGTGATTGGTATCAGGTTTCAAAGTTCAAATGTTTTAAATTCAAGTTACAAAGTTCAAATGTTTTAAAGTCAAGTTACAAAGTTTAAATGTTTTAAAGTTAAATTAGGTGAGTGATTTAAAGATAAAGACCTCAATTTTAATAAAAGATCTCAGTTTATATTTTGTAATGAATCGATTTCAAGCTTTTAAATTTTGAATGAGATTTAAATATTAAAATATATAGTGATCAATTAAGATAAGAATTTATCTTGGTTAATCAAGGAATTAATTAAAGTACTTAATAAGAGGATAATTAACTTAATGTGATTAATTAAGGAATAATTAATTAAATGAAGGTAATTAATTAAGATAAAAAATATATTTAAGGTTGATTAATTACATTAATTTATATCAATTGATTAGTAATTTATTTATCAAGATTTGATAACAAATTCATAAGCAATTAATTTAATTGGAAATAAATGGAATTAATTAGGATTAAACAATTAATTAATCCTATTTATGATTAATTTTGAATACTTGACCTCACTTATGAATGATTTTATCGTATGAGATTCTTGGATTGCTTGTGATATATCCTGATTTGTGTATGATCTGTAATGTAGTGATAAAATTTATTATCTGTGATACATTTGTATATTATCTGTGATTTGTGAATGAAAAGATAAGCGTTATAGTTTATATCGCTTATCAATTATATCCTGTATTTTGATCTATGATGATTCATCGTGTTGCACTATTGTGTTAAACCCCTGGACCACACCTTTACACACACAAATATGGATTTCATGTGGAAATCGGTTAAGTCACAGATAATTTAAAATTGATGTTTTTGAAATTTAAATTTTAATTTCAATTGATTTTGAAATTGGAAATTTGGGTTTAAAATGAAAAGCTTTTGAAATGGAATTTCAAAGATAAAAGTTATTTTGAATAACTTAATCGAGTTTTGAAAATTTAAATAATTTGATTTAAATTTGAATTCAAGTTTGAAATTTAATCATATGATTTGAAACTAGGGATTAAAGATGATATAAATGTGTTTATATGAATTTGAACCATTTTAAAAGTATAATTTTGAGAATTTGGATTTAACCCAAGAATTTTAACTCGTATAGATGAATCAAATTTCCAAAATGAAAACTGTTTGTTTTAAAAGAATAAAAGCTTTCAGATAAGAAAAGAAATTTTAGTTTAATTAAAGGAATTTCAAGATTGAATTGAAAAATGGTTTTTTTCAAGTTATGAATAAATTCTTTTTGAAAGCTATGAATTAAATCTGTTTATTTTTAACAGATTTAAAATGATCATTTGTTTAACCCATTCGAAATGAAATTGTTTGAAAGTTATTTGTTAAATCTTTGATTTAAAGATTTAACGAATTAATTGAATTGAAATGGAAATCGATTTGGAAAATCTATGAATGAATCTTTGTGAAAATTAAGTGAACTTTGTAAATTGAATCTTTTTGTTTAAAAAGATTAAAATGGTAATTTGTTAAACCATTTGAAAAGAAAGTTTGGGTTTAAATTGTGACTTAATTGAAATCCCATTATCCATTTGTTTTTGAATATTGCGCTCACTATTCGGGATAGCCGGGAAAAGACCTTGTGTCATATAACCCATTCCGAATAAGTGATACGTCGAATATGGATCGCATTTGAAGATCGGTGTTGAAGACCGGATATTCACGAGAACGAGAAGATAACTAGTCGATTGTCTCCGCACTGGGTCGCTCCTGGTATAGAGATCTCCTAAGTGATGGGAAATCCGATCAGGATTGTGAATACCCGGAATTGCAAGGGCTTCGTAAGAAGTGCCTTCAGTTCTGTTCGAACCCGGAACATACTTGTATGGTTGCATGTCTGACATTACAAATTGAGATATAAAGCTGATTTCTTTCAAATACATTTCTGTTTGGTGGCTGAGAATTTATTCTCTTATCTTAACACCCTTCTCTGAGACGTACGAGCTCAGAGGTTATGTAGTTGAAGTTATCAGCGATATATCCCAATTTGGTAATGTGGCATGCTGAGTGTTGTGTGTGATGATCAGTGTTTGATCATTTGCGATATGATCATTTGTTTGATCTTATATCTTTGTGATCATAGGTTGATCATTTGTTTGACCCGAAGCATGGCTTTGTGACAAAGCGTAGCTTTGTGGACGAGACTTCGTCGGACCTCACATCCCGGAAATGGTCAAAACAGGAAGGATGCGGCAAGGTTCTAGGGCGTAGCGCCCCTTAGTGTATGTCATTCCTTCTGGATAAAGGTGGTATCATGGTATGGAGCCCAGATACTTAACCTCTGTTGATACTGCTTATTATGTGGTTGTTGGAAATCGAGGATCCTCGGGAAGATCGGTTACGATCGGGGGATGGCATATGCGTGTCAGTAGTTACCTATTTTTGCAGAGGTAACCCAGCCTTGTGTTGGCAGAGATCTAACCGTAATGTTAGGTTATTTCTCGAGACATCATTCTAGAGGCGTTCTATTCGTGGAATAGGAAGTTCCTTAGCCTGACCATTTGTTGGAAATCCATCTTCCAATACGAACTGTGTACGGTTTTAGTTGTAGAACCTGCCATCTAATATGGTAGCTATAGTAGGCATACTATAATGGTACGTATGTTGGCTAAGATTGATATTTTATTTTCGAAATACTTTCTTCACTATGCACTAATAATAATATCAAAAAGGGATTTGATTTTGCGTAGTAAGAATCTTTGACTATCATAAGAAGAAATCTCCTCCAATTCTGCGTTTGCATTGTGTGTGTGGTGGGAGGTTTTATGGTAGTTTCATTTTCTAAAAGCATTGCGAATTGACTTTAAAATTCTCTGCTATTTGTTTTTAAAGATAAACTGTTTTTGTTGCTCACACCAGTCCCATGACTGATCCGGAGTTTATTGTTTCTTTCCTAAACTCTGGATGCTCAAAATTTTTCTGCACGAGCAGTCTAGAGTTTGGTTTTTCAGATAGTCAGATTAGTAGATTTATCTGGAGCTAGTTCAGTCTTTGGATATGGACTGCACTTGCTTATCTTTGTGCATCGTTATTGGGAGTTCGAGCTATTTCTGGATTGGTGCTTTGAAGATGGAGATTATCCGCTGTTGGTGTTATCGTTTTCTTTTCCGCTGCTATTCTTGTATCATATCTCTGATGTATATTGATATTCATTTTATCATTCTGTTGTATCAGATATTGTATCAAAGCTGTATATCAATGTATTATTCATTTCTTTCGCTGTGTTATTTACTTAACTGTTGTTATAAGCTCCGGCGACTCGGATTTGAACGGTCGAATCTACGGCATTCGAATACGATGTAAAGTATGGATGTTGATTTTCGAGCGCGAAAATCAAAGACGTTACAACAACCATACAACCATTCACATCTCATTAACATATACAATAATGGGTATAATACGATAAGTGTCATAATGTTAAAATTGATCATCCAACATATTCAAAAAATCAATCAAACATCCATATCATCAAATGGTGATTATCTAACATAACAATTAAACTTGATAATCAATATAATTCAAAAATCGATGAGAATTTCTCACTTTCATATCCACTCCGCCTAACTTTAGGCGAACTAGCTGCTCTTTCTCGAACATCTCGAATTTCCTTATTTCCTTTCTCTTTCTCTTTTTTCTTTTTTTTAGTGGTCGTGGGCTATAAGGGAGGGTGTATGGCCTTGGGTAGCTCGGGTAGGTGGGTGCGTGAGTTTTTGAGGCGGGTAGGTGGGTTTTGGAGGTGGGTATGGGGTATGTGTGGGTATTGGGGCAGTGTAGGGTGATTTGGTGGTGGGTGTGGGCTGTTGGAGGGGGTACGACCGTGTAGGGGGGAGGTGGTGCATGGGTGTGTGGGTTTAGGTGGGGTACGATGGTGTATGGTCTCAGGTTTGGTGCGTGTAGAGGTTGTAGAGGTGGTAGAAGCTTGGAGATGGTGAATGGCTTGGAGGTGGAAGAAGAATGGAGGAAGAGAATGGAGTTTGTAGTTTGTAGAATGAAAATGAGGTGAAAAATGAAGGGAGTTTGGCTTGTATTTATAAGTGGAGAATTGAGTGGCAAATGACCTTACTACCATCTTCATATTTACATTTAAATATGCATTTCTCTTATGCATGAAAGAAGAGATTTGATATGCATTAATGGTGATGTTAAAGATAGGAATGATTACTTACTTTTCATTTCTTAAATTTTGAACTTAAAAAGAAGACTTTTGCCTTTGATTTGATTTGCATTAAAAGGAGTTGTAAGTTTGCATTAATGGTAAGCATATGTGTCACTAATTCCTTAGTTAGTTATCTTTTCACTTCCCATTTGCTTGAATTCAAGGTGTATTAGTTACATCATGTATAAGAGAAAAGAAAGATATGTAATGATGTTGTTTTATAAAATTTTATTTAAATTTTAAATTAGTCAAATCATGTTCTTTTATTTTTTTTATATAAACTTTCCTAAAATAAATTTTTGTCTTATATGCTAAATGTATATGTGTTTAAAGTTTGTAAAGTTGTATTATATAAGTTATAAAGTGAACATGTTTATTCAAGTTTGCAACAACTTGTTACGGTTGAAAACAGCATTTTTATTGATAAATTTTACAGTCAAAGTTTGACATTTTTGATAAGCTATATATTAAAGTAAACCAAACTTAAAAAAATGAAGTTCTTACTTCCTTAAATAAATTTAAACACGTCTATTCATATTTTAAAATCATATTTAAATAATATCAAAATCTCCATTTTTATAGTGTATGTAAAACTGGCAAAATACGATAAAATTTTGAATATTTTTGTAAAACGATTATAAACATATTTTTAAATCCTTTAATATATTTCTATTATCTTTATTAAGTGATTTTAATAAGGTTTAACTTTTCAAATAAATATTTAAATATATTTATTTAAGCATTTATTTATTTTTAACAAAACTTAACTTTTGCTGATTTGTGATAAAATCCAAACTTTATACTTTTTAATTATTAATTATAAGAATAAATTATTCCTCTATTATTATTTATTATATATAACTTATTTATTTAGGTTTTTAACCTTTTAAAATAAACAAATCTCTCATTTTTGAAGTAGCGAAATTACGGGTCGTTACATTCTACCCTACTTAAAAGCATTTTGTCCTCGAAATGAAATCAAAGATTCTGAACTATAAAGGTCAAACAATATATGCAAAGGAAATTCTACTAAATACTGATAATGTATATCATAACATCATTATGTACAAACAGACATAGATCCCATACCCCTAACCTGAGTGTGTACTACACACTTGAGGTAAATAAATAATTATAAGTCCCCTATCAACATCAGTCAACCGTCATATATCCCAAAATATCATACTAAAAGACTAACCCCCGTAACTTAGTATGTATTACGTGCTTAAGATAATAACAACGACTGCTATAACACAATCCAAAATATCCTGAAATATCACTAACTTCATAACACTACACATCGGACAAACCTTCCGATGGTGCCTCTAGGTCTATCTCAACTGGCTGGTCCACTACCTCTCCATCCTCCTCTGAATCCTCATCATCCATCACCATCTTTGGAGCTAAATCCCAAGCGGGTGGCTGCCACTCTAGTCCCTATAGAATCCATGGAAAATGCTCAACCGGAACATAAATCTCCTCATCAATCTCCTCTAAACCGAGATCCATGATCAACTCTGGAACGGGAGATCCTATCTCCTGAATAGGAATACCCATCTCTCAGATGACATCCTCATCACTATCCGAAGTACTATCATATAACCATGTATCATATATCCCTGAGTCCTCTGACTCCACCACTACGGGTTCGTCTATTATGGGATCGATCTCCTCTGGCTCCTTTATGGGCTCCTCATCCTCACTCAACGGGTCTAACATCTAATCATCAACCTTTGTATCGGCCTCAGCTCCCTCATCAATATCTACGTCTACGGGTATCATGTTCTCCTCATCCGAAATGACTATCAAATCCTCATCCTCCAAGATATCTATCGGATCCTCGAGTGATCCTGGTGCTACTACAAAGGGCTCCCCTACTTGTACATCATCATCATCACTGGAAATCAGGATATCCAATACCTCTAAGTCTCCGTACTTGGATAAAACTTCCTTAAATTTTTCTCTTATCGCTGGTATATTTGCCTTGGTTATTTTCTACAATTTATAAGAGAACTTAAAATCAATTATCATTTCTCATTATCAAAGGTTCTATCTTAACTTTATTTAATTTTATCTCATTTTATTAAGTGATTCTTACTTTATTATCATATTTATTATTTTATTTTCGTACCTTTTAATAGGATTAAATCTTAGTTTTCTAAAAGGATTAAGTTCTAATAAAATTTGGTATTGACAAAGGAACAAATTGGAGCGATAATTTATATATATATATATATATATTGATTCCAACTGATACATTCATACTAAGTGACCTCTAAGAAGTACACTCAAAAAGCTTACAAAAAGTCATAAGGTTATAAAAACTTAGATGATCTTTTCTAACACATGCTTAAACTAACTTATGCTTCCATAATTCCTTTTCCTTTCTCTACGGCATTAGGTGGTTGTGTAAGGGTAACAAAAGTTCTAGGCTATTCTGCCATTTTGAGCATTCGACAGTCTTTGGCAACATGACCCATCACATGGTAGAAATAACAAACTCTTAGGGCAGTTTTCTTAAAAGTCCTGATCTCCACTCCTGATTTGCATTCCTTTGCAACGTGACCTCTTTGTCTACATTTGAAACAATAATTCTTGTTCATCTTTGTCTTATGCCTCTTCTCCTTAGCCGGTACTTTAGTAGTTGGCTGAGAAACGAAATGTTCGAATTTTAGGGCATTGCTTACCATCTCCCTAAATGATCCATGGATGTAGCTCACCATGCTATGATGGAGCTTGTCATACTTGCTTAACCAATCCTTAACTTCCATGAACTATTCTGATCCCAAAAACCTCCTTTGACTTCGAACATGTCGTAATCACACGTGAAGACACTCTGCCATCAGTGTATTGGAGGTGCTGCTACTCACTTATCATGACCAAAGCAGGCTCACTGATTATAACCCTGAAGGGAATGAACGCTACATTCAAGCGGTGTCGCACTTCATAAGCACTTCGAAGGCATTTCTCGTCGATGACATTAAAGGAATACAGAGTTATGCTGCTTTTCGTTAAATTGTGACGACTCCATGGTTTTAAATCTCCTATATATCACCCGAGATCTACTCCGAGATCTCCTTTTCACACTTAAACGAGACGAGACATCAAATCTCCTCCATATCTCCCTCGACACTCATCTCGTCCGAGATATTCAATTCTCACCCGATATATGGTTCAAAATCTCAATCTGAGATCTCACCCGAAATTATACATTTTTCTTATTTTCCATAATATGTTTTATTTTCATATCGATTCAAAAGAAACTACTCAATCCAATTATAATTTACCAACTTCTTGAACCTATTTTTTACTTTTTCTCTTAATGAGTCATAGCGAAAGGTTTCACTTCTTTATTATGTTCAAATAAAAGGATATTATTCAATCATTACCAAATCAATTAAGCTAATTAAGCTACTACTCTTCTAAATATATATTCCTTTTTCCATGTAAATCAAGTATGTTACATTTTTATTTTTACTAAGAAAGTTATAAACGTTAAATAAATTTTTGACACATCAATTTTAGACACATAACTACATCCGAGATATTCCCGAGATGCATTATAAGGCCCGAGATGTCAATCTGAGATGTACACCCGATATGTACTCATCTCGTCCGAGATCTCCCCCGATACGAGATAACTTGTGTAAAAATTCCGAGACGAAACATGACCGAAATCCGATATTTAAAACCTTGGACGACCCACAATTCCGTACCTTTTGAGCCAACAATAAACCACACATGTCCGACCCGAATTGCACAGAAGAATGGATTATCAAGGGTAATAAAGAAAAATAGACAACAGAATCTCACACGAATGGAATAACATATAATATTGAACAATATCTTTACAGTGGAAAACTTCTCAAATACATATATCAGAGACTAACCTAAATTCAGCTTGGACAGTTATAAACATCTATCCTTACAATTGCAGACAAACATTAAACAAAAAAAACAGCATAGGATAATAGAATACATCCATACGTAGATGAATATCTCTAGCTCTCCTCTGAAACTCAAACCGTCTTCAACTAAACCTGAAACTATTCGGATCTGACCTGAGTATTGAAAATACCCGGATCAGGCTTGATAAACTAGCGTGAGAAAATCTCAATAATAAATGACAGTGTCATATATCAGCCTTGAAAATAAAATCCTTTTGAAAAGAAAGAGTATCTCATAAAACCACGCCCACACATAAACATGAACGGGTTTTAACTTATGCTAACTAAAACACTTTTATATATCAAACCATTTGATATTATTTTTAATGACATTGCTTTGAAAATATTTGCGAATAAACTTATTAATCTTAGCCGAAATTGTTACCATTATTAAATTCTAGGCCTAATCATTAAAGTCTATACAAACAAAATCGCAGGTTATTGTTGGAGAATGGGTTTCCATACAAATGACCAGGTGAAGGGACTACCTTCTGATGGGTACACCTCTAGATGGATGTCCCGAGGAACCATCACAAAGCTCCTCTACCAACATAAGACCGGCCTACCCTTAAACTAGATATTACGGAATATGTCATCTCCTGGTCGTTACCGACCTTTAACCAAGTGCGCTCTAGCATACAAACAACATTAATTTACATCTCGAACGTCATAGCGGGAAGAAATATATCTAGAAGTGGATGATCATACCCTAATGGGAATGATCCACTTAGCCTTGTTGCATCTACCCTGTTTCGATCATTTTCGGTTGATGAGGCTTGAGGCAACCACATAGCACATCTTCTTTCACTTTGAATGCCACATTGTCATTCCATATCACATGACTAATTTATACAAACATATAACCTCTGAGCTCGTATGTCTTTGAGAAAGGTGTTAAACTAAGAGAAGCTGCCTTCTCCGCCACCTTGTAGATATACATTTATAGAGATCACTCAATGCAATTTAGAATTCAAGGTCAGACATTCATCCATACAAGTTCGTTCTTGGAATGAATAAAACCGAAGGAACTTTCCTCGACCATTACTAGGCGAGAAGCCCTTGTGTTTCTGTGGTTTTTCATAACAAAGAGACCACTGTTACAATAAGTAAATCGGGAGTTTATCCCCGATTAATCAACAAGTAGTCTATCGTTATTATTCATCTCAATATCCCATCTTCAAACACCTTCATTCTTTGAACACGTAAATTGGTTCGAAGTGGTTTTCTGATAGGAATCACCAAAATCCGACCCCAGTTCCTTCGAAATCCAATTATCGATAAAAAGTGAATAGGTGTATACAGGATTTATTAAGTCTCTTTCCACTTTAATTATTTTTATTAAATCCCTTTTTAATCTCAGAGTAATTCTAAGTTCACTCACTTATTACTTTGGGAAAAAATTTCCTATTTTCTTACTTATCATCGATCTAGAATTCTTAAATTTTAAGCGGGACAAAAACAATGTTATTTAAGACATCATTTACTATAAACCCTAAAAACAATCTTAGTAAACATTATTGAGTAAATAGGATCATAGAAATCATTCTAATTTTACTCAACATTAATTTTTGTATTCAACAAGTGCTATGGGCGGTATAATGGTGAAATCACCTTTTAAATTCCACGAATAGGACAAGTTCCCTCTTCGGAATTTAATACCAAGTATAAGAAGATTATCACTATGCAATCCAAGTTGTAATTTATTCATTTTGGAGATTAATCTTTTTATACTTAAATTGCTTAACTTCTAGAAAATAGTAATTCTCTTTTATTTTGGAAAAACTTAATATAATCTTTAGAGCATCGGGGCTTTCCTTTTGATCTGTTCCACCCCTCGCCTAAGAAGGGAAAACATAGGTCAAGTAAGTTCAAGGCACTGGTTGCTCCATTTCTAAACTTAGTTAAACACCTTGTTTTATCTTCTCAGATCTCATAAGCGAGACAAATGTACTAATCGTTTCCGCATACTCAGTTATTAGCTTTTATTTTGGAATTCATTATAAAGATTCCACATTATCTTTTAGAAGCTTAATTTTTCTTTCAAAAACATTCATAATTGAATCTAGGAAAGATTGTTAAGTTTTAACCTTCTTTTTTAAAAAAGTCGTAGAAACGGCAGTAGAAAAGTGTTGCGGAAAGTGCTTTATAAGCTTATTTGATTTAAACAACTCTTTAATATTTGAAAATTAATATTTTCCACTTCAAATCAATTTTAAACCATTTAAATAGATTTATCAAATTTATTCCATATTTTTCCATAATTATAAACGTCCATTTAAAAAGATTTTTCGTTATGGTCACTTAACTGCACAAGCGCAATTTTTCTAGAAAGTTGTTTTGGACATATTTCAAAATCTACTTAATGAAATCTTGATTTTCTTTCTTCGTTTAGAAGATATTGATATAACAGTCCGGAATTTTCTTATCTCGAATAATTCCAAACTATATTCCACTCTATACGCTCATTTGAATATTTCGGCGCGAAATTGCGAACAACCGTTGCGCGACGCGCCTAGTTTTAACTTATTTTTCAATACTTGAAATAATTTATTCAAATTGAACTTTATTACTTATGAAATTATTAAAAATCATTTTAAATCAATATTTTTTACTATTTGAAGTATTTAAAGTATATTTTCACCATTTTCATATTATAATATTATTTTATTCCTATTATTTTCATATTAAATCTTTAAATCCAATTTCAATTCTAACTTAAAGTTAAACTAAATAAAGCTTTAATTTCAAATTTGATTTCAAATCCATCTTTAATTTCAACTCAAATTTTAATTTCAAAATCAATTTCAATTTCCCTTTCGATTTTAACTTCGATTTCAAATCCATTTTCACCTTTAAATTCAAATTTTATTTTACCTTAACTTTAATTTCAATTTCACTTAAAAAAGACTTATTTTTCCAAAGTATCTCATATCACCAAAATTTGATCTTATTTAACAAAGGGGTTACTTGATCAATAAAGATAGTAATTGATGTCCATATTAACGTAACAACCATACAACCAATCATATGTCATTAACATATACTATAATGGATATAATACGATAAGTGTCATAACATTAAAATGGATCATCCAACATATTCAAAAAATCAATCAAACATCCATATCATCAAATGGTGATTATCTAACGTAACAATTAAACTTGATAATCAATATAATTCAAAAAATGATGAGAATTTCTCACATTCATATCCACTCCATCTAACTTTACGCGAACTAGCGTGCTCTTTTCCGAACATCTCGAATTTCTCGATTTCCTTTCCTTTTCTCTTTTTTTTTCTTTTTTTTCAATGGTCGTGGGCTATAGAGGAGGGTGTATGGCCTTGGATAGCTCAAGTAGGTGGGTGCGTGAGTTTTTGAGGTGGGTTGGTGGGTTTTGGAGGTGGGTATAGAGGTGTGCGTGGGTTTGGTGGCGGGTGGGGCCGGGTGCGTGGGTATTGGGGCCGTGTAGGGTGGTTTGGTGGTGGGTGTGGGATGTTGGAGGGGGGGTACAACGGTGTAGGGGGGAGGTGGTGCACGGATGTGTGGGTTTAGGGGGGTACGGTGGTGTAGGGTCACGGGTTTGGTGCGTGTGGAGGTTATAGAGGTAGTAGAAGCTTGGAGATGGTGAATGGCTTGGAGGTGGAAGAAGAATGGAAGAAAATGGAATTTGTAGAATGAAAATGAAGTGAAAAATGAAGGGAGTTTGGCTTGTGTTTATAGATGGAGTATTGAGTGGCAAATGACCTTACTACACTCTTCATATTTACATTTAAATATACACTTCTCTTATGCATGTAATGAGAGATTTGATATGCATTAATGGTGAAGTTAAATATAGGAATGATTACTTACTTTTCCTTTCTTAAATTTTGAACTTAAAATGAAGACTTTTTCCTTTGATTTGATTTGCATTAAATGGAGTTGTAAGTGTGCATCAATGGTAAACATATGTGTCACTAATTCCTTTAATTAGTTATCTTTTCACTTCCCATTTGCTTGAATTTAAGGTGTATTAGTTACATCATGTATAAGTGAAAAGAAAAATATGTAATGATGTTTTATAAAGTTTTATTTAAATTTTAAATTAGTCAAATCATGTTCGTTTATTTTTTTTATATAAACTTTCCTAATATAAATTTTTGTCTTATATGCTAAATGTATATGTGTTCAAAATTTGTAAATTTGTATTATATAAGTTATGAAGAGAATATGTTTATTCAACTTTAGGACAACTTGTTACGGTTGAAAACATCATTTTTATTTACAAATTTTACAATCAAAATTTGACGCTTTTGTTAAGCTATATATTAAAGTAAACCAAACTTAAAAAAATGAACTTCTTATTTCCTTAAATAAATATAAAAACGTCTATTCATATTTTAAAATTATATTTAAATAATATCAAAATCTCCATTTTTACCATGTTTGTAAAACTGACAAAATACGATAAAATTTTGAATATTTTTGTAAAACGATTATAAAAATAGTTTTAAATTCTTTAATATACTTCTATTATATTTAATAAGTGATTTTAATAAGATTTAACTTTTCAAATAAATATTTAAACATATTTATTTAAGCATTTATTTACTTTTAACAAAACTTAACTTTTGCTTATTTGTGATAAAATCCAAACTTTTACTTTTTAATTATTAATTATAAGAATAAATAATTCTTCTATTATTATTATTACATATAACTTATTTATTTAAGTTTTAAACCTTTTAAAATAAACAAATTCTCTCATTTTCGAAGTAGCGAAACTACGGGACGTTACATAAATGCTCAACACAGCACTTCATTAGCATATTTTATCAGTGTTTAGAGGGCATTTCATATCTATGCGAAGTGGTATTGATGTTAGATACTATCAACATTCCCGAAGACCTTAATACTACTCTATGGTTATCATTGCTGAAGTCATTGCCCGCTCTCAAAGGACATCGACCGTCATGATAAAGGCCACTGCTGTCAAAGATTGTAGTTGCCACATGCTTTCACTAAAAGAGTAAAGCGAAGACCGAGCACACAACAACCTCAAAATCATCAAAGCCCTTACCGACTCCATCGTCGGAGCTTATGCACGTCGAAGAACCTGCCGCTCTTCCTCTATAAATATGACCTTAGTGGTGCCATTCTAGGGGTTGAAATTCTCTCCCCTCACTTCTTACATGTTTTCAACTTTGTAAATGCTAAGTCAATTTGGATTGTAATACTTGAGTCTTGTTCGCATAAGGAATTGAAAATCTTACAATTGCATTGCATATGGACTATGATTTATGACTAGCATATTTGTCTTTGATTATCATTTGTACTTTGACTTGACTTCGAAATCAAACAAGCATATCATATCGACCTTATTAAAATTTGATACTTGCATATCCAACTTTGACTACAAACTGACTTCGACCTTGAGCTTGCATAGCATATTTGGACTTATATATTGAACTTACACATTGCCTTCCACCCTATATTATATTTACAAGAATTTGGCTTTGATGATTAAACAAAGAATTGTAATGGACATTGAATCATGCACATCTCAACCAATGACTTCGATAACTTCGACCATCTTTAAAAAGGCTACTCTTTGATTTACTCGAGTTTTTTTCACTTTTGGGTATTAACAAACTTGTTCGTTAACAACATCCATTTCTAGTCAAAGAAACATCTAGTTCACATATATATCAGAATGAATCAACTCTAAAGTTTCAGATTCTCTAATTACATATTTATGTGGTGTTTTTATAATTTTGGCTTGAATATAAAAATCACATTTTTCAAAAATTTTCAAGGACCTATTAGGAATTAATCCTAAGTTACTCATACTCTTTATTATACATTTGTTAATGTGATAGTGTCTAGCATGCCATATGTTAAATGAACACAACATATAAGCAGAAGGAGATACTTTATTACTTTCAACATGCAACTTAAACATGCCTTCGGTGGCATAACTTATACCCACAAACATTTCATTCATAGTGATAGTGTACAAATTAGCCCCTATAGTTTGACAAAAGTCAACCTTGTTAAGAAAATAATCCAAAACCAACTTCTTTCTCATCTCTGGAGTGTGCATCACATCCGTTAGTATGATAGCTTTTCTAGAGGTAAATTTTAGCTCAACGCTTCCATCCCAGCAAAAGTGTGAGTCTCCTAGTGTAACGATCTGGATTTTGCCAGCTCGAAAATCGACATCCATACTTTACATCGTAATCGAATGCCATAGATTCAACCGTTCAAATCCGAGTCGCCGGAGCTTATAACAACATTAAGTAAATAACACAGCGGAAGAAAAAGAATAATACATTGATATACAATATCTGATACAACAGAGTGATACAATGAATATCAATATACATCAGAGATATGATACAACAAATAGCAGCGGAAAAGAAAACGATAACACCAGCAGCGGATAATCTCCATCTCCAAAGCATCAATCTAGAAATAGCTCGAACTCCCAATAACGAGGCACAAAGATAAGCAAGTGCAGTCCATATCCAAAGACTGAACTAGCTCCAGAAAATCTACTAATCTGACTATCTGAAAAACCCAACTCTAGACTGCCCGTGTAGAAAAATTTTAAGCATCCAGAGTTTAGGAAAGAAACAATAAACTCTGAATCAGTTATGGGACTGGTGTGAGCAACAAAAACAGTTTATCTTTAAAACAAGTAGTAGAGAATTTTAATGTCAATTCGCAATGCTTTTGGAAAATGAAACTACCATAAGACCTCCCACCACACACACAATGCAATCGCAGACTTGGAGGAGATTGCTTCTTATGATAGTCAAAGATGCTTACTACGCAAAATCAAATCATTTTTGATATTATTATTAGTGCATAGCGTAGAAAACATTTCGAAAGTAGAATATAAATCTTAGCTAGCATAGGTACCATTATATTATGCTTGCTATAGCTGCCTCCTGAGAAGACAGGTTATACAATTGAAATTGTAAAGGCTCGTATTGTTTCTTTGGATTTCCAACAAATGGTCAGGCCAAGGAACTTCCCATTGCCACATGGAAACACCTCTGGAATGACGTCCCGAGAACCTAACCGGATCTCTGCCAACACAAGGCCGGGTTACCCCTAACTGGGTAACTACTGACACGAATATGTCATCCCCCGATCGTAACCAATCTATATCCGAGGATCCTCGATTTCCAACAACGACAAAGTAATAAATTTGTAGCAACCACATAGGTTAAATATCTGGGCTCCATATCATGATACCACCTCTATCCAGAAGGAATGCAATACACTAAAGGGACGCTACCCCCTAATAACCTTGTTGCATCTTTCCTGTTTTGACCATTCCAGGGTGTGAGGTTCGACGAAGTCTCGTCCACAAAGCTACGCTTTTCAAAAAGTCATGCTTCGGGTCAACAGATGATCAAAGTAATGATCACAAAGATAAATGATCAAACAAATGATCATATCACAAATGATCAAACAATGATCATCACACAGCAACACTCAGCATGTCACATTACCAAATTGGGAATATATCGCAGATAACCTTCAACTACATAACCTCTGAGCTCGTACGTCTCAGAGAAGGGTGTTAAGCTAAGAGAATAAATTCTCCGCCACCAACAGAAATGTATTTGAAAGAAATCGGCTTTATATCTCAAAGTGTAATGTCAGACATGTAACCATACAAGTCTGTTCCGGGTTCGAACAGAACCGAAGGCACTTCTTACGAAGCCCTTGCAATTCCGGGTATTCACAATCCCGTCCGGACTTCCCATCACAAAGGGTGATAAAATCTCTATATCGGGGCCAGTCGATGCAGAGACATTCGACGAGTTGTCCTTTCGTTTTTGAAAAAATCCGGTCTTCAAATGCTATCCATATACGTCATATCACTATTCCGAATGGGTTATATGACACAAAGGTCTTTTCCCGGCTAACCCGAATAATGAGCGCTATATTAAAAAACATATGGATATGTGATTTCAATTAAGTCACAACTTAATAATTCAACTTCTTTTTAAATGGTTTCAATCGATTACCATTTCAAATCTTTTAAACAAAAAGATTTATTTCACAAAGTTCACCTAGTTTCAACAAATATCCATTCACAGATTTCAAAACAATTTCCGTTTCACTTGAATTAACTCGTTAAATCTTTAAAACAAAGATTCTACTTATAGCTTTCAAAACAATTTCATTTCGAATGGTTTAAACAAATCATCATTTTTAAATCTGTTAAAAATAAACAGATTCAATTCATAGCTTTCAAAAAGAATTCATTCATAGCCTTTCAAAACATTTCAATTTCATTTTAAATTTGAAATCTTTCAACACAAATTAGAAATCCTTTCTTAAAATGAAAGCTATTATTATTTGAAAGCAAGTAGTTTTCGTTTTGGAAAAATCCAGTTATATTTACATGAGTTAAAACCCTTGAATTAAATTCAAATTCTCAAATCAATACCATTAAAATGGTTTAACCCATATATAACTTGTACAGCGTCTTTAATCCCTAGTTTCAAATCATAGGATTCAATTTCAAACTTAAATCCAAATTTAAATCCAATTATTTAAATTTTCAAAACTCGATTAAGTTATTCAAAATAACTTTTATATTTGAAATTCCATTTCAAAAGCTTTTCACTTTAAACCCCAAATTTCCAATTTCAAAATCAATTGAAATTTAAAATTTCAATTTCAAAACATAAATTTTAAATTATTTGTGACTTAACCGATTTCCACGTGAAATCCATATTTGTGTGTGTAAAAGTGTAGTCCAGGGGTTTCACACACAATAGTGCAACATCAATCATCACAGATATATCGATAAGCGGTATAATCGATAACGCTTATCTTCATTCACAGATTCATAGATAAAATAAATTTATCGGTTACAAAGATTCACAATTATAATTCGATGTGGGTTTTGGATAACCAACTGGAATCCGACTCCCTGTCGCATCGAAATTCAAGTGTCGTTTTACGGGTCAAGGGTTTTCATATTCACATTGTAATATATATCACAGATATAACAGCTCAATACAAAGCAATTTATATCACAAAGCATCATATCACAAAGCATTATATCACAAAGCATTCTATAATAATCAACCATCTGCAATTAAGATGAATTAATTGTGTAATTATAACTAATTAATCACATTAATAAATTAACCCTTTAATAAATTTCATTAAGTAATTATCTTTAGTTAATTAAGGCCCTCATTAATTTAAAGATAAACCACTTATCTTAATTAATTACTTAATTAACAAATAAATTCTTATTTAATTCAAATGCTTGAAATTAATTTGTTATTAATAAACAAAATCACTTGAGGCCCTTTTATTAATTAGAGCTTGATACACTTAATTTAATCCCCTACTTAATTCAAACATTATTAAATTCCATTTGAAAAACTTAGGGATTAATTTATTATCATTATGATAATAGTTATTTCAAAACCAAATCAATAAATTTTCAAAACACATTTGAACTTAAAAATTTAAAATTGTTTAAACTAACTTAAATTCAGATTTAATCTTGGATTTACACTTGGCTTAAACTCTGCTTTATATTTGAAATCATCTTCAAGATTTAAAACAGGACAGGTTTAAAAGTTGAAACCTGTAACAAAACATTTTACCCGAGCCACCCCTACATTCCCCCGAGTAAAACCCTATACTGCTTCGAGTCATACGCGACATTATTTTGCTTCGAGCAAATACATGAATCACCCGACTCGCCCCCGAGTTCCACCTCGTCTTCGTCTTCCCAATACTTCACCTAGATACGCAACTTGCACGTACATGTGCACAGATCGTCAACGTCGATCCTACCTCCGGCGACACCACGAACAAATCACCGCCCTTCCCCACGTGCCATCCCAACATCCCAAAACCTTGATGAGAATCGCGAACGAAAAATGACCGTTCGAGCTCCAAATAAAAACAACACTCCGACCATCTCTCCCCTCGTTTAGGCGATGCAATCCCCCAGAAACTTCGAAACTCCGGCTATACCACCCTTAGCCCCCACACTACCTTCACCCTAATTTGCGTGACACTCGATCAATCCATGGTGCCGAAAACGAGAATTTAACAGACCACAGAAAACATGAACCCAAACCCTACTTTTGATTCGAACCACAAATCCTTGCATTAGAAAGTTTATTTAGCAATTTTCTTGGATTCATGCATTGTTAAACTTGCTGTATAACAAATTTTAGCAGCTAACTTTTGTTAATTCAACCGGAATTGATAAAAATGCAATTTGAGTTCATATAGAAATTTCACCATTTTTAATCATCTAAAAATCATTGTTTTTGGTTTAAAAACCTTAACTTTGTATGTTAAATCAAGATATGGGATCAATTTAACACATTTAAAACATTTGAATTTCGACTTATTAATTTCTTAATACTGTAACTTGAATAAACAGTATCTATATAATACTGTTATGCTTCAAAACAATTTCCAGGCTTATAATTTAAGTTAAACAAACTTAATTAGCTTAAATTCCTAAGTCTAAATTAGTTTAAATGAAGAAGTATTAGCTTCTTTACGCTTCCTTGCTCAGAAGCTTTAAATCTGCTGAAGAACATCACATATTTAACTACCAGAACATCACAGAACTACATACTTCCAATACATAGCAACCACAATTATTTGCATAACTAATTACCAAAACTTAAACTTTAAAATTTTATGTTTACTCACAAGCATCAAGATATCAAACAGGCTAAACTTCGAAAAATAGGAGTTTGCTCACCTATTTTTTTGAAGAACAGAGGATAGGAATGAAATCTGGGACTTGTATTTTCATTTTAAATCTGCATCTTTGATTTGTTTGAGTTGACTACTGGATTCACTTAAGTTAAAGTAGTTGAATTTACTTTGCAGGCTTTGATTTGTTTACTGATCTTTGCTTTGAGTTGCTCTGCCTTTTGATCTTTGCATTGAATTAGGTAAGAATTTTATTTGTTTTACTTTGATCATTTCTGGTTTGTTGGAGTTTTAAGATGATGCTACTTTATTTTTCTCAGTTTCGAATGAACAAAATGAAGATGTTTGATGTATAAAAAGAAAAATGTACAGGGGATTATTATTGTTTGTTTTATACAATAGGGTATATTATTTTGTACAAAACTAGGCATGGCTGAAGATGATGTTAGGGTGTACTAAAGATATTGTATTATGGGCTGCATTACTTGCTTTATACATAAACACTTGTTTCTTGCCTTGCATTTCGGCTGAGATGTATTATATTGTGTACTTTGTCTATGTTCCTTCACTTTCCTTTGCTTTGTTTCACATGTGCTAGAGATATTTGCTGTCTTATGCTTTTCAATTCAGTTTGTATTTGTTCAAGTTGTATTGTTATTTTATGTGTTCATCTCATATTTACATTTTTGTTTGTTTACTTTGTAATATAACAAATTTCTACTTTAATTTGTTGTTAGATTCATTTTAATGTGTTCACTTAATAATTTATTTGCCTAGCTTGTTCATACTTTATATATTTTTGTTTCATTTGTTTTGTTACAATATTGAATTAATCTATCTTTAGTATGTTGTTATAATTTCTATGTGTTTACTTATATTGTTTCATAATTATAAAATTTTGTTTTTCCTCTACAAGCCAATACTTTGAAATATGAAGGAAGTCCTATTGTAATATGTTGTGAAAATTTGAGCTAAGGTTTTTATTTATATTTTTATAATTTATCTTTTATTTATTACTTATTTATAACTCAATTATTTATTTTACTTTAATATTTATTGTCTTATATTTAATTTACAAATTCAAATTTACTCATATATATCCATATACATATATATTCACATATATACAAATTTTTACAATATTTAAATTTTTATGATTTATACCAAATTTATTTGTTTTCGGGGAAACTCGCTTCCATTTATAATAAATTTTACAAATTTTTATTCAAAAATTCATTTAATTATCAATTTAAATTAAATTAAAATCTAGGGTCGTTACAAACTTCCCCCTTAAAAGAATTTTGTCCTCGAAATTCGCAGGCACGAAAACAACACAAAGATAGACAGATTCGATCTCCTATAATTCCTCAAACTTAAGATATGAATTCCAAACTCAAGTCGGAATATCTTAGAATACATACCAATTTGTCCCTCTTCGGACTTTGGTATTCACAAGAAATTACAATAGAATTTCAAAATTTGGTTTCAAACGAAATCGTTTTATTGATTTAATTCAATTTTAGCTTCATATTCTATTAATCAATTTACCTCAAATTAAAATTTCCAATTTCAAATTCATTAAGATTTAAATCAAAAACTGATAAGAAAACGATGAAGATACGAAGTAAGAATTTTTTACAACGATTCGTTGGGCCATCATCACATCGAAACTTCTTCTTGTAGCTGGTACGAAGCAATGAAAAGACTTTGGAAAGACGAATCAAAGAAGATTGACAGAGAAAGTTATTTCCACTGTTGCAGGGTATTGACCATTTATAGTCGAATTCCCATGTCCCCTATCTCGTCCTCTTCTTGCACTCATACTCACTATCAGTGGATAGTAAGAGAATTTACTGAGACGTTCGAACAGATATCTTAGGGATTACTCATTCTAGAGTTTACTTCACTCTATCTCTAATGAGCTACTTAACATGTTATACTCCTGAGCTAAAGTTCAACCTTAGCTCTGATACCAAATGTAACGATCTGGATTTTGCTCGCTCGAAAATCGACATCCATACTTTACATCGTACTCGAATGCCATAGATTTGACCGTTCAAATCCGAGTTGCCGGAGCTTATAAAAACATTAAGTAAATAACACAGCGGAAGAAAAAGAATAATACATTGATATATAATATCTGATACAATATCTGATACAACAGAGTGATACAATGAATATCAATATACATCAGAGATATGATACAACAAATAGCTGCTGTAACGATCCCAGTTTAATGACGAATTTAAAATTTTAATTTAATTTAATTTTTGGATTAAATTATGTATTTGTTTGAATTTTTCAAATTTAATAATAAATGTATACTTATTGCTTTTGAATTTGGATTGAAACTCAAAATAAATGTGTTCAATTGAATTGAACTATAAATAAACTTTGATTGGAATTTAAAAATGTATTTAAAAGAATTGTACTTTGGAAAGAATAATATGATTATTTTTAAATGTACAAAATGTGTTATTTATTAACATAGAAATGGTTTCTTTTATAAATCATTTTTATGCGATAAGGAGTTATTTTTAAACAATGTTATTAAGGTAATATCTTTACAAATTTGATCTGTATATAAATAGAAATGGTTACAAATGGGTTGAAATAATAATAAGTAACATAAGTATTAACATAAGTAATAAGGAAATGAAGTATAAGAATATGACTAAAAACAAAACAAGTAAACAAAGCATAGAACAAGCTTATAAAATAAAACAAATATGAAAAGTAAGTAAATAAATAAAACAAAAGAATGCAAGCTGGAAATATCAAAGCAAAGTCCAAGGCAAAGGTTCAGGTCAAAAGAAATATATGCAAGTGTGAAACCAGATAAAATAATTCATGCAAATCATTTTCAAATCTGGAAAGGAAAAGAAACTAACAGCTTTTCTAAAATTTTAATATAGGCAAAGGTACATATGAGCTCACTTATACAAAGCAAGAGCTGTACATACTACATACAAATAAAGGAATAACAAAACACTTATGTACAAAGTAAAGGAAAAAAAAAAATATAAAACCCATGCAAAACAAAACCTGTACATGCAGAAAACGAATAGTATAAGGTTGTAAACAAATAGGACATTGTATTTAATGCCCCATCCTCTCAGGCACATCTCAGCCGAAATATGTTAAAGCCTTATCAATAAACAAATGTAAAACAAATAAAAGAAGTAAGCCTATGCTTGATAGCCTTCCCCTATACACACTGTCCTCTCTATATTTATATGTATATGTCTTTTTCATATATACATTCATATCAGTTTTTGTTCGTTCAAACCAAATAAAAGCAACTAATTCAAATATCCTTCAAGCTCAAAGGAAACAAAGCAAGTAAAAAAAGAAAAAAATAGAAACATCATTCAATAGTAAACCAAAAAGGAAAATTCGAAACCTGGAAATCAAAACAACAGAAGCCCTCTGTTCTTCCTCTTCTTAAAACGGTGAGCAAATATTTCTACCCTGAAATTTCTTTTTGTGTTAATGCCTGTGCGTAAACATAAATTTTCAAAGTTTTAAGTTTAACATAAATTGTATAAGTGATTCACTGATAGTATGGTTTTGTATATGTTTTATGTTTGAGTATAGTGCTGTGTTGATATATAGGTTGTTCTGGGTACTATGCTTCACTATAAAATCGATACAGAGTGTATCTTTGTTTTCAAACTCAAATTATCCCCATCAGAATATTGTTAAGCTTTAATTTTTTTTTATCAAACAAGAGGTTTAAACTTAGATTAAGATTTTTAAAAAGCTGTTTAAACCATTTTTGAAAAAAGTACTACTCCAATACTGTTTTACAGGCAATCAAGGAAAAATATGACAAACTCAAGTATTATAAAAGGCTAATTCAAGTTAATAGCTTAAATTCTTACTGCAAACCATGATTTTTGAAACGAAAATGAAGATTTTTAGTTGGATATATACAGAGCAGTTTAAGTTTGAACACAAATCGCATTTTTTCGAATTTCCGGTGATCAATCCAATTTAAAATGTTGAAACTTGAATTGAAGTTAGTATGAACATCACTGATTTTGAGAAAATTATCAGATGATTTTTCAATTGCATAAATTTTTAATACGAGATCGACTTAGGGTTCGTCTCAAGTTTCTGGACGTGTTTTTGACGAAGCGTGTTCGTCTCCGATACGTGACCGAGCTTCATGAAGTTCTGGGGATAGCTTCGTGGGTGATCGGAGGTGGCGTGGTCGTGGTGGTGTGAGGCCAGGTAGCCGGCGTCGCGAGGTCGAGGGGGATTTAGCCGAGCAGTGGGTTCCAGTTTTAGAGTAGATGGCTCAATTTTGATTCGATCAAGTTTTCTTCGATCTGGGTTTGTATTTGGGTTCTCACGTGTTCGAGTGGTTGTAGGGGATGATCGCGACGCTCAACGGTGGCCGGAAGTTCGTGGGTAGGTGCACGGTGCACGTTGTGTGCACTGGGAAGATGGGTTTGGGGAAGACGAGTTGAACTCGGAGTAGTACTCGCGTATTCTTGGTTTCAGCTCGAGGTAAGGGAAAGCTGGAAGGTCATTCGGGGCAGGCTCGTGTTATTTGGGTTTCGAACTCGAGTGTTTTGGTTGTGGGCTTTTACTGTGTAATTATTGGAGTGCTAATTCAACTTGTTATTGGATGAACTGAAGACAAGTTGTAAAAGTAAATTGAGTTTGAATCATTGAAAGATCAAGCTTTATCACCAGTTAATGAATTAAGTAAACACTTAACAAAGTTTTGGGATCTAAATAATATTTTAATCAAGTAATTAATATAAAACAAGTGTTGGAATTTAATGCACATCAAAGTTCTCAAATTTGTAATAAATTGATTTCAAAGTTTAAAGGAAATTTCTTTGAAAATATAAATTAGTGAATGATTAATATAAATTGATTATTTTTTTGAAAGTAATTAAGAATAATTACTTTTTAAATTGGAATTAGTAATGAATTAAGCAATTCAATTATGAATTAATAGTTAATCAATTAAGTATTTTTTTAAAGAATTAAGGATTAATAATTGATTAACTAAGTAATTAAGTAATTAATAAATGGGAGTTTAAGTTTGATTTATAATTTAGATTCTTACTTAATCATTTAAGGTAATAAATTTAGTAATTAAGACTTAAATATTGATTAAGAATTGATTTGTTAATTAAAATGAAATGAGAAATTAATTGATAATTAATCGATTAATTAAACAGGGTTAAGAAACTAACTCTCAAGTAATTAATTCTAAATTAAATTAATTACGATAAGAATTTAAGATGATTGCTCATAGATTGTGTATATAGGATATCTGATTTGTTGTATAATGAATTGATATTTCTATTTATAATTATGATGTTGTGAGATGTAAATTACTCTGTGCTGGATTTTGATAGGTGATTTTATTCTGTACTGATATGAAAACCCTTTTTGCCCGTAACACGGCATTTGAATTTCGATGCGACAGAGAGTCGGATTCCAGTTGGTTATCCGAAACCCACATCGAATTGTAATGATGAATCTTCGTGATTGATAAATTTATTTTATCTGTGAATCTATGAATGAAGATAAGCGTTATGAGTTATACCGCTTATCGATATTGATATATCTATGTTGATTAATGTTGTGCACTATTGTGTAAAACCCTTGGACCCCACTTATACACACACAAATATGGGTTGCACGTGGAAAACGGTTAAGTCACAGATATTTGAATTTAATTCAAAATAGTTTTAAAAGTTGAATTTTAAATTCAAACGGCTTTGGAAATGAAATTGAATTAAATAAAAAAAAAGCTTTTAAAAAGGGATTCCAAAAATAAAAGTATTCTCTATCACTTAGTCAAAATTTGAATAATTTGTTTTCAATTGGAATTCAATATTTGAAATTGAATTCTATATTTAGCAATTATGATTTTAAAACGATATACAAGCTTATATGCGTTTTAAACTACTTTTAAAGTGTTGTTTTGGGGATTTGAATTTACCCAAATATTTTAACCTGTATAAATGAAATCGGATTTTCTGAAATGAAGACAGTTGTTTTCAAATAAAAGTTTTCGTATAAGAAACGAATTTCCAAATTTGTATTAAAAGGAATTCCAAGTTTGAATTGAAATAGTTTTCCAAATTATGAATGAATCTTTGGAAACAGTTTTTAAAGCTATGAGATAAATCTTGATTTTAAGATTTAAATGAGTTAATAAAATTGAAAAGAAAATTGTTTTGAAATCTGTAAATGGATCTTGGTGAAACTGAGTGAACTTTGTAAAATAAATCTTTTTGTTTAAAAGATTTGAAATGGTAATTGGTTTAAACCATTTGAAAGAAAATTTGGAATCATTAAGTTGTGACTTAATTGAAACCCCAGATCCATATATTTTAAATATTGCGCTCACTATTCGGGTTAGCCGGGAAAGGACCTTTGGGTCGTATAACCCATTCCGAATATGTGATTCAACGTTATGGATAGCATTGAAGACCGGTGGTGAAGACCGGATATTTTCGAAAATGAAAGGACAACCTGTCGAATGTCTCTGCACCGAGTTGCTCCGGTATAGAGATTTATATCACTCTTTTTGTGATGGGAAGTCCGGACGTGATTGGAAATTATCCGGAATTGCAAGGGCTTCGTGAGAAGTGCCTTCGGTTCTGTTCGAACCCGGAACAGACTTGTATGGACTATATGTCTGACATTACAATTTGAGATATAAAGCTGATTTCATTCAAATACATTTCTGTTGGTGGCGGAGGATTTATTCTCTTAGCTTAACACCCTTCTCTGAGACGTACGAGCTCAGAGGTTATGTAGTTGAAATTTATCAACGATATATCCCAATTTGGTAATGTGGCATGCTGAGTGTTGCTGTGTGATGATCAGTGTTTGATCATTTGTGATATGATCATTTGTTTGATCATTTATCTTTGTGATCATAGGTTGATCATCTGTTGACCCAAAGCGTGGCTTTTTGAAAAAGCGTAGCTTTGTGGACGAGACTTCGTCGAGACTCACAACCCGGTAATGGTCGAAACAGGAATGTTGCGGCAAGGTTTTCAGGGGTAGCTCCCCTAGGGTATGACCATTCCTTCTGGAAAAGGGTATTATCATGGTATGGAGCCCAGATACTTACTCATGTGGACACACTTTATTTACTGTGTGATGTTGGTTAGAGAGCTCTCGGTTAAAGGTCCCAAAGGACCGGGGGTGGCATATCTGAGGTTTCTTTTATCCCTTGGGAAAAGGGGTTGCCGGCCTTGTTTGGCAGAGAACAGTTTGGTTCTCGGAGCGTCCCGCCAGAGGCGTTTCTTTCGTGGAATAGGAAGTTCCTTAGCCTGACCATTTGTTGGAAATCCATCTTCCAAATACGAACCTTGTACGGTATTAGTTGTAGAACCTGCCATTTACTTATGGTGGTCACCACTGTTTAGATGGTAGCTATAGTAGGCATAGTTCGAAATGTCTATGCTGGCTAAGATTGATATTTTACTTTCGAAATGTTTTCTGCACTATGCACTAATAATAATATCCAATGATTTGATTTTGCGTAGTAAGCATCTTTGACTATCATAAGGAGAAATCTCCTCCAATTCTGCGTTTGCATTGTGTGTGTGGCGGGAGGCCTTATGGTAGTTTCATTTTCTAAAAGCATTTCGAATTGACTTTAAAATCCTCTTGTTGTTTGTTTTTTAAAGATAAACTGTTTTGTTTGCTCACACCAGTCCCATGACTGACCCGGAGTTTATTGTTTCTTTCCTAAACTCTGGGTGCTCAAAAATTTTCTACACGAGCAGTCTAGAGTTTGGTTTTTCAGTTATTCAGATTTAGTAGATCATCTGGAGTTAGTTCAGTCTTTGGATATGGATTGCACTTGTTTATCTGGGTGCAACGATGATGGTGGATTTAGCTAGGAGTTTTGGAGCTTTGTCTTTGGAGCTTTGGATCAGAGTTGCAGTATTGGATTCTGTGAAAACTCATCTTATATATTGTGTCATATTCCGCTGTATCTTGTATATGTATATTCTCTGATGTTGATGATTATCATTGTATCAGATTGATGTATTGGATATTGTATTCAGGTTGTATCAATGATATCATCTTTTATTTCTGCTGTGTTGTTTATCATTTAATGTTGTTGCAAGCTCCCGCGATACGAATTTGATGTTGTTATCGGACATCGAGTTTGGGTCGTGACAAATTGGTATCAGAGCTGAAGGTTGAGTAAGAACTTTAGCTACGGAGTGTAACACATTAGATGGCTCATTAGAGATAGGGTGAAGTATACCCTAGAATGAGTTCAACCAGTGGAACCAAAAATCCAAATTTCTAAATCTATTATCTTTATCTGTTATTATTCTCTAAGATATTTCGTTCGAATGCCTAAATCGGATTTCTTACTATATACAGATAGTAAGAATGAGTGGAAGAAGAGGCAAAATAGGAGACAGGGAAGCACCACTTCAACTGGTCAAAACCCCACAACAACAGATATTCCTATTCAATCTCAACCAGATTTGGCTGATCTACATCGAAGTTTTTCTAGACTTGGTGGAAAACCATTCACTGGCAAAGAAACTGTTATCGAAGCGCAAGCTTGGATTCGATCGTGTGAAAGAATTTTCAAAGGACTGAAATTAGAAGATGATCATATGCGATTGATAGCATCTTGGCAACTCCAGGAAGAGGCTTTAATTTGGTGGGAAACAGTTACCGTGGATGAGTCGGCAGATGAATTTACTTGGAGCCATTTCAAGGAAGTGTTTGAGCAGCGATATATGCCATCTGCTGGTATCTCTAGAGTGTACCAGGAGTTTATAGATTTGAAGCAAGGAAGCTTATCATTTGAGGAGTACTTGAACAAATTTATTGGATTATCTCGATTTGGTCCAGAATTGGTGAATACCCCGTTAAAGAAGAATGAAAAGTTTATTCGAGGGATGAACAAGGAGTTTCAGGAACGGATGACTACTCACGTCAGGGAATCTTTTTCTGAATTAATCGATATGGGCTATCGATACGATAATCTAGAAAAGCAAAAAGATCCGGAGGAGAATGGAGATACAAGTAATTTGAATTGGAGAAAAAGGAAGTTTGGCGGAAAGAAATCGAGGAAAGATAAAAGAAAGAAGGATATACAGAAGAAAAAGAAGGATGTTACTTGTCTTAATTGTTTGGAGAAAGGCCACTACTCGGATAAATGTAAGAATGATTGGAAGCCAGGATTGAGAGAGCCATTTATGAGGCCAGATCAGGAATCTAGGAAATGCTATAAATGTCGCAAACCGGGACATGTGATCGGAGAGTGCCCAGCATTGAATCAAGCCCAAGTAGCAAAAGTGTATGCAATCAGAGATGATTCTTCCACCTTAAAAAGCTGATTGAGGAAATTATGAGGTAACCTATCTCGTTTACGATTAAATTGTTCGAATTTTGTTCGACACAAGAACTATCCTTAGTTTATTTTCAGTAAATCGTAAATGAGTTAAATCTTGAATCTGAAATAGTAATCGAATCTATTTCTATCTATTTCATTGGGTTTCGATATATTCTATGAATAATTGGTTATCCCTTCGAGCTAACCAATACCCTGTATACTTCGTAGATCAGATAACCCAATTGTTTCGAAATTGATTGAGTTGTTCTCACACCTATTGTTGATATTCTGATTTGGTAAGCCAAATGCAGAATTGATATTCGGTTTGATTTAGAAAGATATTTCTCTACCTTTCATCTATCTTTGTTATCTCTCTCTGGCGAATTTCGAGGACGAAATTCTTTTTAAGGAGGGAAGTCTGTAACGATCCCAGTTTAATGACGAATTTAAAATTTTAATTTAATTTAATTTTTGGATTAAATTATGTATTTGTTTGAATTTTTCAAATTTAATAATAAATGTATACTTATTGCTTTTGAATTTGGATTGAAACTCAAAATAAATGTGTTCAATTGAATTGAACTATAAATAAACTTTGATTGGAATTTAAAAATGTATTTAAAAGAATTGTACTTTGGAAAGAATAATATGATTATTTTTAAATGTACAAAATGTGTTATTTATTAACATAGAAATGGTTTCTTTTATAAATCATTTTTATGCGATAAGGAGTTATTTTTAAACAATGTTATTAAGGTAATATCTTTACAAATTTGATCTGTATATAAATAGAAATGGTTACAAATGGGTTGAAATAATAATAAGTAACATAAGTATTAACATAAGTAATAAGGAAATGAAGTATAAGAATATGACTAAAAACAAAACAAGTAAACAAAGCATAGAACAAGCTTATAAAATAAAACAAATATGAAAAGTAAGTAAATAAATAAAACAAAAGAATGCAAGCTGGAAATATCAAAGCAAAGTCCAAGGCAAAGGTTCAGGTCAAAAGAAATATATGCAAGTGTGAAACCAGATAAAATAATTCATGCAAATCATTTTCAAATCTGGAAAAGAAACTAACAGCTTTTCTAAAATTTTAATATAGGCAAAGGTACATATGAGCTCACTTATACAAAGCAAGAGCTGTACATACTACATACAAATAAAGGAATAACAAAACACTTATGTACAAAGTAAAGGAAAAGAAAAAAAAATATAAAACCCATGCAAAACAAAACCTGTACATGCAGAAAACGAATAGTATAAGGTTGTAAACAAATAAGACATTGTATTTAATGCCCCATCCTCTCAGGCACATCTCAGCCGAAATATGTTAAAGCCTTATCAATAAACAAATGTAAAACAAATAAAAGAAGTAAGCCTATGCTTGATAGCCTTCCCCTATACACACTGTCCTCTCTATATTTATATGTATATGTCTTTTTCATATATACATTCATATCAGTTTTTGTTCGTTCAAACCAAATAAAAGCAACTAATTCAAATATCCTTCAAGCTCAAAGGAAACAAAGCAAGTAAAAAAAGAAAAAAATAGAAACATCATTCAATAGTAAACCAAAAAGGAAAATTCGAAACCTGGAAATCAAAACAACAGAAGCCCTCTGTTCTTCCTCTTCTTAAAACGGTGAGCAAATATTTCTACCCTGAAATTTCTTTTTGTGTTAATGCCTGTGCGTAAACATAAATTTTCAAAGTTTTAAGTTTAACATAAATTGTATAAGTGATTCACTGATAGTATGGTTTTGTATATGTTTTATGTTTGAGTATAGTGCTGTGTTGATATATAGGTTGTTCTGGGTACTATGCTTCACTATAAAATCGATACAGAGTGTATCTTTGTTTTCAAACTCAAATTATCCCCATCAGAATATTGTTAAGCTTTAATTTTTTTTTATCAAACAAGAGGTTTAAACTTAGATTAAGATTTTTAAAAAGCTGTTTAAACCATTTTTGAAAAAAGTACTACTCCAATACTGTTTTACAGGCAATCAAGGAAAAATATGACAAACTCAAGTATTATAAAAGGCTAATTCAAGTTAATAGCTTAAATTCTTACTGCAAACCATGATTTTTGAAACGAAAATGAAGATTTTTAGTTGGATATATACAGAGCAGTTTAAGTTTGAACACAAATCGCATTTTTTCGAATTTCCGGTGATCAATCCAATTTAAAATGTTGAAACTTGAATTGAAGTTAGTATGAACATCACTGATTTTGAGAAAATTATCAGATGATTTTTCAATTGCATAAATTTTTAATACGAGATCGACTTAGGGTTCGTCTCAAGTTTCTGGACGTGTTTTTGACGAAGCGTGTTCGTCTCCGATACGTGACCGAGCTTCATGAAGTTCTGGGGATAGCTTCGTGGGTGATCGGAGGTGGCGTGGTCGTGGTGGTGTGAGGCCAGGTAGCCGGCGTCGCGAGGTCGAGGGGGATTTAGCCGAGCAGTGGGTTCCAGTTTTGGAGTAGATGGCTCAATTTTGATTCGATCAAGTTTTCTTCGATCTGGGTTTGTATTTGGGTTCTCACGTGTTCGAGTGGTTGTAGGGGATGATCGCGACGCTCAACGGTGGCCGGAAGTTCGTGGGTAGGTGCACGGTGCACGTTGTGTGCACTGGGAAGATGGGTTTGGGGAAGACGAGTTGAACTCGGAGTAGTACTCGCGTATTCTTGGTTTCAGCTCGAGGTAAGGGAAAGCTGGAAGGTCATTCGGGGCAGGCTCGTGTTATTTGGGTTTCGAACTCGAGTGTTTTGGTTGTGGGCTTTTACTGTGTAATTATTGGAGTGCTAATTCAACTTGTTATTGGATGAACTGAAGACAAGTTGTAAAAGTAAATCGAGTTTGAATCATTGAAAGATCAAGCTTTATCACCAGTTAATGAATTAAGTAAACACTTAACAAAGTTTTGGGATCTAAATAATATTTTAATCAAGTAATTAATATAAAACAAGTGTTGGAATTTAATGCACATCAAAGTTCTCAAATTTGTAATAAATTGATTTCAAAGTTTAAAGGAAATTTCTTTGAAAATATAAATTAGTGAATGATTAATATAAATTGATTATTTTTTTGAAAGTAATTAAGAATAATTACTTTTTAAATTGGAATTAGTAATGAATTAAGCAATTCAATTATGAATTAATAGTTAATCAATTAAGTATTTTTTTTAAAGAATTAAGGATTAATAATTGATTAACTAAGTAATTAAGTAATTAATAAATGGGAGTTTAAGTTTGATTTATAATTTAGATTCTTACTTAATCATTTAAGGTAATAAATTTAGTAATTAAGACTTAAATATTGATTAAGAATTGATTTGTTAATTAAAATGAAATGAGAAATTAATTGATAATTAATCGATTAATTAAACAGGGTTAAGAAACTAACTCTCAAGTAATTAATTCTAAATTAAATTAATTACGATAAGAATTTAAGATGATTGCTCATAGATTGTGTATATAGGATATCTGATTTGTTGTATAATGAATTGATATTTCTGTTTATAATTATGATGTTGTGAGATGTAAATTACTCTGTGCTGGATTTTGATAGGTGATTTTATTCTGTACTGATATGAAAACCCTTTTTACCCGTAACACGACATTTGAATTTCGATGCGACAGGGAGTCGGATTCCAGTTGGTTATCCGAAACCCACATCGAATTGTAATGATGAATCTTCGTGATTGATAAATTTATTTTATCTGTGAATCTATGAATGAAGATAAGCGTTATGAGTTATACCGCTTATCGATATTGATATATCTATGTTGATTAATGTTGTGCACTATTGTGTAAAACCCTTGGACCCCACTTATACACACACAAATATGGGTTGCACGTGGAAAACGGTTAAGTCACAGATATTTGAATTTAATTCAAAATAGTTTTAAAAGTTGAATTTTAAATTCAAACGGCTTTGGAAATGAAATTGAATTAAATAAAAAAAAAGCTTTTAAAAAGGGATTCCAAAAATAAAAGTATTCTCCATCACTTAGTTAAAATTTGAATAATTTGTTTTCAATTGGAATTCAATATTTGAAATTGAATTCTATATTTAGCAATTATGATTTTAAAACGATATACAAGCTTATATGGGTTTTAAACTACTTTTAAAGTGTTGTTTTGGGGATTTGAATTTACCCAAATATTTTAACCTGTATAAATGAAATCGGATTTTCTGAAATGAAGACAGTTGTTTTCAAATAAAAGTTTTCGTATAAGAAACGAATTTCCAAATTTGTATTAAAAGGAATTCCAAGTTTGAATTGAAATAGTTTTCCAAATTATGAATGAATCTTTGGAAACAGTTTTTAAAGCTATGAGATAAATCTTGATTTTAAGATTTAAATGAGTTAATAAAATTGAAAAGAAAATTGTTTTGAAATCTGTAAATGGATCTTGGTGAAACTGAGTGAACTTTGTAAAATAAATCTTTTTGTTTAAAAGATTTGAAATGGTAATTGGTTTAAACCATTTGAAAGAAAATTTGGAATCATTAAGTTGTGACTTAATTGAAACCCCAGATCCATATATTTTAAATATTGCGCTCACTATTCGGGTTAGCCGGGAAAGGACCTTTGGGTCGTATAACCCATTCCGAATATGTGATTCAACGTTATGGATAGCATTGAAGACCGGTGGTGAAGACCGGATATTTTCGAAAATGAAAGGACAACCTGTCGAATGTCTCTGCACCGAGTTGCTCCGGTATAGAGATTTATATCACTCTTTTTGTGATGGGAAGTCCGGACGTGATTGGAAATTATCCGGAATTGCAAGGGCTTCGTGAGAAGTGCCTTCGGTTCTGTTCGAACCCGGAACAGACTTGTATGGACTATATGTCTGACATTACAATTTGAGATATAAAGCTGATTTCTTTCAAATACATTTCTGTTGGTGGCGGAGGATTTATTCTCTTAGCTTAACACCCTTCTCTGAGACGTACGAGCTCAGAGGTTATGTAGTTGAAATTTATCAACGATATATCCCAATTTGGTAATGTGGCATGCTGAGTGTTGCTGTGTGATGATCAGTGTTTGATCATTTGTGATATGATCATTTGTTTGATCATTTATCTTTGTGATCATAGGTTGATCATCTGTTGACCCAAAGCGTGGCTTTTTGAAAAAGCGTAGCTTTGTGGACGAGACTTCGTCGAGACTCACAACCCGGTAATGGTCGAAACAGGAATGTTGCGGCAAGGTTTTCAGGGGTAGCTCCCCTAGGGTATGACCATTTGTAACGACCCAGAATTTTGACCAAATTAAATTGAGAATATTTAATTTATTTTAAATATTTGAACGATGATTTAATTTGAATCTCCGATATAACTTTGAATTTGGTGATAAAATTTTAAAATTGAATCTATTGAAACTGAATAAAAAATTTGGATCTTCAGTTTTAAGCTGAAGAAAAATATTTCAAAAACTTTTAAAATTCGTATTGATATTACTGAAGGTAATAGGAGCTTCAGAATCGAATAGGAGCCGTTCGAGGCGCAGTCTCGGAATTCGACGAAACCAGTTCCACTGGGTCCGTAATATTGAATTATTATCGGATTTCAACTTTCGTATTTATCGGAGTTGATACGTGAGCATAGGGTAAGCAAACGCGTTGAGATTTTATCGAATTCAAATTTAATTTTCAATTTTAAAATTCGTCAACATCAGCCACCCTAAGTTTTCTAAGCAGACCTACTCTCTGTAAATCGCGTACTCCTGTCTCCCCTTCATCTCGTTTATACCTCACGCGAGAAATCATTTCGTTCAAAATTAAAGCAAATGTCAGAACAGAGAAACAAATTAATGGCCGCGCCTCCTCTTCTTTCGAAAATCAAAAAGGCAAAATCCAAACTGAATAACCTTCGTTCGTTTCTCCCCGTCCCTTCATTTTAATCCACAAATTCCCTCCGCAGTTCAAATTAAAATTAGAAAGAAAAAATAGAAAAGGCCGAAGCCCTTTTCTCTCATTCAACAAATAGCAGAAAGGGGGAGTTCGAATCAATCGAGTCGTTCGCGTGGGGCTCGAGTGGGGCATCGCGAAGCGATCGCGACTTCGTGGGCGAGGCGGAGCGGTGGTCTGGAGATGTGGCATCGAGTCACGTGTCTCGAGTCGTGGGAGATACCGGGGGGAAGTCGAACTGCGACGAGGCAAGAGGCGCGTGTAGCTAGGGTTCGCGGTGCAGCACGCCGCGGTGAGGGGACTGTCGAAGTCGATGTACTCGAGGCGATGGGTTTCGAAGTCAAGAACGTGATGAATTCGCGATGGTAGAATGCTCGCGTTCGAGCTCGACTTTGGGGATGTCGTGATGGCACATGCGATTAGGGTGTGGGTGGCGGTTGTGAGTGTCGCTATTCTCTAGAAGGTCGAGACGATGGGGCAGGCGGCAGGCGTGGTCGAACGTGAGTGAGCTTTGGAAGACAACGAGCGCGAGGCAGTCTTGTATCGAGTTCTGTTAACAGTAAGGTATAATTTCAAGTTATTTCGATTTCAATTAATACTAATATATTTTTGTATATATACCCAGTAAAACAGAACTCTTTTCTTTTCTGTTTAATTTAGGAAAAAAATGTGTATTTGAATGTAGGGGATTTTGAGACAGTTTTTTTTTTAAAAAGAAAAAAAAAGAAAATCAATTATCTTAGTTATGTAGTTTCAAAAGAAAAATATAGATACACATTTAAAGTTTAAAACAGAAAATATATACAGGAAGGTGTATATGTTATTATTTTTCGAATCAAAGATTTATATGTATAATTTGTATACAGAAAAGGAAGTTTGAAAATATATATATAGAAATTTTTATAATGTTTGGGATGTATATAGTAGTGAGATTTAGCGTTACAAGTTTAAAAAGGAATTTTGGATATTAAAAGAAATTTGACTTTTAATTTAAATAGTTACTTAATTAAGTCGTTAGTTAGAAATCAAAATTTATTGATTTATTGGTTAGTGAATTCAAATATTAATAAATTTTATAACTTATTTATACAAGGATTATAAATCGAGAAAACAAGTCAAAATGGAGAATGGATTGCAAAATAAAGAGCTGAGGTGAGATTTTTCTCACTCGAAGGAAAAATTTAATATTGCAGTTATTTATTGACTGATTGATTGCTATTGAATGTGCTATTAGATATGATAGGATATATCTATATATATAGCAGTATATACATATTGGCATATGTATATATTGGATTGATTGATTTCCCGTCTCGTATAGCGGATGAGACCCTATTGCGCCGTTAGTAAGCGGATTTATAAAAACCTATATACCGCGATAATTCCGTACTGGAGCGGAATTGGTATTGTGCTAACATCTTTGGATGCAGGGAAACAGGTTGGAGGGATCCAACTGGATTCCTCAACTGTATTTACTTATTTACAGATATTTTGATATATTCTGTTATCATATGATGATATATGATATTGACCGTTGTGATGGACTAATTGATGCTGTTGCATCATCGGGTTCAGTTTTGAAATGTAAAAATAACGACTTTTACTTTAAAAGGGTTTTTAAAGTGATTTTTGAAAATATACGTTTTATGGAATTTTTGAATCGATTTATAAACGTAAATTTTAAAGTTATAAAAGTTATAATTTTTAGTGAAATATAACCGAAGTGTCGTTTTTGAAATAAAAGTCGATTTATTTATAAAATGGTTTAAGTTGGGATTTTGAATAACTATAAACGATTTGTATAGAAAGATTTATAAAATTGATATGTTGTAAATCAAAATATTGGACTTATAAAACGAATTTTTATAAGTGTTAAAAAGAAGTATAAAAGGATTTCATAAGTGAATGAAATTAATAGATTTATAACGTGAAGTTATAAAGTGAATAGATGTTGTAGAATAAACGATTTATAAGTAATTTACTTATAAATTAGATTTTTTGCACTAAATTGGGATATAAATAGAAATTGCTAAATGAAATGATTTCATAAGTCGAAATTGTTATGAAGTATAAATGTGATTTATAAACGTTGTTTATAAATCTGGAATCACTTATTTTGATAAGTAATTTTAGAAGTTAATAAAAGGAGAATTTTATAAATCGAAGTTGTTAGAAAATATAAAGGTGAATTTATAAACGTTGTTTTATGAATTCGAAATCAATCAAATTTGATGAATGTAATATAGAAGTTATTAAGGGAATTTTATCCACGATTTTGGATAGTGGATAATTCTTGGAATAAAACGTGTAGAAAAGATTGAAATGTAATTTGTGAAGTATATTCACGATTTTGGACAGTGAATATATCATTAAGTAAAATGGATATGGTTTTGGAAAAATGATATATGAAATGAAGCAATTGTTTTAAAAGATGTTTTAAAACGTGTGAAATATCGAAATCATAGATTTCAACATTTATTGTTGAAATAGACGTTTTCGAGGAATTTAAGGAAATGATGGACTATAACACTGTTGTTATAGTAAATGGTTTCCGAAAGGAAATATTTTTGTAGTATTGGGATTCATATATCTATCTAAATTCCGAATCCCTATACTAGTGATTTTGAGTCGTCGTAACGATGTTTTACGTAACATTCGTTTTGACTCAAATAATGTTGTTATAGTAATGTTTTCCTTAAAGAATGAATGTATACTTAATTTTGATTTAAGTATATCGAATATTTCCAAATGTTGAAAATAAATGATTTGTGAAATACTTATTATTTAATAAGTATGGAAATGCTTTTCCAATATGAAATGAACTGTTTTGAGATTTTATCTTCAAAGATAAAATGAAATGTGGAAATTGATTTGAAATTGTTTTCAAATGATTAAGTGTGGAAATTTTATATCTAGTAAAGATATTTTTGAAGATAAAATAATTTGAGAAAATTATTTGGAATCTGATGATGTTGCGCATCTTTATTGATAGTTAAATAACCGACTATCAATAATTACCTTTAGGTAGGTATCTGTTGTGAATTGGATGAAATTGACTGCCACACTTATTTTTAAAATAAACGCTCACTATTCGGGTTAGCCGGGAAAGGACCATGGGGTCGTATAACCCATTCCGAATATGTGATACGTCGTTATGAATTGCATTCGAAGACCGGTGTTGAAGACCGGATATTTTTGAAAACGGAAGGATTACCGTCGAGTTACTCTACATCGGCTGATCTCCGATTTAGAGGTTTTTATCACCCTTAGTGACGGGAAGTCCTGACGTGATTGGAAATTATCCGGATATGCAAGGGCTTCGTGAGAAGTGCCTTCGGTTCTGTTCGATCCTGGAACAGACTTGTATGGATTGTATGTCTGACGTTACAATTTGAGATATAAAGCTGATTTCTTTCAAATACATTTCTGTTGGTGGCGGAGAATTTATTCTCTTAGCTTAACACCCTTCTCTGAGACGTACGAGCTCAGAGGTTATGTAGTTGAAATTTATCAGCGATATATCCCAATTTGGTAACGTGGCATACTGAGTGTTACTGTGAAATGATCAGTGTTTGATCATTTGCGATATGATCATTTGGTTGATCTTATATCTTTGTGATCATAGGTTGATCATTTTGTTGACCCGAAGCAGGGCTTTTTGAGAAAGCGTAGCTTTGTGGATGAGACTTCGTCGAGCCTCACACCCCGAAAATGGTCGAAACAGGAAGGATGCGGCAAGGTTCTAGGGAGTAGCGCCCTTTAGTGTATGTCATTCCTTCTGGATAGAGGTGGTATCATGGTATGGAGCCCAGATACTTAACCTATGTGGTTACTGCATTTTTACTATGTGGTTTGTTGGAAATCGGGGATCCTCGGGAAGATCGGTTACGATCGGGGGATGGCATACGCGTGTCAGTAGTTACCTACTTTTGCAGAGGTAACCCGGCCTTGTGTTGGCAGAGATCTAACCGTAATGTTAGGTTATTTCTCGGGTCGTCTATTCCAGGGACGTACCCATCGTGGAAAAGGAAGTTCCTTAGCCTGACCATTTGTTGGAAATCCAAACTCCAATACGAACTTTGTACGGTATTAGTTGTAGAACCTGCCATTTACGTACGGTGGTCACCACTGTTTAGATGGTAGCTATAGTAGGCATACGATACTGGTCGTATGTTGGCTAAGATTAATATTATACTTTCGAAATGTTTTCTACACTATGCAGTAATAATAATATCAAAAAATGATTTGATTTTGCGTAGTAAGCATCTTTGACTATCATAAGAAGAAATCTCCTCCAAGTCTGCGTTTGCATTGTGTGTGTGGTGGGAGGTCTTATGGTAGTTTCATTTTCCAAAAGCATTGCGAATTGACATTAAAGTTTTCCTGTTGTTTATTTTAAAGAATAACTGTTTTACGATCTCACACCAGTCACCATGACTGACTCAGAGTTTATTGTTTCCCTTCTAAACTCTGGGTGCCCACCAATTTCCACACGGGCAGCCTAGAGTTATATTATCAGGATATTCTGGATATTCTGGAGCTTTGGAAGCACGCTGGATGACGAGACGTAGTATTTGTATTTGATAGTATTTATTCCGCTGTGTATTCTGTATGAGGACAAGTTATATAACTGTCCATTGTTGTATATTGACTCTGATGACTGATGTATGTATAAACTGATAAAATTCTTTGTTTTAAAGATTATTCATTTATCTATTATATATTGTTCCGCTGCGATATGTGAGATTCTGATATTGTCTCTGTTCTGTATCTGTTGTTGTTTTGTTGTTCTTCTTCTCTTTTTCTTCTATCTTCTCTTCCTCCTCTTCTTTTAAATATTAAAGTTTCGCGTTTTCGCCACCCGATTGTTCGGCAATTGCTACAGTGGACGTAGCAGTGTCGTGTTTTCGGAAGACGGATTTGCGGGTCTTTACAGTTGGTATCAGAGCATATGGTTAAGCGACAACCCTGCTCTGTTGGGTGTTACTCATTAGAGATAGAGTCAGCAGTACTCTAGAATGAGTTGAGTGTAATAATAGATACGAGCGCGTATTTGTTAGTTAATATAAAATTGTTTTGTATTGTGATGATTGGTTTATTGAGTGGTATATGAACCTTCGTCGGCACAGTCTGCGCAACTGTATCGAAGGGGTTTCTAAACGCTCGAATAGAACAATTCGACACAGTACTGTTTTAAAATAGGGTGAATGAGATAATTTTGCCCAAAACTATTTTTGTATAAAAAAAGAAATGTTTTTCTATGAAGTACTATAGTATATGGTTGCATGGTTGTTAAAGGTGATAATATTAATCTATTATCATTGAAAATTAAATGAGAAAGTTAAGGAAATAAATTCATGTACGAATGAAATTTAAGAATGTAAATTTTAAATGTGAATTGTAATTTAAAACGGAATTCCAGAGAAGTTTTGGAAATGTTTGAAAAGAATTTGTAAATTTTGGAGATTTGAAAAGTTTAAATTCTTTTTGGCTTGGAAATGAATTTCAAAGGATTTTGGAAAAGTGTTTTGAAGGAATGAAAAGCTCTAAACTCTTTTCGGTCGCTGGAAAATAACTTCGGTAATGACTACAGCATTATCGATGTTCATTTTCGGGTTTCCAAAAGAGGAATTGCTGCCAAATTGTTTTAAATGGAAGTTGTTTGGAAAATTTGGGTTTTGTTTTAGAAATTTCAAAAGATAAATTTGAATTGTTTTCAAAATGATTTTGAAATGTTGGTAAACTCTGGAATGCTACATAAAAATATTTATGAGAATAATAAATGAGTTGATAACTTATACAAATTGAATCTTGATAGAATAAATTTAACTTAAAAAATGGAGTTAAATTAAAGAAAGTATAAGTGAATAAATTTGAATAAATAAAAGTGAAAATGAAAGTTGAGATTTATTTTGAATTTGTAAGTGAATAGAACTAGAATTGAATTTGATTTATGATCTATTAAACTGAAAGTTAGTAAGTAAAGCCAATTGATTATTGACCAAATGAATAAGGTTTGAACGAATTAAATTCAATGATTATAAATGAAGATAAATTGAATTCAAATAGAATTGAAATTGTAAATAGAATTCAAATTGAATTGAATGGTAAATTTAACTCAAATGAGAAATTGAAATGTGAAATTGAATTCAAATAAAATTTGAAATGTAAAATTGAAGATAATGGATATAACTTCAATAGTGAACTAAAAATGTATAAGCAGTTATATTGAAAATTTTGTAATAGAATTTGCAAAATGGTTTGAATATATGCAACTAGATATTATGGCTAGTAGGATATACAGGTATAAAGGAATTGGGATTTGATTTCGAAGATAAATTTGAATTGCTCGAAAAAGGTATGTATTTGAGTTTTAATATGAGTTTTTGATGATTTCTCTCTAGCCGCTTGGCTTTTTCTTTTTCTTTTTGAAATCTGAGAGTCCGTAGGGACGTTTTGTAGTCGTGCCGTATTAGCCGCGCAAAGGAGACGCTGGCGAAATTTTTCGGAAATTTAGGGCGTTAGAAAATTTTTGAGAAAATTTTGAAAGTTTAAATTTGAATTTGAATTTAAATTTGAATTTTGAAGTAAACAATGTTGTTTGGAAACTATGAAAGGTTTAGGAAAGTTAGTTGAAACTAATAACGAATCTTTAATAGAAAGATTTGTTTTGAAATTTGATAAAACTATTGGATAGTGAAAAATAGTAGACGAGTTAAGGCCATTTTTTTCCTAACTTGTAATTTCGAGGACGAAATTCTATTAAGGGGGGAAGTCTGTAACGACCCAGAATTTTGACCAAATTAAATTGAGAATATTTAATTTATTTTAAATATTTGAACGATGATTTAATTTGAATCTCCGATATAACTTTGAATTTGGTGATAAAATTTTAAAATTGAATCTATTGAAACTGATAAAAAATTTGCATCTTCAGTTTTAAGCTGAAGAAAAATATTTCAAAAACTTTTAAAATTCGTATTGATATTACTGAAGGTAATAGGAGCTTCAGAATCGAATTTGGAAGTGAATTGTTCAATTTGAAATTTTATCGTTCGAATCGTTATTTAAAAATAGCCGTCCGAGGCGCAGTCTCGGAATTCGACGAAACCAGTTCCACTGGGTCCGTAATATTGAATTATTATCGGATTTCAACTTTCTTATTTATCGGAGTTGATACGTGAGCATACGGTAAGCAAACGCGTTGAGATTTTATCGAATTCAAATTTAATTTTCAATTTTAAAATTCGTCAACATCAGCCACCCTAAGTTTTCTAAGCAGACCTACTCTCTGTAAATCGCGTACTCCTGTCTCCCCTTCATCTCGTTTATACCTCACGCGAGAAATCATTTCGTTCAAAATTAAAGCAAATGTCAGAACAGAGAAACAAATTAATGGCCGCGCCTCCTCTTCTTTCGAAAATCAAAAAGGCAAAATCCAAACTGAATAACCTTCGTTCGTTTCTCCCCGTCCCTTCATTTTAATCCACAAATTCCCTCCGCAGTTCAAATTAAAATTAGAAAGAAAAAATAGAAAAGGCCGAAGCCCTTTTCTCTCATTCAACAAATAGCAGAAAGGGGGAGTTCGAATCAATCGAGTCGTTCGCGTGGGGCTTGAGTGGGGCATCGCGAAGCGATCGCGACTTCGTGGGCGAGGCGGAGCGGTGGTCTGGAGATGTGGCATCGAGTCGCGTGTCTCGAGTCGTGGGAGATACCGGGGGGAAGTCGAACTGCGACGAGGCAAGAGGCGCGTGTAGCTAGGGTTCGCGGTGCAGCACGCCGCGGTGAGGGGACTGTCGAAGTCGATGTACTCGAGGCGATGGGTTTCGAAGTCAAGAACGTGATGAATTCGCGATGGTAGAATGCTCGCGTTCGAGCTCGACTTTGGGGATGTCGTGATGGCACATGCGATTAGGGTGTGGGTGGCGGTTGTGAGTGTCGCTATTCTCTAGAAGGTCGAGACGATGGGGCAGGCGGCAGGCGTGGTCGAACGTGAGTGAGCTTTGGAAGACAGCGAGCGCGAGGCAGTCTTGTATCGAGTTCTGTTAACAGTAAGGTATAATTTCAAGTTATTTCGATTTCAATTAATACTAATATATTTTTGTATATATACCCAGTAAAACAGAACTCTTTTCTTTTCTGTTTAATTTAGGAAAAAAAATGTGTATTTGAATGTAAGGGATTTTGAGACAGTTTTTTTTTAAAAAGAAAAAAAAAGAAAATCAATTATCTTAGTTATGTAGTTTCAAAAGAAAAATATAGATACACATTTAAAGTTTAAAACAGAAAATATATACAGGAAGGTGTATATGTTATTATTTTTCGAATCAAAGATTTATATGTATAATTTGTATACAGTAAAGGAAGTTTGAAAATATATATATAGAAATTTTTATAATGTTTGGGATGTATATAGTAGTGAGATTTAGCGTTACAAGTTTAAAAAGGAATTTTGGATATTAAAAGAAATTTGACTTTTAATTTAAATAGTTACTTAATTAAGTCGTTAGTTAGAAATCAAAATTTATTGATTTATTGGTTAGTGAATTCAAATATTAATAAATTTTATAACTTATTTATACAAGGATTATAAATCGAGAAAACAAGTCAAAATGGAGAATGGATTGCAAAATAAAGAGCTGAGGTGAGATTTTTCTCACTCGAAGGAAAAATTTAATATTGCAGTTATTTATTGACTGATTGATTGCTATTGAATGTGCTATTAGATATGATAGGATATATCTATATATATAGCAGTATATACATATTGGCATATGTATATATTGGATTGATTGATTTCCCGCCTCATATAGCGGATGAGACCCTATTGCGCCGTTAGTAAGCGGATTTATAAAAACCTATATACCGCAATAATTCCGTACTGGAGCGGAATTGGTATTGTGCTAACATCTTTGGATGCAGGGAAACAGGTTGGAGGGATCCAACTGGATTCCTCAACTGTATTTACTTATTTACAGATATTTTGATATATTCTGTTATCATATGATGATATATGATATTGACCGTTGTGATGGACTAATTGATGCTGTTGCATCATCGGGTTCAGTTTTGAAATGTAAAAATAACGACTTTTACTTTAAAAGGGTTTTTAAAGTGATTTTTGAAAATATACGTTTTATGGAATTTTTGAATCGATTTATAAACGTAAATTTTAAAGTTATAAAAGTTATAATTTTTAGTGAAATATAACCGAAGTGTCGTTTTTGAAATAAAAGTCGATTTATTTATAAAATGGTTTAAGTTTGGATTTTGAATAACTATAAACGATTTGTATAGAAAGATTTATAAAATTGATATGTTGTAAATCAAAATATTGGACTTATAAAACGAATTTTTATAAGTGTTAAAAAGAAGTATAAAAGGATTTCATAAGTGAATGAAATTAATAGATTTATAACGTGAAGTTATAAAGTGAATAGATGTTGTAGAATAAACGATTTATAAGTAATTTACTTATAAATTAGATTTTTTGCACTAAATTGGGATATAAATAGAAATTGCTAAATGAAATGATTTCATAAGTCGAAATTGTTATGAAGTATAAATGTGATTTATAAACGTTGTTTATAAATCTGGAATCACTTATTTTGATAAGTAATTTTAGAAGTTAATAAAAGGAGAATTTTATAAATCGAAGTTGTTAGAAAATATAAAGGTGAATTTATAAACGTTGTTTTATGAATTCGAAATCAATCAAATTTGATGAATGTAATATAGAAGTTATTAAGGGAATTTTATCCACGATTTTGGATAGTGGATAATTCTTGGAATAAAACATGTAGAAAAGATTGAAATGTAATTTGTGAAGTATATTCACGATTTTGGACAGTGAATATATCATTAAGTAAAATGGATATGGTTTTGGAAAAATGATATATGAAATGAAGCAATTGTTTTAAAAGATGTTTTAAAACGTGTGAAATATCGAAATCATAGATTTCAACATTTATTGTTGAAATAGACGTTTTCGAGGAATTTAAGGAAATGATGGACTATAACACTGTTGTTATAGTATATGGTTTCCGAAAGGAAATATTTTTGTAGTATTGGGATTCATATATCTATCTAAATTCCGAATCCCTATACTAGTGATTTTGAGTCGTCGTAACGATGTTTTACGTAACATTCGTTTTGACTCAAATAAATGTTGTTATAGTAATGTTTTCCTTAAAGAATGAATGTATACTTAATTTTGATTTAAGTATATCGAATATTTCCAAATGTTGAAAATAAATGATTTGTGAAATACTTATTATTTAATAAGTATGGAAATGCTTTTCCAATATGAAATGAACTGTTTTGAGATTTTATCTTCAAAGATAAAATGAAATGTGGAAATTGATTTGAAATTGTTTTCAAATGATTAAGTGTGGAAATTTTATATCTAGTAAAGATATTTTTGAAGATAAAATAATTTGAGAAAATTATTTGGAATCTGATGATGTTGCGCATCTTTATTGATAGTTAAATAACCGACTATCAATAATTACCTTTAGGTAGGTATCTGTTGTGAATTGGATGAAATTGACTGCCACACTTATTTTTAAAATAAACGCTCACTATTCGGGTTAGCCGGGAAAGGACCATGGGGTCGTATAACCCATTCCGAATATGTGATACGTCGTTATGAATTGCATTCGAAGACCGGTGTTGAAGACCGGATATTTTTGAAAACGGAAGGATTACCGTCGAGTTACTCTACATTGGCTGATCTCCGATTTAGAGGTTTTTATCACCCTTAGTGACGGGAAGTCCTGACGTGATTGGAAATTATCCGGATATGCAAGGGCTTCGTGAGAAGTGCCTTCGGTTCTGTTCGATCCCGGAACAGACTTGTATGGATTGTATGTCTGACGTTACAATTTGAGATATAAAGCTGATTTCTTTCAAATACATTTCTGTTGGTGGCGGAGAATTTATTCTCTTAGCTTAACACCCTTCTCTGAGACGTACGAGCTCAGAGGTTATGTAGTTGAAATTTATCAGCGATATATCCCAATTTGGTAACGTGGCATACTGAGTGTTACTGTGAAATGATCAGTGTTTGATCATTTGCGATATGATCATTTGGTTGATCTTATATCTTTGTGATCATAGGTTGATCATTTTGTTGACCCGAAGCAGGGCTTTTTGAGAAAGCGTAGCTTTGTGGATGAGACTTCGTCGAGCCTCACACCCCGAAAATGGTCGAAACAGGAAGGATGCGGCAAGGTTCTAGGGAGTAGCGCCCCTTAGTGTATGTCATTCCTTCTGGATAGAGGTGGTATCATGGTATGGAGCCCAGATACTTAACCTATGTGGTTACTGCATTTTTACTATGTGGTTTGTTGGAAATCGGGGATCCTCGGGAAGATCGGTTACGATCGGGGGATGGCATACGCGTGTCAGTAGTTACCTACTTTTGCAGAGGTAACCCGGCCTTGTGTTGGCAGAGATCTAACCGTAATGTTAGGTTATTTCTCGGGTCGTCTATTCCAGGGACGTACCCATCGTGGAAAAGGAAGTTCCTTAGCCTGACCATTTGTTGGAAATCCAAACTCCAATACGAACTTTGTACGGTATTAGTTGTAGAACCTGCCATTTACGTACGGTGGTCACCACTGTTTAGATGGTAGCTATAGTAGGCATACGATACTGGTCGTATGTTGGCTAAGATTAATATTATACTTTCGAAATGTTTTCTACACTATGCAGTAATAATAATATCAAAAAATGATTTGATTTTGCGTAGTAAGCATCTTTGACTATCATAAGAAGAAATCTCCTCCAAGTCTGCGTTTGCATTGTGTGTGTGGTGGGAGGTCTTATGGTAGTTTCATTTTCCAAAAGCATTGCGAATTGACATTAAAGTTTTCCTGTTGTTTATTTTAAAGAATAACTGTTTTACGATCTCACACCAGTCACCATGACTGACTCGGAGTTTATTGTTTCCCTTCTAAACTCTGGGTGCCCACCAATTTCCACACGGGCAGCCTAGAGTTATATTATCAGGATATTCTGGAGCTTTGGAAGCAAGCTGGATGACGAGACGTAGTATTTGTATTTGATAGTATTTATTCCGCTGTGTATTCTGTATGAGGACAAGTTATATAACTGTCCATTGTTGTATATTGACTCTGATGACTGATGTATGTATAAACTGATAAAATTCTTTGTTTTAAAGATTATTCATTTATCTATTATATATTGTTCCGCTGCGATATGTGAGATTCTGATATTGTCTCTGTTCTGTATCTGTTGTTGTTTTGTTGTTCTTCTTCTCTTTTTCTTCTATCTTCTCTTCCTCCTCTTCTTTTAAATATTAAAGTTTCGCGTTTTCGCCATCCGATTGTTCGGCAATTGCTACAGTGGACGTAGCAGTGTCGGGTTTTCGGAAGACGGATTTGCGGGTCTTTACACCATTCCTTTTGGAAAAGGGTATTATCATGGTATGGAGTCCAGATACTTACTCATGTGGACACACTTTATTTACTGTGTGATGTTGGTTAGAGAGCTCTCGGTTAAAGGTCCCAAAGGACCGGGGGTGGCATATCTGAGGTTTCTTTTATCCCTTGGGAAAAGGGGTTGCCGGCCTTGTTTGGCAGAGAACAGTTTGGTTCTCGGAGCGTCCCGCCAGAGGCGTTTCTTTCGTGGAATAGGAAGTTCCTTAGCCTGACCATTTGTTGGAAATCCATCTTCCAAATACGAACCTTGTACGGTATTAGTTGTAGAACCTGCCATTTACTTATGGTGGTCACCACTGTTTAGATGGTAGCTATAGTAGGCATAGTTCGAAATGTCTATGCTGGCTAAGATTGATATTTTACTTTCGAAATGTTTTCTGCACTATGCACTAATAATAATATCCAATGATTTGATTTTGCGTAGTAAGCATCTTTGACTATCATAAGGAGAAATCTCCTCCAATTCTGCGTTTGCATTGTGTGTGTTGCGGGAGGCCTTATGGTAGTTTCATTTTCTAAAAGCATTTCGAATTGACTTTAAAATCCTCTTGTTGTTTGTTTTTTAAAGATAAACTGTTTTGTTTGCTCACACCAGTCCCATGACTGACCCGGAGTTTATTGTTTCTTTCCTAAACTCTGGGTGCTCAAAAATTTTCTACACGAGCAGTCTAGAGTTTGGTTTTTCAGTTATTCAGATTTAGTAGATCATCTGGAGTTAGTTCAGTCTTTGGATATGGATTGCACTTGTTTATCTGGGTGCAACGATGATGGTAGATTGAGCTAGGAGTTTTGGAGCTTTGTCTTTGGAGCTTTGGATCAGAGTTGCAGTATTGGATTCTGTGAAAACTCATCTTATATATTGTGTCATATTCCGCTGTATCTTGTATATGTATATTCTCTGATGTTGATGATTATCATTGTATCAGATTGATGTATTGGATATTGTATTCAGGTTGTATCAATGATATCATCTTTTATTTCTGCTGTGTTGTTTATCATTTAATGTTGTTGCAAGCTCCCGCGATACGAATTTGATGTTGTTATCGGACATCGAGTTTGGGTCGTGACAGCTGCGGAAAAGAAAACGATAACACCAGCAGCGGATAATATCCATCTCCAAAGTATCAATCCAGAAATAGCTCGAACTCCCAATAACGAGGCATAAAGATAAGCAAGTGCAGTCCATATCCAAAGACTGAACTAGCTCCTGAAAATCTACTAATCTGACTATCTGAAAAACCCAACTCTAGACTGCCCGTGTAGAAAAATTTTGAGCATCCAGAGTTTAGGAAAAAAACAATAAACTTCGGATCAGTCATGGGACTGGTGTGAGCAACAAAAACAGTTTATCTTTAAAACAAATAGCAGAGAATTTTAATGTCAATTCACAATGCTTTTGGAAAATGAAACTACCATAAGACCTCCCACCACACACACAATGCAATCGCAGACTTGGAGGAGATTGCTTCTTATGATAGTCAAAGATGCTTACTACGCAAAATCAAATCATTTTTGATATTATTATTAGTGCATAGTGTAGAAAACATTTCGAAAGTAGAATATAAATCTTAGCCAGCATAGGTACCATTATATTATGCCTGCTATAGCTGCCTCCTGAGGAGACAGGTTATACAATTGAAATTGTAAAGGCTCGTATTGTTTCTTTGGATTTCCAACAAATGGTCAGGCCAAGGAACTTCCCATTACCACATGGAAACGCCTCTGGAATGACGTCCCGAGAACCTAACCGAATCTCTGCCAACACAAGGCTGGGTTACCCCTAACTGGGTAACTACTGACACGAATATGTCATCCCCCGATCGTAACCGATCTATATCCGAGGATCCTCGATTTCCAACAACCACAAAGTAATAAATTTGCAGCAACCACATAGGTTAAATATCTGGGCTCCATACCATGATACCACCTCTATCCAGAAGGAATGACATACACTAAAGGGGCGCTACCCCCTAATAACCTTGCTGCATCTTTCCTATTTTGACCATTCCGGGGTGTGAGGTTGGACGAAGTCTCATCCACAAAGCTACGCTTTTCACAAAGCCATGCTTCGGGTCAACAGATGATCAAAGTAATGATCACAAAGGTAAATGATCAAACAAATGATCATATCACAAATGATCAAACAATGATCATCACACAGCAACACTCAGCATGTCACATTATCAAATTGGGAATATATCGTTGATAACCTTCAACTACATAACCTTTGAGCTCGTACGTCTCAGAGAAGGGTGTTAAGCTAAGAGAATAAATTCTCCGCCACCAATAGAAATGTATTTGAAAGAAATTGGCTTTATATCTCAAAGTGTAATGTCAGACATGTAACCATACAAGTCTGTTCCAGGTTCGAACAGAACCGAAGGCACTTCTTACGAAGCCCTTGCAATTCCGGGTATTCACAATTCCGTCCGGACTTCCCATCACAAAGGGTGATAAAATCTCTATATCGGGGCCAGTCGATGCAGAGACATTCGACGAGTTGTCCTTTCATTTTTGAAAATATCCGGTCTTCAAATGCTATCCATATACGCCGTATAACTACTCGGAATGGGTTATATGACACAAAGGTCTTTTCCCGGCTAACCCGAATAATGACCGCGATATTTAAAAACATATGGATATGTGATTTCAATTAAGTCACAACTTAATAATTCAACTTCTTTTTAAATGGTTTCAATCGATTACCATTTCAAATCTTTTAAACAAAAAGATTTATTTCACAAAGTTCACCTAGTTTCAACAAAAATCCATTCACAGATTTCAAAACAATTTCCGTTTCAATTGAATTAACTCGTTAAATCTTTAAAACAAAGATTCAACTTATAGCTTTCAAAACAATTTCATTTCGAATGGTTTAAACAAATCATGATTTTTAAATCTGTTAAAAATAAACAGATTCAATTCATAGCTTTCAAAAAGAATTCATTCATAGCCTTTCAAAACATTTCAATTTCATTTTAAATTTGAAATCTTTCAACACAAATTAGAAATCCTTTCTTAAAATGAAAGCTATTATTATTTGAAAGCAAGTAGTTTTCGTTTTGGAAAAATCCAGTTATATTTACATGAGTTAAAACCCTTGAATTAAATTCAAATTCTCAAATCAATACCTTTAAAATGGTTTAACCCATATATAACTTGTACAGCGTCTTTAATCCCTAGTTTCAAATCATAGGATTCAATTTCAAACTTAAATCCAAATTTAAATCCAATTATTTAAATTTTCAAAACTCGATTAAGTTATTCAAAATAACTTTTATATTTGAAATTCCATTTCAAAAGCTTTTCACTTTAAACCCCAAATTTCCAATTTCAAAATCAATTGAAATTTAAAATTTCAATTTCAAAACATAAATTTTAAATTATCTGTGACTTAACCGATTTCCACGTGAAATCCATATTTGTGTGTGTAAAAGTGTAGTCCAGGGGTTTCACACACAATAGTGCAACATCAATCATCACAGATATATCGATAAGCGGTATAATCGATAACGCTTATCTTCATTCACAGATTCATAGATAAAATAAATTTATCGGTCACAAAGATTCACAATTATAATTCGATGTGGGTTTCGGATAACCAATTGGAACCCGACTCCCTGTCGCATCGAAATTCAAGTGTCGTTTTATGGGTTAAGGGTTTTCATATTCACATAGTAATATATATCACAGATATAACAGCTCAATACAAAGCAATTTATATCACAAAGCATCATATCACAAAGCATTATATCACAAAGCATTCGATAATAATCAACCATCTGCAATTAAGATGAATTAATTGTGTAATTATAACTAATTAATCACATTAATAAATTAACCCTTTAATTAATTTCATTAAGTAATTATCTTTAGTTAATTATGGCCCTCATTAATTTAAAGATAAACCACTTATCTTAATTAATTACTTAATTAACAAATAAATTCTTATTTAATTCAAATGCTTGAAATTAATTTGTTATTAACAAACAAAATCACTTGAGGCCCTTTTATTAATTAGAGCTTGATACACTTAATTTAATCACCTACTTAATTCAAACATTATTAAATTCCATTTGAAAAACTTAGGGATTAATTTATTATCATTATGATAATAGTTATTTCAAAACCAAATCAATAAATTTTCAAAACACATTTGAACTTAAAAATTTAAAATTGTTTAAACTAACTTAAATTCAGATTTAAACTTGGATTTACACTTGGCTTAAACTCTGCTTTATATTTGAAATCATCTTCAAGATTTAAAACAGGACAGGTTTAAAAGTTAAAACCTGTAACAAAACATTTTACCAGAGCCACCCCTACATTCCCCCGAGTAAAACCCTATACTGCTTCGAGTCATACGCGACATTATTTTGCTTCGAGCAAATATATGAATCCCCCGAGTTCCACCTCGTCTTCGTCTTCCCTAATACTTCACCCAGATACGCAACTTGCACGTACATGTGCATAGATCGTCAACGTCGATCCTACCTCCGACGACACCACGAACAAGTCACGGACCTTCCCCACGTGCCATCCCAACACCCCAAAACCTTGATGAGACTCGCGAACGAAAAATGACCGTTCGAGCTCCAAATAAAAACAACACTCCGACCATCTCTCCCCTCGTTTAGGCGGTGCAATCCCCCATAAACTTCAAAACTCCGGCTACACTACCCTTAGCCCCCACACTACCTTCACCCTCATTTGCGTGACACTCGATCAATCCATGGTGCCGAAAACGAGAATTTAACAGACCACAGAAAACATGAACCCAAACCCTACTTTTGATTCAAACCATAAATCCTTACATTAGAAAATTTATTTAGCAATTTTCTTGGATTCGTGCATTGTTAAACTTGCTGTATAACAAATTTTAGCAGCTAACTTTTGTTAATTCAACCAGAATTGATAAAAATGCAATTTGAGTTCATATAGAAATTTCACCATTTTTAATCATCTAAAAATCATTGTTTTTGGTTTAAAAACCTTAACTTTGTATGTTAAATCAAGATATGGGATCAATTTAACACATTTAAAACATTTGAATTTCGACTTATTAATTTCTTAATACTGCAACTTGAATAAACAGTATCTATATAATACTGTTATGCTTCAAAACAATTTCCAGGCTTATAATTTAAGTTAAACAAACTTAATTAGCTTAAATTCCTAAGTCTAAATTAGTTTAAATGAAGAAGTATTAGCTTCTTTACGCTTCCTTGCTCAGAAGCTTTAAATCTGCTGAAGAACATCACATATTTAACTACCAGAACATCACAGAACTACATACTTCCAATACATAGCAACCACAATTATTTGCATAACTAATTACCAAAACTTAAACTTTAAAATTTTATGTTTACTCACAAGCATCAAGATATCAAACAGGCTTAACTTCGAAAAATAGGAGTTTGCTCACCTAGTTTTTTGAAGAATAGAGGATAGGAATGAAATCTGGGACTTGTATTTTCATTTTAAATCTGCATCTTTGATTTGTTTGAGTTGACTACTGGATTCACTTAAGTTAAAGTAGTTGAATTTACTTTGCAGGCTTTGATTTGTTTACTGATCTTTGCTTTGAGTTGCTTTGCCTTTTGATTTTTGCATTGAATCAGGTAAGAATTTTATTTGTTTTACTTTGATCATTTCTAGTTTGTTGGAGTTTTGAGATGATGCTACTTTATTTTTCTCAGTTTCGAATGAACAAAATGAAGATGTTTGATGTATAAAAAGAAAAATGTACAGGGGATTATTATTGTTTGTTTTATACAATAGGGTATATTATTTTGTACAAAACTAGGCATGGCTGAAGATGATGTTAGGGTGTACTAAAGATATTGTATTATGGGCTGCATTACTTGCTTTATACATAAACACTTGTTTCTTGCCTTGCATTTCGGCTGAGATGTATTATATTGTGTACTTTGTCTATGTTCCTTCACTTTCCTTTGCTTTGTTTCACATGTGCTAGAGATATTTGTTGTCTTATGCTTTTCAGTTCAGTTTGTATTTGTTCAAGTTGTATTGTTATTTTATGTGTTCATCTCATATTTACATTTTTGTTTGTTTACTTTGTAATATAACAAATTTCTACTTTAATTTGTTGTTAGATTCATTTTAATGTGTTCACTTAATAATTTATTTGCCTAGCTTGTTCATGCTTTATATATTTTTGTTTCATTTGTTTTGTTACAATATTGAATTAATCTATCTTTAGTATGTTGTTATAATTTCTATGTGTTTACTTATATTGTTTCATAATTATAAAATTTTGTTTTTCCTCTACAAGCCAATACTTTGAAATATGAAGGAAGTCCTATTGTAATATGTTGTGAAAATTTGAGCTAAGGTTTTTCTTTATATTTTTATAATTTATCTTTTATTTATTACTTATTTATAACTCAATTATCTATTTTACTTTAATATTTATTGTCTTATATTTAATTTACAAATTCAAATTTACTCATATATATCCATATACATATATATTCACATATATACAAATTTTTACAATATTTAAATTTTTATGATTTATACCAAATTTATTTGTATTCGGGGAAACTCGCTTCCATTTATAATAAATTTTACAAATTTTTATTCAAAAATTCTTTTAATTATTAATTTAAATTAAATTAAAATCTAGGGTCGTTACACCTAGCGGCACTTTTTTGTCCTCAACACCCGTGTATATTTTGAACATAGCACGATCATAACAAACATGACGTGTAGTGCCAGTATCTACACAGCATCCTTTTGATCCCCTTATAAGGTTGATCTCTGTAATCCTAGCAGTTAGCGGCTACTCTTCAGTCAGGTTTGTTTGAGGAGTAGGACGAGGCCTGTTCTGACACTTTCTTGCCATATGACTTGGTTTGTTACAGTTATAACAAATAAACTAACCAGAATCATTCTTTAATGGGTGTTGTTGTTGTGGTGTAGTATTATTTCTTTGAAGGTTTCCATTCTTGTTGTAGTTCTGGTTAGGCTTACGGTTCTGATTCTTAAAGTTTTTTGTATTTGACTTTAGAACCGCATCCTTCTTAGTGTAGCTGAAAACAACAAGCATTTCCTCTTTGATATCCTGCTTTTGAGATTTCTCCTCAATTCGTAGGCTAGTAATCGAACATTCAAGTGAAAATTATTTAGTTTTATGTCTAAGTTTAATTTTGAAATCTTTCCAACTAGGGGTAATTTATGAATAAGTACTGCAATTTAAAACTGTTCATCAATGGTCATACCTTCAGAGACGATCTCATGATCTATTTTCTAAAGCTCATGAGACTACATCTCTACTAACCTTTCATATGATATTTGATGCAACAGCTTACTGTGTATTTATTTGCTCCACTTCCTCTATGTCATAATTCTTCTGCAATGCCTCGCAAATCTTCTTAGCCAGTTTGTCTTTTGCATTGTAGTAGTCATATAGGTCATCGCAGAGGCCATTCATAATCAAGTTTTTGCACAGGTAGTTATGCTCAATCCTGGATTGTTGCTCCTTGTTCTCTGCTTTGGTGGGTGGATTAGACAGTGGCGGTTTTCCAATAGTAAGAACATAGACCACCTTTTTCATTGTTGGAAAAAATTGCATCTTCTGCCTCATTCTTTTGAAGTACAACCCCTCAAATCTGAAGAGCTTGTTAGTGTTTGGTAGTATTGTTCCAGTAAAATCGTCGATCGTAACCATTTACAACACGTGAAATTGTCATAAATTGTTAGTGTGTGACTGTTGAAAATGGATGAATCGCGTACTTCGTCGCTTCCTTTAAGATAATTCTTGGCTTAACCTCTAAGTGCAAGGTCAGCTATCAAGCACTCCATCCTCAGGATAAAATAGCATCTAAAAATTGGTCAATTTGTTGTTTGCACGAAATAAAATCGTTTTGAATTTATTACTTTCTAATTTAATTGCTTGGAAGAATTCTCTAGAGAGAGAAATGATAGAGGGAGAAGAAGAAGGAAAAAATTGTATGTTGTCTTTTATCCTTCTGCCTATCTATCATTTAAATACACAAAGTGGAAATTGTACACATTACTGAAATTAGAAACTGTTAACGGATTTGAAATTATGTTCCTTCATTCAAGGTTTTAAATCTCCCCGAGATCAGCCGAGATGAAAATCCGAGATATTAGCCAAAATCCGAGATTTGGCAGCTTGGTTAGTTATAAGTCTTTTAAATATCGCCCGAGACAGCCGAGATATTTGCCCGAGATATTGGCCAAAATCCGAGATTTGAAACCTTGCCTTCATTACAAATTTTATTACCATTAATTTTTGCAATGGTCAATAATAACAGCTCATAAATATATTACCATTATACAATGTCACTCATTACGAATTTTATTACTATTAATTTTTTTAATTAATTCAATTAAAATTCCAATAGACATACACTGAGATCTCAAGGTATAAATACGATACTATGTGCACATCAAACTTTCATATTATGTTAAATTATTCTCTCTATCACAAAGTAATACACTTATTAGTCTGTAATCTTGATCACATAATTAAGTAAATGGAATCGAAGCTGGGTATGTCTGCTCACTACTAGAGATACAGTGTATTCCAACGTCCATGTTCCAACGGCCTCCAACGGCATTTCTAACGGCTTCCAACGGCTTGTTGTATTTTGTCGTAACCGTCTGAAGCCGTTAGAAACCGTATGAATGAAGCCGTTTGCGGCCGTTGGAAGCCATTGGAAAATTTCCTGCATATTTTCCTGAGAGTCCACCTGAAGTTCATTATCTCCTTCCCCAATCTATATTTTCACCCAATTCCCCCATTCCACTACCTTCTAGCCTGCTACCGCCGCCCCAAACACCATCCCAACCACCTCCGACGCCATCTAGAAGCTGCTCCAGCCCATCTCCACCCTTCTAGCTCTCCAAATCGGTAATTTTGCTAAACCTAATATTTAGGTTTTTTTTATTTAGGGTTTAATTTGAATTGTGATTGATTCCTACTTGTTAGTGTATGCATATTACATCATTTTATCCCCTAATTGCAACTATTATCCCATAATGAACAAGTTATTACCGATTGAAAATTTTGTAATTTAGGATATTGCCTTAGTTTATGTTGATTTGGTTAGTATTGAACGTATGTGTGTGATAGAGTTTATTGCATTTGGATGCCGTTAGAACGGATATTGTATTTGTGCGAACACGAGTTTTGTATTTGTGCGAACACGCGAATTGATTTAGTGTATAAATGAATTTGTGATAAATGAATTTTGTGTACAAATTTTGTGTATAAATGAATTTAGTACTTATGTAATAAAATGGTAAAATATAAACCAATATTAATTAAATGAGTTATATATTTAAATTTAATATAAACAAATATTTAAATCCTTAGATATATTTGGCCCCGTCTGATAAGTGTTGTATATGATCGTTTTAGGGATATTCGTTTTTTCCACAAAACGGACAACTCTATTCATCTGATACATCATTTGTCGGATTTGTCCATGTATTGAACAAGTTACAAACACTATAAAGTAATTATATTTCGTCAATCATATCACTTTAAACGGTTCACAAAATTTCGATGGTATTTCCTTTACGTTCCTTATGTACACGCATTTGTGTACGATACAAGGAACACAGGGGAAATGTTGTCGAAATTTTATGAAATCGTTTAAAATGATATGATTTACGGAATATAATTACTATTGTGTTTGTAATGGGAAGTAGGATGACCGACCATCAAAGAAGACACATAAGTGGCAATGAATCAATAGTTGTTTATTTAAAATAAAGTTTGTAGAAAAAATATAAAATTTAGTACATGTTTACTAAATCAGTAAATAAAATTTAAACAAAATATAAAATGAACGATTTATAATTTTTTTACTTTATCATAGGTTTTCAAGTAGAAAGAATGGTCAATTACTTTAATGATCGGAGCTGGATGTATCAAAGAAGGGAAATTAATGGCGCAATAAGTGAACATTTTCTAAAAGAGGTACAAGTGTTCATCGAATTTGCTATAAGTAATATTGCAAACGATGAAGAAATTCGTTGTCCATGTAGTAGATGCAAATTGTTGAACTATTTAATACCGAATATAGCTAAGGTTCATTTGCGCCAATACGGTTTCGTACCCAATTATTTGATGTGGGATCGTCATGGAGAAATTGTAGCCCCTAATAATCAAGAACGGTTGGTGGAGGTCATTAGTGATGAAGTTAGACGAATCTCATAGAACATATGATCGAAGATGCAGCACGATCAATGTTCCCTACCGTTGAAATTGATAACGACGATGTTAACGTCGACGAGGAACCAAATGTTGGAGCTAAAAAAATATATGATTTATTGGATCATGCTATAAAACCCCTTTGGAATGGATGTTTAAGCGGCTCTCAATTATCGGTAACTGCAGAATACATTGCAATGAAATCAAAATACAACCTTATAGAAGTTGGATTTACGGCTGTTATTCAAGCTGCTAAACGTCATATGCCACCTGATAATTTAATGTGCGAAAATTATTATGAAGTGAAAAAACTTATGTCATCTTTTGGTTTGCCATATCAAAAAATAGATACATGTTTAAAGGGTTGCGTGTTGTATTAGAAAGAAGACATCAATCTTAGAAATTATAAAATATGTAATCAAGAAAGATACAAACCGAGGAAAAAGAAGGGAAAAGAAGTTCCGTACAAGCGTATGCATTATTTACCCATCACCCCTAGACTTCAACGGTTATATGCATCATCTGAGGAGTTCAAGGTAAATCTATAATGAATCTCAGTAATTTTTTTAACGTTTAATAAATAATTATTCATTGTAAATTTGCAGGAGGAGTCAGAAAGGAACTCAGGAAACAGGAGCAGGAATCTAGTAACTCATCGTGGAGGCTCCAAATCTTTCCAGCATCACCGCGAAGATTTGGTAAATTTATCTATTATCACATTTGTATATTGATCAGTTCAGTAATTAGTTATGTGGAGTTAAATTATCCAAATTATCAATTGCAGGAATGAGCTTATGGACATCCCGTTGGCTTAGTGGACTTATTTGTTCACACCCACGCATCTAGGCAAGTAGACGAGTCTGGCAAAATCACATATCAGTGGGGTGATCAGGATAGGGCGACTGAGGCATATGTATGCGTTTTTTTAATTTCTAATACTTACATCGATAAGTTTATTAATTACTAGCTATGTAAAATAAAAATTACATTCTACTATTTTTCAACTGAAATTGTTTTTTTTTCATTATAGTCAAGGTTACAGGAGGCACGGGCTTATGCGCTTCAGCAGTCTGATCGTGATGAGTTGACACAGGAGGAGCAAGATAACATATTTGACGCTGTTATGGATCCGACGCAGCGAAATAGACGTTATGGCTTCGGAAACGTAACGATAATTAATCCTTTTACATATGTACAACAAATTAGTGTTTAGATATATAGTGTTATAATATTTTATATGCTGAGACAACCATTTTGCTATTATTTCTATTTGCAGGCTCGACAAGCTCAAAAGGCCCAAGACAAAGAAGAAATTAAGGAGCTTAGAGCTATGATTCAGCAGCTACATGAGGAGAATCGTCTACGAGCTGTACAGATGGAGCAGCTGAATCAAAAGCTTGCGGAGTATGTGCAGAATCATGGTACCTTTCCTTCGTCATCTGGTGCTTCCGGAGGCGACGACGAAGATGCTTAAGGAGGTATGCTTTTTAGTGTTTGTGTTTGAACGATGTATATATTGATTTGGAGATGGTTATTATGTGTTTTAATGTTGTATATATTGGTACGAAGTGGGTGAGAACGATATTTTGATGGTATGTACGTGGTTTGTTGACATGTTTTAATAGTATTTACGTTGATGGTACGGTTTATGATGTTTGAATGGTTTGGTTTGTTTATATTGGTGTTTAATTGATTTATGTGTGTTGTTTATATTGATATTGATATATATGTGTGGAATGGATTGGAAATGTATTGGAAATGGAATGGATTGGAAATGGTGTAGCTGGAAGGTGAATAGGCTTGCTGTTGTACAGCAAAATAAACCCAGATTTCCAACGGTTTCCAACGGCTTATTGGACATTTTATTAAAACGGCTTGTAACGGTTTCCAACGGCTATTAACCGTTGGCGGCCGTTGGAAATTCCGTTTAAAAATAGCCGTTGGTTCCGTTGGAAAGTGTTGGAAAGCGTTGGTTCTATTCCAACGGCCGCCAACGGCTACGAGCCATTGGAATAGCCGTTTAATCTTGTAGTGGCTCTTGTAATCGGTTGATGCTAATGGTGTTGGCAAAGCTATTGTTTTGGCTCTAGGCAAATATGGTACCTTAGTGACTATTGTTGATTTATCCGAAAAGAGAGGAAGTGAAACTGTTTCATTGATTGAACCAAGAAAAAAAATGTTTTCCATCCTACAATTACCTTCTCTTCTGCAATGTTCATCGAGTGTGTTGTTACCAAGATTAGCAAAACTGACATTGCTAATCTTAGATCACCATCGAGTCTTTACCCAGTATGTGTTGATCCTTTCTACTCTGCTTGTTAAGGTATATCAAAGATTATTTTTTATATGAATACATATACATATACACACATGTACACACTCACACATACACTCACACACCCTAATATCTATGTACGTACGTGCGCGCGCGCGTGTATGAGTGTGTTTGAGCTGATATATTAGAATTAATGATTTTGAAACTGCTAATCATTGACGTTTACTTTTCTGACCGTTGGTGTGTAGTTTAATTTAGTAGATCATGTGGTTCGTTAGGCTGTGATGAAATCCGATTTAATGTCATATGTCCTGAGGTGTGTATCCTTTGATAAAAGTTAAATAATTGTGCTATCTTAGATCTCGATTATGTGCCCATTACATGAACAGTCATGTAGTTTCTCATACGTATAACTTGGTTACCGACCTAATATCATAGGTCAATCTTGGGAAAGTTAAACTGGTAGGCCAACATTTTCTCACGGACAAAGTAATAAAATGCATATATGCTTATGGATACAAATCTCTGTGTGTATAATTACACACAGATGTAGACGTACATATATATGGTCGATGATTCTTTTTGAAGGTAAACCTGTTTTTTTACAGTGGACCGGCCAATTTTATTATTTCAAAAAGTAAACTAGCAACAACTCGAACGGAGAATCACATGACCATCCAGGCATTCACTATTATGTAGCTTGAGAAATAGAGACACAGCGCTATGACTATAACGTACAGTAGTACACGGTTACACCTACGTTGTGGAATAGGAAAAGCATACAAGATGACACAACTGCTGAATGCAACAGTAACAATCATACTACTCGACTGAAATTGCCGGGGCTAGTACTGGAGTGCCACAAAGTAGAATAGCTAAGGAGGCATAGATCAGCAGAAATGACCAATAAAGCCCAGCAAGACTTCAAGAAAGTGACCTTTGTTGCTGCGTAATCCCAAGGAGGCTTATCGAAAAGATGAAAACACGGAAAACAAGAACACATACCAACAGCCACCCTCCTTCGAACCAAAAGCATAGCAGAGGCGAGAACAGCCAACACAGCTCAAATTGCAGAAAAAAAGGCAATACCCAAACCAATTAATCACAAGAGGAAAAGCAAGAAGCAATCGCCTCGTCTGGACGCCAAGCACGACAACCAAACACATCAAATCAACCCCATTGCAAAGCAATTCAAGGCCAGAGGATGAGGCGGTGAGAAATAGGCAAGGCAAGACAAAGTGCGCTGACCAAACCCCAAGGCAACATAAAAGAAAAGGCAGCCGGCCAATCGCACAGACAGCTCACGGCAACCTAAAAAATATCCAAACGGAAAAACCCACACCACCAGGTTAGAGAAGAAAAGGCGCTGAAGTGCGATTTGCTTCATCAAGAGTAAACATTTCGGCAAGGCTGGAAGGATATCACGGTAGACAAGAGGCTTGCGTCGCCAGATCTGGGTACGATGGCAAGAGGAAGATTTGATTGGAAAGAAAATTGAAGAGAACAGGTTCGCGAGTGATTAGAGGACTAGAAAACAGAAAAAGCCCGCTCCTATTTATTCAAATATGGATTTTCCATCGGATACGGAATTTCTATATATTAAAAAACAATCGAATTATACTGTAATAAAATATCAGAAGTGCACGGTGTACAATTGAACTGCGTCGACAAGTACAGATCGATTCATAGAAAAAGCAAAATTTTCAACTTATTCAATCAAACTATCCCAATTATTTTTAAAACGTGTTTAACTATTTTTTTTGTGAAAAACTAGAGAAAAATTGAAAGAAATGAAATGAGGTTAAAAGGCCATTTAGAGATAAATTCACTCTCACATCCACACAAATCAACATATAACAAATTTATAATCTCTCCTCTGGACCTAAATAGAATTAGTTGATGTATTTTGTGACGCCCCACCTCTATACTCACATTAGCCAAGAACACTACGGGGTAATGTCGTCGACTAGTACGAAGAATAAGGCTGTTGAGGAGCGACCATCTGTGTAATTGTTTTGTGCGAGTGCCGATATGTCAGATAATATAACTTACATTTCGTTTCAAGAGGAAATCCGACATATTAAATACAAACTCAAAGCTACTACACAGTGGCTAAGTGGCCTTCGGAAACAAATATAGAAATAAACATAACATAAATCAGTCACAGATATTTATATCACAAAGGCGGAAACAGATATTCATATCACAAAGGCGGAAATAGATATGAATATATCACATAGAAGTGTACATCAAAGTAGTGGTCATACAAGATCCGCTACATCACAAAAGAATAGATACAAGTACAAGACAAAATAATGAGTATACAACAAGGAGTCTCTTTCTCAAATGTATACTAACAAAAGCTACTAAGCTAAAGTAGTTAGCCAAAAGTCATGTGACGAACCCTGATAAGAAGTCAAGCAGAAGCACCTAAAATACCTCGGTCTGACCCGAGTATTATTTTAAGAAGAAAATAATAAACGGATCAGCCTAGCTATAAATATAAGATAAAATGAGATAAGATAAGAGATATCACAAAAACGTATGATAACAATAATGCCATACTGTGACAAGTATACATCAGATAACAACAAAAATCATACAATATCTCAAATATTCTCAAACACAAAAAAGAATGTCATATTCTTTAAATAATTCACCAAAACACAAATATTGACAAAACATATCAATGCCAATACACGAAAATTGGTGAAACACGAATTCTAAAAATCATCAACTAGAAATCCAGAAATCACAACGGGGGAAGGCCTATCACAAACGGGAGCATGAAAACTCACCAACAAGTGCATCACAAACGGGTCGCTAACTCATGGTCACTAACCATAGAGCCGGTGCCACGACGTAGTACAACGAACGCCCGAGGTACCAGAAACTCAAATAATCCAAAACATCGACGTAGTACAGCGTTACGCCCGATGAACAAAACCCAAATATTCAAGCACAACGACGTAGTACAGCGAACGCCCGATGAACCTGAACACAAATAATTCGGAACATCGACGTAGTACAGCGAACGCCCGATGAACCAAACTCAAATAATACGGAACAACGACGTAGTACAGCGAACGCCCGATGAACCAAACTCAAAAAATACGGAACAATGACGTAGTACAGCGTTACGTCCGATGAACCGAACTCCATAAAACCGTAGGTCGCTAGCCTATAAAAATGAGACGAAGCTCCATAAATCGGTGTACAGTCCTCCACGTGGACAAAGAGACATCGCAAATCGCTAGTCTAAACCATGAAATGATCATCATCGATCATCAAGAAGTGTCGATTACACTAAGCTAGTAAATAAATGAGTTTAGCTTCATGTCCCATAACCACTGGCTTAACTTAAATATTTACGAACAAATTGTAGATTTCCACTCGAAAATTGTCACAAGATTTCAATCGAACAAGTCTAAGAATTAACCGACAAAGTAAACGCAAGCGTTTCATACCACTTGTTTTGCTAAGCCGTTTAATTAGATTTCTCATACGAACGAGGTAAAAGTTTGTATATACTAATAGATTGGAAAACAGTTTTATAAACGAGCTTTGTATTAAAGGTAGAGTTGGAATCATTTTTGTGAAAGAGTTTGAATATTTACTACTAGTATAGAAACCTTTATATTTTTTAAAAGTGACAAACCACAGAAATGATTGTAGAAACAATCAATCATCAAAAATTCACATACGAAGACGTGAATCAAAACCATAGAAATCGATATTAAATCCGTCAAATGGATATTCCAAAAAACCCAAAGAAAGAAGTCATCAAAGTGGATAATAAGTGATGACAACTATCCGATCAACAAAAATCGACTAAAATAGGAAATCCACACAAAACAGCCTAAATAGGCAAAAATGAACAGTTTCAAACGTCTGGTTTAAAATCCAGACGTCTGGATTTAGGTTCTGGAAATTCCAGAAAACCCTCCCACATGTCTGGTTCGACAATCCAGACGTCTGAACCAAAAAATCAAACGTCTGGAATTAGTCTCTGTCTTTTTTTTTTAAATTCTGCGTGCATATTTTTTTTGCTCCAGGTCCAAACCAGACGTCTGGACTTGGTCACCAAACGTCTGGTCACCTGGTCTGGGCAACAATTTGCCTAGGCCAAAGTGGCCAAAACGTATCGGGAGCGATCGGACGAGTAACGACGACTAAGGATTTACACCAAGCGACAACCCAAATTCAATGTCCAAACATCCATAATAGGATTTTCATAAAATTGGACCAAAACACCAAAATTTGGAAAATTCACCAAATCAATTCAAATCAAAAGCAAATGATCATGCACAAATGTTAGGAATTCATACCTAACAATAAAGAAAGTTATAGACATAGATGTGAGTTAAAGAACTCACCTTTAAAACCAAAAACACGAATAAGAAGCTCTAAAACAAAGGAAAGGCCAATTCCTCTTCAACTTCAACTCAAGAAGCTCCAATCTAAGCTAATGAGCAAATATTTCCTAAGTTAGGGTTTAGGAATTTCTGAAATTGAAGAGAGATAGAGATGAAGAAGATGAAGAGGATGCTTACCTAAGCTTCTCCTTGATTTTGGACTTGAATTTGAGTTTCCAAATCAAACTAGGGTTTGGAATTCTAATTTCCAATCTTTTCCCCCATTTATCTCTTAAGCTTGAGAGTGTTAGGAAATGAAAATGAATGAAGGAAGTTGAGTGGAGTTAGGGTATTAGATGAGTTCATGGACTGAAACCCAAACCCAAACCCAAAGCCAAATAGAAAAATAGAAAAATTCACTCAACTCCAAATATATCGATGTTTATACTCAAAAAAGTTGTAGACGCCATTTTGGACTCAATGAAAGTGGTCTCGAGTCCCAATTCAACTGTTTACAAAAAGTAATATTTCGGACCTTTATCCGATTAACGATGCTATATTTAAATAAAACATTTAAATATACAATCGTGACATATGCGGGTTGTTACAGACTCCCCTCCTTAAAAAAATTGCGTCCTCGCAATAATTAAGAGGAAGATAAAAAGTAACAACCATAAAAGCATATCAACTCAAAAAGAAGAAATTTTGAAATGAGAAGTCCACCATAAAGTGCACAAGAGAGTAAGTCTGAATGTGTTCGCTCGATGAATTCTCTGGATTCCCAAGAGCAATCCTTAGGATTTGAAGACCATTGAACTTTCACAAGTGGAACAACTTTATTTCGAAGGCGTTTAACCTTCGAAGCAATGATACGAATAGAATGTTGCTCATAAGTTAAATTTGGTGAAACTTCAATTTCTTCAATAATATCGGGCTGAAGAATAGAATCGGAATCCCTAAGGCATTTCCGTAGTTGAAAGACGTGGAATACGTCATGAATAGCAGAAAATTGAGCCGGTAATAAAAGGCGATAAGCCACAGAACCAAATGCAATTGGTGATGGGAAATGGACCAATATATCGAGGTGCTAATTTCCCGATCGACTGAAACGCACAACACCCTTCATAGGTGAAACACAAATGAATACCAATAAAGTCTAGACCTAAAACCAACTTCTCACCGGCTTTAAGCCAACACGAAGGAAATCAACATGGCCTTCCGTAGAGTGCCTCGAAAGGTGCCATACCAATATTAGATTGGAATCTACTATTATAAGAAGACTCGACAAGAGAAATATGATCCTCTCAACTTCCACCAAAAATCAAGAACACATGCACGAAGAAGATCTTCAAGAATGCGGTACAAAAGAGAAGGGTGAGCCTCAAGGCTACACAAATCAAGAGATGAACATGAATTGGATTCACGACCTCGAACCTCACAAGTGGACAAAGTCTCGAGATCATTCCATTCGAATATCATCATGGAAACAACCGCTTGTTGCTAATGACTAAGGGCATCGGCAACACGATTTCCCCTTCCGGGAGTATAGAGAATATCAAGATCATAAGATGCAAGGAACTCGAGCCAACGTTGTTGAAGCAAATTGAGTTCCTTCTGAGAAAATAAATACTTCAAAGATCTATGATCGGTGTAGAGAACAAATTTCTCTCCCAAAAGATAATGACACCAAATTCTAAGAGCGAAAACAATTGATGCGAGCACTTGATCGTGAATATCCAGTCTTGGCAAGCTTTAATTGTCTAGAAGTTTAAGCGATAACACGTTCCCTTTTTACATGAGAACGACACCCGAACCAATACGACTAGTATCGGTATAAACAATAAAGTCTTGGTTCCGTTTGGGAATCTCAAGAATAAAAGCATCGGAAAAGAGTTCTTTGAAATGATCCTCTTTCCCGAAAAGCTAAGACACCCAAAATTATAATGAACTTTATGTAATCATCCTTTTAGAAAAATTTACTTTTTACAAGTCAATTTACTGTGTCTGACTGTCTCATCATAGCGTTTAGGAGATTCCTATCGATAACTTTGATCAAGCGCATCGACCAGAATTCTTAAAGCACTCAATGGGCAAAAAAACACAAAATCATCTTCTATATGATAAACATGTCTCTAAAAAATCTTTACAAATATTCTTTGCTCGTTTTAAGAACAAAATCCAATTATACTTATAAATATCTTATTAAAAAGATTTGTAAATTTAAAATGTAGTTTTCATCCATAATCAATAAATACAAGGATGGTCTCATCGAGATATTCGCAGAATACTCAATTCATAAGATGGATGAAATAAGCTGTAAGGTTCGTCAAACCAAATGACATAACGAACCACTCATAAGAATCATAACGAGTGCGGAATGCGGTAAGGGGAATGCTACCCCCCGCAACTCGTAGCCGATGAAAACCGGTGGCAAGGTCGAGCTGAAAAGACCTTAGCACCACTCAATAGATTGCTTAGGTGGTAATCCTAAGACAAGCTCAAATATACCGGAAAATTCACAAACTACTTTAATGAGGGAAATAACATCTTCTTCATCATGTAGGTTTAAAGAATAAAATGATGCCACCGAATTGGAATCGAAATCATTAAGAAAAATAGAAATCTGCTTAACAGATTGAGGTTGTCGAAGATATATAGTCCGCTCAGGACATAGGATGTGGGCTTAATAATGATCAAGCCAATCCTTTCCCAAAAATCAATTTCGAAGCCTAAGTAACGCATAACATGCAAATCGGTTCGAAAAGAATAATCACATAAAATAATCTCGACATTTTCACAAAGTAAACTGGGTGTTGCGGATCCACCAACCGGATTCGCAATTCTCAGTGAAGTCATCAAGCCCATAATATTTAAAGAAAAAGAATCAACAAGTTCTTTTGATATAAAAGAGTGGGATGCACCTATATCAAAAAGAACTCGAATGGGATAATCACAAAACAAATTAATGTCATCAAGGGTAGAATGAGAAATACCTTGACCAAGAGAAGTGTCACTAGGAGCTTGCACAACATTCAACTCTCCCTCTCTCCTACTTTGGAGTATGGGACATGTAGATATAAGATGGCCCGAACTTTTGCAATAATGACAAAAAAGGGGTTTCAGACACTCATTTGCATAGTGGTCCGTAGAACCGCAATTGTAGCATCGTCCACGACTAGAGGTAGGAGACTTGGCTACCGATGTTTCTTGCTTTCCTTTCTTGTTGGGATTAGGGCCTTTGAACTTAATAGGCCTCTTCATGTTATGGTTGAAGTTCTGTTTGGCACTCACAACTTCAACATCACTTTCTCTATCGGCCTCTTCAAGTCGAAGAGCGGTATCTACAAGTTGATCGAAAGAAACTTCCAGTTTCATAAGTAAAGGCTTTTTGAGGTTCTTATTCAACCCAAAAACAAATCTCTGTTTTTTCTTCAATGGGGTATTAATATATTCGACCCCATATTTAGAGAGAGATTCAAAAGATGCGACGTAGTCTGTCACAGAAGATTCACCTTGAACAAGGTCAATAAAGTGCCGAGCTAAAGTTACTTTTTCAGCCTCAGGCACAAACTTCAATTCGAATCTTTCCCGGAATTGCTCCCAAGTAAGATCCGCTTCAATAATTTCCGAAATCAAAAGCTCATACCAATCTAATGCTCTTTCTTGGAGCATGCTAGAAGCCACTTGGACTTGTTGAAGGTCAATAAGATTCATGCGAGAAAAGATGCGGTCGCACTATCTAAGCCAAGCTTGGATTTCTATAACACTTTTTGGATCCCTTGAATGGCCTTCCACCCAAAGAGGTATAATCTCTGCACAAGCGTGCGAACTCGGATTTAGAGTGAGTAGGCACTGGAACGGGTCCAGCAGCTTGGGCATTGTTCACAAGATCTAAAAGTTGTTGAGCAGACATAAATACTCCATCCTGAGGAGTAGCATTGGATTGACCGACGCTAGGACGACCAGATCTAACCATTTCTCTTCTTTAAGAAAGAAAGAAGAGGAAAAAGGTTGTTCATAGAATGAATATCAACAAACTTGATTGATAAAACAAGGCATCATAAAAAGAAATAGAATAGAACGGTACGAAGACTCGAATTAAATCCTATGACACGATTCCTAAGAAAGACTTAGGACAATGATCCTTGCTAGATTATTCTACATTGTTCCGAAGTTTGGCTTTGATACCAAGCTGTGACGCCCCACCTCTATACTCACACTAGCCAAGGACACTATGGGGTAATGCCGTCGACTAGCACGAAGAATAAGGCTGTTGAGGAGCGACCATCTGTGTAATTGCTTTGTGCGAGTACCGATATGTCAAATAATATAACTTACATTTCGTTTCAAGAAGAAATTCGACATATTAATTACAAACTCAAAGCTACTACACAGTGGCTAAGTGGCCTTCGGAAACAAATATAGAAATAAACATAACACAAATCAGTCACAGATATTCATATCACAAAGGCGGAAACAGATATGAATATATCACATAGAAGTGTACATCAAAGTAGTGGTCATAAAAGATCCACTACATCACAAAAGAATAAATACAAGTACAAGATAAAAGAATAAGTATACAACAAGGAGTCTCTTTCTCAAATGTATACTAACAAAACTTACTAAACTAAAGTAGTTAGCCAAAAGTCAGGTGACGAACCCTGATAAGAAGTCAAGCAAAAGCACCTGAAATACCTCGGTCTGACCCGAGTATTATTTTAAGAAGAAAATAATAAACGGATCAGTCTAGCTATAAATATCAAATAAAATGAGATAAGATAAGAGATATCACAAAAACGTATGATAACAATAATGCCATATTGTGACAAGTATACATCAGATAACAACAAAAATCATACTATTAACTCCTCTTTAAAGCGACCTAGCGACCTAACTTCATAAGCAACCCAGCGACCTAATGGACTCAGCGACCTAATGACTTAACGACCTAAAAGCTCCAGCGACTTAACGACCTAAAAGTATAAGCGACCTAACGGTTTAACACACAAGCGACCTAGTGGGGAAGAAGTTCTACAGCGAGCTAACAAAGAAGCAGGATAAGCGACCTAAGGACCCAATGACCTAACGAGGTAGAAGGAGAGCGACCTAGCAACCTAGCATGCTAAAAGTGGAGAGGGACCACCTGCATTCTGTCTCCTTCATTAGGTCGCCCGCGAGCTAAAACAAGGCCGAGACAACTTCTTATGCCGCTCCTCTCCTGGGTCGCTCACGACCCACGACCTACCAGCTTGTTTAAGTGACCAAGTGCAAACCTGTTAAAACGTAGCCTGTGCTCCCTAGGTCGCTCACGACCTACGACCTATCCAAGGTCGCTCACGACCTACAACTTACCAACCCATTCAGACAAAACAAGTGCAACTCTACTTCTAGGTCGATGGTTACCCACAACCTACCTTAGGTCGCTCGTGACCTACGACCTACCTTAGGTCGCTCACAACCTACGACCTAACTCTAGATTCTCCCTATAAATACCCCACCTTAGGACGTAGGCTAGATATTAAGCCGAACCACTATAAAACTGTTGTCTTTTTACTGCTTTCTATTTCTCTGCTTATCTTTTGTTCCCGTACCAACGGGTGGTGCTTTCACTTTATATCTACTCACATCGAGGTGTTATCATTCAATTTTAAGCGTTAACATTTTGGTGCTTTCACTGAGAAGATCGAACTCAGGTGGATCTCACCATTGCTTCACAAAGATTTGTTGAAAGAATCTCCTTAAAAACCAGAAGTCTATCTGAATTCATGGCTCTTGGAAGAAAGAGTAGATCTACGAGATCCGGAAATGCTAATGACAGGGCTGCCTCTTCTCCAGCGCCAAATCAGGCAACTCCTACTATTGGAGTTACAAGGGCCGAACTTGATGATGTTGTGTCGGGGTTATACCAACAAATGGAATCTCAAAATGCTTTGATGATGGACAGGTTAAACGCTCTGCTCGGGGCAAACCTCCAACCAGAAAATAATGAACCAACCTTTGCTGAAGATGCTCGTGACTCCCAAGAGAAGAGTGTTCCTCCAAGGGCAGCTGTCACCGCCGAAGGGGCACCTCTTTAAGTTGGAGGTTCAAGGCCGCAGCCACCTCTTCGCGAATGATTGTTCAAACAAACTTCTGAGAAAGTGGCTGACGTCTGCCTGGCAACGCCTCTGAACGATGAGGAATACTTATCAGGAATGGTTCGTCAAATCATGAAAGAAAGTATGCAAAGGAATGAAGATGAAAATTACTGGGGATTTGCTCCAAGCAAGACTCCATTTACCGAAAGAATTCTAAAAGCTGAATTTCCAAGGAAATTTGTCCCCCTACTATCCCAGCTTATCGGGGGACAAGTGACCCTAATCAGTTCTTGTACAAATATGACTGGCATATGACTGGTGCCAGGGCAACAGATGAAATTAAATGCAGATATTTTCCTGTCTATTTGGAGGGAGTGGCTCTACTCTGGTTTAAAAAGTTACCGGTCCGATCTGTGGATCGGTTCTCTGACTTGACTCGTAAATTCAAGGATCAGTTCAGGTTGTATGCTACAAAGGCCAAGGACATAATGTCACTCTCCAGCCTAGAACAAGCTTCCGGTGAATCTATCAAATCCTTCTTGAATCGCTTTAACATAGCCTTGGCCGAAGTGGATAATGCTGAGCCTCAAATTATTCTAACTTACTTGATGCGAGCAATCGAAAAAACAAGTGAGTTCGGAAAATGGTTGAAGATGAAGGAACCGAATTCACTGGAGAAGTTTTATAAGAAGGCTAACGAATTTATGCCTTTGGAAAGTCTTTCTGCACCATCAAAGGTGGTTGTGGCTGAAATTGAAAACAACCATGTGGCTGAAACTTCTAACAAGAAAGGATCTGGTGGTCAAAAAAGGGAAAATAATTATGGGAAAAAGCAGAAAGATATGAAAAAACCTCGCCGTTTTCCGGGTTTTACTCCTTTGACCGAGACTCCAGAGAACATCTTCTTCGCAACCAAGGATGTTATCGAGTACCCTGAGCCGCCTAAGATGAAGCTGGGAAATTTTTTTGTTCCCAATGGAAGATTCTGTCGATTTCACAATCAGCCCGGCCATGACACTAATGAGTGTTGTCATTTGAAGAATTTAATTGAAGAGCTGCTGCGATAGAATAAACTGCAACATTATGTTAAGAGGAACAGAGGTGATCCTGCCTCATCTACTCAGGGGCAACAACTTCCTGCTCGTCAATCTGGCTCAGGTGGAAAGGCTGTGGAACAGGAATCTGAAAGGCCTGTTATTAATGTAATCACAGGGGGTCCTCACCCAGCAGGCAGAAGTTGGGGAGAGATGGAGCGGTATGCTCATTCTCTGAGACATGCCCCGAAAGAAGAAACTGTTTTTGTTTTGGAAGATGATGTGCCTTCAAAACAACAAAGAACTTGTCATGATGACATCATATTCAGAGCTAGAGATTCTATGGGAGTTGAGGCTCCTACCATGGATCCATTGGTAATAACCGTCGGTATCGGACCAGCTATTGTGAGAAGAGTGCTTGTCGATTGCGGCGCTTCTTGTAATATCCTCTTCAAAAAGACCTTTGATCAAATGAAGATTCCGATGGTTGATGTTCAAGCTTCTTCGCAAAAGATTGTTGGGTTCGCTGGGGAACCGAAACAGCCTATCGGAACCGTCGACTTATTTGTAGAACTTGGTGAAGGGGAAAGAAAAGTGGTTCGTAAGCAAACTTTTGTTATTGTTGATGAATTTTCTGCTTATAACGCCTTTTTGGGACGACCAACTCTTTCTGCGTTCAAAGCTATTCTCGCCCCATGGTGCCTAACTATGAAATTCCCCACTGATAACGGCGTTGGTGTTTTGAAAGGGGACCAAAATGCTGTGCGGGAATATTATCTCACAGAGTTGTGAGAGGCGAAAAAGAGAGAGATGGGAAAAGGTGTGGCAGCTCCACTCCACATCAAAGAACCCACCTTGTAGCAAGTACGGGGTGGACCTTGCACTGGTGAACATAGTGGTGCGCGAAAGGAAATTGATCCCAGAAAGACCAGTGCAGGGGAGAATAGAGTGGTGCCGGTAGAAGTAACGATGCCAATACCTGTTGACCAGAAAGATCCAAACAAGGTGTTAAATGTGGGTTCACAACTCAGTGTGACAGTTCAGAATATGCTAACATCATTCTTGAAAGCAAACCTGGATGTATTCGCTTGGATTCATGCTGACATGTGCGGAATATCTCCAGAAATCGCAGTACACGCCTTAAATATTGATCCAAAGTTCACACCTATAAAGCAGAAAAAAAGAACCCAGGGTCCTGAAAGGTCAACAGCATTGAAAGAAGAAGTAGATCGGCTCATGGAGAATGGCTTCATCAAAGAATCCACTTATCCAAATTGGGTTTCTAATCCAGTGTTGGTTAAAAAAGCAAATGGAAAGTGGAGAGTATGTATCGACTTCTCAGACTTAAACAAAGCATGTCCCAAAGATTGTTTCCCACTGCCCAGAATCGATCAGTTGGTGGACGGAACAGCTGGGCATGAATTAATGTCTTTTATGGATGCTTACTCAGGATACAATCAAATCATGATGCATGAGCCAGATCAGGAGGAAACGAGTTTCACCACTGATGTTGGTCTCTACTGCTATAAAGTCATGCCCTTCGGACTAAAGAACACAGGGGCAACTTATCAGAGACTCGTTAATGCCATGTTCAAGCCTCAGATTGGCAAGACAATGGAAGTGTACGTTGATGATATGTTAGTGAAATTAAAGAAGGCAGTAGACCACATGGATCACCTGGCAGAAATGTTCACAATCCTCTGAAAGTATGGGATGAAGCTTAATCCTCTAAAATGTTCATTCGGGGTTGAGTCCGGAAAATTCTTAGGTTTCACTATGAGTGCTAGGGGCATTGAAGCTAATCCTGCTCAGATCACTGCCTTAAGGGAAGTCAAACCCCCTAGAACAAAGAAGGAACTGCAAAGCCTCAATGGGAAAGTCGCTGCTTTAAGTCGATTTATTTCCAAAGCCACAGATAAATGCATTCCCTTCTTTGATGCTCTGAAGAAAGGAAAGAAGAATTTCGAATGGACTCCTGAGTGTCAAAAAGCTTTTGATGAGCTGATTCATCATATGGAAAAGCCTCCAGTACTTTCTAAGCCCAACAATGGTGAAGATCTATTCATATACTTAGCAGTTTCATCTCATGCTCTCAGTGCAGCTGTTTGTGCCAAAAATGGTCACAAACCCCAAGTGTTGTGAAAGCACCAGTGTATGAATACATATCAGCAATATTCAAACACAAATATCAGATCTAAGCAAGCAACAAACAGCAATCCAGAAATAATGAACAGTGACAAACAATTTATAGTGGTTCGGCTATCTCCGGCCTACGTCCACTTCATGGTTTTTATGATTTTATTGCTCGATGCTTGAAGATTACAATTTCATGTGTTGTATTACAACTGATTTTCTAAGCTAAGTCTGAATCTAAGGCAGCAATGGTGATCTGGAGTAAATCTGGCAGAGTCTGGGCGCTCTTTAGCTCTCAAAATTGTCCGACCCCCTGTTCTGAATGACCAGGGGCTCTATTTATAGGTGTAAGAGGCTGATATTTCGCCTAAACTGAAGGGAGACCAGTTCCAGTACGTCAGGGGGGCCCACATGCCCTCTTACTTGAAGTCCGGACCCACTTTGGGATCGATTCGAAGCTATGTTCGAATCGATCAAGAAATTGTCCAATCGAGCTGAAACTTGGTGCGAACATTCTTCAACATGTGCTCAAGCTTCTGTGAAAATTTCATAGTATTTGGATTTGTGGATCTCAAGTTATGATTGATTCAAGGTTGGATTATTCGGCATGAAGTATGGTTCAAATCGATTTCGTTCGAATCGATTGCTTCGACTCGATGGTAGCGCGCGTGAGCAATGTTGACGTGGCGTGAATTTTCCAAGTCGATCCCACTTTTTCTCCGGGTTAATTGGGTTGAATCCGGGGTTTAAGCCGCGTTTACTTGGTGGTTTCAAAGTAATGGATTCGAAGACAGGCCTCTTCGAATCGATCGAATTCGTTCTCCTTTGTATCGATCATGGAGTGATGTGGTTGATCGATACGAAGTCTCCTTTGCTTATTGGATTTGAGGACAACTATGGCATGGAGTCGAGGCTCCCTCAATTGCATGGATTCGAAGGACCTTTTCTTTGATGGATTCGAACTGAAGTATACGAGGATTTGTAGATGCTGCTAGCTACTCCCGAAAGTGTGATAGATGCCAGAGATTTGCAAAAATCCCAAGAGCACCTTCCACCATGCTAACACAGATGGTCAGTCCATGGCCATTCGCCATTTGGGGAATAGATCTTATTGGGCCTATGCCGATTGCCAGATCCGGAATCAAATATGCCATTGTTGCTGTTGATTATTTCACTAAATGGGCTGAAGCTGAACCATTGGCTACTATTACCTCTAAAAAGATGATAAATTTTGTGACCAAAAATATCATTTGCAGGTATGGTGTGCCTCAAAAGATAATAACCAACAATGGTACTCAATTCGAAAGCGAAGAATTCTAGGAGTTTTGCATGCGATTTAAGATCTGAAAAAGCTTCTCAGCACTGGCTCATCCACAGGCAAACGGGCAAGTGGAAGCAGTGAACAAAATCATCAAATCAACCATCAAAAAGCAACTTGAAAAAGCAAAAGGTGGTTGGGTTGATAAACTGCCATTAGCACTATGGGCATATAGGAATACCCACAAAACTGCGACTGGGCACACTCCATTCTCATTAGCATACGGATCAGAAGTAATGATTCCAGTGGAAATAGAAGTCCCCTTTCACAGGAGAGTTCATTTCAACCAAGCTGAAAATGAAAAGCTGCAACTTGAAGCACTTGACTTGCTTGATGAAAGAAGGAAAGAAGCTGAACTCAGAGTTGCAGCTCAACAGCAAAGGATAGCCAGGCACTTCAATTATAAAGTTCGCCAACGCAGCTTTGAAATTTGAGATCTAGTCTTGAAAAGGATCATGACAACGACAGGAGTGTTTGGGCCAAATTGGGAAGGGCCATATGTCATAGGCAAAAAGCTTCTTGATGGCACTTTCAAGCTCACAACTGTCGAAGGAGATTCAATTCCAAGAGCCTGGAACAGCAATCACTTGCGTCCATATTTTACTTAGAAGCAATGCTTAAATCTATACTATATTATTATTAGTGAGTTGAATTTCAAGCTCACACAGGCCCTCTTGAAATTTGGCAACTGAAAAGTCGCATTTTTAATTTCTTTATATTCCAAACTTTAAAATGTGATAAATTTTTCTACATTGATTGGATTTAAGAATCATTTTCACTATTAAATCTCAAATTTAATTTGCTTTCCAATGATATCCATTGTTGATAGCTAAAAATAAAAATTTTAAAATCATAATTTTATATAGCAGCTTTAATTGCACAATTATTTTGTGTCACCGTTGTGTACCGCGTTTCTGTAACAGCATTATTATGATGATCATAAACATTACATAGTAGTTTTACCTAGATTATTATAATGTATTTATTATCTTTTAACATATTTGAAAGGAATATTTTTTTTGAATTATACAATTATGATTGCCTTTGAATATTGTAACTACATTATGTAATAAAGTAATAATCTTGATTGTGTTTGATAGTATTCAAACTTAGTGCAGTTATAATTTAACCCCATCAAAAAATGGTGTAATAATTTATAGGCACTTTTTGAATTAATTTAACTACGTTAGCATTTTTTTTATTGCATTTACTATTGATGATTATGACTATATTTGATAATTTTATTCAATTTTAAAACAGTTATAAATTAATGAAATTAAGAAAATGCAATTATAATTTACCAGCAAGTTTTGGGTAAATTTAACTATATTTGAAGATTTTTAACCACATTTATGTGATGACGTAATAAATTTGGCTACATTTCAGGAATTTATTCAATCTTAATACAATTAAAATTTAACTACATTAATAAAATGCAGTTATAATTTAATGACAATTTTGAATTATGCATGGTAGAAATTGAATATTTCAGCTATATTTATGTGATGCAGTAATAATTTTGGTTGTACACGATGATTTATTCGAGCTTACTGTAGTTAAAATTTAAATGCATTAAGCAAAAGCGGTTATTATTTTGCAGTATTTTTGGAATTAAGCAATTATTGTTTTTGAATATTTTAACTGCATTTGTGTGATGCAATACTAATTTAGCTGTAGTAATAATTTTGTTTGATGTTAACGATAGTTATTTAACCGCATTATGAAAATATAATTGAAAAATGAATTTTTATTTTTGATAGCCTGAGATGATTAAATAATGACTTCACATAATTAATGCTTGATTCAACCGTGCAACTCAGCGTTTAATACATTGCTTCCAGGTCTGATGACATAATTTGGCTAAGTTTACTCAATTTCGTTTACAATTACGATGATCAATAATACAATAAGCATATAAGTTGTTGTATTCAGGCTTAAGGTAGATGCACAGTTTAAGTGCTGGGTCAAAACATGTGTTGTAGTGAGAATAATGTTGATAACCACCTAAAAGAGTTTATTTTTTATTTTTTTGCAGTAAATTCTAAAATCACTTGCACCACCACCGTCGGAAAACTTCTAGAAAACAATCGATGAATGTATCTTTGTATAGATGATTATGTAGTCATAGTTTGATTATTAGATATAGTTAATAGGTCAAACGAGCAGTGAGAGAATTTAGTAATAATACTGCATCAATGACACTTTTGCCTTTTTTGGCTGCAGGTACAAATACCTTCAATGGTTAAAATAATTGACTGATGTAATGCATCTATTAAGGCCAAGAAAACATCACCTATTTACGCTCAAGCCAATATCATACACGCATTGCTAGCAGTTACTTATGAGGCTAAAAAATGAATGGACTTCTCACAATTGTTCTCTTCTGTATGTTTTGGATATTTTCAAATATTGGTTACTACGATCAGCTGTATGCCGTGTTTTGTACCCTGCATCGAAATAGATCAGATTTGGTGAACAATAGTAATTTATATTGGAACCCATGTTATTTTCTTATTACATCATCATTTCTATTTCAATTGAATCTTCTGTTTTACTACTTTTCCTCTGTACTACATCTGTTGCTTTTTTCTTTTGCTCCCTTTTTTCAGCTGTTGACAAATACTTTTCCTCACTGTTTACAAATTTCATCCTATTACTATATTTCTCCCCATTGCAAAAAAATTTTGTTACTCTTATTTAATTGAATCGAACTACACTGTCTCTTTGTGTCTGCAGTTTACAGTGAATACTTCAACTATATCTATGCACATTGAAGCAGCTGTGTAATTGCAAAAGCAACAACATTGGCGTTATATGCCACAGTGAATATATCTATGCATTAGCGGATAAATTTTTAACACATTATCCTCTAAATAGTCTGTGAACTTTAACATATTCACTGTAATTGTTTTGTTCGATTTTAATTGTGATTATCATAACCAAATATATCTATGTATTCTTTATCCTACCAAATTGTTATTCATGATGTAACACTATCGTTCAACAATGATTTTTCATTACCACCGTATTAAATTTCTTAGACATTTAGATATGACCTATGCAACAACAATATTTTTTCAACATCCGTGTGCGAAGCACGGGTTCGCACTAGTTTGTAAAATAATTATGGATGTATCATACTTGTATTGTAAGCCATTGTAAAAGCAGTGCAAAGTGATAATAAGAACTATAAAGTGGATGTAGGCCCAATTCTTGGCCGAACCACTATAAATCTTGTGTCTTTTACTGCTTTAAAATGCCTATCTTATTTCGATGTGCAAATATTTTAAATGTGTTGCTAAAATATCGATTTAATATTGCAGGCAATCAAAGCAAAAATTACCTATCCAACACATCACAAACCCAAGCAATTCCCATAAATCACTCAACAAACAAATGTCAGGCCATAAAAATTCCAGACTTAATTCCTACAAATGGTTGGTGATTCCACCAAAGTGGCACCTTCCCAAAAGGAAGGCACCAGGCCCTTGCTAACCGACTGCGATCGTTTGTACAAACAGACATCCGGTTAAGTGTCCTGCGTATGCCCATGGATTCATTCTACCATGAAGTACACTTCTCTGGAAAAATCAAACAGCTTATCAAAGAAAAGGACATGAACTTGAGAATGATAACGGGGAATCGCTCAGTGACAGTTGATACAAAGACACGAACAAGCAGAAACGGAATTTTGTTTATCACCCAAGAGTGTTGGTGGGACCACCCAAGGGGGCACCTTCCCAAGATAGAAGGTTCCAGGCCTTTGTTACTTGATTGCGATCGTTTGTGCAAACGAACATCCAGTCGGGTAGCTTGCGTCCGCCCCGTGGACCTACTTAACAGTGAGATGCAAATTTCCTAGCAAAACAAACAAAGACCTCTTCGTAGGCAAAAAACTACTTCGGAGGCACAAGCCCTCTATGGAGGCACACAAACAAAGACCTCTTCGTAGGCAAAAAACTACTTCGGAGGCACAAGCCCTCTATGGAGGCACACAAACAAAGACCTCTTCGTAGGCAAAAAACTACTTCGAAGGCACAAGCCCTCTTCGGAGGCACACAAACAAAGACCTCTTCGTAGGCAAAAAACTACTTCGGAGGCACAAGCCCTCTTCGAAGGCACACAAACAAAGACCTCTTCGTAAGCAAAAAACTGCTTCGGAGGCACAAGCCCTCTTCGGAGGCACACAAACAAAAACCTCTTCGTAAGCAAAAAACTGCTTCGGAGGCACAAGCCCTCTCCGGAGGCACACAAACAAAGACCTCTTCGTAAGCAAAAAACTGCTTCGGAGGCACAAACCTTCTTCGGAAGCACTAAACAAGTGAAGCCCTTTAACGAGGCACATCCAAAAACTTCATCGATGGAACCACTAAAGGGGCGCCTTCTCAAAAAGAGGGTTCCGGGCCGCAGCTGAATACTTATGATTATTTGTACAAACAAATATCCGATAAAACAGCTGACGTCTGTCCTGTGGGCCCATTCAACGATGAAATATAATTTTCTGGCAAATAGATCAAAGTTTTCTTCGGAAGCTCACTTCACTGCGTAGGGGAGTCCACTTTTCAAAAAACAAAAAGTGACCATCTCCGAAAGTTGAAGTATATATAAAAAAAAGAGAAAGAAAACTTCTCCAATACAAGGCATACTCTACTAAAATCAGAATAATATTTCCTCAAAACGGAAGAATTATTCTCTAAAATAAGAGTAAAAGTCTTTTCAGAATATTGCAATGAGCCGTGGTATGGGGGCATATAGCTATATTAATAAAAACAACGATCAAACATCATACCACGAGCTCACTGCAGTATCATACAAAGTAAATAAAGAAATTTGTGCAAAAAAACAAGGAATAAATGCATTTACAAATACTGACAAGAAATTGTACAAGTAAAAATAGCCATTTTATTCCATACTATAAGATTGTTTACACATGCGCAGGTTTCAAAAAAGCGCGGGCCGGTACCCGCACAATCCCCGGTCGATACAAGTCTGAGAATACAAACAAAAAGCAAAACAAGAAGCGTAAAGTCAAGCTCATTACTCCTTCTTCCCACCACCTTTAGAGCTCTTGCCCGGCTTGATGATTAATTTCTGAAGCCGGTGTGGACGGGTCGGGGAAGAAGGAGAAGGAGGTGTAGCTGGATCTGCTTCCACTTTTTCTTTACCAGTAGAAGCGCTTTTCTTCTTCTTCTTTGAAACTGCGCGTTTCCCTTTCTTCTTTGAAGAAGACTCACTTCCCAGAGATATCAATGCAAAAAGCTTTGTGTCATCGTCATAAGGTTGCTCCGGGGTCTTCTCACCCTCCTCAAGTTCTTCCGCCTTCTGTTCTTGCGAAGCAGCCAGATCGTCCAAGTCTTGAAGAGCTTCTATTTTTTCTTCCTGTGACCCCGGTTGGGAAGCAGAAGGAGGAGTAACTTGAGAAGATGGAGGAACAACAGCTGGAGGAGGAGAAGTATGTATAACACTTGGTATTTCCGCTACAGAAGAAGAAAAGTCAAAATCAGTATTCCTCGTAAAGAGAGGAGATGGTGGCTCACCGAGACTTAAGTAATAAGCGAGAAATTCATCAAGCTCAGTTGAAGCAAACAAGTAATCTGCTTGACCTGGCTCAACGTAGAAGTTACCTAGAGGAGTCGGCTTTATAATGTCAACCTCATAGGCTTGTGCTTCGGTGCTTTCTTCGCCTTTGTCTCCGCCCTGTGCAATTGTAATCTCGGTTTTGGCTTTAGCAGGAGGAGGAGAATAGGAACTGGAGCCTATGATATCAACGTCGACCGAAATCGAAGTATGGACAGGGGCAGTTAAAGGTGCTTCCTTCCCTGGATGCTCCTCTTCCATCGATCCGGCTCGCACTTTAGCGAGTTGCTCCTTTCCTCTGGCAAGAGCGGCACGAGTTTCATCATCAAAATAATGTGCCTCAAGGTCTGCTTCAGCATAGCCAGCACCTCCGAGCATATCAATTGCGGCCTCCCACACTTCAGCCAAAGTGATCTCATACTTCGGGCCCAAGAATGAGAGGCTTCCGCGCCCTAAAACACTATGAAGATAAAAATCAAATAAAGTAGAGCTAATGTTGGCCTTCGTCGCCTCGTGCGATTGCTCAGCTGCTTCTTTTCCAGCGATGGCCTCATCGTGCTCTTTTTCAGTCTTTAATAATTGAGCCTGTAACCTTATAATTTCCAAGTGTTGGAACTTGCCTTCTCCCGTAGCTGGGCAATGTCGGTGCGATAGATTTCTGTCATCTTCTGTTCAGCTTCAAGTTGAGCCTCGGCATACCGTTGAGCGGCATGAGCATCGCGAACTTGTTTTTGAAGTACTTCTTCCTTTTGAGTATAGGAAGTAGAAGAAGTAACAAGCTCATTTTTGAGTTTTTCAACTTCAGCCTTAAGTCTCTCATTATCATCGGCGATGCTCTTCATTTCTGCATTGTGCTGGTCGAGAACTTTCTGCCATTCGGATTTATCGTTCTCCATGGTCAACATGGCTTCAAGATTGGCGCGGTTTACTCTCTAAAGCTCGTCAACAAGTTTTTGCCATCCAGACATTCTCTCAATGTCATGCTTGATGGCATCAAGATTCCTCAACATGGCCTGTTTGTCGATGGGAACCAAGTCAAAATCAAAGCGCACTCCCTTCAAGCACCACTGCGGGAACCGACTTTGAAGAGTAGCCGGACCTTGTTCAACTCGGTACTGAGGCCTGCTAATGATTGTCTGAATATCAGTTTTCTTGAGAGCAGGAGAACCAGAAGGGATGTCTATAGAAATAGAAGCAGCAGGCTTTTTAGAAATTGCAGACGCGTCGCTAAGCTTGGCCCGCTTACTTGGATCTTCAACGATGTGACTCTTACCTTTATCATCATGAGATTTTCTTTTATGGGAATCATCACCTCTATGAGAAGAGTCATATCGTTCATCCTTTCTCCCGTATCGCTCCTCATAGGCTCTTCTTTCTTGAGCCTTCCTAGCAGCTCTTTCTTCGTCGGTTTCCCTAGGGGCAGAGAGGTAGCGCTTGTGATCATAAGTGTCACGCCTTCCATGGCACTGGAAATCATCATAGTACGAACCACTTCGCCCCATTGGAGAATCTGAAAATGAAAAAGAGATAGAATTTAGAAATCTCCAGGAAAAGAAATTTAAGTGCGAGTAACTGCTAAAAATCCTAAGTGTGTGTGATGTGTAAACTACACGCGTCGAGCTACAAACCACTCTTCGGCTTAGGAGTGACATCGGTTTTTGTGGCAGGTGTCAACTCTTGAGTTAATGAAATCGGTCGTAAAGCATATGTCGCTTCGATCGCTGGAGAGACAACTTTAGTGTTGGTGGTGTCATCTTTAAAAAGCTCGCGTGAGGTCACCATTAAGTCGCTTAGCCCATCAAAAGTGTCTTCACCGTCATGTCCAGCAGAGCTTTCTTTTTCAACTCCTTCTTCAATCACTGGAGAAAGTGTAAGCTTGCCGGATGACCCCGCGACATCGGCAGGGGTGGAACATTTCACTAACGAAGCTCCTACAGCAGTTTCCTTCGATGCAACTTCTTCGGTAGAAACCGGGGCAACTAATGTTTCAGTCTCGGAACTAGAAGCTTCATGAAGCTGAGTAGATCGAGAGGGATGTAAAAGCCCAAATTGGTGTAGAAACTCGTCTTTCAGCAAAAACTTGATGCTTCTCTCCTCAGCCGCCACGGCACTTAATGTTTCGAAGGTTGGCTTGTGGCTGGGATCTCTAAGCGGAGGAGGAAGTGCTGCAAAAAGTAAAGATTGAAATTAAGTACTTGGAAATTCGAGTTCCAAGAAATTCAGAAAAATGAAGTGAGCGGAAATAGGCAATCTTACTTCCTATTCTCCAGATGGCATAGAACCCCGGGGGGCAACGAACATAGAAGAATTGACTTAAAAACCCGTGTGCACTCTCGGGCTTGTCTAAAATCAGTTTATGGTTTCTTGCGCCTCTCACGAGAATAATTGAAGGATGATCTTTGTTCTTTGCGAAAGTGCACAAATAGCAGACTTCTTCGAAGCTCGGAAGACGGTCAAGTGTCCTCCTGAATAGCACACACAACCCCATCAAGATGACGTAGCCATTGGGGTGTAGTTGGAAAGGAGAGATGGTTAATCGGAGAAGGAGCGTTCGAAGAAAGTCATTGAAAGGAGGAATAGCTCCATTCAAGCACATCTGTCGGTTAACTGCAATGAAGCCGTGAGGTGGTCTGTCAGCAGTATCATTTATCCCGGGAAGCCGAGTGTCTGCTTCAGCAATGCCAAACTGAATGCACAACTGACTAAAAACTCTATGGTTCAAAGTGGTCGAAGCTCTTTCCGGAGGATCATTCAATGGGTTAGAAATTGGAAAAACCTCTTCAGCTTGTCCTATTTCTTCTTGTTGAGAAGTCATTTTACACAAGGAACTGGATATTCAAATATGAAGGTGCATGTTTCCTAAAAGTGTGAAGTGTTGTGCAAAACTAGTAAAATGACAAGCAAATATAACTGGAATCAAATTAGTTGACATTAGTCGATTATAGAGTTTCAGGGCTTGTTATTTTAAGTTCAAGTACAGTGTTGATGCAAGCAGATCAGCTTTAGTTGATTATTTTAGCTTTGCTTTAATACTTCACTTGAATTTGTTGATTCACAACATTTCATTCACAAAGTTCATTTAAGTTGATTATTCTTTATCGACTAATCTGTCATTCGATGTGGGCAGTCAATGGCAGTATATTCGCCCCAGTTTTCTGCAAATGTTGTGTTTAACAGGTTGTTAGCTTAAAAGTTAGTATAATCTGCAAGGAAGTGCAACAAAGTTCAAACAGTTCAAGTTAAAACAGTTCAAGTTCAAACAGCTCAAGTTCAAACAGTTCAATCAAGTGCTTTCAAAATTTTACAAGTGTTCCAGTTCTGTTCATCTCCTAGGTCGTCCAAATTGTGCTCAAGCGACCTAGCATAGGTCGGGTTTTCCTTAAGTCGTCCTGCTTGGAATTCATGTGCAAATCTAGCTAAGTCCTAGGTCGTTTGAATCCCAGCGCGACCTAAAAATTATGTCGCAAAAGGTGATGCTACAGGAAGTTAAGTCGCAGCTTCGAAGGTCGTTCAGTTTTCTTTAGGTCGCAAGGATCCTTAGGTCGCGAGAATTCTTAGGTCGATCGGTTTGTTAGGTCAGCCAAGTTTAGTTAGGTCGTAAAGGTTCGTATGTCGCTCAGATTCCCTAAGTCGCTTTTAGGGTAACTCAGCAATCTCAAGCTATCTCCTGTCTAAACCGCTATGCCCTACTCTCCTTAACCCACTAACTCCTCTCCACTTAATAACCCGCTATCTCGCTAACCCACGATCCGATAACCCATTATCACTTACACAATGAAATCAATTATTCTCTCAGTGAAATCTGTTACCTCTGCATACCACCAAATCACCCAAAACTAATTCAAATCATTTCAGATCTGTAATTTGTCCAACACCCTGCTGTGTTCTCGTGAATCATAACGACAACATAACCAATGACGATCGAAAGTCGATCGCAACATTACTCAAAATGTAACGCGACACACGGAATTGGACTAGGGTCAGAAGATGGGGATTCACAATTTGGCGGTGATCATGGTTGGATAGAAATCGAGTTCACTTACGCAATATGATAGCAAGGATGAATCGTCGACTGATTAGCTCGAATTTGCCTTTGAAATCACGGAGTTTTGTTAATGGCGGAGCGGGATATCGAAGCAGTTAAGTAAGGAAGAAGCAGCGAGCTAGTAGTTTATATGGGGCAAAGAGAAGAAGGCGAATAGCCACGCGAGTTAGCATATGTTTTAGGTCGCTCACGACCTAGCAGAATTAGATCGAAGCACACGACCTATGACATAGGCCTGTACTTCGAGGGGCAAGTGTTAACTCCTCTTTAAAGCGACCTAGTGACCTAACTTCATAAGCAACCCAGCGACCTAATGGACTCAGCGACCTAATGACTTAACGACCTAAAAGCTCCAGCGACTTAACGACCTAAAAGTATAAGCGACCTAACGGTTTAACACACAAGCGACCTAGAGGAGAAGAATTTCTACAGCGAGCTAACAAAGCAGCAGGATAAGCAACCTAAGGACCCAACGACCTAACGAGGTAGAAGGAGAGCGACCTAGCAACCTAGCGTGCTAAAAGTGGAGAGGGACCACCTGCATTTTGTCTCCTTCATTAGGTCGCCCGCGAGCTAAAACAAGGCCGAGACAACTTCTTATGCCGCTCCTCTCCTGGGTCGCTCACGACCCACGACCTACCAGCTTGTTCAAGTGACCATGTGCAAACCTGTTAAGCCGTAGCCTGTGCTCCCTAGGTCGCTCACGACCTACGACCTATCCAAGGTCGCTCACGACCTACAACTTACCAACCTATTCAGACAGAACAAGTGCAACTCTACTTCTAGGTCGACGGTTACCCACAACCTACCTTAGGTCGCTCGCGACCTACGACCTACCTTAGGTCGCTCACGACCTACGACCTAACTCCAGATTCTCCCTATAAATACCCCACCTACTCCAACTGAAAGAGGACTTTTTTCTGAATCATTTCTGAAACGCCGATACTCTGCTGTTTTCTCGACTCATCCAACCCTTCAAGCATTCCAAACACCGAAGACACTTCAACGAACTTTTGGAAGAGATCTAACACATTCAACATGGATTTGAAGTGCTCTTCTCCATTCAAGTTCTAGCTACTTGTCTTAAGTGGTGTTGTAATTGAAGATTGTTGTAAAAGTTGTAATTGAATCAGCAATAAAGGAGATTAAAGTGGACGTAGGCTAGATATTAAGCCGAAGCACTATAAAACTATTGTCCTTTTACTACTTTATGTTATTTCTCTGCTTATCTTTTGTTCCCGTACCAACGGGTGGTGCTTTCACTTTATATCTACTCACACTGGGGTGTTAGCGTTCAATTTTAAGCGTTAACACATACAATATCTCAAATATTCTCAAACACCAAAAAGAATGTCATATTCTTTAAATAATTCACCAAAACACAAATATTGACAAAACATATCAATGCCAATCCACAAAAATTAGTGAAACACAAATTCTAGAAATCATCAACCAGAAATCCAGAAATCACAAAGGGGGAAGGCCTATCACAAACGGGAGCATGAAAACTCACCAACATGTGCATCACAAATGGGTCGCTAACCCATGGTCGCTAACAATAAAGCCGGTGCCACGACGTTGTACAGCGAACGCCCGAGGTACCAGAAACTCAAATAATCCAGAACATCGACGTAGTACAACATTACGCCCGATGAACCAAAACCAAATAATCAGGCGCAACGACGTAGTACAGAGAACGCCCGATGAACCTGAACACAAATAATCTGGAACATCGACGTAGTACAGCGAACGCCCGATGAACCAAACTCAAATAATACGGAACAACGACGTAGTACAGCGAACGCCCGATGAACCGAACTCCAATAAGCCGGAACAACGACGTAATACAGCGTTACGCTCGATGAACCGAACTCCATAAAACCGTAGGTCGCTAGCCTATAAAAATGAGACAAAGCTCCATAAATCGGGGTACAGTCCTCCACGTGGACAAAGAGACATCGCAAATCGCTAGTCTAAACCATGAAATGATCATCATCGATCATCAAAAAGTGTCGATTACACTAAGCGTGTAAATAAATGAGTTTAGCTTAATGTCTCATAACCACTGGCTTAACTTAAATATTTACGAACAAATTGTAGATTTCACTCGAAAATTGTCACAAGATTTCAATCGAACAATTCTAAGAATTAACCGACAAAGTAAACGCAAGCGTTTCATACCACTTGTTTTGCTAAGCCGTTTAATTAGATTCCTCATACGAATGAGGTAAAGGTTTGTATATACTAATAGATTGAAAAACGGTTTTATAAACAAGCTTTGTATTAAAGGTAGAGTTGAAATCATTTTTGTGAAAGAGTTTGAATATTTACTACTAGTATAGAAACCTTTATATTTTTTAAAAGTGACAAACCATAGAAATGATTGTAGAAACAATCAATCATCAAAAATTCACATACGAAGACGTGAATCAAAACCATAGAAATCAATATTAAATCCATCAAATGGATATTCCAAAAAATCCAAAGAAAGAAGTCATCAAAGTCGATAATAAGTGATGACAACTATCCGGATCAACAAAAATCGATTAAAATTGGAAATTCACACAAAACAGCCTAAATAGGCAAAAATGAACAGTTCCAAATGTCTGGTTTAAAATCCAGACGTCTGGATTTAGGTTCTAGAAATTCCAGAAAACCCTCCCAGACGTCTGAAACCATCCAGACGTTTGAACCAAAAAATCAGACGTCTGGAATTAGTCTCTATCTTTTTTTTAATTTTGCGTGCATATATTTTTTGCTCAAGGTCCAAACCAGACGTCTGGACTTGGTCACCAGACGTCTGGTCACCTGGTCTAGGCAACAATTTGCCTAGGCCAAATTTCCCAAAACGTATCGGGAGCGATCGGACAAGCAACGACGACTAAGGATTTACGCCAAGCGACAACCCAGCCTTATAGGCTCTTCGATACACCCCAAATATCAATGTCCAAACATCCATAGTAGGATTTTCATAAAATTGGACCAAAACACCAAAATTTGGGAAATTCACCAAATCAATTCAAATCAAAAGCAAATGATCATGCACAAATGTTAGGAATTCATACCTAACAACAAAGAAAGTTATAGACGTAGATGTGAGTTAAAGAACTCACCTTTAAAACCAAAAACACGAATGAGAAGCTCTAAATCAATGGAAAGGCTAATTCCTCTTCAACTTCAACTCAAAAAGCTCTAATCTAAGCTAATAAGCAAATATTTCCTAAGTTAGGGTTTAGGAATTTATGAAATTGAAGAGAGATAGAGATGGAGAAGATGAAGAGGATGCTTACCTAAGCTTCTCCTTGATTTTGGACTTGAATTTGAGTTTCCAAATCAAACTAGGGTTTGGAATTCTAATTTCCAATCTTTTCCCCCATTTTTCTCTTAAGCTTGAGAGTGTTAGGAAATGAAAATGAATGAAGGAAGTTGAGTGGAGTTAGGGTATTAGATGTGTTCATGGGCTGAAACCCAAACCCAAAGTCAAATAGAAAAATAGCAAAATTCACTCAACTCCAAACATATCGATGTTTATACTCAAAAAAGTTGTAAATGCCATTTTGGACTCAATGGAAGTGGTTTCGAGTCCCAATTCGACTGTTTACAAAAAGTAACATTTCAGACCTTTATCTGATTAACGATGCTATATTTAAATAAAATATTTAAATATACAATCGTGAAATATACGGGTTGTTACATATTTATTTTAAGTATGGTATATTTTTGATATTAACTAAAACAACATAAACCATCAAATTTTAATACATCAACCAAACCCACTTATCAAATCTAGTGAAAATGATTATGAATTTAAAAATGAAATCTATTTTAAGATGATCTATCTACCATCTTTTATCAAGTAACATATAACATCAATTTTTAATTCTACTTTTAACTTCTTTATCAAAATCAAATAGTTAGATGAAAATGTAACTTGAGTCTACATTTGATTAAGTTAGCCTATTTGTGAAATAGTATAGGCTATCAAATTCATTTATAAACATCAAACTCTCATCTACATCTAAGTTTACATTAAGCCCAAAAAACAAGAGATCATAAATGAAAACACTATATTGATTTTACATGATTCATGAGAGCTTCATTATCCCTGAACTGAAGGAGTTAAGTTTCTCATCCTTGAATTCATTTCAACAAAAGTAGATTTAACGGTAACAAAAGGAAAGTAAATGCTAATTAAAGAGAAAGAGAGCTAATTAATTGTATAAAATAAATCTACATTAATTTGTAATAAGGAAATCTACTCTACCTACAAGAAATAAAAGAGAAGCATGAAATCAAAATGACCCAAAAGAGAAGCATAAAATAAAAGCATGAAAATAAAGTGCATAGAGTACATCTAAGAGGCCATTAAAAAGAGAAGATAAGAGCTTTTTATAATTTTATGGCAACAGCTACATATATTTTCTCATGAAACATAATAGGGTATTTCTACAAGTGTCAAAATCATAATATATCTAGGGTGCTACCAAAACTACCATTTACTTTGTGTGGCCTCCAAGTCATCATTAATGATTAATTAATCTCTATTAACATGTGCTTTTCTTTTTTAATCGTGGTCCATTAGCAAGTTGGTAGGTGAGCTCCTCCATGAAGTGTTACTTCTTTCTTTTCTTCTTTCTTTAGCTTCCAAAATGTTTGCATCAGTAGTCTGTGAAGCTTCTTCCAATTTGCACTCAATTTCCTACAAATAAATGAAATGTGCAAATAAATTTTCTCATAACTAATGCATATACAAAATTACCATTTTGTTTAAATATAGACGAGTGAATGATGGTATTAAAACACTTTTATATTTTTGTTAAAACATGTAAAAAAATACACTAATATGTCCTTTATTTGAATATAAGAAGATTAAGTATGAGAGAAAAGTATACATTTTTACTTGTACATCAAATATACCTACACTTATCTTTTTATTCATCATCAAATAAAGTAAAACAAAGATAAAGCCACTTTCATATAAAACACAATTGCATTGAGCGTATGCAATAAGCTATTAAACTTTTAGGTGTCCCTAGTAGGACGAGTATTTTCTCGTGAGGGTTTTTAGTGGATACTACCTACAAAATCCAAATGCAATATGCAAAGTTCCTAATGCAAAAGATATGAATGCAAGTTCTATTTACAAAATGAAGAATTTACTTTTAAATTTACATGAGATAGTAATATACAAGTTTTGGTCGTTATCAGGAAGTTTCAGATCTTTAATAATCAAAACTTCCAACAAATGTTAAGTTATCATTACATTTGGACTCTAGCTTGGCTATTTGTTCGGTTGATAACATACGCAACTATGAAATAAATCCTTCAATTGATTGTCAGAGTTTGCAAAGTGGTATCTTCGTTTCTTTTTGTATAACAAATCTAATAAGTAAAGTTAAGACAATGCTTGGCTTTCAATTGCTTACTCTCTCTATTTGTAAAAATTATTAATATTAACATAATATTATTTATATACTCCTAACTCGGACTACTAAGGCCAGATATACCATTTATGCACTATGTTGGGGGCTTATGTGAGAAGAGTACAGAGCGTGGTGAGTGTCCACACCTAGGTGTGTACACTTGACTCTAGGTGTTCATTATTATATCATATATATATACACATACATACAACTAACTCAGAATATTGAGGTCAGATATACCATTCATGCACTACCTTGCAGACTTATGTGAGAAGAGTACAAAATGTGGCGAATGTACACACTTATGTGTGGATACCTGTTTTTAGGTGTTTTATTTTTCTTTCTTCTTCTTCTTCTTCTTTTTGGGAGAGAGTTATGCAAAATTATCTTAGGACCACTTAACTTTAAAGATTAGTTAACGCATGTACTTTAAATCAACCACTTTTTTAGCGAAGACTACAATTTAGAATATACTTCATAACCCTCACCTATGAATCGCCCTATGTACTAGTTGCACCAAAGTTGCTTGCAATTTAAACTTTTCTTTATATTATTCACTGAGACAAGTAATTTCCCAAAACTTTCAATCTAATGACCAAAATTGTATGCTTACGCTATCATGCCTATTTGAAAGTAAATTAATGTGCAATTTTTAAATAAAAAAAGGAAAGGGAAAGAAAATGCAAAAATCAAATCATGTAAAATCAAAATATAAACGGGACTCCCCCTACACTTGATTTTGACTGTCTCCACAGTCAATGCATGATATAGTGAGCGTAAAGGAGAAAAATATATACATATTAACAAGAGTGGGTTAAAATTTCTTATTAGACGTAGTATGGCTCATGAAAAATCCTGAGCTCTTCCTCTTGGTCACTTGCCAATTCCAAGTAAGGCTTTAAACGATGATCATTGGCCTTAAAAATCAATCCATCCCTAAGGTTTTCTATTTTTATGACACCATGTGGAAAAACAGTACGTACCACGTATGGTCTTGTCAATCTCGATTTTAATTTCCTAGAAAATAAATGAAGTCAAGAGTCATACAAAAGAACGTTTTGATTTGGCGAAAACGTTTTTCTTAAGATTAATTTGTCATGAAAACTTTTGTTTTTTCCTTATAAATTTTTGCATTTTTATATGCATCATTCCTAATTTCTTCTAATTCATTGAGTTACAATTTTATGTTTTCTCCTACCTTTTGAAGATCAAAGTTTTTGTTCTTTATTACCCATAATGGTTTATGTTCAAGCTCGACTAGTAAGTGACATGCTTTACCATATACTAATCGAAAAAGGACATCCTAATATTAGTTTTAAAAGAAGTTCTGTAAGCCCAAAGCGCATCTGTCAATTTTTAAAACCAATCTTTTCGATTTTTATTAACTGTTTTCTCCAAAATTTATTTGATTTTCAATTCGAAACTTCAACTTGACCACAAGTTTGAGGATGATAAGGAGTGGATAACTTGTGGGTTATCGAGTATTTCTTTATTGAAGATTTGAAAGATTGATTATAAAAATGGGTTCCGTTATCACTTATTATTGCGCAAGGTGTGCCAAACCTAGAAAAATGTTTTTCTTATGAATTTCACAACAACCTTATGGTCATTTGTTTTACAACGAACGGCTTCAACCCATTTGCAAACGTAATCAATGGTAAGAAGAATACAGAGAATTCTGAAAGAGTTAGAAAATGGTCCCACAAAGTTAATTTTTCAAATGTAAAAGATTTCAATCGTAAGGATGGGGGGTCAAAGGCATCGTGTTCCTTTTCATGATTTTTCCTAACATTTGACAACGGTCACAGGTTTTACAAAACTCAAACGCATCTTTAAAAAGTGTATGCCAATGAAAGCCACATTAGATCACCTTTTCCATGGTTTTCTTAGGACCAAAATGTCGACAACAAGCCTGGGCATGACAAAATGAAAGAACACTCTTGGTTTCGCTATTCGGGACGCATCGTCAAATGCTTTGGTCAGAACAATATATAAACACGTATGGATCGTCCCAATAGAAATATTTCACTTGGGATAGAAATTTGTATTTATCTTGTTTGGACTATAATAAAGGAGTTTTCTTAGTGACTAAATAGTTCACTATTCGAGATCTATTTTCATGTCTATCCTATAAAATTTCGCAAAGAGTTCAATTTTCAAAATTATGATGTGGACATTTTATTAAAATTTCCTTAAATCTTCCAGAGTATTTTCGAAAATATTCGCCTCTAAATTGATGAAAATGTATAATTTCATTTTGAATTTTGGTTCTTTTTTCTAAGAAGTAAATTTTTTTTAAGGAAACTTTGACAAATTCATCCCAAATTTTAATCGAGTTTTAAAGCAAGCTATACAACCATTTCTCGGCATAATCGGTAAGTGCGAATGAGATTAACCTAAGTTTATTCCATCATCGCATAATTGTTGAAGTTTTATAGTTGCACAAACTAATTCAAATTTCGTTAAAAAATATAAGAATCGTCATTTTCAAAAATGCCAGATTTGGGAAGTGTATTAATATGACTTGAATGGATTTCAAAATGGTTACCCATTGGGATGAATAAGTTAATGCACGAAGGGATAGAAACTCAATTGGGGAAAATTTTATCCATGTGAGTTCGAGGAGGATTTTCGTTTGTCATGGTGGAAGGATTATTTGTTCAAACTAAACGGTTGGTCAATGTGTCACGAGTCCGAACATTCATGCACAAGGGAGAAGATTAAAGGGAGAGAGAAAAAGAAAATAAGAATGAAATTTCTTTTAAATACAAAGGTAAGAGAGTACGACGAAGCGAATTTTTTTTGTTATTTTTACTAATATATGTGTTTTTTTCTTTTACTTAAATTTTTTGTTTTTTTTCCCTTTTTTGAATTTTTTTAATATATGCATGAAACTAATTCAACCAACTAAATGCAAAGATTTAATTTTTTTTTCCTTAATAGCTCCTAATCTAAAATTGTATCATGACACTTTAATTTAATTCAACGAAAATATTCTTAAACAGGTAACAAACAAGATTTATCAATGCACCACGAAACACCATAGCAATGCAACTGAAGATATAAGTACCTTCAGAGAAATAATCAATATAATATCTTATGAATCACAGTAATAATTATAATTGATTCTAACTCTGCCCTATCCTTAGACATCAAAGAAAGTTTATTCAAAGAAATCAACTTGTCAAAATACAAATTTGCCATAGATGAGCATGTGAAACCCTTATGTCGAACGTCTAATCTTTATTATTTACTTCGTTTTATATCATGAATGCAATTTGTGGGCTAATGAAAAGATGATGAAATACCCACCTTATGTGAATTTGGATGGCGTCCGTAGTAAAAAATACAAAGATGATGATACAAAACAAAAATGAAATATGCATTAACAATGCAACTACAAATGAAATTTTATTATGTTTTTTTATAAATGCAAGCAACCAACGATGCAAGATAAAAACAGAAGATAAGAACACGATACTAGAGCATGTTGAATTATCTGCAAATTTATTTAAAAGCGGCGATTTTTTTTATAACACAAGCAAAGCAGAGCAAATTTGTTTTAGCAAGCAATTCTTCTCCTAGTCGGCTTTTCTTCTATTCACGAACTGAAAGCGTGTTGAAAGCTAATTTTTTTGTTATTATAAGTATAGAACGAAAACAAAAGAAAATCTTTTTATGGTTTTCCCAAAGCCAAACAACAAAAATACTTTTTTTTTTGTTTTAAAAGAAAGGAAGAGAAGAAAATGCAAAAATATTTATCCCAAAGTTAAACAATTTTTTTTTATTTTCTTTAAAAGAAAGGGAAAAAGGAAAATTGAATTTACACTTAAAAAATAAAATAAAACAGCCCAATTACAAGCAAACCTAATTTCCCAAGGCCAAACAAAATTTTCTAAAAACAAAACAATTTTTTTTAAACTAAAGAAAGGGAAGAAAGAAATTCCAATACAGCAAAATTAAATAAACTAAAGAAAACACAATTCCAACACAACCTAAAAAAGAATTAAATTGAAAACATTATCCAAGGTCCGGCCCAATTAGCATAACACAATACCATAATCACACAACATAGTAACACTCTTTAATCAAAATTCTAAACAAAACACCCTAAATCCGCAAATAATCTAATACGCAAATTAGAAAATTGTCAAAACAAAAGAAAATAATCAAAGCATGGTTCGGATTGGCTGAAAATCGATGGTCGTAACCCCCAAGGTGGTGCAGTGGTTAGAACATGCGGCGCTCACCTTAAAGGTCGATGGTTCAATCTCCGCCAACTACATATCATTGTGAATTACCTGATGTATGTGTTGTGGGTTCAGTGCATACTTCATTAGAGTTTACAAGCAAAGCTTGGTTCTTTAGGTCTTCAAAAAAATACATCGATGGTCGTGGTTAGTGCTTGAAGTGGATGACAGTAAACCGAACTCGGGTTGCTTGTTTTGGGTGAGTGCAGAGATAGTCGATGGTTGGTTCATGGATTGCGATTGGATCATTGATTGCGGGTGTTCAATGGCGGTGCAGTTTTGGGTGTAGATTGGAGAAGGCGAGTGGCGTGATTGGGTTGAGGCTCGAGGTTGCAACTACAAATGAAACATTTTCCAGAGTATTTCCTAAAAGATTCACCTCCAAATTGATGAAAATTTACAATTTCATTTCCAATTTTGGTTGTTTTTTCTAAGAGGTAAAATTTCTTTAAGAACTCTTTTACAAATTCGTCCCAAGTTTTAATCAAATTTGAAGGCAAGCTCTACAACCATTTCTTGTCGTAGTTAGTAAGTGTGAATGAGATTAACCTAAGTTTTATTCCATCGTCGCATAATTGTTGAAGTTTTATAGCTGCACAAACTTGTTCAAATTTCATTAAAAATATATAATGATCGTCATTTTCAAAATTACCAAAATTTGAAAGTATTAATATGATTTGAATGGATTTTAAAATGATTACTCATTGGAGTGGGTAAGGTAATGCAAAAAGGGACAGAAACTCAATCGGGGAAAATTCTGTCTATGAAAGTTTGAGAAGGATTTTCGTTTGCCATGGTAGAAGGATTATTTGTTCAAACTAAACGGTTAGTTAAAGTGTCACGAGTCCAAACACTCGTGCACAAGGGAGAAGATTAAGGAAAGACTAAAAAAAATGAGAATGAAAAATGTTTCTTTCTTAAATCCAAAGGCAAGAGAGTAAGAATGAAGTGAAATTTTTTTATTTTTTTGACTAAAAAATGTGTCTCCTTTTGTTTTATTTCTTTACTTAAAAAATATGTTTTTTCTCCTTTTTTGAATTTTTTTATTTTTTAAAATATATGCATGAAACTGATGCCACTAAATGAACGCAAAGACTTAACTAAAAATTTCCTGTCCTTAGTAGCTCCTAACCCAAAATTGTATCGTAACACTTTAACTTAATTCAACGAAATAATTCTTAACCAGGTAACAGACAGATTTATTTTAACAACCCTGATTTTTTAGTATTTTTAATTTGAAATAAATGAGATTTAAACTAGTAATTTAATGAAATTTTTTATATCCCATTTATTGAAGTAGGAGAATTAGAATTCAAGTGTTTTATCAAAATACTAATTGTAATGAGAATTTTGAAATGTGAATTTATCTGATATGTAAAGTATGGAAGTTTGCAATATAAATTCTTTGTTTCAAATTGGTTAAAGAAGAAATTTGTGAATTTTAAGTGTTGTGTAATTTATTTTGAATAAAAGTAAATTAAATAGTGTTAAATTGTTGAAACCAATTTAACAAGCTAATTGCTTATGATGTGTTTTGATGTTATTTTAGAATCACTTAACCAAAATTAATTGTGAAGGCATTATTTAGTTAAATTAATTAGAAGAGAGTTTGTGGAATAATAGAAATACATTAATTTCTTGTTGGGTCTAATAATATAACTTAGCCCATTAAGTTAAGTAATTGATGAAGCTTTTCCTCCTCCTCTTATTTTCTGTACATTCTAATGAAAAAAATTTACGGTAAGAAAGAAAGTCGTCTTTCTCTCAAATCTAGAAGCAAAATTCTAGTTTTAAAAGAGAAGAAAATTAAGATAAATCAATAGAAAATCAAGGTATGTGTTTTGAACCCTTCTCTATCATCTAGTTCAACCAATTTTATAAATTGTATGGGCTTTGATTGTTGTTCTTCTTCTTTTTGGTTGAGGCAAAAAGTAGGGTTTGTCAATTTCTTATTTGGGGCTGGTGTAGAAGTATAATAGCGAATTGCAAACAAAAAGTTGAGTAAAAACTCACAACTATCTCTAATTGTTGAATTAATGTTGGATTAGTTATGTAATTGCATGTTGGATGGTTGAGTGATTGTTGATTGTTATTTGATTGCTTGAAGTTTGTTAATTTGAAATACATGGCTGTTAATTTAATTTTTCTTAGCTAGACCCTGTTAGTAATTTGGGTACATCTTCTTCATTTTTGATTGGAATTTGATAATTCTTGAAGTTCTTGAAAGCATAGACTTTATTCTACAACTTTGTTGTTTTCAGTATTGCCAAATTTTGATGTTTAAATGGTCGAAAATGCATTTTACCTTTGCTGTTTTGAGAATGAAAAACAGGCTTAAGCAACAAAAATCCAAAATTTTCTTCGACCATATATTTTGATTGGTAAATCCATGTTTGATAAATCTTTTTGCAGTAGAAAGATAATTTCATAAAGAAAACTATTATTTTGATCATTTTTCCAAATTTTGAGGTTTTCTTGGTCGAACTCGTGTTTTAAACAGAACTATAAGCTATGTCCTGCCGGGTAAAATTCTGAGATGAAGCATAAACCTGTTTTTATCATAACTATTGATCCTTTAATCTGATTTCAGTAAACTTGTGCTTTTGGAAAAGCTATCACAGTAAAGAAAAACTTTTGTTTATAAGTTTTGTCAAATTATGAGAGTAGTTATTTAAAGTCACTGATTTGTGAAGATGACCAGAGCGTTGGAAATTTCAAATTTAGAAATTTGAGGTGCATATGTTTCCTTCTCCGTTCTTGAGTTTTGCCCTATGATGCCTTGTGTTATTTTGTTTTGTTACCTTATTGTTAGCCTTGTAATTTTGTGCTCTAGTAATGCCATGTCTTGTTGATTGGGTTATCTTGCTTTGTTGCCTTATTCGTTATCCTTTTGCTTGATGTTGGTTTGGTTTAGTTTACACTATCTTTAAAGTGTAATTATGGTGAAAGTTTGGTTTAGTTTCGGGAAGTCCAAATCTTATTTTGGAGACTCTAGTTTACATAAATAAAAGACTCTATATTGCTTTGTCAATTACACTATTTAAGTACACCAATTTGTTAAATTATTTTCAATAGAAGTTATTTGAAAATCTATTGTTTTAAAACTAAATTGCACATATTTCAGCTTTACGAAGTGTTCTTTCAAAGAGTTTTAAAATGAGTAATATTTAATTATAAAACCTTTTTTAAATTTTCTATTTGAAGTATACAATTTTGGAAATGTTTTAGAGGTAAAAGATAAAATATAGTATTATTTTATAAAAGCTACTGGAAGTAATAATTTCAGTCTTAAGTGATTTTAGTCATAAAAGAAGTTTAAATGATTTTAAAAGAGTTCAAAATCTTTTGTAATTAAGCAACTCTTCTTTAAAACGAATTATGGATTTAATCGAGAAGTTTGAAAGTAAATATATATGAAGTAACATAGAAACTAATTCTTATATGATAAAGTTGAATTATTGCTTTAAAACTATAAACCCTATTTGGCTTTTATTGTGTTTAGAATTTGGCTAATTAAACACCATTTGGCATTTTTGACAACTTTTGATACAATTGCTTTTGAAAAATTAATATTTTCGTTTGTGTTTTAGTGAATGTCATGCTTTTCTATGAAATAAAGAATTTAAATAAACAATTGAACTGTTGGATTGGTATATGACTCTTCATAAAATTGAACTATCGGATTGGCATCGGCAAGTAGGGGTTGAACCATAGGGAGAACAAAAATTTTAAATTACTCAATCAAACTATCTCAAATATTTTAAAAATGTGTTTAACTGAAAATTGTAGAAAACTAAAGAAAAACTGAAATAAAAGTAATGAGATTAAAAGGTAATTTGGAGATAAATCTACTCTCACGTTCAAACAAATCAACATATAACAAATATATAATCTCCCATTTTAACCCAAGTAGAATTGATTGATGTATTTATTTTAACTATGGTCTATTTGTGATATTAACTAAAACAATTTAAATCATTAAAATTTAATACATCAACCATACCCACTGCACTCGGATGTTGAGAGAGAGAGAAAATGGAAGAGAGGACATTCACTACACTCCAATTTGTTATGCGTGAGAATGTAATCTCCGAAATTTGTGTTGAGACTACCAATAAGGGTATTTGGGATAAGTTATTGGAGTTGTATATGCAGAATCACTAACTAATCGTTTGATCATGTTGCAAACATTCTTCACTAATAAGATGAAGGAGGGTACTTCGCTAAAGGCGCACTTGAATACCTTTGATGGTTTGCTAATGAAGATGAAAGCGTTAGACTTGAAAATTGAGGAAGAGCAAAAGGCGATGATCTTGTTATATTCGTTGCCGGACCGTTATACAGGATTCTCAAATAGCTTGATCTATAGTTGGGAAACCTTGACTCTTAGTGACGTTAAAGCTGGTCTTCTTAGCGAGGAGTTATGAGATCAAATAAAGGAGTTGAGTGATATTGGTAGTGGTGCTAGTAATGATCATGGTTTTTTGGTGGAGAATGAGAGAAATGAGAAGAAGTGGAATTGTGGACGTTCTAAATCAAGTAAGCCTGATTGAAGAAGAAAGTCGAAGAAAAGAAATAACAAGTTCTAAATCAATAATTTTCATGGCAATACTTATTGTAACAAAAGGAATCACATATTGTTATAAGTTACCAATCTCATATATGTACCCATTTCTTTTACGATATCTTGCGATATTAGATTAATAATAATCCAATCTATGCATCCACTTTAATATAATGCGAGTCACGCCTAACATAATCATCATCATCATCAAACATTTATCATACAAATCAACGTATATGAGCACGGTTGGTATTGGACCAAAATGTATTGCTTTTTAGAAGCAAGACTAGTATAAAAGTAAAATAAATAATAATTCAAGATAATATATACCCAAGTAGTATGCTATGTTTCATTTTTTTGAAATTAGTAGTATGCTATGTTTGTACATTATTTTCATAACAATAGCAAACACCATAACTCTTCAAATTTTACACTTATTTTCAAAATGACCTGGAACTAACATTTTTTAACCACACTCACACATTTTACTAATCAAAAGTAACAAACAATGTGGTTGCATTTGAACTTTATGTTCATAAAGTTAAATAGAACCAAAATAAAGAGGAGTAAATTATGATTAAATGGTTTTGTGATAGCTTGAAAGTTTCATGTACATACTTTTTTCTTTTTCGTTTTTTTCTTTTTGGAAAATTATTATTGTAGATCAACTGAACTACACACCAAAATGTACCAACCTTCTTCAGCTTTTCATAGTAATCTCTAAAGGCACATGCTTGCTCAATCGACAAGGTAGAAACAAAACATAAATGGTATGCCTATTTATTTAGAAAAGTTTACCGTGCATCCATTTTGATTTTCTACTATGTAAAGAAGAGGAACATAACAATGGGACACCTTAGGCAAATGATATTCCTTTTTGTAGAGAGAAGTAGAGAATGGAGCAGTGGCAAGTGGTGGTATAAATCTAAGGCCATAGACTTGTATTTTGTGAATGTGATAATTTGCAACGATAAAGATAAAACGATTTCTCCTTGTTTGAGTTTGAAAGCAATGGAATCTACGTGCAACATGATTGAAAGAGAAGCATAAGTCTCCTAACGAACTTATACAAAAGCTTTAATTATTCCTTCGATGAATGACTTAAACCAACAACTACAAATACATTGGTCCCAACTGTTATTATATGTTTTAACTTGAATTTAATATTTTTTATCCTTACACATTGAAAACAATAATGCAAAATTAAACAGAGATAGAGTAAGGTAATCAAAGAGGAAATATGATATTTGATTAGTACCCTCTTGTAAAACTACATATGACTACAATATTACTTGTCAAACTAAATTAAGTCCTCAAAATATTTAGTATTTAATATTGTTCAAAAGGAATAAGCAGGCACAAAGAAGAAGAAGAATGGACCATTGTTTGCATGTTTTGCATGAAGTCCTATAAACATTATTGCTTTAACAAAATAAAAAGATTTTGAGCACTGTTAACATCGGTGCATTGTATTATAAGTAGGAAAGAGATTTTTAATGGGAAAGATTCCATGATTCCCATTAATATAGCACAATGAAGTAATTATAATAATTAATGCATTGTTCAGTAAAATCATTAATGAAAAATTGGGAAACAAAATTGATATTGTTATTATGCTGCATAATTTGAAATCGATCCAAAATAGAAGAACATAAGATGCCTCAATAACGAACAACTTATAAAACTTCCAGTATGAGGAATTTTATAGTCTATTAAAGCCTCTCTTTTATATCTCTTGGTTTATATTTGGAAAGTATGAAAGCATGAATGGCATGGAATCATGAATCAACATGACTGAGATTATAGGGAGGAAGATAGGCTAAATAAAAACTCAGGTTAATCAAATTTATATTAACAAATATGCTTAAATTAGATAGCAATTGTTACTTTTAGCTTCATTGATTTCTAATTATCCATGAAGTATACATTTATCCCTTCAAAATTATATCACAAAAACAATGAAATAAACACATTGGACAATTTTTTGCAGCCTATAATTATAAAACTTAGACTAATACAAAATACTGTAATAATTTAATACTTAGTCATTTCTTCGAGAACCACTTCTTAGTAGCCATAACGATGGTTATGTTGATCGATTAATGTTATCTATTTTTTTGAAGAATCGGGATATTGTCAAGTGGACAGTAGATTACACTGAATTAAACCAAACTTTGAGGATATTTAATGTACATTACAAACATCATTAACACAAATTTTGAGATAGTTTCAAAATTTCTAATTTGTTCAAATGTTAAGCTAATATTAACCATTGAATATAACCTTTTATTCGAAATATTATTTTTCAATATGTTATAAACTTTCTAAAAATCCTTCCTTTTTAGTGTGATATTAAATGATAAAAGAATATCCTTCCAAAATTTGATTTCATTATGGAATTGTATAACTCGAAAAAAATTATTGAACTGTAAAATATGGGATGTAACTCGAGGGATGTAGCCGAAATATGATATAAGAAAACATCTTATCTCTCCATTTATGTATGACTATATGCTAAAGCAAAACCACCCTTACATTTTCTACATAGGATTCTAGTTCATTAATTTCCTTACAAGTAACAAATGTTTCTACACTCCAAAACAAAGATGAAATTCAGATTTCTTTATAAATTTGGTTAAGAGGCTTGCATTATGCACATGACAATATAAATAATATGGCTACACAAATTCAATATATTTTCACAATCATACTAGAAAAAGCATTGTGGTCAAAGTGTCTACATGTTTATTATATGCTTACCTCCATACAGGCGATAAGAAAATTGAACATCTAAGACTTTTAGCAATACTTATGACATGAGTAATTTAAGTTATAATCATGTTCTGCAATTTTTAATTGGTAAATTCATAACAAGGGTTTAGGATTTTCTAAGAAATTTTTTGTAAGTTGCATTTAGCATATGTTATATCATTCCTAATTTATGTAAACCTTGTCGAGTATTTTAAAATAATACTAACCATACTTACATTTTGAAGCATATTAATGCCCAAGTATTTGAAAATAAATTAAATGAAATTCACCCTGCTAAAATACAGTTAAAAGGTTAATTACCCATTCTAACATCCTCAAACAAATTATTAACATATGTAGCAATGCCAAGGCTATTAATCCACATATGGAAGGATCTTTCCTATCTTGTCATTAAAACGTGTTCAAGCATGGCTAGGGCAGTTACTGCTATTTTCTTTGTGTCGGTTGACAAACCATTCCTGTGGGAATAGTGCACTTAGAGGTAGCAAAGAACATCATCAATCAGCCCTTAGAAGCAGTGCCTAATTGTTCTGCTGAATAGATGGGGCCTAGTGACAACTTATTAAAAAAATGCACTTCAACTTGTCAAAATATGTTGCATGTTGTCTAGTATTTGTTGATGATAAAAGAGCACAAACCCAATCTAGTACTTATGGATCAAAACAGTCTAAGAACTCATCACCATAATGGCAATTATAAACCTAATCATTCAAAGGCAAAAATTCGTTGATGCAGAAATGAAAATTGACATATGCTGCCTAGTTTCAATCTTGAAATAACACTGTCCATTATCATCCAATTAAAATTTCAATAACTTGTACCAAACAAATTACTGCGAGATGTCTTTGAATAAAGCAAAGGCATTTCCCAATTAAAAGAGAACACAACTGGCAAATTCGGATCAAAAAATTAGCTAGCTTGCAATCATGGATAGTTACAAAGTGATGAAATAGTCTGAGTTACTTTTTGAGAAAAATGTGTGTAACGACCCGCATTTTTGACCGTTCAAGTCGACAATAATCCACACATGTCCAACTCAACCGTTCAAAAAGGCAGATGGTTATTGGGGTTAAATAAGAAAAGGAAAGAAAGAACAGAAGCAAACTCAGAATCTTGCAGCGGAAGGAACAAGATATAATAATAAAATAACAGTTCATGAAGCTGTTAAATAAATAAATTTGATTATTATTATACATCATAAATCAGAGTTTCATACATATCAGAGATAATACAATAATGCAGCGGAAAAAATAATATGGTAGTAGAATACAAATGATGTAATACTAAACTCCGTCTTCGTCCTCCAAAATAGATCTTCAACCTTATCTGAAATGCTCAAGCTGACCCGAGCGTAATGAAAAGACAAAACACTCGAGTCAGGACTAAAATATCTCATGTAAGTCAAATCGAATAAGAAATATGAGTGTGGCGGCGTCAGAGATGTTTACGGGGTTTGACATCTCCTATCCAGTGTCAACGTGAGTGCAATAACTTAAGAGATGTTACGGGATTTTCCATCTCTCAAGGATCCGTTAAACTATCTACTATGTAGTACAATACGCTATTATAATATGTCTACATTAAAGTAAAAGTATTAAAATAGCGTTAAGCCATAACCCATTACACCCTTAACACAGTTTATATTCCCAAGAGCATATACAAGACCGTAGTTTCCCCAAAACCGGAAGTCACCAGAGGGCAATCCATATACTAAAGGTACAAACCAAAATCGTAGTGGTCGCGAATAGGATAATCAGTATGACAAGGTACATGAGGCGATACCAACTAGGATACTAGTAGTTGCCTGATCCGGACTGATGTTGGGCATAGCAGCTACTACCCCAACACCGCGAAACAACACTCCCAAAATCGAGGGTGTAATACCCCAAGATTTTGAGGAATATTCTTTTAAATAAATGATTAAAATTCTGGGGGGAAAAATCAGAATTATTATATAGGTGGGATTTTCAGTGGTGCAAGGTTGTGTGCATGTGTGCACGTGCACACTAGTTATGGCACTAAGAGAAAATCCAGAATTCCTGAATAATAAAACAAGGAAGGAAAACATTTAGATAAAATGTTTTAAATAAAGAAAATATAGACCTAGACATGAGTATTAAAAATTCCTGAGGATGTGTGTATATATATATATATCTATATATATGCCTATGTAAGACTTGTCTGAAAATTAAGGCAGAAGAAAACATTGATTTATAATGAATAAGTGAAATTTTAAATAGGTGTAGAAATGCACATAAGTATGCACATGTTTTCTGCAAATAAATGGTTAAAAATTAAATTAACACCCATAGTTGTATAAATGTATATATATATATATCCAGATATTATTTGAGCAGAAAATTAATAAAGGAATCACTAAAACAGTAAGAACCAAAGTGCAAGAAAGCAAATGTGCATAGGCAGAAAATAGAAAGTCACACCATTATCATGTTTGAGGTAAGTATAATAAAAATACTTAAAGTTATCACTTTCTGAAAAGAAAGGAAAATAGGCACAATTTAGTCTTGTTTTAAAATATTGACCGGGACATTAAGGGTTAGGAGAGAGGGAATATGCAATGCCAAATGCATGATTCTGGTCTGGGCTAAAATAGGGATTTTGCATCACCCAAAACCCTAGACAGAACCCTTATTTAAACCAAGAGTCCAATCAGAAAACTGCTCTCTCACTAATTAATTAACCTAAGGAAGAAGAGGAAGATAAGGCTAAAGATTTGAGGGGTTTTCTGGTTTAAGCTTGTGTAAGCATTTAGGTGAGTATCCTCACTCATATACATGGCATTAAGACCTGGGATTAGGCAGCCAAGCTTTATATGTTATATTTTGCATGTTTTGATTTACAAACTATGTTGGCTACTGATGGTTTCATGAATGTTTGATGAAATATGATCTGCTATGCTGGATGTATAACTTTGTTGTTCTATTTTCATCTCTGTATATTATACCAAAACCTTAAGGAACATATATCAGAGTATTTGTAACTAGTTTGAATAATGGCTTAAGACAAAGAATGAAAAGATAAAGAAAACTATGAGCTGCACATACATTGGTATGGTGCTGAGGCTTGAAATAATTGGTTAAGGGTGCAATGGAGTCTTTCTCTATAAGTGCTGAGCCCTAAACTAAATAGAAATTTACAAGCCTAAAAACTATGTTTAAACAAGATTAAAAATCTGGCTAAACATAGTTGCTTGCAAAATCAAAATAAACCCAATAGAGCCATGCATTTATTCTCAGTTGCAAACATTCTGGTATATGCTTGAATAGGGTGTTTCTATGTTAAATAATGTGAGATGGAATGACTGGGGTGTTATACCTCTAGAAGGTAACCTTTAACTTGCTTGCAATATTATGTCTGCAAGGTAACTAGTATGCTTCATGAGTACAGGTGGTATGTACACCTAGCTATCATTGATAGAATGAACATAAATACACTTAGTGATATAACTAAGGATTTTGTGCCAAGAAGGCTGCTGGAATGCTTGTCCTATTTGAAGTAGACAGGTTGGCACATGGCTTGTTTAAGTCCTGAGATCTTTGTGCCATAATGTTAATTAGTTCATGGCAATGTGTCCCTTTGATTCCTTATAGCAGATGAGGCCAGGAATTTATAAGAAAAAGAAAAGGCAACCTAATAGTTCCAGATAAAAGTTGTTTTATTGCATATGTTTGCTCTTATGTATTGTACATAAAAATACTTGTCAAGTATGCAAAGTATATTTATGCTGTATCCTTAGCTTAATACCATGGATATGTTAGAAATACTCACACCAGATCATGGATCTGACCCTTATTGCTCATGGCACATGGGGGTGTCTCATTTATAATGGGGCAGCCACTAATGCTTTTGCAGGTTGTGATGGAGCTAAGTAAGCAAGATTAAAATGATATGGGATAGAGGATGCTAAGATAATTAGAAATAAAAGCTAGAATGTGTTAATTCATGCATGTATTCCCTGATTGATATGGCTATCTAAATGTATTAAGTAGGAAGAACTTGTAAGAGACATGTGCTATGTTGTTTCTGGTTATTTCTGATTTGATATGAACTAAGAATATTGATGTTGAACTGATTTGAAAACCTATTTGCTAAAGTTGCTTTGATTTAGAGGAAAAACCTGGATTTTATAAGCATAATCATTTTATGTTGATTTCAATTAATCCTGAGTTCTTTTAAAAAGAATGTAGATATACAGAAAATTATATTGGGAATACCCAGAAAAGAATTAAACTGCTATATCTTCAATTTATGATATTGACATAAGTCCAAATGCAAGAAAAAGTGTTTATACCCTGAAGATGTATTTTTAAAAGAGAAGTATGATTAGGAAGAATGATATATATCTGATCACAAAATGTCTGATTCATACAAATATATATACATGCTTTTGGAAAGAAAAGGTATCAATGTTTTTGTATAATCTGGGTTGTAAAAATGCAAACAAAAAGAATGGCCAGAGTAACCACATGGTTAGGCCATAGGTCAGGCCTAATGTTTCACTTCAGATCAATGAAGCAAGGGAACATTTGAGCTCAGTTTTCTGGAAAATGATCAAAGACACTGACATGTACATGTATATCTGTGTACATGTAGATATTGGGCAAAATATAGATGTAAATTCTTAAAACAGTTGAAAGAATGGGTTTTAAAAATAGTTATGCAAGAAAAATTGTTTTGTATGATAGGTTATAGCCAAAAAAATTAAATATATATGTACAATTATAGGTAGGTATCAGATTTCAGCCATACAGGAGAAAATAAAAAGAAAAACAAAAATTGTGTTTGAACCGACCAGCATAGTACTCGAACTAGTGACCTTGCATGAATAAGTTAGGCGCGTTTCCATTACGCCTAGATGTTGCTTGTGTTCACTTAGGATCCACTTTCTTTTAACCTGAGTTTGATAATATTCAGACTTTAAGATAATCATCCATATTATAAGCTTGCCTTCCACTGATCATTGCTTGGTTATTTCTTAATTATAATAACAGTCTAAGGTACATATTTCCAGGGGACACTATAGTCAAAAATCTGGATACAATAAGTTTTAATTTAAAAAGGGAATTTATCACATTTTTGCAAATTTAAAAAGGATTTCTACTTATTATCATGCTCTGATTCAAGTAGAATATAACATAGATATCTTCATATATGTATGTTAAAAATGATTTAGAATTAAAACAATATTTCTATATTGTGAAAGATCCTGGATATATTTTTGTTTATTAGAGAGAGAAAATGACCCTGGGAAATATATTTGTAATAGATGATATATCTATATATCATCTCTATTGCAAAAAAAAAAAAAATCACCAATAAAATTAGTGTGTAAATAGGAGGGTCATTTCATTTGGTATCAGAGCTATGTTTTAATTAACATAGCAAAATGTTTGTATGCTTATGTTTATACTAGGTTTGTTTGTATATTTGACTGCTTATAAGTATTCCCTGAATGTATGTATGTGTGTGCATGTGGCATACACAATGATTAAATAGGAAAGATACAATCAATTTAAAATTAAAGCTAAGTGTTATAAACTAATAAGATGAAATACATATACTTTTAGAAATATGGTAGGAAGAGGGTCTCATCATCAAGGAGGATCTAGCACACCACAAATGCTTGACATGCAGGAATTTGTGAGAGTTTTGAGAGATGGAATTGGGCACAGACCTGAGAACCCACATGAGGAGCTCTCCAAGTTAGTGAAGACTTATACCAACTTGGGAGGCAAGAGCTTTGAAGGAACTGAAAGTGTAATGGAGATTCAAGCATGGCTGAGGACATTAGAGAGGATCTTCACTGATATGCAACTAGATGACCAAAGGAAGAGGCAAGTGGCCTCAAGGCAATTAAAAGGTGCAGCTTTGAGTTGGTGGGAGGTGATCATAGCTGGCCGGAATGAAAATGATATTAATTGGAATCAATTTAAGGAGATGTTAGAGGCAAGGTTTGTTCCAGCCTCAGCAAAAACCACTTTACTTGAGGAGTTCATCAAGCTTAGACAGGGGACTATGAATGTCACAGAATACACCCAGAAGTTTGAGGGATTGTCAACCTATGGGGCAATGTTAGTGGCTGATGAAGCATCCAAAAATGATAGATACATCAAGGGATTGAACCCAGGGCTTAGCAGGGCTATACTACCTTATGCTGACAGAACTTTTGATCAAGTGATAGATTTGGCTCTGAAGATTGAGCAGCATGACAAGGAAAGAGATAAGTTCAGGAACTTCAAAAACAATAGTAACAAGAAGAACAAAGGGAAGTACCATCCTTATGATAAGAAGAAAGGAGAGGCAGATGGTAAGAAGGCAGTAGATGCAAAGCCCAATGAAGCCAAAAGAAAAATAGTTTGCAACCATTGTGGGAAAGAAGGCCATATTAAGCCAAGATGCCCAGAGCTTAAAGGGGGAGCTTTCAAATGCTATCTATGTGGGAAGGAAGGGCATATGAAAAGAAATTGCCCAGAATACAAGCAACAAGGGAAAGTGGCAAACCTGGAAGGTAGGGGCAAGGCCATAAGTGAGGCTAATGTTGAAAACCATGGTCAAGTGGAAGGTACACTATTTATTTGTACCATACCTTTAGCTGTAATATATGATATCGGGGCAACCCACTCACTCATTTCCCATGAAATAGTTAAAAGGTTGAAAATGAACTGCAATTTGGCTGAAATACCTCTGTTAATACAAAGCCCTTTAGGAAGTTCTAGTGTATTAGATATGATCTGTGTGGATGTGAATTTGAACATAGGAGGAAACACATTTGTTTCCAATTTGTATGTTCTAAATTTCCCAAATATAGGAGTTATATTAGGGGCAGATTGGCTAAGACAATTCAAAGCCATAATTGACCTAGATGCATCCACCATTTCACTACAAAATTCTAAAGGCCAAAGGGTTACAATTCTATGTGAACCTATCAAAGAAAACAGTCTAAATCATTTAATTGAATTAGAAAATAATCCCAAGGAAATAGCTATTAATGAAATCCCCATAGTTAAAGAATACTTGGATGTATTTGGGGAAGTAAAAGGTGTCTCACACCATAGACCTGTTGAATTCCAGATTAACCTTATGCCTGGGGCTAGCCCAGTTATTAAAAAGCCTACAAGGATGGGGCCAAGTGAATTAAAGGAGCTAAAGAACCAGCTGGAAGAATTAGAAGCCAAGGGGTTTGTAAGGCCAAGTAATTCATGCTGGGGTGCTCCTGTAGTATTTGTTAAAAAGCATGATGGTACTTTAAGAATGTGTATAGATTACAGAGAATTAAACAAAGTAACCATCAAAAACAAATACCCATTACCCAGGATAGATGATCTCTTTGATCAACTCAGTGGAGCTAAAGTGTTTTCTAGGCTAGACTTGGCATCTGGGTTTCATCAGATGAAGGTTGAGGAATCAAGTGTTAAATATACAGCATTCAACACAAGATATGGATTGTATGAGTTTCTGGTTATGCCATTTGGGCTAACAAATGCCCCTTCTTACTTTGTAGACCTAATGAATAGGATATTCAGAGACTACTTAGACAAGTTTGTTCTGATTTTTATAGATGATATTCTAATCTACTCTAAAACAATAGAGGAACATGAGAACCACTTACATTTGGTCTTATCTAGATTAAGAGAAAAAGATTTGAAAGCAAAATTCTCTAAGTGTGTGTTCTGGCAAGAGGAAGTACACTTTCTTGGACATGTTGTCTCTGCTAGGGGAATTTCTGTAAACCCCAATAAGATAGTAGCAATCCAAGCATGGAAGAAGCCTAACAATGTTAGTGAAGTTAGGTCATTCATGGGGATGGCAGGATACTATAGGAGGTTCATACAAGGATTTTCTAAAATAGCAATGCCACTCACTAACCTGACTAGGAAGAACCAAAAGTTTATATGGACTGATAAGTGTGAACAAGCTTTCACCCAGATCAAGGAGGCTTTGGTAAAATCACCAGTGTTGAGAGTACCAGAAGGCAATGAGGGATTGGTTGTATATACAAATGCATGTGGGTCAGGGCTAGGGGCTGTGTTGATGCAGCAAGATCAGGTCATAGCCTATGCATCTAGACAACTAAAACCCCATGAAACTAGATATGCAACTCATGATCTTGAGTTGGCAGCAGTAGTATATGCCTTAAAGCTCTGGAGGCATTATTTATTGGGTGCAAAGTTCATTTTATACACTGATCACAAGGCCTTAAAGTATCTCTTTTCACAAAAAGATTTAAATATGAGACAACACAGATGGGTTGAATTTCTTGCTTCTTATGACTTAGATATACTTTATACACCAGGCAAGGCTAATAAAGTGGCAGATGCATTGAGTAGGCAGCATGCAAAAATGGCCATGTTAATGATGGAGGAGTTTAGAGATTTGACCATACTCACTGATTTGGAAATAGATGAGAGCAGTGGGATAAGTATGGAGATAATTGAGGAAGAAAAGAGTAAAGGAAGGTTAAGTTTAATTACTTTACAATCAAATTTGGCCTTGAAGGTGGCAAAAATGCAAGAAGAAGATCAAGACTTAGCAAAAAAGAAGTCTCTCCTATTAAAGAAGGAGGAAGTGAAGGATTATCACATAGATGTAAAAGGATACTTAAGGTACAAGGGAAGGATATGTGTCCCAAACATCATAGAATTGAAAGAAGAAATCCTTAATGAGTACTATAGGAGCAAATATTCCATACATCCAGGCAGCACCAAGATGTACCAAAACTTAAAAAGGGACTATTGGTGGAAGGGAATGAAGTCTGATGTAGCCAGATATGTTGCTAAGTGCATGGTTTGTCAACAAATAAAAGCTGAGACCCAAAGACCTTCAGGGTTGTTGCAGCCACTTAGCATACCACAGTGGAAGTGGGAAGACATATCTATGGATTTCATAGATGGTCTTCCTAGATCCAAGAGGGGAAATACAAGTATTTGGGTGATTGTAGATAGGCTGACTAAAGTAGCCCACTTCATACCAGTGAAAGCAGACAGAAATGCACCTAGGTTAGCCCAAACTTTTATGAGAGAAGTGGTAAAACTGCATGGTGTTCCTAAAACTATAGTGAGTGATAGGGATACAATCTTCACTTCAAGATTCTGGAAGAGCTTCCAAGAAGCTATGGGGAGTGAATTGTGCCTAAGCACTGCTTATCACCCCCAATCAGATGGGCAAACAGAAGTGGTAAAAAAGATTTTAGAGGATTTGCTTAGAGCATGTGTGTTAGACTTTGGAGGAAATTGGGAGGACCACCTCCATTTGGCTGAGTTCACATACAATAATAGCCACCAAAGTACAATTGGAATGGCACCCTTTGAAGCCCTATATGGGAAGCCATGTCTATCACCTATGTGTTGGGCTGAGGCAGGAGAGAAAGCTATCCTAGGGCCAGAATATGTCAAAGACATCACAGAGAAAATAGAACTGGTGAGAAAGAGGATGGCAGTAGCTCAAGATAGGCAAAAGAAGTATGCTGATGCAAAGAGGAAGTCAGTGGAATTCAAAGTAGGTGATTATGTCTTCATTAAGGTTTCACCAATGAAGAAAGTCTTGAGATTTGGCAAGCAGGGGAAACTCAGACCCAGATATGTTAGACCATACAAGATTTTGGAGAGGATAGGCTCACTAGCCTATAAGCTGGAGCTTCCAGAGAAGATGAGTGCAATGCACAATGTGTTTCATGTGTCACAACTAAGGAGATGGGTACATGACAAGGAGGAAATCTTAGAAAAGCCTACTGAAGTTCAGATTAATCCAGATCTAATCTATGAGAAAGAACCAGTGGGAATTGTGGCAAGGGAAGAAAAGAAATTGAGAAACAAGACATTGAAGCTTGTAAAAATTCAATGGAGTATAGATCCTAGTGATTGTACTTGGGAGCTAGAGGATAAAATCAGGATGGATTACCCCAGGCTCTTTGCAAATTTGAAAGGTAAATTCTTAGATTACTAAGAAAGTTTGATATGTATGATAGACAGTGACTATTTGAATTGCTCATGCATATTTGAATAATTTTCCTAAGAAAGCAGGAGTACTCAAAGAATATGTTGCAAATTGTGAGGGCACAATTCCTAAAAGAAGGGGTGATTGTAATACCCCAAGATTTTGAGGAATATTCTTTTAAATAAATGATTAAAATTCTGGGGGGAAAAATCAGAATTATTATATAGGTGGGATTTTCAGTGGTGCAACGTTGTGTGCATGTGTGCACGTGCACACTAGTTATGGCACTAAGAGAAAATCCAGAATTCCTGAATAATAAAACAAGGAAGGAAAACATTTAGATAAAATGTTTTAAATAAAGAAAATATAGACCTAGACATGAGTATTAAAAATTCCTGAGGATGTGTGTATATATATATATATCTATATATATGCCTATGTAAGACTTGTCTGAAAATTAAGGCAGAAGAAAACATTGATTTATAATGAATAAGTGAAATTTTAAATAGGTGTAGAAATGCACATAAGTATGCACATGTTTTCTGCAAATAAATGGTTAAAAATTAAATTAACACCCATAGTTGTATAAATGTATATATATATATATATATATCCAGATATTATTTGAGCAGAAAATTAATAAAGGAATCACTAAAACAGTAAGAACCAAAGTGCAAGAAAGCAAATGTGCATAGGCAGAAAATAGAAAGTCACACCATTATCATGTTTGAGGTAAGTATAATAAAAATACTTAAAGTTATCACTTTCTGAAAAGAAAGGAAAATAGGCACAATTTAGTCTTGTTTTAAAATATTGACCGGGACATTAAGGGTTAGGAGGGAGGGAATATGCAATGCCAAATGCATGATTCTGGTCTGGGCTAAAATAGGGATTTTGCATCACCCAAAACCCTAGACAGAACCCTTATTTAAACCAAGAGTCCAATCAGAAAACTGCTCTCTCACTAATTAATTAACCTAAGGAAGAAGAGGAAGATAAGGCTAAAGATTTGAGGGGTTTTCTGGTTTAAGCTTGTGTAAGCATTTAGGTGAGTATCCTCACTCATATACATGGCATTAAGACCTGGGATTAGGCAGCCAAGCTTTATATGTTATATTTTGCATGTTTTGATTTACAAACTATGTTGGCTACTGATGGTTTCATGAATGTTTGATGAAATATGATCTGCTATGCTGGATGTATAACTTTGTTGTTCTATTTTCATCTCTGTATATTATACCAAAACCTTAAGGAACATATATCAGAGTATTTGTAACTAGTTTGAATAATGGCTTAAGACAAAGAATGAAAAGATAAAGAAAACTATGAGCTGCACATACATTGGTATGGTGCTGAGGCTTGAAATAATTGGTTAAGGGTGCAATGGAGTCTTTCTCTATAAGTGCTGAGCCCTAAACTAAACAGAAATTTACAAGCCTAAAAACTATGTTTAAACAAGATTAAAAATCTGGCTAAACATAGTTGCTTGCAAAATCAAAATAAACCCAATAGAGCCATGCATTTATTCTCAGTTGCAAACATTCTGGTATATGCTTGAATAGGGTGTTTCTATGTTAAATAATGTGAGATGGAATGACTGGGGTGTTATACCTCTAGAAGGTAACCTTTAACTTGCTTGCAATATTATGTCTGCAAGGTAACTAGTATGCTTCATGAGTACAGGTGGTATGTACACCTAGCTATCATTGATAGAATGAACATAAATACACTTAGTGATATAACTAAGGATTTTGTGCCAAGAAGGCTGCTGGAATGCTTGTCCTATTTGAAGTAGACAGGTTGGCACATGGCTTGTTTAAGTCCTGAGATCTTTGTGCCATAATGTTAATTAGTTCATGGCAATGTGTCCCTTTGATTCCTTATAGCAGATGAGGCCAGGAATTTATAAGAAAAAGAAAAGGCAACCTAATAGTTCCAGATAAAAGTTGTTTTATTGCATATGTTTGCTCTTATGTATTGTACATAAAAATACTTGTCAAGTATGCAAAGTATATTTATGCTGTATCCTTAGCTTAATATCATGGATATGTTAGAAATACTCACACCAGATCATGGATCTGACCCTTATTGCTCATGGCACATGGGGGTGTCTCATTTATAATGGGGCAGCCACTAATGCTTTTGCAGGTTGTGATGGAGCTAAGTAAGCAAGATTAAAATGATATGGGATAGAGGATGCTAAGATAATTAGAAATAAAAGCTAGAATGTGTTAATTCATGCATGTATTCCCTGATTGATATGGCTATCTAAATGTATTAAGTAGGAAGAACTTGTAAGAGACATGTGCTATGTTGTTTCTGGTTATTTCTGATTTGATATGAACTAAGAATATTGATGTTGAACTGATTTGAAAACCTATTTGCTAAAGTTGCTTTGATTTAGAGGAAAAACCTGGATTTTATAAGCATAATCATTTTATGTTGATTTCAATTAATCCTGAGTTCTTTTAAAAAGAATGTAGATATACAGAAAATTATATTGGGAATACCCAGAAAAGAATTAAACTGCTATATCTTCAATTTATGATATTGACATAAGTCCAAATGCAAGAAAAAGTGTTTATACCCTGAAGATGTATTTTTAAAAGAGAAGTATGATTAGGAAGAATGATATATATCTGATCACAAAATGTCTGATTCATACAAATATATATACATGCTTTTGGAAAGAAAAGGTATCAATGTTTTTGTATAATCTGGGTTGTAAAAATGCAAACAAAAAGAATGGCCAGAGTAACCACATGGTTAGGCCATAGGTCAGGCCTAATGTTTCACTTCAGATCAATGAAGCAAGGGAACATTTGAGCTCAGTTTTCTGGAAAATGATCAAAGACACTGACATGTACATGTATATCTGTGTACATGTAGATATTGGGCAAAATATAGATGTAAATTCTTAAAACAGTTGAAAGAATGGGTTTTAAAAATAGTTATGCAAGAAAAATTGTTTTGTATGATAGGTTATAGCCAAAAAAATTAAATATATATGTACAATTATAGGTAGGTATCAGATTTCAGCCATACAGGAGAAAATAAAAAGAAAAACAAAAATTGTGTTTGAACCGACCAGCATAGTACTCGAACTAGTGACCTTGCATGAATAAGTTAGGCGCATTTCCATTACGCCCAGATGTTGCTTGTGTTCACTTAGGATCCACTTTCTTTTAACCTGAGTTTGATAATATTCAGACTTTAAGATAATCATCCATATTATAAGCTTGCCTTCCACTGATCATTGCTTGGTTATTTCTTAATTATAATAACAGTCTAAGGTACATATTTCCAGGGGACACTATAGTCAAAAATCTGGATACAATAAGTTTTAATTTAAAAAGGGAATTTATCACATTTTTGCAAATTTAAAAAGGATTTCTACTTATTATCATGCTCTGATTCAAGTAGAATATAACATAGATATCTTCATATATGTATGTTAAAAATGATTTAGAATTAAAACAATATTTCTATATTGTGAAAGATCCTGGATATATTTTTGTTTATTAGAGAGAGAAAATGACCCTGGGAAATATATTTGTAATAGATGATATATCTATATATCATCTCTATTGCAAAAAAAAAAAAAATCACCAATAAAATTAGTGTGTAAATAGGAGGGTCATTTCAGAGGGGTGCACCCAAATCGAATCACAAAAGTAATAGACATGGTAACGAAGAAGTGTGTCCGCTAGAGGTGGCGAACCTCAATGGCCCGGCGCGGCTCCTGTTATAGTCATGTCAGGGGTCATCCAATATCGTTCTCTTTCTTCAATCAACGCGTTCATCAAACCATCCACTTCGTTCTGGATCAACACTCCACGTATACTAGTTATTAAAGTGGTTTCGGTATCGACAAAGAGTATGTCCATATCCGATCCCGGTCTTTTTAATAACTACGTATTATTACACTGATGGCTCTTTTACATTTCAAATTGATTCATACTTGATATCAAAATATCATATTCGTTTCAAAATCAAATCCATTTCAAATATCAACATATCTATTCAAGATGTAAGATTCCGTTTCAAATCATTTTTCGCCTCAAAATCTCATTTCGATTTCAAAATCATTTTTCGCCTCAAAATCTCATTTCGATTTCAAAATCATTTTTCGCCTCAATATCTCATAAAACGATTCACATAAACTCGAATTCCAAAATTTAAAATTTAATCAAATTTCAAATCATCAATTTCAACTCGATTCAGCTTCTCAATAAACCATTTCAAATTATCAATTTCAAATACATATTTGAACCACAAAATAAGCCATTTCACTTCCAATATATTTCGAAACTTTAAATATTTCACATTTCAAAACAGTTCATATATCTATATAAGAATATAAGATTCGCTTTAAAATAATTTCGTATTCAAATTGGAATATATTCAAATTAAACAATTTCATTTACCAAGTTTAAATTCCAACATCTCGAGCTTCAATTCAAAATAATTCAATTTCCATAAATTGGATTTTATTCTTAAAATCAATTCATTTAAATAATTTCAAAACAACTTTTTAAAATCATTTAATTTAACCAACCCGGTGTCCGTATATAATTTTCTAACCTACGGCCAAGTGATTATTTATTTCAATTAAATGTCAGGGATGAATATATATCACTTAAACCAAATCACAGTGTCATATGTATGTATAACAGGATATATATAAGCAAATAAACATCCAAACATCTAAATATCAACCAATAGCATCCATCGAAATACATCATCCAATAGTCAATACAATTCACGGCAATTTCATAGTTATCAATGTCAGGTAATTTAATCGCAATTCAATTTTAATTTCAATTTGACTGTCAATTTAATATTGTACGGTGAATTCAAATGACAATCTATATGACAATTAAAATTTATCAAACAACGACAAATAAAATTCACATCACTTCATAATATCAAATTTAACTACCATAAAGATATTCAGTATGTTGTGAGCGTTATAAAACACTCACTTTGATTTTCTGTTGTCGCCGAGACGTTCCGGTTTGGAACTGAAACTGGACAACGCCCAACTTTAGCCCAAATTTCCACCGTCTCCAAATCCATCCAAACAAGTTTCATTTTGAAGCTCTCGTCATTACGATCGCAACGCAAAAAGTTTCGTTCTAATCGGACCTCGTATGAAAAAGTTATACATTTTTGAAGTTAACACGGATTTATATTATAAATATTTACAATTTTCTTTTATAATTTTAAACCCTACAATGCAATCTGGCCGTCCATCCCTCTTGCTTCAGATCTGGCCGCTCCTTTGCTTCATCTTCCCCAGGTCAAAGAACGTGACCAACAACCCATAGCCGCCCTTATTCCCTCAATTTTCGAGGCCACCACGAGCACTTCCACTTCGATTAGGATACACCACTTCGAAGCACTACTCAAGAGCCACCATCGGCCCCAAGGGTGTGGAGCTCAGTCGCCTCCTCCACCTCGATTTGCGTGAAAAACGCAGCAGCTTCCATCTCTTTTTACCGTCAATCCGTGGCTCCGTTTCCGATCTCCACCATTGGATAGCTAGATCTTGATGCCCTCTACAACTTTGTAGTTGACGACTTTTGCTAATTGTTAGCAGATTTGGAGATAATAGAGGAGAAAGTTTCGAAATTCTCAGCCATTAAAAAGATTAGTGGCGGCTGAAGCTATTTGACCTAGGGTTTTTTGGAAAATAGAGAAAGTGAGGGCTTTTATAGAAAAATACGCGACACCATTCATCCCGGATTTTCCGAACTCCAAACGAAGCGTGCCGGCTGACGTTTCTAAGGTTTACCGCACGTTCCGAACGCAATGGAACATGTTTCCGAGGCTAATTCGGTCATCTGGGCGAGTTACGGAGAAAAACGATCAGTTTTAAATTAAACCGATTTAAACCGATTTCGATGCGTTTTGGCTTGCCCCGGACAAACGGTACATCCAATTGACACGAAATTTGAAACCATACAGTAATATCACATTACGGATCCGATGAAACTAGTTTCGTCGAAATCCAAGACTTTTTGAAAAAAGGACTATTTTCTCTCGCCGAATTAATATTAAAAACAATTCGATGCGTTTCGAGCTGCCACGGTCAAATGATAACTCCGATTGCTACGAAAATTGAAATCCGACAATAACAAACTATTACGGATCCAATGGAACTAGTTTCGTTCAATTCTGAGACTGTTAGAAAAATGGCTATTTTTCAGTCGATAATTAAATATTAAAATATTCAATTTTCACAAATTAACTTTAAATTCAATTTTAAAAGTACTATAACATTACTATAACTCCAATATGATAAGATAAAATTTTACAAATTATTTTCAATCATATTCAACTCGATTTTCAATTATTTCTGAAATTTAACTTATTAAATTATCGATTTAATTGTCTAATTAAATCCAATATTCGAAAAATAAATTATTCGACTATTTAATTTCAATATAAAATTCCCAATTTTAAATTATTAACTTTTAAATCAAATCTTAATTGTTCACAAATTCCATTTTTAATTTCATAGTAATTAACAATCTTTTACAATGCAATTTTCCATTATAAATCCAATATAAAAGATTATATTAGATTCAACGTTCGATTATATTGTAATTCAAATTCAAGTTATTTAATTCCAAATGAATTCTTTTATTTCGATTTACACTTTCATTATTGAATCAACCATTTACTTATACATTATTATCAATAGTTTATAATTCATTTACTTTCATTTTCTTCAGCTATCATCTTATTTAAATTCACCGTAATATTAAATTACATTCATTTACGTTGATTTCCATATTATAACTTCAATATTAAATGTAACATTTGATTTATTTCGTTGTTTACAATCAAATTCAATTCAATTCAATTACTTGTTGCATTCAAATTTAAATGTTTTACTTACGTTCAATTACAAGTTAACATCTTTATCAAATTACAGTTTCAGTTATTATCCGCTTTCAATCAACTGTAATATTAAGTTACATTTATTTATATTAGTTTCAATAACCTAAACTTCCATTATTAAATCTACCATTTTATTTATTCTTTGTTTACAATCATAACATATTTGGTTTACAATCAAATTCAATTCATTATTTACACTCACTACAAGTTAACATCCATATTTAATTTACAAATAACTTATTTCAGAATTCAGTTTTGTATTTTAACTTGTAATTCACATTTAACAACACAAAATTTTATTTCCTTCGGATTTTTATCCAAAATTTTCATTTTAATTCGTATTTTTAAAGTGTTAAAAATACGGGTCGTTACAATGTGTGATCCTCTAAAATAGAGGAGAGCACACATAATAAAAAATATATATCACAAGACACGGTGCTGCCAACATGCCTGGCAGGTAGCTAATCCAAATACAAAAATCAAAGGAAAAAACTCAAGTACCCTTAAAATGAGCTCCGGCAAGGCCACCGCCCATTACACCCAAATACCGAGCTCCGACATGGCCACCGCCCGATATTAAGGTGTTAGAAGTACCAGAAAAACTATGAAATAACCAATGAAACTAGAAGTCAGCTCTATCTAAGAAGGCAACTCCATGCTGCTGACTCTGAAGGCATGGAAAAGCGAAGGATCTGAAACGGAACTGTGAATGTTTTGGACTAGAAACACCACTCTAAAGACTCTGTAAAACTGGAAGAAGTGCATAGTTGAAAAGTGAATCCTTCGGAAAACAGAACTCTATAATGAAGATGAAGATGTACTGAGTAGAACCCCTCCCTACATACAGCAATCTGCAATCCACAATCCCATGTACCTACAATAAGAAACTAACACCATATCTAGCGCAAGACCTGTATCTAAAACGAAACTAAAGAAAATAGTTAGAATGATACACATATATGTATATAAATGAAATTTATATACATATATGTATAAAAGAAATAGAAATAATGATAAAAGAGTTAAGCTAATATGAAAGATTAAAATAAAGAATAGAAAATTGACTAAAAGGAATCCATGATCGAATGAACTTAAAGATTTAAAAATTAAAACAAACAAAAACTAAAACAATATCTAAAACAAAACAAAGATATCCTTATGGTCCTTTGATCAATAGGATGTTATGATACACAATGAAATCAACATTTAAGTTTGAAAAAATATTAATACTACAATTATTAATGTCAAAAAAATATTTTTATATTTAAATAGATTAATATTATTAACCTTATTAAGATATTCTTTAAATAGATTATTTTTAGCTAATTTATATTTAGAATTAGATATCCAATTAAAACATAATGAAGAAATTATGAAAATTATTAAAATGATAATAATTATTTTTAAAAATTCTCTGATTTCTTTCAAACCAAATATACCAACAAATTATAATGATTAAAGTGTTAAGTAAAAATCTATTTTCCTTTTTAAACATAAATCTAAATCTATTTCAATAATATTCACAATCATATATTTTAGTTGCTGCTTAGTTCATCCCCAACTTTATTTAATAAAATAAAGGATTGAGCTATATCTCAAAATATATCATCGAAAACATGTCATATTTAATATGTTATTAATAAAAACACCAAACCTTATAATAGAAGCACTAACTAATTTGATTTGTATATGAACCGCAAACAAGCCTTAAGTTCCATAATGGTATTTGTCTTTTGAGCTAACTCTGTGGTGTATAAGGCATTCCACATAAAATCCTAAATTTAAAATCATCATGTTGAAATTTTCATATCATAGCCAACCATAGCCTTGAAAGTGGTAAGAGAACAACCTAACGAGAAGTTTAAATTACATGATAAATATAGATTCATCAAAAGCCCTACGAAACCATAAATCCTAACAAATGTTTGAAATTATATATAGAATTCTTAAAAACCCTAAGAGTGTAAGAGAGAGGATATTTAAGGATTTAATTTAAATAAAAAGAAATGGGAAAACATCGACATACCTGTAGAAATTTAAAACGATGGTTGTATTAGCGAGATTTCACCTTTGATAAATACTAAAATTATTAATAACGATGCAGGTTAAGCAAAATTTGGCGGTAATTTCACTTTTTGCACCAAAATTTTTGAAAAATCATTAGGGGCAATTAAGCCTCACTTAATAATAGTAGGGGCTATTTATTATTTTGCCTTTAAGTAGTAATTAGTAGAGGACAAAAGTTTACATTGCCTCTAATTTAAGGTCCCTAATAATCACAAAATTGGTAGAATTATTCCAAATAGTAAACTAGCAAGCTGCTGATGAAAATACAACTCACATGGAGAAGTACATGACCATCCACTATTACATAGCTTGGGAAATAGAAGCACAAGCGCTATGACTATACCTGACATCAATACACGGTTACACCTACACTGTGGAATAGGAAAAGCATACAACAAGATAACACAACTACTGAACACAACAGTAACAATGACACTGCGCTGACACACACATCACACTTTGCCCAACTTAAGTACAGTAACAATGACAAAAGAGCTGAAACACTCCAAAACTGACACGAAGAGATGCACGACTGAAATTACAGGGGGCTGGGACTAGAGTGCCGCAAAGGAGAATAGCTAAGATGCATAGATCAGCAGAAATGACCAAAAAGCCCGGCAATATTTTAAGAAAATGACCTCTGTTGTTGCATAATCCTAAGGAGACTTACTGATGAGATGAAAATGTTGGGAAATTTCTATAATAAGAAGAAGGAAGGTGTAACATTCCATATTTTTGGTAACATTATTTAAGATATTTAATTAGTTAAATTAAATAAAATAATGTGTTGATTAGGGGATTGAGATTTGATTTTATTAAGGGGTAGCCATGTCATTTAACCAATGAATTAAAAGAATGGTTAAAATGAAATAGAGGAGGGGTAAAATAGGAAAGGCCATTCCTATATCCCTAAAACTTGACCGTGTATCCTGTGCATGTTCATTTTCATTTATCAAAAATTTTAAACTTGAGGCCGACCACCATTAACAAGAGCAAGAGGAAAAATATCAAGACAAGCTAAAGAAGAAGCTTAATCAAATCAAATCCATTCACATCTCAATCTCTTTAATCTCTAAAGCTAAGGTGAATAATGTTTACATCTATATTTCTTTTGTTTTCGGTTTTAAGATGAAATCCGAAATATTTTGCATTGATTTGCCATGTTTTTGAATGATGGAATGATTATATATACTTGTTGATGATTTATGGTTGTTCATATAGATTTTATGACATGTTTTGATATGAAAACCCTATTAAATGACATCCAAATGCCTTGCGAATTTTTATATAAGCTAGAAATATTATTTTGGAGATGGGATTCAATTTTCTGAATTTTCGTGGAATTTATATAAATTTTTTAGTGAAGAAAATGTTATTTTGGGTTATAAATTATTTATGACTAAATAATAATTGGTTTGGGTCAGAAATTAAAATATGTTAGAAAACATTTTAAAAGTGATTTTCTGGAATTTTTGTAGAATTTTCCTTAGTGTTTTAATGGGTATATAAAATTATTTAAGGTATGGGATTTAATGTTTTATATATTTATGAAAGGAGAAGGGGCTTTTTGTAAATAAATTCAAATTGTTAATTCTGAAAAGTCGGCAGTACTTTTAGAAAAGAGAAACTTGCAACCAATCACAATTTGACAAACAAGGAAGGTTATGTACAAAGAAATAGTTTAAAAAGACAAATCAACATGTTTTTCACTGTTTCGATGCTTTCGGCACCAGGTTCTGCCTCCTTACCTTCGCCTCCGACACTATCGAAACTAATGCACATGGTATCAGGGCACTGGCACGTAGTGAATTGGATGTAGGCGGAAGGTATAGAGTCGAAACCAGGGGTTCCGAAGGGGTTGAGGCATTGCTTTACTTTTAAAAGAAAATGCGTCTACTTGCTTTCGACTGAGTAGCTCTCGACTAGGTTGGCTTTCGACCAGGTCAAATTGTTTTAAAGGAAATGGTTTCGATTGGGTTACGATTTTGTTTTAAATGACAGCTTTCAACTAAGTCGAAACCTTTGGACTGCCACTTTCTACCTTTCGGCTCAGATGGGTTTCGAAAGAGTTGTTTTGCTTTTTAAACTTGACCACTTCCCTAACGCTTTCAAGGGATGGTTTCGACTCTATCACTTTTATACTTAGGAATGATTTCGAAAGAAGTGCTTTCGACTTTAATGGGTTTCTGATCCTTTTGCTCTACTTTAAGGCATAATCCAAAGGGTTTCGACCGAAATAGTTTTCAAAGGTTTCGAAGGGGTAAATTTTTGAATGGTTTTGAAAGGTTTCCACAAGTTTTAAATTGAACCCAAAGGCTTTTGAAAGGTTTAGTATTTTAATGCTTTCAAAAGGTTTTAATGAATGGTTTCGAAGAGGTGGTTCCATAGGGTTTCGAAAGGTTTGAAAGGAAAGGTTTTTCCTATGTTTTCGAAAGGCAATATTTAAAGGTTTTAAAGAAGGATGTCTAATGTTTTGAAGCTTTCAGAAGAAAGGCCTTTAATGGTTTCGAAAGGGGTACTTTCAATGGTTTCGAAAGGGTTACTTTCAAGGGTTTCGACAAAGTTGTTTAAAAGTTTTAAACAAAGGTTTCGAATGTATTAAATATGCAATATAGCCTAAGTGTTTCCAAGTTAAAAAGGGTTTTAACTTGTTTTGAAAGGATAGTCAGTCCTTATCAAAATTCATTAATATTATTCTGATTAAAGTATATATATCATGGCAAAATAGCTTAGAGTAAAGCTAAGAATGTATTTTCCTTATATAAGTATGATTTAAAAGGTTAAATCATTTTGAAAAGGTTTTCAAGGAAAAAGATGAAGGGTAGTTAACTCTCAGAGAATGACTCGGATTAGAAGACCAGATTGGATTTGTGTAGGATCGCGCCCTATACTCATTAGCTATTATCCCCTAGCCAACTTAGTCTAGAATTCCAGCGTGTTGGGCTTTGTCACAGGTAACACTAAAATGTTGGTTACACACAGAAGGGAATTTTTATGTACAGAGATAGGTTATTGGTTAGCCTGAAAAACCATTAGGATCAGTTGACCCTTGGAGAAGTTAAGGACAAACCATCCAGAAGTTTTGTCTAAAAGATGTTTAGACCATTTGATATTTTATCTGGTAGGCCCGAGTAAGCCAAAGGGATAGTTAGTCCAGTTTTGTCGGGCAGTTAGCCCAGATTTCGGACAGATAGTCCATTTATTACGTGTTTTTAGCATAACAGATATTGCTATTATTATTGTTGTTATTATTATGATCAGTTTGATTAACCAGTTTGGTTGCAGGAAAAGTTTTGCAAAGTACATGTTTTGAAAAATATATTAGTGAGGGAAAACCCGTTCTGCTAAATCGCGTGGTCTCACTCAATATCAGTAAACAGAGATGTAACAATATTATCCACACCAAGCTTTATGTCTGACTCAAAGTTTCTGTTTCCCCTTAAACTCTCGGGTGCTCAAAATTGATTTGGTTAGGCTGAGGATTTAGGTTTTTAGGTTTTAGTAATTTTGGGCGAATAAATCTTCCGAAGACGAGCAGGTGGCTGACAGATAGCTAATAAGGAGTTACAGTTTATTCTGTTTGTTTCCGCGATGTGTATTTAGTCAATTATGACTATAGCGACTCTGGTCAACCAAGGGGGCATCGTCATATGTCGCTCTTGGAGTATTTTGTAATTGATATATTTGATCATTGCCTGGGAAACGTTGAGGGATTATGTAACTTGGATATGAATTATTGTTTTGAAATGTAATCAGTAAAATGTTGTTTTTGAAATCTGTGATTTTGTTCATATTCAAGTGCTTCTGATATTATGGATACCATTAGCATTATTGTATTTTTTCACCAGAAGTTAATACTATGGATGACTACAGCATCTGTAGTGCTTAGCTTTTGGCCTCTAGATACGAGATGTTACAGAGGGAGAAGTAACTCCTAATTTACAAATGGAGATTGATAGAATATTTTTTAAAGGAGGAAATAAGCTTTATTTCCTTTTCACTTTTCTTTTTTGCTTGCATACAATTACATTTACTTGCTTGGATACATCAAATGAGAGAGCACATTTTAGTTTATAATGGAGTATATTCTCTAGACATTTCTTTTTCTGGACTTTTCTTCGATCTTTTATTTTCTAGATTTTTCATGACAAAGCATTTTCTAGAATTCTCCAAATTACATATTTGATAAGTCTAGGTTTTTCTCCATTCTTAATTTTGGCATTTCCTAAATACAAAGATTAAATTTGCAACATAATCAATGTTTCCTAAAAACCAAGTTTATTTCCAACATCCCCTCGTAAACTTGGTTTTTTAACTCTGAGAATGTCTCGTAGTCTTTTAAAGTCATCATGCTTTAATGCATTTGTAAAGGTATCTGCAACTTGGTCTTTTGAATTGATAAACTTCGCTTATACCTCCTTTTTTGCAATCTTTTCTTGAATAAAGTGGTAGCGTGTATCGATATGCGAACTTCGATTATGAAATATAGGATTCTTAGCATGTGCTATGGCCGACTTGTTATCCATAAATATTTCCGTTGGATTGTGCTGTAACATATGCATCTCCTTCAATAAGTCTTGAAGTCAAATTGCATGGCGTATGTTAACAAGAAAACTTGTCAACAACCCCAAGTAGAGTAAAAGTATTGATGTCTCCTTCGAAACCTCTTTTTGATTAGGTAAGAATAGTTAGAACCTTATTATTCCCTTAAATTCACCTTTCGAATAGGTCGTTGCAGTTAACACTTCACCTTATTTTACCTTTCGACATAGTCGAAACACCTGATCTTGCTTATGACACCTTCTTAACTGGCTAACACAAAATTCCTTCTTATATAACCTTCCGTCTCAATCGAAACACTTGCATCCCTTTTTATTATGCCTTTCAAACTAATTAAGTGAGTTTAGTATTCTTTCGAATCCTCCTTTCGAAGCAGTTGGGAAAACTCAAGGGCTGGATCTTTGGATATGAAGTAGATGGAAAGGTTCCGACTTCGTCAAAAGCTTGCCTTTCAATGGCTTGGGTTAGGACCTATAGATCTATGGATTTTAGCTAAACGGTGTCGACTCACACAAAAGGTGACCTTTCGACCAAATCGACGTGAACAGATCATGAACTGAATCCAATAGTATGTTAAACAAGCTTCTTATCAAAAAATTCCAATATTCTTCTTTGAATAAACTCAAGCAATATAAATTGATCAAATCCCCCATCTAATTTTAGAGTTAGGGTTTACAAATTTAAGAAGGTACAAGAATGAAGTGAATGAATTAGGATCCCCTAAACCAGACCCCTTGGGTCTTGTTTATAGGTGCGGGTTGGCACCTTTCGAATTAGTCCTTTCAACTTGATAGAAAGGCGGCCCTGGAGACCTTTCGTTGCCGTACACATTAAGGCATCTTTCCGCGTTGCTTTCAAATGGACTTGAGTGCTTTCGACTTCATCGAAAGGGGTAGGTACGTTTGTCCACCTTTTGTTGCTATGTTGTTGCAAGTAAGATGAGGCATGAGCTTTTGACTCTATTAATAGATAGATCTTTGGAGTTTCGAAGGTGTTGAAATGCTAAGAGTTTTAAAGCGGAAGGTAACTTTCGAACGCGTACTTGCTGGTTGATGCGAAGCCCTTTGTTCCGGTATAGATGATTGCCATATTGAACTTTTGTAAGCTTTTCTTCTTATTTGTGATAGGTATGAACCGATTCGAAAGGCTTAGTAATTCTTTTGAAGGGGTTGCTTTAACAAAACATCTTTCTGTGGAATGTAAATGAAGGCAAAACATTCAATTTCGAAAGGTTTAGCGCGCATGTGAGTGGCTGTAATTTGCTGCCTTCGAAAGGCGTTCCTTAACTTATTCATAACGTCTTCATGCAGCGGAAGCACATGTTTCTGAAGTGTTCTTTCATCCCCCTTCGAATCCTTCGAAAGCTTATAGCACAATTAATCTTTGATGTAGCATCCCTTCGACTCCTTTGGAAGGCTTTGTTGATGTTCTCATCTTTTGTAAATTCTTCCCTTCTACTCTCTATTGTTTCGACAATGTTGAAGTGAGAATTGGTGGTAACACTTGCCTTCTCCCCTGCGAAGGGATGCTCTTGACTTTTCAACTCAACCATTTCGAAACCCACGAAGTTTCTCACCTTTTGATATTCCCAGATTGATCTTGACCATTCTTTTAAATTTGATCGAACGGCTTTCTTTACATCTGCTGCTTTTATAAATCACGCCTTCTTCTTCTCCTTTTCAATTACCTTCCATTGAAAAGCTCACAACCAAAAATTAAAAATTACAACCTTCTTTTAAATCTTTATTTTTATTCAACACAATTTCAAACCTAAGGTATGTGCTTGTAGTTTTACCCCCAAAATTAATTTATCACGTTTGATTTCAATTTCAAAAAATTTAGGTTTTAACATGTATTTCTGTTTTGAGTTCAAATAGGCGATTCGAGTTTTCATTTACATGAAATTATTCTTGGATTCGATTTATGATGTTAATTTTTGAGTTAGAATTCAAATTCAATTTGATTTGAGGACTGTTCCTTATTACTGCATATGAACCCATGTTTAAACTTCATTGCCCTTAATTCAAAAAATAAATTAAGCTTGAATTTAAATCTGATAAAATAGAAAACATAAAAGTTGAAAATGATTGCCATTGCTCGAAGTCAGAAAAAGAATCACCTAATTCGGACTTACGAGTCAAAAGTTATGGCAATTTCAATTCTCAGGTCTAAAATTACAAAACTCCGAACAATTAACACAACAACAGGGCTGCGGCTTAAAGAGCCAGTTAGACCCTTTAGAACCTAGAATTTGATAAAATATAAAGCATAAAAGTTGTAGTACAGAGTCTAAACTTTCCATAACTTCAAGAATGATCAAATTCCGATAAGAAACGAATAAGTTATGCCCATTTCAATTTCAGGTATAAACTCAGGAAATTTGTTTAAAGACAGAACTATGATTCTGTGTTCATACCCGTTTTAGGTCATTTAAATTGGAAAATATCAAAAAGGGATTTAAAAGAAAATTGTTTGTCATTGAATCTATTTTCTAACTTAAAAAGATTGACCCCAAAAGGATTTGGGAAGTGCAAGTTATTGTTGTTTTACTACAACACACTCTCTAAACAAATTATTTTAGCCATCCTATTTGTTTCTAAGATGCAATACTTTAAACCAATATGAAATCATAGAAATTCAATTCAACGATTCAATTCATACTCATAGTACTTGAATTCAAGTAGAAATACAATCCTAATTACTTTAGATATAGATTTGTGAGTATGAAAAACTCATCTTAAACTTGCAACCAACCACACGGAAAATTCATGCGTTTTAACCTTTAGTGCAGAGAGGATTTGGCATAACAAAACGCAATATTTTCCTATGAAATTTTTACAGTTGGTTATGATTGGGAATAACATATCCAAATTTCGAAATTTTTCGATTTTTCTAGAATTAGTTATGAATTTATTACTGACCTGCGTTTTTCAACCCAGATTTCTATTTTACTAATTCTATATCGTGAAATCAACAACATGCAAGCAATTCCTACAACTAATTTACCAATTCATAGAATATGCAAGTTATTCTCAGTTGTAGCAGCAAGTTTTGAGCTTTAAACAACAAAATATAGACATAGTTTGAGGTGAACTCACCTTAAAGCCTTGCTATTACTCTAATTTGCTTTCATCTTCAAGAAACAACTCAAATTTACACATATATTCATTATTAACCTTATGGATTTTCATGAATATTTGGTGTAGTAAGAGTTTTGGATTGAATTGCTCTTGAATTCAATGTTTTTGTGCACGTGATTTGGAAACGATTTTCTTAAGTAAATTTTCGATTAAAAGCTAGTCTTGAATTAATATTTTCCTAAATCAATTTCTATTAGAAATAATATCTTTCTAAAGCATATTTTATGTATTTATAAACATAGATTTCACAATAATAAAGAGATTTTGAAGAAAAGAATTTTTATAATGTTTCGAAAAATAGTTTTAAAAACTAGTTTTCTCAAAGCAAAGTATTTTCTATATAAAATACACATTTTTGCACTCTTTGAGCGTATGAGAAAGAGAATTAAATGATTTATTGGGATTTTTTTATTGTTGTTGGGCATAAATTCATGCTCGAGTCAATTGGATTGTTAATATTTTGAAGTATGGGGTTAAAATTGAATTGGGAGAGAAGACACTGTTCTAGTGGCTTCAAAGAGAAGGCTAAGTTTAATTTGACTTTTCAACCCCTTCGAAAGGGGTTTGAGGTGGTCAATTTTATTTTACCATTTTGATCTCTTTCGAAAGGGTCGAAAGGAGTCCATGTGTTCTCCTTTAAGTGAACCCCTTCGAGGGAGTTGATGAATTCGATAAGGAGCGTACTTCTTCGAAAGTGAGAGCATGTTTCGACACTCTTTTGATACCTTTCGAGGAAGTCGCCTTATTGTGTCAGATAATGCATACTTTCGAAAATCCAACTTCTATTTTAAAGGATTCAAAACCTAATGTATACAAAAGTGAATTTAATTTGCCATTTGTTTCATGTTTAATTTTAATTTACTTTAGAAGATGATGAGAGTTAGCAATTCACTTTTCTCACCATAAATTAGATTGAAGAAAACATATTTTGTTTAAGTTAAAAATCGAATCAAACCTTTCGACTTGATTGAAACCTAACATATCAATTCAAGTTTGGTTTGGTATGCTTTCGAAACCATACTCTCCTTTTTCGACTTCCTCGAAACCCATTGTATTTAACTGAGATTTGATTATCATTTTATACAAACACTACCGAAACGTCCTAAAGCCCTTTCATTTATATTGATTTTACTTAAACCCAAATATTTCGACTCAATTGGCATATAAGGTTTCGACAGCATTCATATTCTTTTAGTAAAACAAAGTTCATGATTTCGACATTGTCGAAAGGTTTATCAGTCCTGTTTGTTGAATGTTGTTAGCGTATATTTATATTCAAATTAGTTATGTAAGTTTTAACTATTCCTTTTAATAGTAAAATCTTCCTTGGGCTTTCAACATTTTCGAAGGGTGTTTGTAGGTGTTCCCATTCCATTTACTCCTTCGACACTATTGAAGCTCAACGAATTTCATTTCTTAAATTGACTTTAACTTTCTTTAAAGGATACGAAATCACAAATTTTGGTTGATATTTGAATTGTTGTAATTGATTTTCGACATCCTTGAAAAATGCTGATAAATGGAATAAATTATAACTTTTTACTGAAATGATTTCACTTAACAGGATCATGGGTGTGAAAAAGGGCTCCCAGAAACCTAAAAGAGATACAGTACTAGTAGGAGAATCTTCTCCAAAGATGGTTGAAGCCGTTTCAAAACATTCCCTAATTTCTTCTCAGGATGAGGTTGATGCCATTCTAAATGACTTTGGCATTACTTGGGTAGAAGCCATCCCCCCTAGCGATTGCGACACCATTCAAAATCCTCCCGAATGATACTTTGCCTATATTGCCATTCATATTTAGCATAGTGCCTTCCTGCCCTTCCCAGATTTATTGTCCAAGTTTTTGATTCACCTGGGCATTGCACCTATCTAGTTATCTCCCAATGTATACACATAACTTCTCTCCTTGGAACTTATGGCTCTGGAGTCGGGCATTCCGTTATTAAATTCTGAAGTACTCAATTATCGACAAGTCAAACTCAGCAATTTGAACAACCAAATTTTTAGAGCTAACCCCCCTCCCCCCAAAAAAGCTAATCATAGAAGGGGTGAATAAGTTTAGAGACTGGGAGACGCAGTGCTTCTTTGTCAAATGTTTTCCACACATTAATGGAATCTTTTCTTCTCCTCATAAGTTGATCATAGTCTTTATCTTTATTCAATTACTTTCCTTTGCTAACCTACGCTTCTTTATCAGGTCCTTCTGTTAAAGAACTTAATGAGGAAGATAAGAAAACTGTAAAGCCGTTGATTGCGGTCTCAAGTAGCATTGGGAATATGCTTACATAGTTGAATCCATCAAACCTTCAAAAACATTCTCTTCTTCCTAGCAGCCAAAGAGTCCTTGGTCAACCTCCCCTAGTTCAACATACTTCTCGAAGCAAACGCTTCTTATCTCTGGGTGATCCTAAGAACTTCTCCCCTATTTCTCCAATTTTCCAGATCACTCTGGTAAGCTTAGACATAGTACTTGTAGTTTGTTGTTGTGTTACTTCTCAAGTTATTTCACTGATTTGTATTCTTTTGAATTTTCAGTAACTGCTCCTCAAGTTGAATTAATCACAAGCAATCCACTTCTTTCAACTTCCACAACTGGTGCATCATCCTTGACTCAAGCCACCGCTAGATCGAAAATGATTGCTAAAAGAAAATTGGGCAAGGTGGCTATAGAGGGCCCATCTATCAAGAAGACTAAGATTGTTGAAGTTCCATATTCTGCGCCACCGGAAGAGGGTGAGACTGTCGATGTGGGAAAAACTTTAGAGGATCTTATTGTTGAAGCTTCTCTCGATCGACCCAAAACAACTCCTTTAAAGGACGATCCTCTATCTCACATCGTCGTTTCCTTCTCTCCTCATGTCATTAAACAGATGCAGAAAGATTCGGGAACTTCAACCTCCTCTCAAAAGTTGAACCCTTCCAGACCTATGTCACTAATGCCTTTAAGCAATTTTGAAAAATTAGTTCAATCTATCCTAAACTCTGCATCCTTTACCTCTATTTGCCCTCCTTCTTCTGTTCCTGACCCGGTTGGTCACTGTCAATCTCTAGTAGAGCAACAACTTCTGGTACGTTTCATATTATTTAACCTTACTATTATCATTTCTTTCTGAATGCTGACTTATGTTACACTTTTCCTTTCAGATTTCCAAAAACTGTCTTTCTCTTCAAGAAAACGCGTTAAAATCTTCTACAAAGACTTCCAGGCTTCAACATGAAATCTCAAACTTGAATAACCAGATCATTTCCTTGTCTGCTGACAAAAATAATGCTATGAAGGAACATGAAAGATTGGGGGCCTCTCTCACTCAAGCAAAGTCTATTATTTATAAAGAGAGGAAAGCAAAACAACTTCTAGAAGATGAAAATTTGGCTCTGAAATTGGCTCTAAAAGAGTCTGAAGATGAAAAAGCCTGAATGGTGTCTAAGCAATCCTCTCTCAGGAAGAAACTGGAGAAAGAGAAAAGTTCCTTAAAGTTGGCTGTCAACACTATCTCTGATGCTAAGCGAAGGGTATCACAATTCCTGAATACTTCCTCAACAACATAATTGTAAACTCTTATGAGGATGCCCTTATGCTTGCCTATGCCGACAACATTGAGAAATGCACAATTTTGAGCTTTCCTTCACTCAACCTGCTCCTATTAATAGATTTATGGACAAATTCAAAGAAATGGAGTAGGGAGTTGAAGTCCTTCAGAGATAGGAGATTAATGCTTCCAAAATATTATCCTTTGAAGTCCCTTCTATTGTAGTAGACTTCGATTCTGATGAAGATTAAGCCGCTGCCGAAGAAGGTGGAAATGATGACGATGACAATGATAATGATGACAATGAAATAATAATGATGATAATGAAGATAGAGGCTAGGGTTCAGGTGGCAGTGAGGGCAGTCACATTGACGTTCATGATAAAGATGGCGATGACATGACTAGGACTTCAGGAAAGGTCAATCCCGATACAAATATCCATGGAGCAAGCCTACCTGAACCCTCCGAGCCTTTTGAGCTTCCAGAAAGGACTGCTAACGTCAACGTTGAAGAACAAAGAGAGAAAAAGTAGGTCTCTGAAACTTCAATTCCCGTTTCTCGGGTACGAGATTCCTTGTTTAAATGGCTTTCAATTCCAAGATAATAACAGCTGATACCTTTTATTTTAGACAAGGAGAAAATCCATCCAACTTTATAAAACAAAGCTTGAAAGAAAACATGCAGAAATAAATAGCTTGTATAGAGAGTTAGATAAGCAGTTAAAAGAACATAATACCCTTTCTGACAAGTATTATAGACTTAATAAGAGTGCAGCAGTGTAGCGACTTTCAAAGATCAAGAAGCTGCTCCCCATCTGAAGAGGGCATGGCATTGATATGATAGAATTTTGGAAGAGAATCGGGAATTAATTACATTCTTTTGGATGTTGGTTGAAGATAAGAACATCCTTGTAGACTTCCTATATAAGGCCTATTGCAGACATCCGACTGTATATTTTTATTACTTAGGTGGCTTTAGTGGAGGTCTGCTTAGGCGTTTACATAGGAGATATTTGGATGAATTTGGATCAGATCCACACCCGAGGGCTTGCTGGAATTTACTATGAGTCAAATTGATTCCTCATGAGTTGCCTCTTGAAAAACCTAAGTATTATAAGGAAAAATTTGTTTCAGAGTTATTCAAAAAGTCAATTTTGTATGAACTGGATGAACATTTATAATTTTGTAATAACATTGATTTATAAATTTCCCGTTCTAACTTCCTTTCATACTTAATTGCATATTGTTACATTATCACAGAATAAATGTCACTTAGGAAACTCTGTTTCTAAGGATTATTTAAGCAAATATGTTAGACTAAGAAGAGATTATTTAGAAAAGGCTTCGCTTTAGAAATCATAAAACTAGCAAGATACTGCTTTCTTAGAAACTTGTAGAGACTTTACATGGAACATCCTCGCCTTCGTTTCGATTTTCTTGGTGAAGCCAAAGAAAAACTTCTTAAGGAAATTTGAACATATCATACCAGACTAATATGTGGTTGTGATTGTCCTCCTGCCGGGGAATGGGATTATAGCAAATATCCTCCAGTTATTACCCCAGAAGGATTTAATGCCCTTTTAGATTCAATGGTTGCTCTTTCGGCAAATTCCTTGAACAAAGTCAAAAATTCCATTTCTCATCTTTAAGTGTAAAACAAGTGTCTAATGAAATTGTAGTTTTTCGTTTTATTTCTACTTAAGTTGTAATCCTTTATTGTTATAATAAAAGAGATTGGTTACTTGATTCTTGACTTTATTTTCTTCTTGTTTGTTTAAATAGGAGTTACAGTTATCTACCACGCCACTCTCGTTAGATTCAACATCTCGTTTTATCAGTATCAAAGATAGGTTGTTAGCGGATATTGAAAAGAGGAAGCTTCTTAACGATCCTTTGTCTGCTCGCCTTCAAGGCAACACTAAAGCATTAGAATGGCGTATGAAATTTTTGCTTTATAAGATGATGGTTAGAGACCTAAAAAACAAGATTACAAGTCTCGAAGCGGACATCAAGAATAAAGATGAAACAAATTTTCAACTAAAGCACCAAGTTTAATCAACCCTCTCGATTGATTTTGATCAAGATATGTCCAAGATCCTTCAATAGATAAGTGACTTAGAGATAAAACTAAAGGACAGTCAAGCCCAGTGTAAATCCCTGGAGTTTATCATGGGGGACAACATTCAAAATAATAATTTGCCAATTTCTCTAATTGCCTCGTTTGTTGTGAAATCGACAAGGTCGTCATCTTTAGCTATTCAAAAATTTCTAGCTACGACTAACCCTCCGCCTGGCTTTGACTGGAATGTAGTAGAAGAATGGTGAAGAAAGGTCAAATTTGAAATGATGAGATACTTTGACGACCAACAAAAAGTGAGATACTCACAGCGCATAAATGAGTATGCAGCCAGGATTCAGAAACTTGAACATGATAAATATCTTCTTCGAAAGCACATTGCTGATTTAGAAAGGAAAAACAAAACCCTCAAAGGCGCTAATAAAGCTTTCAATTGTGCCTTAAAGGCTCGCATTGATTCCATCGATGATGTTGATGAAATAAGGAAAAAAGAAAAGAAGCTTAAAGAGATTCTTTGTACAACAATTCAGCATATTGTCGATCCTTTGATTGCTAAAAAACTAAATAAGACTATTCACGACTTGTAAAACATACACTTGTAGTGTATACTTATTAATAATTTTTTAAATTATGTAAATATCACATGGTTTGTAGTCCTTTCTTATAATGTAATTTCTGAATCTGCTTTCTGATAACTTGGACTATGGTTTTTGTATTTGATGGCCTATTCAGCCTTCCTTTCTGATTTTATTTCCCTGAAAAGTATGAAGTAAACAGTATTCTTTATCGTTAACTTGAAATATGTTTAGAAATTTATCTACAATAATTGAGGAGGTTAATAGATCATTATGTGAACATATGATAATAAGTGAAAATTAATTCTATAATTGAATATGGTTGAAAGTCTCGAAACCCATCTTTGGCAATGATAAGAGAGCCAAGAATTCAACTTCAACTATTTTGATAGAATACCAGAAATAAAATGATAGAGAATCAGAAATTCAATTCTGGATTCAATTATAGATGTTTAGAAATTCATCTTTTGTAGATAGCTAATAGAAAGTCAATAATAATCTTGTAATAGAAGTCCAAAAAGCATTGTCTAAAAGTGTGTAGTAGAAATCTAATGACCCTAATTTGAGCATTAGTAAAGTAGACCTCGAGCTTAATTGAAGATTAGAAATTCATAGAAATCTCGATATCATTTTCTATGGAACCCAGATTTGGGCATTGAGGGATGAAATTTAAAAGTCAAAAGATCTGAAACTCAGATTCGGGTATCAATGGATGATAACTAAAAATCCATAATAATAATCTCCATAATAGACACTTAGAGCCCAGATTCGGGCATCAATGAGTAAATTCCAGTAATAGCCCTGAAACCCAGATTCGGGTATGACGAAGACTATAGATTATCAGTAAAGACCTGAAACCCTAATTTGGGTATTAATAAATGAAGTTCAAAATTTAATAATGAAAGACCCGAAACCCACATTCGGGTATTAATAAGTGAAGTTCAGAAATTCGTCTTTGATAATTAGTCGGAGGTTGTAGATTCTTATTTACGCCTTTTGTTCTGTATTTCTCCTTGTGTTTTGACTCTCTTGATATGTGTTTCCCTTTAGGCCATGTATATTGTCGTCATTTGATTTGCCGCTTCTCAGACTCAGACATCTTAATCCATTGTTTGATATGCCCCTTCTCAGGCTCGGACATCTTAGTCTGTTGTTTGGTATTTCGCTTCTCGGGCTCGGACGTCTTAGTCTGTCATTTGATATATTGCTTCTCGGGCTCGGACGTCTTTGTCCATTGTTCTTTGGTGAGTTTGGTTAGCTTATCCACAAGCAGGACCCAAGGACTTGCCCAACCTCCCTTCAGGAGGCACTCCAGCCAGGCCTTATAGGCGGGACTGAAGGCTTGTTCAGTGCCTTTGCCAGGTCGTAGCGTGGTGGGACCAAGGGCTTACTCCATCCTCCCTCCAAAAGGTGCCTTGACCTGGCCGTAGCGTGGCGCGATCAAAGGCCTGTCGATGTTTTAACCTGGCCATAGTGAGGAATGGATAAAGGCTTACTCTAACCTCCCTACAGGAGACGCCTTGACCTGGCCATAGCATGGCACAACCAAGAGCTTGTCGATGCTTTAACTTGGCCGTAGCATGGCATGGTTAAAAGCTTACTCTAACCTCCCTCTAGGAGGCGCTTTGACCTAGCCAACTCGGCACGGACAAAGGCTTTGACCGTTTAAGGTAATGTCCAAGTGCAAGGAGAATTCTACTGCCAACTATGTAGATTTTTCTTAGTAAAGTGGTTCTTTATTGAATCCAATTAGGATCTCTTTACAAACTCATTGATTATGCCTTGTCGGAAGAAACATATCACCATTCCTTCTAGTGCCCTACTCTGATTTGTATCATGTCCATTCATCATGTGGTAGTGACAATAGGATCCTCCTCGATTCCTTTCATATTTAGGTTTTTTCTTATGTGATGGCCAATAGTTGAGCTCTTCCTTGGTTAACAAATAAACATTCTTGATTGATGTTGTCAAATTGCATTCTTTAGGGAGTCTCGACTTGAAGTTTGTATTCTAAGGATGGTTTCTAGATCTTTTATTACTTGGTTTTGAAGCTTCATCCTTAATGACCAGTTTTCTTTTCAAATCCCTTTGAAGTTCATCTGTAGGCAACATGCCACTTGTTTCTTGATGCCATTTATGTGGAAAGGCATTGTAATCAGCCATCATTCCCTCTTTAAAGATTATGCCTTTGGTGTAGAGTTGAATCGTTTTCCTCATTTGGTCAAACAGGTTATCACTTTCATTGTTTGTTCCTCCTAAAGCAAAGATAGGTGTTGGGCCAATGTGAAAAGGGTTTAAACTCCATTTATCTGGATTATAAGATTCAGCTTTCTTTTTCTTTATGATCCTTAAAGCTTCCAATCTCGGCATTTGTTCTTCATGTAGTTTAGAATCATTAACTGTTCTATGGGAGAATCCAATTAATGGATGTGGCTCTAGGGATCCTTATTCGGACCTTTTGATTTTGCTAAACATGATGATGTAAAGTCTAAAGTAGGTAAGCTTGAAATTGGATTGGGTTAGAGGAAAGTGGAGTTGGAAGTTCAACAAGACCGGAGGTTCGAGCCCTCCTTCTACCGCCAAAACTATTAACAAGAAAACTTGTCAACACCCCTAAGTAGAGCTAATGTATTGATGTCTCCTTCGAAACCACTTTTTTGATTAGGTAAGAATAGTTAGAACCTTATTATTCCCTTAAATTCACCTTTCGAATAGGTCATTGTAGTTAACACTTCACCTTGTTCTACCTTTCAACATAGTCGAAACACCTGATCTTGCTTGTGACACCTTCTTAACTGGCTAAGTTGAAATTCCTTCTGATATAACCTTCCATCTCAATTGAAACACCTGCTTCCCTTTTTATTATGCCTTTCAAACTAATTAAGTGAATTTAGTATTCTTTCGAATCCTCCTTTCGAAGTAGTTGGGAAAACTCAAGGGCTGGATCTTAGGATATGAAGTAGATAGAAAGGTTCTGATTTCGTCGAAAGCTTGCCTTTCGATGGCTTAGGTTAGGACCTATATATCTATGGATTTTAGCTAAACGGTTTTGACTCACACAAAAGGTGACCATTCGACCAAATCGACGTAAACAGGTCATGAACTGAATCCAATAGTATGTAAAACAAGCTTCTTATCAAAAAATTCCAATATTCTTCTTTGAATAAACTCAAGTAGTATAAATTGATCAAATCCCCCATCTAATTTTAGAGTTAGGGTTTACAAATTTAAGAAGGTACAAGAATGAAGTGAATGAATTAGGATCCCCTAAACCAGACCCCTCGGGTCTTATTTATAGGTGCGGGTTGGCACCTTTTGAATCAGTACTTTCAACTTGATAGAAAGGCGGCCATGGAGACCTTTCGTTGCCGTACACATTAAGGCATCCTTCTGCATTGCTTTCAAATGGACTTGAGTGCTTTCGACTTCATCGAAAGGGGTAGGTACGTTTGTCTACCTTGTGTTGCTATGTTGTTGCAAGTAAGATGAGGCATGAGCTTTCGACTCTGTTAATAGATAGATCGTTGGGGTTTCGAAGGTGTTGAAATGCTGAGAGTTGTAAAGCGGAAGGTAACTTTTGAAGACGTACTTGTTGATTGATGCAGAACACCTTCTTCCGCTATAGATGATTGCCATATTGAACTTTAGCAAGCTTTTCTTTCTTATTTGTGAAAGGTTTTGACCGGTTCGAAAGGCTTAGTAATGCTTTCGAAGGGGTTGCCTTAACAAAACATCTTTCTGTGGAATGTAAATGAAGGCGAAATCTTCAGTTTCGAAAAGTTTAGTGCGCATGTGAGTGGATGTAATTGTATGCCTTCGAAAGGTGTCCCTCAACTTATTCGAAATGTCTTCATGTAGGCGGAAGCATCTGTTTCGAAAGGGTTCTTTCATCCTTCTTCTTCCCATTCGAAAGCTTATAGCACATTTAATCTTTGATGTCGCATCCTTTCGACTCCTTCGAAAGGCTTTGTTGATGTTATCATCTTTTGTAAATTATTCCTCCTACTCTCCTTTGTTTCGACAACGTTGAAGTGAGAATCGATGGTAATATGTACACAAGTTGAAGCAGCAACATACTCAGCTTCACAGGTTGATAATGTCACAATTGGTTGCTTTTTTGAACTCCAAGTGAATACTGTATCTCCCATGAAGAAAACAAATCCAGTTGTACTTTTACAGTCTTCAATATCTCCAGCCCAATCGCTATCACTATACCCAATCAACTTGAAATTATTAGAATGTAAATACAATAATTCAAAATCAGTGCTACCTTTAATATATCGAAGGATTCTTTTTGCCGTCTTCAAATGCGATGTAGTAGGAGCTTCCATGTAGCGACTAATAAGAGCCACTCCATAAAGTATATCCATCCTTATGCATGTTAAGTATCTCAAGCAACCAATTATGCTCTTAAATAGGGTAGGATCCACATTCTCTTCTTGCATATGTTTTGAGAGATTTGTACCACCTTTTACTGGAGTTTTTATGAGTTTGCATCCATCCATTTTGAATTTCTTCAATATTTCATTTGCATATGGTTCTTGAGAAATAAATATACCATACTCACTTTGAATCACTTGGATTCCAAGATAGTATGACATGAGTCCAATTTCTGTTATCTCAAATTCTAAACTCATCTTCTTCTTGAAATCATCAAAAGCTTTTGGATTATTTCCAGTAAAGATTAAGTCATCCACATATAAACATATAATTAAAATATCTCCATTTTGATATTTCTTTATGTAAAGAGCATGTTCATGGGGGCATTTTACACAATTATTTTCTAAAATACTTATCAATTCTTGTATTCCATGCTCTTGGGGCTTGTTTTAAACCGTAAAGCACTTTTATCAATTTTAAAACTTTTTCTTCATGTCCTTTAACGTTATAACCTGGTGGTTGCTCCAAATAAACTTCCTCTTCTAATTTACCATTTCAGAAAGCAGGTTTCACATCCATTTGATGTATTTTCCATTTGTTTTGAGATGCTAAAGAGATTAATAATCTTATAGTTTCTAAGCGAGCAACAGAAGCAAATACTTCATCATAGTTTATACCCGCTCTTTGCTTGTATCCTTTAGCTACCAATATTGCTTTGTATCTTTCAACTTCTCCTTTAGCATTCTTCTTCACTTTATATACCCATTTTGCACCAATAGCTTTTTGTCCTTTAGGTAAAGTAGCCAACTCCTATGTATTGTTCTTTACAATTGCTTTGATTTCCTCATCCATAGCTTCACTCCATCTTTTGTCTTTTTTTGCTTCTTCAAAATCTATTGTTTCACAATTGACAAAAAGACTAAATAAGGTAGTATCAACGAAAATTGGAGTTACCTCATATAGTTCTTGCAAAGATCTCATGCGTGTTGGTCATTCATTTGAGCTTTCGTCAAACACTACCAAAAAACATCAAGTTAGAAACTTAAAACTAAAAACTATAATTTTCAGTCTTAAATCAATGACTGATCAAAAGTTGAAAATTTTGGTCTTTAATTTCATAATTTAAAGACTGAAATTCAGGTTTTAATCTGTCTCTAATATTTGATTTTGTTTCATACTGAATTTCTGTCTCTAATTCGGTCTTTGAATTAGTACTTTACAATGGATGAGATCGTTTTATTTGTTAAATCCAATGGTTTAATGATCCATATAACATTAAATAAGAGCGATTAATTTACATTTCAGAATTAATCCTAAATAATTTTAAGTAATTCTAACCACTAACCATGTAGTATCCGCAGTGTAAAATAAAAACTGTACAATCACGACCCCACTTCCCCACCATCTAATATTTTTATGGTAAAATAAAATCTAGACTCATCAGATCTTCTTTTGCCCACTCCATAGGAATAGATTTTCTTCCTACACACAGTTGAAAATATTATTGGATCGCTTAATCAAATGAAAATGAAAAGCTTCTAACTTGAATTATCGAGAAATATGATCCTCAAAATCAGAGGGAACCTCCTCTTTGCTGTCACTATAAACTACAACAATTGTCCATCGAATCCGATGATTTCTCATGAAAGTTTCATCATGCTTGTAGTCCACATATAAGCAGGTGAATATGTTCTTCATGAACATGGGAAGAATATTCATTTAATATATTCCTAATATATTTTTTCTTGAAGAGTGCAACAATGTTTGAATAATTTATTTAGATTTCATTATTTTGATGCTGGGTGATATAGGTGTGCCTCCTAACGCGTGAAATGTGAACGTAGGCCAGTTTCTGGAATTCATATGAATTGATGAGAAGAGGATGGACAAAGGAGGTAGAGAAGGCATAGGTGAATTAAATGAGATTAGATGCTAATTCAAGTTTAAGAAATATATGTTGAATTCTTATGGACATTCGGTTCTACACTTTCCATATGACCATGCTAATGTCATTCTTTATTTCCTCTCCGAGTGCATTAGAGTATTCGGTTGTTTTCTTGCAGTTAGATTTTTATTTATTTATTCCTTAGTTGTTGTAATATAGTTTACTTGGATGACAGCAGGGTAGTTTAACACTATTGTTGTTACCCTGCCTTTTGGTCAAGGATGGATATCAGGATTGGAGATTGGTTGGTAACAAGGCTACGATCGATACCGTCAAAATTGGACCAAGCTCCAATCGAGGTGGGATCGATAGGGAATGATAAACAAGGCTAGGTGAAGCTACCTTTCAAATTTCAGGTCAATCGGAGTTCGTACGCTTGAGTTATGGATGGATCAATATTGGTGAGCAATGGTTTTGTATCGATACTTTCGTATCGATCAAAATGAACGTGGAATGCTTTCATATCGATGCTTTCGTATCGATCGAGATGGATATGGTTATGGATAACACACTTTACACCTTGCTTCGGATCGATCACAGTACGTATCGATCCAATTCCTGATCGATACGAAGTCATTCACCAGAACGCTTGGGATCGATATGAAGAAGGGAGCGGGGGATGGGTATGAAAGGCAACGGCAGTCAGGGATCGATACGAAGGAAGGATGCTGGATGGATACAAAAGGCATGGATACGGGGTATGGATACGAAATGATGGACATGGGGCAATGGAAGATGATCGATACGAATCGATCAATGCGAAGCCTTCAACCTCCCTAGCAAATTCAGATCGATATGTAATAGATGGATAATGGATACGGATATGATGGATACGAAGCTCTGGATGGATACGAAATCATCAGCCTACACTAGAAACTCAATCTTGGATCGATCATATCTCTCAAACCACAAGTCCAAACGCCATGAAATTTTCACAGGAGCTTTCATATCAAGTCAAGAGCTCACCTGATCGATCGCAGCTCAATTGGAGGCAATCTTGATCAATACGAAGATAGCATGGATCAATCGGGGATCAATCCCAGACAACCCCATATGATCTGGTAGGCCCACATACGCATGAGAAAGGGTATTTCGAGTTTTGGGGCAAATATTTCCAGATCTACTCCTATAAATAGCAACTCCATGGCAACTAAAAAGGGGATCTTCTTCTTATCTTCTGGGCTAAACTCTGCCATTATGGTTATTGATACTCAAAGGATTGTAATTGTAATCACAGTATAAGGAAATAAAATGATCAATTCAAAGTGGACGTAGGCCGGAGATAGCCGAACCACTATAAATCTCGTGTCTTCTCTTACTTTCTTTCATTTTAATTTTGTGATTTCTTCATTTTTACTATCTATATTACTTGGATCTGAGATCTGTGTTTGGATATTGAGGATTTGTTTGTAAACAAAGGTGCTTTCATTACGTTCAGGGTTTGTGACCAATTTTTGCGCAAACACTTAGGTGCTTTCGTTGAGAAGGCTAGCACCTCCTATATCGGATTTGGAGTTCAGATCTAGAAAGCTAAAGGATCGGATCTAGGAGGAACCACAGTTAGGCCATTGACTAGAAGGGCATTACCAGAAAGGAGCCATCAAGAGGGAAGTCAAGAGGTTTCCTTTGGAGCTGGAGCAGATCAAGCATCCATCTACAGCACGAAGGATGAGATGCAGACCATGATGGATTCTATACAGGAGCAGTTGATGAAAAGGCAGGAGGAGATGATGCAGAACCTTCTTAGACAGTTCGGACAGGCTGGAGCAGTAGGAGCCGCAAGAGGTCAGATCCATAGAGCTGGATCAGAGGGACTCAACAGGCAATCAGATAAAGCAGTTCAACAGGGGGCAGCCCCCAATCAACACACAACTATTAATCTGGATGGATCTAGAATGCCAACTGATGCTGCACAACACGGCGCCAATAGGAATACAAGAGTCCATGACGAGGAGTATGTACCAGAATTCCCTTAAGGACTTAGGGGGCAGTTAGGAAATGATGGCGATAGGCAACCTATGATGGATAACACTGGATTAGCTGAAATTATCAAGCGAACTATACGTGGAGGTCTGACAAATAGAGATCTGGAATGAGTAAACATGATCTATTCACCCATAACATCATGATGGCTAGGAATCCACTAGAGTTCAAGCTACCTACTCTGGATGTATACAACGGTAGGATGGATCCTACCGATCATTTGATGAGGTATACAAGACACATTGAAGTGTTGGGGGCATCGGAGGAGGTTATGGCTCAGTGTTTCCCCCTGTACTTGATGGATATAGCTGCTATGTGGTTCAAGAAGTTGGAAAATGGATCTATTAGGACATGGACAGAATTGGTGGATAGGTTTCTAAAACAGTTTCGGGTTCATATAAAGAGGTCGAAAAATGAGCTGACACTAACGTCGATGAAACATAGGACGAGTGAGTCGCTCAGAAATTTCTTAACCCAGTTTAATGCAGCGGTTGCTTTAGTGGATCGGCCGGATCCATTAATAGTTTAATGGCGGCAGTGTCAGGAGTCAGGGACAATTAGGATTTCAAAATATCATTGATACGGGATCCACCAATGGATCTCGGGGAATTCTTTCACGAGGAAGAGAGATTTTTTCGGCAAGAGGATGCAAGCTTGGATATGAAATCAAAGGAAGTAAACATGGCTAAGGATGGAGGACCATTCGGTGAAAGCTCGGGTAAGGATAAGGATAAAGGGAAGAGGAAGTCGGATGATGGTTCTAGCAAAGGAAGAAAGCGCTGGGGAGAACCAAAATTCTCCACTTATACGGGACTAAATGAGATGTTGGAACAGATATACTTGGAAACTCATGATCACCTTCCTTACCGAAGGCCGACAAGGGGAGAACCCTCGGAACGTGAGAAGGCATCGGGAAGGCACTGTCTCTTTCATTACCTGGACGAGCATGATACTAACAGCTGTAGGCATCTAAAGTATATAATCGTGGAGTATGTAAGGAGTGGTCAGTTGCGGCAATATGTCGGGACTTGGAATAAGGAGGTGGAATAGGAGCAGCCACCGTCTACCTCAAACGATAGCAGCACGAGGCCTAGGAATGATGGTCGGTTGGTCATCGACTAATCGGGATGTTATGGAATAAGTAGCAAACTCTGGGCGGATGACAAGTCACTTACTCATGTACGAGGACGGAGATAGCCCTTAGGCATGCTCCGAGATGATGATAAAACATGATGCTCTAGTTTGTGAAATTTTCTTTTTCTTTCTGGTTTGGATATTTGCTTTTTTCTGGTTTGGTTTTGGAGTTTGGTTTGGACTCCAGGTTTTGTTGATTTTATTGTTTGGATTTTGGTTTGGATACCTGTCTTTTTGTTTGGATCTTGGTTTTAATTTTTGATATAGATTTCTGGTTTTCTGGTTTGATCTGGGTTTCAGATTGGATTTTGATTGAATTTTTATCTGGTTTTTGGTAAAAGGTCGTCGGGTATGGATTATGCCGGCAAGGGGTAGGTTGCTTCGTCCGAATGTGGCGGATCGACTTATTCGGGTCGTCGAGTATGGACTATGCTCGGCAGGGGTCCGAAGTTACCAAGGTCGGCCTAGGATTTAGGCTATAATTTAATAAACAGGATTCGTTATTTGGTATTTCAGGTCGTCTAGTATGGGCTATGCTCGACAAGGGTCCGGGATGACCAGGTTTGGCCTAGGACTTAGGCCAGGATCTATTACGTAGGATTTGTGATGCAGCGCAAATCCAGAATCGCGAAGCTACCTTAAATCGAGACCATCAAGCAATAAATCGTGAGTGACATACCTTAAGCCGGAACTCCAGATTCATTAGGTCGCGAATCGCTTCCGAATTCCTTAGGTTGTAAGTCGCTGCCAATTTCCAAAGTAGCGAATTCTTAAGTCGCTCCAGAATCTTAAATCGAAGCCCTAGGTCGCAAGGTCGTAGGTCGCTCCTTCTCCTCCTTAGGTCGCGAGCGAAGCTTCTGATGTCGCGAACTTCTTATGATGCGAACTTCTTATGTCACATGCTTTCTTAGGTCGCGAACGAGATGAAGCCTTATGTCAGCGAATTCCAGTAGGTCGCTGAAATCAGTAGGTCGTGAGCTACCGTATGTCACTTCCAGAATTGCTTATGTCGCGAAGTCTTATGTCGCTCCAGAAATACTAGGTCGCATACGACATTTCTTATATCGCGAAGCTTAGGTCGCTGAAGATGATTAAGTCGTTCCTAGATACCGAAGCTTTATGTCGCTGCCGTGTTGTATCTGCTTAAGTCATATGTTGTTAAGTCGCGTGATGTTATAAATCGTTTGTTTGTATTTCTTAAGTCGTTTGTGATGTGTTTGTTAAATCGTTTGTTGTTGGGTCATTTGATTATTAAGTCGTATGTGTTGTAACTTGTTAAGTCGTGTGTGTTGTATTTTCCCTATAAATAGGGATGTATTGTCATTTGTAAATTGGTAGTGGATTTTTGAATAAAAATTTGGTTTGTGCTTCATGCCTCCATTGAAATTAGTAGTTGAGTGTTACTCCTATCTCCACCTTCGGCATTCGAGTGCGCTCGAATCAACGATTGTTGAAGCCAATTCAAGGAATCAAGTGCGCTTGATCAACGTTCGAAGAATTGTAGATCTTCTTTCACGGCATCGTGCGCGATTAACGTGTCGAAGATTGCTAGAATCCGATATCTTCGTGATCATCGGATTTGGGCATTTGAGTATTCTTAAATTCACCGATTTATCATCGATTCACCGATTATTTCCACTAATCGTGTGAGATCCTGGACGGATTCGATTTACATCGTCGAATTCGCTTCCTAGGCTGCATCAGTTTGGTATCAGAGCTAGGAAACGAACTTTTCCAAGTTCGTTGGATTTCAAGTTTGCGTGATTTGAAGTTTGTGGAATTCGAATGTGAGTTTGCTTGTCCTTTGTGTTCGTGAAGATTCAAACAAGTTGGAAGTTTTGATTCTGAAAGTTTTGGATCGAAGTGGGAAAGTTGTACAGAGCTTGAAAAGCTTGTTGGGAGCTAGAAGTTTACATCTTTTCTTATTAGGGCTAGAAGCGAGCTTGTTCAAGTTTGTGCGAGATTTGTTCAAGTCGTGAGCTAGGAGTTTGTGCGTAGATTCTGCATCATTTAAAGTTGCGCTAGTTGAAGTGTTCATTTTGAAGATTCCAATAAGTTGGTGAAGTTTGATTCGAGATTTTTTTTAATCGAAGCGAAGTGTGAAGTTTCGAGATTTGAAGTTTTTGGAATTCGAATTGAGTGTTTGTTCATTTGGGTGTTCGTGAGACTTCAAACAAGTTGAGGAGTTTTGATTCGAGAATTTTTGGATCAAAGTGAAGTTTGTGTTTAGATCTATTGAAGATTTGATCATGCCTCCCAGACGTGTTAACCGTCATCATAATGTTGTGGATTTGTATGGGAGTGAAGATCCTGAACAGATGGAACAACGTATCTTTGAAAGGTTCAATAAGGGTTTCGAGAGAGTGGAGAGAATGATATCTGACATGAATCGAAATCAAAGGAGAGTGTCGCCACATTATGATAGGGCAAGAAGAGAACCATCTTTGTCAATAAGTCGAGATCGTGGATTTCGAGACAATCATGATTATAGGAATGAAGAAAGAAGAGCTTATCGTGGTTACGAGCATGAGCCATATTGTGATTATGAAAGATTTCGAGTAGAGGAAAGAACAAGTAGAGAGGACGTGCATGGACATAGAAGAGTCAATGTTCAGAATCGACATCGAAGCTTATCTAATTTTGAAAAAGATAGTTATGGTAATAATGTTCACTTTCGATATCCAGGTCAAGGGCCAAATCGACATAGGAATGTGGAAGAGAATGGTCATAAACGGGAGTCAAGGATGGACACAGAAATTCCAAAATTCCGAGGTGGTCTACAAGCAGAGGAATTTTTTGATTGGTTATCAAAGGTTGAAAAGATTTTTAAACTCAATAACGTGTCTGAAGATCGTCAAGTTAAGTTAGTTGCTACAAGACTGAGAGGAAGAGCTATGGATTGGTGGCAACAAACTAAATCAACCAGAAAGAGAAGGGGGAAATCCAAAGTGGTCACGTGGGATAAGATGAAAAGGATGATGAAGGAAAATTTCTTACCCTACAATTATCAAGCTCGTATGAACCAACAGTTGCAGAAGTTGAGTCAAGGGAGTCAAGGAAAGGATGTGGTTACCAGCCCCAACAATCAGAATAAAGGTGTTAATTGCAGTATAAATATTTCTAAGAGAGTCAATGAACCAGTTGTACATGGAATCACTAAGACAAATGTTGATGACCGAATTAAGCGCTATCATTATCAGGAGTTTGACCATAGAAGTATTGAATGTACGGAGCCCAAGAAGAAAGCCTTAGTTGTAGAAGAATGTGAAAACGAGGATGTGGATGATTCTACTGAAAGCGAGCCGGAAAAGGAAGAGGAACCGACTAGTCCATTATCTTTCAGCGAAAGTATTGGAGAAGTGGAAGGTAGTGCTGAATCATTGGTTATGTATGAGGCAAGTGAAGAGCTTAAAACTTCTAAGGAGGTTAAACCAATGATAGAAGAATTTGAAGAGGTCGGTCCTACGGAATCATACGAAGAATTACCACCAAAGTTTGACAACAAAGATGAAGAGGTCGAGTTAGAGAACGATGAATGTAATTTGTTGATGGGATTTTTTTCAACGACAAAGTATGTGGATGTAGAAGTTGATTTTTCGTCACCGCCAAAGATTGATGTCGATAGTATGGAAGAAGAAATTATGTTCGGAGTTGAGGGAAATAACTTGATGATGGAGGATTCTTTCTTAACCCCTAAGCTTATGGATGAGAGTCAACCAAGTGTAAATTCCTTAGTTTCCGAGAAGCCTGGACAAAGTGAAAGTGAAAAAGAAGAGAAGGAAGAATCAGACAGTTTATTATCTTTGAAAGAGTTCGTCAATAAAATGAAAGATAGTGATGAATTATCAATGTTGATTGAATCTGGAAAAAGTTCTGATTGTGAGAATTCTGAAGAGGTTGAAGTATTTGAAGAGTTTGCAGATGAGATTTCCGAGGAACTGCCTAAAGAAACTAGTCTTGTATTTTTGGAAGAGTCTGTTGAAAAGGTGAAAAATAGTAATGAATTGTTTGTGTTGACTGGGCAAGGAACGAGTAAAGATCTTAAGGTTTTTGAGGAAGTTGGATCAGAACTCGACGAGTCTGAAGTCGAATATTCTGAAGAATTACTCGAAGAGTTACCACCACTACAGGACATTCAACATCAAACTGAACTAGTACCAAATGCTAGTTTACTGTAGGGATTGTATGATCTTGTGAATCTGAAAGAACAGGAAGAGTGGAAAAGACAGGAGGAAGAGAATGATTGTCAGTTGGAGTTGCCTGATCATGTCCATACTGCTGACATTGTCAACGTTAACTGCTTGGAACCGTTTCATGAAAATAAACATGTCAAAGAAGAAGCGAGTGGGAATTCATTTCAGTCGGAGGAAATTTTTGCAACCCATCAAGGGAAGATTCTAAATGATGATACACCTGAACGAGATAAGGAAAGACAAGAATCTGGGCATGAGTCTTCACACTCCTTCAGTCGTGACTTCCTAAGTCACTCCGCGATTTTAAAATTCCTTATATCGTCTCGCATTTTCGTCACGATTTGGTTCTATATCACACCTTCCTATTGGCACAAGCATCATGATGTCATCTCCCTCAGATCACTTCCTCATGCCGCCTGCCTAATGCTACGTCTGCTTTATGCCATGCGTTCCTTATGGCGAGCCGCATCTTCAAAGGGTCAAGACAAGATCAATCTCAAGAGTGGTTATCACCAGAACTACATCAGACCAGATAATGAATGGAAGACAGCGTCTCGAAGAAGGAAAAAGTGTGAATTCGGGACGAATTCTTTTCAACCAAGGGAGGATGATGCAGCGCAAATCCAGAATCGTGAAGCTACCTTAAATCGAGACCATCAAGCAATAAATCGTGAGCGACATACCTTAAGCCGGAGCTCCAGATTCATTAGGTCGTGAATCGCTTCCGAATTCCTTAGGTCGTAAGTCGCTGCCAATTTCCAAAGTCATGAATTCTTAAGTCGCTCCAGAATCCTAAATTGAAGCCCTAGGTCGCAAGGTCATAGGTCGCTCCTTCTCCTCCTTAGGTCGCGAGCGAAGCTTCTGATGTCGCGAACTTCTTATGACGCGAACTTCTTATGTCGCGTGCATTCTTTGGTCGCGAACGAGATGAAGCCTTATGTCGGCGAATTCCAGTAGGTCGCGAGCTATCGTATGTCACTTCCAGAATTGCTTATGTCGCAAAGTCTTATGTCGCTCCAGAAATACTAGGTCGCGTACGACATTTCTTATATCGCGAAGCTTAGGTCGCTGAAGATGATTAAGTCGTTCCTAGATACCGAAGCTTTATGTCGCTGCCGTGTTGTATCTGCTTAAATCATATGTTGTATAGTCGCGTGATGTTGTAAATCGTTTGTTTGTATTTCTTAAGTCGTTTGTGATGTGTTTGTTAAGTCGTTTGTTGTTAGGTCATTTGATTATTAAGTCGTATGTGTTGTAACTTGTTAAGTCGTGTGTGTTGTGTTTTCCCTATAAATAGGGATGTATTGTCAATTGTAAATTGGTAGTGGATTTTTGAATAAAAATTTGGTTTGTGCTTCGTGCCTCCATTGAAATTGGTAGTTGAGTGTTATCTCCTATCTCCACCTTCGGCATTCGAGTGCGCTCGAATCAACGATTGTTGAAGCCAATTCACGGAATCAAGTGCGCTTGATCAACGTTCGAAGAATTGTAGATCTTCTTTCACGGCATCGTGCGCGATCAACGTGTCGAAGATTGCTAGAATCCGGTATCTTCATGATTAACGGATTTGGGCATTTGGGTATTCTTATATTCACCGATTTTTCATCGATTCACCGATTATTTCCGCTAATCGTGTGAGATCCTGGACGGATTTGATTTACATCGTTGAATTCGCTTCCTAGGCTGCATCAATTTGACACACGAGTCGCTGAGTATGGATTATGCTGTGCAAGAATCCGGAGAGGTTATGGATTCGGATTTTGGCTTTGAATGGCTAAGGATCAGCCGGAGTGGTCCCGGATTTGGATATCGACCCGGAGAGGCCATAGGTTTGGTTATTGGTTACTGCATATGGATGGATTAGAACTCGGATGTCGGTATTGGATGGATATGGAATTGGCTAAGGATTTGGTCACTGGATTCGGAATCTGATATCGACTCAGAGCAGTCACGGATTTGGATAAGGATATGGCTATGTCACTTGGATAGAATGGCTTGGTAATGGATTGGATCATGGATCGGGTGATATGGATATGGATGGGCTATGGACATTCGATGTGGGATTTGAAGCTATTCAAAACACGCCTTCCTATGGCAAGGCATGTTTTGGGGGGCAAATGTTACCCCGCCTTTTGGTCAAGGCCAGGATATAAACAAATTGGCTAAAAAGGATGGATATTCGGACTGGAGATCGATGGAATCAAGCCTATGATCGATACCCTCAAAATTGGACCAAGCTCCAATCAAGGTAGGATCAATAAGGAATGATAAACAAAGCTAGGTGAAGCTACCTTTCAAATTTCAAGTCAATCAGAGTTCGTGCGCTCGAGTTAAGGATGGATAAATATTGTTGAGGAATGGTTTCCTATCGATCAAAATGGACGTGGAGAGTGCACATCAGATTGATGCTTTCATATCGATGCTTTTGTATCGATCGAGATGGATATGGGTATGGATAACACACTTTGCACCATGCTTCAGATCGATCATAGTACGTATCGATCCAATTCCTGATCGATACGAAGTCATTCACCAGAACGCTTGGGATCGATACGAAGAAGGGAGCGGCGGATAGATATGAAAGGCAGCAGGAAGTCAGGGATCAATACGAAGGAAGGATGCTAGATGCATATGAAATGCATGGATACAGAGTATGGATACGAAATGATGGACATAGGGCAATGGAAGATGATCGATACGAATCGATCAATGCGAAGCCTTCAATCTCCCTAGCGAACTAGGATCTATACGTAATTGATGGATGATGGATACAGATATGATGGATACGAATCTCTGGATGGATACGAAATCATCAGCCTACACTAGAAAACTCATTCTTGGATCGATCATAACTCTCAAACCACAAGTCCAAATGCCATGAAATTTTCACATTAGCTTTCATATCAAGTCAAGAGCTAACCTGATCGATCGTAGCTCAATTGGAAGCAATCTTGATTGATACAAAGATAACATGGATTGATCGGGGATCGATCCTAAACAACCATAGATCGATCTGGTGGGCCCACCTACGCGTGAGGAAGGATAATCCGAGTTTTAGGGTAGATATTTCGAGATCTACTCCTATAAATAGCAACTCCATGGAAACTAAAAAGGGGATCTTCTTCTTATCATTTAAGCTAAACTCTGCCATTTTGGTTATTGATATTCAAAGGATTGTAACTGTAATCATAGTATAAGGAAATAAAAGGATCAATTCAAAGTGGACGTAGGCCGGAGAGCCGAACCACTTTAAATCTCGTGTCTTCTCTTACTTTCTTTCATTTTAATTTTGTGATTTCTTCATTTTTACTATCTACATTATTTGGATCTGAGATCTGTGTTTGGATATTGAGGATTTGTTTGTAAACACAGGTGCTTTCATTACTTTCAGAGTTTGTGACCAATTTTGGCGCAAACACTTTGGTGCTTTCGTTGAGAAGGCTAGCACCTGCTATATCGGATTTGGAGTTCAGATTGAAAAGCTAAAGGATCGGATCTAGGAGGAACCATGGTCAGGCCATCGCCTAGAAAGGCAATACGAGAAAGGAGCCATCAAGAGGGAAGTCAAGAGGTTTCCTTTGGAGCTGGATCAGATCAGGCATCCATCTACATCACGAAGGATGAGATGCAGACCATAATGGATTCTATACAGGAGCAGTCGATGAAAAGGCAGGATGAGATGATGTAGAACCTTCTTAGACAGTTCAGACAGGCTGGAGCAGAAGAAGCTCCAAGAGGTCAGATCCATTGAGTTGGATCAGAGGGACTCAACGGGCAATCAGATAGAGCAGTTCAACAGGGGGCAGCCCCCAATCAACACACAACTATTAATGTGGATGGATCTAGAATGCCAGCTGATGCTGCACAACACGGCGCCAATAGGAATACAGGAGTGCGTGACGAGGAGTATGTACCAGAATTCCCTCAAGGACTTAGGGGGCAGTTAGGAAATGATGACGGGAGGCAACCCATGGTGGATAACATTGGATTAGCTGAAATTATCAGGCGAACTATACACGGAGGTCTGACAAATAGAGATTTGGAAGGAGTAAATAGGAGTCTATTCACCCATGACATCGGGATGGGTAGGAATCCACCATAGTTCAAGCAACTTACTCTGGAAGTATACAACGGTAGGACGGATCCTACCGATCATTTGATGAGGTATACAAGACACATGGAAGTGCTGGGGGCATCAGAGGAGGTTATGGCTCAGTGTTTCCCCCTGTACTTAACGGATATAGCTGCTATGTGGTTCAAGAAGTTGGAAAATGGTCTATTAGGACATGGACATAATTGGTGGATAGATTTCTGAAGCAGTTTTGGGTTCATATAAAGAGGCCGAAAAATGAGATGACACTAACGTCGGTGAAATAGAGTATGGGAGAGTCACTCAAAACTTTCTTAACCCAGTTTAATGCGACGGTTGCTTCGATGGATCGGTCGGATCCATCAATGGTTTTAATGGCGGCAGTGTCAGGAGTCAGGGACAACTAGGATTTCAAAATATCGTTGATACGGGATCCACCAATGGATCTCGCAGAATTCTTTCACGAGGCCGAGAGATTTCTTCACCAAGAGGATGCAAGCTTGGATATGAAATCAAAGGAAGTAAACATGGCTAAGGATGGAGAACCATTCGGTGAAAGCTCGGGTAAGGATAATGATAAAGGGAAGAAGAAGTCGGATGACAATTCTGGCAAGGCAAGGAAGCGCTGGGGAGAACCAAAATTCTCCACTTATACGGGACTAAATGAGATGTTGGAATGGATATATATGGAAACTCAGGATCACCTTCCTTACCGAAGGCCGACAAGGAGAGAACCCTTAGAACGCGAGAAGGCATCGGGAAGGCACTGTCTCTTTCATGACCTGGATGGGCATGATACAAACAGCTGTAGGCATCTAAAGGATATAATTGAGGAGCACATATGGAATGGTCAGTTGCGGCAATATGTCGGGACTTGGGATGCGGAGGTGGAACAGGAGCAGCCACCGTCTACCTCAAACGATGGCAGCGCGAGGCCTAGGAATGATGGTCGGTTGGTCATCGACTAATCGAGATGGTATGGAATAAGTAGCAAACTCTGGGCGGATGGCCAAGTCACTTACTCATGTACGAGGACGGAGATATCCCCTAGGCATGCTCTGAGATGATGATAAAACATGATGCTCTAGTTTGCGAAATTTTCCTTTTCTTTCTGGTTTGGAGATTTGCTTTTTTCTGGTTTGGTTTTGGAGTTTGGTTTGGACTCCAGGTTTTGTTGATTTTCCGGTTTGGATTTTGGTTTGGATCCTGGTTTGAATTTTTTATATGGATTTCTGGTTTTCTTGTTTGATCTGGGTTTTGGATTGGATTTTGATTGGATTTTTATGTGGTTTTTGGTAAAAAGGTCGTCGGGTATGGATTATGCCTGGCAAGGGGTAGGTCGCTTCGTCCGAATGTGGCAGATCGACTTATTCGGGTCGTCGAGTATGGACTACGCTCGATAGGGGTCCAAAGTGACCAAGGTCGACCTAGGATTTAGGCTATAATTTAATAAACAGGATTCATTATTTGGTATTTCAGGTCATCGAGAATGGACTATACTCGACAAGGGTCCGGGATGACCAGGTTTGGCCTAGGACTTAGGCCAGGATCTATTACGTAGGATTTGGCACATGAGTCGTCGAGTATGGACTATGCTGGGTAAGAACCCGGAGAGGTTATGGATTCAGTTTTGGCTTTGAATGGCTAAGGATCGGCCGGAGTGGTCTCGGATTTGGATATTGACCCGGAGAGGTCATATGTTTGGTTATTGGTTACTTCATATGGATGGATTAGAACTCGGATGTCGGGATCAGATGGATATGGAATTGGCTAAGGATTTGGTCACTGGATTCGGAATTGGATATCGACTCAGAGCAGTCATAGATTTGGATAAGGATATGGCTATGGCACTTGGATAGAATGGCTTGGTAATGGATTGGATCTTGGATCGGGTGATATGGCTACGGATGGAATATGGACTTTGGATGTCGGATTTGAAGCTATTCAAAACACGCCTTCCTATAGCAAGTCATGTTTTGGGAGGCAAATGTTACCCCGCATTTTGGTCAAGGCCAGGATATCAACAAATTGGCTAAAAAGGATGGATATTCGGATTGGAGATCGATTGAAAACAAGGCTATAATCGATACCGTCAAAATTGGACCAAGCTCCAATCAAGGTAGGATCGATAAGGAATGATAAAAAAGGCTAGATGAAGCTTCCTTTCAAATTTCAGGTCAATCGGAGTTCGTACGCTCGAGTTATGGATGGATCAATATTGGTGAGGAATGGTTTTCTATCGATCAAAATGGACGTGGAGAGTGTACATCGGATCGATGCTTTTATATCGATGCTTTCGTATCGATTGAGATGGATATGGGTATAGATAACACACTTTGCACCTTGCTTCGGATCGATCACAGTACGTATCGATCCAATTCCTAATCGATACGAAGTCATTCACCAGAACGCTTGGGATCGATATGAAGAAGGGAGCGAGGGATAGATATGAAAGGCAATGGGCAGTTAGCGATCGATACGAAGGAAGGATGCTGGATGGATACGAAAGGTATGGATATGGGGTATGGATATGAAATGATGGACATATGGAAATGGAAGATGATTGATACGAATCGATCAATGCGAAGCCTTCAAACTCCCTAGCAAACTCGGATCGATATGTAATTGATGGATGATGGATATGGATATGATGGATACGAAGCTCTGGATGGATACGAAATCCTTAGCCTACACTAGAAAACTCATTCTTGGATCGATCATATCTCTCAAACCACAAGTCCAAATGCCATGAAATTTTCACAGGAGCTTTCATATCAAGTCAAAAGCTCACTTGATCGATCGCAGCTCAATTGGAGGCAATGTTGATTGATACAAAGATAACATGGATCGATCGGGGATCGATCCCAAACAACCCTAGATCGATATGGTCGGCCCACCTACGCATGAGAAAGGGTATTTCGAGTTTTGGGGAAGATATTTTGAGATCTACTCCTATAAATAGCAACTTCATGGCAACTAAAAGGGGGATCTTCTTCTTCTCTTTTGAGCTAAACTCTGCCATTTTGGTTATTGTTATTCAAAAGATTGTAACTGTAATCACAGTATAAAGGAAATAAAATGATCAATTCAAAGTGGACGTAGGCCGAAGATAGCCGAACCACTATAAATCTCGTGTCTTCTCTTACTTTCTTTCATTTTAATTTTGTGATTTCTTCATTTTTACTATCTACATTATCTGAATCTGAGATCTGTGTTTGGATATTGAGGATTTGTGTGTAAACACTGGTGCTTTCATTATGTTCGCGGTTTGTGACCAATTTTGACGCAAACAATTGCCAAATGGAATGAAGGCAGAACATAATAACAAATAACCGTGGAAGTAAAATTTTTGTTGTCGTTTTCTTTTTGTTATAAACTGTTTATGTTCAAATTAAATATATTAGATGCATGTGTTGCATATAATCCTTTATTATATCTTATGAATATCCTTTGTTCAATAAACATGTATTAAAATGGTATCAGCGAAATGTAATTGTATCATAAAAAACTTTTATGTAATCTTGTGCTTTCAATAAATTTCTTTTTAGTCGGGGAAATTAGAGAAGGAATGCAAATTTTGAAATTTTAAAATTCATTCCCATTTTTTTAATTTCCTTTGTAAAATTTTAGACCAATTAAGATACGAGTTTCTTCAATTCACAGTCTTAAAAACTTTTAGTGACCGAAATTCAGTTTATGTTGTTAAAGACTGAATTTTCAGTCTCAAATAACCTTTGCGACTAGAAAATAAAAGGCCAAAATTTCAGTCCTTATACTGTCTTTACATTTTTATTAAAGACTAATTGCTTAAGTTAGAAACTGAATCTGTTAGTATTTAATTGACATTATTTTTGTAGTGAAATGGATATTCTTGATGGATAGTTGAAGGAGATGACGGCGTTGGTCTAATGGGTTCTTCTTCCACATCATCGTTGCACTCCTCTTCATAAAGCGGAAAGAAACTATAATCATCTTCTTATTTGTTCCAATTCCAAGCACTTTCTTCATCGAACTCCACGTCTCGACTAACAACAACCTTTTCATTAATAGGATTATATAACTTATATCCTTTTGGCCGTAAGTCGTAGCCAACGAAAATGTATTTTTTGCTTTTGTCATCTAATTTGGAGCATCTTTGATCTTGCATATGGGTATATGCGATGCTTATGAATACTTTCAAGTGAGATATACATGGCTTTCTACCACTCCATGCTTCTTCGGGGGCTTTGTTCCACACACTTCGAGTTGGATAGCGATTTGATAAATACACCGCACATTCGATGACTTTAGCCCAAAACTCTTTTGGAACATTTTTTCTTTTTAACATGCTTCGTGCCATGTTAAGAAGAGATCTATTCTTCCTTTCTACCACTTCATTTTGTTGTGGAGTGTACGGGACTTTTAATGGACGATGAATTCCATTTTCTTCACAAAACTTCTCAAACTCTTTTAATGTAAATTCTTCCACTCGGTCGGATCTCATGGCTTTAATCTTATATCAACTTTCATTTTCTACAAAGGGCTTAAATTTCTTAAAAGCATCAAATACATCTGATTTTTGTTTGAGATAATAAGTTCATGTTTTTCTACTAAAATCATCAATAAAAAGTGCAAAATAGTTACTTTTTTCAAGTGAGCATGGTTTTATAGGGCCATAAATATCCGGATGAATTAATTCTAATGGTCCTTCGGCTCTTGTGGTTGATTGTTTTGAAAAATATTTTCTTGGTTGTTTTCCAAATAAGCATCCTTCGCATAATTGTCGAAAACCTTTCACCCTCCTTCAAACCAGAAGCATAGTACAGGCTGAGAACAGCCAACATAGCTCGAATTGCAGAAAAACAAGGCAAAATCCAGACCAATACATCATAAGAGGAAAAGCAAGCAGCAATCGTCTCGTTTGGACGACTAGCACGACAACCAAACACATTGAACCAACCCCATTGCAAAGCAATCCAAGGGCATAGGATGAGGCGGTGAGAAATCGGCACAGCAAGACAAAGAGTGCTGACCAAACCCCAAGGCAACATAAAAGAAAAGGCATATGGTTGTGCCCCTAAAATGTCTACATGTTCTATGATGGCCATAAGAGACAAGTTGCAAACCAAGTTCAAAATCAGTAAGTGGTCCCCTAATATAGATCAAAATTGTGTGCTTTGTGCTAATCAAAATGAGGATAAAAATCATCTATTTTTTCAATGCACATACTCGCGACATGTTCTGGATGCGATTATGCCCAAGCTTAACATAAAGCTAGATATGAACTACGACATCAATTTTTTACTTAATTTGATTTTACAAGCTCAGGAAAAAATTAAATCGCCGATAAAAAGCATTCTCAGTATTTTCTTTACAACTATCATATGGAATATTTGGTGTGAACGAAATAACCGTGTATTTAAAGGTCTCGAACAACCTTTCGGATTAAGAACCAAACAAATAATTATTGAAAGCAAACAACTGTTCCAGCTAAGATTTCAAGCTCATAAATTAAACGAAGAGGAAAAACTTATCATTATGAAGTTCGATCCTGAGATTGGACTCCAAAACTGTTTTCACCCTCCCTGATTCCGCTCTGATGTTGGTCAAACATCTGCTTCTAGTACTCTTAGTTTTGAAGAGAATCCTTCATTCATTTCTGACATTAATTTGGTGGAGTTAGAACTTATTACGGTGTTGTTGGGTTCTTCCTTCTCTCTCCTCGTTACGGATGTGTCGAGAAGAATTGACGCCTTTTTTGTTTCCTTTTGGTCTATAGTTCTTATGTTGTAGCTTCAAGTTGTTGCGTTTATTTTTGTTTTTGTTTTTTCTTTTTGTGCAAGCTGATCGTACGGATGGTTTTGAGTGTCCTTTATTTCAATTTTACTCCTCCATCTGTTTGACAGCTTTGCATAGATCTTGGTCTGTTGTACTGTTAATATACGGAAATGATATGTACTCTTTTTCCTTCTCCAACGCACCCATCTAGGTAGGGGGGTTGAAAGGTTTTAACGAGGCATATCATAGAAGTATATGTTACTCTGTTAATAAAGTACCTTTTTCCAAAAAAGAAAAAAAAGAAAAGGCAGCCGGCCAATTGCACAGATAACTCACGGCGACCCAAAAAATATCCCAACATAAAAGAAAACTGAATACTTGGATTTGATAATCAGAATAAAGGAAATGCCAAAAAAAATAAAATGATTATGTTATGTTTTATTATTTAATTTCTACTGTTTTAGTAATATAATTCCGTAGAGATTCCTAGGAAAACTTAACATAGTAAGAAATCATAACACACGGAACCACTTTCTCATTGCTTGATCTTTGTTTGAGACCATTTTACCAGCTATCATTCTAATTGTATCGTTTGATGTAATTAATAGCTAGATGCTTTACTTCAGCTCAACGTCTTTTCAAGCTTCTGAAAACGAGCTTAATTAGCAATCCATTACAACGTAGAACTTAAATAAAATTCAGTTTCGACCTAAATTAATTCTAGTACCATTTATATATCTTTGGCAGAACATCGACATTGAATTCTGGAAACAGAGTCTGAAGCAATGGTTTCAGTTCAGAAGTACGAACATTGGTGGATACACCAAGAGAATGCAGTTCCAATGGTTTAGAAGAAGTTAGTTTTTAAAAGGAGTGGATGGGGCCGAATTCATCATGCATTTGGTTCAGGGTGCGGTTGAGTGTATTAGTGATATTAGACTGTACATAATATACTTACACTACTTGTATATATATACCCAGACTGTCTTGTACATTTCCATGATGATTGGATTCTTTTCATTTTACCTTGATCTTATGTTTACACTTTCATGGTATCAGAGCTTCTAAAGCCAAACGGCACATCAGATCCAGATCTGAAACCCACTCTATCATCATCTCAATTTCAATTTAATTTTCTATATATTTCCTAAATTGAAATCTGCACCTATCCAGATCAAATCAATGGCACAAGATGATGACATACAATCAAGAGAAGAATCGACCAACATTGCAAACGCGACAGTTAATCAAACATCGAAGACCTTTGAAGAATCACTGAAATCAATCATCAATCCTCAAACTCAATTGATCACCGTAACCTTAGATGAAGATAACTTTCTCATGTGAAAATTTCAACTCGAAATGGCAATCAAAGGATATGGATTACAGAAATTTATAGATCCGGCAACTACAATACCATCACAACTCATTATGAATCCAAAGGGGCAACTAACAGCAAATACTGAGTTTATGATACATTCCAGGCAAGATAGTTTACTTTGTTCTTGGATCTTGTCTTCAATTAGTCCCAATCTCTTATCATTAGTAATTGGATGCAAGACGTCGCTAGAAGTATGGAATGCTATTCATCAAAACTTCAACTCTCAGGCTGCTGCTCGAATTATGAGTTACAAGAGGCAGTTACAAAATATTAGAAATAAAAACATGAACATTCATGAATATCTAAGCAAGATCAAGAATCTGTGTGATCTCTCAGAATCATCTGGACACAAAGTAAATGAAACTGAACATGTTCTCAAAATTCTCAATGGACTAGGTGAGGAATTTGAAGCAATCATTGCTGTAATAACGTCGAAGGAGACAACACCCTCAGTGCAATATGTTAGTTCCATTTTACTGGCGCATAAAGGAAGATTGGAACAGAAGAACAGTGTTGCATCAGAGTTCTCAATTAATCTTGTTGCTAATGCAAAGAACAAAGGTACACAAACTAATCTCAGATCTGAACCACCATCAGGTAACTATCAAGAAACTCAAGGCAGTAGAGGAAATCATATGTATGAAAGAGGCAGAGCATTTAACAGAGGCAGAGGAAGAGGAAGATTCTTCAATAATCGACCTAAATGTCAAATATGTGGGAAGATTGGCCATATAGCTATTAGATGCTACTTCAGATTCGAATCCAATTACAGTGGCAATCAACAAGTCTCTCCTAATCAAGGTACATCCAGATCTCATTTTTATAGTGTCAATCTAAGTCAGGTTCAGGGAGACACAAGAGGCATTTCAAAGAATCAAGTTCCTCAAGGTGAGAACTAGATCTATCTAGCTAAGGACAGTGATCTCCAAAATGGCCTGGTTCCCAGATTCAGGAGCTACTCACCATGTTACTAATAATCTACACAATCTGAATCTAGGAGGAGCTGCTTACAGAGGTAAAAACTCTATTCATATGGGAAATGGCACACCCTTAATATCTCACATATTGGTAATGCACACTTTGCCTCTGCTAATAGAAACAAAAATCTACTGTTGAGAAATCTATTAAGAGTCCCACAAATCAAGAAGAATTTGATTAGTGTTTCTCAATTTGCAAGTGACAATCATGTATTTTTTGAATTCCATCCAAATACATGTCTGATAAAGGACAACTTGACTGGAGATACTCTATTGTAGGGGGAACTACATAATGGTCTCTACAAACTCAATCTCAAAACCGGGGAGAGAGTAGATGACAATATGCTATGTTGTAATATGGTATCTACTAATATAGAAGATGAATATGATGTATGGCATAAGAAACTTGGACATCCAAATACAAGTGTAATGAAAGTTGTTTTGAATAAAGAAAACTTATCACATTTAATTCTAACTAGAACATATCTATGCACTCAATGTCAACTAGGCAAGAGTCATAAACTACCTTTCAGTCAGTCCCAAACAATTTATACTCACCCACTTGAACTAGTTGAATGTGACTTTCAGGTCCAGCATCTATAAGTTCTGATTATGGGTACAAGTATTATATAGCATTTGTGGATGCATATACGAGATATACATGGATCTATTTTCTGAAACTGAAATCTGAAGCTATAGAGGCTGTAAAGAAATTTGTTACACAAGTAGAGAGACAGTTTGATAGGAAGCTCAAAGTATTTCAGACAGATGGGTGAGCTGAGTTCAAGCCACTTAAGCATTTCTTCAATGAAAAAGGAATATTTCATAGACACGCTTGTCCACATACCTCTCAGCAAAATGGAATCGTAGAGAGAAAGCATAGACATATAGTAGAGATGGGATTAACTCTTCTAGCTCAAGGATCCCTACCGTTAAAATTTTGGCCCGAGGCAATCTCCACCGCAGTATATTTGATTAACTACCTTCCTACAAAAGTTCTAAAAGATAGTAGTCCACATGAAGTTCTATATGGCACAAAACCTGATTATCAGATATTAAAGGTATTTGGTTGCTTATGTTTTCCACTTCTACGACCTTATAACACACAAACTTGATTTTAAATCGAGTCAATGTACATTCCTTGGCTATGGAACAAGACAGAAGGGGTATAAGTGTTTAACTCAAGAGGGAAAAGTGATCATGTCAAGGCATGTTATGTTTAATGAAAAGACTTTTCCATTTGCTGACAATAAGATGAAGGGCACAAGAAAAGTAACAAATGCTCAGAGATCTATACTGCCCATACCACTACATATACTTAGAGAAGAACAGTCTCATGCAACAATAAGAAGAGAAGAAGAGAGAGATACTCAGAGTGAATCAGAATTAAACACGTCACTAGTTGACAGCACAAACAATGACAGACATTACACTCAGAGTCTTGAAGAGGAAGATAGTAGAGATATGAATGATATACATCAATCATCCGCAATGAACAATACTCCAGGTAGCAGTAATGGTGAGACTTCAAGAGAAACAATAGTAAGAGAAGAGATACAACAACAGGTACAACAACAGGGTCATCACATGGTAACTAGAGGGAAAAGTGGTATTTTCAAACCAAAGGTGTATATAATTCAAGGCATGACACTAGAACCAGCAGATTATGATCAAGCAGTGAAGCATGCTAAGTGGAGAACAACCATGGAAGAGGAGTACAAAGCATTAATTAATAATGACATATGGAAATTAGTAACTTTGCCAAGAAACAAAACTGCAATAGGATGTAAATGGACTTACAAGCTGAAACACAATGCTGATGAAACCATAGCTAAGCATAAAGCTAGACTCGTAGCTAAAGGATATACACAACAACCTGGCTTTGACTTTAGAGAGACGTTTTCACCTGTCATAAAGCCTACTACAATCAAAGTCATGCTTACCATTGCACTACACAACAAATGGGCAGTTAAACAGTTAGATGTTCATAATGCATTTTTGAATGGGGAGCTAGAAGAAGAGGTGTATATGGAACAGCCCAAAGGGTTCGAAGACGCCAGCAGACTTTCGATGGTATGTAAACTGAATAAGGCAATATATGGATTGAAGCAGGCATCTCGAGTTTGGTTTGAAAAGCTCAGAGGCACATTGATGAAGCTAGGGTTCAGTCCCACAAAATCTGATAGCTCATTGTTCATCAAGAGAAGCGGCAGCAATATCATGTACATTTTGATATATGTGGATGATTTTATAGTGACTGGAAGTAGTTTATCTGAGATAAATCGACTTACATGTTATCTGAATGAACAATTTAAACTAAAAGAACTTGGAGACCTTAATTTCTTTCTTGGAATTGAAGTGAAGAAAACTCAAGATGGTGGACTTCATCTGAATCAGAGGAACTATATTCAAAATGTACTTAAAAGAGCAGGGATGGACAAAGCAAAGGCTTCAGTTACACCCATGGCTACGAATCAGCAACTAACTAAGGACTCTGGAGATCCTATAGATGATCCTCACCACTATAGGAGCATAGTAGGTGTTCTGCAATACATCACCATCATAAGGCCTGAAATTTCTTTTAGTGTGAACAAAATTTGTCAATACATGTAGAGTCCAAGGAGTGGACACTGGAAAACTGTGAAACGTGTGCTCAGATACTTAGCTGGAACAATACACTATGGATTAAAGCTTTACTCGACTGAAACATTGAAGATTAGTGCCTTTGCTGATGCTGATTAGGCAGCATATAGGGATGATCGAAGATCAGTTAGTGGCTACTGTGTGTATCTTGGGAAGATATTGTATCATGGTGTTCAAAGAAGCAAACTACAGTATCAAGATCTTCCACTGAAGCAGAATATTGTAGTGTAGCTGCTGTAGTTTCAAAGATAATGTGGCTTAAGTCTTTTCTTTCAGAAGTGCTTGATTGTACAACTGGACCTTCAACAATATGGTGTGATAATTCTAGTGCTATCCTATTAGCTGCCAATCCAATTCTTCATTCGAGAACCAAGCACATTGAGCTAGACCTATATTTCGTGAGAGGGCAAGTAGCAAAAGGAGACATCTTCATAAATCACATTCCTACATTATATCAGAGAGCAGACATATTAACCAAGTCTCTGTCATTGATTCGGTTCCTTAGGTCGTGAGAAGAACTGAATGTTGAAGCAGCAGAAGGAAAGGAGAAAGAAGTAATAAGATGAAGAGAGAGTTTGGTTTGAGGGAGTGTATTAGTGATATTAGACTGTACATAATATACTTACACTACTTGTATATATATACCCAAACTGTCTTGTACATTTCCATGATGATTGGATTCTTTTCATTTTACCTTGATCTTATGTTTACACTTTCAGAGTGATCCTTAATTTGATGAATGCTCTTAGCAAATAACCAAGGCCTATTGTATATAGGAAGAGCAAGTCTAGGCACGCAGCTGTTACAAATGGTCAACGTACACAGGTATGCAACTGTGATCGTTATTTATGGCTATGTTCATTGAGGAGAATTGAGCCATGGGTACGGTTGGTTGATCGTGTTAGCATGGCTCTGGCCTCCAATTACAAATTAAATACATAAAGAAATAAAAGCTTGAACGGATTAGGGAATATTAAAAGACTTGGATGCAATTGACAATGTGCTGTGAGTTGATTCCCTGATTGCCAGTCATAATTTATAACAACCCTAATTACTTGATCTTATCATTTTACATCGTGAAGCAGAGTTTGCCTAAAATAATTGTGGATATATTTAAACAAGAACAGAACTTATTTATGTATTATTTTTTGGTATGGTGGCCCATTTCACACTTCAATTTATTAGTATCCTTTAAGGAAATATAAATAGGAATGTTCTGGTGTAAAGATCAAACAATGTCAACTTGCACTAAACATCTTAATGAAAATATGACGAATAAGATATGAATTTATAACTGCAGCAAATTTGATTAGAATAGATGATGTTGGGTGCACGATACAAAAAAAATAAGACCTACGTACATGGAAATATAATGTTATAAATACCATACCATATGTACATGTATTTCTTACTCCACCCTCACATTTCGTTGTGTTTCTTATAGTCAAGAAAATGGAACTAAATCCTGGTACGCCTGCCCTAGTCCTTAATGGCGGAGAACAAAATTGGAAAGGCCAAGTATGGGCTGAGCTTCCAACTGCAGAACCAGAGAAAGCATGGGCGCTACTAAAAGACTTTGGTAACCTTCATAAAATTATGCCTTCACTCTCAGTTTGTGAAATTGTAGAAGGTGAGAACGAAGTTATTGGTTGTGATCGCTACGTTAAGGGTATGATATATCCAATAGAAAAGGAATTCTGGGCAAGGAGAAGCTGGTGGCCTTGGACGATGATGAGATGAGCTGTAGTTATATATTTATTGGCTGTTTTACCCCGTATGAGGATTATATGGCCACAATGCAAATAGTGAAGGGAGGTGAGGGATGCAGATTTCGATGGTCTTTTGAGTGCGAACGTATTGAGGGTGTAACCGAGTCTGGATTTACTGAGATTCTGCAGTATTGGGCCACGGAGATTGCTCAGAAAATTGAAGAGATCTGCAATGTCTGACCACGAGTCCTTTGTTATGAAATATGAGATGCTGCTGCTGTATTTGTGTTTAATTATTGTGTATGTGATTCGATATAACATGTGTGAGGGTATGAATGTTTGTGCAAGTGAGTGATGTCTGTGTCAGTTGTGCTTGTCTAGTTTCAAAGATTTTCTACTGCAATACTTGTTAGTAATCAAATATTCCTATTTTTTGTTTGTATTTTTTTCCACCAATTAGTTCTTGTAATTAAATTCCCATGTTCATTTATTTTTAATACCATTTGCTATGGTGCAATTGTTTTTTGATGAGGAAACTACATCTCATGTACTTTTATTAGCACACGAGTTCATAAACTAACTTTTCAACCAACGGTTTAAATCCTATTTGGTTGTTAAGGAAACGATGACAACAATGTTTGAAAAAGAGAAGTTTTATTTTGGAGAATGAAGATGAAGCCATTTTAGAATATGAAGATTGCTAGGCGGTTGGAAAAATATCAATTGGAATTGCAAATTACAATTGATGGTGTTGGCGTTAGGGGATACCGTATTTGGAATGATATCGAATGAAGATGCAGTATTTGAAGATTAGAAAAAAGGAAAATGAAGCCGTATTCGCAAGTTAAAAAACCCTTCTATAAATCTACTGTCACAAATGAAGTCAATGCATTAGTATAAAAGATTTGTTTCCTTCCCCTGCAAGAAAATTTATCTTTTATAACCCTTAATTACAGCATTTTTATACAAAATATTGGTTTTTATATTATTAAACATAAATAAAGAGTGGTGCTAAGTGCATCACATTACATAGTTTTTTCTTTGAATGAAACTTTATATACAACATGTCACTAGGATTGTGGGACAACATGTCACATGTCAATAAACGTTCGAATCACGCTACGCAAGTTTCGAACTTGTGACCTCTCGCACCAAATCCGAATTACTTAACCACTTGAGCAATGGTGCTTGTAGTATTCTGTTGGATGACAGTATATAGCTGAATGAAGTTAAATATCCTCTATCTGCAAAAATTGCATTTCATATAGTTGAACAAAGTCGATCTTTCAACATCTCCAACTAAATTTGTACTGTCGTATAAAAGAAAACGTAATTAGTCAAAATCGTTCGACGGTATGAAATATGTACGAAAAAATACTATCAAATATTTCATACCATCGAATCGCAATAGATATTAAAAAAATTAGGGTTTGAAATTGCGTTTAACAACATCTGAATGAAAAATAAAATGACATTAACTTCAAAATCGAACCTGGCTACGATGGAATTGGAGTCGAAGACATTGGCTACGATGATGTTGGCTTCATCTTCTTCTTTGAGACAACGATCTTTTTTCGAGGAGGCATGACGCGAAGGGCTCAAGAAAATTATTGCAATGAAAAATTATAAGGGTAAAAATTGATGTTCTTATGGATCTGTAACGATCCATGCCTATGGATCAGTACCGATCCATTATACTTGCTGACATGGTCATGTTTTTTCTAGCTTAACTACTTCTAGGACATTCGGAACGTGGCGGAGATCGTGGAGGAGCAAACTCAATGACCTACACCTATAAATAGGAGGTTTGAACGTCATTTGAGGATATTTTTTGCTTGCTTATGAATTTCCTATAATTCACTGGTAATCTCGTGGATCCATACCAATTAGTAAGAACAACAGTTGCAAACAACAATATAATCAATAGAAACACTATGTGAAGGTAGGCATTAGTTGGCCGAACTATCATAAACCCTATGTGTATTGCTTTTACTTCATTTTCATTTGTATTTCTTTATTTTATTCTTTACTATAAACTCTTGGGTGTTTGTGTCATGTTTTGGTATAAACAATTGACTTTAGCTAAACTTCTTTTATGCTCCTGACATAATTCAGGAAACAATTTAATATAACATAGAACTTGTAAATTTTCAACCCGACTTTGCTCTAATATCTTTTATATTATTTGGCAGAAAAATTGCGCATCAACATATTGTTGGAAGTTTCTTTAATGATTATCTCTAGTTCGAAACTCCAAGGCACGATTATAATCATTGTTTTTCAAGAGATGTTTCATTCCTCTTAATTACAAAGGAATTGAATCAGAAATTTCTTTACGAATACAATGGACTTCGTTGATTAAAGTTGTGGCTACTTGAACCAAACCGAATGAACACTTGGTTGTTTCTGATGATGTGAGTAAGAGGAAAACAAGGGAAGGAGTACTTTTTGAAAATATGAAGTTGTTAACGATATAATCGTCAACATCAAAAGGTGCATTGGTTTGAAAATGAATCAAAAGAAGATCTTTTTGAAGGACTTCGAAAGGGTTTGTATTGTGAGAACCGAGATTTAATGTTGCAGTCCAATTTAGCACCCCTTTCGAAGGGATCAAAATGAGGTCAGAACCCATTCGAATTGACCTCTTCAAAGGTGTTGATATAGCAGCTATGGGGTGATCTCCTTCGAAATCCAAGATATATTTGAAAGTATTAAAATGCCTCTCGAAGAAGTCCTCTAAAAAGGTTTGATTCATCAGGTACAAAATAGAACCCCTTCGAAGGTCTAGTACCCTGTGAAGGAATTCGAAACTCGATATATATATAAAGTTGAGTAAAGAGTGGATTCAATGTGTCATAGAGCCTTATTTTGGATAAATATCATAAGTCCAATGGACTCAATAATGTTGAATTATCATTATCACGTTACTTTAGTGTCGCAAGTGCTTTGAACGTAATGATAATATGCTTTAAAGTCAATTTATCCAAATATATTCTATAGCGTAACATATGCTAATAAACGGTTAAGAAGATAAGTGTGTAATAAGTGCAATTGTTCATTAGACAAGCTAATAGTAGGGATGATCATTCTCATGTTCGAAATCAATACCTAGTCCCTGCATCCTCTCTTTTTATTTCTCACAAATGTATTAAAAGTAATAGAATTTGTTCCTAATTTTATTTAGGGTTACAAGAATTTGATTTGACAAATAATTGTAGAAATGAAAAATCAGTACCGAACTTTGATCACTAGGATCGTATTTATAGATATGGGTTAGATCCTTCCATGTCCATCCTTCCGAAGCTGTCGAAAGGCTCTTTACTGACCTTTCGTTGTCATTGATGTTGAGGTGCTTCTACTTTCTTTGTTTAAGCTTTCATAACACTTGAATTTACCTTCCGCTATTAGGTATCGAACCAGTTTCCATACTGCCTATATGCATCGAAATGGTTGTAACATAGTTGAATGCTTCCTGGACCTGTTCGTTATTGTTAAGATCTGGTGCTAACATGGTAGGTTGTTAATTGAACGAGTGAGGAAGGGCATTTAGATGGGCTCGAAAGGATTTAATGATGGCGGAATTATCATTGCGAAAGATCACTTATAAAGGAGGAGGATTCTTGATGGACAGATGATGGTTGTGGAAGGTGGCTTTCGAAGATAATCCCCTTGATTAATGCGGAAGTCCAACTTTTGACGCTTTCGGAAGCAATATTTATGTATATGAAGCCTTTCTAATTCTCGTGGAAGGGTTTAGCTTATTCGAATGGCTAGTCTTTGCAAAGTCATGCGTTCGAATAGGAAGTGTTGGTAGAGTCTTCTTCTGTGGAAGGTAGATAGTAGTTGAACCAATCATTTCGAACGACTTGATTTATATGGAAGGGATAATGTTGGAAGAGTTCCTTATTTTAATCTTCTGTGGAAGCTTCCAATGCTTGCAGCACTAAACCAATCTCTTCGGAAGCTACTTCAATGCCTTCAAAACCCCCCTTTTGAATCATGGCCGAATCCTCTTTTTTCCAGCTCTTGCGAAGCCTCTATAATACTTTCACAAGCCTTGTTTTAACACTTGCGGAACCCTTCTTTTGATGCCTTCGCAAGCCTTCTTTCGTACAAACATTCTTGAGTGTTAACATTTAGCCTCCCTTGTATGAAAGAAGATTTTGTTCTTTAGGACAAAAATCCAAGAATTCTCATTTGCATTGTTTCATCCTCAATGGTCTTCCTTTTTAATCTTGTTTTCCTGCAAAGTACAAAGTAGACAGCGTTTATTATTATTGTTTGAAATTTATGTAAGAATATGTTCAATACTTTGTCCATATTATTGGAGATGGTATTAGAATGACTATAAAAAGAATTCCAGAAATCTAAAGCTGGGAATAATGGAAATTAATAGATCCTCATTTGAAGATAATAAGCAATGAAAAATCCACAGTTAGGAATGACTAAAGACTGGTAAATCTTTTCTGACAATAATTGTAGTCCTGAGATGCAACTTTGGTAATGATGAGAAAAGACCAGAAATTTGACTCAAGTTATATTAATAGAAGATTAGATATCTAATGATGAAATTAATAACAGAGGGCCAGAAATCCAAATCTAGCATTAATAATAGAGGTTTATAAATCCTCTTATGGAAATAACTGATAGAAGACCAAGAACAATCATTTAATAATAAAAGTTTAGAGATCATCATTTGGAAATAAGTCATAGAAGACTAGGAATCCTCATTTGGGAATAAACAATAGGAGTCCAGAAACCCTTATTTGGAAATAATAGAAGTCCTAAAATCTAGATTCGGTTATTGATAAGTGTAGTCCAAAAGTTAATAGTAGAAGACTGAGACCCAGATTCCTTTTCAGATAATCACCCAACGATTCTCCTTACCTTTGCTTGATATTTGCCAAAATGGTGTCTCAATTGTTGGACCTTTGCTTATGCAAAACTGAGTAGAGAATTCATAGGAGAATTGTTTCCATGAGCAGATAGTTTTCTTCCAATATTGGTGGTACCATTTTGCAGCAACCCCTTGAAGTTTGACTAGGAATAATCTGCATCGCACAGCCCCCATAGCATTATAAAGATCCATTTGGCTGTCAAAAGCCATTAGGTGGTCATCAGGATCAGTAGTGCCATGGTATTTCATAGTTGAAACCTTAACGTGAGATGGAATTGTTGTTGACATGTTTTCGTCAATGAACGAAGCTACTCGATCATTATTATTCACTTGCTCATCTAAAGTTCTTTTCCCTTTAGCATTCAACATGTCTTTAATAGCTTTCACTGCCACATCATTCAAATATGCTTCATATCATGATAGCTTGTTCGATTTGGATTATATTCCTTTGAGGTTAAGCTTTTAGACTGCTCCAAAGATTTGTCTTGTATTCTACCCTGGTGATCAGCTTAGTTGCATAACGTTCCTTCTTCTTTGATGATGTTAAGTCAATCTTGCTCTTGCCTCCGAACATGTAAGCCTTCAGATTCCTTCTTGCCATGTAGTTAGCTTAGTGGTTTTAGATGATTTCTGAGTAAGGGCTGCTTCTAGGAGTTCTTGCATTTCCAGTAGCCATTGCTCGAAATGTTTTATCTTAGCTGCATTGTCATCGGGTTATGTTGGAGTTGATGGTTGCCCTAACACAGCGCCCTTTAAGTTGAAGGTTGGCATAATATTTTCCTCTAGAACCATTGTATGCACCGCTTCTTTATCCAATCGACTAAGCCTTTTTTATTTTTGATTTTCCTACAGCAAATTAAACTTTCCATAATTAGTCTATAAGGAAAGAATAAGGTTAGAGGTTCAAACCCTACTTCTAGTGCCAAAAATGTTAACGATATAATCGTCAACATCCCAAGGTGTAGTGGGTTGAAAGTGAATCAGAAGAAGATCCCATTCGAAGGACTTCGAAAGGGTTTGTATTATCAGAAACTAGATTCAATGTTTCAGTCCTATTCACCACCCCTTTTGAAGGGATCAAAATGAGGTCAAGAACCCTTCGAATGAACCCCATCGAAGGTGTAGATACATCAGTTATGGGTTGATCTCCTTCAAAAGCTAAGATATAATCGAAAGTATTCAAATGCATTTTGAAGAAGTCCTCCCAACGGGGTTTGATTCATCGGTTATAAAGAGAACCCCTTCAAAGGTCTAGTACCCTTCAAAAGAATTCAAAATTCGATATGTTTAAATTTGAGTAAAGAGTGGATTCAATGTGCCATAGAGCCTTATTTTGGATAAATGTCATAAACCTAATGGACTCAGTAATGCTTAGTTATCATCATCACGTTACTTTAGTGCCGCAAGGGCTTTGGACGTAATGATAATATGCTTTAAAGTCAAGATATCCAAATAGGTTCTATAGCATAGCATATGCTAATAAAAGGTTAAGAAGATAAGTGTGTATCATGTGCAATTGGTAATTAGACAAGCTAATGGTCAAGATGATCATTCTCATGTTCGAAACAATATCAAGTCCATGCATCCTTTCTTTTTATTTATCACAAATTAATTACAAGTAATAGAATTTATCCTAACTTTATTTAGGGTAAAAAGAATTTGATTTGACAAAGAAATGTAGGAATAAAAAATTGGTCCCGAACTTGGACTCCTAGGGTCGTATTTATAGATGTGGATTAGACCTTCCATGTCCATCCTTCCGAAGCTATCAAAAGGTCTCTTCACTGACCTTTCGCTGTCATTGATGTTTAGGTACTTCTGCTTTCTTTGTTTAAGCTTTTGTAACACTTGAATCTACCTTCCGCTATTGGGTATCAAATCAGTTTCCATGCCGCCTATATGTACCTTTGGGCATGTTCGTCACTATCAATAGGGAATTTTCTTGGTTTCGAAATGGTTGTAACATAGTTAAAGGCTTTCTGGACCTCTTCATTGTTGTTAAAATCTGGTGCTAATATGGTAGGTTATTACATGAACGAGTGAGGAAGGGCTTTTGGATGGGCTTGAAAGGATTTAATGGTGGTGGAAAGATCATTACGAAAGCTCACTTATAATGGAGGAGGCTTCTTGATGGACAGTTGATGGTTGCAAAAGGTGCCTTTCGAAGGCAATCCCATTGGTTAATGCAGAAGCGCATCTTTTGATGCTTATGGAAGCAATATTTACGTATATAAAGCCTTTCTAATTCTTGAGGAAGAGTTTAACCGATTCGAAAGGCTAGTCTTTGTAAAGTCATGCTTGCGAACGGGATGAATAGGGTTAGAAGCAGTAGATAGCCTGGTGATGGTAGAGTCTTCTTCTGCGAAAGGTAGATAGTGGCAGAACAATTCGTTTCGAAAGACTTGATTTATGTGGAAGGGATAATGTTGGAAGAGTTCCTTATTTTTCATCTTATGTGGAAGAATCCAACGCTTACAGCACCAAACCATTCTCTTCGGAAGCTACTTCAATGCCTTCAAAACCCCGCTTTTGAACCATGGCGAAACCCCCTTTTATTCAACTTTTACGAAACCTCTATAATGCTTTCGCAAGCCTTCTTTTAACACATGCGGAACCTTTCTTTTGATGCCTTCGGAAGCCTTCATTCATACCTACATTCTTGAGTGAACTTTATGGTTAATCGAAGTGAACTTTTCTATATGTTAGAGTCGTATATATAGTGGAGGGAAATGATGATTCAGAGATGATGTGGTTGTTTAAAAATGAACTGCTAAAATCTATTGTAAAATATGATAGGTGGTTAAAAATGAACGAAATCGACTACCATCCATGGGGGGTTTCCCCCTCACCCCCATTTAGAGGGTTGCTAACCCCGACCACCACTTCGAGGCAAAAGTTTTCAAAAAACTTCTAACATATATAATTATATGATTATATCATATTACATAATTAGAGAAAGATTCTTTACTTAACAGAATTGATAACAAAAAAAAATTCCATCCCACTATTACCTTCCCTTCTTCAATTTCATCAAGTGATGTGATCAAGAGTGATAAAACAAACTTGTATTTCTTTACGTAAACTTTAGTTATTAGTACACAAAGTAGTCAAGATGAAAATGCGCAAAAAAGTGCAAAGGCATGTGCCTTGTGCTTTTTTGAGCTTGTGTTTTTCCGCACGACTTGAAAAAACATGTTTTGGTCATTATTATTGTTTTATTTTTTGTAAGTAAGGTCGATTAGGATAGGATAAATGATGTGTACATGACAAGGACCCTTCTACAAAGCAAGATATGCACTGAGATCTCTCTTGCCTTCTTACTCTTATTACTTAAGTTCATTCATAAAACTTATCTTTGTATTTATTTAACCTTTTCTTTAGTTTACTATCTTGCTCATTATAATATCAGGATTCTAGTAAAAATGCATTCATAATAATATATTACTATTGTTATTATCCTCCTCTTCAGTCGCCTTCACATCATTAAACATTAGAAATAATGTGTATTTGCAAAACATCACACGCCCATCTTCTAACGACAAAAACGATAAAAGTGGAATATAAAGCTATATGCATGAAAAAGATACAGAATTCTTTTTATCAGTGATTCATCACATAGCCTTCAAGTTATAAATACAACCTGAAGCTTCTTGTATCCTCCAATTACTCTGTGAATAAATGGTCCATACAAAGGCATTACAACAAAATACAAACGGAAGCCACACAATTTCCCACCGAAAGTTTTGTAATCTAGTAATGTGTATGTAACCAGAACAAAGTTAGCAATAACACCATAATATGAATAGCACCCATGCTTCTTATTAGAACTTGAACTATGAGTGATGATTTTGCTGAAAGCAGGAGCTTGCCAATGGCAAAATGAAGAAATAGCGGAATCTTTCCAAGTGTCACACGCTGTGTTGGAAATAAACTTGATTTTGTTAATCTAGATTTTTGCATATAGGAAATATCTAGAATATGTAAAATAATATATTTGAAATTGTATGAGGGAATATTTAGGAGATGTTAATAGAATGATATATTTGAAATTGTATGAGAGAAATGGAGACCATTGGATTAAATGAATCTCCACCATTTATCTGAGATGTGAACTCCTATAAATAGAGGTTGATTCACTCATCTTGGATGTAAGAAGAAAGTAAGAAGAGAAAAGAGAAATGTAAGAAAAAATATATGAACTTTTGTAATAAAGTTTTTCTTCTTATTAAAAAATCCATTTTTTCTCCGACCTCTTATCTATCGTCTTCTACAATCAAATCTATTTACTATTAAAGAACACTTTCAACAAATTAGTATCAGAGCTTGAAGATCCTCATAAAAAGATGGCGAATTGTGGCGTTCCTTTACAAGTCCCGATGCTCAATAAGACCAATCATGACAATTGGAGTTTAAGGATGATGGCTCTCCTTGAAGCACACGACATTTAGGAGATAGTCGAGAAAGGCGATATCGAACAAGAGAATGAAGATAGTCAAATTCAAACTCAAAGGAATAGTTTGAGAGACTTAAGGATGAGAGACAAGAAGGCTCTCTGTCTAATCTATCAAGCATTGGATGACGATACTTTTGAGAATGTTTCGTGAACAAAGTCAGCCAAAGAAGCATAGGAAAAGCTTTGAACATCTTACAAAGGAGCGGATCAAGTCAAAAAGGTACGTCTTCAAACTTTGAGAGGAAAGTTTGAAACTTTGCATATGAAAGAAAGTGAACTTGTCTCTGATTACTTCTCAAGATTTTTAACTATTATTAATAACCTAAAAAGAAACAGTGAGAAGTTAAATGATGTAAGAATTATGGAGAAGATTCTTAGATAATTAGATCCAAAGTTCGAACATATTGTCGCTATCATCGAAGTGACCAAAAACTTAGAGGCCATGGCAGTATAGTAACTTCTTGGTTCATTGCAAGCTTACAAAGAAAAGAAAGAGGAGTTAATCTTTAATGAATAATTGAAGATTGTCGAAAATGGTTATGGCCGATTGATTTAGAGAGGATGTCGCAAATTGACAAGAAAGCATTTGCGAAATTATGATGGAATGACCATCGTGCTCTTGTTGTGATAAGTGAGAACGTCGATGAAGTAGCATATGAACATATACTTGGAGAAGGTTCCACAAAAGAGTCGTGGAATTTGTTGAAAGAAATATATGAAAAGAATGATAGAAAAATAATAGAAGAAGACAATCTGATTGATGAGAAAGAGAAAAAGAAGGATAGCGAGAAGGAAAAGGAGGTAGAAAAATAGATGAAATTTGAGGAGTTAAAGGAGGAAAAATTGGAAAAAGGAGAAAAACGTGTAGGAGATAAAAAAAATTAGAAGATGAAGAAATTAAAGTAAGCGAAGATGACGCCGATGATGAAGAGTACGAAAACAAGTAAGATGAAAATGAAGAAGACATAAATCAAAGAGATGAAATTCAATAGCTTGGAAGAAATTTGAAATATGAGCAAAAATCTGAAGAAATGGAAACAAAGAATGTTAAAGAAATAGAAATAGAAATGGTCAAAGAGGAAGCCAAAATGGCAAGCGATGAATTTCATCATCATGAAAACAAAGAGATGAGCAAAGCTTATATAATTTTGAACAAACCTATTTTTCAAGTAATTTTTTCTAAAAGGACATGCAAAAGTGAAATTTGAAAAACATATATAGAAATTGGATTGGTCAAAAACTGCAAGAGCGAAGTTATGAAAGAATGCAAAGAAAAAATATAGGGTTCATTCAAAATTTATGACACTGGAAAAAAGATGGATGTTAAAACGCTTACTTTTAGGAAATTTTTATTGTAATGATGAAGGATGAAATGAAAGGGGTAAAACAATAATTTATGAACTTGTATTGAAGATCTCGACGTTTGGTAAAAAGGTCAACGCGATGAAGAAAGTTTGGATAATATCTCTATTCCTACCGTAGCACATGAAATACAAAGATTTCAAGCATTACTTGGTGCTACAAAATCAAGTTTATAGGGGGATGTTGGAAATAATCTTGATTTTGTTAATCTAGATTTTTCCATATAGGAAATAACTAAAATCTAGAACATATAGAATAATACATTTTAAATTGTATGAGAGAATGTTTAGGAGTTGTTTATAGAATGATATGTTTGAAATTGAATGAGAGAATATTTATGAGATATTTATGGAGAACCGTTAGATTAAATGAATCTCCACCATTTATCCGAGATGTGAACTCCTATAAATAGAGGTGGATTCACTTATCTTGGATGTAAGAAGAAAGTAAGAAGAGAAAAGAGAAATGTAAGAAAAAACATATGAACTTTTGTAATAAAGTTTTTCTCCCTAATAAAAAAATCAATTTTTTTTCTCCAACCTCTTGTCTATCTTCTTCTAAAATCAAATCTATTTGCTATTGAAGAAAACTTCCAACAAAGTGGTATCAGTGCTTGAAGATTCTCATAAAAAGATGGTGAATAACGGTGTTCCCTTACAAGTCTCAATGCTCACTAAGAACAATTATGACAATTGGAGTTTAAGGATGATGGCTCTCTTTGGATCACATGACTTTTGGGAGATAGTCGAGAAAGGCTACACCGAACAAGAGAATAAAGATAGTCTAACTCAAACTCAAAGGAATAGTTTGAGAGACTCAAGGACGAGAGACAAGAAGGCTCTCTATCTAATCTATCAAGCATTGGATGATGATACTTTTGAGATTGTTTTGGGAACAAAGTTAGCCAAAGAAGCATGGGAAAAGCTTTGAACACCTTACAAAGGAGCGGATCAAGTCAAAAAGGTAGCTATTCAAACTTTAAGAGGAGAGTTTGAAACATTGCATATGAAAGAAAGTGAACATGTCTCTGGTTACTTCTCAAGTGCTTTAGCGGTTATTAATAACCTAAAAAGAAACAGTGAGAATTTAAATGATGTAAGAATTATTGAGAAGATTCTTAGATCATTAGATCCAAAGTTTGAACATATTGTTGCCATCATTCGCCATCATCAAAGTGACAATAAACTTGGAGGCCATGGCAATAGAGGAACTTCTCGGTTCATTGCAAGCTTATGAAAAAAAGAAAGAGGAGTTAATCTTCAAAGGATTATGGAAGATTGTCGAAAATGGTTATGAATGGCCGAATGATTTGGAGAGGATGTCACAAATTGACAAGAAAGCATTTGCGAAATTACGATGGAATGACCATCGTGTCCGTGTTGTGGTAAGTGATAACGTCGATGAAGTAGCATATGAACATATATTTAGAGAGGGTTCCACAAAAGAGTCGTGGAATTTGTTGAAAGAAATGTATGAAAAGAATGATAGAAAAATAATAGAAGAAGACATTTTGATTAATGAGAAAGAGAAAACGAAGGATAGCGAGAAGGAAAAAGAGGTAGAAAAATAGATGAAATTTGAGGAGTTAATGGAGTAAAAATTGGAAAAAGGAGAAAAACCTGTAGGAAATAAAAAGGAAGAACATGAAGAAAATAAAGTACGCGAAGATGACGCCGACGATGAAGAGTACGAAAACAACCAAAATGAAAATGAAGAAGACATAAATAAAATAGATGAAATTCAAAAGCTTGGAAGAAATTTGAAATATAGCAAAAATCAGAAGAAATAGAAACAAAGAATGTTAAAGAAATAGAAATAGAAATGGTCAAAGAGAAAGCCAAAATGGAAAGCGATGAATTTCATCATCATGAAAACAAAGAGATGAGCAAAGCTTATATAATTTTAAACAAACCTATTTTTCAGGTAATATTTGCTTAAAGGATATGCAAAAGTGAAATTTGAAAAACATATATAGAAATTGGATTGGTCAAAAACTTCAAGAGCGAAGTTATGAAAGAATGCAAAGAACAAATATATGGTTCATTCAAAATTTATGACACTGGAAAAAGATGGAAGTTAGAACGCTTACTTTTTGGAAAATTTTATTGTAATGATGAAGGACGAAATGAAAGGAGTAAAACAATAATCCGTGAACTTGCATTGAAGATCTCGACGTTTAGTAAGAAGGTCAATACGATGAAGAAAGTTTGGATAAAATCTCTATTCCTACCGAAGCACGTGAAATCCAAAGATTTTAAGCATTACTTGGTGCTACAAAATCAAGTTTAAAGGGCAGTGTTGGAAATAAACTTGATTTTGTTAATCTAGATTTTTCCATATAGGAAATATCTAGAATCTAGAACATATAGAATTATATATTTGAAATTGAATGATAGAATATTTAGGAGATGTTTATAGAATGATATGTTTGAAATAGTACGAGATAATATTTAGGAGATATTTATGGAGAACTGTTAGATTAAATGAATCTCCACCATTTATCTGACATGTGAACACCTATAAATAGAGATGGATTCACTAATCTTGAATGTAAGAAGAAAGTAAGAAGAGAAAAGAGAAACGTAAGAAAAAATATATGAACTTTTGTAATAAAGTTCAGTAACAAAGTTTTTCTCTTTATTAAAAAAAATCCATTTTTTTTCTCCAACCTCTTATCTATCTTCTTCTACAATCAAATCTATTTTCTATTGAAGAAAACTTCCAACACATTGGTTTTTACCCAATGTGTGCTGATCCAGTCTACTCTAGCAGTAAAGGTATATATGAATTAGAAATTATTTTCGAATGCATTTAGGTGCGTGTGCGAACATATGTATGTATGTATGTTGGAGCTGATATATGAGAGTTGATATTGTTGAAACCTCTAACTATCGACATGTTAACCTCTTAATGTATTTTGGTGTATGTGGTGTTGTTTTATTCAATGGATCTTGCAGTTCATTGAGTCGTTAAGGAATCCAAGTTACTGTCCTATGTCCTGAGGTATGCCCCACTTTGATAAAAAGTTAAATAATTGTGCCATCTCAATTCTTAATTATTATGACATTACATGGATGTGCGCGCATGCACACACACAGAGTGATTCATTATATGTATAGCTTACTTGCAAGCAGGATGCCGACCCGATATCATAGGTCAATCTCAGAGATGTTAAAATGTTTATTCTTGGATGCAGTTGACTATGCGCTGTGAACTGATTCCCTGGATCTGTTGGAAATAAACTTGATTTTGTTAATCTTGATTTTTCCATATAGGAAATATCTAGAATCTATAATATATGAAATAATATATTTGAAATTGTATGAGAGAATATTTAGGAGATATTTTTGGAGAACCGTTAGATTAAATGAATCTTTACCATTTATTTGAGATGTGAACTACTATAAATAGAGGTGGATCCATGCATCTTGGATGTAAGAAGAAATGTGAGAGAAAAGAAATGTAGTAAGAAAAAATATATGAAATTTTGTAATAATTTTTAGTAATAAAGTCTTTCTCCTTATATGAAAAAAAATTTTTTTCTTCTCCAACATCTTATCAATCTTCTTCTAAAATTTAATCTATTTGCTACTAAAAAAACTTTCAACAAAGTGGTATCAGAGTTTAAAGATCCTCCTAAAAGATGACGAATAGCGGCGTTTCCTTACAAGTCACAATGCTCACTAAGATCGATTATGACAATTTGAGTTTAAGGATGATGACTCTCCTTGGAGCACACGACGTTTGGGAGATAGTCGAGAAAGGCTACACCGAACAAGATAAAGAAGATCGTCTGACTCAAACTCAAAAGAATAGTTTGAGAGACTCAAGGACAAGAGACAAGAAGGCTCTCAATTTAATCTATCAAGCATTGGAAGACGATACTTTTGAGAAAGTTTTGGGATCAAAGTCAGCCAAAGAAGCATGGAAAAAGCTTCGAACATCTTACAAAGGAGCGGATCAAATCAAAAAGGTACGTCTTCAAATTTTAAGAGGAGAGTTTGAAACTTTGCATATGAAAGAAGGTGAACTTGTCTCTGATTACTTCTCAAGAGTTATTGTAACGACCCATAAATTTAACTCATTTTAATAACGTTATTAATTGAAAATTTGTGGAATTTTAAAAATAAAATATTGAAAAAAAAATTTAATATTTGAAATGCGTCTAGTTAAACATAGCAATTGGTAAATTTTCATCCAAAAATATAAAAGTTATTTCGTGTGTAATTTTATTTCAATTTAATCAGTTAGAAATTGATGAAAATAAAATATTTTCGAAAACTAAATATTTTTATATAGAAAAATTGTAAACCATCTTCTGAGCAAGACGTCATTTATCGTTTTTCCAAATTCGGACTTCTTTAGCTCCGTCGATCTTAATTTTCTGTGTTTTTGCTGCATTTTTCGCTAGTAGAAAATTCGAATTTTTATAATTCAATCGGGCCACTGATATCTATATATCATTTTGATCGTCTCGTCGTGCTGATCTCTGCGATATATTCGTATTTGTGTTTCGGTGTCCGATACGCGGCGAAACCGTTAAACAGTTAACCGGATCGGTACATGTTAGCGCCAAAATTGGTCACTAACCCCCAAATCCAGATGAAAGCACCAAATACCAATCACAGCTCAGAGATAGAATGTATGTAGAGAGCAATAATGTGAAGAACAGTTAAAACTGAAATGAAAGCAGTAAAGAACAATAGATTTTATAGTGGTTCGACTAACTCCGGCCTACGTCCACTCCAGAAGTTTGCTTTTTATTGTTGTAATAATCGATTACAGTTACAAAATGGCAGAGTTGCCTTAGCCTTAGAAAAGAGAAAGTAAGAGAGCAGAAAGAAGATCCCCTTTTACTGTGCCCCTTCCTTTCTATTTATAGACAAAGATGGGTAGGACTTCCCTGGTGGGCCTGGTAGCCGAGTACCTCAGCCCAAATGGAGTGGTCTCCATATGCCGAACCATAGATGCCGAACGCTGAATGCCGAACAAGGTGTGAATGCCGAACGATCTCCTCATGCCGAACGTTGGGAGGTGCGAGGTACCGAGGTATCGAGGTACGGAGGTGCGAGGTACCGAGGTATGGAGGTGCGAGGTACCGAGGTATGAAGGTGCGAGGTACCGAGGTAACGATGTGCGAGGTACCGAGACATGGAGGTGCGAGGTATAGAGGTGCGAGGTGCAGAGGTATCGAGGTACTGGGGTATCGAGGTGCGAGGTACCGAGACATGGAGGTGCGAGGTATGGAGGTGCGAGGTGCAATGCTGAGCGAGGTGAGGTATGCCGAACGACCCATCCAATGCCGAACGCTCCTTGATGCCGAACGATCCATCCAATGCCAAACGTCCCCAGATGCCGAACGTTGGTTAATGCCGAGCACTCCATCCAATGCCGAACGTCTCTAGATGCCGAACGTTGGTTAATGCCGAGCGCTCCATCCAATGTCGAACGATGAACTCTCTATGCCGAACGCTCGTCCAGTGCCGAACATTCTTCTATGCCAAACGACCCTTCCAATGTCGAGCACTCGTTCAGTGCCGAACGATCCCTCTATGCCGAATAGCCTCCAACGCCGAACCATCCCAATGCCGAGCAATATCTGTCAAACTGCCTAGGTCGAGCCATGTAGTTTCTCCACTCCTTTTCCCAACGACATATTCAAGTGAACTTCATCATTTTAAACCGAATCCATCATACTTTAGTCTCGATAGTTGTGAAGTTGTTTAAGTTAAATCCATCTATCCGCGGCCTTGCCAAAAGGCGGGTTAACACTTGCCCCCAAAACATGCCTTGCTGTGAAAGGTGTGTTTTGAATAGCCTCAAGTCCAATATCCCAAATATGTATGTTATCCACATCCATATTTTCCGATTCATAATCAAATCCATTACCAAGCCATCTTATCCGAGTGCCACGGTCATATCCTGATCCATTTCCGCGACTGTTCTGAGTCGATGTCTGATTCTTATCCTATGACCAAGTCCTTATCCAATTCCACGTCCATCGGAACCCGACTACCGAGTTCCAATCCATCCATATCCAATAACCTATAATCATATCCGTAACCTCTCCGGGTCGATATCCAAATCCGGGACCGCTCCGGGTCCTTGTCCGAATCCTTAGCTATTCATAGCCAATATCCAAATCCGTAATCTCTCCGGGTTCTTGCCAAGCGCAATCCACACTTGACGACCTACGTTAAGTAATTCCATGGTGTTCATTGTTTAGTGTCCCTGAACGTCAAAGAATGCCGTGGCTTAAGTCCTAAGCCGAATCCTGGTAACTCCGGATCCTTGCCGAGCATAGTCCATACTCGACGATCTAAAATAGTAACCGATAATATATGGCCTAAGTCCTAGGCCGAATCCTGGTCTCTTCGGACCCTTGCCAAGCGTAGTCCATACTCGACGACCTTTTAGCCAAAATCCAGAGAAAATCCAATCAAAATCCGATCCAAAATCCAAATCCAAATAGAAAACCAGAAACCCATATCGAAAATCCATACCAAAAAAAACAAACATCCAAACCAGAATCCAAACCAGAAAATGAGCAAAACAGGTAGTTCAAACCAAACTCCAAAACCAAACCAGAAAAAGCAAATGTCCAAGTCAAAGGAAAAAACAGATTTCGCAAACCCGGGCGTCTCGGTAAGCCATCATCTCAGAGCATGCCTGAGGGTTATCTCCGACCCCGTACATGAGTAAGTGATTTAACCGTTTGCCCGAAGTTTGTTACTTATTCCAAACCATCAAGATTAGTTGATGACCAATCGGCCATCATTCCTGGGCCTCATGCCCTCGTCGTTCAAGGCAAGCGGTGGCTGCTCCTGTTCCATCGCCGCATTCCGAGTTCCGACATACTGTCGCAACTGACCATTCCTTATATGCTCCTCGATTATGTCCTTCAAATGCCGGCAGCTGTTAGTGTCATGCCCGTCCAGGTCATGAAAAAGACAGTGCCTTCCTGACGCCCTTTCTCGTTCTGAGGGTTCCCTCCTTGCTGGCCTTCGATAAGAAAGGCGATCTCGAGTATCCAAGAAAATCCACTCTAACGTTGCGTTCAATCCTGTGTAAGTGGAGAACTTTGGTTCTCCCCAGCGCTTCCTTTTCCCTTTATCCTTGCCCCCACCCGAGCTTTCGTTGGGTAGTCCTCCATCCTTAGTCATGTTTACTTCCTTTGACCTCATGTCCAAACATGCATCCTCTTGTCGAAGAAATCTTTCAGCTTCATGAAAGAATTCCCCAAGATCCAATGGTGGGTCCCGTACCAATGATACTTTGAAATCCGAGTTATCTCTGATTTCTGATACCGCAGCCATCAGAACCATTGATGGATCTGGCCGATCCACCGAAGCAACTGCTGCATTAAATCGAGTTAAGAATGTCCTGAGCGATTCATCTGCCCCCTGTTTGACTGACGTTAGCGTCATCACGTTCTTTGGCCTTTTTATGTGAACTCGAAACTGACTTAAGAACTTGTCCACCAGTTCTGTCCATGTTCCAATGGATCCATCCTCCAGCTGTCTAAACCACATAGCAGCAATTTCAGTCAAGTACAGAGGGAAACATCGGGCCATAACCTCCTCCGTTGCCCCCAGCACTTCCATATGCCTAGTGTATCTCATCAAGTGGTCGGTGGGATCCGTCTTCCCGTTGTATACTTCCAGAGTGGGTAGTTTGAAATCGGACGGATTCCTAGCTGTCCTGATGTTCCGGGTAAACGGACTTTTGTTAACTCCCTCTGAATCCCTGTTTGTCAGACCTCCGCGAATAGTCCGCCTGATAATGTCAGCCAATCCAGTGTTTCCAACCAATCCAGACTTCCCCCCAAGTCCCCGAGGAAATTCTGGCACATATTCTTCATCACGTACTCCTAGTGGCGTGCTCCCGAGTCTAGGTCCATCTAGATTGTTAACTGTTTGTTGATTGGGAGCTGCCCCCTACTGATTCACTCCATCTGTCCGTTGGTTGAGTTCCTCTGGTCCAGCTCCATGATCTTGAGCACCTGCAGTTCCTGGTTGTCCAAATTGCCTAAGAAGAGCCTGCATCATCTCCTCTTGCCGTTTCATCATCTGCTCTTTCATAAAATTCATCATCACTTGCATCTCGTCCCGAGTTATGTAGATGGATGCATGATCCTCTCCAGCTCCAGAAGATGCCGCTTGACTTCTTTCCTGATTGCTCCTTTCCACTGCTTGCCTCTTCGTTGGTGGTCTTGCCATTGCTTTCTAAGATCCAAGTTCCTAACTCCAAAATTCCTGAGTGTTTCAATTTCTCAGTGAAAGCACCAAAGTGTTAGCGCCAAAATTGGTCACTAACCCCCAAATCCAGATGAAAGCACCAAATACCAATCACAGCTCAGAGATAGAATGTATGTAGAGAGCAATAATGTGAAGAACAGTTAAAACTGAAATGAAAGCAGTAAAGAACAACAGATTTTATAGTGGTTCGGCTAACTCCGGCCTACGTCCACTCCAGAAGTTTGCTTTATATTGCTGTAATAATCGATTACAGTTACAAAATGGCAGAGTTGCCTTAGCCTTAGAAAAGAGAAAGTAAGAGAGCAGAAAAAAGATCCCCTTTTACTGTGCCCCTGCCTCTCTATTTATAGACAAAGATGGGTTGGACTTCCCTGGTGGGCCTGGTAGCCGAGTACCTCAGCCCAAATGGAGTGGTCTCCATATGCCGAACCATAGATGCCGAACGCTGAATGCCGAACAAGGTGTGAATGCCGAACGATCTCCTCATGCCGAACGTTGGGAGGTGCGAGGTACCGAGGTATCGAGGTACGAAGGTGCGAGATACCGAGGTATGGAGGTGCGAGGTACCGAGGTATGAAGGTGCGAGGTACCGAGGTATCGAGGTGCGAGGTACCGAGACATGGAGGTGCGAGGTATGGAGGTGCGAGGTGCAGAGGTATCGAGGTGCGAGGTACCGGGGTATCGAGGTGCGAGGTACCGAGACATGGAGGTGCGAGGTATGGAGGTGCGAGGTGCGGAGGTATCGAGGTGCGAGGTGCAATGCCGAGCGAGGTGAGGTATGCCGAACGACCCATCCAATGCCGAACGCTCCTTGATGCCGAACGATCCATCCAATGTCGAACGTCTCTAGATGCCGAACGTTGGTTAATGCCGAGCGCTTCATCCAATGCCGAACGTCTCCAGATGCCGAACGTTGGTTAATGCCGAGCGCTCCATCCAATGCCGAACGACGAACTCTCTATGCCGAACGCTCGTCCAGTGCCGAACATTCTTCTATGCCGAACGACCCTTCTAATGTCGAGCACTCGTTCAGTGCCGAACGATCCCTCTATGCCGAACAGCCTCCAACGCCGAACCATCCCAATGCCGAGCAATATCTGTCAAACTGCCTAGGCCGAGCCATGTAGTTTATCCACTCCTTTTCCCAACGACATATTCAAGTGAACTTCATCATTTTAAACCGAATCCATCATACTTTAGTCTCGATAGTTGTGAAGTTGTTTAAGTTAAATCCGTCTATCCGCGGCCTTGCCAAAAGGCTGGTTAACAGTACACGTTTTTGAACCTTTTGGTTTCCGATGACTATTCAATTTTCAACGTTTAAAACTCAATTGTCGCCTGCTATTAATAATTGCTGGAATCCAACTTTAGACTTTTACTATTCCCCATTGCAATTTATTACATTTTGGTTTCTTCCTCTACCCTTCAAATTATTATTTGTCTGTTCGTTCATTTCTTGGGACTCTTCGTTTCTTTCCCTGGCTGTGCATATACAATTATATTTTATTATACAGATTATTTATACTACCTCACCTTCTTTCCTCTTTGGGCTGTAACTTTGAAATCTCATATCAAACCCTTCTCCACTTTCATGAAACACGCGGCAACCACGTCGGAGCACGCAACCCCACCCTTCTGGCCGAGCATCCCTCCACCTGACTTCGGCCCCATCTCTCCGACAACTGCTCATCTTCTTCCCTTGCCTCACTGTAGCTCGCGAACCATCTCCCGTGGCAGCAGACCCGTCACCATCAAACACCCCAGCCGAGGATCTTTCCTCCTTGCCTAACCCACCTCCGCCCAGATCCTCCGGGCAGCATGTTTTATTCCACCCCTCCGACCGGCTGCCTGCAACCGCAACCACACTCGGTGGTCCCCTGGCTCCCTCTCTCGCTTCAAAGCACGGCATTGTCACACAAGCTCAGCCCGTTGCGGTCAGTCATCCCCTCTCCTTTCCGATTTACTTTCACTGGGAAATAGTATAATGTATATAAAATAAAACTTGTACGGATATATATGTACTAGGGTTGAATTATATATGTAATAATCTATAACATATATATATTCCTGTTTTTTTTGTAAGCTCAGTAAAGTATAGTATGTTCTGACTATAGAAGAGTTAGCTTATTTTAGTCATGAACAGGCTGTTGTTTGAAAAATGAAAGTTGTCTATATCTTTCAATAAAGAAAGTTACTTGTTTTTTTAAAGTTGGATCTGATATGAATGTTTTGCAGAATGTAAGATTTGGTGTTCCCTCATCTTTGCGTGTGTCAGTTTTACGTTTAAAGTATATATGCTAGTATGATATAGTGATATCAGTAATAAAATATTTGTTATTTAAATTTGTTTTCTATATACACACTGATGTATATAAAGTTAGTTATATATATTACATGGTTCGAAGGTTTACCAAATAATGTGTTCAAATTTTTTATATTTTGCTTTACAAATTTGGTTAAGTATTGTTTGAAAATGTAAATTATTTGGACTTTAAGTTATATGAGCTTTAACTTGAATATTGACTTTTAAATGTATGGGTTTAAGAATAACGATTTTAAATTATATATATGTATATTATTTTATTATTTGTTTAAAATATTGATTTAACAAAATAATAATAATATATTTATGTATGTATCAAGCTGATCTGATTTATTCCCATCAATTCCTATTATTAGTTTGTCCGTCAAATTCGTACCAATCTAACTCTACTTTGGAATTCGTGCTTGGATTCGAAACTCAATTCATCGTCAAACTTCTTTAGCCTCGAAAGGTGAGCAATCACTCACGATTAATGTTCTTTTATTTATTAAATTTGATTTCAACTGAAACGACAATTGAAATATGCTGCTGTAGTTATTTACACTGTTATTTATGTTATTACCTGTACCAGTTCACTTATGACATCTAACACCATTATCTGTTATTTATACGATGATAATCCAGTTTGGTTGTTAAATGATTGATTGGTTGATGTTGACATTGGACGTTAAATTTTTAATGTTGTAAGTGATAAATAATTTGAAATTGAATTGACGTAGGATAGTTAGATTTGATATATGTGTTAAATGTAATTTGTTACACCGTTTTGATGTCCGAAAGTTGGACTGTTGAATGTTTTCAGCTGTACTTAGAATTATTCGCGCTGTTACAAACACGACCAGTGTCCATGTTTGACGTAGCGTATCTCCTGTATTTCTTGTCGAAATTCGATGATTCTTTTTTTTTGTTTGAAAGTTGAGATTCTCTAGTATATGCCTGAAAATTTTCATTTCATTCGAATGTAATTTGTTACACTGTCTTGTGTCCGTAAGTTGGACTGTTGAATGTTTTCAGCTGTACTTAGAATTATTCGCGCTGTTACAAACACGACCAGTGTCCATGTTTGACGCAGCGTATCTCTTTCATTCCCTATCGAAATTCAACGATTCTTTTTTTTATTGAAAGATGAGATTCTATAGTTTATGAATGTAAAATTTCAGTCCAATTCAAGGCGGTTTGGTCCTCTGCTTTATACCTGAAAGTTGCAACCAAACTGATTTTGCACTTGTTTGCATGTTTATTTTTTTTCTAAACAGCAGTTATACTTCATGTTCACGATATCATATCTCACTCATGTTTTATCGGAATGGGTTGATTCTATTTTACAAAAAAATCGAAGTTACCTAGTTTATGCATGTCGAATTTCAGCAAAATCCGACATCGTTTGATTAGTGGTCGAGGATCTGGAAGTTAGACCCAGGCAGCTGTTCTTTTGTACTTGAAATTATTTTACACTGCTGCAAACACGACTCGAGTTCATGTTTGACGCATCGTATCTCTTCCGTCTTACGTCGGAATACAGTGATTTCCTTTTTGTTTAAAATATAAAGTTTCCTACTTTCTGTATATAAAATTTTAGCTTCATACGAGGTGGTTCAGTCCTCTGTTCCTTACTTGAAAGTCAGACCCAGAGAGGTTTTCAGACCTGAACATTGGACAGTCGCAACATGGCCTGAGTCTATGTTCGTGACATCGTAACTTTCTCATCTCTTGTCCAAATCAAGTGATTCTTTTACAGTTTGAAACAAAAGTTTTGATCTTTATTCATACCAAATTTCAGACCATTTCGATCTCGGTAGCACATAGAATTATATTGTTAAACTTTGACGCAGGGCATGTTTGTAATTGTTGCTATGTTGAATGTTATTGCTTGTTTATTTACTTTGACACCATCCCAGTTACCACACTGCAAGTTCCCTTTGCTATGCTTTGGTCTTTGAATTGAAATGGAATCGGGTTGAAATGATAAATACCAAAAATAAAAACTCTGACTTAGGATAGAGAATTAAATAAAACCCGATTGGTCAATAATTTGATTTAAAAATAAAATAAAGATTTTATTTGAATAAATGATAAGTTTCTGAAATGAAGTTAGAACTTGAAATTTTAATGAAGGAAAATGTTAATATTTAATAATCTGAATCAAAATAGTAACATTGTAGTTGATGAAAAAACGTTGTTTTTAATTTAATTAATAATTGAGTGTTGAAATTGTAAATAATTAAGTTTTGAAATTATTTAATAATTAAATAAGATTGAATTATTTAATAATTAAATAAAATTGAATGCTTTAATAAGTGAAATTGAACTTCTTGAATAAGTGAAATTAAGTTTCTTTATTAATTGAGTTTTGAAAGTTGTAACTAAGTAAATGAATAAGTGGAATTGAATTTCTTTAACAAGAAATAAAATGGGATTTATTGAATCAATGTAAGACTTGTAATTTAAAGAATTGATTTGATAAATTTAATTTAATTCAAATTTGTAAGTTTTGATACAATGAAGTTGAACTTAAGTAATTGATTTAGTGAATTGGAAATTAAATAGAAATTGTTTGAATGATAAATTTACTTAACGAATATTGAGTGAAATCGATAAATGAAGTTAAATTGATTTGAATGTTTAATTAAATTAATTTAAATGATTTCGGAATGAATCTTATATACGAACTTGAATCAATATTTGAATTGTTTTAAATAGAAATTGAAATTGAATTATAAGATTTTGAAATTATGAATGTGGAAGTTTTGAAACGTAAATTATGGAAATTGATTTAGAAAGACAAATGAAATGTTGATTTACAAATTCTAATTGAAATTGAATTTGATTTGGTGTTGAAATTTATTAAACGACCAATTGGTGTAATAATTTCGAAGGTAATTAAAGAGACCGGAATCGGTTAGGGACATACTCACTGTCTAAACCGAAAACCACTTTAATAACTATACGCGGAGTGTGATCCAGAATGAAGTGGTTGGAATGATGTACGTGATGACTGAAGAAAGAGAACGATAATGGATAGCCTTGACACTTGTGTCAAATTGGAAATGACTAAAACAGGAGCCGTGTCGGGCCAAATGGGGTTAGCTGCCTCGAGCGAACACACTTCTTCATAAACTACTCATTACTTGTTGTCGATTGGTGCACCCTCGAATTTTGGAAGTGTTGTTTCGCGGTGTTGCGATCGCTGCGGCGATGCGTTCTCACCAGTCCGGATCAGGCAAACGGTAGTTTCACTACCTTGGGTATTGCCTCATGTGCCTTGTCATACTTGTATCCCTATATACGCGACCACTACGATTTGTTTTGTGTTATACCTATGGAGTACTCCCTGATATCCCACTAATTTATGGTGGAGTTTACAGTGCTGTATAGACTATAATGCTTATATAAAAAGTGTTAAGGGGGATAATGGTAACGCCTTAACACTATTTTGATATTTTATATTACTTATAGGCATTATCTATTTACCGTACACTACTACATAGTAGATAGTTTAACGGATCCTTAAATGATGGTTATTCCAAACATCCTTTAAGTTTCTTGTATTTCAGTTGCTATTTCACTTGAGTTGGATTTATTGATATAAGAATGTTAATCCTGACTCGAGTGTTTTGTGTTTTGCTTTACGCTCGGGTCAGACTAAGTGTACCAGTATTCGAGACTCACCTTTGGAGTTGGAGCTTCGCTTGGAGATCCAGCTATCTATCCAGTTTCAGATATCTAGTTGATTCTAGTGATGTATTCTGATATTGTATTTGATTATTGTATTCGAGACATCTGTTGTACCTTATTTAACTTTGATATGTATATAGTAGCTTCATGAACTACTATCGTTTGTTTCCGCTGCATTTATTACTCTGTGTCTGTGATCTGTGATTATTTTATTTAATATATATGTTCAGTTTTGCCAAATTTAAATTAACAATTCGGTATTTTGAATTATTCAAGTCCGACATGTGCGGATGCGAATAGTCTAAAATAGAGGGTCGTTACAGTTCTAACGGTTACAAATAAGCTAAAAAGAAACAGTGAGAAGTTAAATGATGTAAGAATTATTGAGAAGGTTCTTAGATCATTAGATCCAAAGTTCAAACATATTGTCGCCATCATCGAGGAGACAAAAAAGTTGGAGGCCATGACAATATAGGAACTCCTCGGTTTATTGCAAGCTTATGAAGAAAAGAAAACGAAGAAGGAATAGATTATGGAGCAAATACTCAAGACACGAATTGATTCAAAAAGGGAAGAAAGCAATCGAAGCCAACAAAGACGAGGTTATGATCAAGAATGAGGAAGAGGTGGTGGATATGAACACGAACGAGGTAGAAGATCCAATAACGACTACAACAATGACAATAGTATCCAAAGATGAGAAAGATTAACAAGAGGTCATGGAAGAGAAAATTCAAAGTCAAGGCATGACAAGTCACGCGTCAAATGCTACAGTTGTGAAATTTTTGGACATTATGCTTCTGAATGTAGAGCTCCTAGCAATAATAAAGTCGAAGAGAATGCCAGTTACATTGAAGATAGAAGTCAAGAAGATGGTAGTTTACTGGTGGCTTACAAGGAAAAGAAAAGGAGTTAATCTCCAAAGGATTATGCCATTTTGTCTGAAATGGTTATGGATGGCCGAATGATTTGGATAGCATGTCGCAAATAGACAAGAAAGCTTTTGCGAGATTACGATGGAATGACCATCGTGCTTGTGTTCTAATGAGTGAGAACGTCGATGAAGTAGCGTGTGATCATATACTTGGAGAAGGTTTCACAAAAGAGTTGTGGAATTTTTTGAAAGAAGCATATGGAAAGAATGATGCAAAAATAATAGAAAAAGAAAATCTAATTGATGAGAAAGAGAACACGAAGAATAGTGAGAAGGAGAAAGATGCAGAAAAATTGCTGAAATTTGAGGGGTTAGAAAAGGATAAGTTGGAAGAAGAAGGGAAACGTATAGAGGATGAAAAAGAAGAGCATGAAGAAAATAAATTAAGGGAAGATGATGTCAATGAAGTAGAGTATGAAAGCAATCGAGATGAAAATGAAGAAGACATAAATCAAGGAGATGAAATTCAAGAGCTTGGAAGAGATTTGAAATATGAGCAAAAATATTAAGAAATGGAAACGGAGAATGTTAAGGAAATAGAAATTGGATTTGTCAAAAAATGCAAGAGCAAAGGTATGAAAGAATATAAGGATAAAATATACGACTAATACAAAATTTATGGTACTGAAACATGGCGGATGTTAGAACGCTTACTTTATGGAAAATTCTATTATAATGATGGAGGACGGAATGAAAAAAGTAAAACAAGAATCTTTGAAATTATAGTAAAGATCTCGACGTTTGGTAAAAAGGTCAATGCAATAAAGAAAGTTTGGATAATATCTCTATTCCTACCGAAGCACGTGAAATACAAAGATTTCAAGCATTACATGGTACTACAAAACCAAGTTTACAAGGGTGTTGGAAATAAACTTGATTTTGTTAATCTATATTTTTCCATATAAGAAATATCTAGAATCTAAAATATAAAAAATAATATATTTGAAATTGTATGAGAGAATACTTAGGAGATATTTATGGAATAATATGTTTGAAATTGTTTGAGAGAATATTTAGAAGATATTTATAAAGAACCGTTAGATCAAATGAATCTTCACCATTTATTTTAGATGTGAACTAATATAAATAGAGGTGGATTCATGCATCTTGTATGTAAGAAGAAATGCGAGAGAAAAGAAATGTAGTAAGAAAAAATATATGAAGTTTTGTAATAAAGTTTGGTAAAAAAGTCTTTCTCCTTATATGAAAAAAATTAGTTTTTTTTTCTTTTCAACCTCTTATCAGTCTTCTTCTAAAATCAAATCTATTTTCTATTAAAGAAAACTTCCAACAAAGCCCATTCATATTTTACAACAGTACTAATACTTGATTTTATATCATTTTACATGAAGCAGACTTTGCTTAATTAAAATGATCGATGATATATTTGAACATCAGTAGGGTACCTGCTCTTTGTTTCTTGTATGGTGGCCCATTTCACACTTGCATTTAATTAGTATGCTTTAAGGGAAATTAAATAGGAATGTTTTGGTATAATAATCAAACAATGTCAACTTACATTAAAGATATAAACGAAAAAATCTGAATATGATATGTATTAGCGGTATTACTGAAGTGTGTTTGTTTTGTAATCCACGGCAACCATTTCTAATCTATCTCAACCGTTCTCTTAGATCAACGGTCCCCATCTTTTGTTTCTCTTTGTTTTGGATTGCCTGGATGGGCCTTCAGCCCATATTTAGTTTTTATATAAATCTCAGATTTCTGTATTGTAATTTTTATGAATTGAGATCAATAAAATCAGTTTGCAATCTTTACTCAATCGAAATTTAATTTGGTATCAGAGCCTACCTGCCTAACGGCTATATCCTTGCTACTGATTTCAGATTTCACTCATCATCAAATTAATTCAGAGGTATTTTGGTTAGAGAGCTCCCCTCAGAGTAATTTCATCATAGGGGAGGCTTACCTTTCTCAAGATCAAATGCAAAGTTCATGTTCATCAGTTTTTACCATCTGATTGTGCCATCCTAGAAGAGAATCCAATTCATTTTCGTCATTTTCTCTCTGGTTGCACAACCCCGGTCTGTTCTTTTATCCTCATTTCGTGATTCTTTGCATGTATTACTGCTTCTCTTTGAAACAGTAATACACCCATTTCTCAAATCACAAAATACCCTCTTCTTGATCATATTGCATCAAGATTTCTTATTTTCCCATGGCCCTCGAAGAAGAAGAGGCCACTTCTGTTAATACCGGCAACCAATCCAAGAACAAACAAAGGTCAGATGCCATCTTGATCAAACCTAAGAATCAAGCCATTAGTACACCGTTAGATGAGGACAATTACATCACATGGAAATATCAAGTTGAAATAGCCTTAAGAGGCTATGATCTGATGGATTACATCAAGGGTACTAAGGTTATTCCTCCAATTAATGTTACTGATGATAAAGGGAATACTGTAAGAAATTCTGAGTATGTTACATATCAAAAACAAGATAACATGCTCGCATCTTGGCTATTATCCTCTGTCAGTCAAACACTTTTGTCTCAACTTGTTGGATGTTACACTTCATATGAAATATGGTCGTCTATAAAGAAAACTTTCAGTTCTCAATCTGCAGCGAGGGTTATGCACTATAGACGAGAATTACAGAATTGTAGAAAAGGAGACACAAGCATGAGAGAGTACCTTTCCAAGATCAAGAACCTGTGTGACAAGCTAAAGGCTGCTGGCCATGAAATTTCGAACAGCGAACAGATTATCATCATTACCAACGGTCTTGATCAAGATTATGAATCTTTAGTGACCTTCATTGCCACACAACCAACCCTACCCAATCCAGATTATGTTTACTCAGCCCTCCTTGCACATGAAGGGAGAGTCGAACAAAGGAAACTCATGCAAGAAGATTATTTTGCAAATTTTTCCACAACAAAAAATAAAAACCAAAGAATCAATCAGACCACTCCCAACACAAGAGGGGGCAACACTCAAAGAGGAAGGGGTAGGGGAAGATTTCCTAACAACAATAGAGTAAAATGCCAAATTTGTGAAAAGTTTGGTCACATGGCGAATAAATGCTACTTCAGATTCAAGGAGGACTACAACCCAACACAGCAAGGTCAAACTAGCAGGCAACCAACAGCTAACATGGTTCAAAACAGCAATCAATCTAGGAATAATGACAATGCAGGAGATGATACAGATGATATTAACACAGCAGAATGGTTTCCAGACTCAGGGGCAACTAACCACCTTACCAACAACTTACAAAATCTCAATTTAGGCAGCAAAAGCTACACAGGTAACAATTCAGTTTTAATGGGTAATGGTGAAACTGCAAATATATCACATGTAGGGGCAGGCACTATAAAAGGTACAAGGCTACTCTATCTCAATAATTTATTGAGAGTGCCAAGTATCAAAAAGAACTTAAGCAGTGTCTCTCAATTTGCTAGGGAAAACAATGTGTATTTTGAGTTTCACCCCAAAGTTTGCCTAGTTAGAGATTTGCTAAACAAAAATATATTATTACAGGGTAGGCTGGACCAAGGTCTATACAAATTCTACAATATGAGACCCAAGAACAATTGTAATAGTACTGTGTGGTGCAATAACACTAGTGTGAATCATAAAGAAATCAGTGATGTATTCCATTCATGGCATTGCAAACTAGGGCATCCTAGTTATGATGTACTTAAACAAGTTCTTAATAATAATAAAATTTCTGTTTCTTCTTTTAACTCATCTATTTGCTCGCATTGTCAAATTGGTAAAAGTCATAAATTACCTTTCCAAGTTTCTGAAACTATCTATGAAAAGCCATTGGAGCTTATTGCAGCAGACTTGTGGGGACCATCACCACACATGTCAACAAAAGGAGACATGTATTATTTATCTCTAGTTGATGCTCATACTAGGTATACTTGGATATACTTCTTGAAAGCTAAATCTGATGCTTGCAGTGCTATAAAGCATTTTATCACTTGTGTTGAAAACCAATTTAATAGCAGTGTGAAAATTTTTCAAACTGATGGTGGGGGTGAGTTCAAGACTTTGAAAGATTTTTTTAATCAAAAGGGGATCATTCATAGAGTAACTTGTCCACACACATCAGAACAAAATGGGTTAGTTGAGAGAAAACATAGGCACATAGTAGAAACTGGATTAACACTCATATCACAGACAAGTTTGCCAATGAAGTATTGGAGAGAGGCATTCACTACAGTTGTATATCTTATTAATAGAATGCCTACACTACTACAAAACAGGCCATTTGCATCGGTTGTTTACCCCCCTTTTGCATCAGTTCAACAACCGATGCATATGCAACCGATGCAACAGGCTTAACACTTTTGCATCAGTTCTGAAACCGATGCAAAAAGGTCCTTTTTGCATCGGTTGTTACTAACAGCTGATGCAAAATATCATGCTTGGTTGCCTGGACACAGCCCCCATGTTGCATCGGTTGCAATGAAAACCGATGCAACTAATCCCTCTATTGCATCTGTTTTTTATAACAACCGATGCAAACTAATCTCTCTATTGCATCAGCTATTCATACCTGATGCAAAAAAACCATTCTCAGATACCATTATTACAGTATTCAAATAGACTATATATATATTATTGAATAGAAAAGGTCATAAAATATACCCAGCATAATACTAGATTCTTCCTACTCTAAAAGTATTTGCCCCTATGTCTAATCAAGTCAGATTATCACACAAATTACACAACTAGGATTATGTTTTGGTTACATCTGATAAGTATCTAATTAGCATCACTGGTAACTTAACCAAGCACCATTTGAAAACGAATATGTACAAAGAAGACCACACCTAGAAGTAGTATTACATAAAAACGACAGACCATAATTATATAAAAGGCATAAATGAGTCTTCTTTCAAAATCTCTTCCAACCCGGTCATAAGATCTGCATCTCCAACTTCCTCTGCATCTCCAACGTCCTCTGTGTTCTCATTCATGGCCATTTCCTGCATATATAATTCATTATCATGCCTGAAATAAATTTCTTAACATCAAACAGATTATATCTTATACTCAGCATATTATAAGGTCCTCTTCACCGCCATTTACTGCAAACCAATTACCAGGAGGACTGATAAAAGTTCCATAATAACATATTGTATGAGCATGCATTTATTAGTGGGCAACTCATTTCCAAAATCAAATATGCAACCTTCAAAACTGATTTTCCAGACAGTTTCATTTAGAACAGTTTATTTTAAGACTAGTATTTAGGTAAAGCACATTTTGATGAAAATCATTACCGATAACTACAAGACCAACTATTTTCAGACGGTAGAATATCCGCAAATCATTAACACTAAAAGAAATCATTAACATTTTCATGTATGGAATAAGAAGACCCATGAACACATGAAAAGGTTGTACAGACTTACAGAAAAAAATCATAGAAAAAAATGTAAATAAAACATCACTGCTCAAAATATGCTATAGTTAGAAACAAGACTAGAATATGCTTTAGTAAATAGTAATAGTATATTTATTAATATGGTCAAAATTTTGAATAATGCACTGTTATTTTATTACTTTATAATGGGTTGAAAATAAAATGATAAGTAGTGTTTAATTCAAACATATTTATAGCAATTTTTAACATTGCCATCATAAAATTAACAATATGAACAATTTCATCCTTTTCACTTTCATTTTAACAAATAAAATTCTTTTAAGAAGAACTTAAATTCAACATATTTACCATTTATGGGGAGATCTATTAGTCTCAAATAGACTCGTAGCACTTCAATATTTTATATTCTGTTGTATGCAATTTCATTATCTTGATTTCCATATAAAACTAGGTCTGATTAAATTAATAGAATCACCACACTATTTCAATGCCCTAAATTAAGGCAGTAGGTATGTCCTAGATTGAATGATTCAAAACAAAATTCTACTATTCTACTGTTCACTTGTCTTATGGTCTGTCATCCAATTTCATATGTAAGCTTTTTTCAACCATAATGCATCCACAAATCAATACAGCGAAATGTTCCTAAAGTTTCGAAAAATAAAGGTTGATGGTTGCAATACAACACATAAAAATTTTTAAGAGTCAAGGTCCAACCAAAGTGGAACTATACAACAGCAAGTACAAGTATAAGAAGCCCGTAAGGTGAATAGTCAATAACTTAGACTACTGCAACCTTGAAACAACATTCTGAAGCCTACTGTACTGATCTCTTGCTTCAGGATACTGAACCATTGATTTCACTCTGGCTAGTGCTTTCTCTAATCTAACTTCAGTTTGCTTTCTGCCCTCTTTCAAGAAGTCGTAATCATCTTCTTTAGGAGATTTGTTTTGAGTTGAACTACTAGCACCCTCAGTCATCCCTTCTGATCCAAAATTACGAAATCCACTTCTCTGCGTTTTTGCTCACTTCATTGGCTACCTCAGCCTACAACACTCTTCATCGCCGTTTCAGCGTCTGTTCAATGCTCTTGCCGGATTCTTTAAACCCCGGCGACTTCAACTATACCTCCTGATCATCATGTCTCTGCTGCATGTTCATCATTTTTGCTCTAGAAACATATCTGCTCTTTCTCTCTCAAGTGCAAATTCCTCAACATGCATGGGCATCCCTTCTGTGCATCGCACACTGCTACCTGCAGGCATCCAAACAAAAGGAACAGCTATAAAAAAATTATTTGTCAAACATTGGCTGTAAAATGGGAAGCTGAAAAAGTTATTAGTGACATGACAAAGTTATATTTGATTTGGTATTTTTGACATCGTTATAATCGAACCGTTTAAAAGTTTAAAATAATAGATTGTATTTTTGATTAATTATTTGATGCGGTGTGGAAACAGTTTGGCCATCAAACCTATTCGCGTCCAGCTCTTAATGAAATGTTACTATGAATCAGTCTTATATACAAAACAGTTAATATAGGCAACTTTTACAAAAATCGCAATATGCTGCTATATATATGAGCAACACCAATGGCATTCAGTTAATACATTTAGCTGTCACATAATACGTCTCTAGTTTGATTTCTAGTACCATCAGAAACCTGCTACTTTACAAAAATGGTTACGTTCTCAAAACATGTAACTCGTGACATAAAAGTAATAAATAAACAATAATAATTTAAAATGAGGATGATGAAGATATTATTATTATTATTATTATTATTATTATTATTATTATTATTACTACGAAGAATCGTAAATGAAAACCCCATTTAAAAATGCAACCGTAAAATAATGTTCTGAGCCAATACATAAATTAAATTACAATTTCTAAAATGTTGCTGCAAAATAGAATTGTGAATCAAGTTATATGCATGTTTGGCCTGCAAAATACTACTACAATTCAGTTCTAATATAAAAATAATAAAATACTAACATAATACATAAAATTGGTACTAAGAAATAGCATTATAATAGAGATACACATAACTATTTAAAGATAAACAGAATAGCATTGTAAAATGATACCGGATTATTTGAAGATAGCTCTAATCATTTTAGAAAATAATTTGAATTTTTGTACCGTTTATTAGCAGCTCTATGCATACTGTCTAGAAAAGAATACCATGATTAATCCTTTATCCAACTCGTTATGTTGAGAAGTAAATTTGATTAAGACCAAAAATCAAATGCACGTGTTGGATTGAAAATTTTCTTAGGGGCAACTGCAATACTGTAACAAAATTTTGACATAATCTTAAACAAAGTCATACCTCCAGCTACAATACTATAACAGGAAACAACACAAGTATGAACCACAGTATTCTCTTGCCTAGTGAAAGGCTTCGACATAACACCAAACCTTAGAAGCAACATAGTCCATGATTTCAAAATAACAAAAGCAAGAAGAGCAGTCAACACATTAAGAGTTGGAACTAGCCCAGTAGTCAAGTTCAGCTTCATCACTATCACGCTGTACATAACTCCTATTATCAAACTCGTGAACAAACCTCTTAAAGTCAGTTGATCTTTCCATGATGGAATTGATTTCATGTCTTCTGTTTGCTCATTTGTGTTCTCTCCTTCTTCGTTGTCATTGTTTGTTCTGATCTCTTCCCTTGAATTTGATGCTTGTTCTGTTGGAATTTCCATTATTTTTGTGACTGTTTCGATTGCAGAGTTGAGGAAATAAATGAGCGTATTTCGAATGGTTAGTCCTGTTTATATACACACATATATACTCAAGATTGGTTAAGAGAAAGTTAGAGAAAATGTCAATTTTATATAATATATTTATTAACATTGCATAAGCAGCAACGATCATATATAAGAATAGTACATTAAAATTGTCTGCCTCCTCGTATTGCCCAAACTGTTCAGTCCATTAAAATTCATAACAACAGGGAAAGTGATTACTGAGATTGGTTGCCTAATGCTAACAGATGCTTTGACTTCAAATCTGCTTAGAATCAAATCAGAACTAAATCAACAGAGTTCAACTGGTGTACCTTTATTTGAAATAACCACTGTGCCCCTAAGATGTCATTATGTGCTCTAATGGAAAGATCAAACAAGCTTAACACCAAAGATAACTTATGCAAATGGAACAAATATATTGACCCATACTATAACTTATGCAAACAGCACACAAAAGACTCAGACCACATTTTCTGCAATTACAGTTATTCCAAACAAATTTGGCAAGAGCTAAGTTGCAAAATAGGATTTCAACATAATACCAGTTTCAATCTCAATCAAATTTTAGATTCGCTGTCAAACATGTAGGGATCTAAGCATACAAACATTTACTAAGCATAGCAATCACGTGTATGATCTGGAACATATGGGGTGAAAGAAATTCCCGAATTTTCAAAGGTATTGAAATGCCAGACAATCTCAGATCAGCAATTATCATTCAAGAATAGAAACAACTCATGAAACAAATTAAAATCAAACAATTAAAAACAAGGGGCAAGGAGATTATCTTTGCGGAGTTCGATGTGGATTTCACGTTGAACCCGATCGAACCCACGTACAAACCACGGCAACCCAATCTCCTCCAAACTGCAATCGCCAACATCTCGAACCCAATACCCAAGTCTTCGCCAAGTTGCCACGAACCACCTCGTAAACCCAAATCACCCAAAGCGACTACCATCGTGGAATCGCTCTCGAATACGATCAATTTTAGGGTTTTTTTTTAAGCAGACGAATTATTTTGGGGAAAAGAATGGGAGCGGCGAAAAAAATGGGAAAGGCGGGATGTAACACGTGAGTAACAAATAACCTAAACAATATTGCATCGCCTCTGCTAGGGAACCGATGCGAAAACTATTATTTTGGACGTAGTTGCATCGGTTGACTTTAAAACCGATGCAACTAAAACTATTTGCATCGACGTATTTGCATCGGTTATTGGTGAAATCTGATGCAAATTTGATTTTTTTATTACCTATTGCTTTCCACGTACCAATTGCATCGGTTATTCATACAGAACTGATGCAAATAGTTCTATTTGCATCAGTTTTTACTTTAACCGATTCAAATGAGGCGATGCAAATGGCCTGTTTTGTAGTAGTGCTACAAGGGTGTTAAACCAAATTTCTCCTTTTGAAAAATTATTCTCTTCGAAACCAAATTATCATTATTTAAAAACTTTTGGATGCCTATGTTTTCCCTATCTTAGACCCTACAATAAGCACAAATTAAGCCTGAGATCTAGCAAATGCACTTTTTTAGGGTATGCTCATAACCAAAAAGGATATATATGTCTAGATGATCAAGGCAGAATATACATTTCAAGGCATGTTGTTTTTAATGAACATGTTTTTCCTTTTGCAGAAAAGGAGAAACACATACAAAGCACTGATGTTAATAAAGCCAACAATGGTAGCATTCCAGATTTACCAGAGTGGTTCAATGCTGAAACTCATACTGAAAGGAGATCTACAGAAATTCAAAATGACCATTACATACAAGAAACCACTTATAACCCAGCACATGATGAACAACAAACAGACACACAACAAAACAATAAGCAACAAGATAGAGATGCACTACAAAGTCATGACAGTATAGACACAACGACTGAAGCCAATACTGAAACTCATGAACAACAGACAGGCATCATTCAACATCCCATGGTCACAAGATCAAAGAGTGGGATTTTCAAACCCAAAGTTTATAATGCTCAGATTGATGAAATTGAACCAACATCATATGAATCTGCTGTTAAAGACACTAAGTGGAGAAAAGCAATGGATGAGGAGTATGGGGCTTTAATTAAAAATAAAACATGGAGCCTAGTTAATCCACCCAAGCACAAAAATATAGTGGGAAGCAGATGGACATATAAGATCAAAAGAGATGCTAATGGAAATATTATCAAACACAAAGCCAGACTGGTAGCAAAAGGTTATACTCAACAGTTTGGATTTGACTTCAAAGAGACTTTCTCTCCAGTCATTAAACCAGCCACTATAAGAATCATATTGACTATAGTTTTGCACAAACAATGGAAAATTAGACAACTGGATGTGCAAAATGCCTTTTTAAATGGAGACTTAGTCGAAGAGGTGTATATGCAACAGCCAAAGGGTTACAACAATGAAAATAGCAATCAAGTATGCAAGTTACACAAGGCCATATATGGTTTAAAGCAAGCTTCAAGAGCTTGGTATGACAAACTGAAAAGCACATTGGTAAAACTTTGTTTCAATGTTACTATATCTGACAACTCCTTATATACCAGAAGAAAGAATGGAAACATCATCTATATACTAGTCTACGTTGATGACATACTCATCACAGGAGATGATCAACAAGAAATTGAGCTTGTCATAAAACACTTATACAATCATTTTGCTATAAAGGATATGGGTGAAGCTAACTATTTCCTAGGCATACAAATTCAACGACAGGAAGACTCTAGCATCATTTTATCATAAAGACAATACATGTCAGATATACTAGTCAGGGCCAACATGAATAATGCAAAAGCTATTGCTACTCCTATGACCAGTAACCATCAACTAAGCAAAAATAAAGGTGAGCCTATTGAAAATATCAAGCACTACAGAAGCATAGTGGGTGCCCTTCAGTATGCCACTATCATTAGACCAGCCATTAGTTTTAGTGTTAACAAAGTATGTCAGTACATGCAAGCCCCGACAAAAGAACATTGTTGTGCCGTTAAACGCATATTAAGATACATTAAAGGGACTATCAACTATGGGTTAAAACTCACACCTTCAAGCAACTTATATTTACGAGCTTACAGTGATTCTGATTGGGCCAACGACTTGGATGATAGAAGATCTATCACTGGTTATTGTGTGTATCTAGGCAACAATCTCATTTCATGGTGCAGCAAAAAGCAGGCAACCATCTCCAGATCTAGCACGGAGGCCGAGTATAGAGCCGTAGCCAGTGCTACGGCAGAAATTATTTGGATTGAAGCTTTGCTAAGGGAGCTAGGGCTCGAGCCAAAGAGAAAGCCAACTATCTGGGTTGATAACCTCAGCACAATATCATTGTCCATGAATCCTACCCAGCACTCACGATCGAAGCATTTTGAAGTCGATCTACACTTTGTTCGTGAGCAAACAGGGAAGGGAAAGCTTCTAATTCAACACATTCCCTCGTTCTATCAACGTGCGGATGTCTTAACCAAAGCTATTTCATCTAAAAATTTTGCCAGATTTCGTGAAGATTTGGGTATTTTCTCAGCCGCCATGAAAGACGAAGGAGAAAGGAAACCCTAGCTTGGTTTGAGGGGGGATATTAGCGGTATTACTGAAGTGTGTTTGTTTTGTAATCCACGGCAACCATTTCTAATCTATCTCAACCATTCTCTTAGATCAACGGTCCCCATCTTTTGTTTCTCTTTGTTTTGGATTGCCTGGATGGGCCTTCAGCCCATATTTAGTTTTTATATAAATCTCAGTTTTATGTATTGTAATTTTTATGAATTGAGATCAATAAAATCAGTTTGCAATCTTTACTCAATCGAAATTTAATTATATGGATTTCTAACTAGAGCAAAGTTGATTAAGACAGAAGATGTTGGCTACATGATGCCAAAAAGTTAGACCTATGCGAAAATACCATGTTATAAATATCATAGCATGCATATGCACATATCACATCACCCACACATACATTACATTATATTTAGCAGCTTATTTAATAAAAGGAAATGGAGCGAAATCCTGGTATGCGTGCTCAAGACGCTGACGGTGCTAATGAAGATCCAAAATGGAGTGGCCAAGTCTTGGTTGAGCTTCCAAATACAGAACCAGAGCAAGCATGGGCGCTAGTTAAAGACTTTGGTAACCTTAATAATATCATGCCTTCACTGTCAGTTTGTGAAATAGTATAAGGTGAGCATTGAGTTATTGGTTGTGATCACTACGTTAAGGGTATAATGCACACTATGGAGATGGAATTTTAGGCCAAAGAGAGGCTGGTGACCTTGGAAAATAACGAGATGAGCTATAGTTATGTTTTTATTGAATGTTTTACCTCGTACCAGGATTATACAGCTACAATGAAAATAGTGGAAGAAACTGAGCGTGACAGTGTAGATTTCAATGGTCTTTTCAGTGTAGGCATATTGAGGGTGTAACCCAGTCTGAATTTACTGAGATCCTGCAGTATTGGGCAACCGAGATTGGTCAGAAAATTGAAGAGATCTGCAATGTTTCAACATGAGTCTTTGGTTATGACTTACATATTGGTGTTAAATTATCGTGTTTGTGAAATTGCCATGTTCATTTATTTTCTTCTTTTTTTATTTATATTCTCATCGTCCAATTGTTCTTAAATAGGGAAACTATGTCTCCTGTAGTTTTATTAGGGCACGAGTTTTATTGGGTTGGTTAATTAAGGATAAATCTTAAGGCAATCCTCTTTAAACATCCTAGCACTTGCCTAGCTAGTTCAGTGGTTTAAATTAGTATGCGTGCTCTAATATGAGGCCCAAACTGTTTGTGCCTTGAATTGATTTAAATAAGCATACTTAACAATATATAAGTCATAATTAAAAATTCAAAATGTTTGAACTTATAAAATTTATATATGTTATAGTAAGTTATATATTAGTCAAAAGAGTTTAATCAATAAGAGTGTATGCGTGTGTGTTTGTGTATGTATATATATTAAATAAAATTAAAAATAAAGTATATGATAAAATTAATCTTGTATGAGCATACATATAATGAAATAAAGGTTTTAATAGTTCAACTCAAAAAATAATAAGATGGACTCTATATATTTGATTTATGCATATAACATAAGATGTTATATGTAAGTAGTGACATTAGATCATCAAGTATCATGAATACTTATAGACTGTAGCAATCCTAGATTTTAAAAAGTAATTAATTAAAGTTTAAAGTTGATATTTAATTAATTAAAATGAAATTGAGTAAGAAATAATTTTAATTGGAGGTTTAAATTAAATCTTGAGTTAATAAAAAAATTTATAAAGTACAAATTCTATAAAATTTCAGAATATTGTGTAGTTACTTAAGTGATATAAATATGATTTTTATCTTTGAATTTTAAATTGGTCGTGTTAAGTATAGTTTGTAGAAAAGAAAGAAAAGAAAAAGAAGAAGAAATAGATTGGATTAATAATTGTGTAAGGTCCATTTAAGCCCATATTTGTTTCATGAAGCAAAATCTAGTCTATAATCATCTTCACACTTCACAAATGTAATTCACGTTCACACTTTTCCCCGTTCTTCCCTTATGCTTGACGAAACAAAATTTATTCCAAACTCTTCCCTCTTCTAAAAACCAAAATAAATAGAAAAAATTCCTATAATTCCAAAATTAAAATATGTTGCCCTCAACACCAAACAACACCAATAACTATGAAGAAGATTGCATTTTGGTCAAGTTTGGATGGTTGAAGAATAGTTATAGTAAGCTCTATTTTCTGGTTTAATTAATATAGAAGAGACTTGTTTAAAGTATAATTTCAAGTATCAAATCAAAGTATTTTGGATTCAAAATTTTCAGCTTGGTTTCATAGACTCTTAACTCTATTTACTATCTATATCTTTTGTTTATATGGTTGCAAACATTATTGGTGATGATATTTGTTGACGTTGTTGTGTTTGGAAAAATTCTATGATTTTGAACTCTATTCAGTATAAAATTCGTATATAATTAATATGAAGACTAAAATTCCCAGTTTTTGATATCTTCTTCCTGACATGTTCCAGTACCTCTTGTCCAAATTTCATGATTTTTCATTTAGTTGTGATGGGTAAAATATGGTCATTTCCGCAAGCTTTTCTGAAAAATCTCGGTAGAAAACGCATGTTGATTAGAAGTTCATAGTAAATTGTAGGAAATTTCATAAACTCTAAAATATGGATATCTTATTACCAACTCAATTTTGAACAACTAATAAAAATTTCATTAAAAATATTATGTTTTAATGCCCCAAATAGTTGATTTACAAATGTAGTGTCGTTACTATAAATTGTTTACAAAGATTCAATAATTAGAATTTGATTTCAAGATGAATATCTCTATTCTTGATCTATGCCTAAGTTTATTTTAACCTCTGAAATATGATTTTGGTTTACTTTGTGACTTCTTGTGTTCTGGAATGTTATAAAATTTTATTGCAGTCTATGAACTCATAATTAGAATTAACCTTACTCGAGAATTTGTTTTTATTCGACAATCCTCGGGTCAAACAAAGGATTATTTGTAAGTTTTAGTTGACATAACTTTTGGATACGAGGTGATGGATAGACCGAATCAATGGTTTTATGTATTCATTTATATTAGGAATTTATATAGTGGTATATTTAAAATAATTGACTTGAAATGTACAAAATAAATTTTGATACGGTATGAAATATTAAATTTGTAATGTACATTATTTGCTTTCGTTAGAGTAAGATGTGATTCATTTATATGTGATGCTATTATTTTTGCATTGTTCTGTCCTACAAACACCCATATCATCTCATTCTCCATGTTACTTAATAGTGTTACTCAGTTATACTCTTGGGGAATATAAATATAGAGGTGGGGTGTCATATTTTTAATATCAGAGAAAGATTCAGAACAATGTAAAAATTCAAAAGCATGCATATTTGGCCTTAAAAGAGGAAAACCTAGGAAGTTACCCAGTTTTTATACTCTCATACGTAGTTTCTTATACAAATATTTTTGAATTTCTGAAAATAAGCGAGAGAGTGTGTGTGTAAGTATACATACATACATACATCGTATGATATATTAAATAAAGTTCTTATTTATTATAACAGGTGTTACGAATTGGATATTTGTGAAGATTTTTCAAATTAGTACTTTACTAATAATTTGAGGAAATTTGAAAGAAAATTATTTTAGATGTTTTTGAAAATACCTAAATGTTTTGTAAAATGTTTGGAAAGTGTAAGTAATTTTAGAAGTGGTCGAATATTTCAGAAAATAATTTTAAAAGTGGTGGAATGTTTTAGAAAATAAAATGATCGATAAATTTTGGATAGAGGAATTTCAAGTGATTTGTAAAGTTTGGCGAAAGTTTTGAAAATTGGTTTCAAAGTATTTTAAAATTATGAAATGGTGGTGGTATATTTAGAAGTGATATGAATATTTTCAAAAGGGATTTGGAAATTTAATGATTGTTTGATAAATAGTTTTGAAAACATTTTGGAAGTAAGGTCATTTTATAGTATTTTTGAAATTCTATGATTTGGATGAAAAAGTGATATGGATGTTTACTAAAATGTTTTCCTTGAAAAAGTGAAATGGATGTTTAGTAAAAAGTACTATTTCCCCATTTTTGTGAAAAAAGATTTTCAAATATGTGTTTTGAGGAAGAAATGTGGAATGATTGATATCTTTGGAAACTATGAGGTGATTGGACCCTTCATTGTTGTGATTTGTTTCTACGGTGTTGGGAGCGCCTTTGGGCATGACCATTGGGGATAGTAGCCTTACGGTCGTACACCAAGCGTGACTAGCGAGTAGTGGCAGTTTGTACTTATCCATTGATAGTCCTTCTTTCTAAATTTTGAAAAATGATTTAAAGATTTTGGAAAAGAACTAAAATGATTTGAAATGACGATTCTGAATGTGATGGGGAAATATGTTGAAAAGTGATTTTTGAGAAATTGATTTCAGAAGAAAATATTTTGTTAAAGTAAGTTTCAAATTTTTTTTTGAAAAGCGATATGTGTTGAGGGAATATTTCGTCCTTCAACTCCTTACACTTGTCCTAAGTAGTTTGTTCGTTAACTACTCAACTGATTTGGAATTAGCGAAATTAAGTGAACCTAATTTTGTTGTTATATAGGGATTATGACGCCGAATGCTTACACGATCCTATAGCTGCACTTTAACTACTTATTAAAGTGTCATATCTAAGCCACTATGTTATTTGGATATGGCCAAATATGAATATTGAACTATACTTAATAAGGTAAATAGCGTAAGCTGTAAAAGGACATAAGATTTATGTGATTCAAATTTTAAGGAATCCTACGTCCATAAGGAAAGTTTTATTTTCTCCTCTCTTATTTGATTTGGTACAAAATTTCACGGCGACTAGTAAAAAAGAACCTTAAAAGTTTCTAAAAAGAGAAAAATGTCAAAAGAGAAAGTCCATTTCATCTATAGTGTTTTTCCTATTTATAGTGGTTGATTTCAATCGGATCGTTGGATCTTCTTTTTGATTAATGCAACTCAACTCTGGATTTTGCCATGTCTTTTATCCGTATTACTTGTTTTATGTGACTGGACTGCTCACGTATTTTTGGCGGGGAGTTTGAATTGAGGCGGGAATCCCTAAAATTACGGTGGGAGTATTCAAGTTTGAATTGATCTTGTTCATGAGTTTTGAGCGTGGCATCTTTTGCTATTTATGATGGGCACTATACGTTGTTGTGGGGCGAAGTTTATGGAGAGAGGTGGATGTGGACATTGCTTGGCGTTCAGACTATATTGCTCTACTGGTGTCTTTGCTTCCTTTGCATGATTTGTTACTATGTTGGGTAAGAATGGAGTAGCTCTCCCCATTCTATACTAAAAGTTGGTTAGACAAGTTTGAGACTTACTTGCTATTTGAATTATTTCCTTGGTTGTTGTCGATGAGAAATTGGGAGAAGGAAATCTTCACATTTGTCGTTTGCCTGTATGATTTAGTCTGAGTGGAAGCATTTCCTGGGTGACCCTATTTTCAACCCTAGTACAGTGCTTTTGGCTCTGCGTGGCGCTGTCAAGGTTACCCCTGGTGTATGCTGGTGCAGACCTGTTAACCACAAAATCCATTTAAGAACAAAGGTATGAAAGAAGGTTGATAAAAGTGCTAAGCACTACAAAGACTGAAGACATGAGTTTCATCAAGGTTCAAGAAAGGGTGTTTCGAGGGCCTTGAGATAGCTTTTGAAGAAATCACAAGCATCAAGCATGATTACAAATGATAAACAATGTAAGAGCTTTCTGTTGACAAGGAAACTTGCCAACATCCCCAATGTTTTGGTAAGGCAATTTTGCTTGGGCATAACTATGTGGTTAGGATGATTCCCACTTCTGAAAGTGTATCTTTAAATAATCAATTTAGTTTGGAAGAAAAGGACAATGATAGTAATACCTCCCAACCATGCCAAAAGGTTAAAGAGGTTGCTGCAACCCTTCGACTAAGTTGACAATGTACTGGATTGTCAGACCTTTCAGCCTTGTCAAAAGGTTACAAGCATGTCCATCCCAATCTTTCATTTAGACTGGAGTGATAAGGATTAGTTCAACCATTCGACCTTTTCGAAAGGTTATTAACAAGATCAACTCAACCTTTTGACTAGGTTGGAATAGATGTAAGTTGCCAGACATTTCGTCTTTGCCGAAAGGTGTGACAAGATTCTTCTAACCTTTCGACTAGATTGAAGTAACTTTTAATCGTTTAGCTTTTAGAAATCAATAATCTTGGTTGTTAACGATAAATATCGTCAACACCCCTATTAGTACTTTGGATCATTGATCATGTTTGGGTAAAAAGAAGAGTTGATATAATATGTCATAGAACCGTATCAGGGATTAGACATTGTATGTTTATTGAGTCACAAGTTATATTACCCTTTCATGGCCAAAACCATGAATTCAATGTATAGGGAAATAAAACTTTGGGAAGTATCCCATGATGGTTCATTGACATATACTCGTAATGAACAAAAAAGATAGAAAATAAATCATACGTGACCAACCTTTAATGTTGAATTAACGCTCGATCATGATCATCCTCAAATTCCAAGTTGATTGCAAGCCATAATCCTCTTTATTTTCTCATGATAAAGTTTGATACAAAGTTTAAGAAACAAATCCACCATTTGAATTCTAAATTAGGGTTACAAACGTAGTGAGCGAAAGCAAAAGTTGTAGAGTCAGAGCAGAATGGGAGGAATTAGATCCCAAAACTGGACCCATTGGGTCTTATTTGTAGATGCAGGAGGCCCTCCTTTCGGCTTCATGATTTCGACTAGGTCAAAAGGTCACCTTTTATATGCAGTTGTAACCCTTTCGACCTTGTCGAAAGGTTTGCCCTTCATATACCATTATGGAACTTTGAACATTTTCGAAAGGTCTGCTCTTCTCTATGCCTTCATGAACCTTTCGTATTTGTCGAAGGGTTTGCCTTCTATATGCTATTATGAACCCTTCGACCTTGTCAGAAGGTTGCCCTTCACTTGACTGTTGTGAACCCTTCGGCCTTTGTTGGAAGGTTGCTCTTCACTTGATTGTTGTGAACCCTTCGACCTTGTCGGAAGTTTGCTCTTCACTTGCTTGTTATTGAGAGCTATGCATCCCTTCAATGTTGTCGAAAGGTTGTCCTTCATTCTTTGCTGACTCGTGAATGTTGCCTTCTTCATGAACCTTTCGACATTGTTGAAAGGTATTTTGTATGTGTTCCAATCGGTTCGAAAAGCTTGCTATGCTTTCGAAAGGTCATTATAGAGTTGCTTGCACTTGCTTTGACTTATCCTCTTTCTCTGAAACGTAAGAACTTCTTGAATGTTGAGAGATGAAACCTTTCAACTCCTTCGAAAGGTCAGGGACTGCTATACACTGTTGACTACATCCCTTCGACTCCTTCGATAAGTTTGATTTGAACTCCTTTTCTTTAGTCTTTGTTTTATGATGTATGGTTATGAAACTATTCTTCTAGCCCAGCCGGAAGGGTCTTGGAGGTTCTGTACCTAACTGCTTTGTTGTGCCTTAGTAATTCTTTTCCTCATGCTTGCGAAAGCCTTGCTCTGAAGTTTTTATGTGCTCTCCTTTACTAGCATCGAACGTTCCTTTCGACACTGTCGGAAGATGACTTTACCCGCCGCTCTTTATTCATATGGAAGCTTTCTTAAAGGCCTTCTTTATCTTTATTCATATTTTATGGTTAACATTTAGTCCCCCCCCTTTTATAAAGAAGTTTTTTGCTCTTTAGGACAAAAATTCCAAGATTGCCAAATTGTCCCTGTATTCCTGCAATACATCTAATAAAATTCGCATGGTTAGTTCATACTACAAGCATCTTTTCAGTTTGGTTGACCTTTAACACCGATTTTATTTTAGCGAAAGATTTATCCTTTAAACATCCAAAACCTGTAATGATCATCATTATTTGAAGTCCCAGATTCAGGACTTGATGGTAGGAATTTATCAATTTCTTGCCAGATAGTAATTATTTCCCATTTTGTCATGAATGATAGAAATTCCAAAAGTCATAGTAAAGGACCCGTATCTCCATGGTGGATAGACCTTATTAATAAGAATAGGGAGACCAGAATCATCTTGATCATCATAATAGAAGGCTAAAACCCCATATCAACCTGGTAATAATTAAAGAGGACCAGAATACCAATTAGATCATCCATTCTGATATTAATAATGAAGGTCTAGGAGATTATCTATGGTTGTAAACGTTAGAGGTTCAGATGGCTTGTTTTGTCATTCAATAATAGAAGATTATAAGCCCGGTTTTGGTGATAATAAGTAATAGAAGACCAGAAATTCATACTGGTAATAAGTAATAGAAGGCAAGAATGCCCAATTTGGCATTGATAATGGAAGTCCAGAAAACCATTTTTGTCAATAAGTAATAGAAGACCAGAATACCCTTTCCTGGTATTTAGTAATAGAAGACCAGAATACCATTTCTGGTAATTAGTAACTGGTAATTAATAATAGAAGACCAGAATAGCATTTCTGGTAATTAATAATAGAAGACCAGAATACCAAAATATCATTTCTGGTAATTAATAATAGAAGACCAGAATACCATTTCCGGTAATTAATAATAGAAGACCAGAATACCATTTCTGGTAATTAATAATAGAAGACCAGAAAACCAATATGGTAAATGTTCATGAGGAGAAGTCAGAGAATTCTTTCTGATTCTTTTGTCGAATGTGCCATCTTCAGGCTTTGATGATATCTTGCATGCTTTTTTCTTTCTCGGGCCCGAGTTTTCTTTATTCCTTTGTTTTGGCCTATTTTAGGCTATTGTCATTTTAGACGTTGCCAATTTCTGGTGGTTTCCATTTTAGGCTGTGTCGATTTCTGGCGGTGCCCAATTCTGGCGGTGCCCAATCTGGTGCGCTCGGCTAGCTTATTCTTAAGTAGGACCCGATGACTTATCCGATCTCCCTTCAGGAGGTGCCTTAACCTGACCATGGCATGACGCGGCTGAGGGCTTGTTCGGTACCTTGGCCAGGCCATAGCATGGCGGGACCAAGGGATTACCGTCCTCCCTCCAAGAGGCGCCTTATCCTGGCCATAGCATGATGCAGATAAGGGCATGTGCTGCTTTAACCTGGCCATTTCTGACTTTGGCGTGGCTAAAGGCTTACGCCCTCCCTCCAGGAGGTGCCTTGACCTGACCATCATGGCAGGACTAAGGGCTTTCTACCATTATTGGTTGCCTACCATTTTAGGTAGGCCAAGTTTAAGGAGAATTTTACTCCCGTCCACGTAGACTTTTCTTAGTGAATCATAGTAGAGACATTCTTGAAAATGCTTTATTTATTCTGAGTCGGAAAATGCGGTTTCAAATGTTCCGCATCCCAAGTTCTTGGTACCATATTACCATCAGGATGATATAACTTTGTAGGCCCCTCGGGGAATTTCCTTGAAAATTATTAATGGACCTTCCCAATTTGGTCTCAATGGCTCATCTGATGGGTTTCTCGTATTGGCCATTACTCTTATAAGTACCAAATCTCCTTATCTGAATGATCTCGTTTTTACCTTTGAGTTATAGTACTTCGATATTCTCCTTTGGTATTCAGCCATTCTTAAGGCTGCTTCATCCCTTAATTCATGAATCAAGTCAAGTGATTCATTTTCTATTTCTTGATTTGGGTTGAAGGCGTAAGAAATCCTTCGATGAGAAGGTACTTCAATTTCTACCGGTAGCATTGCTTCACAACCATATGTTAGCAAATACGGGGTATGACCTGTTGTAGTTCTAGTGGATGTTCTGTAAGCCTACAAAACTAGAGGTAATTCTTCTACCTAATTTCCCTTTTCCTTATTTAGTCTCTTTTTCAAGATCGTCTTAATTGTTTTGTTGGCAGCCTCAATGGCTCCATTGGCCTTTGGGTGAGCGACATAAGAGAAGCTTTTTATGATTCCATTTTTATGGAAAAATCGCGAAAATTCTTCACTTTCAAATTGGGATCCATTGTCGGAGATTATCTTGTATGGTATCCCAAACCTTGTGATAATGTTCTTAATGACAAATCTTAGCACTTTCCCAGAGGTGATCTTTGGAAGCGGTTCAACTTCGACCCATTTTGTGAAGTAATCAATTGACACTATAGCATACTTCGCCCCACCTTTGGATATTGGAAGAGGTCCGATTAAATCGATTCCCCACACATCGAATGGCCATAGGATGGTGATGGGGGTTAGCCGACTCGGAGGAAGACGTGGTATCTTCGAGTAGCGTAGGCACTTTTCACATCTTTTAACATACTCGATTGCTTGGTTGGTTAACTGTGGCTAGTAAAATCCTTGTCTCATTATCTTTTTTGCCAATTTGATCCCATTGGTGTGATCTCCACAAAGCCCTTCATGGGCTTTCTTTAATATCCTCAGTCCGCTCTCGGGTTTTACACATCGCAAATAGGGAAGGGCATATCCTTTTTTGTATAGAACTCCCTCCATAATGGTAAAGTTTTGGGCTTGCCTCTTTAGCTTTCGTGCCTCTGTTTTATCTGCAGGTATTGTCCCATTGATAATATAACTCATAATTGAGGCAATCCAAGTGTTTTCATAGTATTCTTCCATTATTGGAGCTGCCGATTCTTCACTTGGCCTTTCATGATCTGTTTCCCCTGTTTCTTGTGCTATAGCCTTTGGTCGGGTCAATATAGTAGCTCATTAGTTTTTTCTTATTTTTTTCCTCAATACTGGGATTAGCCTGAAATCCCACATGCACAATTGAGTCATAAGGGCCCCTCTTGAACTTGCCAACTTAGCCAATGAGTCTTGTTGGAAATTGTCTCCCCTTGGTATTTGGTGTATAGAGAAATCTTCGAAAAGTGTGAGCATTTTTAATACCTTTTTCACATACTGATTGAGTTTGGGATCTTTGGTCTGGTATACTTGTTCGATTTGATTAACCATTAGTTGGGAATCACTGAATACTTGAATCCTCGGGATTTTGAGTTGTAAAGCAAGGGTTAATCCTACAACAATAGATTCATATTCTGCCATGTTGTTAGTTGCTAGAAACCCCAATTTCATAGCATAATGAAGTCTATGTCCATCAGGGGTAATTATTACGTATCCCGCTCCAGCCCCTTGTTCATTTGAGGCACCATCCACAAATAACTGCCACTTGGGTTTTAAGTCCTTTTCCTTTTCGAATTGCTCTGAAACAAATCCCGTACATTCATTAATGAAGTCTGCCAATGCTTGTCCTTATATAGCCACTCTGGGTTGATATTTTTATATCATATTGGCTTAGCTAAATTCCCCACTTAATCAGTCTTCCAGAGGTTTCAGGTTTACTAAAGACTTGTTTCAATGGAAAGTTGGTCAACACCTTTATTGGGTGCGCTCGAAAGTAAGGGCTTAACTTTCGAGCCATGAGAATTAAACAGTATGGTAGTTTCTCAATAACTGGATATCGGATCTCGGCATCCTTCAGCCTTCTACTTACATAATAAACCAGTAATTGCAATTCCTTGGTTTTCCTGATCAATACTGAGCTTACCTCGTGCTCCGAGATTGCCATGTACAAGAATAGATCCTTCCCTTCTTTAGGGCTAGATAAGATCGGAGGTTTTTCCAAATGCGATTTCAACTCTTGAAATGCCTTTTTGCAATCTTCACTCCATTCGAAATTTTTCCTCTTCTTTATTACCTCAAAGAATGGAATGCACTTATCGGTGGTCTTTGAAATAAACCTGCTTATTGCTGCTACTTTTCCATTTAAACTCATAACATCTTTACTTATCTTAGGCTATACCATATCCTTAATGGCCTCAATCTGTTCCGGACTAGCCTTAATTCCTTGTGCACTGATGATATAGCCTAAGAATTTTCAGGAATGAACTCCAAAGTTGCATTTTTGGGGGTTGAGTTTCATTTGACTCTTTCGGAGTACTTTGAACATGTCGTCCATATCTTCAAGATGATCCTTTGCCTTTTGGGATTTTACCAACATGTAATCCACATAAACTTCCATATTTCTTTCAATTTGATCTTTAAACATTCGGTTAACTAATCTTTGGTAAGTTGCTCCAGCATTTTTCAACCCGAATGGCATAACTTTGTAACAATAGGTTCCCTCATCTATAATGAAGCCGGTATGCTTCTCATCAAGTTTAAACATAGGGATTTGATTGTATCCGGAGTATGCATCCATCAGGGAGAGCAGCTTACGTACAATAGTTGAGTTGACCAATTGATATATCCTTGGCAGTGGGTAATAGTCCTTTGGACAAGCTTTGTTTAAATCCGTATAATGCACGCAAGGTCGCCACTTCCCATTAGATTTCTTTACCAAAACTGGATTTTCCAACCAATTGGGGTAGAAAACTTCTCGGATAAACCCATTTTGTTGCAATTTCTTGACTTCTACCTTTAAGGCATCGGTCCTTACCTTATCGAACTACCTCTTCTTTTGCTTGACCAAAGGCATGTTTAGATTGATATTTAGGGTGTGGCTCATGATTGTAGGGTCAATCCCAATCATGTCATAGTGGGTCCAAGCAAAAATATCCTTATTGGCTTTTAAGAATTCCGCCAATTTCAATTTTAGATGCTCCTCGAGATCTTTTCCCACTCTGACTATTTTGATAGAATCGGTAGAATCTATTGGAATTTACTAGATTTTCTCAACTTGCTTAACTCTTTCAACCTCTCCTCGGCAATCTAGCTCTGTAATAATCTCGCTTTCCTCTATTGAGTTGGTATCCATTCTCTTCCTCTTTCCATAAACTACAAAACATTTTTTGGCAGTACATTTATTACTTCTATTAGGTTTTTTTTCTTCGCTTCGATAACAAGTAAACTCCCTGTTATATTGTTCCAAAGTAGCAAAGTACATTTCCCTTGATGCAAATTGCTCGCCTCAGATAGTTCCTCAGCCATTCTTAGTATGGAATTTGAGCATCATATATTTAGGTGAGACGAAAGCGTCCACTTCATCTAGCACTGGACGTCCGAACAAAGCATTGTAAAATGATGGCTGGTCTATGATTACAAAAGTTGTTTCAAAAACATGAGAGCATTAAGGGAGTCCCAACTGCACCAAGAGCTTCACTTGTCCTAGTGGAGTTGTTCCCTTGTTGTTGAACCCGAAGATGGGTTCAGGACTAGGTTCAAGTTTGTCTTTATAGATTCCCATTTGATCGAATGCATGTCGGAAGATCATGTTTACAGCGCTTCCAGTGTCAACTAGGACTTTGTAACCATGGAGGAGCCTATCTGAGCCGTGATCATCAATGGGTCATTGTGGGGGTGACGGATTCCCCTTTCCAATTCCTGGGGATTGATCACTAAAGTGTGCATGTCGATATTATACTTTGGGTTCTTAAGCGGTGGTTCTTCTTGCATAGAAAATATGCCCTTCATAGCTTCACGAGTGTATCTATTCCTAGCATTCTGACTTCTGCCCGCAGGATGTGGTCCAACATATATTACGTCGATTCTGTTTTGGGGTGGACTTAGGTTCAATGGATCTTCGTCTTCAAACATATTAACAATGGTACCGGTAGGTTTCTTGTTTCAATCTCTGGCAAGAAAGTCTGTTGTGGGTTTTTCACAAACTCTTTCAGCCGTCCTTCTCGAATTAGTCTTTGAATTATCCCTGCCAGCACTTTACACTCATTGGTCCTGTGACCATTTGCTTTGTGATAAGCACAGTAGCTATCTCCTTCCTTTTGCTCTGGATAATTTTGAGCTTTGAATAAGGTCGGAAAATTGACCTTATCTTGAGTCATCGCATAAATGTAGGAGATTGGTCTGTTTAACGCTACCGCGTTACCATTAGAATCTTCCCATCTAGACTTTTTGTGAATCCTTTCTAAGCTGAATTTTCCACTATCCCTCCTCCGATTAGACATCTTCTTAGAATATTACAATTCATCCATTCAGATGAACTTGTCGGCCCGAAAATGAAAGTCTGGCAAGTCTCGGCAACCATGGATGAATAATTCCTTCCAGAAAGGAGAATTGACTATAAGGCCCAAATGAACTGCAATAAGCTTATTCCTATCGTTCATTCCCTTGGCTTTCAAAGCTTCAACGTTAAACCTCTTCAAGTAATCTCCCAATGACTCACCATGATTCTATCTTATATTGGCGAGCACTGTATAGTCAATCGATGGGTCTTTGCAGATGCAGAACTGAGCCGAGAATTCATAGGAGAATTGTTTTCGAGAATAGATTGTGTTTTCGCGATACTGTCGGTACCACTTGGCAGCATCTCCTTAAAGAGTGACTAGAAAAAGGCGGCACCTAACGCCACCAGAAGCATTGTGCAAATCCATTTGATTGTCGAATGCCATCAAATGGTCATCGAGATCGGATGTGCCATGATATTTCATTGTAGGGACCTTCACATGAGAGGGAATAGGTGCTATCATTATCTCATCGATGAAAGGGGCAACCCTCTAATTATCATTTACTCTCTCGTTTGCTATTCTCTTACACTTTGTATTCAACAGATCCTTCACGGCCTTCTCTGCTATGTCTTTGAGGTAAGCTTCATTGTTCAAGTAGTCTTTCTTGTTTAGTTTGTAGCCATCTGAGGTAGAGCTTACATAACAGTCCTTGTCTTCTTCTTGGATCCTTCCTTGAAAGTTCGCCTTTAGTGGGAGACGATCCTTCTTCAGGGAAATGTTAGTTTTGCTTTTCGCGGCATTAGTGTTGATTTTCAAGTTTCTCCTAGGAGAGACAACTTCCTCTCCTACTGTGGTAGCTTTCATGGATGACTTGCGGGATAGAACTTCTTCTAGGAGATTCTTCATCTCCATCATTTGCCGCTCTAAGTGTGTGATTTTAGCAATATGATGCTATGGTTGAAGATTCTGAGCTGAAGCCAATTATGGAGACAGTTGAATTTGAGCCAGTGGTGGAATTGGTTGAGCTAGTGCGGAAGACTGCTCTTGTTCCATGTTCACAGGGTTGAAAGATGATGAAACATTTTCTTCTAGCAAAGTTGCATGTTCGGCCCTTTCGTTTAAGGTGGAAAGTCTTTTCGATTTCATTTTCCTACAGCAAGCCAAATTTCCACAATTAGTTGTATTAAGATAACAAGGATAGAGGTTCGGGCCCTCCTTCTAGTGCCAAAAATGTTGACAAGAAAACTTGCCAACATCCCCAATGTTTTGGTAAGACAATTTTGCTTGCGCATAACTATGTGGTTAAGATGATTCCCACTTCTGAAAGTGTATCTTTGAATAAATTGTCCTAATCAATTTAGTTTGGAAGAAAAGGACAATAGATAGTCATACCTCCTGATCTTGTCAAAAGGTTAAAGAGGTTGCCACAACCCTTCGAATAAGTTAACAATGTACTGGATTGTCAGACCTTTCGTTCTTATCGAAAGATTACAGGCATGTCCATCCCAACCTTTCGTTTAGACTGGAGCGATAAGGACTAGTTCAACCTTTCGACCTTGTCGAAAGGTTATTAACAGGATCAACTCAACCTTTCAACTAGGTTAGAATAGATGTAAGTTGCCAGACATTTCGTCTTTGCCGAAAGGTGTGACAAGACTCTTCCAACCTTTCAACTAGATTGAAGTAACTTTTAATCGTTTAGCTTTCAAAAATCAATAATCTTGGTTGTTAACAATAAATATGATCAACACCCCTATTAGTACTTTGGATCATTGACCATGTTTGGGTAAAAACAAGAGTTGATATAATATGTCATAGAACCATATCAGGGTTAGACATTGTATATTTATTAAGTCACAAGTTGTATTCCCTTTCGTGGCCGAAACCATGAATTCAATGTATAGGGAAATAAAACTTGTGGAAGTATCCCATGATGGTTCCATGACATATACTCGTAATAAACAAAGAAGATAAGAAATAAATCATGTGTGATCAGCCGTTAATATTGAATTAACACCCGATCATGATCATCCCCAAATTCCAAGTTGATTGCAAGCTATAATCCTCTTTATTTTCTCATGATGAAGTTTGTTATAAAGTTTAAGAAACAAATCCCCAATTTGAATTCTAAATTAGGGTTACAAACGTAGTGAGCGGAAGCAAAAGTTGTAGAGTGAGAGCAGAATGGGAGGAATTGGATCCCAAAACTGGACCCCTTGGGTCTTATTTATAGATGTAGGCGGCCTTCCTTTCGGCTTCATGCTTTCGACTAGGTCGAAAGGTCACCTTTAATATGCAGTTGTTTACCTTTCGACCTTGTCGAAAGGTTTGCCCTTCATATGCCATTATGGACCTTTGAACATTTTTGAAAGGTCTGCTCTATTTTATTCCTTCATGAACCTTTCGTCTTTGTCGAAGGGTTTGCCTTCTATATGCTATTGTGAACCCTTCGACCTTGTCAAAAGGTTTCCCTTCACTTGACTGTTGTGAACCCTTCGGCCTTTGTCGGAAGGTTCCTCTTCAATTGATTGTTGTGAACCCTTCGACTTTGTCGGAAGTTTTCTCTTCACTTGATTATTGTCGAGAGCTATGCATCCCTTCAATGTTGTCGAAAGGTTGTCCATCATTCTTTGATGACTCATGAATGCTGCCTTCTTCATGAACCTTTCGACATTGTCGAAAAGTATTTTGTATGTGTTCCAACCGGTTCGAAAGGCTTGCTATGCTTTCGAAAAGGTCATTATAGAGTTGCTTGCACTTGCTTTGACTTCTCCTCTTTCTCCGAAAGGTAAGAACTTCTTGAATGTTGAGAGATGAAACCTTTTGACTCCTTCGAAAGGTCAGGGACTGTTATACACTGCTGACTACATCCCTTCGAGTCCTTTGAAAGGTTTGATTTGAACTTCTTTTCTTTAGTCTTTGTTTAATGATGAATGGTTGCAGAACTATTTTTCTATCCCAGCCGAAAGGTGCTTGGAGGTTCTGTACCTACCTGCTTTGTTGTGCCTTAGTAATTCTTTTCCTCATGCTTGCGAAAGCCTTTCTCCGAAGTTCTTATGTGCTCTTCTTTACTAGTATCGAACAATCCTTTCGACACCGTCGAAAGGTGACTTTACCTGCTACTCTTTATTCATACAGAAGCTTTCTAAAAGGCCTTCTTTATCTTTATTCATATTTTATGGTTAACACTTTCAAGAAATGAAAGAAGAAAAATATGGCAACCCTTCCGCCTTACTAAAACCTTTCGATGCAGATGGATTCACAAATATAAAATGTTACTGCCAAATTCCTTTTCGACCTTGTGAAACCAGACTGAGTAGAAGAAAAAGAAAAATAAGAGATAATTGCTCCGGCAAGACTTTTCGAAGGAGTCGAAGGGATGCTACAGCCAAAGGCCAGAAGTATCACAACCTTTCGAAGGGTCGAAGTGGTCAAAAGCACCTTTCGAAATAGGTGCTTCTACATGCATAAAGGCCTTTCGAATGAGTGGAAGATATCCCTTTCGAACGCAATGGATAACAACACTTCGTAAACACGCCAAACCTTTTGAAACCAAAGGTTTCACCTCCATTCAAATTACTCAGAGAGATTCCTTGATCGGAAAATCCTCTCGAAAGCATAATCAAGCGTTTCAAGCCGGTCGAAGCCTTTAACATTTAGGGAAGGTTCCGCATCAATTCGCAGGCATGTGTTCGGAAGCTATCTACTGCGTCGAAACTATCAACACTTTGATACCTTCAAAACCCTGGAAAACTACATATCGACTGAGTCGAAGGCTCGTATCTTTACTTCTTATGACAACAAAGAAACACAAAGAGAAAAAGCGCATCTATCACCCTTTTGGTGAAGTCGAAAGCAATTCAGGAGAAAGTAGAGGAAAGAAATGCTTGGACCTTTCGAATACGTCGAAAGGATGGACGCGGAGGACAGAAGGACCTTTCGATTGAGCCGAAAGAAGGGGCGCGAAAGAGGGTCGACCTGCATCTATAAATAAGACCCTAGGGCTTCGATTTTGGGGGACCGGATTGGGAGAATCCAAAACTCATTCTTCAACTTCCACTTCTTTACAACAACTAAATTTTTGTAACCCTAAATTGATTTAAGGGAGAAAGCTCTCAAACTTGTAACTCCTTTTGGATTAATGGAAATGGGGAAATGCATGGATTCATTAAGGATTTCGATTATAAGGGAAATCATTTCGATCATTAGCTAGACTAGTGATCAATTGCACATAATGCTATCTTATCTTCTTAACTTCTTTCTGTCTTATGCAATGTCAAGGGATCGGCTTGGATAACATGCATGTGAAACACATTATCATTATGATTAGTAATATATAATGATAAAAAGGATGGTGATGATGTTTCAGCATTGATAAGTTCATAGAACTTACAAATATCCAAGACGATCTCCTATAGAATACACTAAACGGAGCTTGCGCAATTGTAAATCAAATCTGTTTCGAGAGAACAAGATCCCTTTCGACCTGATCGGAAGGAATGTCTCGAAAGAAAATTAGTTTATAAATGACAAGCGATCGTACAAGGATGGATTCCTTCAAAAGGAACATACACCCAACTACACCTTCAATCCTTCTGAAGGAGTTCCTCCATAAAGAACGAAACCAATGATGTCGAAGGAAGTTAATTCTTAAAAGAACGAGCTCATTTTTCGACATGGTCGAAAGGGGATTGAGTAGACCTTTCGACATGATCGAAAGGGATGAATATTTAGTATGAATAGATGTTTTCGACTCATTCGAAAGAGTCATTTCGAATAAGATGCTTCCTCCTTTACCTGCATTTTGATAAGGTTAATTTGATCATCAATCCACTACCAATATTTTCCTCGAAGTAGTTTGACCAAGTCAACCTGATCGAAAGAAGGGTTCCAAAGGAAACAAACTCTTTCAATAGTCTTATTTTGTTGCATAAATGATTTTATTTGCAATTTGCATAGCTTTAGGGATGTTGACAAGTTTTCTTGTTAACATTTTTGGTGCTAGAAGGGGGGCCTGAACCTCCGTACTTATGATTATCTTATAGACTAATTATGGGTTGTTTAACTTAACGTAGGAAAATGAAATCTAAGAGACGTAGCAGAATGGGCGAGGAGTTTGTTCACACTACAACCTTAGAAGAAAATATCACTCTAACATTCAAATTGGAGGGGGTGGTACCGGGTCAACCATCAGCATCAACTAAACAGGATGATAACGCCACCAAAATAAAGCGCTTAGAATAGCAATTGCTCGGGATGCAGGAACTTCTCAAGATGGCATTGTCCCAAAAATCTTCTAAAACAGCAAGACCAACAAATGGAGATGAAGTGATCTCTTCGAGGAGGAATTCTAATGTTTACGCAACCGAAGATAAGAGACAAATTGATTTAACATATTCAAAAAGAAAGGGCGACTTCCAACCAAAGCTAATTATCAAGGAAGAATATTAGATAAATCTCTTGAACAGTCTGGTAGTTCCACATCGAAAGAATACTATACAGACCAAAAAATTCATCTTGGCGGTGAGGCCTATCTAATAGATGCGGCAGAGAAAGCAATTAAAGATGTACTGAATGCTAAAGGGAAGAGAACCCTGGACGATAATGTGAATGATAACGAGCGTGTGCCGCCTTTCATAGATGAAATCATGGCAACAGCTATTCCATCTTATGTAAAGATCCCGACTATGAAGTAACGTGGAACTACGGATCCAGACGACCACTTGATGGCTTTTGATAGCCAAATGGATCTGTACAATGCATCTGGAGTTAGCAGATTATTTCCAGTGACTCTCCAAAGGGCTGTAGCTAAATGGTATCGGCAATACCGAGAAAAAACTATCTACTTATGGAAGCAATTTTCTTATGAATTCTCTGCTCATTTTTGCATATGCAAAGACCCAACCATTAACTATACAGTTCTGGCTAACATAAAACAGAGACAAGGAGAGTCTCCGAGGGATTATCTTAAAAAGTTCAACATTGAAGCATTAAATGTTAAGGATATGAATGACCGTGATAAGCTCATTACGGTACATTCTAGATTAATAGAAAATACCCCGTTTTGGAAACAACTCTTTGTTAATGGATGTAAGGATCTGCAAGACTTCCATTTTCAAGCTGACAAGTTCATTCGAATGGATGAGTTGTATCATGCTAAAAGGAAAACGATTCTTAAAATGGAAGGATGAAGATTTCGACTGGATCGAGGGCATAAAAGAACAAGATGGAAAGAACCAATTGCTAATTCAATCGCTTTGAACAAGCCATTATCTTACGTATATGCTGTGGGAAAGGAGAGAGTCAATTTCCCAACTTCCTTCAAGGCCAAGAATCATACAGAACAAAGAAAAGGATATGACTACTGTGTCTAATACAAAGCAAATGACCACAAGACTGACGAATGCAGAGTCTTGGCAGGAATAATTCAGAAGTTGATTCGCGAAGGTCATTTGAAAGAATTTATCCATGATAAACAGAAAATTCCACGAACAGGAGACGGTCCAAAAAAGCTCCCTAATAATGGTGTTAATATTCTGAAGGAAGAAGACCCTTTGAGCTTAAGCCCGCCGCTGAATAGGATCGATACAATTCATGGAGGTCCACATCCAGCGGGGACTAGTAAAGGGGCAAGAAACAGATATATTAAGGATGCTATAGAGGGCGTATTCTCAGTCTAAGAAGTGCCCCCGCTTAAAAGTCTACGACTCAACATTCTTATGCCAAATCTTGTCATTACCCACCTGGAGTTAAAGAATGGAGTTCACCATCCTCATGATGACCCCTTAATGATCACAGCTCAAATTGGACTATCTATTGTGTCCAAAGTCCTTGTGGATACGGGTAGTGCAGTTAATGTCATCTTTAAGCATGCTTTTGATCGGATGAACATCCTTGAGGACAAGCTAGAGCCCAGCATGAAACCAATCTTCGGGTTCAACAACAAAGGATAAACTCCAGTGGGACAAGTAAAATTTCTAGTGCAAATGGGGGTGCCGCCATTTTGCTGGACATTCGAGACTCTCTTTGTAATCATCAACCAGCCGTCCTACTACAACGCTTTCTTTGGTAGACCTGCACTTGATGAAATAGATGCTTTTGTCTCATCGAAATACCTGATAGTGAAATTCTTGATGAAGAGAGGCTGGGGCACAGTTTGTGGGGAGCAATTTAGCTCTTATGAAATATATTTCGCTATGATTGATCAATATAAAAGGGAGTCTTCTGCTTATTTTGATTCTTCTACTGTTTTTCAGCCTTTGGATGATGGATTTTTACATCCAACATTCAAAGGAAAAATTAGATCTAATAAATCTAACAAACGTATGTATGAAAGGTACATTCCTCATGGAGGCAAGAGGAAAAGAGTTGATGCTAATTCTGTTGAAGAAAGCCCAATCGTCACTGAATTTGATTGCCGAGTGGAAATAAAAAGAATAAATCCCATAGAATACCATGAGGAGACATGCATAGATTCAGATGATTCCACCAAGGTAGTCAAAGTGGGAAAGGAACTAGATAGCAACTTGAAAAAAGATTTAATCAAGTTTCTTAAGAGAAATAAAGATGTATTCACTTGGTCTTATTCAGATATGGTGGGGATTGGTCCGTCGATCATGTGTCATGCGCTAAACATTAATCCGAAAGCAACTCTCATTAGACAGAAAAAGAGACAATTAGATCTTTGCATCTCATGTTTTCTAAATGTATCTCTGCTTTTCCGCAAAGCACGACGAACATCCCTATCATCTTCACTGTCCGAGTCATGTTGTTGAGGTCTACTCATAAATTTTTCTTGTACACGTTGCTTCCCTAGTTTTCCTTTATTACGGTCGTTTTTCTTTCCAACAATATGAGCTCGCACAAGTTTTTTAACATCTTGAAGAACGTTTGGACATGCTATTACATTGCCGCCTACGTCTGTCAAATGTTCCTTCAGAAGTGTTACACCGCCACCGTTGATTTGTTTATTACAAAAACTGCATTTTCTTTTTCGAACATTGCCATCGATCGAGGTACCATGATTCCAACCGATTTCCATAGTGTTTGTTTCATTGTCCATTGTCTACCTGAGATTGTGAACAATATATAAACAAACTTATATTAGAATTGCACTAGATTAAATTACACTAAGCTAAATTAAATTAGAGTTTACACAATCCTAAAAAAATTCAATCCAAATTAAATTAGAGTTTACACTAATATATTTACACTAATTATTGAATGACGAACATAAGTGCATTAAATTAAATTACCTAGTTCCATGTATTTATAGTTTCTTCGATTTGAAAATTCAAAAGAGGTGGTATTGTTGAGTTATTGCAAAAGATTTTTATTTTACTTTGGTTTTCTATGCATTTTTTATATTAAATCAGAATATTATAAGTTGAAAATTTCTGGCAGAAGCTAACATATAAATTAAATTTTTAAGCCACAAGTTACAGCCCAAAAACAAAAGGAAGCCCAAAAACCTCTCTACCTTAATTACTTCTTTCTTGTTCACAGCACAACAGCTCTAAAGAAGTAAAAAATCGACTAAGAAAATCGCAAATTTAAAAAAAAGCTTACTGCTTCGTTCGACTTCGCCTTCGCCCCACAACTCGAAGCGCCTTCGCCTTTGCCGCCTGCTGCTGTTTGGAGATCCGTCGAACAAGGTAATGTTTTCAACCAAGCTGCTATGCTCTTTTTTATGATTTCTTACATCGGTTTCGACTTAATTTATACATAAAAAAATCGAATCTTCACTGTGTAATCACGTTCGACAGTTTCTGTTGCTGATCGAACATTTATTCAAAATTGTTTGCCTTTTCTTTTCAATCTCGTGCTTGCTATGTCAGTTGCTTTAATTTAGGATTACGTTTTTTTTATTGATTGCCGAAACCGAATTTAAACCCTAATTTTGACTCGTCGTATGTTGACACCGATACGACACACCCGAAATTTCGGGGTTTCGAGCGATACCTTACACCTTGAATTATATAATTTATGGCACATGTATTATATTTTTATTAAATATTTAAATATCTATTTTGCCCAAATAATTAATTAAATTAATATATAACCTTCAAGGCCTTCAATAAATGAATAAAATGCATAAAATTTAGTGTATCATTTATATTAATTTTCTCCGTTTTAACTTATAGTATTTATAAATTAATCAAATTAACTTAAATTCAGAAACACATTGACAAATAGTTCTCAATGTTCAGAAGGTCAAATAAACTCCTTTTTCAACGTGTTAGTTGCAATATTGAAGTCTAGTAATATATCTAAGAGCTCAATTGATATAACTTACATACTCTATTCCAATTTTTCAAAATAGTTTAATTACTCAAATATAACCAACCTTTTTATATGGTCAAAAGAAAATACGTTGGTAAGGATTTGTTATTGTTACACCCTTCTTTCGCTACACCTCATTATACACCTTTACGATTTTTAGTGCCTCACTAATCGATATCAATTGAAACTAGACTGTCAGTCATTTTGAATTTCCATATGCTTCTCCAGCAAATCCACCCAATTCATCAATTGTTTCCGTCTTATAAAGTGCTATAATTTAATATTTTTTCCCTCTATGTCTGATAACTCCTCAGAATCTAAAAACTCGAGCTTTACCAAAAATTCAACTATATGTTTAGGTGGGCTATCAGTAGTAAACTTCCAAAATTTACCTACAAGATGAAATTTTTGCATTCTACCATTTGGTCATCATACCTTTTCCTTGATAGATTCAAAACAATTTAGAACCATATCTACATCAATACTTTTGATTTTTCATTATTTTCTTTACTATACTTTTACTATATTCCAATGAAGATGAATGTACTTTGCAAATCCATGTAAATGCATCACTCCCAATTTTTTATTTGAAAGTTTAGTTTTAATATATTATTATTGCTTTTGCCTTTCAATATAGTGCAGCTAATCCATAGTTTTCGCTTGCTAACTGATGGATGTAGAAATCGAACATGAGGAGAAGAGGAAGAAAGTGTTGGAAATTAAGAGAGAGAGAAAGATAGTAATGTAAAAAAAACTACCGCATTCTATTAATCATTTGAAATAGAACTAAGGCATATATAGCCTTACAAGCACCTAACTAGATTCGTGAAAGTAGCTCACGTCATCCACTAAATATGCATTCAACCTATAGACTAGGATTCATCCACTAAATATACATTCAACCTATAGACTAGGAATTATTTAAATAAAACAAAGACTAAGTAAACTTGCAACAAATTATCCAACACTAATTACTTTGAAGCATTAACTTTAACACACCCCCTTGCTTCAAAGTTATTGAGATAATAAACGAAGCACTTCTCTTCGATTTGTGATGCACTTCTCATCACCTTCAATTGTTGAAGCAATTCTCATCAACTCTACTCTTTGAATATTGGAGCACTTCTCTCCATGGTGCACATCTCACCCACAACTCTAAAATAAATTCTCTTCCACGGCCACTTATGCCATGTTCTCTTTCTCTTCGTCTTTGAACCTACAATTCCTTGCCATATGCCCAAATTTTTGACAGTTGAAACGCTTAGGTTTTCCCTTATGCCAACAATCATTTTCCTCATGACCAATTTTGTGATAATTGTTGCATTGGAGGGATTTGCCTTTCATCTTTTGATTAGAAAACTTTTCTATAAGAGCTTTTTCACTATTGTTTTCACCGTCTTCATTTCTCATGGCCCTCCTTTGATCCACCGCATGGAGTGAATTGATCAATTCTGAAAATGTTAACTTAGACAAATCTTTAGTATCTTCAAGTGAAGAAATTTTACCTTCATACTTTTCTGGAAGAGTGACAAGAAGTTTGTCCACCACCCTTTAGCTAGTAAATTCTCCACCAAGTAGCTTGATTTGGTTTACAACGGACATCAACCGACTCCCATACTCTTTAACATCTTCATTACTTTTCATTCCCATTATTTCAAACTCCCACTTAAGATTCAAAATTTGCATTAATTTTGTTTGGTGATTTCCTTCATACTCCTCTTTGATTTTCTCCCATGCTTCTTTGGGAGATTCACAACCCATAATAGTTGTGAAAATTTCTTCCGACACGGCCCCATGTAAACACGAAACTGCCCTTGGCTTTCTCGCCATTTCTTCGTCATATTTTTTGACTTGGGTGGCTGTTGGATTTTGTGGAAGAGGAGTGGGATCAATATCACTCTCAATGAAATCCCATAGACTTAAAGCTTTAAGATATGATTTCATTTTGATAGCCCATGATTGATAATTTTCTCCTTTGAATAGAGGAATGGAAATTGAAAAATTGTTTAAAGTAGACATTGGAAGAACACTCACAATTTTTGTTAACCTCACAAGCCTTAAGGATTATTTGGCTTTGATACCATGTTGGAAATTAAGAGAGAGAGAAAGATAGTAATGTAAAAAAAACTATTGCATTCTATTTGTTGGGTGAATTCTTACCCGGAAGACCTCGAGACCCAGAGACGTGATTCATTCGGCAGCTCTCCCCCGAGTCCATTCGGCATGACCCATTCGGCAGCTCTCCCCCGAGTCCATTCGGCATAACCCATTCGGCAGCCCTCCCTCGTGTCCATTCGGTAGACCTTCATCCGGCAACTGCCACCGGTCCAACCTCACCACTCCACACTTCACCGGATGAAGCCCAACCAGACCAACTCCATACTTCACCGAACCAAGAGAATACCGAACCAGACTGCCAGGCCAGATCACTTCAGCCCAGGCCCACCAGCAGCTGTATACATCCAAGACCCCTGCCCCCAACCTCACTCTATAAATAGAGAGGCAGGGGTACAACAATGGGGGACAAGTTTGAGAGCTCAAGCACGGAGAGAACTTTCAAACAACTTTCTTTTACTTGTATCAAAGCTTTGTACTTGTAATCAAAACAAGAGAAGAGAAATAACATATAAAGTGGACGTAGGCACATTCTGGCTGAACCACTATAAATCTGCGTGTCTTTTTACAGTTTAGCCCCTGCTTTTCATATATTTGCATAAATCACCCAAATCACTAAGAATAACATAAGATCTACTAAATCATACAACTTTGAGGTGTTTGTCCATTTTTTGTGCAAACATTTTTGGTGCTTTCATTGAGAGCTAGAAGCTCGAAGCTTCAGCTTCATCCGCTTAACAAGTTTTCCTAACACCATCGTCCGCCGCTTGGAAAACATGCCTCCCAAACAGAGAAAAGATGTTAACAAAGGAAAAAACATCGCATCCAGCAGCCTTCCTGATCCAGCTGCCACAAATCAAGTGAACCATCCTCCTCCAGCAACGGCAACAAATGAAGGACAGGCTAACCCAGCCACTCCTGCCACAGAACAGCCTGCAGCAATTACTAGGGCAGATTTGGACAGAGTTGTTGTTGAAGTAACTAACCGCTTCACGTCCCAGCAGGAAGCCTTGGTAGACCATCTCATGTCACGCTTGAGGGACGCTGAAGAATCCAACCGCAACACTGAATCATGGGGCGAGTCCCAATCTGGAGGATCTCAGAGACAGCAAAGATCTTCCTTCTTCGAAGGAGCTAACGGCAGGGGTAGCCATGGTAGGAGCCGAGACCGAGCTCAGCCCGAAGTTAGGCCTGAGGAAGCGTTTGGTGCCGAACCCAACGCGGAAGGTACCGGGCGGAGGTCAACTGCAGCTGAGCCGGTCATGCTGCCTAACCACAGGAACACCAATGAACGGGGCCGAGCTAGAGTTCAGCCCGAAGTTGGACCCGAGGAAGTGCTTAGATCAGAACCCAACAGGGGAAGATCAAGGCAAGGGCCAACTGTAGCTGACCCAAGCATGCTCCCAGAAGATCAAAGGCAGCCACTGGAAAATATGAGGAATGATAGACGATACCATCCCTACAGGTTGTCTGGTCGGAGTCAACCCCACAGAACGGAACCAAACTCATTTCTGTCCGCTCCAAATTCTGATGAAAGGATGGCACGCTTATTCAGAGAGTGTGTCCAACGGGAGCAAAGAGATCGAGGGATAGGCGCTAGGGTAACCAGCCCTTTCGCCCGCAATATCGAAATTGCTATCACCCCCCGAGAATGGAAGATGCCAACAATGGAACCCTACAAAGGAACCTCCGATCCCGTTGTACACTTACAGAGGTACACGCAGCATATGCTCATGAGTGGAGCAACAGAGGGAGTGCTGTGCAAATGCTTCCCGCTCTTCTTAGCAGATCTTGCTACCTCCTGGTTCTGTCATCTACCCCAAGGATCCATCAGCTCATGGGAAATGTTGAAAGAAAAATTCATCAGTCAGTTCCGCATTCATGTGGAGCAACCTAAGGACGCTTATTCCTTATCCAGCGTCAAACAGAAACCTGGAGAAAAGCTGCAACAATACCTAACCAGATTCAACGCCGCAGCAGCCGCAGTTCAAGATGCCGATGAGAAGCTTATCCTAATGGCCCTCTGCAGTGGGGTGCATCCGGACACTAAATTTGCTAGGAGATTGACAAAAGAAAAACCAGCTACTTTACCCGATTTCTTCCATGAAGCCGGGAAATACATGAGGCTTAAGGATGCTGCCATTGAGGGGCAGTCAGGACAGCAAAGTAAGACGACCCATGGCAATGCCCCTGCTGTGGCAAGGGACGTTCGAAGAAATGATTCCAGAGACAATGCTGGGGGCAAGAAAGTAGAGAAACGCCTATATCGGCCAGGACCAAGATTCGACTCTTACACCCCTTTGAACGAGACCGTCGAAAACATCTTCCTTGCCACCCAAGGCGAAGTTAGATACAAACGCCCACCATACAAGAAGGAATCAGATAGCGCACAGAAATCTGGAAAATTCTGCCGCTTCCACGAATCCCACGGACATGATACCAACGAATGCCATCATCTCCGAGATCTGATTGAGGAACACATCAGAAGAAAGAAACTGGAACGCTATGTAAAAAGTCAAGGCAGGACTCCAGATCCTGCCAATGAAAACCCAAGGCTACCCTCACCAGGGACCGGCAGAGGCGACCGCAACGCTAGCAGCTCTAGTCAAGAGAAGATAGTGGTCCATACCATCTCAGGAGGTCCACACATCGCAGACAGAAGTTGGAAAGAGATGGAAAGATATGGGAAGTCGCTCAGAGACAATAGAGACTGTGTCAATACGGTTATAGAAGAGCGCCACCCAAAGCGGAAAGAAAGTGATGACATCACATTCAGTAAACGCGACCTAGAAGGAAGACAGTACCCTCACATGGATCCCATGGTTATCTCTGCCCGACTCGGTCCCGCCGAAGTTTACCGAATCCTGGTAGACACTGGAAGCTCTGTAAATATCCTGTTCAAACACGCATTCGACAAAATGAGGTTGTCAATGAAGGACGTATCTCCCTGCGATAAACCGCTACACGGTTTCACTGGAGATGCGAAAATGCCCATCGGGCAGCTGGACCTCTTCGTTGAAATCGGAAGCCATCCCCGCTCCGTTGTAAGGAAACAGACGTTTGTGCTGATAGAAAACCATTCGGCCTACAACGCCTTCCTAGGAAGACCAGCCCTATCTGACTTCCAGATTGTCCTAGCCCCGTGGTGCCTAAAAATGAAATTTCCAACAGACAGTGGGGTAGGGGAAGTGGAAGGAGACCAAGATATTGCACGAGACTGCTATGTAACCGAACTTCGCAACAACCACAGGAGAGATAAAGGGAAAGGTGTAGAGATTGCTCTCTGCACAAAAAGCCTTGAAGCATAGCAACTAAAGAAAGCCCCTCCTCTTCGATACACCAGCGACCCTTTCAATGAATTAGACCCGAGGGACAAAGAGGAGGAGGCCACCGCCGAGCCTGCAGAGGCTATGGAGTTTATATCTGTAGACAAGCACGACTCAAGTAGGCTACTGAAAATTGGGTCGCAATTGAAAACCGAATTGAAGGAACAACTCGTTGATTTTCTCCGCCACAACTTAGATGTATTCGCTTGGTCACACGCTGACATGACCGGAATCTCCCCCAACATAGCGTGCCACGTATTAAAAATTGATCCTACCAAGGCACCCGTAAAACAAAAGAAGAGAAGTATGGGGGCAGAGCGATCAGCAGCCCTCGATGAAGAAGTAAAGAATCTACTCGCCAATGACTTCATACGAGAAGCTATTTACCCAGAATGGATCGCCAACCCGGTACTAGTAAAGAAGGCTAATGGGAAGTGGCGGACCTGCATTGACTTCTCCAACCTAAATGACGCCTGCCCAAAGGATTGCTTCCCGCTTCCCAGAATCGACCAACTTGTAGACAGCACAGCCGGGCACGAACTCCTGTCTTTTATGGATGCATACTCAGGATATAACCAAATTCCTATGCATGCTCCCGACCAAGATCACACTAGTTTCATCACCGACCGGGGTTTGTACTGCTACAAAGTGATGCCCTTCGGACTTAAAAACGCAGGAGCCACCTACCAGCGCCTCGTCAACAAGATGTTCGCAGGGCTAATAGGACAAACAATGGAAGTATATGTAGACGACATGCTGGTAAAATCACGGAAAGCCAAAGATCACGTAAGCCACCTGGGCGAGATGTTCCAGGTACTTCGACAGTATGGAATGAAGTTGAATCCACTAAAGTGCTCCTTCGGAGTGTCATCAGGAAAATTCTTAGGATTCATCGTCCATGCCCGAGGGATAGAAGCAAACCCTGAACAAGTCCGAGCATTAAGAGACATCAAGATACCTTCCACCCGAAAGGAAATGCAAAGCCTAAATGGAAAAGTGGCTGCCCTAAGCCGATTCATCTCCAAAGCAACGGACAAGTGCGTCCCCTTTTTCGAAGCTCTAAAGAAAGATAAAGGAAAGTTCGAATGGACGGACGAATGCTTGACCGCTTTCCTTAACCTAATCGAACACCTCCAGAAACCACCAGTACTCTCGACCCCAAGCGAAGGCGAAGAATTATACCTATACCTTGCTGTGTCATCTCACGCTCTAAGCGCTGCCTTGGTAAGAGAAGATAACCGTACGCAACGACCAGTTTACTTCGTCAGTAAAAGGTTTACTGGGGCAGAAGTCAGATATCCTAAGCTCGAAAAGTTAGCATACTGTTTACTAATCACTTCACGAAAGCTACGTCATTACTTCCAATCCCATTCCATCAAGGTTCTAACCAATCAACCACTGAGGCAGGTACTCCATCGTCCCGACACTTCCGGGCGACTACTTAAATGGTGTATTGAGCTGAGTCAATATGATATCACCTATCACCCTCGCACCGCCATCAAGGGACAAGCCATGGCTGATTTCATTGCAGAATTCACTACCAACGAGGATAAGGAGCAACTGGAAATAACAGAAGATATCAAGTGGAATCTCTTTGTGGACGGTGCATCTAACGAACAAGGCTCGGGGGCAGGTGTGGTAATCATCACTCCCAGGGGAAATAAACTGCACTATGCTATAAGGTTGGAGTTCACTGCCACCAACAACGATGCAGAATACGAAGCAGTAATAGCCGGATTAGAAATTGCTATCGAGATCGGAGCCAATTCTTTGTGTCTTCACAGCGATTCTCAGCTTATTGTTAATCAAATACTAGGGGAATTCCAAGCTCGAGAAGAACGACTCATAGCATATCTAAAGAAGACCAAATTACTTCTCAGCCGATTGGACCACTACTTAGTCAAACACATCCCTCGGGAAGAGAACCAAGAGGCCGACGAATTGGCAAAGCAAGCAAGTATGAGAGACGTCGCCATCTTCGGGGCAGAAACTGTCTCAAAGCAAATGATCCCGAGTTTTGAACAAGTGAATCTGATAGCTGCAACCGAAGAAGCAACTTGGATAACTCCCATCCGAGACTACCTACAAAATGGCACACTACCCGACGGGCGTAACGAAGTCAAGAAAATCTTGAGGAAAGCGTCCCGCTACACAATACAAGGAGACATCCTCTATCGGCGTGGGTTCTCTAACCCATTATTAAGGTGTGTCGCCGGAAGGGAAGCCAAGGAAATCTTATCCAACATTCATCAAGGAAGCTGCGGAGATCACACCGGAGGGCAAACATTAGCAAAAAAGATACTCCGATACGGATATTTCTGGCCCACCTTAAGCAAGGACGCCTTAGATTTCGTCAAGAAGTGTGACAGATGCCAAAAGTTTGCTAAGGTCCCTCGGCTACCAACAACCGAGATTACCCAGATGACCAGCCCTTGGCCCTTTGCAGTATGGGGAATTGACTTAATCGGTGAACTGCCAATGGGTCGAGGCGGCGCCAAATATGCTATAGTAGCAGTCGACTATTTCACCAAATGGGTGGAAGCAGAACCTCTAAATAAAGTATCTTCAGCGAAAGTTATCAACTTCTTAATCAAAAATGTTCTGTGCAGGTACGGAGTCCCACTAAAAATCATATCAGACAATGGACTTCAGTTTGACAGCGAGGAATTCGCCAACTGGTGCCAAGAACACGGAATTCGCAAAAGCTTCTCATCCGTAGCATATCCCCAAGCAAACGGACAAGTCGAAGCAGTCAACAAAATTCTGAAAACTCTGATCAAAAAGAAGCTCGAAAAGTCAAAGGGCGCTTGGGTGGATGAACTCCCTACGGCACTATGGGCCTACCGCACATCTTTCAGAACATCAACAGGGCACACTCCTTTCTCTTTGGCATACGGATCGGAGGCTATGCTCCCAGTTGAAACCATTGTGCCTTCCCACCGTAGGATCCACTATAACCCAGAAGAAAACGAAGAGCTCCTCAACATGTCTTTGGATCTAGTCGAGGAGAGAAGGAATGATGCAGTCCTAAAAACAGCAGCCCACAAGCAAAAGGTGGCAGCACAATACAACTCCAAAGTCAAGCATCGTGCCTTACGAGAAGGGGATCTTGTCCTCAAGCGAATCTTCCCTCGCCCCGGAGCACTAGACCCAATCTGGGATGGACCATATGTAATTCATAAAGATCTCCACAACGGAGCCTATATTTTGTCAACAGTGGACGGGGAGGTGTTCCAGAGGGCATGGAACATCCAACACCTCCGTCGATACTTTTCTTAACTTGTATTGCCCATATGAAGTGAATTAACGAAGAGAATCAGTGGACGTAGGCATTTTTTCGTGCCGAACCACTTTAAAAAAGCCTTGTCTCTTTTTAACTTGTTCCTTTGTATCTTGGCTGCTTGTTAACTTTATCCTTTTCTGTTGAACAAAATCCTGAGCATATAGCATTTCTATTCAAAGCACTCCACAATGCAACTCCACGTGGACAAGCCCCAACAGGTACTATGCGAATCTATGCCCTCGCCAATGAGACACTTTTGCTCCAGCATCCCTCTGCTGCGGGTTAACTCATTGCTCGCGACGGCCCTTAAAGCCAACTGTAATGAGCCGATTATAAGCCACCGAGAAGGCCGACTATAGCCGAGGCAGCTCATTACGGCGTTAGGCTCGCCGGCGACTGTGAACCGATTATAAGCCCCAACATAAGGTGTGGCCAGCCAGGGGCAGTTCACAGTTGACGATCGGCACCCACGCTAGCCGGCCACAGTAAGTCGAATAATACCCATGAGTACGGGCCATAATGGCCCGGGTAGTTACTGTGCGCGATCTCGGCTCCGGTGTGTCTTAAGTGCGGCTGTGGTAAAAAAGAATTAACTCCCCGCGGAGGCGTAAGATGGGTGACAAATGTCTCCAAGACCCACAGCTAGGGAAAGTGACTACAAAACCCGTTTGCCACGAACTTAAGCACATCGAAGGCCTTCCGTGACTGGAAGTTTTACTATTTCACATATTTCAATTTTACTTAAAAAACTTTCCTCCTATCCTCTATAACAAACCATAAAGTACAGGATGCAGGGTAAGAGGTACCCGCCAATGGATGCAGAGATTCACAATCAGATGGCGGGGCAGTCAACTGCTCTCCATGCTTGGTCATATAAGATATTCGAAACTGCCATTTACAAACAGAACATGAAAGGCGGTATTTTCTTCCTTTATGTACAAATGCATGACTATAATTTGATTTTTCCACACCACACGCTAACATTGCAAGTCATGAGATTATGATTTAAAACCAGAATCTGACATCAAACACACTTTAATTACAAGAATACACATAGCTACATTTCTCATACGATATGTCGAAATAGCAACAAATATTCAAGAAATGACAAAATCAACTTGAGCTAAAAAATTACACGTCAAGAATAATGTTATTACAAGTAGCAAGAATTACAACTTGGAAGTTACCCTACTGTCTTAAGACTAACAGATACAACAATGCCAAGCCTACAAAAAGAATTTTTCAGGTTCAGTCATGGAGCTGGTTGCGTCGAAGTCTTGTCCTTGTTCTTTTGCCCGCCTGTCCGGTCATAAAAAGGGTTCATTAGTGATGAGTAACCAAGTTAACAGAAAGACTAGAAAGGAAGACTTACCAGTACTAGCTTCTTGACCATCCTGGTCGTCATCTTCTACCTGCACACCCGCCTCTTCAGCAGCAAGCAGCCGCATACCCTCCTTTACCGCCACTTTCTCCTCCTTGGTGAACTGGGCCGTGACCACATCCATACTGAAGACCGTTCCACCCTCTTTATCTGCATCAGCCTTAGCCTCCTCCAAAGCCCGAAGATATATCTTGGCCATGACTCTGGGATAATCATCCATCCAAGAGAGGTTACCCTGCTTCCAAGTCCGGAAATACATGTCCTGGAGCATGTCATCCATCATTCCTTCGTTCTCCTCAAACTCCCTCATCCGGGCATCGGAGGCCGACAACCTTTCCACGGCAGCATCTCTCTCCAGTCTGTATCTCGAGCAATCAGCTTGAAGGGACCTCCGCATCACCGCCATCTCTTCCCTCAACTTAGCTTGAGCAAGCTCGGCAGCCTCAAGCTTCTCGGACAATTCCTCCACCTGCTCGAGATCCGCTCTCCGAACCTCATCCACCGTGGTAATAGCCATATCAATCCGCTCTTTGCAAGCAGCTTCCATTTTCCGCAATTCGGCCCGACTAGCCTCTTCCATGGTTCTCCTTAATCGCCCAGTGGCAGCCTCATGCTGAGAAATCTGGATAGCCTGATCCGCAAGCTGCTTGGCCTGATCCGAGACCACCAATCGAAGTCGGATATTGGCGCTCCCTATCTCCTCTCCGGCCTTAACCAGCCGAGCGTGATGCCCCATCAGCTTCTTGGCCTCCTCCGCCACCCGATCAATGTTGGCCTTGGCCTCGTCTCCCATAGTGACTATACGAGTGGTGAGTAGATCGAGGTCTAAGGACTTGGCTTCGTCAAGTACTCGTACCATGGGGTTACGGGGGAGAAGGTGTTCACCAGTAACTTCGTCAAAATTAATATCCTGAGAACCCGGATCCAGATCAGGATGACCGGCAAATGGATTACGGGCCAGATCGGGACGGTCGATATGAACAACAGAAGGGTTTCCGGATGGGTGTGGAGAAGATACAAACTCGCTGCCCTCCTCAGTAATATCATGAATAGGCTGAGCCGGAGGCTGAGAACCGAGCGAAGTTTCGGATAAAGGATGACTCCTCTTCCTCTGCTGAATACCCTCTTCGATGACCCCAAGAAGAGGGCGGTACCCGACTACATCCCCGGAGCGTTGGGCTGAGGGCTTCGGCTTAGCAGAAATTTTGGAAAGTTTATATTGCTCGAGCCTGTGTCGAAGGTCTGAAGCTTTGGGCGTCTTGCCTGCTCCTGATATAAAGAACAAGTGTCATAATCTTACATTACAATATGATTCAAGGAACGCGGTAAATTGCAAGATTAGAAAAGGAAAAGAAACACAGCTGTGGTTGTACAAACCCTGGGGAGGAGTGGGATACTGCAATAAGTCCCGGATTTCATTCCAGGACGGGAGCGGGTCATAAAATATTCCTAAGTCCCTATCATTAGTGAAGCATGCAGGGGTCAAGAGTTCACCTTGAGTTGTCAGAGCCACCTTGGCCGGAATAGTCGGAGAAGACTCACTCGCACCAGTCCCGGTTTTGTCCGCCTCCCCGGTCTTCTCTACCAAAGCCGGATCATCACCCAACTCCTCAAAAGCCTGACGGAGAGCATCGTCCGTCCACTCTTGCATCTCGCCTACTTGCCCAGAAGACAAAGCCCTGGAACCATCACCACCCTGTCCATCGCCACCCTCGTCACCAAGACGCTCAACGTCACTCCCGCCCTCCGCCTCACCTCTTTCCTCCTCCGCGTCTATCTCCCCCTGAGTAAGTGGACAATTGCTGGGAGAAGGACCGTCTGACCTCTTAAGTTTCTTACCTCCAACGGCTGGAGGTTTCGTGAATGGTTTTCTCTTTCCACCCTCTGCCGCAACGCCTCCCTTGGCCTGAGCAGCCGCCCTCTCTTCCGCCGTTTCCCTCAACTTAACTACAGACTGCTGCGGAAGGATCAAGTTGTATTCTAGAAGGATCGCATTTCTAATCAAGTAAGCAGATGATCTGTATTTCCCAAGAATGCCTTCTATCTCCGCCGCCGTCTGAACCAGGCGGTCAGTTTCCACAACAGGAAAGCCACCTGTCGCTAGCAAAAATGAGAAAGTATGAGAAGAAGCATCACAATCAGGATAGAAATTATAAGTAAAAGCATCAACTTACATCCAGAGGTAAAGCGCCGGATAGAGACGGAGTCGTCCCTAACAAAGAACCATTCTTTCTTGAACATGCTGAATTTGGAATAAAGGTCCAGGACCGGCTTGAAGGTCACAGCAGATTCCAAGTTAATATATGGGGACCCCTTCTTGTAGCCCCTTAAGTTGTACAAGTACCGGATCTCCCGGTTGGAGGGAGCGCGACCATACTTCCTCCGAAAAATAACGAAAAGGCTCACCAGTATGGCGTAAGAGTTGGGCTGAAGCTGAAATGGGGCCACCTTCAGGTACGTGAGGAAGCTAACTATCCAAGCATTGAGAGGCGGGATAGCACCACACATGCAATGGTACCTGCTATAAGCGAAGTATCCTTCGGGAGGACTGTATGGCATGACTCCTGGACCCGGCAGCAGCATGAGGGCTCTATCAATCCCAAAAGAACGAGATATAACATCGAGTTGCTCCTCTTTGAGAAGGCTAGGAAAGCAGTCAGGCGGGGAATCCAGCAACTCCTGGGGACCATATCCATCCACTAATGACCTCGGGGCGGGCCCATGACGCTCCGATCCTGATTGAGCTGGGGGCACAGCCGATGACTCTCCTTCACCCACGGATCGCTTCTTGTCTGATCGAGTTTCTACTTTGCGAGACATTATCTACAATACCGGAAAAACACATTTAGAACAGAGGATATAAACAAGTATATGACTTCATTCGGTAAAAACATATTCAGTATCATTTTCATTCGGTGGTTCAAGTATGGGTTCATTCGGTGTCTCGAGTGTAAGCAAAGAAAGTTCAAAGTGCTCAAACTCCCATCGTCATTCGGTAAAGACAATGGAAATTCTCGAACTCTCAAGGTCCATTCGGTGGTTCAAGTATGGGTTCATTCGGTGTCTCCCGTTCTCGTCCGGTAATACGAGAATAAGATCTCATTCGGCAGAATAAAATCTCACCTGATTCGGCAATGATAAGGGTCTAGTTCGGAAAAAATGGGAGTCAAGTGGTTCGGCTATCTCGAAAAGTGAAGAAACAATAGTAGAGTGGCGCCCTTATTTATAAGCGAAGCACATCGACCGGACCAACTGGCTCGGCGCAACCAAGACCGAACGAAGGAAGACAAAGCACGACATATGTTAGACATATGCCCTACTTTGGGGGGCAAATGTTGGGTGAATTCTTACCCGGAAGACCTCGAGACCCAGAGACGTGATTCATTCGGCAGCTCTCCCCCGAGTCCATTCGGCATGACCCATTCGGCAGCTCTCCCCCGAGTCCATTCGGCATAACCCATTCGGCAGCCCTCCCTCGTGTCCATTCGGTAGACCTTCATCCGGCAACTGCCACCGGTCCAACCTCACCACTCCACACTTCACCGGATGAAGCCCAACCAGACCAACTCCATACTTCACCGAACCAAGAGAATACCGAACCAGACTGCCAGGCCAGATCACTTCAGCCCAGGCCCACCAGCAGCTGTATACATCCAAGACCCCTGCCCCCAACCTCACTCTATAAATAGAGAGGCAGGGGTACAACAATGGGGGACAAGTTTGAGAGCTCAAGCACGGAGAGAACTTTCAAACAACTTTCTTTTACTTGTATCAAAGCTTTGTACTTGTAATCAAAACAAGAGAAGAGAAATAACATATAAAGTGGACGTAGGCACATTCTGGCTGAACCACTATAAATCTGCGTGTCTTTTTACAGTTTAGCCCCTGCTTTTCATATATTTGCATAAATCACCCAAATCACTAAGAATAACATAAGATCTACTAAATCATACAACTTTGAGGTGTTTGTCCATTTTTTGTGCAAACACTATTAATCACTTGAAATAGAACTAAGGCATATATAGCCTTACAAGCACCTAACTAGATTCGTGAAAGTAGCTCACGTCATCCACTAAATATGCATTCAACCTATAGACTAGGATTCATCCACTAAATATGCATTCAACCTATAGACTAGGAATTATTTAAATAAAACAAAGACTAAGTAAACTTGCAACAAATTATCCAACACTAATTACTTTGAAGCACTAACTTTAACAGAAAGTCCACCAACCTACTTCAGTATGAACACATGCTGCAGGGTTTTCTTATAGCAATATTATAGCATTCAACTTCGGTTCTTATGTATCTACATCACTTTTGAATTAGTTTAAACTCAAGTTGTTGATTTTGATGGTCCTGCCAGTGCTTCTAGTGTGACTTATGAAGGTGATATTTGTTCATGGTCATTGATTATTTTACTTAATAACTGGAAAGATTCAAGCTTTGACAAAGTTTCACTTTGACAGCTTAAGCTTGGTAACGATGAGAGATGAGAGGTAACATGGTTGAGAGGAGGTGCCAATGGGTAGATGAACTATAATGGTACAAAGGATGAATAAAATGAAGCTCGATGGACACAACCATCAAGGATGTGGTATTGAGTAAGGTCTAGGGTGAAGCTATACAATAGGAGTAAATGTTGTACATGGATTAAGAACACGAAAGATGTGTGACATTCTATGGTTAATTATCAATGATACATTTTGGTGCTAGCTATTTGTGACAAGGATGTAAGCCACAATCTTATGTGTTATTCAAAATGATTGCTAAAACAATGTAAGTATTATTTCAAGAATAATAATACATCATTTGTAATTATATCAACAATATATATATTTGTTAGTAGCTTTGAATATTAAATTATACGTGTAAATAATTATTTTAATCATAATTTGTGTAAAATATTATATAAAATGCACATGCTACACTTATGAAATATTGTATGTACTATTTTCCACAGTAGCTAGAAAAAATCATTCAAAATGTACTTACTGGTGTAACAAAATGTGGTTGAAATAACAAACATGATGCTTGAAAGAAGTTACACCATGCTTATTTACAATGTTTTGAAATTGTTGTATAAATTTAAAACACAACTTGTTTCAATTGATGTATATGCTACGTTTAGAACATTTTTTCATTGTTTTTGAATTACATTTACAATGTATAGAAAAAGTTGAAAAATAAAAATACAAAGTTTTATTATCGTTATAGAAAAAGTTTCATCCATGTTTAATTTGCACTGTTGAAATTACAAATTTTGGAATTATCATGCCAAATTTTGTGAATCTAAACATGGAACATACACCACGATTGAAAAGAGTTGCAAATATATTATTTAAAATTGTTTATACAATGTTAAATACATATTGTAAATAAAGTTTACTTTATGCAACTATGGATATAACAATGGCAACGCAAACATTGTTAAAGCATTTTAACAACATTTATACACCATTGTAAAAGTGTATTTTTTTAGTGGTTGTATTAGTGACATTTCACCTTTGATAAATGCTAAAAATATTAATAACGATGCAGGCTAAGCAAAATTTGATGGTACTTTTGCTTTTAGCTGAAAATCGACATTGAATTCTGGAAATAGAGTCTGAAGCAATGGTTTCAGTTCAGAAGTACGAACATTGGTGGATACACAAAGAGAATGCAGTGCCAATGGCTTAGAAGAAGTAGTTTTTAAAAGGAGTGGATGGGGCTGAATTCATCATGCATTTGGTTCAGGGTGTGGTTGAGTGATCCTTAATTTGATGAATGCTCTTAGCAAATAACCGAGGCTGATGCAGGCCAAGCTATAAGTCTCCAAAGCATAAGTCGTGACCGACTTAACTGGGGATAAAGCATAAGTCGTGACCGACTTAACTGGGGCGAGGAGGTAAGCCAACCATGATTTATTGAAGCCAAAGACATAAGCATAAGTCGTGACCGACTTAACATGATGGAAGATTTAATTCGTGACCGACTAAACAGAAGTCGTGACCGACCTAACAGAGTGGAAGACCTAACTCGTGAAGAGGTGCGGGTTATCAAAGATCTTAAGTCATCAGGACGACCTACCGAGTTACTCAGTGAGAAGGCAAAGCAAACTGATGCAGTGATAGGTCGTAAATGACTTACCGAGTCAAGTGATAAGTCGGTATCGAGTTACGACTTAGTTAAGTCGTCCGAATTTTTAAGTCGCTGAAGCCAGAAACCGAAGATTCTAATGCCGTGTTAATCTGAAGCGTTGATTCTTTAAGTCGTCCAAAGAAAGATCGCTACTGGAATTAAAGTCGTCTGTTTTAGGTCGCGTACGACCTAAGTTGAGTCGCGTAGAGTTGTTAAGTCGGCAACGACTTAAGTGATGTATTTTATGTTGGTATTTTTCTGTTTTAAGTTGTTTGTACATATGACTTGAGTCGTAAGTCGCTGGCACTGTGTTGTAGTATCACTGTTTGTGTTAGGTTGTTACTTTTAAGTCGTAAGTCGTGTGACTTATGTTGAGTCGTAAGTCGTGCGTCAGAAGATGAGTCGTAAGTCGGAGGTTGTTAGGTCGGAACCGACTTATGAGTTTGGACAGAATTGTGAATGAGTTGTTACGCCTATAAATAGGCCGTGTGAGTCATTTGTAATAGTTTAGTTGATTTGAAATAAAATTCTCTTTGTTAGCTTTGTGCTCTCAATTTAAATTGGTAGTTGAGTGTAATCTCCTATCTCCTCTTTCGGTTAATCGAGTGCGCTCGATTCAACGATTGCAGAAGCCGATTCGCGGAATCAAGTGCGCTTGATCAACGCTCGAAGAATTGAAGATCTCTTCTCACGGTATCGTGCGCGATCAACGTGTCAGGGATAGCTAGAATTCGGTATCTTCGGATCAACGAATTCGGGCATTTCAGTATACATCAACTCATCGATTGCTACTTTCACAGAATTACCATTTTTGTCATTCCGCTGCTGCACCATTTGGTATCAGAGCCAGGTTTAGCCAATCATAGCTAAATCGAGTCCTTGGAACCAAGTCATTTTGAAGAATTTGAAGGAATCAAGTCAAGGCCGAAGTAGTTGAAGTTGTTTGCATTTGTATTGAAGTTTGAAGATCGGATTTGTGTTTTGAGGAGTTTGGTGTTCTTCGAGTTCATCACGATTTGCAACAAAAGTGGAAGTTTCGATCCATTTCATTTTGGATCAAAGTCCGAAAGGTGTTTGAATTTTGAAGTATTGAAGAGTTTTGTGAATTTTTCAAGTATGCCACCAAGGAGAGCTAATCGACATCAAAACGTGAAGCTTTGTATCGAAGAGAAGAAGCTGATGAGATGGAGCAAAGAATCAATGAAAACTTTAGTGAAAAGCTTAATGAAGGAATTGGTCGGTTAGAGAAGATGATGTTAGAGATGAATCAAAATCGGAGAAGGGTTTCACCTGAATCTAACCATGGGGGAAGTAGAGTCTCACCACAATCCAATCGAGAAAGAAGTGTTGACAATGATCAAAGGCGTGGGAGGAACGTGGATGATCGTGAACGGAGGAATGTAGATAGAAGGGATGATGGTGGTAGACGTGAAGGTAGTAGAGATGTGGGTGGACGAGATAGACAACGATATACATCTGATTTTGAGGAAGAATATGATGGTGGTAGTGTTCGAGGACAAGGACGAGGACAAGGAAGAAATTACTCTGAGTATGATCACAAGTGGGAGTCGGGAATGAAGACTGAAATTCCTGAATTCAAAGGTGGTATGCAAGCAGAGGAGTTTTTGGATTGGGTGGCTAATGTTGAAGAGATTTTTGACTTCAAAGAAGTTCCAGAGCATCGTAGAGTGAAGTTGGTTGCTACGAGGTTGAGGGGTAGAGCTTTGGCATGGTGGCAGCAAACCAAACTTACACGTGAACGGATGGGAAAGTCAAAAGTTGAATCTTGGGAGAAGATGAAGAAATTGATGAAAGCAACGTTCTTACCTTACAATTATCAATCTTTGATGTATCAACGTTTGCAGAATTTGAGGCAGTGCACAAAGAATGTTAATGATTACGCGGATGAATTTTATCAGCTTATTGCGAGGAATGATATTATGGAAACGGAAGAGCAGCTGACATCTAGATTCATTGGGGGATTGCGAATGCAGATTCAGGATATGGTTAACATGTTTGATCCCAGATCTGTAGCGGAAGCACATCAGAAAGCGTTGGCTTGGGAGAAACAGGGACGACGAGGAGGTGGTGTGTTTACAAATTCCAATAATCAAGTGAAGGGTGTTAGTGGAAGTTCTAATGTTTCAAAAGTTGTTGCAAAACCAGTTGTGAATGAGGTTGGGAAGGCGAAAATCAATAATGGTTTCAAGTGTTATAATTGCCAAGAAATGGGCCATAAAAGTAGCGAATGTCCAAAGCCGAAGAAGAGAGCTATGATAGCGGAGGTTGAGGATGAGGATGAAGAAGCTGAATGTTCAAATTCACCACCTGATGAGGAGGAAGAAGAAGTGACGGGAGACGAAGGTTATAATCTAATGATGAAGAGGTCCTGTTTAACACCAAAGCAAGAGGAGGATTGTAGTTGGTTGAGCAGCAATATTTTTCAATCAACATGTACCATTCTGGGGAAGGTTTGCAAATTTGTTATTAATGCTGGAAGCTGTGATAATATAATTTCTTCAGAAGCTGTGAGGAAGTTGGCATTGAAGACTGAGAAACATCCGAAACCGTACAGGCAAGCTTGGTTGAGGAAAGGCGGGGAGGTGAAGGTTGGACGAAGGGTTTGTGTGAATTTTTCAATTGGAAAGAAATACAAGGATGAAATCTGGTACGATGTGGTAGATATGGATGTCTGTCATTTGTTGCTAGGGAGACCGTGGCAGTACGATAGGGCAGTGCAACATGATGGGCATACCAACAGTTACAGTTTCATGTTTGAAGGCACAAAGATTACTCTAGTTCCAAAGAAGCGACAACAAGAGGAAAACAAGTTGGAGGAGATTGAAGAGCTTAAAATTTTGTTATCTTTGAAGGAGTTTGTGAAGGAGGTAGAGGAGGAACCTGAAGTGTTTTTGTTGATTGGGCGAGAGGGCAGTGAAGAGGTTGAAATTCCAGAAGAAGTGAAACCAGTTTTGAAAGAATTTGACGATGTATTTCCAGAGGAGTTACCAACAGAGTTGCCACCGTTGAGGGATATACAACACCAGATAGATCTTGTTCCAGGAGCTGTGTTGCCACACAGACCACATTATCGAATGAGTCCTAAGGAACATGAAGAGCTGAGGAGGCAAGTGGAAGAATTGCTTGAACAGGGGCGTGTGTAGGAGAGTTTAAGTCCTTGTGGTGTACCAGCTTTATTGGTACCCAAAAAGGATGGAACGTGGAGGATGTGCACAGATAGTAGAGCATTGAATAAGATCACAGTCAGATACAGATTTCCGATGCCGAGACTTGATGATTTATTGGATCAAATCAGTGGGTCCGTAATCTTTTCTAAGATTGACTTGAAGAGCGGTTATCATCAGATTCGCATTAGACCAGGGGACGAATGGAAGACAGCGTTCAAGACGAGGGAAGGACTGTATGAATGGCTGGTAATGCCGTTTGGTCTATCGAATGCACCAAGTACATTCATGAGGGTGATGAACCAAATTTTCAGGCCATACATTGGGAAATTTGTGGTGGTTTACTTTGATGATATTCTGATCTACAGTGCTAGTAAAGAAGAACATGTTCAGCATTTGAAGAAAGTGTTAATTATTCTTCGTGAAGAACAATTCTATGCTGCTACAAAGAAGTGTGTTTTTATGGCGAGGAGTGTTTTATTTCTGGGGTATGTTGTGTCGGAAGAAGGAATACAGGTTGACCAAAGTAAAGTCGAAGCGATTAGAGATTGGCCGCAACCCAAGACGATAATGGAAGTTCGTTGTTTTCACGGGTTGGCTTCATTTTATCGGAGGTTCATTCCACACTTTAGTAGTGTGATGGCACCTGTTACAGATTGTATGAAGGGTAAACAGTTTGCATGGATGGAGGAAGCAGGGGTTGCTTTTGAGCGAATCAAAGAACTCTTGACGTCTGCACCAATTCTGATATTACCAGATTTTCAGTTAGTGTTTGAACTACATACTGATGCATCCAAGGTTGGGATTGGAGGAGTATTGAGTCAGAGGGGACGTCCGATTGCATACTTTAGTGAGAAGTTATCAGAAGCAAAGATGAGATACAGTACATATGATGTAGAATTTTATGCTGTCGTGCAAACTATTAAACACTGGAGACACTATCTATTTCAGAAAGAGTTTGTTCTTTACACTGATCAAGAGGCATTGAAGCATTTACAAGGGCAAGACAAGATTTCAACGAGACATGCATCGTGGATTGCATATCTGAAACAGTTTACTTTTGTTGTTACACACAAGTCAGGGGTGACGAATCGAGTGGCTGATGCTTTGAGTAGGAGGAGTCATTTATTGACTACACTGAAGGTTGAAGTGACGGGGTTCGATGTGTTACCAGAATTATTTGTCGATGATCCTTACTTTGCAAAGTTTGTTGATAAAGTCAAGGAAGGAGTGATGGATGAGTTCGTGATAGTAGATGGTTTTCTGTTCAAAGGAAATCGATTGTGCATACCTGATTGTAGTTTGAGGATGAAGATTGTAAAAGAGCTACATGAAGAAGGACATGTTGGGAGAGAACGTACATTAAAGTTTATTTCACAGTCTTACTTTTGGCCATCGATGAGAAAAGAGGTGGAGAGGTTTGTGGAGCGTTGTCATATTTGTCAGGTTTCGAAAGGAACTGCGACTAATGCGGGATTATATATGCCATTACCGGTACCAACTAAAGCATGGGTTGATGTGAGTATGGACTTTGTGTTGGGGTTGCCGAGAACACAGCATGGTAATGATTCCATTTATGTGGTGGTTGATCGATTTTCGAAAATGGCACATTTTATTGCTTGTAAGAAGACGGCGGATGCTGTTCATGTTGCTCAGTTGTTTTTCAAAGAGATATATCGACTTCATGGATTGCCAGAATCTATTGTGTCGGATAGGGATACTCGTTTTCTGAGTCATTTTTGGCTAAGTTTGTGGAAGATGGTGGGAACGAAGTTGAACTTTAGCAGCGCTTATCATCCGCAAACGGATGGACAGACCGAGGTTGTGAACAGATCATTGGGAAATTTGTTGCGATGTTTGGTGAAAGATAACCTGAAAAGTTGGGACATGAAGTTATGTCAGGCATAATTTATTTATAATCATGAAGTGAATCGCAGCACGGGATTCAGTCCATTTCAGATTATATTCAAATTTGCCAAAGGGACCGTTGGACTTAACGGTAATACCACAACCGAAGGGGACGGTAAAGCGAGCTATAGATTTTGTTGATGGACTGGCGGAATGTCATAAAATTGTTCAGGAATGATTGAAGAAAGCAAATGAGAAGTACAAACAATCTGCAGATTTGAAATGAAGAAACGTTGAATTTAACGAGGGTGATTTGGTTTATGCAGTATTAACAAAGGATCGTTTTCCAGTGGGCGCTTATAACAAGTTGAAAGGCAGAAAAATTGGTCCTGTAGAAGTCGTGAAACGAATTAATGAAAATGCTTATAAGTTGAAGCTGCCGGAGGATGTGTACACTTCTGATGTGTTCAATGTTAAACATCTCGTACCATATCATAGGAATGAACGAGCTGATGTGGAAGAAGTTACAAATTCGAGGACGAATTTCTTTCAACCAGGGGAGGATGATGCAGACCAAGCTATAAGTCTCCAAAGCATAAGTCGTGACCGACTTAACTGGGGAGAAAGCATAAGTCGTGACCGACTTAACTGGGGCGAGGAGGTAAGCCAACCACGATTTATTGAAGCCGAAGACATAAGCATAAGTCATGACCGGCTTAACATGATGGAAGATTTAATTCGTGACCGACTTAACAGAAGTCGTGACCAACCTAACAGAGTGGAAGACCTAACTCGTGAAGAGGTGCGGGTTATCAAAGATCTTAAGTCGCCAGGACGACCTACCGAGTTACTCAATGAGAAGGCAAAGCAAACTAATGCAGTGATAGGTCGTAAACGACTTACCGAGTCAAGTGATAAGTCGGTATAGAGTTTTGTATATAGGAAGAGCAAGACTAGGCACGCAGCTGTTACAAATGGTCAACGTACACAGGTATGCAACTGTGATGGTTATTTATGGCTATGTTCATTGAGGAGAAATGAGCCATGGGTACGGTTGGTTGATCATGTTAACTTGGCTCCGGCCTCCAATTACAAATTAAATACATAAAGTAATAAAAGCTTGAACGGATTAGGGAATATTATTCTTGGATGCAATTGACAATGTGCTGTGAGTTGATTCCCTGATTGCCAGTCATAATTTATAACAACCCTAATTACTTGATCTTATCATTTTACATCGTGAGCGGAGTTTGCCTAAAACAATTGAGGATATATTTAAACAAGAACATAACTTATTTATGTAGTATTTTTTTGGTATGGTGGCCCGTTTCACACTTCTCTTTTATTAGTATCCTTCAAGGAAAATTAAACAGGAATGTTCTGGTGTAATGATCAAACAATGTCAACTTGCACTAAAGATCTTAGTGAAAATATAATGAATAAGATATGAATTTATAACTGCAGCAAAGTTGATTAGAATAGATGATGTTGGCTGCACGATACAAAAAAATAAGACCTACATGGAAATATTATAATGTTATAAATACCATACCATATGTACATGTATTTCTTACTTCACCCACACATTTCGTTGTGTTTATTCTACTCAAGAAAATGGAACTAAATCCTGGTACGACTGCCCTAGTCCTTAACGGCGGAGGACCAAATTGGAAAGGCCAAGTCTGGGCTGAGCTTCCAACTGCAGAACCAGAGAAAGCATGGGCGCTACTAAAAGACTTTGGTAACCTTCATAAAATTATGCCTTCACTGTCAGTTTGTGAAATCATAGATGGTGAGAATGAAGTTATTGGTTGTGACCGCTGCGTTAAGGGTATGATGTACACAATAGAAAAGGAATTTTGGGCCAAGGAGAAGCTGGTGGCCTTGGACGATGATGAGATGAGCTGTAGTTATATATTTATTGCCTGTTTTACCCCGTATGAGGATTATATGGCCACAATGCAAATAGTGAAGGGAGGTGAGGGTGAGGGTGAGGGATGCAGATTTCGATGGTCTTTTGAGTGTGAACGTATTGAGGGTGTAACCGAGTCTGGATTTACTGAGATTCTGCAGTATTGGGCCACGGAGATTGCTCAGAAAATTGAAGAGATCTGCAACGTCTGACCACGAGTCCTTTGTTATGAAATATGAGATGCTGCTGCTGTATTTGTGTTTAATTATTGTGTATGTGATTCGGTGTAACATGTGTGAGGGTATGAATGTTTGTGCAAGTGAGTGATGTCTGTGTCAGTTGTGCTTGTCTAGTTTCGAAGATTTTCTACTGCAATACTTGTTAGTAATCAAATATTTCTATTTTTTGTTTGTATTTTTTCCCACCAATTAGTTCTTGTAATTAAATATTTAAATTCCCATGTTCATTTATTTTTAATACCATTTTCTATGGTGCAATTGTTTTTTGATGAGGAAACTACGTCTCTTGTACTTTTATTATTAGAAAACGAGTTCATAAACTAACTTTTCAACCAACGGTTTAAATCCTATTTGGATGTTAAGGAAACGATGTTTGAAAAATAGAAGTTTTATTTCGGAGAATGAAAATGAAGCCATTTTAGAATATGAAGATTGCTTGGCGATTGGAGAAACATCAATTGGAATTGCAAATTGCAATTGATGGTGTTGGCGTCAGGGGATACCGTATTTGGAATGATATCGAATAAAGATGCAGTATTTGAAGATTAGAAAAAAGGAAAATGAAGCCGTATTCGCAAGTTAAAAAACCTTCTATTAATCTAATGTCACAAATGTAGTCGATGCATTAGTATAAAAGATTTGTTTACTTCCCCTGCAAGAAAATTTAACTTTTATAACCCTTAATTACAGCATTTTTATACAAAATATTGTTTTTTATATTATTAAACATAAATAAAGAGTGGTGCTAAGTGCATCACATTACATACTTTTTTTTTGAATGAAACTTTATATACAACATGTCACTGGGACAACATGTCACATGTCAATAAACGTTCGAGTCATGCTATGCAAGTTTTGGACTTGTGACCTCTCGCACCAAATCCGAATCACTTAACCACTTGAACAATGGTGCTTATAGTATACTGTCGGATGACAGTATATAGCTGAATGATGTTAAATATCCTCTATCCACAAAAATTGCATTTCATACAGTTGAACAAAGTTGATCTTTCAACATCTCCAACTAAATTTGTACTGTCGTATAAAAGAAAATATAATTAGTTAAAATCGTCCGATGGTATGAAATATGTACGGAAAAATACTATCAAATATTTCATACCATCGAATCGCAATAGATTTTAAAAAAAATTAGGGTTTGAAATTGCGTTTAACAACATCAGAATGAAAAATAAAATGACATTAACTTCAAAATCGAACCTGGCTACGATGGAATTGGAGTCGAAGACGTTGGCTACTATGGTGTTGGCTTCATCTTCTTCTTTGAGACAATGATCTTTCTTCGAGGAGGCATGATGCGAAGGGCTCAAGGAAATTATTGCAGTGAAAAATTATAAGGGTAAAAATTGATGTTCTTATGGATCGGTAACGATCCATGCCTATGGATCAGTACCGATCCATCATACTTGCTGACATGGTCACGCTTTTTCTAGCTTAACTACTACTAGGACACACAGAACGTGGCGGAGATCGTGGGGGAGCAAACTCAATGATCTACAGCTATAAATAGGAGGTTTGAACGTCATTTGAGGATCTTTTTTGCTTGCTTATGAATTTCCTATAATTCACTTGTGATCCCGCGGATCCATACCGATTAGTAAGAACAACAGTTGCAAACATCAATATAATCAATAGAAACACTAAGTGGACGTAGACATCAGTTGGCCGAACTATCATAAACACTAGTGTATTGCTTTTACTTCATTTTCATTTGTATTTCTTCATTTTATTCTTTACTATAAACTCTTGGGTGTTTGTGTCACATTTTGGTATAAACAATTGACTTTAGCTAAACTTCTTTTATGCTCCTGACATAATTCAGGAAACAATTTAATATAACATAGAACTTGTAAATTTTCAACCCGACTTTGCTCTAATATCTTTTATAATATTTGGCAGAAAAATTATGCATCAACATATTGTTGGAAGTTTGTTTTAGCGATCATTTCTAGTTCGGAACTCCAAGGCACGATTATAATCATTGTTTTTCAAGAGATGTTTCATTCCTCTTAATTACAAAGGAATTGAATCAGAAATTTCTTTACGAATACAATGGACTTTGTTGATTAAAGTTGTGGCTACTTGAATCAAATCGAATGAACACTTGGTTGTTTCTGATGATGTGAGTAAGAGGAACACGATGGAAGGAGTACTTTTCGAAAATATGAAGTTGTTAACGATATAATCGTGAACATCCAAAGGTGCATTGGGTTGAAAATGAATCAAATGAAGATCCTTTTTGAAGGACTTCGAAAGGGTTTGTATTGTGAGAACCAAGATTTAATGTTGCAGTCCAATTTAGCACCCCTTTCGAAGGAATCAAAATGAGGTCAGAACCCATTCGAATGGACCTCTTCGAAGGTGTTGATACAACAGCTATGGGGTGATCTCCTTCAAAAGCCAAGATATATTTGAAAGTATTAAAATGCCTTTTGAAGAAGTCCTCCAAAAAGGTTTGATTCATCGGTTACAAAGAGAACCCCTTCGAAGGTCTAGTACCGTGTGAAAGAATTCAAAACTCGATATATATAAAGTCGAGTAAAGAGTGGATTCAATGTGTCATAGAGCCTTATTTTGGATAAATATCGTAAGTCCAATGGACTCAATAATGTTGAATTATCATTATCACGTTACTTTAGTGCAGCGAGGGCTTTGAACGCTGTGCAGTTAATGCCCCGCTATTACCCCGCTATAACCCCGCTATATCTCATAGCGGGTTTCTGCCGCTACGATTTTCCCATATAGCCCCCACAATATAGCCTTTCCTCTTTAATCCCCGCTATTTCCACTATATCCCGTTATTTCCGCTATATTCCGCTATTCCCGCTATATCTTCTTTAATAAAATGAATTGAAAAATTCAATTTATACATTATAAAAATTATGAAACTAATTTATTTGATTTAACTTTTAATATATTTTCAGAAATGAAAATACTCTAATACTCTACTAAATTTAATTATGTTATATAACAGTTTACGTTTATTTAAAGTATATTCGCACATGTTTTTATTTAAAAATTATTTATGTATTAGTTATAATTCAATTGAATGATAAATTTTCATTTAATTACCATTTATATATTCGTAAAAACATTAAGTACGAGTTTTATATGCTATTTTAAAGCCATCCGCTATATCCCGCTATATCCTCGCTGTATCCCCGCTATGACTTTTTGCACCTCCACCGCTTTGAATCTACCGAGCGCTTTAACTGCACAGTCTGAACGTAATGATAATATGCTTTAAAGTCAAGATATCCAAATAGATTATATAGCGTAACATATGCTAATAGACGGTTAAGAAGATAAGTGTGTAATAAGTGCAATTGTTCATTAGACAAGCTAATGGTCGGGATGATCATTCTCATGTTCGAAATCAATACCAAGTCCATGCATCCTCTCTTTTTATTTTTCACAAATGTATTAAAAGTAATAGAATTTGTTCCTAATTTTATTTAGGGTTACAAGAATTTGATTTGACAAAGAATTGTAGGAATGAAAAATCGGTACCGAACTTGGACCCCTAGGATCGTATTTATAGATGCGTGTTAGATCCTTCCGCGTCCATCCTTCTGAAGCTATCGAAAGGTCTCTTCACTGACCTTTAATTGTCATTGATGTTGAGGTGCTTCTGCTTTCTTTGTTTAAGCTTTCGTAACACTTGAATTTACCTTCCGCTATTGGGTATCGAACCAGTTTCCATACCGCCTATATGCATCGTTGGCGGCTTTCGTCACTATCGAAAGGGAATTTTTTTGGTTTCGAAATGGTTGTAACATAGTTGAATGCTTCCTGGACCTATTCGTTATTGTTAAGATCTGGTGCTAACATGGTAGGTTGTTACTTAAATGAGTGAGGAAGGGCATTTAGATGGGCTCGAAAGGATTTAATGATGGCTGAATTATCATTGCGAAAGACCACTTATAATGGAGGAGGCTTCTTGATGGACAGATGATGGTTGTGGAAGGTGGCTTTCGAAGATAATCCCCTTGATTAATGCGGAAGTCCAACTTTTGACGCTTGCGGAAGCAATATTTATGTATATGAAGCCTTTCTAATTCTCAGGGAAGGGTTTAACTAATTCGAATGGCTAGTCTTTGCAAAGTCATGCTTTTGAATGGGAAGTGTTGGTAGAGTCTTCTTCTACGGATGGTAGATAGTGGTGGAACCAATCATTTCGAAAGACTTAATTTATATGGAAGTGATAATGTTGGAAGTGTTCCTTATTTTCATCTTCTGTGGAAGCATCCAATGGTTGCAACACTAAACCAATCTCTTCGGAAGCTACTTCAATGCCTTCAAAAAAACCCTTTTGAATCATGGCCGAATCCTTTTTTCCAGCTCTTGCGAAGCCTCTATAATACTTTCACAAGCCTTCTTTTAACACTTGCGGAACCCTTCTTTAGATGCCTTCGCAAGCCTTCTTTCGTATAAACATTCTTGAGTGAACTTTATGATTAACATTTAGCCTCACTTGTATGAAAGAAGATTTTGTTCTTTAGGACAAAATCCAAGAATTCTCATTTGCATTGTTTCATCCTCAATGGTCTTCCTTATTAATCTTGTTCTCCTGCAAAGTACAAAGTAGACAGCATTTCTTATTATTGTTTGAAATTTATGTAAGAATATGTTAAACAGTTTGTCCATATTATTGGAGATGGTATTAGAAAGACTGATAATAGAATTACAGAAATCTAAATCTGGGAATAATGGAAATTAATAGATCCTCATTTGAAGATAATAAGCAATGAAAAATCCACATTTAGGAATGACTAAATACTGGTAAATCTTTTCTGAAAATAATTAAAGTCTTGAGATCCAACTTTGGTAATGATGAAAAATGAGGTCAAAACCCATTCGAATGGACCTCTTCGAAGGTGTTGATACAGCAACTATGGGGTGATCTCCTTCGAAAGCCAAGATATATTTGAAAGTATTAAAATGCCTTTCGAAGAAGTCCTCCAAAAAGGTTGGATTCATTGGTTACAAAGAGAAACCCTTCGAAGGTCTAGTACCCTGTGAAAGAATTTGAAACTCGATATATATAAAGTTGAGTAAAGAGTGGATTTAATGTGTCATAGAGCCTTATTTTGGATAAATATCATAAGTCCAATGGACTCAATAATATTGAATTATTATTATCACGTTACTTTAGTTCCGTGAGGGCTTTGGACGTAATGATAATATGATTTAAAGTCAAGATATCCAAATAGATTCTATAGCGTAACATATGCTAATAAACGGTTAAGAAGATAAGTGTGTAATAAGTGCAATTGTTCATTAAACAAGCTAATGGTCGGGATGATCATTCTCATGTTCGAAATCCATACCAAGTCCATGCATCCTCTCTTTTTATTTCTCACAAATGTATTAAAAGTAATAGAATTTGTTCCTAATTTTATTTAGGGTTACAAGAATTCGATTTGACAAAGAATTGTAGGAATGAAAAAGCGTTATCGAACTTGGACCACTAGGATCGTATTTATAGATGCGGGTTGGATCCTTCCGCGTCCATCCTTCTGAAGCTATCGAAAGGTCTCTTCATGACCTTTCATTGTCATTGATGTTGAGGTGCTTCTGCTTTCTTTGTTTAAGCTTTCGTAACACTTGAATTTACCTTCCGCTTTTGGGTATCGAATCAGTTTTCATGTCGCCTATATGTATCTTTGGGCGCGTTCGTCACTATCAGTAGGGAATTTTCTTGGTTTCAAAATGGTTGTAACATAGTTAAAGGCTTTCTGGACCTCTTCATTATTGTTAAGATCTGGTGCTAACATGGTAGGTTGTTACATGAACGAGTGAGGAAGGGCTTTTGGATGGGCTTGAAAGGATTTAATGGTGGTGGAAGGATCATTACAAAAGGTCACTTATAATGGAAGAGGCTTCTTGATGGATAGTTGATGGTTGTAGAAAGTGCCTTTCGAAGGCAATCCATGGAAGCAAAATTTACATATATAAAGCCTTTCTAATTCTTGCGGAAGGGTCTAACCGATTCGAAAGGCTAGTTTTTGTAAAGTCATGCTTTCGAACGGGATTAACAGGGTTAGAAGCAGTAGATAGCCTGGTGTTGGTAGAGTCTTCTTCTGTCGAAGGTAGATAGTGGCAGAACCAATCGTTTCGAAAGACTTGATTTATGTTGAAGGGATAATGTTGGAAGAGTTCCTTATTTTTCATCTTATATGGAAGAATCCAACGCTTACAGCACCAAACCATTCTCTTCGGAAGCTACTTCAATGCCTTTAAAATCCCGCTTTTGAACCATGATGGAACCCCCTTTTATTCAACTCTTACAAAGCCTCTATAACGCTTTCGCAAGCCTTCTTTTAACACATGTGGAACCCTTCTTTTGATGCCTTTAGAAGCCTTCATTCATATCTACATTCTTGAGTGAACTTTATGGTTAATAGAAGTGAACTTTTCTATATATGCTAGAGTCGTATATATAGTGGAGGCAAATGATGATTCAGAGATGATGTGATTGTTTAAAAATGAACTGCTAAAATCTGTTGTAAAATATGATAGGCGGTTAAAAATGAACGAAATCGACTACCATCCATGGGGGGTTTCCCCCTCACCCCCATTTAGAGGGTTGCTAACCCCGACCACCACTTCGAGGCAAAAGTTTTCAAAAAACTTCTAACATATATAATTATATGATTATATCATATTACATAATTAGAGAAGGATTCTTTACTTAACAGAATTGAGAACAAAAAAAATCCATCCCGCTATTACCTTCACTTCTTCAATTTCATCAAGTGATGTCATCTAGAGCGATAAAACTTACTTGTATTTCTTTACGCAAATTTTAGTTATTATTACACAAAGTAGTCAAGATGAAAATGCATAAAAAGTGCAAAGGCCTGTGCCTTGCGCTTTTTTGAGCTTGTGCTTTTCTGCACGACTTGAAAAAACATGTTTTGGTCATTATTATTGTTTTATTTTTTGTAAGTAAGGTCGATTAGGATAGGATAAATGATGTGTATATGACAAGGAACCTTCTACAAAGCAAGATATGCACTGAGATCTCTTTTGCCTTCTTACTCTTATTACTTAAGTTCATTCATAAAAATTATCTTTGTATTTATTTAACCTTTAATTATTTAGTTTAATATCTTGCTCATTATAATATCATGATTCTAGTAAAAATGCACTCATAATAATTTATTATTATTGTTATTATCCTCCTCTTCAGTCGTCTTCACGTCATTAAACATCAGAAATAGTGTGTATTTGCAAAAACATCACACGCCCATCTTCTAACAACAAAAACGATAAAAGTGGAATATAAAGCTATACGCATGAAAAAGATACATAATTCTTTTTATCAACGGTTCATCACATAGCCTTCAAGTTATAAATACAACCTGAAGCTTTCTTGTATCCTCCAATTACTCTATGAATAAATGGTCCATACAAAGGCAGTTCAACAAAAATACAAACGGAAGCCATACAATTTCCCATCGAAAGTTTTGTAATCTAGTAATGTGTATGTAACCAGAACAAAGCTAGCAATAACACCATAATATGAATAGCATGCATGCTTCTTATTAGAACTTGAACTGTGAGTGATGATTTTGCAGAAAGCAGGAGCTTGCCAATGGAAAAATAAAGAAACAGTGGAATCTTTCCAAGTGCCACACACCGGGTTGGAAATAAACTTGATTTTGTTAAACTAGATTTTTCCATATAGGAAATACCTAGAATATGTAGAATAATATATTTGAAATTGTATGAGGGAATATTTAGGAGATGTTTATAGAATGATATATTTGAAATTGTATGAGAGAATATTTAGGAGGTATTTATGGAGACCGTTAGATTAAATGAATCTCCACCATTTATTTGAGATGTGAATTCCTATAAATAGAGGTTGATTCACTCATCTTGGATGTAAGAAGAAAGTAAGAAGAGAAAAGAGAAATGTAAGAAAAAACATATGAACTTTTGTAATAAAGTTTAGTAATAAAGTTTTTCTCCTTATTAAAAAATCCATTTTTTTCCAACCTCTTATCTATCGTCTTCTACAATCAAATCTATTTACTATTGAAGAAAACTTTCAACAAAGTGATATCAGAGCTTGAAGATCCTCATAAAAAGATGGCGAATTGCGATGTTCCTTTACAAGTCCCAATTCTCAATAAGATTAATTATGACTATTGGAGTATAAGGATGATGGCTCTCCTTGGAGCACACGACAGATAGTTGAGAAAGGCAACACCGAACCAGAGAATTAAGATAGTCAAATTCAAACTCAAAGGAATAGTTTGAGAGACTCAAGGACGAGAGACAAGAAGGCTCTCTGTCTAATCTATCAAGCATTGGATGATGATACTTTTGAGAAAGTTTCGTAAACAAACTCAGACAAAGAAGCATAGGAAAAGCTTCGAACATCTTACAAAGGAGCGGATCAAGTCAAAAAGGTACGTCTTCAAACTTTAAGAGGAAAGTTTGAAACTTTGCATATGAAAGAAAGTGAACTTGTCTCTGATTACTTCTCAAGAGTTTTAATGGTCATTAATAACCCAAAAAGAAACAGTGAGAAGTTAAATGATGTAAGAATTATGGAGAATGTTCTTAGATAATTAGATCCAAAGTTCGAACATATTGTCGCTATCATCGAAGTGACAAAAAACTTGGAGGCCATGGTAATAGAGGAACTTCTCCGTTCATTGCAAGCTTATGAAGAAAAGAAAGAGGAGTTAATCTTTAATGAATTATGGAAGATTGTCGAAAATGGTTATGGCCGATTGATTTAGAGAGGATGTCGCAAATTGAAAAGAAAGCATTTGCGAAATTACGATGGAATGACCATCGTGCTCATGGTGTGATAAGTGAGAACGTCGATGAAGTAGCATATGAACATATACTTGGAGAAGGTTCCACAAAAGAGTCGTGGAATTTTTTGAAAGAAATATATGAAAAGAATGATAGAAAAATAATAGAAGAAAACAATTTGATTGATGAGAAAGAGAAAAAGAAGGATTGCGAGAAGGAAAAAGAGGTAGAAAAATAGATGAAATTTGAGGAGTTAAAGGAGGAAAAATTGGAAGAATGAGAAAAACGTGTAGGAGATAAAAAATTAGAAGATGAAGAAATTAAAGTAAGCGAAGATGATGCCGACGATGAAGAGTACGAAAACAACTAAGATGAAAATGAAGAATACATAAATAAAAGAGATGAAATTCAGTAGCTTGGAAGAAATTTGAAATATGAGCAAAAATATGAAGAAATGGAAACAAATAATGTTAAAGAAATAGAAATAGAAATGGTCAAAGAGGAAACCAAAATGGCAAGCGATTAATTTCATCATCATGAAAACAAAGAGATGAGCAAAGCTTGTATAATTTTGAACAAACCTATTTTTCAAGTTATGTTTTCTGAAAGGACATGCAAAAGTGAAATTTGGAAAACATATATAGAAATTGGATTCTTCAAAAACTGCAAGAGCGAAGTTATGAAAGAATGCAAAGAAAAAATATATGGTTCATTCAAAATTTATGACACTGGAAAAAGATGAAAGTTAGAATGCTTACTTTTTGGAAAATTTTATTGTAATGATGAAGGATGAAATGAAAGGAGTAAAACAATAATTTATGAACTTGCATTGAAGATCTCGACGTTTGGTAAGAAGGTCAACGCGATGAAGAAAGTTTGGATAATATCTTTATTCCTACCGAAGCACATGAAATACAAAGATTTCAAGCATTACTTGGTGCTACAAAATCAAGTTTATAGGGGGATGTTGGAAATAAACTTGATTTTGTTAATCTAGATTTTTTCATATAGAAAATAACTAGAATCTAGAACATATAGAATAATATATTTGAAATTGTATGAGAGAATATTTTGGAGATGTTTATAGAATGATATGTTTGAAATTGTATGAGAGAATATTTATGAGATATTTATGGAGAACCATTAGATTAAATGAATCTCCACCATTTATTTGAGATGTGAACTCCTATAAATAGAGGTGGATTCACCTATCTTGGATGTAAGAAGAGAAAAGAGAAATGTAAGAATATGAACTTTTGTAATAAAGTTTTTCTCCGTATTAAAAAAAATCAATTTTTTTTCTCCAACCTCTTATCTATCTTCTTCTACAATCAAATCTATTTGCTATTGAAGAAAACTTCTAACAAATTGGTATCAGAGCTTGAAGATCCACATAAAAAGAAGGTGAATAGCGGTGTTCCCTTACAAGTCCCAATGCTCACTAAGAACAATTATGACAATTGGAGTTTAAGGATGATGGCTCTCCTTGGATCACACGACATTTGGGAGATAGTCAAGAAAGGCTACACCGAACAAGAGAATGAAGCTAGTCTAACTCAAAGGAATAGTTTGAGAGACTCAAGGACGAGATACCAGAAGGCTCTCTATCTAATCTATCAAGCATTGGATGATGATACTTTTTAGATTGTTTTAGGAACAAAGTTAGCCAAAGAAGCATGGGAAAAGCTTCGAACACCTTAAAAAGGAGCGGATCAAGTCAAAATGGTAGGTCTTCAAACTTTAAGAGGAGAATTTGAAACTTTGCATACGAAAGAAAGTGAACGTGTCTCTGGTTGCATACATAAGAGGAGAGTTTGAAACTTTGCATACGAAAGAAAGAAGTTAAATGATGTAAGAATTATGGAGAAGGTTCTTAGATCATTAGATCCAAAGTTCGAACGTATTGTCGCCATCATCGAGGTGACAAAAAAGTTGGAGGCCATGATAATATAGGAACTCCTCGGTTCATTGCAAGCTTATAAAGAAACGAAAATGAAAAAGGAAGAGACAATGGAGCAAATACTCAAGACACGAATTGATTCAAAAAAGGAAGAAAGCAATCGAAGCCAACAAAGACGAGGTTATGGTTAAGAACGAGGAAGAGGTGGTGGATATGAACATGAACGAGGTTGAAGATCCAATAACTACTACAACAATGACAATAGTATCCAAAGATGAGAATGATTAACAAGAGGTCAATGGAAGAGGAAATTCAAAGTCAAGGCATGACAAGTCACGCGTCAAATTCTACAGTTGTTAAATTTTTGGATATTATGCTTCTGAATGTAGAGCTCCTAGCAATAATAAAGTTGAAGAGAAGGTCGGTTACGTTGAAGATAGAAGTCAAGAAGATGGTAGTTTACAGCTAGCTTACAAGTAAAAGAAAAAGGAGTTAATCTCCAAAGGATTATGGCAGATTGTCTGAAATGGTTATGGATGGCCGAATGATTTGGATAGCATGTCGCAAATAGACAAGAAAGCTTTTGCGAAATTACGATGGAATGACCATCGTGCTTGTGTTCTGATGAGTGAGAACGTCGATGAAGTAGCGTGTGATCATATACTTAGAGAAGGTTTCACAAAAGAGTTGTGGAATTTGTTGAAAGAAGCATATGGAAAGAATGATGCAAAAATAATAGAAGACGACAATCTAATTGATGAGAAAGAGAACACGAAGAATAGTGAGAAGGAGAAAGATGCGGAAAAATTGCTGAAATTTGAGGGGTTAGAGAAGGATAAGTTGGAAGAAGGAAAACGTATAGAGGATGAAAAAGAAGAGCATGAAGAAAATAAATTAAGCGAAGATGATGTCAATGATGTAGAGTACGAAAGCAATCGAGATGAAAACGAAGAAGACATAAATCAAGGAGATGAAATTCAAGAGCTTGGAAGAGATTTGAAATATGAGCAAAAATATGAAGAAATGGAAACGGAGAATGTTAAGAAAATAGAAATTGGATTTTTCAAAAAAATGCAAGAGCAAAGGTATGAAAGAATATAAAGATAAAATATACGACTAATTCAAAATTTATGGTACTGAAACATGACGGATGTTAGAACGCTTACTTTATGAAAAATTCTATTATAATGACGGAGGACGGAATGAAAAAGGTAAAACAAGAATCTTTGAAATTATAGTGAAGATCTCGACGTTTGGTAATAAGGTCAACGCGTTAAAGAAAGTTTGGATAATATCTCTATTCCTACCGAGTCACGTGAAATATAAGGATTTCAAGCATTACATGGTACTATAAAATCAAGTTTACAGGGGTGTTGGAAATAAACTTGATTTTGTTAATCTAAATTTTTCCATATAAGAAATATCTAGATTCTAAAATATAAAAAATAATATATTTGAAATTGTATGAGAGAATACTTAGGAGATATTTATGGAATAATATGTTTGAAATTGTATGAGAGAATATTTAGGAGATATTTATAGAGAACCGTTAGATTAAATGAATCTTCACCATTTATTTGAGATGTGAACAAATATACATAGAGGTGGATTCATGCATCTTGTATGTAAGAAGAAATACAAGAGAAATGAAATGTAGTAAGAAAAAATATATGAACATTTGTAATAAAGTTTAGTAATAAAGTCTTTCTCCTTATATGAAAAAAATTCATTTTTTTCTTTTCCAACCTCTTATCAATCTTCTTCTAAAATCAAATCTATTTGCTATTGAAGAAAACTTCCAACAAAGCCCATTCATATTTTACAACAGTACTAATACTTGATTTTATATCATTTTACATGAAGAGGACTTTGCTTAATTAAAATGATCGATGATATATTTGAACATTAGTAGGGTACTTTCTCTTTTTTTCTTGGTATGGTGGCCCATTTCACACTTGTATTTAATTAGTATGCTTTAAGGGAAATTAAATAGGAATGTTTTGGTATAATAATCAAACAATGTCAACTTACATTAAAGATATAAACGAAAATATCTGAATAGATATGGATTTCTAACTAGAGCAAAGTCGATTAAGACAGAAGATGTGGGATGCACGATGCCAAAAAGTTAGACCTATGTGAAAATATCATGTTATAAATACCATAGCATGCATATGCACATATCACATCACCCACACATACATTACATTATATTTAGCAGCTTATTTAATAAAAGGAAATGGAGTAAAATCCTAGTATGCCTGCTCAAGACGCTGACGGTGCTAATAAAGATCCAAAATGGAGTGGCCATGTCTTGGTTGAGCTTCCAAATACAGAACTAGAGCAAATATGGGTGCTAGTTAAAGACTTTGGTAACCTTAATAATATCATGCCTTCACTGTCAGTTTGTGAAATAGTAGAACGTGAGCATGGAGTTATTGGTTGTGATCGCTACGTTAAGGGTATAATGCACCCTATGGAGATGGAATTTTGGGCCAAAGAGAGGCTGGTGGCCTTGGACAATAATAAGAGGAGCTATAGTTATGTTTTTATTGACAGTTTTACCCCATACCAGGAGTATACAGCTATAATGCAAATAGTGGAAGAAACTGAGCTTGACGGTGTAGATTTTAGTGGTCTTTTGAGTGTAGACATATTGAGGGTGTAACCCAGTCTGAATTTACTGAGATCCTGCACTATTGGGCAACCGAGATTGGTTAGAAAATTGAAGAGCTCTGCAATGTTTCAACATGAGTCTTTGGTTATGACTTACCTATTGGTGTTTAATTATCGTGTTTGTGAACGCCATGTTCATTTATTTTCTTCTTTTTTTATTTCTATTCTCATCATCCAATTGTTCTTCAATAAGGAAACTATGTCTCCTGTAGTTTTATTAGGACACGAGTTCAGAAAAGAACTTTTAAACCAATAGTTAAATCCTAATTAGCTGTTAAGAAAATGATGACAACAAAGTTTGAAATAGATATATTTTATCTTGAAAATGAGGATGAAGCAATTTTACAATTTGACGATTGCTTGGCGATTGGAGAAAGATCGACCAGAACTACAAATGATAGTTGATTGTGTGATCAAATACGGTATGTGAGATGATATTCAACAAAGATGTGGTATTTGCAAAAGAGGCATGCATGCTCTAACTACAAGATTATGAACAAAAAACAGAAAAGAAAACCTTATTTGCAAGTTGAACCAATGTAACAACCCAATTTTTCGACGCCCGAAAATCGACATCAATACGTCCACTGTATTAAATGCCGAACAATCGAATGTCGGAAAACCAAATCGTTAGGGTTAAAGAAGAAAGAGGTAGAAGAAGAAATAGAAACAATATCAAAATCTCACAATCGCAGTGGAACAATATATAATAGATAAATGACTAATCTTTAAAGCAAAAGAACTATATCTGTTTATACATTACATCATCAGAGTACAACAGTTTCACAATAAATCGGACAGTTATAATAACTTGTCCTCATAACTGAATACACAGCGGAATAATTATCAAGTATGGAAGTACGTCTCACCATCCAGCTCGTCTCTTGAACTCCACAGCAATCCATCTAGAATTCTACTAATAACCTGACTCTAGGCTGCCCATGTGGAAAATTATGGGCACCTAGAGTTTAGAAAAGGGAACAATAAACTCTGAGTCAGTCATGGGACTGGTGTGATAACTTAAAACAGTTATTTATACAAAAAGAAATCCGTTTATGCTTTTGGAAAATGAAACTACCATAAGGCCTCCCGGCACACACACAATGCAATCGCACACTTGGGAGAGATTTCTCCTTATAGAAGTCAAACATGCTTGATACACGAAGATCCTTTTGTTATTATTATTATTAGTGCATAGTGCGGAAAACATTTGCAAGTATAATATTAATCTTAGCCAACATAGGTACCATTATATTATGCCTACTATAGCTACCATGTTAAATGGCAGGTTCTACAACTAAAACCGTACAAGGCTCGTATTGAGTGATTGGATTTCAAATAAATGGTCAAGGCTAAGGAACTTCCTTTCCAAATGGGTATGCCTCTGGAGGGACGCCCCGAGAACCTAAACGGATCTCTGTCAACACAAGGCTGGGTTACCTCTGTAACTAGGTAACTAACTGTCACGAGTATGCCATCCCTCGGTCGTAACCAACCTTTACCGAGGCGCCTCGAATTCCAACAACCACATAAGTAAATATTTGGGCTCCATACCAGAATACCGCTTTTTTATCCAGAAGGAAATGTACATACCCTGAGGGGCGCGACCCTCATAATCTTACTGCATCCTTCTTGTTTCGACCATTTCCGGGGTGTTAGGTTTGATGAAGTCTTGTCCCACAAAGCTACGCTTTTCACAAAATCCATGCTTCGATCAACCAATGATCAGCACTTAGCATGCCACATTACCAAATTGGGAATATATCACTAGTAACCATCAACAACATAACCTCTGAGCTCGCACGTCCCAGAGAAAGGTGTTAAGCTAAAAGAATAAATTCTCCGCCACCAACAGAAATATATTTGATAGAAACCAGCTTTATATCTCAAAGTGTAATATCAGACATACATCCAAGTCCATCCTGGGTCTGAATGGAACCGAAGGCACTTCATCCAATTAAGGAAATAAGTCCTTGCAAATCTGGATATCCCCAAATCACGTCCGGACTCCCCATCACATATGGTAATCAAAATCTCTATACCGGAGCAACTCGGTGCAGAGACATTCAACATGCAATCCTTTCGTTTTCGAAAATACTCGGTCTTCAATCACCGTCTTCAAATGAAATCCCATTTTATCGTATCATTATCAGAATGGGTTTTATGACTTAATGTCCTCTTCTGGCTTAACCGAATAATGAGCGCTTATTTTAAAAACAAGTGGATACATTCATTTCTAAATTAAGTCACAACAAATTTCCACTTTTGATCTTTTAAACAAAAGATCCACCTTTTAAAATTCGATGTGGTTTTCGGATAACCATTTGGAATCTGACCCCCGGTCGCAACGAAATTCAAATGCCATCTTAAAGGCCAATATTGATAGTCGGTTATTTAACTATCATACAACGTCCACAAACAACCATCAGATTTAAATAATTTCCCAAATTATTTATTTTAAAAATATCTTCACAAGATATAAATTTTTCTACACTTCAACCCTTTTGAAAAACAGTTTTCAAATCACTTTCCTCTTGCGGAATAAATTCCAAATATTGTTTATTTCCACTGAAAATTACCAAGACTAAATGCTTTAGATTTTTAAAGTAATTTAAATCACTTTCAAAAAAATATATATGCTTTGAAATACTTAGAATAAAAACTATTTAAAACACTTTATTTAAAACACTAGTTATGAAATTGAATAATAATTTTTCATGTAAAACTTAAGCCAAAACAACTTTGAAACTTCAAACTCATACTTGCAAATCTGCTTTGAAAACGTACTTGGCTTTTCAAGGAAATACGCTTTTCTCTCACACCTTTTAAAAATAAACCACTATTTATTTTTAAAACAAATTACCCATTCCATTATAAATTCCCACCATGAATTTATATTTTCCAAATATCTACTGATATATATTATTTCTCTTTATAAACCCAGTTTATAAATTCCATAGTCTTATCTTCCTTTTAAAACATAGTTTCAAACATTTAATTAGTTTTCAAATCGATTTCCCAAAACTAACTCCATTTTTAAAATAAATTCCTTTATTTCTCCCAAACCATTTAAAATCCGAATTTTAAATAAATCCTTCAACTTTTAAACAATACTACTTAAGTTCTCAAAATCCATTTATTTTCATTTATAAAAGATCTTTTTCCCATACTTGAAATTTATTCGATAGGATTTCAAAAATCAACTTTTATCCTTTTCCAAATTCCTTCTTTTAATTTATACAATTTTCTAAAAATTATTTTACTTCCAACAATCGAATTCTTATATTTCTGGTATTTTAAAATACCAGAATATATTCGGCTAAACCATAGCCTCCACTAATTTCAATTACCAATATAATCAATCACAGATTATCAATAAATCATATCACAACATATGAAATAAATTCAAACATTTGAGGAATCCAGTTGGATCCCTCCAACCTATTTCCCTGCATCCACAGATGTTAGCACAATATAACATACCAATTCCACTTCGAGGTGGAATATCGCGGTATATGGGTTCATATCATATCATCCGCTATTATGCGGCGCATAGGGTCTCATCCGCTATATAATGCGGGAAATCAATCACTCCAATATATATATATACACTACTATATATAACATACCAATTCAACTGATAACAATTATCAATCCAAGCAAACAACCAATAATTTAAATTTAATTATTTAAATTAAACCGGTAATCCGATTGAGTGAGAAGTTCTCACCTTTGCTTTTATTTTGCAATCCATTCCATCTCGACTTGTTTCTCCATGATTTTTAGACCTTACTGTCGCTTGTGAACCCAGGCCGCTGCTCGACTTCAAATCCACCTCGACCTGACAATCGCACGCCTTCGCCATCGACGAACTAATCACGACCCTAACCACTGCCGTGCTCGCGTATGACATCGGCCACCACTGCTCGACATCCCCATCTGACACAATCGTCGATCTAACCTCCATTAACAAGTATCGCTTTGCGACCATAGGCGACTCTTCATCTCACAGTGCGCCGAACCTACCACCAATCTCCCAACCACATCGCGAGCCTTTCCCGACTTCGCCTCCGACGATTTCATTCAAACGAACTCGCGAGATCGCCAGCCAACATCGCGCGCTCGACCGACCCCCACCTAGAACCGTGCGCAAGCCCTGGTCGCTTTCCTGTATCGTGACTTCGAGTCGTGCTGTCGCTCCCCCTCTCTTTTTTTTCAAATTTGATTTTTTTATTCTGGAAATAGGAGGCGGCCATGGATTTGATTTCGAATTGTTTGAACGAGAAGGGTTTTTATCTTCTTGAACGAAACCTTCGTTCGCCATTGTTTTCAAATAGAGGAAAAAGGAATTGGGGTTATCTTTAATTTTGATTTGAGTTTTAAAATACTCGGCTAAAATTTTAAAAAAGAAAGAAAAGAAACCAACGCGTGTTAAAAATTGAAGGACAAATGTTTAAATTTTCTCTACATGTCAAAATTGCTACAGTAACATTGCAATAAGTGGTAGAAAGCCCTGATGTGAAAAGATAATATATATACTTGTTTATATTTGAATTTAAATCGTCCCAAATACGCAACTCAAAATCTCGACCTTCAATCGAGGCATGCCGCCAGGCATTCATAAGGTTATATTCCTATTTCGAATGCAATGGAAAAGGTTCCGAGGCCTAATTCTATCATATAGAGAAGATAGCTTTTTAGACCAGTAATTATATTAAATTTTCGATATAGATTTCAGCGCGTTTATCTACCGTACGGTCACATGACAACTCCAAACACTACGAAAATTGAAATCCGATAATAATACACTATTACGGATTCAATGGAACTGGTTTCGTCGAATTTCGAGACTGTGACTCGGAAGGCTATTTTTAAATATCGATTTAAACGATACAAATTCAAAACTGAACAAATCACTTTCAAATTTAATTTTAAAAGTTCTATTACCTTCAGTATTATCAATATGAATTTTCTAAGCCTTTAAAATATTTTTAACAAGCTTACAAACCAAGGTTCACCATTTTAACCAATTCTCAATTATTAAAATTAATAATTTAATTGCCAAATAAATAATGATATTTGAAATTCAAGTTAAACTATCTTTCAAATATTTAAAATCAATTAAATATCCCAATTTCAAATATCCAAAAATTCCAGGTCGTCACAACAAATCTCAATATTGGCTCAATATCCGCTAAACTTTTTGTATAATATTAGGTATAATATCAGGATATATACTTGTTACGTTTGCACGTTAGTGAGCATGTTAATAGAAACTATTATTGATAAATTAAATTAATTAAAATAATGATAAAAAAATATTAATTCAGCATCCCAAGGTAAAACCCAAATATATTAAATATGATATAAAATACAATAATGAATTTATTCACAATAACATAGATGATCTTATGCAGTTTTGATAAAAATTTATTTATTTTCCTTTTGAAATTTACCATTTTACCCCACGGTGTGACACATTAAATAGAGCAATGGTATCAAAGCGACTACGTGTTATTGTTAGTAAATTAATTAACACGTAAAGCACTCTGTTAATATTTACACTAGATTGGTATATAAGTAAAGTGAGCATGAGGATGTAGGTTGGTTAATTAAGGATAAATCTTAAGGCAATCCTCTATAAGCATCCTAGCACTTGCCTGGCTAGTTCAGTGGTCTAAATTAGTATGTGTGCTCTAATATTAGGCCCAAACTATTTGTGCCTTGAATTGATTTAAATAAGCATACTTGAACAATATATAAGTCATAATTAAAAATTCAAAATGTTTGAACTTATAAAATTTATGTATGTTATAATAAGTTATATATTAATCAAAAGATTTTAATCAATAAGAGTGTGTGTGTGTGTGTTTGTGTATGTATATATATTAAATAAAATTAAAAATAAAGTATATCATAAAATTAATCTTGTATGAGCATACATATAATGAAATAAAGGTTTTAATAGTTCAACTCAAAAAATAATAAGATGGATTATATATATTTGATTTATGCATATAACATAAGATGTTATATGTAAGTAGTGACATTTGATCATCAAGTATCATGAATACTTATAGACTGTAGAAATCCTAGATTTTAAGTTGCAATTAATTAAAGTTTAAAGTTGAGATTTAATTAATTAAAATGAAATTGAGTTAGAAATAATTTTAATTGGAGGTTTAAATTAAATCTTGAGTTAATAAAAAAAATTATAACGTACAAATTCTATAAAATTTCATAATATTGTGTAGTTACTTAAGTGATATAAATATGATTTTTATTTTTGAATTTTAAATTGGTTGTGTTGAGTATAGTTTGTAGAAAAGAAAATGAAGAAGAAATAGATTGGATTAATAATTGTGTAAGGTCCATTTAAGCCCATATTTGTTTCATGAAGCAAAATTTAGTCTAGAATCATCTTCACACTTCGCAAATGTAATTCACGTTCAAACTTTTCTCCATTCTTCCCTTATGCTTGACGAAACAAAATTTATTCCAAACTCTTCCCTCTTCTAAAAATCAAAATAAATAGAAAAAAATTCCTAAAATTCCAAAATTAAAATATGTTGCCCTCAACACCACTAACTATGAAGAAGGTTGCATTTTGGTCAAGTTTGGATAGTTGAAGAATAGTTACAGTAAGATCTATTTTTTGGTTTAAGTAATAGAGAAGAGACTTGTTTAAAGTATAATTTCAAGTATCAAATCAAAGTATTTTGGATTCAAAATTTTCAACTTGGTTCCATAGACTCTTAACTCTATTTACTATCTATATCTTGTGTTTATATGGTTGCAAGCATGATTGGTGATGATATTTGTTGACGTTGTTGTGTTTGGACAAATTCTATGATTTTGAACCCTATTCAAAATAAAATTCGTATATAATTCATATGAAGATTAAAATTCCCAGTTTTTGATATCTTCTTCCTGACATGTTCCAGTACCTGTTGTCCAAATTTCATGATTTTTCATTTAGTTGTGATGGGTTAAATATGGTCATTTCCGCAAGCTTTTATGGAAAATCTAGGTAGAAAACGCATGTTGATTAGAAGCTCATAGTAAATTGTAGGAAATTTTATAAACTCTAAAATATGGATATCTTATTATCAACTCAATTTTGAACAACTAATAAAACTTTCATTAAAAAATATTATGTTTTAATGCCCCAAATAGAAGATTTACAGATGTTGTGTCGTTACTATAAATTGTCTACCAAGGTTCAATAATTAGAATTTGCTTTCAAGTTGAATATCTCTATTCTTTATCTATGCCTAAGTTTATTCTAACCTCTAAAATATGATTTTGGTTTACTTTGTGACTTCTTGTGTTATGGAATGTTATAAAATTTTATTGCGGTCTATGAACTCATAATTAGAATTATCCTTACTCGAGAATTTGTTTTTATTCGACAATCCTCGAGTCAAACAAAGGATTATTTGTAGGTTTTAGTTGACATGCTTTTGGATACGAGGTGATGGATGGACCGAGTCAATGGTTTTATGCATTCATTTATATTAAGAATTGATATAGTGGTATATTTAAAATAATTGACTTGAAATGTACAAAATAAATTTTGATACGGTATGAAATATTAAATTTGTATTGAACATTATTTGCTTTCGTCAGAGTAAGATGTGATTTATTTATATGTGATGCTATTATTTTTGCATTGTTCTTTCCTACAAACACCCATATCGTCTCATTCTGCGTGTTACTTAATAGTATTACTCAGTTATACTCTTGGGTAATATAAATATAGAGGTGGAGTGTCATATTTTTGGTATCAGAGAAAGATTCAGGACAATGTAAAAATTCAAAAGCATGCATATTTGGCCTTAAAAGAGGAAAACCTAGGAAGTTACCCAGTTTTTATACTCTCGTACGTAGTTTCTTATACAAATATTTTTGAATTTCTGAAAATAAGAGAGAGAGAGAGTGTGTGTATGTATACATACATACATACATCGTAAGATATATTAATTGAAGTTCTTATTTATTATAACAGGTGTTACGAATTGGATATTTGTGAAGATTTTGAAAATTAGTACTTTACTAATAATTTGAGAAAATTGGAAAGAAAATTATTTTAGATGTTTTTGAAAATACCTAAATGTTTTGTGAAATGTTTGGACAGTGTAAGTAATTTTAGAAGTGGTCGAATATTTCAGAAAATAATTTTAGAAGTGGCGGAATGTTTTGGAAAATAAAATGATCGATAAATTTTGGATAAAGGAATTTCAAGTTATTCGTAAAGTTTGGTGAAAGTTTTGAAAAGTTGGTTTCAAAGTATTTGAAAATTATGAAATGGTGGTGGTATATTTAGAAGTGATATGAATATTTTCGAAAGGGATTTGGAAATTTAATGATTGTTTGATAAATAGTTTTGAAAACATTTTGGAAGTAAGGTCATTTTATAGTATTTTTGAAATTCTAGGATTTGGATGAAAAAGTGATATGGATGTTTAGTAAAATGTTTTCTTTGAAAAAGTGAAATGGATGTTTAGTAAAAAGTACTATTTCCCCATTTTTGTGAAAAAAGATTTTCAAATATGTGTCTTGAGGAAGAAATGTGTAATGATTGATATCTTTGGAAACTATGAGGTGATTGGACTCGTCATTGTTGTGATTAGTTTCTACGGTGTTGAGAGCGCCTTTGGGCATGACCATCGGGGATAGTAGCCATACGGTTGTACACCAAGCATGACTAGCGAGTAGTGGTAGTTTGTACTTATCCATTGATAGTCCTTCTTTCTAAATTTTGAAAAATGATTTGAAGAATTTGGAAAAGAACTAAAATGATTTGAAAGGACGATTCTGAATGTGATGGGAAATATGTTGAAAAGTGATTTTTGAGAAATTGATTTCAGAAGAAAATATTTTGTTAAAGTAAGTTTCGAATTTTTTTTTTGAAAAGCTATATGTGTTGAGGGAATATTTCGTCCTTCAACTCCTTACACTTGTCCTAAGTAGTTTGTTCGTTAACTACTCAACTGATTTGGAATTAGCCAAATTAAGTGAATCTAATTTTGCTGTTAGATAGGGATTATGACGCTGAATGCTTACACAATCCTATAGCTGCACTTTAACTACTTATTAAAGTGTCATATCTAAGCCACTATGTTATTTGGATATGGCCAAATATGAATATTGAACTATACTTAATAAGGTAAATAACGTAAGCTGTAAAAGGACACAAGATTTATGTGATTCAAATTTTAAGGAATCCTACATCCATAAGGAAAGTTTTATTTTCTCCTCTCTTATTTGATTTGGTACAGAATTTCATGGCGACTAGTAAAAGAGAACCTTAAAAGTTTCTAACAAGGGAAAAATGTCAAAAGAGAAAGTCCATTTCATCTACAGTGTTGGGCGCTATAGGTTGCTGTGGGGCGAAGTTTATGGAGAGAGGTGGTTGTGGACATTGCTTGGCGTTCAGACTATATTGCTCTACTAGTGTCTTTGCTTCCTTTGCATGATTTGTTACTATGTTGGGTCAGAATGGAGTAACTCTCCCCATTTTGTACTAAAAGTTGGTTAGACAAGTTTGAGACTTACTTGCTATTTGAATTATTTCCTTGGTTGTTGCCGATGAGAAATTAGGAGAAGGAAATCTTCACATTTGTCGTTGGCCTGTAGGATTTAGTCTGTGTTGAAGCATTTCCTGGATGACCCTGTTTTCAACCCTAGTACAGTGATTTTGGCTCTGCATGGCGCTGTCAAGGTTGCCCCTGGTGTATGCTTGTGCAGACCAGTTAACCACAAAATCCATTTAAGAACAAAGATATAAAAGAAGGTTGATAAAAGTGCTAAGCGCTACAAAAACTGAAGACATGAGTTTCGTCAAGGTTCACGGAAGGGTGTTTCGAGGGCATTGAGATAGCTTTCGAAGGAATCACAAGCATCAAGCATGAATACAAATGATAAACAATGTAAGAGCTTTCTGTTGACAAGAAAACTTGCTGCGTAATCCCAAGGAGACTTACTGATGAGATGAAAATACGGCAAGCAAGTACACATACCAACAGCCCCCCTCCTTCAAACCAGAAGCATAGTAGAGGCCGCGAACAGCTAACATAGCTCGAATTGCAGAAAAACAAGGCAAAACCCAGACCAATACATCACAAGAGGAAAACCAAGCAGCAATCGTCTCGTTTGGACGACTAGCACGACAACCAAACACATCGAACCAACCCCATTGCAAAGCAATCCAAGGCTAGAGGATGAGGCGGTGAGAAATCGGCACAGCAAGACATAGAGTGCTGACCAAACCCCAAGGCAACATAAAAGAAAAGGCACCCGGCCCATCGCACAGATAACTCACGGCGACCCAAAAAATATCCCAACATAAAAGAAAACTGAATACTAGGATTTGATAATCAGAATAAAGGAAATGCAAAAAAAAATGATTATGTTATGTTTTATTATTTAATTTCTACTGTTTTAGTAATATAATTGCGTAGAAGTTAGAATAATTAGTATACTTAGTTACTGTTTCACTGTTGTTTTTGAATAAGTGTGTACACCTCTATATATACCCTTACGCACATGTATCGGATACTTTACTGTTGAATTGAATTTCAGTCTTCTTCTTCATTTTGTATTTCCCCCTCAAATCATTTCTTGGTATCAGAGCAAATGCCTCGTGGCAAAACTTCTCGATCCAAATTCTAATTACTCCCAAACACCAGATCCATTCCAGATCTAGTCAATCTTCATCAGATCTAGTCAATATTCATGGCAGGCGACAACAATAATCAATCCACTAATGATTCGCCCAACACCAGCAATATCAATCACACTCAAGCTTCAAAAACCCTAGAAGAATCCTTGAAATCGATAGTTAATCCCCAAACTCAGCTCATCACAGTAACACTTGATGAAAATAACTTTCTACTTTGGAAATTCCAGGTGGAGACAGCTATTAGAGGTTACGGTCTGGAGAAATTCATCAATTCTTCCACTACAGCTCCACAACAATTGATTATGAATGCTGAGGGTCAACCTGTGGCCAATCCAGAATTCATAATCTACCACAGGCAGGATAGCTTGCTGTGTGCTTGGCTGCTCTCATCGATCAATATGAGTCTTCTAACTCAGATTGTTGGTAGTAAGACATCCCTAGAGGTATGGAATGCTATACACTTAAATTTCAATTCTCAGGCATCTGCAAGAATCATGAGCTACAAAAGGCAGTTGCAAAACATGAAGAAGGGAAACATGAGTGTGAGAGAATATCTGAATAAAATAAAAACACTGTGTGATACTCTACAATCATCAGGACATAGTGTGAGTGAAACAGAACAGGTGCTGAACATATTAAATGGATTAGATGATAGTTTTGAATCAGTTGTAGCTGTCATCTCTTCCAAGGAAACCACTCCATCTGTGCAATATGTGACATCAGTTCTCCTGGCACATGAAGGAAGATTAGAACAAAAACAAAGTGCACCACAAGATTTTTCGATCAATTATGCTGCAAATATGAAAATCGGACCTCAGTTTCAGAACAATTTCAGAGCAGAACCTCAGACAAATAACTTCAGCCAAGCTCAATTCATGCAAGGTGGACAAGGATATGGTAGAGGTGGAAGATTTAGCAGAGCTAGAGGACGAGGCAGGAATACAAACAGTAGACCAAAGTGCCAAATCTGTGCAAAGATAGGTCATACTACAGTGAGATGCTATTTCAGGTTCGATAATAATCTCTCAAGCAGCCAACAGGTGTCACCCAATCAAGGCAGTCAAGGCTCATCTAAACCACAGCAATACAATGTGAACTTAAGTCAAGCAGGAGTCAATCCTATGGCAGGTTCAAGGGGACATAATCAGATCACAGGAAGTCAAGAAACAGCAGCAAAGAATCCTATCATACTGGAGGAAGCCTGGTATCCAGATTCTGGGGCGACACATCATGTTACAAGCAATCTACAGAACTTAAATCTTGGTGGTGCAGCATACCAAGGTAAAAATTATATTTATATGGGAAATGGTACACCTATAGATATCACTCATGTGGGAGATGCATGTGTTAAATCTAATACGAAAAATAAACAGTTGTTATTAAAGAACTTACTTAGGGTACCTCAAATTAAGAAGAATCTTCTAAGTGTCTCACAATTTGCCAGAGATAATAAAGTGTTCTTTGAATTTCACTCACATGTATGTTTGGTTAAAGACAGTGTTAATAGAGAAATTTTACTTCAAGGAGAATTATGTGATGGTTTATACAAGTTTAATCTAAAAAGTGGGGGAGAAAATAATGATGAATCAAGACAGTGTAATATCATGAGTCGTGAACATGATGATACTTACGATATATGGCACAAGAAACTTGGACATCCTAACTTAAAAGTGATGAAACTGGTGATGAATAAAGAAAATATATCATGTCATAGTCCAGAATTACCATATGTATGTAGTCAATGTCAATTGGGGAAGAGTCACAAATTACCATTTAACTCATCAAGTACGGTATATCATCAACCTTTAGAGCTGGTTGAGTGTGATCTCTGGGGACCAGCTCCAATTAATTCAAACTACAACTACAAATATTACATTGCCTTTGTGGATGCTTATAGCAGACATACATGGATATATTTCTTAAGACAGAAATCTGAAGCTTCTGAAGCGGTGAAACAATTCATAGTTCAAGTTGAAAGACAGTTTGATCAAAAACTCAAGATATTTCAGACTGATGGGGGATCAGAGTTTAAACCACTAAGAGAGTTCTTCAATGAAAAGGGAATAATACACAGATTCACTTGTCCATACACATCACAACAAAATGGAATAGTTGAAAGGAAGCACAGGCATGTGGTAGAATTGGGACTGACTTTATTAGCACAAAGCGCTATGCCACTGAAGTTTTGGCCAGAAGCCTTCTCCACAGCAGCATACTTAATCAACATGCTACCTACAAGTGTATTGAAGAATACTAGTCCTCATGAAACTCTATTTGGTCTGAAACCTGACTATACGAGATTAAAAGTATTTGGATGCTTATGTTTTCCACTGTTAAGGCCTTACAATAGACATAAAATGGACTTCAGGTCATCAAAGTGTACATTTCTTCGGTATGGCTCAAAACAGAAGGGATACAAATGCTTGACTAGTGATGGAAAAGTCATTGTCTCAAGACATGTCATGTTCAATGAAAGAATATTTCCATTTGCAGACAAGGAAGCAAGAAGTACTACAAGAGTTACAAATGCCAGACAATTTGTGCCTCATATACCACTGTGTGAATTAGAAGTTGAAGAATGCAGACTATCTGATACTCAAGAAATTGGTAGAAACCATCCAATTAACAACAGCAATGACAGTTCAGTAAGACATGAAAGTGGAGATGCTGATGATAGAGTGCTAGAAGACATTCCAGAATCCTCATCACATAATCAATCATCAGAGTTACATGACAATGATGTAAGTGAGGATGATCAGATGAGAGAGGTTACACATAATCAGCAGGGTCACCATATGATAACCAGGTCAAAATTGGGCATCTTCAAACCCAAATTATATACAGCTCAAAGATTAATACAAGAACCTGTCACTTTTGAGCAGGCAATACAGCATGATAAGTGGAAGAAAGCAATGGAGGATGAATACAAGGCACTAATGTGCAACAAGACATGGAAGTTAGTTGTGTTACCCAAAGATAAGACTGTGATTGGTTGTAGGTGGACATATAAGCTAAAACACAAAGTAGATGGAACAATTGATAAATGTAAAGCAAGACTTGTAGCCAAAGACTACACTCAACAACCAGGCTTTGACTTCCAGGAGACTTTCTCTCCAGTCATTAAACCTACTACAATTCGAATTGTTCTCACCATAGCCTTACATAATCATTGGTCTATTAGGCAGTTGGATGTGAACAATGCTTTCTTGAATGGTGAGTTGGAAGAGGAGGTGTATATGGAGCAGCCAAGAGGCTTTGAAGTGAACATGGGAAATCAGCAAATTGTATGTAAATTGAACAAAGCATTATATGGCTTGAAGCAAGCTCCAAGAGTATGGTTTGAAAAATTAAAGAAGACTCTAATTGTGTTGGGATTTCAGCCCATAAAATCTGATAACTCATTGTTCATACAAAGGAAGGAAAGTGAGATTATATATGTATTGGTGTATGTTGATGATTTCATTATAACAGGAAGTAATAATATTGAAATCATCAGGTTGACAAGTCACTTGAATGAAGAGTTTAAGTTGAAAGATTTAGGAGAACTGAATTTCTTCCTGGGCATTGATGTGAAAAGAAATAGCAGAGGGGAAATATGTTTAAACCAGAAGAGTTATATACAATCTGTGTTAAAGAAAGCAGGTATGGAAAATGCAAAAAGTTTACCCACTCCAATGACAAAGAACTTGCAACTGACAAGGAATGATGGTGATCCAATCGATGATCCACATAAATATAGGAGCATAGTAGGAGCTCTTCAGTATATCACGATAACTCAACCAGAAATCTCCTACAGTGTGAATAAAGTCTGTCAATTCATGCAACAGCCACTTGATACTCACTGGAAAGCTGTGAAGAGAGTGCTTCGCTACCTAGCAGGGACATTAGAGTATGGTCTGAGATTGTATACTCCTGGAAAGCTTGATATTAGTGCATTTGCCGATGCTGATTGGGCAGCAGACAGAGATGACAGAAGATCGGTGAGTGGTTACTGTGTGTATCTAGGCAAAAATCTGATATCCTAGTGCTCAAAGAAACAATCTACAGTCTCGAGATCAAGTACTGAAGCTGAGTATAGAAGTGTAGCAGCAGTGGTATCTGAAATAATGTGGGTGAAGTCACTGCTATTCGAGATACTTGGAGAGAAGCAAATCTTAGCCACAGTATGGTGCGACAATGCAAGTGCAGTTGCATTGACTGCTAATCCTATATTGCACTCTAGAACAAAACACATTGAATTAGATTTGTATTTCGTAAGAGAACAAGTTGCATTAGGGAACATATGCATTAATCACATACCTGCATTGTATCAGCGTGCTGACATCTTAACCAAGTCACTATCTTTGAATCATTTTGCCAGATTAAAAGAAGGACTGAATGTCATGAAAGAAGAAAAGGAAGTCTGGAGTAAAGAGAAGAAGGAAGCAAGAGAAACTGAGAAGGAAGAGAGAGCTTAATTTGAGGGAAGGAGTTAGAATAATTAGTATACTTAGTTACTGTTTCACTGTTGTTTTTGAATAAGTGTGTACACCTCTATATATACCCTTACGCACATGTATCAGATACTTTACTGTTGAATTGAATTTCAGTCTTCTTCTTCATTTTGTATTTCCCCCTCAAATCATTTCTGTAGAGATTCCTAAGAAAACTTAACATAATAAGAAATCATAACACATGGAACCACTTTCTCATCGCTTGATCTTTGTTTGAGGCCCTTTTACCAGCTATCATTCTCATTGTATCGTTTGATGTAATTAATAGCTAGATGCTTTACTTCAGCTCAACATTTTTTAAAGCTTCTGAAATCAAGCTTAATTAACAATTCAATATAACGTAGAACTTAAACAAAGTTTCAGTTTCGACCTAACTTAATTCTAGTACCATTTATATATCTTTGGCAGAACATCGATATTGAATTCTGGGAAGAGAGTCTGAAGCAATGGCTTCAGTTCAGAAGTACGAACATTGGTGGATACATTAAGAGAATGCAGTGCCAATGGCCTAGAAGAAGTTGGTTTTTAAAAGGAGTGGATGGGGCCGAATTCATCATGCATTTGGTTCAGGGTGTGGTTGAGTGATCCTTAATTTGATGAATGCTCTTAGCAAATAACCGAGGCCTATTGTACATAGGAAGAGCAAGACTAGGCACGCAGCTGTTACAAATGGTCAACGTACACAGGTATGCAACTGTGATGGTTATTTATGGCTATGTTCATTGAGGAGAAATGAGCCATGGGTACGGTTGGTTGATCGTGTTAGCTTGGCTCTGGCCTCCAATTACAAATTAAATACATAAAGAAATAAAAGCTTGAACGGATTAGGGAATATTAAAAGACTTGGATGCAATTGACAATGTGCTGTGAATTGATTCCCTGATTGCCAGTCATAATTTATAACAACCCTAATTACTTGATCTTATCATTTTACATCGTGAAGCGGAGTTTGCCTAAAATAATTTTGGATATATTTAAACAGGAACAGAACTTATTTATGTATTATTTTTTGGTATGGTGGCCCATTTCATACTTCTATTTTATTAGTATCCTTTAAGGAAATATAAATAGGAATGTTCTGGTGTAATGATCAAACAATGTCAACTTGCACTAAACATCTTAATGAAAATACAACGAATAAGATATGAATTCATAACTGCAGCAAAGTTGATTAGAATAGATGATGTTGGCTGCACGATACAAAAAAAAAAAGACCTACGTACACGGAAATATAATGTTATAAATACCATACCATATGTACATGTATTTCCTACTTCACCCTCACATTTCGTTGTGTTTATTCTAGTCAAGAAAATGGAACTAAATCCTGGTACGCCTGCCCTAGTCCTTAACGGCGGAGAACCAAATTGGAAAGGCCAAGTCTGGGCTGAGCTTCCAACTGCAGAACCAGAGAAAGCATGGGCGCTACTAAAAGACTTTGGTAACCTTCATAAAATTATGCCTTCACTGTCAGTTTGTGAAATCATAGATGGTGAGAATGAAGTTATCGGTTGTGATCGCTACGTTAAGGGTATGATGTACCCAATAGAAAAGGAATTTTGGGCCAAGGAGAAGCTGGTGGCCTTGGACGATGATGAGATGAGCTGTAGTTATATATTTATTGCCTGTTTTACCCCGTATGAGGATTATATGGCCACAATGCAAATAGTGAAGGGCGGTGAGGGTGAGGGATGCAGATTTCGATGGTCTTTTGAGTGTGAACATATTGAGGGTGTAACCGAGGCTGGATTTACTGAGATTCTGCAGTATTGGGCTACGGAGATTGCTCAGAAAATTGAAGAGATCTGCAACGTCTGAACACGGGTCCTTTGTTATGACCTATGAGATGATGCTGCCGTGTTTGTGTTTAATTGTTACGTCTGTGATTTGATAATACAACTTAACATGTGTGAGGGTATAAGTGTTTGTGCAAGTGAGTGATGTTTGGGTCAATTGTGCTTTTCTGATTTTCAAAGAATTTCTACTGCAATACTGGTTTGTAATCAAATATTTTTATTTTTTGTATCTGCTTTTCTCCACGAATTAGTTCATGTAAAATCGCCATATTCATTTATTTTCTTGGATTTTATTTCTATTATCATGGGCGCAATTGTTCTTTGATAGGAAAACTGTTATCTCTTGTACTTTTATCAGCACACAAGTTCATAAACAAACTTTTTTTTACCAACAATCAAATCCTAATTAGTTGTTAAGAAAATGACCGTAGCAAAAGTTTGAAACACATAAGCTATATTCAGAAAACAACGATGAAACAACTTTTTAGAAGTTGAAATTTGATTACGCCGCTTATTTAAGATTTGATATGTGAAAAACATTTTTTCAAAATATATATTAACTTACACTCTATTTTCAGTTTCGGTAATAAAACAAGTTGTTTTTCTTTTTTCTGAAATTACATAGGAATGATGATCATATGTTTCGATGATCAAAACGATTTTTTTCCTTTACATGTATTTGCAATCTAAAAATATTAAAAAATTTCAAATTACTCTACAAATATTTGCAAAATTTTCTACAAATATCCTGGAACTTAAAAGTATGAGTGTTTTTTATAACCTATTTTCGAGGAGGGGCAACTGAAACTTGAGGTGGATGTTTTTACGAAAGTTCCCATTTTAGAATATGATGATTTCTTGGCGATTAGAGAAAGAACGAATAAAATTACAATATATAGTTGATGGTGTGATGAGATACCGTATTTGAGATGATATTCAACAAAGATGCGGTATTTGCCAAAGATATCTGCATGCTCCAGCCATACAATTTAGAAGAAAAATGATAAGAAAGTTGAAAGATTCTTCTATTGCTTGAAAGGATGTCAATGCATTAGTATATGAGATTTGTCACACGTTTTGATGATTTGGAGGTTCGAATCCATATAAATCCTCAATTTAAAGCGACATACTACTTACCATTTGAGCTAGCAATCCTAAATGTAACCCCTCATATTGTTATACTATTTAATAATGTCGACAGTATTAACTTAATTAAATTGATAAGACGACATGAAAATAATTTAGTATGAGTTGGAATATTTAAGTATAACCAAGAATAATTTAATAAACGGGGCATATTTAGTTTGTAGTAATGTGGTGAAAATAGAATGAATGATATACATGTTCATTATTACTTTTAATATTAAATGAGCCATGAATAATATTGGTTTCGCAGCCCACTAAGACCCATAATATACCAAAGCTCTCCATTCATTCTTCATTATCCTCGTTCAGTAAAGAAAATACGCATCTATGACTTACGCTAGTTTTCCCTAAAACCGAAATTCCATTTTTAAGAAGAAAGAAGACACCTTTGAGAAGAAGAGTGCCGAGGAAGACCGGGGAAATACTTCTCATAAGATTATGGTGGCTAATATTACCACAATTTTAATTTAAATACTATATAATTTGGATTTAATTATATATAATAATTTGCAAGTTATTTTCTAAATTAGGTTAGTGACATATTGTCATTGGAATTTTTACATGGAAATATAACATGTTAAATAGATAAGAAAAATGAGTTAAGACCTCTAAAACTCATGATCATAGGATTAGAAATGCATAAGGCCAATTTATAATGTTAAACGGATAGTTTTGGAAATAGTTTTTTCAATTGACAATGGTTATATGAATTTTAAGAATTTATACGGATTTTTAAAGACGAAATAATTTTTTAAAGTGAGTTAGAAATTTAATAACTCATGAAAAATTCCACACTAAAACCAGAAATATGATATCGGAAAAATGAATATATGAATTTAAATATTTTTCTTGAATTTTTGCTATGTTAATCTTAATTAAAATGGATCTTTACAGTTCATTGATCATAATTAAGAAAGGATTTTAAAGAGAGTAACCTCCTAACAAGGGCCAAGGGCCATGAGGGATGATGGACGTTTAAATGATGAGAATGGATGACCAAGGACAAACTTATTTGACTATAGCCGAGGCCATGATAACTTTGCTATGGAAATGTGAAGCCGAGGGAAGTTGATGTTGAGAAGCTTGGACTATAACTGATGGTTTTGCGAATAGTGAATCTTCTTCGTTTGGGAGCAAGAGCTTCGACATTTGGAAGCACTAAGAACAAAAGTAATACATGGCTCATTGCACTTTGACATAGGCTACAAGAACGATGACTTAAAAAAGCAAATGAGTGCTTTCTTCTTAGTCGTTTACTTTCAGTGTTAGCCGAGGAAGCGCTTACCTAGCCCAAGATGAGAATGACTAGGAATTTGTAATGAACTAATACTGGTATTATAATGATAATATAATTTCTAATATGAAATAATTTCGCATTACCATGAATTAAGAGTTACTAGGAAGAACGATTGACTGACTGCAGAGGTATAAAAAAAATAAGTAGAAAATAGAAGAGCCCAGATTCCAAATGAACAAATTCAAACTCGAAAGGGTGTAAGAAAATCGAACCTAGCCCTACTAAGAAAGCCGGCCCACTTTTTTCTTTTTCGGAAACAAAGGGAAAAAATAATGCCTAAACTCTATTTTTTCAATTCGGCAGTTCGATCTATGATTTTTCATTCATGGACGTTAAAGCACCAATTCAAATGGGATGGATTCAACCTGGTTTGTGGTTTCCTTGCCTATAAACAGTAATGTCAATAATGTAGATGCACGGGTCTTACCTTGTACGAATTATAAATCTTGTTTGGAGTTCATATGACTAAACCGGGTGGGGATGCTCACTAATGGTTGGAAGTTTTCTATCGATCCCATGTGCTGATTATAGATTTAGCCAAACTCTAAATTTGACTAATGCACAAATATTACTTATTAACACTAGGTTAAAAGGTTGAAAATGAGGAAGATCATGAGCAATTAAAGTAAATAACATCAAATACAAATTAAATTAAAGGGATGGATAGTTTATGGTTTTCCTCTTGTGTGCTTACATGGCAATCATTGCTGAGGTGGCTGGTCGATTACTGAAGGAGTGAAGGAGCTAAAAGTAGCTGAAAACCCAACTGAGGTGGTGCCAGGCTGGATGTAAGGTGATAAGGGGCTGCTTGAGACGGTCGTGGGAGGCTGTACTGAAGTAAGGCCAAGGACGGGACATGCTCAAGCCAGCCTTGTCAAGTATGCTAATTTCCTGAGGTGACTTGAAGTGGTGTTGGTCGGTGACTGAAGCGATGCTGAAGTAGACGAGTTGGCTTGGGGTCCGGATGGGAGTGGAGCGGCACGAAGAAGCCAACCATCATCGAGCTAGACAAGAATGGATCAGGAAAGACTGGGCTTAGGTCTGCTTTCATGAGAAGTTAGTAAAGACTGTTTAGGGATATGATAGTCGGCTTAATCTTGATGCTTTGCTAAGTAGAAGAGTTAGCTTGGGACCAACTTGAGTTTAGGCCTCCCTATGAGGGCTGATAGTAGAATAGTTGGACCGACTTTGATTAGGCCAGACTGCCATACTAATTACTTACTAGAAAATTTAAACAACGTTTTGCCCCTATTCCGTATCCGTTTGCGGGCGCGGGCTTGTCGAATCATGAAGGTCCTACCGATCGAACACTTTATCATGCATTTAATGCGCCTACCACATGGCGATATGCCATTGGCTATGGTGGTTCATTTTTCCAGATGTGGCAGGGATGGGTTATATCTTCCATATGTCTGAAGTGACAGAATGCTGATCTTATTTGAATGACGAAGATTTATTTTGCCTTTTGAATCCAACGCTAATGATGGAAGGTGTACGTATATAAATACCCCTTTCTTCCTAGTTCTTAACCCACAAGAATCACTACCATAGAACTCCTTCATAGCTTATAGATTTCTTACGATTCTCTATTGATAAAAAAAAGCTAACTTTGTCTTCCTCTTCTTCTCTAAATGTCTCTGAACGTTCTTTAATTTTGTCAAATTTTTTTGGTGTTATAAAAAGGGAGGAAGCTTTCTTGACGCCGATCTATTTTTGTTGGTTGCAGTTCAGATCACCATTTGGAATTTGTTCTGAGATTGATCTTTCTTTGTTGTTTGGCCTGGGCTCGCTCCCCCCGCCAAGCTTTTCATGGTACCCGATCATCGCTGTTATGTCAATGGTCTAGCTGATGTTGGCGGATTTCCTCATTATCTAGATGTATCCATTTGCTACCTAGGTCAACTTGGATGCTTCGGTGCCTTACTGGAAAGAGTAGTGGTTGTCGCTTCTGCCTTTGATATCACAGCTAAAAGCCCAGTCTTCTCCTTGACGTTTTCGACTGGTAGCTTTTTAGGATCTCTTGTGAGATTTGATGTGGAAGGCTTCAAAGGTGGTCGCACGTCCCTACTTCCACAGGAAAATACTGATTAGGCTTTATGAGGAGCGATCATCTACATATTTGAAGTTGGCTTCTTCATGGTGCTTGTCTTTTCCTGTTCTTTTTTTCTTTTTAACTAGTTAGCCATAGAATGCCTTTATATGCTTAACGGGGCGGGCATTGTGCCGTCGCACCCTATGAACTAAATGTAACAGATCTTTTGTTGCAAATTTTGACTTGGAATTCTATTGCTATCTTGGCTTGTTTATCTATATATGGCCTATAGAGTATAGTGCTCCGGGTGACTAGTGGTTCTTGTATTATTTGCAGAAAAGCCTTTTCTTTTTTGGATATGTTAAATATCAATATGGTTATAAGGCGAATTCGGTACGGTCGTTCATGTAGGACATGTACCGACCGGACACAAAAGGGGCAATTTGCACCAGCGTGAGCTGTAACAACCTGAAATTTTGATCATTGAATTTTAAATATTTAATTAATTTTAAATAGTTAAATAATTGGGATTGGAATTTAATAACTTGAATTCAAATATATGGATCATTTAAATATTTGAATTATGAATTAAATATTATTTGATGAATTAAATATTAATTAAATGGATTTAATAACCTAATTTAACTCCTTTTAATTTATAAATAATAATGGTGAATTTGTTTTGAACATTTATTTACAATAATAAATGGATCGAATAAATAATAACTAAACTAATTTGTAAAAACGATTCGATTTCTAATGACGTATTTTTAATATAATTTATTGGATTTTTCTCTAATTTTTATTTTGAAAAACATTTAAATTGTCATTTGACGTTATTTCGGTAAACGATGATATTTTGAGATTTCACAGAATGTAGTAACCAATGTATTTTATTATCATTTTGAAATCATGTCGCATTTTCGAGCGCGGTCGTATTTTTTATTATGACGTTCAGGGTCCATACATAAATAAAAATATGTGCGGCGAAACGTCGACAATCATAAATCTTTGCAAATCTTGGCACACTCATCTTGCCTGTCCTTGCTTGGACATTTTGGTGGCTAAAAGCATATTTGTGGCCTAAGAAATTGATTTTGATATGTAAAAAGTAAACATAACCATTTTGTTTTTTTTAATTATTTTAATTTGGTTACAAAACAAAAATAAGGTCATCAGTTAAACTCATTTTCCACTTTTGTTCCCTTTTCTCTCTTTTTTTCTTATTCCTAGTTAATAACAGCAATGGTCGAAACTTATAAAATTAAAATCAAATTGTTTAATAAATTAAAAATATTAATAATGGGCTCGTTGAACTCGTAGGATGTCAAGCTTCACTTCATCGTCGAATAGGTATGCGCAATAGCGATTTAGGGATACTCGATTTTTGATAGTCGACTAGGGTTCGACATAACGTGCGATGAGGGAGGAGTTAGTTGAATCCGAGTCCAGATTTGTGGTCATGATGTGAAGTAGCTGTATTGTCGAGCTTGTGGAGGCATCCAGTTGAGTGAGGCAGTTTCCGTCCATTGTACAGACAGCAAGGGACGTGAGCAGGTTGCTTTTCGACCTAGGGATCCGGAGATTTGGGAGAAGGGTGTTTTGAGCCGAGGAGGTGAAGGCGGTTTGGTTGGTGGTCGACGATCGACGATTGGGTGATGAATGGTGGTGTGCATGTGTATGCGACTATGACGCCCCACCGCTATACCCACGCCAGCCAAGGACACTATGGGGTAATGCCGTCAACTAGCACGGAGAATAAGGCTGTTGAGGAGCGACCATCTGTATAATTGCTTTGTGCGAGTACTGATATGCCAGATAAAAATATAACTTTTCATCTCAAGAGGAAATCCGACATACCGATACAAACTCAAAGCTACTACACAGTGGCTATAAGGACCTCGGAAACAAATATAGAAATAAACATAACACAAATCAGTCACAGACAATTCATATCACAAAGGCGGAAATAGATATGAATATAACACATGAAAGTGTACATCAGAGTAGTGGTCAAATAAGATCCACAATAACACAAAAGAATAGATACAAGTGCAAGACAATAGAATATGTATACATCAAGGAGTCTAATCTCAAAAGTATACAACAAAAACTACTAAACTAGAGTAGTTAGCCAAAACTCAGATGATGGTTCCAAATAGGAAGTCAAGAGGAAGCACTTGTAAAATCTCAGTCTGACCCGAGTATTATTTAAGAAGAAAATAATAAACGGATCAGTCTAGCTATAATTATCAGATAAAATGAGATAGAATATGAGATATGATAATAAAACATATGATAACAAAAAGATGTCATACTATGATAAGTATACATTAGAAAATCAACTAAAGGCATACAAAATCTCAAGAATCTCATAGCATCAAAAAGAATATCATATTCTTTATTTAATTCACCAAGCCACAATAAATGACATACATATCAATGCCAACTGAAAAAGGTGGTGAAACATAAATTCCAGAAATCAGCACACGAAATCCAGAAATCACAAAAAAGGGGGAAAGGCCTATCAGCCGAATGCTCCACGAACGGTCCGAAGACCAATGAGCCGAATGCTCCATGAATGGTCCGAAGACCTATGAGCCGAATGCTCCACGAACGGTCCGAAGACCTATGAGCCGAATGCTCCACGAATGGTCCGAAGACCTATGAGCCGAATGCTCCACGAATGGTCCGAAGACCTATGAGCCGAATGCTCCACGAATGGTCCGAAGACCTATGAGCCGAATGCTTCACGAATGGTCCGAAGACCTATGAGCCGAATACTCCACGAAAATGACAAGCATCGACGCACCTAGAAAGATACGCCACATGCATAAATTGAGACGAAGCTCAATAAAAAGAAATACAGTCCTTCACAAGGACAAAGAGACATCGCACATTGCTAGTCTAAATCACAAGAATGATCGTCATGATCATAAGGAAGTGTCGATTACACTAAGCTAGTAAATATAAGAGTTTAGCTTCATGTCCCATAACCACTTGCTTAACTCAAATATTTACGAACAGATTGTAGATCTCCACTAGAAAATTGTCACAAGAGTTTCAATCGAACAAGTCCATAAATTAACCGACGAAGTAAACGCAAGTGTTTCATACCACTTGTTTTGCTAAGCCATTTAATTATATTTTCTCATACGAATGAAGTAAAGGTTTGTATATACTAATAGATTGGAAAACGGTTTTAAGAAACGAGCTTTGATATTGAAAATAGAGTTGAAATCGTTTTGATGAAGAAGTTTTGATATTTAATACTAGTATAGAAAACCTTTATATTTTGAAGTGACAAATCATAGAAGTGATTGTAGAAACAATCAATCATAAAAATTCACATTCGAAGATGTGAATAAAATCCAAAGAAATCGATATCAAATCCGTCAAAATGGATATTTCCAATAACTCCCAAAGAAAAGAAGTCATCAAAGTCGGTAATAAATGATAACAACAAAAGGGAAACCACACGAATCGATTAAAGTTGGAAATCACACAAAATAGGCGAAATAGGCAAACAGCATCAGGTCGGTCGGCCGGCTTCAGGGCTCGGTCGACCGGACCCTGTTCTGAAAAATAGTTCAGGAAGCAGGTCGGTCGACTGAGCTCTACAGCCGGTCGACCAAACCCAAAACAGAGAAGTGCTTAGCACTTTTGGAAGCAGGTCGGTCAACTGACTACAGAGCTCGGTCGACCGGACCTGTTTCCAGCACTGACCAACTTATCAAGTTCATTGGCCGAATCTCGACCAAATTGCATTTTCGCGAGCAACGACACTAAGGATTTAAGCCTAACGACAACCCGGCCTTATAAGCTCTTCAATGCATCACAAAAATCATGATCAAAGATCAAAGTTTGGATTATTAAAGAATTGAACTCAAAACACTAAAAATTGGAATATTCACCAAATCAATCCAAACCAAGTGCGATTGCACAAGAATAAGTGTTAGGAATTCATACCTAACAATCGAAGATAAATATAGTTTAAGATGTGAGATAAAAATCTCACCTTTGAACCCAAACAAATGAAGAAGAAGCTTTTAAAACAAGCCAAGATCAATTCCTCTTCAATAACAACTCAAGAAGCTTAAATCTAAGCTTTAAAAGAAGAACATTCCCAAAGTTAGGTTTAGGAATTTTTGAAATTGGAAGGAGAAAGAGTTGGAGAAGAAGAAGGAGATGCTTACCAAAGGGTTCTCTTTGAATTTGGAGCAAGAAGTTGGATTTGCTAATGAAGACCAGGGTTTTCAATTTCTATTTCCCATTCTCTTCCACCATTGTTGCTTTAGAACTGAAAAGAGGAGGAAGTGAGAGTGAATGGGGAGGAGTGGTTCAGATTTGAGTATAAGTTGGCTAGTGGGCTGAACCCAAACCCAAACCCAAAGTGAAAATGGTCCAATTTTTGACTAGCTCCAAACATGTCGAAGCTTACACTCAAAAAGATCGCAAACGACATTTTGAACTCAATGGAAGTGGACTCGAGTCCCAATTCGACTGTTTGCAAAAAGTAGTTTTTCGGACTTTAATCCGATTAACGATTCTATATTTAAATATTCAATCGTAGAATATGCGGGTTGTTACAGACTCCCCTCCTTAAAGAAATTGCGTCCTCGCAATACTTAAGAAGAAAATAAAGAGTAACAACCATAAAAGCATATCAACACAAAAGAAAATTTGAAATAAGAAGTTCACCATAAAGAGCACGAAAGAGTAAACCCGGATGAGTTCGCTCAATGAATTCTCTAGATTTCCCAAGAGCAATCCTTGGGATTTGAGAACCATAGAACTTTCACAAGAAGAATATCTTTATTTCGAAGGTGCTCAACCTCCGAAGCAATGATGCGAATAAAATGTTTCTCAAAAGTCAAATAGGCAAAACTTCAATTTTCCACAATAATTCCGGGCTCAAGAATAAAATTGGAATCCCTAAGGCATTTCCGTAGTTGGAAGACGTGGGAAAACATCATGGATAGCAGAAAATTGAGCCGGTGCAACGGCGTAGTACAATAACGGTACGCCAGAGAAACGAGAAACTCGAATAATTTGGAACAACAGCATAGTACAATAACGGTACGCCAGATGAACCAAAGCTCAAATAATTCAGAACATCGACGTAGTGCAAACGGTACGTCAAATGAACCGAACACCATAAAAGAATCATCGGACGCTAGTCCATAAAAGAAATGAGATGAAGCTCAATAAAACGAAGTACATCGAAACGTCCGATGAACTTGGCATTCCATACGGACATCATCAAAGAAATAACCACTTGTTGCTTACGACTAAGTGCATTGGCAGCATGATTCCCCTTCCGGGAGTATAAAGAATTCAAGACCATAAGATGTAAGGAACTCGAGCCAATATTAAGTTCCTTATGAGAAAATAAATATTCCAAAGATTTATGATCGGGGTAGAGAACAAATTTCTCACCCGAAAGTGATGATGCCAAACTCTAAAAGTGAAAACAATAGCCGCGAGCACTAGATCATGAGTGGCATACCTAGTCTCGATAGGCTATAACTATTTAGAAGAATAAATGATAGCACGTTCCCTTTGGCCAGCGAACGACATCCAAACCAATACGATATAGCATTGGTACAAAAGATAAAATCTTGGTTCCCTACGGGAATAACAAGAATTAGGAATATTGAAAAGAAAGAGTTCTTTTAAAATAATCTTCTTTCCCGAAAAGCTAAGACTTTCAAAATTACAATTATCTTTATGTAATAATTCTTTTTAGAAAAATTTACTTATTCCAAATCAATTTACTGTGTCTGTTTGTCTCATCAAAGCGTTTAGGAGATTCCTATCGATAACGTTGATCAAGCGCATCGACCAAAATTCTTAAAGCACTCAATGGGCAATACAATCACAAAATCATCTTCAAGATAATAAACATGTTTCTTAAAAACTTTTAAGAATATTCTTTGTTTTCTTAAAGAACAAAAATCTAATTGTACTTATAAATAAATCTTATGAAAAAGATTTGCAAAATTTTAAATTGCTATTTTCACCCAAAATCAATGAATACAAGAATGGTCTCATCGAAATATTCATAGAATACTCGATTTACAAAAATGGATGAAATAAACTGGATAAACTGAATGACATAACAAGTCATTCATAAGAATCATAACGAGTGCGGAATGCGGTAAATGGAATGCTAACTCCCGCAACTCGTAGCAAATGAAAATCGGGGGCAAGGTCGAACTAAAAAGACCTTAACATCACTCAAAAGATTTCTTAGGCGATAATCCTAAGACAAGCTCAAAAATACCGGAAATTCTCAAACTACATGAATAAAATGATGCCATCAAATTGGAATCAAAATCACAAAGGAAAAACAGAAATCTGATTAACAGATTGAAAATGTCGAAGATAAATAGACCACACGGGACAAAGGATATGGCTATATAAAAATTAAGTCAATCCTTACAAAAATCAATTCCGAAGCCTAAGTAAAAATTAGCTCGGAAAGATAAATCACATAAAATAATTTCGACATCAATAAAAAGCTAATTGAGTGTTGCGGATCCACCAATCCGGATTCGCAATCCTCAAAGAAGTAATAAAGCCCAGAAATGTCTAAAGAAAAAGAATCACAAGTTCTTTTGATATAAAAATGATGAGATGAAACCCATATAAAAAAAAAGAACTCGAATAAGACAATCACAAAATAAATGTCATCAAGGATAGAATGGATACCTTGACCAAGAGAAGTGTCACTAGGCGCATTTAGCTTTCCCTCTCTCCTACTTTGAAGTTTGGGACAAGAAGATATATGGTGACCCGAATTTTTGCAATAGTGACAATGAAGGGGTTTCGGACACTCCCTCGCATAGTGGTCCATGGAGCCACAATTGTAGCATTGCCCACTACTAGAGGTAGGGGTCTTTGCTACCGAAGACTCTTGCTTCCCTTTCTTATTAGGGTTGGGTCCTTTGAATTTAATTGGCCTCTTCATGTTGTCGTTGAAGTTCTGTTTTGCACTCACAACTTCAACATTACTCTCTCTATCGGCCTCTTCAAGACGACGAGCGATATCAATAAGCTGATCGAAAGAAACTTCCAATTTCAGAAGTAACGGCTTCTTGAGATTCTTGTTCAAGCCATAGACGAACCTCTGATTTTTCTTCATTGGGGTATTAATATACTCAACCCCGTATTTAGAAAGAGATTCGAAAGATGCGACATAGTCTGTCATAGAAGATTTACCTTGAACAAGGTCTATGAAGCGCCGGGCTAAAGTTACTTTTTCAGCCTCCGGCACAAATTTCAATTCGAATCTTTCCCGGAATTGCTCCCAAGTGAGATCCGCTTCAACGATTTCAGAAATAAGAAGCTCATACCAATCCAATGCTCTTTCTTGGAGCATGCTAGAAGCCACTTGGACTCGGTGGAGATCAATAAGGTTCATGCGAGAAAAGATGCGATCGCATGATTTAAGCCAAGCTTGAATTTCAATAACACTCTCGGATCCCTTGAATGGCCTTCCACCCAAATCGGTATAGTCTCTGCACAAGCGTGCAAAACCGGATCTAGGATGGGTAGGCTATGGAACGGGTCCAATAGCTTGAGCATTCTTAACAAGATCTAGAAGCTGTTGGGCAGACATAAATACTCCCTCCTGAGGAGTAGCACTGGATTGACCGACGTTGGTACGGCCAGATCTAACCATTTCTTTTCTTTAAGAAAGAAAGAAAAGAGAAAAAGGTTAATCTCAGAATGAAAATCAAACAAACTTGATTGATAAAACAAGGAATCATAAAATGAAAATAGGATAGAACGGTACGAAGACCCGAATCAAATCCTATGGCACGATTCCTAAGAAAGACTTAGGACAATGATCCTTGCTAGATTATTCTACATTGTTCCGAAGTTTGGCTCTGATACCAAGCTGTGACGCCCCACCTCTATACCCACGCCAGCCAAGGACACAATGCGGTAATGCCGTCAACTAGCACGGAGAATAAGGCTGTTGAGGAGCGACCATCTGTATAATTGCTTTGTGCGAGTACCGATATGCCAGATAAAAATATAACTTTTCATCTAAAGAGGAAATCTGACATACCGATACAAACTCAAAGCTACTACACAGTGGCAATAAGGACCTCGGAAATAAATATAGAAATAAACTTAACACAAATAAGTCACAGACAATTCATATCACAAAGGCGGAAATAGATATGAATATAACACATAAAAGTGTACATCAGAGTAGTGGTCAAATAAGATCCACAATAACACAAAAGAGTAGATACAAGTGCAAGACAATAGAATATGTATACATCAAGGAGTCTAATCTCAAAAGTATACAACAAAAACTACTAAACTAGAGTAGTTAGCAAAAACTCAGATGATGGTTCCAGATAGGAAGTCAAGAGGAAGCACCTGTAAAATCTCAGTCTGACCCGAGTATTATTTAAGAAGAAAATAATAAACGGATCAGTCTAACTATAATTATCAGATAAAATGAGATAGAATATGAGATATGATAATAAAATATATGATAACAAAAAGATGTCATACTATGATAAGTATACATTAGAAAATCAACTAAAGGCATACAAAATCTCAAGAATCTCATAGCATCAAAAAGAATATCATATTCTTTATTTAATTCACCAAGCCACAATAAATGACATACATATTAATGCCAACTGAAAAAGGTGGTGAAACATAAATTCCAGAAATCAGCACACGAAATCCAGAAATCACAAAAAAGGGGGAAAGGCCTATGAGCAGAATGCTCCACGAACGGTCCGAAGACCAATGAGCCGAATGCTCCATGAACGGTCCGAAGACCTATGAGCCGAATGCTCCACGAACGGTCTGAAGACCTTTGAGCCAAATGCTCCACGAATGGTCCGAAGACCTATGAGCCGAATGCTCCACGAATGGTCCGAAGACCTATGAGCCTAATGCTCCACGAATGGTCCGAAGACCTATGAGCCGAATGCTCCACGAATGGTCCGAAGACCTATGAGCCGAATACTCCACGAAAATGACAAGCATCGACGCACCTAGAAAGATACGCCACATGCATAAATTGAGACGAAGCTCAATAAAAAGAAATACAGTCCTTCACAAGGACAAAGAGACATCGTACATTGCTAGTCTAAATCACAAGAATGATCGTCATGATCATAAGGAAGTGTCGATTACACTAAGCTAGTAAATATAAGAGTTTAGCTTCATGTCCCATAACCACTTGCTTAACTCAAATATTTACGAACAGATTGTAGATCTCCACTAGAAAATTGTCATAAGAGTTTCAATCGAACAAGTCCATAAATTAACCGACGAAGTAAACGCAAGCGTTTCATACCACTTGTTTTGCTAAGCCGTTTAATTATATTTTCTCATACGAATGAAGTAAAGGTTTGTATATACTAATAGATTGGAAAACGGTTTTAAGAAACGAGCTTTGATATTGAAAATAGAGTTGAAATCGTTTTGATGAAGAAGTTTTGATATTTAATACTAGTATAGAAAACCTTTATATTTTGAAGTGACAAATCATAGAAGTGATTGTAGAAACAATCAATCATAAAAATTCACATTCGAAGATGTGAATAAAATCCAAAGAAATCGATAACAAATCCATCAAAATGGATATTTCCAATCACTCCTAAAGAAAAGAAGTCATCAAAGTCGGTAATAAATGATAACAACAAAAGGGAAACCACACGAATCGATTAAAGTTGGAAATCACACAAAATAAGCGAAATAGGCAAACAGCATCAGGTCGGTCGGCCGACTTCAGGTTTCGGTCGACCGGACCCTGTTATGAAAAATAGTTCGGGAAGCAGGTCGGTCGACTGAGCTCTGCAGCCGGTCGACCAAACCCAAAACAGAGAAGTGCTTAGCACTTTTGGAAGCAGGTCGGTCGACTGACTACAGAGCTCGGTCGACCGGACCTGTTTCCAGCACTGCCCAACTTATCAAGTTCATTGGCCGAATCTCGACCAAATTGCATTTTCGCAAGCAACGACACTAAGGATTTAAGCCTAACGACAACCCGGCCTTATAAGCTCTTCAATGCATCACAAAAATCATGATCAAAGATCAAAGTTTGGATTTTTAAAGAATTGAACTCAAAACACTAAAAATTGGAATATTCACCAAATCAATCCAAACCAAGTGCGATTGCACAAGAATAAGTGTTAGGAATTCATACCTAACAATCGAAGATAAATATAGTTTAAGATGTGAGATAAAAATCTCACCTTTGAACCCAAACAAATGAAGAAGAAGCTTTTAAAACAAGCCAAGATCAATTCCTCTTCAATAACAACTCAAGAAGCTTAAATCTAAGCTTTAAAAGAAGAACATTCCCAAAGTTAGGTTTAGGAATTTCTGAAATTGGAAGGAGAAAGAGTTGGAGAAGAAGAAGGAGATTCTTACCAAAGGGTTCTTTTTGAATTTGGAGCTAGAAGTTGGATTTGCTAATGAAGACTAGGGTTTTCAATTTCTATTTCCCATTCTCTTCCACCATTGTTGCTTTAGAACTGAAAAGAGGAGGAAGTGAGAGTGAATGGGGAGGAGTGGTTCAGATTTGAGTATAAGTTGGCTAGTGGGCTGAACCCAAACCCAAACCCAAAGTGAAAATGGTCCAATTTTTGACTAGCTCCAAACATGTCGAAGCTTACACTCAAAAAGATCGCAAACGACATTTTGAACTCAATGGAAGTGGTCTCAAGTCCCAATTCGACTGTTTGCAAAAAGTAGCTTTTTGGACTTTAATCCGATTAACAATTCTATATTCAAATAAAATATTTAAATATTCAATCGTAGAATATGCGGGTTGTTACAGCGACCGTGCACAAATTCTTGTTCGGGCAAATGAAATGGGGAAGGAGGAGGTAGAGTACCGTGCGGTTGCGAACCTATTTTGAGTGGGCTTTGGGCTACGTTTTTTGAGTTAAGGAATATATATAAATGAATTAATTAAATTAAGTTGGTTAATTAATATTCATTTTGGTAATTAATTCATATCTTGCTTTTATTAGGTTCAAATCAAACGGTTCAAATCAAACGCGGTCAGTCGCGTTGGATTCGTAATGACAAGAACTACGTCCTTGAATTGGATTGATTGAATTTAGGGCTTGCGAAATTTATGCTAAATTAAATTTTAGTCCAAACCAGAACGCTTCGACGATAACTAGAATTTCAGTGAGTTTACCCACCTTGAAATTAGCTATATAATATCTATGATGATATAAATTTAGTACTGCATGCTTGGTTGATAGACTGTTGTTGTTGTTAGACTGGTTGTTTGATTGACTTTTGGTTGAAAATCCTATTTTGGAAAACAGACCGAGTTTTTCCCAGGTTGGCTTGGGTTATATGAAGTTATTGGAGAGGAGCTGGATGTTCACCTATCGTAGTGTATCATTTACACTATATTATACGGTATACCTATCAGCAATTGTAAGGTCGCGATATTATAACTGCCCAGCCGATAAGGTTTATTTTTAACTCTGCTGTACTCTGTATTTTGGAGTGACGGTTTTTACTGTATTTGTTATATTGTTGTTGTTGATTCCGCTGTGAGATTTTGATTTCCCTTTTTTTTGTTATTTTCTTTTTATATTTACCCTAACAATCTGTCATTCCATCGATTGGATATTCAGCATTTGAATACCGTAGATGTATTTGGTGTCGACTTTTGATGGTCAAAAAGGCTGATCGTTACAACTTGGTATCAGAGCTGAAGGTTAAGCGAGAACCTTGGCTTTTGTAGGATATGGCTCACTAGAGATAGGATTAGTAATACCCTAGAGTGAGTAACTCATTAGAGATAGGGTAAGTGACACCCTAGAATGAGTTTGAGAGTATTACATACATACAAGAGCGTATTTGTTATTGTTATAAAAACATATTATGTTAATTGGTCCATTCAATTGTTTATGAATTATGGTCGAGACGTGGGACACCATGGTATCGATAGGGATTTCTAAGCACTTGAACAAGATGAACGGACATAATATTGATTTTTGAAATTTTGGTAAATGAAATATTTTACCTCTATTTTTATATATAAAGGAATAATTTTCAAATTTATATCATTATTTATAGTGTTTGTTTGTTAATGATAATACTTCTTTATTACCATTATTGTTTGATTTGTCGTGCTCAGATAGTTTAGGAGCATTGACTATTGTTTGTTGATTGTTAATCCATGCTCAACTAGTTTATGAGCATATATTGTTTGATAACCGTTAGTACATCAAAACGAACCCCTTGTGAATTAGATTTCATAATTTGACTATAAGGTGTTTGGAGTAAATGTTAAGTTAAAGTAATCTTTTAACAAAGGTTGTTTAAAATAATCTAAATGATAGGATGAGACAACTAGAGAACAAATATTTGAGAAAATTGTATTATAATAAACGAGAAATATTATAATATGAAATGATTTTGCATAAAGGAAATTTTATGTAAATTTAGCTTATAAAATGTGTTTTAAAGAGGATTTTTGAATTTGAAATCCCGATGTTGTATGAAAATATTTTAAAAGATTTAGAGAAAAGTATTACTTGGAAGTATTTATAAATAAAAATATTTTGGAAGTGAAATTTTAAATGAAATACATTCACTTTGGGGAAATTCAGGGAAAACATTCCAATTTGTTTTGTGGTAATTTGAATAATTTTCGAAGTGACGATCGGATGTTGCTTAGGCAAACATTGCAGAGTACTTAGTAAATTATTCTCTTTACCATTGTGCGATCGAAATGAGTTCAAAATCCAGACGAACCCAAAGTTAGTTTTACTAAATAAATTGATTGAAGCTATTTCCTATAGAAATATATGCAGTATGTTTTCAAAAAGGGTGTTGAAATAAAAACCGAGTATTTAATTCTTATGTTTCCTTCAAGGAAATTTATTTAAAATAAAAAAGTGTTTTGATAAATAATTTACAAATGAAAATTTTAAACTCTTAGATTAAAACGAAATAATTTAACTCAAGTTTTGAATGAGTTAAATTAGATAGAAAGGTTTTGGTAAATTTATTTGATTAAAACCATGATTTTTGTTGAATCATCTAAGTGGTGTAAACTAATTGGTGATATTGGGCCAACCTGTAAGTATCTTCCCTTAGTACACTCTAAGGTAAAGTAGTCCAACAGTTGACTCAGTTTTAAAGACCCATATTTTGTCTGGGCCTCCACTTAAAATTTGAGTTTGAAAATAAAAATAAATAGTAAATTAATTAATTAAAATCGACATTCTTTATATACTCTTAGGTTGTAGAGGAGTATTATACGAGTAAATAAAATAGAGTAAGCTTTTATTTGTTGTTTTATAAAGAATTGTCTTTGTAAAATATTTATAAACTTAGGTCAAAATTTATGAAGTAATTCATAAAATAATTTTAGTGTCGAATAAATTATAGATTGGTATAATTAAGAAACTAGTCGAACTATGAAGGTATGTTATACGTAGATTATTTTATTCGCATGGTTCTTGATCTAGGATTCGAATACATAACTTTGAGTGATAATCACCAGTCTAAAAAAGGATTTCTCACTTGATTATTGTCATCAAACACTTGATTCAGATTCTCGATATGATACTGAAGTTTTCTATCATAGTATACTGCTATAGAAGGAGAACGGAAGTTTCTAATCAAGAAACTTAATTGGAGTCCGCTCTAAAGGAGATCGAGTGAGCGACAGTAGTTATAAAGTAGAAGTCTGTGTATCCGAGCAAGTGATCAGATCAAATATAACGTACATATGATTTATTTATATCATACAGATTTAAATATAATTGTATACTCGCTATGTGACTTAAGAAAATTCATGAATTTAAGCAAAATTCTAAATTTGGTTGTTAGTCATTTGACATTTTAAATAATGTTAAGTGTTAGATTTTTCCTTTGAAAATTGATTGATGATAATGTTAGTTTATTCTTATATGGAATTTGATTTGATTTGATTTGATTGGTTGTGTGATGTATATACTGTAGTTTATAAAGTTTGAATTTATAAACTGAGATTTTTGATTTGTTGTTTATTAGGACTTAAATCTCGGTGGTTTTGAAATTATTTTAAAAGAATTTTTGGAATGATTGTGAAAAGAAATAATAATAGTATGATTTGAAGTATTTGAGAAATTTTATTATTTCGATAAATAAAAAATTGGAATTTGTTCCAATAGGTATTTGCAAGGTGTTTTACAAGTATTTTTATTTATTGCGATGAATGACTAAAATCAAAGCACGATTGAGAGTTTCCTAATTTTTAGACTTAACAGGTGTATTTACTCTATTGTTTTAGGAGGTACCAGAATACCAACGGAGGCTCCATTGTTTTTGTTCAGAGTTATGCCATGCTCGAAAGGAGGGCGCACCCTCCTAGTTATGTTGGATCTAGTTTTAATATATTGCTTTTGGTTGCATGTAGTTTTACTTTATATCAGAGTTGTTAGTAAATTTATATCATGCTAGTTTTTGTATGTAGGGTTGCCTCATTATTATCAGTTGCATCATAATACCTTATTGCATATGATTGTTACATTTGTCATGTTGTTTGAATTTATTATAGAGATAGCTAGTATATTTCTCTTTTATCATCATGACTCTCTTTTGAATTATGTAAGTACAGGGAAGCAAGAGATTTCTACTTAACTTCTTGCGCACCTCATTTGCATCGAGATAATAAATTGCTTGCAAAAATAAAAATGTAATGCAAAAAGGTACATAGTAGATTTAGGCATTTGAAATTGGTTGATGGTTTTATGCCCCAGATATAGGAGACCACATGGTTATTACTTTTTTTTGACTTGTTTGGGACCTGTTAAGGCAATTTGTAGTTTTTCAATTGAGCTGCACAAAGGAGATGCTGGCGAAATTTTTCGTAAATTTAATGAACTTAAAAGAATTTAATAACTCATTTTACTTAATAAGTTTTTAAACCTTAAGGGTTTGGTGACAATTTCTTTCTTGGAATTTCGAGGACGAAATTATATTAAGGGGGGAGAATGTGACAACCTGAAAATTTGATCATTGAATTTTAAATATTTAAATAATTGGATTTTGGAATTTAATAAGTTGAATTCAAATATATGGATTGTTTGAATATTTGAATTGTGAATTAAATATTATTTGATGAACTAAATATTAATTAAATGGATTTAAAAACCTTATTTAGCTCCTTTTAATTTATAAATAATAATGGTGAATTCATTTTGAAAATTTGTTTACAATAATAAATGGGTCGAATACATAATAAGAAAATCACTTGGTAATAAAACGTTTCGATTTATATTGACGTATTTCTAATTTAATTTATTGGATTTTTCCATAATATTTATTTTGAAAAATATTTAAATTATCGTTTGACGTTATTTCCGCAAACGATGATATTTCTGAGATTTCACAGAATGTAATAACCAGTGTATTTTATTATCATTTTGAAATCATGTCGAATTTCTTAGCGCGATCGTATTTTTGTTTTGTCGTTCGGGGTCCATACATGAATAAAAATCACTGCGGTGAAATGCCGACAATCATAAATCTTTGCAAATATTGGCACACTCATCTTGTCTGTCCTTACTTGGATATTTTGGTAACTCAAACATTTTGATGGCTCAAGAAAGTGATTTTGATATGTAAAAAGTAAACATAATCATTTTGTTTTTTTATTATTTTAATTTGGTTATAAAATGAAAATAAGATCATCAGTTGAACTCATTTTCTACTTTTATTTCCCTTTTGTCTCTTTCTTTCTTATTCCCAGTTAAGTAAAGCAATTGCCGAAACTTCTAAAATTAAAATCAAATTGTTTAGTAAACTAAAAATCATGATAATGGGATCGTTAAACTCATAAGATGTCAAGCTTCACTTCATGGTCGCATGGGTAGGCGCGATAGTGATTTGGGGATACTCAATTTTTTATAGTCGACCAGGGTTCGACTTAGCGTACGATAGGGGAGGAGTTAGTTGAATCCAAGTCCAGATTTGTGATCGTGATGTGAAGTAGCTATATTGTCAAGCTTGTGGAGGCGTCCAGTTGAGTGAGGCAATTTTCGTCCATTACACGGATAGCAAGGGACGTGAGCATGTCGCTTTTCGACCTAGGGATCCGAAAATTGGGGAGAAGGGTGCTTTGAGTCGAGGAGGTGAAGGTGGTCAAGCTGGTGGTTGGCGATCAATGATTAGGTGATGAATGGCGGCATGCACGTGTACACGACCGTGCACAAATTTTGGTTTAGGCAAATGAAAGAGGGAAGGAGAAGTTAGAGTACTGTGCGGTTGCGGGCCTATTTGGATTAGGGAATATCATTCTTGGATGCAATTGACAATGTGCTGTGAGTTGATTCCCTGATTGCCGGTCATAATTTACAACAACCCTAATACTTGATCTTATCATTTTACATCGTGAAGCGGAGTTTGCCTAAAATAATTGAGGATATATTTAAACAAGAACATAAATTACTTGTGCATTATTTTTGGTATAGTGGCCCATTTCACACTTCTATTTTATTAGTATCCTTTAAGGAAAATTAAATAGGAATGTTCTGGTGCAATGATCAAACAATGTCAACTTGCACTAAACATCTTAATGAAAATATAACGAATAAGATATGAATTCATAACTGCAGCAAAGTTGATTAGAATCGATGATGTTGGCTGCACGATACAAAAATAATAAGACCTATGTACACGGAAATATAATGTTATAAATACCATACCATATGTACATGTATTTCCTACTTCACCCTCACATTTCATTGTGTTTATTCTAGTCAAGAAAATGGAACTAAATCATGGTACGCCTGCCCTAGTCCTTAACGGCGGAGAACCAAATTGGAAAGGCCAAGTCTGGGCTGAGCTTCCAACTGCAGAACCAGAAAAAGCATGGGCGCTACTAAAAGACTTTGGTAACCTTCATAAAATTATGCCTTCACTGTCAGTTTGTGAAATCATAGATGGTGAGAATGAAGTTATTGGTTGTGATCGCTATGTTAAGGGTATGATGTACCCAATAGAAAAGGAATTTTGGGCCAAGGTGAAGCTGGTGGCCTTGGACGATGATGAGATGAGCTGTAGTTATATATTTATTGCCTGTTTTACCCCGTATGAGGATTATATGGCCACAATGCAAATAGTGAAGGGAGGTGAGGGTGAGGGATGCAGATTTCGATGGTCTTTTGAGTGTGAACATATTGAGGGTGTAACCGAGTCTGGATTTACTGAGATTCTGCAGTATTGGGCCACGGAGATTGCTTAGAAAATTGAAGAGATCTGCAACGTCTGACCACGAGTCCTTTGTTATGAAATATGAGATGCTGCTGCTGTATTTGTGTTTAATTATTGTGTATGTGATTCGATGTAACATGTCTGAACAGCAGTTTCAAACAACAATATAATCAATAGAAACACTAAGTGAACGTAGGCATCATAAACCCTATGTGTATTGCTTTTACTTCATTTTCATTTTTATTTCTTCATTTTATTCTTTACTATAAACTCTTGGGTGTTTGTGTCATGTTTTGGTATAAACAATTGACTTTAGCTAAACTTCTTTTATGCTCTTGACATAGTTTAGGAAACAATTTAATATAACATAGAACTTGTAAATTTTCAACCCGACTTTGCTCTAATATCTTTTATATTATTTGGTAGAAAAATTGCGCATCAACATATTGTTGGAAGTTTGTTTTAGTGATTATCTCTAGTTCGAAACTCCAAGGCACGATTATAATCATTGTTTTTCAAGAGATGTTTCATTCCTCTTAATTACAAAGGAATTGAATCAGAAATTTCTTTACGAATACAATGGACTTCGTTGATTAAAGTTGTGGCTACTTGAATCAAACCAAATGAACACTTGGTTGTTTCTGATGATGTGAGTAAGAGGAACATGAGGAAAGGAGTACTTTTCGAAAATATGAAGTTATTAACGATATAATCGTAAAAATCCAAAGGTGCATTGGGTTAAAAATGAATCAAAAGAAGATCCTTTTTGAAGGACTTCGAAAGGGTTTGTATTGTGAGAACCGAGATTTAATGTTGCAGTCCAATTTAGCACCCCTTTCGAAAGGATCAAAATGAGGTCAGAACCCATTCGAATGGACCTCTTCGTAGGTGTTGATACAACAGCTATTGGGTGATCTCCTTCGAAAGCCAAGATATATTTGAAAGTATTAAAATGCCTTTCGAAGAAGTCCTCCAAAAAGGTTTGATTCATCGGTTACAAAGAGAACCCTTTCGAGGGTCTAGTACCCTGTGAAAGAATTCAAAACTCGGTATATATAAAGTTGAGTAAAGAGTGGATTCAATGTGTCATATAGCCTTATTTTGGATAAATATCATAAGTCCAATGGACTCAATAATGTTGAATTATCATTATCACCTTATTTTTGTGCCGTGAGGCCTTTGAACGTAATGATAATATGCTTTAAAGTCAAGATATCCAAATAGATTCTATAGCGTAACATATGCTAATAATCGGTTAAGAAGATAAGTGTGTAATAAGTGCAATTGTTCATTAGACAAGCTAATGGTCGAAATGATCATTCTCATGTTTGAAATCAATACCAAGTTCATGCATCCTCTCTTTTTATTTCTCACAAATGTATTAAAAGTAATAGAATTTGTTCCTAATTTTATTTAGTGTTACAAGAATTCAATTTGATAAAGAATTGTAGTAATGAAAAATTGGTATCGAAATTGGACCCCTAGGATCGTATTTATAGATGTGGGTTAGATCCTTCCGCGTCCATCCTTCCGAAGATATCGAAAGGTCTCTTCACTAACCTTTTGTTGTCATTGATGTTGAGGTGCTTCTGCTTTCTTTGTTTAAGCTTTCATAACACTTGAATTTACCTTCCGCTATTGGGTATCGAATCAGTTTCCATACCACCTATATGCATCGTTGGGGACTTTCGTCACTATCGAAAGGGAATTTTCTTGGTTTCGAAATGGTTGTAACATAGTAGAATTCTTCCTAGACCTATTCGTTATTGTTAAGATCTGGTGCAAACATGGTAGGTTGTTACTTGAACGAGTGAGGAAGGGCATTTAGATGGGCTCGAAAAGATTTAATGATGGTGGAATTATCATTGCAAAAGATCACTTATAATGGAGGAGGCTTCTTGATGGACAGATGATGGTTGTGGAAGGTGGCTTTTGAAGATAATCCCGTTGATTAATGCGGAAGTCCAACTTTTGACGCTTGCGGAAGCAATATTTATGTATATGAAGCCTTTCTAATTCTCGTGGAAGGGTTTAACTAATTCGAATGGCTAGTCTTTGCAAAGTCATGCTTTCGAATGGGAAGTGTTGGTAGAGTCTTCTTCTGCGGAAGGTAGATAGTGGTTGAACCAATCAATTCGAAAGACTTGATTTATATGGAAGGGATAATGTTGGAAGAGTTCCTTATTTTCATCTTCTGTGGAAGCATCCAATGCTTGCAACACTAAACCAATCTCTTCGGAAGCTACTTCAATGCCTTCAAAACCCCCCTTTGAATCATGGCTGAATCCTTTTTTTCAGCTCTTGTGAAGCCTCTATAATACTTTCACAAGCCTTCTTTTAACACTTGCGGAACCCTTCTTTTGATGCCTTTGCAAGTCTTCTTTCATACAAACATTCTTGAGTGAACTTTATGATTAACATTTAGCATCGCTTGTATGAAAGAAGATTTTGTTCTTTAGGACAAAAATCCAAGAATTCTCATTTGCATTTTTTCATCCTCGATGGTCTTCCTTATTAGTCTCGTTTTCCTACAAAGTACAAAGTAGACAGCGTTTCTTATTATTGTTTGAAATTTATGTAAGAATATGTTCAATACTTTGTCCATATTATTGGAGATGGTATTAGAATGACTAATAATAGAATTCCAGAAATCTAAATCTGGGAATAATGGAAATTAAAAGATCCTCATTTGAAGATAATAAACAATGAAAAATCCACAGTTAGGAATGACTAAAGACTGGTAAATCTTTTCTGACAATAATTGAAGTCCTGAGATCCAACTTTGGTAATGATGAGAAAAGATCAGAAATTCGACTCAAGTTATATTAATAGAAGACTAGATATCTAATTATGTAATTAATAATAGAGGGCCAGAAATCCAAATCTAGCATTAATAATAAAGGATTATAAAATCCTCTTATGGAAATAACTGATAGAAGACCAAGAACAATCGTTTAATAATAAAAGTTTAGAGATCATCATTTGGAAATAAGTCATAGAAGACTAGGAATCCTCATTTGGGAATAAATAATAGGAGTCCAGAAACCCTTATTTGGAAATAATAAAAGACCTGAAATCTAGATTCGGATATTGATAAGTGTAGTCCAAAAGGTAACAGTAGAAGACCGAGACCCAGATTCCTTTTGAGATAATCTCCCAACGATTATCCTTACCTTTGCTTGATATTTGCCAAAATGGTGTACTCAATTGTTGGACCTTTGCATATGAAAAACTGAGTAGAGAATTCATTGGAGAATTGTTTCCATGAGCAGATAGTTTTCTCCCAATATTGGTCGTACCATTTTGCAGCAGCCCCTTGAAGTTTTACTGGGAATAATCTGCATCGCACTGCCCCCAAAGCATTATAAAGGTCCATTTGGCTGTCAAAAGCTATTAGGTGGTCAGCAGGACCAGTAGTGCCATGGCATTTCATAGTTGAAACCTTAACGTGAGATGGAATTGCTGTTGACATGGATTCGTCAATGAACGAAGCTACTCGATCGTTATTATTCACTTGCTCATCTAAAGTTCTTTTCCCTTTAGCATTCAACATGTCTTTAACAGCTTTCACTGCCACATCCTTCAAATATGCTTCAGTATCATGATAGCTTTTTCGATTTGGATTATATTCCTTTGAGATAAGCTTTCAGATTGCTCCAAAGATTTGTCTTGCATTCTACCTTGGTGATCAGCTTTAGTTGCATAATGTTCCTTCTTCTTTAATGATGTTAAGTCAATCTTGCTCTTGCCTACGAACATGTAAGCCTTTAGATTCCTTCTTGCCATGTTGTTGGCTTAGTGGTTTTAGATGATTTCTGAGTAAGGCTGCTTCTAGGAGTTCTTGCATTTCCAGTAGCCATTGCTCCAAATGTTTTATCTTAGTTGCATTTTCATCAGGTTATGTTGGAGTTGATGGTTCCCCTAACATAGCGCCCTCTAAGTTGAAGGTTGGCATAATATTTTCCTCTAGAACCATTGTATGCACCGCTTCTTTATCCAATCGACTGGGTCTTTTTGATTTTTGATTTTCCTACAGCAAATCAAACTTTCCATAATTAGTCTATAAGGAAAGAATAAGGTCGGAGGTTCAAACCCTACTTCTAGTGCCAAAAATGTTAACGATATAATCGTCAACATCCAAAGGTGCATTGGGTTGAAAGTGAATCAGAAGAAGATCCCTATCGAAGGACTTTGAAAGGGTTTGTATTATCAGAACCGAGATTCAATGTTGCAGTCCTATTTACCACCCCTCTTGAAGGGATCAAAATGAGGTCAAGAACCCATTCGAATGGACCCCATCGAAGGTGTAGATACATCAGCTATGGGTTGAACTCCTTCAAAAGCTAAGATATAATGGAAAGTATTCAAATGCATTTTGAAGAAGTCCTACCAACGGGGTTTGATTCATCGGTTATAAAGAGAAGCCCTTCAAAGGTCTAGTACCCTTCAAAAGAATTCAAAATTCGATATATTTAAATTTGAGTAAAGAGTGGATTCAATGTTCCATAGAGCCTTATTTTGGATAAATGTCATAAATCTAATGGACTCAGTAATGTTGAGTTATCATCATCGCGTTACTTTAGTGCCACAAGTGCTTTGGACGTAATGATAATATGCTTTAAAGTCAAGATATCCAAATAGGTTCTATAGCATAGCATATGCTAATAAAAGGTTAAGAAGATAAGTGTGTATCATGTGCAATTGGTCATTAGACAAGCTAATGGTCGAGATGATCATTCTCATGTTCGAAATCAATATCAAGTCCATGCATCCTTTCTTTTTATTTATCACAAATTAATTACAAGTAATAGAATTTATCCTCAATTTGACTTAGGGTAAAAAGAATTCGATTTGATAAAGAAATGTAGGAACAAAAAATCGGTCCCGAACTTGGACTCCTAGGGTTGTATTTATAGATATGGATTAGACCTTCCATGTCCATCCGTCCGAAGCTATCAAAAGGTCTCTTCACTGACCTTTCGCTGTCATTGATGTTGAGGTGCTTTTGCTTTCTTTGTTTAAGCTTTCGTAACACTTGAATCTACCTTCCGCTATTGGGTATCGAATCAGTTTCCATGCCGCCTATATGTATCTTTGGGCGTGTTCGTCAATATCAATAGGGAATTTTCTTGGTTTCGAAATGGTTGTAACATAGTTAATGGCTTTCTGGACCTCTTCATTGTTGTTAAAATCTGTTGCTAACATGGTAGGTTGTTACATGAATGAGTGAGGAAGGGCTTTTGGATGGGCTTGAAAGGATTTAATGGTGGTGGAAGGATCATTATGAAAGGTCACTTATAATGGAGAAGGCTTCTTGATGGACAATTAATGGTTGCAAAAGGTGCCTTTCGAAGGTAATCCCATTGATTAATGCGGAAGTCCATCTTTTGATGCTTATAGAAGCAATATTTACGTATATGAAGCCTTTCTAATTCTTGCGAAAGGGTTTAACCAATTCGAAAGGCTAGTCTTTGTAAAGTCATGCTTTCGAACAGGATGAACAAGGTTAGAAGCAGTAGATAGCCTGGTGTTGGTAGAGACTTCTTCTACGGAAGGTAGATAGTGGCAGAACCAATCATTTCGAAAGACTTGATTTATGTGGAAAGGATAATGTTGGAAGAGTTCCTTATTTTTCATCTTATGTGGAAGAATCCAACGCTTACAGCACCAAACCATCTCTTCGGAAGCTACTTCTATAATGCTTTCGCAAGCCTTCTTTTAACACATACGGAACCTTTCTTTTGATGCCTTTGGAAGCCTTCATTCATACGTACATTCTTGAGTGAACTTTATGGTTAATATAAGTGAACTTTTCTATATCTTAGAGTCGTATATATAGTGGAGGCAAATGATGATTCAGAGATGATGTGATTGTTTAAAAATGAACTGCTAAAATCTGTTGTAAAATATGATAGGCGGTTAAAAATGAACGAAATCGACTACCATCCATGGGGGGTTTTCCCCTCACCCCCATTTAGAGGGTTGCTAACCTCGACCACCACTTTGAGGCAAAAGTTATCAAAAAACTTCTAACATATATAATTATATAATTATATCATATTACATAATTAGAGAAGGATTCTTTACTTAACAGACTTGATAACAAAAAAAATTCCATCCCACTATTACCTTCCCTTCTTCAATTTCATCAAGTGATGTCATCAAGAGCGATAAAACTTACTTGTATTTCTTTAGGTAAACTTTAGTTATTAGTACACAAAGTAGTCAAGATGAAAATGCGCAAAAAAGTGCAAAGGCCTGTGCCTTGCGCTTTTTTGAGCTTGTGTTTTTCTGCACGACTTGAAAAAACATGTTTTGGTCGTTATTATTATTTTATTTTTTGCAAGTACGGTTGATTAGGATAGGATAAATGATGTGTATATGACAAGGACCCTTCTACAAAGCAAGATATGCACTGAGATCTCTCCTGCCTTCTTAATCTTATTACTTAAGTTCATTCATAAAACTTATCTTTGTATTTATTTACCCTTTTCTTTAGTTTACTATATTGCTCATTATAATATCAGGATTCTAGTAAAAATGCATTCATAATAATTTGTTATTATTGTTATTATCCTCCTCCTTAGTCATCTTCACGTCATTAAACATCAGAAATAGTGTGTATTTGCAAAAACATCACACGCCCATCTTCTAATGACAAAAACAATAAAAGTGGAATATAAAGCTATACGCATGAAAAAGATACAGAATTCTTTTTATCAACGATTCATCACATAGCCTTCAAGTTATAAATACAAACTGAAGCTTTCTTGTATCCTCCAATTACTCTATGAATAAATGGTCCATACAAAGGCATTTCAATAAAAATACAAACGGAAGCTACACAATTTCCCACCGAAAGTTTTGTAATCTAGTAATGTGTTTGTAACTAGAACAAAGCTAGCAATAACACCGTAATATGAATAGCATGCATGCTTCTTATTAGAACTTGAACTATGAATGATGATTTTGCAGAAAGTAGGAGCTTGCCAATGAAAAAATGAAGAAACAGCGGAATCTTTCCAAGTGCCACACTCCGTGTTGGAAATAAACTTGATTTTGTTAATCTAGATTTTTCCATATAGGAAATATCTAGAATATGTAGAATAATATATTTGAAATTGTATGAGGGAATATTTAGGAGATGTTTATAAAATGATATATTTGAAATTGTATGAGAGAATATTTAGGAGATATTTATGGAGACCATTGGATTAAATGAATCTCCACCATTTATCTGAGATGTGAAATCCTATAAATAGAGGTTGATTCACACATCTTGGATGTAAGAAGAAAGTAAGAAGAGAAAAGAGAAATGTAAGAAAAAATATATGAACTTTTGTAATAAAGTTTAGTAATAAAGTTTTTATTCTTATTAAAAAATCCATTTTTTTCTCTAACCTCTTATCTATCATCTTCTACAATAAAATCTTTTTACTATTGAAGAAGACTTTCAACAAAGTAGTATCCGAGCTTGAAGATCTTCATAAAAAGATGGCGAATTGCGGCGTTCCTTTACAAGTCCCAATGCTCACTAAGACCAATTATGACAATTGTAGTTTAAGGATGATGGCTCTCCTTGGACCACACAACATTTGGAAGATAGTCGAGAAAGGCGACACCGAACAAGAGAATGAAGATAGTCAAATTCAAACTCAAAGAAATAGTTTGAGAGACTCAAGGATGAGAAACAAGAAGGCTCTCTGTCTAATCTATCAAGCATTGGATGACGATACTTTTGAGAAAGTTTCGTGAACAAAGTCAGCCAAAGAAGCATAGGAAAAGCTTTGAACATCTTACAAAGGAGTGGATCAAGTCAAAAAGATACGTCTTCAAACTTTAAGAGGATAGTTTGAAACTTTACATATGAAGGAAAGTGAACTTGTCTCTGGTTACTTCTCAAGAGTTTTAACGATTATTAATAACCTAAAAAGAAACAGTGAGAAGTTAAATGATGTAACAATTATGGAGAAGATTCTTAGATAATTAGATCCAAAGTTCGTACATATTGTCGCTATCATCAAAGTGACAAAAACTTAAAGGCCATGGCAATAGAGGAACTTCTCGGTTCATTGAAAGCTTACAAAGAAAAGAAAGAGGAGTTAATCTTTAATGAATTATGGAAGATTGTCAAAAATGGTTATGGCCGATTGATTTAGAGAGGATGTCGCAAATTGACAAGAAAGCATTTGCGAAATTATAATGGAATGACCATCGTGCTCGTGTTGTGATAAGTGAGAACGTCGATGAAGTAGCATATGAGCATATACTTGGAGAAGGTTCCACAAAAGAGTCGTGGAATTTGTTGAAAGAAATATATGAAAAGAATGATAGAAAAATAATAGAAGAAGACAATTTGATTGATGAGAGAGAAAAAGAAGGATAGCAAGAAGGAAAATGAGGTAGAAAAATAGATGAAATTTTAGGAGTTAAAGGAGGAAAAATTGGAAGGAGGAGAAAAACGTGTAGGAGATAAAAAATTAGAAGATGAAGAAATTAAACTAAGCGAAGATGACGTCGATGATGAAGAGTACGAAAACAACTAAGATGAAAATGAAGAAGACATAAATCAAAGAGATGAAATTCAATAGCTTGGAAGAAATTTGAAATATGAGCAAAAATCTGAAGAAATGGAAACAAAGAATGTTAAAGAAATAGAAATAGAAATGGTCAAAGAGGAAGCCAAAATGGCAAGCGATGAATTTCATCATCATGAAAACAAAGAGATGAGCAAAGCTTATATAATTTTGAACAAACCTATTTTTCAAGTAAAGTTTTCTGAAAGGACATGCAAAAGTGAAATTTGAAAAACATATATAGAAATTGGATTGGTCAAAAATTGCAAGAGCGAAGTTATGAAAGAATGCAAAGAAAAAATATAGGGTTCATCCAAAATTTATGACACTGGAAAAAGATGGAAGTTAGAACGCTTACATTTTGGAAAATTTTATTGTAATGATGAAGGATGAAATGAAAGGAGTAAAACAATAATTTATGAACTTGCATTGAAGATCTCGACGTTTGGTAAGAAGGTCAGCGCGATGAAGAAAATTTGGATAATATCTCTATTCCTACCGAAGCACATGAAATAAAATGATTTCAAGCATTACTTGGTGCTACAAAATCAAGTTTATAGGGGGATATTGGAAATAAACTTGATTTTGTAAATCTAGATTTTTCCATATAGGAAATAACTAAAATCTAGAACATATAGAATAATATATTTGAAATTGTTTGAGAGAATGTTTAGGAGATGTTTATAGAATGATATGTTTGAAATTGTATGAGAGAATATTTATGATAATTTTATGGAGAACCGTTAGATTAAATGAATCTCCACCATTTATTTGAGATGTGAACTCCTATAAATAGAGGTGGATTCACTTATCTTGGATGTAAGAAGAAAGTAAGAAGAGAAAAGAGAAATGTAAGAAAAAACATATGAACTTTTGTAATAAAGTTTTTCTCCGTATTAAAAAAAATCAATTTTTTTCTCCAACCTCTTATCTATCTTCTTCTAAAGTCAAATCTATTTTCTATTGATGAAAACTTCCAACAAAGTGGTATCAGGGCTTGAAGATCCTCATAAAAAGATGGCGAATAGCGGTGTTCCCTTACAAGTCTCAATGCTCACTAAGAACAATTATGACAATTGGAGTTTAAGGAGGATGGCTCTCTTTGGATCACACGACATTTGGGAGATAGTCGAGAAAGGCTACACCGAACAAGAGAATGAAGATAGTCTAACTCAAACTCAAAGGAATAGTTTGAGAGACTCAAGGATGAGAGATAAGAAGGCTCTTTATCTAATCTACCAAGCATTAGATGATGATACTTTTGAGATTGTTTTGGGAACAAAGTTAGCCAAAGAAGCATGGGAAAGCTTCGAACACCTTACAAAGGAGCGGATCAAGTCAAAAAGGTAGGTCTTCAAACTTTAAGAGGAGAGTTTGAAACTTTTCATGCGAAAGAAAGGGAACATGTCTCTAGTTACTTCTCAAGAGATTTAACGGTTATTAATAACCTAAAAAGAGACAGTGAGAAGTTAAATGATGTAAGAATTATGGAGAAGATTCTTAGATCATTAGATCCAAAGTTCGAACATATTGTTGCCATCATTCGCCATCATCAAAGTGACAATAAACTTGGAGGCTATGTCAATAGAGGAACTTCTCGGTTCATTGCAAACTTATGAAAAAAAGAAAGAGGAGTTAATCTTCAAAGTAATATGGAAGATTGTCGAAAATGGTTATGAATGGCCGAATGATTTGGAGAGGATGTCACAAATTGACAAGAAAGCAATTGAGAAATTACGAAGGAATGACCATCATGCTCGTGTTGTGATAAGTGAGAACGTCGATGAAGTAGCATATGAACATATACTTGGAGAAGGTTCCACAAAAGAGTCGTTGAATTTGTTGAAAGAAATGTATGAAAAGAATGATAGAAAAATAATAGAAGAAGACATTTTAATTGATGAGAAAGAGAAAAAGAAGGATAGCGAGAAGGAAAAAGCGGTAGAAAAATAAATGAAATTTGAGGAGTTAATGGAGTAAAAATTGGAAGAAGGAGAAAAACCTGTAGGAGATAAAAAGGAAGAAGATGAAGAAAATAAAGTACGCGAAGATGACGCAGACGATGAAGAGTACGAAAACAACCAAAATGAAAATGAAGAAGATATAAATCAAATAGATGAAATTCAAGAGCTTGGAAGAAATTTGAAATATGAGCAAAAATCAGAAGAAATGGAAACAAAGAATGTTAAAGAAATAGAAATAGAAATGGTCAAAGAGAAAGCCAAAATGGAAAGCGATGAATTTCATCATCATGAAAACAAAGAGATGAGCAAAGATTATATAATTTTAAACAAACCTATTTTTCAAGTAATATTTTCTGAAAGGACATGCAATAGTGAAATTTGAAAAACATATATAGAAATTGGATTGGTCAAAAACTGCAAGAGCGAAGTTATGAAAGAATGCAAAGAACAAATATATGGTTCATTCAAAATTTATGACATTGGAAAAAGATGGAAGTTAGAACGCTTACTTTTTAGAAAATTTTATTGTAATGATGAAGGACGAAATGAAAGGAGTAAAACAATAATCCGTTAACTTGCATTGATGATCTCGACGTTTAGTAAGAAGGTCAATGCGATGAAGAAAGTTTGGATAAAATCTCTATTCCTACCGAAGCACGTGAAATACAAAGATTTTAAGCATTACTTGATGCTACAAAATCAAGTTTATAGAGCGGTGTTGAAAATAAACTTGATTTTGTTAATCTAGATTTTTCCATATAGGAAATATCTAGAATCTAGGACATATAGAATAATATATTTGAAATTGTATGAGAGAATATTTAGGAGATGTTTATAGAATGATATGTTTGAAATTGTACGAGAGAATATTTAGGAGATATTTATGGAGAACTGTTAGATTAAATAAATCTCCACGATTTATCTGACATGTGAACACCTATAAATAGAGGTGGATTCACTCATCTTGAATGTAAGAAGAAAGTAAAAAGAGAAACGTAAGAAAAAATATATGAACTTTTGTAATAAAGTTTAGTAATAAAGTTTTTCTCTTTATTAAAAAAATCTATTTTTTTCACCAACCTCTTATCTATCTTCTTCTACAATCAAATCTATTTGCTATTGAAGAAAACTTCCAACACATTGGTTTTTACCCAATGTGTGCTGATCCAGTCTACTCTAGTTGTAAAGGTATATATGAATTCAAATAACGACTGCAACAATGACATCAGTATCCAAAGATGAGAAAGATTAATAAGAGGTCATGGAAGAGAAAAATCAAAGTCAAGGCATGACAAGTCACGCGTCAAATGCTACAGTTGTGAATTTTTTGGACATTATGCTTCTGAATGTAGAGCTCCTAGCAATAATAAAGTCGAAGAAAATGCCAGTTACGTTGAAGATAGAAGTCAAGAAGATTGTAGTTTACTGGTGGCTTACAAGGAAAAGAAAAAGGTGTTAATCTCCAGAGGATTATGCCAGATTGTCTAAAATGGTTATGGATGGCCGAATGATTTGGATAGCATGTCGCAAATAGACAAGAAAGCTTTTGCGAAATTACGATGGAATGAGCATCGTGCTTGTGTTCTAATGAATGAGAACGTCGATGAAGTAGCGTGTGATCATATACTTGGAGAAGGTTTCACAAAAGAGTTGTGGAATTTTTTGAAAGAAGCATATGGAAAGAATGATGCAAAAATAATAGAAGAAGACAATTTGATTGATGTGAAAGAGAACACGAAGAACAGTGAGAAGGAGAAAGATGCGGAAAAATTGCTGAAATTTAAGGGGTTAGAGAAGGATAAGTTGGAAGAAGAAGGGAGACGTATAGAGGATGAAAAAGAAGAGCATGAAGAAAATAAATTAAGCGAAGTTGACGTCAATGATGTAGAGTACGAAAGCAATCGAGATGAAATGAAGAAGACATAAATCAAGGAGATGAAATTCAAGAGCTTGGAAGAGATTTGAAATATGAGCAAAAATCTAAAAAAATGGAAACGGAGAATGTTAAGGAAATAGAAATTGGATTTGTCAAAAAATGCAAGAGCAAAGGTATGAAAGAATATAAAGATAAAATATACGACTAATTCAAAATTTATGGTACTGAAACATGACGGATGTTAGAACGCTTACTTTATGGAAAATTCTATTATAATGATGGAGGACGGAATGAAAAAAGTAAAACAAGAATCTTTGAAATTGTAGTAAAGATCTCGACATTTGGTAAAAAGGTCAATGCGATAATGAAAGTTTGAATAATATCTCTATTCCTACCAAGCATAAAAAGGTCAATTGCTCGCCTCAGATAGTTCCTCAGCCATTCTTAGTAAGGAATTTGAGCATCAGATATTTAGGTGAGACGAAAGCGTCCACTTCATCTAGCACTGGACGTCCGAGGAAAGCATTGTAAAATGATGGTTGGTCTATGATTACAAAAGTTGTTTCAAAAACATGAGAGCATTAAGGGAGTCCAAGCTGCACCAAGAGCTTCACTTGTTCTAGTGGAGTTGTTCCCTTGTTGTTGAACCCGAAGATGGGTTCATGGCTAGGTTCAAGTTTGTCTTTAGAGATTCCCATTTGATCGAATGCATGTCGGAAGATCACGTTTACAGCGCTTCCTGTGTCAACCAGGATCTTTGTAACCACTGAGGAGCCTATCTGAGTCGTGATCATCAATGGGTCATTGTGGGGGTGACGGATTCCCCTTTTCAATTCCTGGGGATTGATCACCAAAGTGTGCATGTTGATATTATACTTTGGGTTCTTAAGCGGTGGTTCTTCTTGCACAGAAAATACGCCCTTCCTGGCTTCACGAATGTATCTGTTCCTAGCATTCTGACTTTTGCCCGCAGGATGAGGTCCAACATATATTACGTCGATTCTGTTTTGGGGTGGACTTAGGTTCAATGGATCTTCGTCTTCAATCATATTAAAAGTGGTACCGGTAGGTTTTTTGGTCTCAATCTCTAGCAAGAAAGTCCGTTGTGGGTTTTTTACAAACTCTTTTAGCCGTCCTTCTCGAATTAGTCTTTGAATTATCCCTGCCAGCACTTTATACTCATTGGTCTTGTGACCGTTTGCCTTGTGATAAGCACAGTAGCTGTCTCCTTTCTTTAGCTCTGGATAATTTTGAGCTTTGAATGAGGTTGGAAAATTGACCTTATCTTGAGTCGTCGCATAAATGTAGGATATTGGCTTGTTTAACGCTACCGCGTTACCATTAGCATCTTCCCATCTAGATTTTTCATGAATCCTTTCTGAGCTAAATTTTCCACTGTCCCTCCTCTTATTAGACTTCTTCTTAGAATAGTACAATTCATCCATTCAGATGAACATGTCGGCCCGAAAATGAAAGTCTGGCAAGTCTCGGCAACCATGGATGAATAATTCCTTCCAGAAAGGAGAATTGACTATAAGGCCCGAATGAACAGCAATAAGCTTGTCCCTGTCGTTCATTCCCTTGGCTTTCAAAGCTTCAGCATTAAACCTCTTCATGTAATCTCCCATTGACTCGCCATGATTCTGTCTTATATTGGTGAGCACTGTATAGTCAATCGATGGGTCTTTACAGATGCAGAACTGAGCCTAGAATTCATAGGAGAATTGTTTCCGAGAATAGATTGTGTTCTCGCGATACCGTCGGTACCACTTGGCAGCATGTCCTTGAAGAGTGACTGGAAAAAGGCGGCCCCTAATGGCACCAGAAGCATTGTACAAATCCATTTGACTGTCGAATGCCATCAAACGGTCATCGGGATCAGATGTGCCATGATATTTCATTGTAAGGACCTTTACGTGAGAGGGGATAGGTGCTGTCATTATCTCATCGATGAAAGGGGCAACCCTCTCATTATCATTTACTCTCTCGTTTGTTGTTCTCTTACACTTTGTATTCAACGGATCCTTCATGGCCTTCTCTGCCATGTCTTTGAGGTAAGATTCATTGTTCAAGTAGTCTTTCTTGTTTGGTTTGTAGCCATCTGAGGTAGAGCTTGCAGAACAGTCCTTGTCTTCTTCTTGGATCCTTCCTTGAAAGTTCGCCTTTAGTGGGAGACGATCCTTCTTCAGGGAAATGTTAGTTTTTCTTTTCGTGGCATTAGTGTTGATTTTCAAGTTTCTCCTAGGACAGACAACTTCCTCTCCTACTGTGGTAGCTTTCATGGATGACTTGCGGGATAGAACTTCTTCTAGGAGATTCCTCATCTCCATCATTTGCCGCTCTAAGTGTGTGATTTTAGCAATATGATCCTCTGGTTGTAGATTCTGAGCAGAAGCCAATTGCAGAGACAGTTGAATTTGAGCCAGTGGTGGAATTGGTTGAGCTAGTGCGGAAGACTGCTCTTGTTCCCTGTTCCCAGGGTTGAAAGATGGAGAAACATTTTCTTCTAGCAAAGTTGCATGTTCGGCCCTTTCATTTAAGGTGGAAAGTCTTTTTGATTTCATTTTCCTACAGCAAGCCAAATTTCCATAATTAGTTGTATTAGGATAACAAGGATGGAAGTTCGGACCCTCCTTCTAGTGCTAATAATGTTGACAAGAAAACTTGCCAACATCCCCAATGTTTTGGTAAGACAATTTTGCTTGGGCATAACTATGTGGTTAAGATGATTCCCACTTCTGAAAGTGTATCTTTGAATAAATTGTCCTAATCAATTTAGTTTGGAAGAAAAGGACAATAGATAGTCATACCTCCCGACCTTGTCAAAAGGTTAAAGAGGTTGCTGCAACCCTTCGACTAAGTTAACAATGTACTGGATTGTCAGACCTTTCGTTCTTGTTGAAAGGTTACAGGCATGTCCATCCCAACCTTTCGTTTAGACTGGAGCGATAAGGACTAGTTCAACCTTTCGACCTTGTCGAAAGGTTATTAACAAGATCAACTCAACCTTTCAACTAGGTTGGAATAGATGTAAATTGCCAGACATTTCATCTTTGCCGAAAGGTGTGACAAGACTTTTCCAACCTTTCAACTAGATTGAAGTAACTTTTAATTGTTTAGCTTTCAAAAATCAATAATCTTGGTTGTTAACGATAAAGATGATCAACACCCCTATTAGTACTTTGGATCATTGACCATGTTTGGGTAAAAACAAGAGTTCATATAATATGTCATAGAACCATATCAGGGTTAGACATTGTATATTTATTGAGTCACAAGTTGTATTCCCCTTTTGTGGCCGAAACCATGAATTCAATGTATAGGGAAATAAAACTCATGGAAGTATCCCATGATGGTTCCATGACATATAATCATAATAAACAAAGAAGATAAGAAATAAATCATGTGTGATCGGTCGTTAATGTTGAATTAACACCCGATCATGATCATCCCCAAATTCCAAGTTGATTGCAAGCCATAATCCTCTTTATTTTCTCATGATGAAGTTTGATACAAAGTTTAAGAAACAAATCCTTAATTTGAATTCTAAATTAGGGTTATAAACGTAGTGAGCGGAAGCAAAAGTTGTAGAGTCGGAGCAGAATGGGAGGAATTGGATCCCAAAACTGGACCCCTTGGGTCTTATTTATAGATGCAGGCGGCCTTCCTTTCGGCTTCATGCTTTCAACTAGGTCGAAAGGTCACCTTTTATATGCAGTTGTAAACCTTTCGACCTTGTCGAAAGGTTTTCCCTTCATATGCCATTATGGACCTTTGAACATTTTCGAAAGGTCTGCTCTTCTCTATGCCATCTTGAACCTTTCATCTTTGTCGAAGGGTTTGCCTTCTATATGCTATTGTGAACCCTTCGACCTTGTCAGAAGGTTGCCCTTCACTTGACTGTTGTGAACCCTTCGGCCTTTGTCGGAAGGTTGCTCATCACTTGATTGTTGTGAACCCTTCGACTTTGTCGGAAGTTTTCTCTTCACTTGATTGTTGTCGAGAGCTATGCATCCCTTCAATATTGTCGAAAGGTTGTCCTTCATTCTTTGTTGACTCATGAATGTTGCCTTCTTTATGAACCTTTCGACATTGTCGAAAGGTATTTTGTATGTGTTCCAACTGGTTCGAAAGGCTTGCTATGCTTTCGAAAAGGTCATTATAGAGTTGCTTGCACTTGCTTTGTGTAAGGACCCGATTCTTCGATTTTCGAATATCGACATCAATACGTCCACTGTATCGACTGTCGAGCCATCGAATGCCGGAAAACCGAATTCTTAGGGTTTAAGAAAGAAGAGGTAGAAGAAAAGATAGAAGAAAAAGAATGAAGAACAACAAAAAACACAGAAACATAAACAATATCAGAATCTCACATTCGCAGCGGAACAACATATAATAGATAAATGAATAATCTTTAATCAAAAGAACTATATCATTTTATACATTACATCATCATCAGAGTTTACAACAATACAACACTGGACAGTTATATAAACTTGTCCTCATACAGAATACACAGCGGAATAAATAATATCATATACAAGTGGTATGTCTCGCCATCCAGCTCGCCACTTTAGCTCCATAGCACTCCAACCTCCAGAATAACCTGATAACCTGACTCTAGACTGCCCGTGTGGAAATTTGTGGGCACCCAGAGTTTAGGAAGGAAACAATAAACTCCAGGTCAGTCATGGTGACTGGTGTGAGAACTTAAAACAGTTTATCTTTTAAAACAAACAACAGGAAGATTTTAAAGTCAATTTCGCAATGCTTTTGGAAAATGAAACTACCATAAGACCTCCCGCCACACACAATGCAAACGCAAAATTGGAGGAGATTTCTTCTTATGATAGTCAAAGATGCTTACTACGCAAAATCAAATCCTTTTTGATATTATTATTAGTGCATAGTGTAGAAAACATTTCGAAAGTATAATATAAATCTTAGCCAGCATAGGCATTCCGCACTTATGCCTACTATAGCTACCATCTAAACAGTGGTGACCACCATAAGTAAATGGCAGGTTCTACAACTAATATCGTACAAAGTTCGTATTGGAGTTTGGATTTCCAACAAATGGTCAGGCCAAGGAACTTCCCATTGCCACATAGGTACGCCTCTGGAAAGATGACCCGAGAAATAACCTAACATTACGGTTAGATCTCTACCAACACAAGGCCGGGTTACCCCTAACTGGGTAACTACTGACACGAATATGTCATCCCCCGATCGTAACCGATCTTCTCAAGGATCCTCGATTCCAACAACCACAAAGTAATAAATTTGCAGCAACAACATAGGTTAAGTATCTGGGCTCCATACCATGATACCACCTCTATCCAGAAGGAATGACATACACTAAGGGGGCGCTACCCCTAATAACCTTGCTGCATCCTTCCTGTTTTGACCATTTCCGGGGTGTGAGGTCCGACGAAGTCTCGTCCACAAAGCTACGCTTTTCACAAAGCCACGCTTTTCACAAAGCCATGCTTGGGGTCAACAGATGATCAAAGTAATGATCACAAAGATAAATGATCAAACAAATGATCATATCACAAATGATCAAACAATGATCATTACACAGCAACACTCAGCATGCCACGTTACCAAATTGGGAATATATCACTAGTAACCATCAACTACATAACCTCTGAGCTCGTACGTCTCAGAGAAGGGTGTTAATCTAAGAGAATAAATTCTTCGCCACCAACAGATATGTATTTGAAAGAAACCAGCTTTATATCTCAATTTGTAACGTCAGACATACAACCATACAAGTCTGTTCCGGGATCGAACAGAACCGAAGGCACTTCTCACGAAGCCCTTGCAAATCCGGATAATTTTCTAATCACGTCCGGACTTCCCATCACTAAGGGTGATAAAACCTCTATATCGGAGATCAGCCGATGTAGAGTAACTCGACGGTAATCTTTCCGTTTTCAAAAATATCCGGTCTTCAACACCGGTCATCAAATGCAATCCATTACGACGTATCACATATTCGGAATGGGTTATACGACCCAAAGATCCTTTCCCGGCTAACCCGAATAGTGAGCGCTTATTCAAAATAAGTGTGGCATTCAAATTCAAGCAAATCACAACAAATACCCATTCAAGGGTAAATATTGATTGTCGGTTATTTAATTATCAATAAAGATGCGCAACATCATCAGATTCCAAATAATTTTCCAAATTATTTAATTTCCAAAAATATCTTTACAAGATATATAATTTTCCACACTTAACCATTTGAAAACAAATTTTCAAATCACTTTCAATTTATCTTTACAAAGATAAATTCTCAAAAAACGTTTCATTTCACATTGAAAAAAAAACATTTCCATAATTATTTAATAATAAGTAATTCACAAATCATTTATTTTCAACATTCTAAAATATTCGATATACTTAAATCATAATTAAGTATATATTTCATTCTTTAAGGAAATCATTCTCTTTCATAAATTTTATTTGAGTCAAAATGAATGTTACGTAAAACATCGTTACGACAACTCAAAATCACTAGTATAGGGATTCAAAATTTAGATATATATATAAATCCCAATACTATATAAAACATTTCCTTTCGGAAACCATTTACTATAACAACAGTGTTATAGTCCACCGTTTCCTTATTTCTCGAAACGTCTATTTCAACAATAAATGTTGAAATCTATGTATTCGATACTTAACACGTTTTAAAACAACTTTTTTTAAAACGATTACTTCATTTCGTAATATCACTTCTCCAAAACATGTCCTTTTTATTTAATAATATATTCACTGTCCAAAATCGTGAATATACTTCGTTATCCAAATTCAACATTTCTACACATTTTATTTAAAAGATTATCCACTGTCCAAAATCGTGGATAAAATTCCCAACCAAACTCTTATTATTACAACATTTAACTTAAAGGATAATTCGCTGTCCAAAATCACGAATATATCTCCTTTATTATCCAATTCAATTTATATAACTCAATTTTACATCGGAAGTCTATATTATAAGTTAAGAACTTATAATCCAATTATTTACAACATCTATTCATTTTATAACTTCACAAATCATAAGTCTATAAATTTCGTTCACTTATGAAATCCATTTTTTTTCATTTTAACACTTATAAAAACTCGTTTTATAATTCCAGTATTCTTAATTTATAAAATATCAATTTTATACATCTTTTATATAAATCGTTCATAATAATTCAAAAATCCCAATTTAAACTATTTTATAAATCAATCAACTATTTATTTCAAAAATCACACTTTGGTTATATTTCACAAATCTCATAATTTTCATAACACGAAAATTTTAACATTTATTTATTCAAAATGAATCAATTCCAAAATTCAATAAAACGTATACTTTCAAAAAATCACTTTAAAAATCCTTTATAAATCAATATCGTTATTTTTAAACTTCAAAAATGGATCCGATGATGCAACAACACCAATCATCAATCACGACAATCAAACATCATATATCATCATATGATAATCAACAAATATCACAATATCTGTAATCAAATAAATATTGGTGAGGAATCCAGTTGGATCCCTCCAACTTGCTTTCCTGCATCCATAGATGTTAGCACAATACCAATTCCGTTCCAGTACGGAATATCGCGGTATATGGGATTTATAAATATTATCCGCCATTATGCGGCGCAATAGGGTCTCATCCGCTATAAAATGCGGGAAATCAACTTCAATATATACATATTCCAATATATATACATTGCTATATACATATATAATACCAATTTCACTTCAATTTGAAATATTCACGGTATATGTTTTTAATAAATAACCTCCACTTAATAACGGCGTATAATGTCTATTTCAATCAACAACAGATAATAAGTTATCATCCAATCACACAATCAAGAAATTTTAAATCAAACAATTTAAAATATAAATCGAATACATTCGATTGAGTGAGAAGTTCTCACCTTGAATTTCCGATATCAGTTTCAGCGTTTTATTTCGAATAAAATTAAACGGACGTTTAATTTTACCCGAAATTTTCACTAACTCCAAATGACTCCAATCCAATTCCATAGCGTAGTGCTCAACAAAACAAAGCCAACACAAAAAGTTTCGTCCAAATCGGACCTCGTATGAAAAAGTTATGGCATTTAGAAGTTTGTACGAATTTAAATAAAACAATTTCAACCTTTTTTTTTCTATTTTCTATACCCTAGCTCATCTCGGCCGTTGATCCCCCATCCACCAGATCTGGCCACTCCTTCCCTCTTCTTCCCCATACGTGAAAACTCCCCAGGTCATCACATTTGAACCAACCCATTAGCCGCCACTTAGGGTTGAATTATACTCCACCTCCGACGACATCTACAACGATCAGCCACTTCCATCGCGTAGCCCAACTCGAGAGCTACCCACTCCAGCCACCCCTTGAAACTCGGCCTCCCCTAGCATTGATTTTCGTGCATGAGCTGTAGGAGGATGCGGCCCCCTAGCGACCAGTATGACGCTCCAAATTCGATCATCACCTTATAGAATCGAAGCTCTCATCGTCCTCTAGAAGTTTGTAGTTGAACGTTTCGTCTAATTATTCACGGATTGGAAGAGATTAAGGGAAGAAGGAGAGTGATTTCTGGCCATCAAAGACAATAGAGGCGGCTGGAAGAAGAAACCCTAGTTTTGGTGAAAATTGAAAGAAATGAGGGGCTTTTATAGAAAATTGACGAAACACTATTCACCCGAAATTTTTCGAATTCCAAACGAAGCGTGCCGGCTGACGTTTCTATGGTTTACCCCGCGTTCCGAACGCCATGGAACGTGTTTTGGGAGCTAATTCGATCATCTGTGCGAGTTACGGAATTAAACGATCGATTTTTAAATTAAACCGATTTAAAACGATTTCGATGCGTTTGGGCTTGCCCCGGACAAACGGTAAATTCGATTGACATGAAATTTGAAACCATATAGTAATATCACATTACGGATCCGATGAAACTGGTTTCGTCGAAATACGAGACTTTTTGAAAAATGACTATTTTAACTCGCCAAATTAATATTAAAACAATTTCGATGCGTTTCGAGCTGCCACGGTCAAACGAAAACTCCAATTGCTACGAAAATTGAAATCCGATAATAACAAACTATTACGAATCCAATGGAACCAGTTTTGTCCAATTCTGAGACTGTCCCAAAAATGGCTAATTTCACTAGTCGATTAAATATTAAAATATTCAATTTTCACAATTTAACTTTAAATTCGATTTTAAAAGTTCTATAACATCACTATAACTTCAATATGATTTAATATAACTTTATAAATCATTTTCATTCACATTAAATCCTGATTTCAATTATTTCTGGAATTTCAAATATTAAATTATTGATTTAATTGTCCAAATCAAATCCAATATTCGAATTTTAAATTATTTGACTTATTAATTTCACTTATTAATATTTAAAATTAATTAAATATTCAAATTTTAATTAATATAAATTTTGGGTCGTTACAAACTTCCCCCCTTAAAAGAATTTCGTCCTCGAAATTACCAAGTAAGAAAAAGATACAAAATCTATTAACTTTCCAAAACAACCCGTTCAAATTAGATTTACAAATCTCTTAAGTGTTTAACTTTCCCAAAATTCATATTTAAACTTCTTACAAAACTTTACTAAGTTTCCAAAATTTTCAAATTTTCCAATTTTCTCAAAAATATTCTAACGCCTTAAATTTTCGGAAAATTTCGCCATAGCCTCCTTTGCGCGGCTCGATCCGAAAAAAAATGACAGTATATATATATATCACAAATATACATCTCATCAAGTGATGAGGCATCCCGTAGGGAAAAAAGTGTAAAAGTACGATATTTAATCCGAGATATGTACCTTATATATTATTAGCGAGCGTATACGGCTAATATAGCGCGAAAGCGAGCTCCAAATGCGAAGCAAACGCCATCTGCACCTACTAAACACTCAATCAAACAAATGAGAACATGTATATAAAAAATAATATCGATATACATCATATAGCAACATAATAACTATATGTGCTAACATAGCAAAAGCAACAAAAGCAATAAAAGCAACAAATGCAACCATCAAACAACTATCATCCAATAAACATCCAACAAATCAAGGTCTATCCAAATCAATTCATAACCAAATCAATATACATTCACTTTTCATTTATATTCATTGAATTGGTTTTCAATTTTAAATCATATTTGATTCATTTACATTGGATTTAATTATTATTCATTCATTCGTTTCTAACTAGTTCACATTCACTAATTAAATTCAAATTAGTTCACTTTCTATTTGAATCAAATTCAATTTCTATTCAAATTCACATATTATCAATTTGAATTCAATCACTTTAGCTTCCAATTTCGCTAATTCAATTTCATTAACTCTTAATGAATTTATGTACAATCAATGTACATTCAACACAACCAAATTATTAAATTTACTTTACTTTCAAATTTGGTTTGCCACTTTGTAACGACCCGTATTTTTACGGATCGAAACATCGTAAAACAGTTATCATTAGGTCGCATTGTTGATAAGTCATCCATAGTCTAAGTCCTAGGTCGTATAGTAGTTAGGTAGGAGTAGACGACCTAAGGAAGTGGAGCGACCTAAGGAAGTGGAGCGACCTAAGGAAGTTGGCGACCTAAGGATTTTGGGATAAGCCGTGTAGAAGTTAGGTCGTGTGGTGGCTTAGGTCGAGTGAATGACTTAAGAGTTAACGACCTATTAGTTAGCGTATTGGTTTAGGTCGTACTGGTTTAGGTCGTATGCTAGTTTGGGATGACCTATAGGATTTGACCGACCTAAGGAATATGCGACTTAAGGAAGTTGGCGACCTAAGAGTTAGCGGTATAAGAAACTGGGTGAGTTAGCGACTTAAGGAGTATAGGTCGGCAACGACCTAAGGAAGGAGCAGTTAGGTCGTACAGACGACTTAGGGGTTAGGTCATAAGACCCTGTGTGTAGTTGAGTCGTTAAGGTCGTTATATCGTATCCCAGTTAGGTCGTTAGGTCGCGTAAGGACCTAGGCTGTTAGGTCACATATGTGTTAGGTCGCGCGCATATGTTAGGTCGCATATCAGTTAGGTCGCGTGTGTGTGTTAGGTCGGCATCTCAGTTAGGTCGCGACTTATGCTAGGTCGCGTAAGGGCTAAGCAGTTAGGTCGCGCGCATGCGATAGGTCGTAGGTCGTGGATGCGCAGATCTGTTAGGTCGTAGGTTGGGGTTGTTAGATCGTGGAAAACCTAAGGGGGCGGACGACCTAGAAAATCTGCCTATAAATACACGTCAATTTCTTAATTTTTGGGATCCGGATTTTGAAGCGACGAAGTGCTGCTATTTTGAGAGCTCGAGTTCTACACTTCTTCACTTCTTTTCTCCACTTTAATCTTGTGCTTCCTTCCATCCAAATCGAAGATCAAATCAAAGATCCTAGAGCTTAGATTGAAGATCTACATTCTTCGAAGAGAGATTTCATCGTTTGAAGTGGATTTGTGATAGATCGAGTTAGATCCTTCGCTGTCCAGATCTGAAGTGTGTTGCTTTTGAGGTGTTTAGGTGATTTGGTGAGTGGTGATTATCTCTCACACGGATCCAAAGGAGTATATCGGATCGTTGGTTTGATTTGGTGTTAAATTAGTGATTTCCATGCATTTCCGTAAACTTAAGTATAGATCTATTGTTCATGATGGTTTGACATCCATTTTACTACATGATTAACCTGTGCAAGTTCATTCATCAAGTTATAGAGATATTACTCATGTTTTCATGCTTGTTAGATTTCGACTCTTTATTTACAAGATTGCCATTATAGTTATAATTGTTTATTAGATCATGTTTGAATGTTTGATTACTTGGATTAATGATTGACTTGGTTGATTGTTATGAATTAGTTGATTGATGATTTGATTTAGACAAGATGGTCGAAGATGATTCAAAAGCTAAGAGAAAGGCTCTTGAATTGGAAAAGCTGCTCGTGGCATATGTGGCGAATGATAAAGCGCATATGGATAGATTTGATGATGATGATGTTGAGATGAGGCTTTGCTGTGATGAGATGAAGCGATGCATGGTATGAGATAGCCTTGGTTTAATCCAGACGGGATCATTCCAAGCATGTTGATAACTCGGTGAAATGGTTCGAGTTTGAGGATAATGGTTTGCTCAAGAGGCGCTTGAGCTAGTATGGAAATAGTCATCGAGGAGGATGACTAGAAGGCTGAGATTTCATCGTTGTTGAAGGTTCTAGCATGCTCAAAGCAAGAGTACGCTGGGCAGATTCGATAGTCCCTAAAGACTACTGATTGGTAGTCGAGTACTCTGGGCAGATTCGATAGTCCTAGGCACGGGCTGCGACGACGTGCGGAGTTATGTCTAGAACCGGGGTTTCCATTAGCCCTTGACGGACGGCTGAAAGAATGTGCCGGTCATCAATTAACGGTGGTGTCGAAGCAATGATAACAGTGATAGCCAGAGTCATGGATGTTTGGTTGTATCGTCATTCGGTCTCAAGAGCAGTGTTTTCTGGGTGCTTATCTGATCTTGGTTTAGGCCTTGGGGGTTTGTACTTGGAAAACATCGCCCTTGACTCGAGTGATAATTGCTTTACCTTAAATGTTTGCTTTGCTATGTTTACTTCTGCTTAGTGTGTGTCTGGGGGCTATCACTGTAGAAAGAGGTGGAGTGGGAGGGTTGGATTCCTATTCCTTTTCCTTTATGCTCTTTTGGTATGTTGTTAGTTAATTTACCGCTCACTAAGACTGTTGTCTGACTCAAGGCTTTATGTTTAACTCTTATTGCCTTGGGCTGTTCGTCCATTTTGGGACGGGCAGACTAGGTAGCAGGTGACAGGTGCTGTTCTTAGTTTCCGACGATGCTGATGACGAAGACGAGCTGGAGGCTTGCATATTATTTTCTTACTATATGTACTGGATGTTCCGCTGCTTTGTATAATTCTCTGAGTGATATGTAGTGAGGCTTGATGTATTGACTATTCAGATGTTTGTATTCAACTATTATGAAGTTTTATTGATGAGATTCTATTCTGTGAAGCTTCACTATATATATTCTCTATTGTATTTTATCCATGCGCTATGAGAAATACTATAGACTTTGCTGTTTTAATTTAACCTTGGCAACCGTCCATGGCTGCCTGGCACACTTTACAGCGCACTATCTCTAGGTTCAGTGCAGGGGTCATGGGCGGTCGTCACATTTGGTATCAGAGCTTTTGTTAATTGATTTTACCCAACGCTCGCTGACGTAACTACGTATGAGAGACGTAATTGTATTTTGATGGATGATTACTATATATAATATAGTAGCTTAGAAGGATTTTAATTCCTTAAGCAGTTGTTTCTCAAGGTGTATTAATCATTCCTTTTTATAGATATTGAGAATGAGTCGAAGAGGGAGACCAGCTGCTAGGGAAGGTCGTGCTGTTGAGGGGGCTGCTGATTATGTTGCTATGTTCGAGGCTATGATGACCTCGATCATGAGAAGAATGCCAGCTCCGGGGCCATCAGTACATGTTGGAGTTCAAGTTCAAACTCCAAGACCGGTGGATTTTGCTAAGCTGTGTAAAGATTATACTGCTCTTGGAGGAAAGGTTTTCTTAGGAACAGAATCAACCATTGAAGTCCAGAGGTGGATATGTGCTTGTAGAAGGATCTTTAGTGATTTGGGAATCGAGGATGCAACTAAGAGGAAGTTAGCATCAAGACAGCTTCAAGGGAGAGCTTCTAATTGGTGGAACTCTATCACCATTGATACTCCGGAGGAAGAGATTACTTGGGTGCAGTTCCAAGCCAGATTTGAAGCTAAGTTCATTTCTATGGCTTAGAAGTCTGTTCTGTTTAAGAAGTTTGTGGAGCTCAAGAAAAATGGAAGACCAGTTCTTGAGTATGTTTCTGAGTTTGAAGCTTTGTCCAAGTATGCCCGGTCGTATATTGAATCTCCTTATCAGAAGAACGAGAAGTTTGTGACAGGCTTGGACAGTTATCTTGGGAGGCAGTTGGTGGATCATTTAGACGATTCATTTGAGAAGCTTGTGGAGAAGGCTCTCAGGCATGAGAATCTGTTTCCTAAAGAGGGATCTGTTGTTGCTGTGACCAAGGAAGAGTCTAGACCACAGCAGGGTGGAAACAAGAGGAGGAAGCAGCAGCAGCAGCAAAAGGGTAAGGATGGCCAGAAGAAACCAAAGGGCGAAGTGACCTGCTACAATTGTCAGCAGAAGGGCCATTTCTCCAGGGATTGCAAGAATCCGAAGGCGCCAGTGAAGTGCCACAACTATGACAAGCCGGGGCATGTTAAGAAGAATTGTCCAGAACCACGGAAGGACAAGCACATTGTGCAAGCTTATGCTTTGGGGGCTGTTCCATCATCTTCGAAAGCCTCTACCGCTGAAGAGAAAGGAAAGAGTGTGGTGGTTCAAGGTACTCTTTCCATATGTGGTGTTCAGTTAGAGTGTTGTTTGATACTGGGGCGTCACATTCGTTTGTTTGTAATGAACTTATAGGCCGGTTGGGTTTAGAGCCTGATATTGTTGATAGGCCATTGGTTGTGACTAATCCAGTTGGGGGTTCGTCTTGTTTGTGTATGCTATGCCGTGGTCTGACTGTATCGAGTCATGATTGCTCTTTTGTTTGTGATTGTTTTGTTCTGAACTTTGCGGGGTTCAGAATTATTTTGGGTATGGACTGCCTTAGGAAGTATGCGGCAAAGGTTGATTGCGAAAGGTTGGAGGTGACAGTCGAGAATGTGGAGGGGCGAAAGATTGTGATACGATGTAAGCATGAGGAAGGCGTCTTCATGAGCTTCATGTATTCGCTGGTTGTTCCACGGGATGGACTGTCATCGGTGCCAATCGCTAATGGATTTGAGGATGTCTTTGATGAGGTCAAAGGGTTACCGCTGCATAGAGAGATCGAGTTTCGTATAGATCTAGTTGAAGGAGCCAGACCTGTTGTAATGCCTCTTAGGCGGATGGCGCCTAGGGAACAGCAGGAGTTGAAGGTGTAGGTTGATGATCTTTTACAGAGAGGATTCATTCGGCGTAGTGTGTCCGAATGGGGTGCACCAGTTGTGTTTGCAACCAAAGCAGATGGATCGTTGAGGTTGTGTGTGGATTATCGTGAGCTGAATAAGGTGACTAAGAACAAGTATCCATTGCCGAGAATAGATGACTTGTTTGATCAGCTTCACGAAGCTAAGGTGTTTTCTCAGATGGATTTGGCAACGGGATTTCACCAGTTAAGAGTGGCTAAGGATAGTGTGCCAAAGACTGCTTTTAGGACACCATCCGGTTTCTTTGAGTGGCTGGTAATGCCGTTTGGATTGACTAATGCGCCAGCATATTTTGTGGATCTTATGAATAGAGTGTTCAGAGATCAGTTGAACATGTTCGTGCTAGTGTTCGTGGATGATATTTTGATTTATTCCAGAACTGAAGAAGAGCACAAGACGCATTAGCGTATTGTTTTGGAAATCTTACGGAAACATCAGCTGAAGGCTAAGTTTTCGAAGTGTCACTTCTGGAAGAGTGAAGTGAGGTTCTTAGGCCATATTATCTCTGGGAGTGGAATAGGGGTTGATCCCGCTAAGGTGGCAGCAATCCAGGATTGGGTTAGACCTAAGAATGCATCTGATGTGAGAAGTTTTCTTGGATTAGCAGGATACTATCGTCGATTTATCAAAAACTTCTCCAAGGTGGCTGCACCACTGACAGGATTGACGAAAAAGAACCAAGTATTTAGATGGGATGCTAAGTGTGAGCAAGCTTTCGGAATCCTGAAAGAGCGATTGACGAGTGCTCCAGTTTTGACTATTCCAAGTGGGAATGATGAGATGGTGGTTTACACCGACGCATGTGGTACTGGACTTGGAGCAGTGCTGATGCAGAAGGGTAAAGTTGTTGCGTATGCAAGTGGACAACTGAAGCCGCATGAAAGGAATTATCCGACTCATGATTTGGAGTTAGCGGCGATTGTATTTGCTCTGAAGATGTGGAGACATTATCTATTGGGAGTTCGGTTCAAGTTGTTTACAGATCATAAGTCGTTGAAGTATCTTTTCTCCCAAAAGGATTTGAATCTTCGGCAGCAACGATGGCTAGAGTTTTTGGCATCATATGATTTTGGTATAGCCTATACTCCGGGAAAGGGTAACGCAGTGGCAGATGCGTTAAGTCGAAGACATGCAGGATTGGGAGCCATGTTTTCAGAATGGAAGAATCTCGGCTAGTTAGCTGGATTTGAATTCAGGCCCAGATGTGAATTGGAACCTGAAATGTTGGCAAACTTATCGATAAGACCGACTCTTGTGGAAAGAATTAGCGAGAGCCAAAAGCGAGACGATAAGCTTGTCAAGATTATCCATGATTTGGAATTTGGATTGGACCCAGAAAAGGATAAAGGATTCGAGGTCGATCGAGAGGGTTGGCTTCGGAAGCAAGGACGACTAGTTATTCCCGATATAGATGAATTGAGGAATGAAGTTCTGAAGGAAAGTCATCACTCGAAGTTGACAATTCATCCAGGTGGAAACAAGATGTATCGGGATATGAAGAGAACCTATTACTGGGAAGGTATGAAGAAGGATATTGGAAATTTTATTTCCAAATGTATGAACTGCCAGTTGGTAAAAGCCGAACAGAAGAAGCCAAGTGGATTGCTTCAGCCATTAGACGTTCCTACATGGAAGTGGGAGCAAGTATCAATTGATTTTATCGATGGACTACCTAGAACGAGAACGGGAAATGAAGGGATTTGGGTCATCGTAGATCGTCTGACTAAGAGTGCAAGATTCATTCCTGTTCGATCAACTAGGACTGCATCAAAGTTGGCTGAGCTCTATGTTAAGTGGATAGTTCGTTTCCATGGTATTCCGAAGAGTATAGTGAGCGATCGAGACCCATTGTTCACTAGTGAATTTTGGAAGAGCTTCCAGGAAGTTTTGGGAACCGAGTTGTGTTTGAGTACCGCTTATCACCCTCAAACAGATGGTCAGACCGAGAGAGTCAACCGAGTTTTGGAAGATCTCCTTAGAGCTTATGTTTTAGATTTCGGAGGATCATGGGAAGATCACCTTCATTAGGTGGAATTTTCGTATAATAACAGTTACCAGTCCAGCATTGGTATGGCACCGTATGAAGCATTGTATGGAACACCGTGTAATTCTCCGACATGTTGGTTAGAAACAGGAGAAAAGCTGATACTTGGGCCAGAGATGATTCGACAGACCTCGGATTGCATAGAGATCATTCGGCAACGAATGAAGGCAGCCCAAGACCGACAGAAAAGTTATGCCGATAAGCGTCGTAAGGATTTGGAATTCGACGTAGGTGATATGGTTTTTGTGAAGATTTCTCCACTGAAGAATGTTATTCGATTCGGGAAGAAAGGAAAATTGACTCCGAGATTTGTTGGACCATTCCCGATCATCGAGCGAATTGGAAAGCTCGCCTACAGATTGGAGTTACCAGAGAAGATGTCGGGTGTGCACAATGTTTTTCATGTATCATATCTACGGAAGTATGTGCACGACTCGAATACAGTGGTTTCTGCTGATACCTGTGAAGATTTCGAAGTTGATCCAGTCGATAAGAGACCTCGTAAGCCGCTTCGTGTTGTGGAAACCGACACGAAGCAGCTTAGGAGGAAGGTGGTTAGGTTGCTCAAGGTACAATGGAGTGATGATGATAACGACTGTACATGGGAGGTGGAAGAGAGGATGAAGGCAGCTCATCCCGAACTCTTCAAGGTATGGCCCTAAGGTGTCGTGTCATCTAACGACATTGTAACTTGTTCTAGTTTTAGAATTCTGCATGCTAAGCTAGAATTGGATGCATGGTTTGTTGATTGCTATGGATGGTAGGCATGCAGAATAGTCTTTGAAGGCTCTGTTTGCTTGGAATTTCGGGGGCGAAATTCCTAAGGGGGAGAGAATGTAACGACCCGTATTTTTACGGATCAAAACATCGTAAAACAGTTATCATTAGGTCGCATTGTTGATAAGTCGTCCATAGTCTAAGTCCTAGGTCGTATAGTAGTTTAGTCGGAGTAGACGACCTAAGGAAGTGGAGCGACCTAAGGAAGTGGAGCGACCTAAGGAAGTTGGCGACCTAAGGATTTTAGGATAAGCCGTGTAAAAGTTAGGTCGTGTGGTGGCTTAGGTCGAGTGAATGACTTAAGAGTTAACGACCTATTAGTTAGCGTATTGGTTTAGGTCGTACTGGTTTAGGTCGTATGCTAGTTTGGGACGACCTATAGGATTTGGCTGACCTAAGGAATAGGCGACTTAAGGAAGTTGGCGACCTAAGAGTTAACGGTATAAGAAACTGGGCGAGTTAGCGACTTAAGGAGTATAGGTCGGCAACGACCTAAGGAAGGAGCAGTTAGGTCGTATAGTCGACTTAGGGTTTAGGTCGTAAGACCCTGTGTGTAGTTGAGTCGTTAAGGTCGTTATATCGTATCCCAGTTAGGTCGTTAGGTCGCGTAAGGACCTAGGCTGTTAGGTCGCATATGTGTTAGGTCTCGCGCATATGTTAGGTCGCATATCAGTTAGGTCGCGTGTGTGTGTTAGGTCGGCATCTCAGTTAGGTCGCGACTTATGTTAGGTCGCGTAAGGGCTAAGCAGTTAGGTCGTGCGCATGCGATAGGTCGTAGGTCGTGGATGCGCAGATCTGTTAGGTCGTAGGTTGGGGTTGTTAGGTCATGGACGACCTAAGGGGGCGGACGACCTAGAAAATCTGCCTATAAATACACGTCCATTTCTTCATTTTTGGGATCCAGATTTTGAAGCGACGAAGTGCTGCTATTTTGAGAGCTCGAGTTCTACACTTCTTCACTTCTTTTCTCCACTTTAATCTTGTGCTTCCTTCCATCCAAATCGAAGATCAAATCGAAGATCCTAGAGCTTAGATTGAAGATCTACATTCTTCGAAGAGAGATTTCATCGTTTGAAGTGGATTTGTGATAGATCGAGTTAGATCCTTCGCTGTCCAGATCTGAAGTGTGTTGCTTTTGAGGTGTTTAGGTGAATTGGTGAGTGGTGATTATCTCTCACACGGATCCAAAGGAGTATATCAGATCGTTGGTTTGATTTGGTGTTAAATTAGTGATTTCCATGCATTTCCGTAAACTTAAGTATAGATCTATTGTTCATGATGGTTTGACATCCATTTTACTACATGATTAACCTATGCAAGTTCATGCATCAAGTTATAGAGATATTACTCATGTTTTCATGCTTGTTAGATTTCGACTCTTTATTTACAAGATTGCCATTATAGTTATAATTGTTTATTAGATCATGTTTGAATGTTTGATTACTTGGATTAATGATTGACTTGGTTGATTGTTATGAATTAGTTGATTGATGATTTGATTTAGACAAGATGGTCAAAGTTGATTCAAAAGCTAAGAGAAAGGCTCTTGAATTGGAAAAGCTGCTCGTGGCATATATGGCGAATGATGAAGCTCATATGGATAGATTTGATGATGATGATGTTGAGATGAGGCTTTGCTGTGATGAGATGAAGCGAGGCATGGTATGAGATAGCCTTGGTTTAATCCAGACGGGATCATTCCAAGCATGTTGATAACTCGGTGAAATGGTTCGAGTTTGAGGATAATGGTTTGCTCGAGAGGCGCTTGAGCTAGTATGGAAATAGTCATCGAGGAGGATGACTAGATGGCTGAGATTTCATCGTTGTTGAAGGTTCTAGCATGCTCAAAGCAAGAGTACGCTGGGCAGATTCGATAGTCCCTAAAGACTACTGATTGGTAGTCGAGTACTCTGGGTAGATTCGATAGTCCTAGGCACGGGCTGCGACGACGTGCGGAGTTCTGTCTAGAACCGGGGTTTCCATTAGCCCTTGACGGACGGCTGAAAGAATGTGTCGGTCATTCAATTAACGGTGGTGTCGAAGCAATGATAACAGTGATAGCCAGAGTCATGGATGTTTGGTTGTATCGTCATTCGGTCTCAAGAGCAGTGTTTTCTGGGTGCTTATCTGATCTTGGTTTAGGCCTTGGGGGTTTGTACTTGGAAAACATCGCCCTTGACTCGAGTGATAATTGCTTTACCTTAAATGTTTGCTTTGCTATGTTTACTTCTGCTTAGTGTGTGTCTGGGGGCTATCACTGTAGAAAGAGGTGGAGTGGGAGGGTTGGATTCCTATTCCTTTTCCTTTATGCTCTTTTGGTATGTTGTTAGTTAATTTACCGCTCACTAAGACTGTTGTCTGACTCAAGGCTTTATGTTTAACTCTTATTGCCTTGGGCTGTTCGTCCATTTTGGGACGGGCAGACTAGGTAGCAGGTGACAGGTGCTGTTCTTAGTTTCCGACGATGCTGATGACGAAGACGAGCTAGAGGCTTGCATATTATTTTCTTACTATATGTACTGGATGTTCCGCTGCTTTGTATAATTCTCTGAGTGATATGTAGTGAGGCTTGATGTATTAACTATTCAGATGTTTGTATTCAACTATTATGAAGTTTTATTGATGAGATTCTATTCTGTGAAGCTTCACTATATATATTCTCTATTGTATTTTATCCATGCGCTGTGAGAAATACGATAGACTTTGCTGTTTTAATTTAACCTTGGCAACCGTCCATGGCTGCCTGGCACACTTTACAGCGCACTATCTCTAGGTTCAGTGCAGGGGTCATGGGCGGTCGTCACACACTTTTAATCCCAATTGGTTGATATTAAATTGACTTTCATTTAATTATTCAATCAGCTTTAAATGAATTAACACTTACATTCATTACTTCATATCAATTTACTTATATTCGATTGATTAACATTAGTTCAATTCAATTGCTAATTCATTTTATCGAATAAAGTTGAATTTCATTTATAATTCAAGTTCACATCTATTTAATAAATTCTCTTTATTAATTTACTTTGATATCAAAATCAACTTCGTTCAATATTACTTAAGTTATATTCCAATTTAAACATCATTTGTTTAACTTAACTTAAGTTTCCACTTATAAATTAAATTTAGATTCCCATTCTACATAAATTCTATTCAACTTTTACCAAAGTTAATTTTATTTCATATTATAAGTATAAACTTATTTCACTTATATTTATCAAATTCAACTTGGATTTTAAATCAAATCTGTTTATCACAACAAAACTTCAATTTCCAATTTACTATGGGTAGCAAATCAATCACACAGAAACTCGAAAATGATACTGATGATGCTGCAGTCATCACCGTACTATTTCCCAGCAACAATAGTGAATTCAGTGCATAAAAATTCCTTAAAAAATTTCATTTTATTTTATAAATCACATTTATAAATCTTTTATTTATAAAATTTTACTTCTTATATATAAGATCGTTTTTACAATTGTAGATCATATCAATTATAACTTCACACTTTATAATTCATTCGCTTATACAATTTATTCTTTCACAATTGTTGTTTTTATATAATTTATTCTAACAACTTTCATTAACTTATATATATATATACATTTTTAACAACCAAACAATCAATTTATATATATTTTAATAATTTTCGAAAAATTATTTCTTTATATACAAAATATAATCGAGGTAAAATTATTTCATTTACCCCATTTCAAAACAATATCGTGTCGAATTGTTCTATACAAGTGTTTAGAGATCCTTATCGGTAGAGTTGTACTGACAATACCGACCAGAATCCATATACCACTCAACAAACCAATCATCACAATATAAAACAATTTTATATTCACTAACAAATACACGCTCGTATCTATTATTACACTCAACTCGTTCTAGAGCACTATTGACTCTATCTCTAATGAGTAACACCCAACAGAGCAGGGTTGTCGCTTAACCATATGCTCTGATACCACGTTATAAGGACCCGATTCTTCGACTTCCCAATATCGACATCAATACATCCACTGTATCGACTGTCGAGCCATCGAATGTCGGGAAACAGAATTCTTAGGGTTTAAGAAAGAAGAGGTAGAAGAAAAGATAGAAGAAAAAGAAAGAAGAACAACAGAAAACACAGAAACAGAAACAATATCAGAATCTCACATTCGCAGCGGAACAACATATAATAGATAAATGAATAATCTTTAATCAAAAGAACTATATCATTTTATACATTACATCATCATCAGAGTTTACAACAACAATACAACACTGGACGGTTATATAAACTTGTCCTCATACAGAATATACAGCGGAATAAATAATATCATATACAAGTGGTACGTCTCGCCATCCAGCTCGCCACTTTAGCTCCATAGCACTCCAACCTCCAGAATAACCTGATAACCTGACTCTAGACTGCCCGTGTGGAAATTTGTGGGCACCTAGAGTTTAGGAAGGAAACAATAAACTCCAGGTCAGTCATGGTGACTGGTGTGAGAACTTAAAACAGTTTATCTTTTAAAACAAACAACAGGAAGATTTTAAAGTCAATTTCGCAATTCGTTTGAAAATGAAACTACCATAAGACCTCCCGCCACACACACAATGCAAACGCAAAATTGGAGGAGATTTCTTCTTATGATAGTCAAAGATGCTTACTACGCAAAATCAAATCCTTTTTGATATTATTATTAGTGCATAGTGTAGAAAACATTTCGAAAGTATAATATAAATCTTAGCCAGCATAGGCATTCCGCACTTATGCCTACTATAGCTACCATCTAAACAGTGGTGACCACCATAAGTAAATGGCAGGTTCTACAACTAATATCGTACAAAGTTCGTATTGGAGTTTGGATTTCCAACAAATGGTCAGGCCAAGGAACTTCCCATTGCCACATAGGTACGCCTCTGGAAAGACGACCTGAGAAATAACCTAACAATACGGTTAGATCTCTACCAACACAAGGCCGGGTTACCCCTAACCGGGTAACTATTGACACGAATATGTCATCCCCCGATCGTAACCGATCTTCTCGAGGATCCTCGATTCCAACAACCACAAAGTAATAAATTTGCAGCAACAACATAGGTTAAGTATCTGGGCTCCATACCATGATACCACCTCTATCCAGAAGGAATGACATACACTAAGGGGGCGCTACCCCCTAATAACCTTGCTGCATCCTTCCTGTTTTGACCATTTCCGGGGTGTGAGGTCTGACGAAGTCTCGTCCACAAAGCTACGCTTTTTACAAAGCCATGCTTGGGGTCAACAGATGATCAAAGTAATGATCACAAAGATAAATGATCAAACAAATGATCATATCACAAATGATCAAACAATGATCATTACACAGCAACACTCAGCATGCCACATTACCAAATTGGGAATATATCACTAGTAACCATCAACTACATAACCTCTGAGCTCGTACGTCTCAGAGAAGGGTGTTAAGCTAAGAGAATAAATTCTTCGCCACCAATAGATATGTATTTGAAAGAAACCAGCTTTATATCTCAATTTGTAACGTCAGACATACAACCATACAAGTCTGTTTCGGGATCGAACAGAACCGAAGGCACTTCTCACGAATCCCTTGCAAATCCGGATAATTTTCTAATCACGTCCGGACTTCCCGTCACTAAGGGTGATAAAACCTCTATATCGGAGATTAGCCGATGTAGAGTAACTCGACGGTAATCCTTTTGTCTTCAAAAATATCCTGTCTTCAACACCAGTCATCAAATGTAATCCATTACGACGTATCACATATTCGGAATGGGTTATACGACCCAAAGGTCCTTTCCCGGCTAACCCGAATAGTGAGCGCTTATTCAAAAATAAGTGTGGCATTCAAATTCAAGCAAATCACAACAAATACCCATTCAAGGGTAAATATTGATAGTCGGTTATTTCACTATCAATAAAGATGCGCAACATCATCAGATTCCAAATAATTTTCCAAATTATTTAATTTCTAAAAATATCTTTACAAGATATATAATTTTCCACACTTAACCATTTGAAAACAAATTTTCAAATCACTTTCAATTTATCTTTACAAAGATAAATTCTCAAAAAACGTTTCATTTCACATTGAAAAAAAACATTTCCATACTTATTTAATAATAAGTAATTCACAAATCATTTATTTTCAACATTCGAAAATATTCGATATACTTAAATCATAATTAAGTATATATTTCATTCTTTAAGGAAATCATTCTCTTTCACAAATTTTATTTGAGTCAAAACGAATGTTACGTAAAACATCGTTACGACAACTCAAAATCACTAGTATAGGGATTCAAAATTTAGATAGATATATAAATCCCAATACTATATAAAACATTTCCTTTCGGAAACCATTTACTATAACAACAGTGTTACAGTCCACCGTTTCCTTATTTCTCGAAACGTCTATTTCAACAATAAATGTTGAAATCTATGTATTCGATACTTAACACGTTTTAAAACATCTTTTTTTAAAACGATTACTTCATTTCGTAATATCACTTCTCCAAAACATATCCTTTTTATTTAATAATATATTCACTGTCCAAAATCGTGAATATACTTCGTTATCCAAATTCAACATTTCTACACATTTTATTTAAAAGATTATCCACTGTCCAAAATTGTGGATAAAATTCCCAACCAAACTCTTATTATTACAACATTTAACTTAAAGGATAATTCGCTGTCCAAAATCACGAATATATCTCCTTTATTATCCAATTCAATTTATATAACTCAATTTTATACCGGAAGTCTATATTATAAGTTAAGAACTTATAATCCAATTATTTACAACATCTATTCATTTTATAACTTCACAAATCATAAGTCTATAAATTTCGTTCACTTATGAAATCCATTTTTTTTTCATTTTAACACTTATAAAAACTCGTTTTATAATTCCAGTATTCTTAATTTATAAAATATCAATTTTATACATCTTTTATATAAATCGTTCATAATAATTCAAAAATCCCAATTTAAACTATTTTATAAATCAATCAACTATTTATTTCAAAAATCACACTTTGGTTATATTTCAAAAATCTCATAATTTTCATAACACGAAAATTTTAACATTTATTTATTCAAAATTAATCAATTCCAAAATTCAATAAAACGTATACTTTCAAAAAATCACTTTAAAAATCCTTTATAAATCAATATCGTTATTTTTAAACTTCAAAAATGGATCCGATGATGCAACAACACCAATCATCAATCACGACAATCAACCATCATATATCATCATATGATAATCAACAAATATCACAATATCTGTACTCAAATAAATATTGGTGAGGAATGCAGTTGGATCCCTCCAACCTGCTTCCCTGCATCCACAGATGTTAGCACAATACCAATTCCATTCCAGTATGGAATATCGCGGTATATGGGATTTATAAATATTATCCGCTATTATGCGGCGCAATAGGGTCTCATCTGCTATAAAATGCGGGAAATCAACTCCAATATATACATATTCCAATATATATATTGCTATATACATATATAATACCAATTTCACTTCAATGTGAAATATTCGCGGTATATGTTTTAATAAATAACCTCCACTTAATAACGGCGTATAATGTCTATTTCAATCAACAACAGATAATAAGTTATCATCCAATCACACAATCAAGAAATTTTAAATCTAACTATTTAAAATATAAATCGAATACATTCGATTGAGTGAGAAGTTCTCACCTTGAATTTCCGATATTAGTTTCAGCGTTTTATTTCGAATAAAATTAAACGGACGTTTAATTTTACCCGAAATTTTCACTAACTCCAAACGACTCCAATCCAATTCCATAGCGTAGTGCTCGACAAAACGAAGCCAACACAAAAAGTTTTGTCCAAATCGGACCTCGTATGAAAATGTTATGGCATTTAGAAGTTTGTACGAATTTAAATAAAACAATTTCAGCCTTTTTTTTCTATTTTCTATACCCTAGCTCATCTCGGCCATTGATCCCCCATCCACCAGATATGGCCGCTCCTTCCCTCTTCTTCCCCATACATGAAAACTCCCCAGGTTATCACGTTTGAACCAACCCATTAGCCGCCACTTAGGGTTGAATTATACTCCACCTCCGACGACATCTACAACGATCAGCCACTTCCATCGCGTAGCCCAACTCGAGAGCTACCCACTCCAGCCACCCCTTGAAACTCGGCCTCCCCTAGCATTGATTTTCGTGCATGAGCTGTAGGAGGACGCGGCCCCTTAGCGACCAGTACGACGCTCCAAATTTGATCATCACCGTATAGAATCGAAGCTCTCATCGTCCTCTAGAAGTTTGTAGTTGAACGTTTCATCTAATTATTCACGGATTGGAAGAGATTAAGGGAAGAAGGAGAGTGATTTCTGGCCATCAAAGACAATAGAGGCGGCTGGAAGAAGAAACCCTAGTTTTGGTGATAATTGAAAGAAATGAGGGGCTTTTATAGAAAATTGACGAAACACTATTCACCCGAAATTTTCTGAACTCCAAACGAAGCGTGCCGACCCACGTTTCTAAGGTTTACCCCGCGTTCCGAATGCAATGGAACGTGTTTCGGGAGCTAATTCGATCATTTGTGCGAGTTATGGAATTAAACGATCGATTTTTAAATTAAACCGATTTAAAATGATTTCGATGCGTTTGGGCTTGCCCCAGACAAACGGTAAATCTGATTGACACGAAATTTGAAACCATACAATATTATCACATTACGGATCCGATGAAACTAGTTTTATCGAAATCCGAGACTTTTTGAAAAATGACTATTTTAACTCGCCAAATTAATATTAAAACAATTTCGATGCGTTTCGAGCTGCCACGGTCAAACGACAACTCCGATTGCTACAAAAATTTAAATCCGATAATAACAAACTATTATGGATCCAATGGAACTAGTTTCGTCCAATTCTGAGACTGTCTCAAAAATGGCTAATTTCACTAGTCGATTAAATATTAAAATATTCAATTTTCACAATTTAACTTTAAATTCGATTTTAAAAGTTCTATAACATCACTATAACTTCAATATAATTTAATATAACTTTATAAATCATTTTCATTCACATTAAATCCAGATTTCAATTATTTCTGGAATTTCAAATATTAAATTATTGATTTAATTGTCCAAATTAAATCCAATATTCGAATTTTAAATTATTTGACTTATTAATTTCACTTATTAATATTTAAAATTAATTAAATATTTAAATTTTAATTAATATAAATTTTGGGTCGTTACACTTTGACTTCTTCTCTTTCTCCGAAAGGTAAGAACTTCTTGAACGTTGAGAGATGAAACCTTTGAACTCCTTCAAAAGGTCAGGGACTGCTATACACTGTTGACTGCATCCCTTCAACTCCATTGAAAGGTTTGATTTGAACTTCTTTTCTTTAGTCTTTGTTTAATGATGAATGGTTGCGGAACTATTCTTCTATCCCAACCAGAAGGTGCTTGGAGGTTCTGTACCTACCTGCTTTGTTGTGCCTTAGTAATTCTTTTCCTCATGCTTGCGAAAGCCCTGCTCCGAAGTTCTTATGTGCTCTTCTTACTAGCATCGAACAATCCTTTCGACACCGTCGAAAGGTGACTTTACCTGCTGCTCTTTATTCATACGGAAGCTTTCTGAAAGGCCTTCTTTATCTTTATTCATATTTTATGGTTAACACTTTCAAGAAATGAAAGAAGAAAAACAGGGCAACCCTTCCGCCTTACTAAAACCTTTCGATGTAGATGGATTCACAAATATAAAATGTTACTACCAAATTCCTTTTCGACCCTATGAAACCAGAATGAGTAGAAGAAAAAGAAAAATTAGAGATAATTGCTTCGGTAAGACCTTTCGAAGGAGTCGAAGGGATGCTACATCCTAAGGCCAGAAGTATCACAACCTTTCGGAGGGGTCGAAGTGGTCAAAAGCACCCTTCCGCTTCAGTGGTTTCCTTTCAAAGTAGGTGCTTCTGCATGCATAAAGGCCTTTTGAATGAGTGGAAGATATCCCTTTCGATCGCAATGGATAACAACTCTTCATAAACGCGCCAAACCTTTCAAAACCAAAGGTTTTGCCTCCATTCAAATTACTCAGAGAGATTCCTTGATCAGACAATCCTCTCGAAAGCATAATCAAGCCTTTTGAGCCGGTCGAAGCCTTTAACATTTAGGGAAGGTTCCGCATCAATTCGCAGGCATGTGTTCGGAAGCTATCTACTGCGTCGAAACTATCAACACTTTGATACCTTCAAAACCCTAGAAAACTACCTGTCGACTGAGTCGAAGGCTCGTATCTTTACTTCTTATGACAACAAAGAAACACAAAGATAAAAGGTGCGTCTATCACCCTTTTGGTGAAGTCGAAAGCAATTCAGGAGAAAGTAGAGAAAAGAAACGCTTGGACCTTTCGAATACGTCGAAAGGATGGACGCGGAGGATAGAAGGACCTTTCGATTGAGCCGAAAGAAGGGGCGCGAAAGAGGGCCGACCTGCATCTATAAATAAGACCCTAGGGGTTCGATTTTGGGTGACTGGATTGGGAATATCCAAAACTCATTTTTCAACTTCCACTTCTGTAATGACCCGTAAAATTTTCAATAATTTAATTTGTTAGGTTAATAAGTTTTGGGTGATTTAATATAGAAAAAAAACTTTATCTATTAATAATTGAACAATGGTAATTAGAACTAATTAGTAACAATTGAAATGAAGTCCCAATGATGAAATAATGTAAATTAGTTCTAAATTTGAATGTAAGAAACAAGTGTGAATGTTGAATCATTAATGAGATAATATGTGATAAATAGAAATTAAAGTAAATCAGTGTTAATTGAGCAATTGTAACATTTGGTTTGTAAATAATAATGGATTCATTAATGTGGATTAAAGTAATAGTAACGGGTGTGAGTTACTATTTAATTGGCCTATTAATTTAGTTATAACAGTTATATTTGAGTATAAATTTGAATATAAGAAAATAAGGGTAAGTGGTGTATAAATAAAAAAATTTGTATAATTGATAGTAATTGAATGAATTCAATATCAAGTAAGTAACTATGATAATTAGTTGAATATATAATAAACTTAGGTGTAAATTAAAGGGTAGTGATAACAGCTATTATAAGTTGCCTATTTAGTATATAAAATAATTAGAAAATCTTTAATGTCATTAATGAGAATTTATGCAGTAACGGGAGGTGTGAATGTATAAAATAAATAGAAACGTAAATCTATTATAAAGTAATAAATTGGTATAAAGAATGGAACTAAGGTAAATTAATTAATTGGTTTTAAATCTTAAATAATGTGTACAATTGACAAGGTTTCACATTTAGAAATGTAACATTTTATACAAATTTAAGAAAAATTTATATATGTTTCTTTTTCCCGTAACTCCTGCCTTTTCCGTTTCTTAACATTCATTTCCACTTTCTTGCCATCCATCTCCTTATTTTATTATTGTGTTTGTATAAAATTTATTTTTATTTATTGAATGTTTCTTATGTATATATCTTTTATTTAATGGCTAGAAAACAAATTAATTAGACGTATGTTACTTTGATTTTATTTGGCATACGTTACATTTGCTTGATTTCTTGCCTCTTTATTTGCCTATTTATTTATTTCCTACTATAGCCGCCTACTACCTATCAATTCAAGTGAAAAAGGAAGAGTATCTCATCTCATTTTTTCCATTTGTTTTTTTTATTTAATAGGAAATAAAACCTTTCAATTCTCTAGCCGTTTAAAACATTGATTACATGCCGTTTCTTCTTTTTCCTTCTATAGCCGTGAATTACTCTTACTAATTCACGTACATGATTATTTCCCATTCACTCCTTTCTTATTTTATTTCTAGAAAATAAAAATTCAAGATCTATGTTCCATGGCTTCTTCCACTTTCTTCCTCTTCTTCCATCTTGTTTTTGCTTTTGTTCTTCATGTTATTGCTCGGCCTCCACCACCTAGCCGACCTCATCACCTCCTCCACCTTGTAGCCGTGACCACCTAGTTTCCATACATCACCAAAAGTTAATACAAACCATAGCCAAGCCTTCATATTCACCTTCCTTCTCCTTCCTCTTGCCTTTAGCCTCGGCCACCAATTCCAACCCTTCCTCCATCACATGCCATGACCATACAACATCCCTAGCCGTGCATAGCTTGCTTGTTCCCATCAAGGCCAAGCATATTGGATCAAGGCCGAGCCATGTAAGGGTGTGGTCGAGCCCACTTGACCATGGCCGAGCCACTTGATTGATTTAAGCAAGGTTATGTCCTCTTTGATTCATATTTGCATTATTTAATCCATCTTTTGTTGTGTTGGATTTTATTCTTATGATTTGTGTACTTGTTTATGTACAAGATTGGATCTTGGTTGTTCATCCACTCAAATTCTTATTCGTGCTTTGTCGTGCTTTTCGGAGTTTCAATTATATATCTTGAATTTCTATCTTCAGCTTTAAAAGGTGAGTTTTATCACTCTAGACATATGTACTTATATTATTGTGAAATGATGATAAGTGAATCTGTATAAATTAATATGTTATTCATACATGCCTGTGATATATTATATGATGTTAAATGTTGTTTATATACCTGTTACATTACCTGATATGTTATTATGTGTTATACTGGTCATTTTAGTTACTGTATCTCACACTGCAAGTTCCCTATCACTATGGGTTGAAATGATACATTCCTGAACGGACATTAGAATAAGGAAAAATCATTATGAGCTGAAATGATAGGCTCGAGTGATTTTTATTATATTTTATTTGACTTGGGATTGCGGGTTTGAAATGATAGAACCCGGATTTTTTCTTTTAAATTATGGATTGAAATGATACATATCTGTATCACTTGTCCTAGTTTAGAAAATATTATACAGACCCATGGATAAACTTTTAATATAATATTTTCCTAAAAGTTTATTAAGTATTTTGAATTTTTAATATATGAAATTTTAACTTAAAGTTGATATAGATTTTAAATTATAAAGATATATTGGTTTCCTATAAGTTAAAATTCTATAAGTCTATAAGTGGCTTTAATTGAAATTATAAAGATGTGTTGGTTTTAAATAGAAATTAAGGATCTTTATTGATGATAAATAACTTAATAATTGAATTTGACTTAATATGGAAGTTTTAAGTCTAACCTAGTAATTGTTATGAATTTTACTTTATGAAACGGACATGTTTTGTGTAATAAATAATGTATTTTGAACTGATAAAATGGAATATAGTTTTGATTGGACATTTTGTAATAAAATTTATTTAACTAGAAAATCATAGTTAATTGATGTCTAAATGAATAGATCTAAAGGAAAAAAAATGATTGTTATATTAACTATGATAAAATATTCTTTTGTGAAATGTTATGTTTTGTAAAGTAAATAGTTATGATTTTGAAATGAAAAATGTAACTTTAATTATGACCTAACTTGATAATTGGAAATTTGGTTTTCAAATGGAAATTTTAAGTTAAGTAAATAAATAGAATTTAGTTTATTTATGAAATGGGTATTTTAAAATAAAGTGTTAGGTTAGTGGTAAAAAGGGATAAAAGTTAAGTAAAATAGTGTATTTTGACCCAATAAATGAATATGGTTTAAAATTGGATATTTATTTATAAAGTTTTATTTTATTAAATCATAAGTTAAATGATATCCAAATGAATGTTTTTGAAGCATGAAATATGATTTTATAACTTAAAAATGGCTAAAATTGAAGTTTTAATGTTTCTGGAAAGTTATGATAAAATCTGGAATTTTATTGGCAACATTTCCAAAATGCTGTAGTTTTAGATGGCGATTGTTAAGTGCTACCATTTTTGCAATTTAACTAAGTTCTGAAATAACTAAACAGCTACTGCAGCACTTTGTAAGTGCTGTTGCTGCTGAAAGTAAACTGTTTTGAAATAATAACTAAATATCTACTGTAGCATTTGGTAAGTGCTGCTGTTTCTTAAACCGAACTGTTTTGAAAGACTAATACCTACTGTAGCACTTTATAAGTGCTGCTGTTTTGAATTTGATAATGTTTTTGAAATGTTAATATATTTACCATAACACTTTATAAGTGCTGTTGTGGCTGAAATTTTAATGAACTTTGGAAATGAATATTATTTTGGAAGATTTTGACATTGAATTTAAATGGTTTAAATGAATATTTTTTAGGTGAAATATAAACCATTTTTGAAATTTATAAGTTAATACAATGTTTTCGAAATTGGTATAATTGAACGAATGAACTTAATAATGCTATAACTTTGGTAATGAATATTATTTTTAAGGATGTTATGATCTTTCTAAATATTATGATTTCCAAATGATAACATTTTAAATTGATATGGTTTCAAAGTATTATGGTTTCAAAGTGTTTGGTTTCAAAGGTGTTTTAACTTTGAAAGTACTATGATTTTGAAAATGAATTTATTTGAAATAGTATTTAATTAAGAATCGTTTTGAATATATTGATTTGCAATTTAAGATTTAAGAATATGGCTTTGAAGTATAAACTTGTTTTGAAATGGATATGATATTTTGGTTTTGAAGTATAAACTAGTTTTGAAATAGAAGTGATATTTTGGTTTTAAAGTATAAACCTTTTTGAAATAAATATCCATGGGTTATAATAACGATTGGTTGGCAAAGAGACCGGGATCGGATATGGACATACTCTCTATCGATACCGAAAACCGCTTTGACAACCGTGTACGTGGTGGAGATTCCAGAATGAAGTAGGATAGTGGCGACGATCCTATTGAGGTATGAACGTGGACCCGACTCCCATGAGTTGGCATAAGGTGGCTAAAACAGGAGCGATTTACGGGCCAATGAGTTAGCACCTCTGATCGGACGCATTTCTTCGATACTATTCTATTACTTTGTGATTTATTTGGTGGCCACCCTTCGATTTTGATTTGGGAGTGTGTTCCGAGGTGGGCGGTAGTGGCTGCTATGCGTTTCCACCTGCCCGGATGCGTAATTGGTATATCTAACCTAGCATTGCCTCGTTGTGCCGTGTCGCCTACCATATCGAGCTTTACTACGAGTTTGGATTTGTGTCGTAGCCTGTGGAGTATTGAGGGTAGCTCCCAATCTGGGGGTACGCTGATACTGGATAGACTACTGGGACTATTATGTGTTAAGGGCTATATGGGTAACCACTTAACGCTATTTAAAAGTAAGTTTATTTTATTATAGACATTATTATAATAGCGAATATTACTACATAGTAGATAGTTTAACTGATCCTTAAAGAATGGGCGATTCCAAGCATTCTTTAAGTTACTTGTGCATTTTATTACAGTTCACTTGAGTTGGTTTACATTGTATAAGTATGTATGTCCTGACTCGAGTGTTTTGTGTATTTCTTTACGCTCGGGTCAGACTAAGTGATACAGCATTTGAGACTCACCTTTGGAGTTGGAGCTTTTCTTGGAGATCCAGCTATCTATTTCGCTCCCAGTTATCAGTTGATTCCAGTGATGTATTCAGATCTTGTATTTGACTATTGTATTGAAACATCTTTGTATTCGTGATTTCTATTGTTTCTTGTTAACTCTGATGTATACATATATAGTAGCTTCATGAACTACTATTTCTTTGCTTTCGCTGCATTATTATATTACTTTGTGTCTGTGATCTGTGATTTATTTATTTTATATTCTAATTTTATTTACAATCTATTGTTTCGAATTATTCATGTCCGACATGTGTGGATTTATTGTCGGTTTGAATGGTCCAAAATAGTGGGTCGTTACATTTGGTATCAAAGCTTTCGCTCTAGGCAAAGCTTAGCATATATGGTATATTTATAGAATCACTTTCGTTCGAGCTTGAATTCCTTCTTCTTCGTGCCGATTTCTTTTGAATTTTGGAACGTTCCCTGCGGTTACAAAATCCAGTCTTGTCTCACCCTATTTGTCTTCTTTTGATTCTAGAGCATCCCATAACTCCACTTCGAATGATCTTTATAACAAATTGGCAGTTTCGCCAATCTCAAAATGACTTGTAAAGGGGTGAAACTCCTTTACAAGAAGCATTGATTCACCGAAGATTTCTGCATCTTCGGTTTACGATGCTATCTATCTCTTGTTATCCCGAATTCTATCTCTTGAGATCGGATGTAGGTTTGTCCCAGAACTCTACATCGATCTTATCCTTGAAGTCATGGTCGACCCGGTTAAGGTTGCTAGTGATTTATATAAGCTTATTCATTCCATTATTCTGTTATTTAATCATCTTGTCTTTTGTTTCCAACTTATCTTCAAATCATTCTGGAAGTGTATTTGTAAACTAATATTTAAATTGTTTTAATATATATTGTCTTGTTTGAGTTGTTGATGTTGATTTGGGTTTCCGATCGAATCGTTTGATCAACGCTGTCGATAGGATCTCCAAAACACTTGAACAGAGCAAACTGACACCATATTGTTTTCAAACTTGGTAAATGAGATAAATTTTGTATAATTATATTTTATATAAGTATAATTTTCTGAATTTTGATAGTTAATTGAATTGGTTGTTAAGAAATAATATTTGATGTGTATATATATTGTAATCATTGTCTTTGTTAATATTTAAAATAATTGAACTATAAACATGGTTACAAATTGATTTGGAAATTAAAATGAATTTAAATCAAGAATTTGAGAATTTAATTTCCGATGATTTCAAACTTTGGGTTTTAAAGTTTTAAAAGGATATATTATTTAAAGTATTTTTGAGTGGAAATTGTTTCCAAAGAATTTTTAATGTTTAAATCAGTGCTCTTTTCTCTATCACTGAAAAATAATTCCGGTGATGACTGTAGCATCATCGACGTTCATTTTCGAGTTTTGAAGTGAAGAGACCATCTTGTAGCCATGCTACAGTTTTGTTTTGAAAAAAATTAATTGATTTGAATTTCTAAAAAAAATTAACTTGATTTATAATATATATTTGTATATGATTTCAAATTTGATTTGATACATATATTGTATATATATTTAGTTATCTCTAAAAAAAAATTGTTTGAAGTTAACCGGAAATTTAATTCTTAAATTTTATCTTAAAGGATTATTTCGATTATAAAATGTAGCCAAAAGTTTGAATAAATATTTAAGCTTGAAATAATTGAACTAGAAAGTTTTATTTGTATAATATTCTATTGCATTCCAATATAACTTATCTTAATTATTTAGAAGTTAACTATGTAATTGGATAACGTACAATATAAAGGATTTTATAAATAAAATTTGAGGGGTTATAATAAATGTTATACACTAAAATTTTAGTTATAAAAGATTAATAAAGGTAAACAGAATAAAATTTAAGTGAACAATTTATGATTTAAAATGGTGTTAAAGGAATTTATAAATAAATTGGAGTAGTTATAATAAGCGTAAATATACTTATTATATGTGATTAGATATATTAAGTGGAATAAAATTAAATAATAATTTGGAATAAAGAAGAATTAAATTTATTGCATGAATTATGAGCTTAATAAATGATTTACAAATTCATGACTTTGGAAAATTGTTAATTTAAGATGATTGTATGATGAGATAATGAGATTTTAAAATAGTTAAGATTTATTTAAATTAGGTGAAATCAAATGGATGAAATCAATTATTAATTTAAGTTGAAATTTTCATGGTTTAAAATTTATTATCTTATTTTGTTTTCCAATCTATTTTCTTTCGGATGTTCCTGTTTTCCTGCATCCTAAGCGAGAATTGAATTCCGAATTGATTTTATTCCTGAAGTTCAACATATAGTCCTTCCTTCCAGAAGAACTTATCTTTACCTGTCAGTTTTGGAACTTTTCATAAATCTTTGAGTACTCACCTGAATCTGAGCACTGCTTATCATCCACAGACCGATGGTCAAACGGGAAGAGTGAATCAGGTTCTAGAGGATCTCCTTTGTGCTTGTGTTCTTGAATTTGAAAGATCATCTCCATCTTGTAGAATTCACCTATAACGACAGTTATAATGTCAGTCTTCTTTCATCTTGTCTTAATCCTATCCCATTATATCTGTTTTGGGTATAAATTATTTTAAATTGAATTGAATTTATATGGTTAAAAATCTTGATTTTATTTTGAGTTTCAATTTAGTGTTCTTTCAGGGTGTTTCTATTCTCCTACCTTCTTCCTTTTCGGGGAAGAAATATTTTGAGTAGGGGAGAGTGTAACGACCTGTAAAATTTTCAATAATTTAATTTGTTAGGTTAATAAGTTTTGGGTGATTTAATATAGAAAAAAAAACTTTATCTATTAATAACTGAACAATGGTAACTAGAACTAATTAGTAACAATTGAAATGAAGTCCCAATTGTGAGGAATGCGGAATACAGATCTTAAGGCTAGAATGAATACTAGAGGGGGGTGAATAGTGTTTATAAGAAATTACTAAATCTTTTTGAGTTACTTTTGATTTGTACACATATATATAAATATTCAAACACAGATATAATCACAGAATCAAACACAGATACAGAAATAAAGTAAATGCAGTAAAGGAAAGAACACACCGGATTTTATACTGGTTTGGAGTTACCCTACATCCAGTCCCACACAACTAAGTACGGATTTCCTTTCAAAAGCAATTCAACAATTACAACCCTCGATTTCAAGGCCACGAGGTACACCCTCCAGAATCACAATCCTCTGGGTAGAGATACTTGATTTCCGAGCAACAAGTTCACCCAATTGATTTCTCAAGGCTACAATCACACCATTTCTCACTTTATTGATTTCCAAGGCTACAATCACACCATTTAATCTATTGATTACAAAGAATACCTATAAATCTGAATAACACTGAGGATCTTGATGAGATAGTGATAGAGAATCAAACTAGAGATTATCTAGTTAGATTCAATGTTTATTTTGGTAGAGTAATGGTAAGAACATGTATAAAGAAATGTGGAAGAAGAATAGAAGTGAAAAACCAGAAAATATGATTTCAAATTCGTTGAAACTAACCCCTATTTATAGAAGAACAACAGCCATGTCTATTTATGAAAGGTTATGGCGAATAGACACTTCTTTTGAAATTCAAATTTTTGATTCTAACTGTCACTATGTCGACATGGGGTACTAGGGCATGTCGACATCCCAAAGCGTTTTTTGAAGATTTGATTTTCTTTGAAAATAACCTTTATCTTATATTAAGAACTATTTAAACTTTATAAATATACTTGACTATAGATAAAATACATAAATAAATATAGAGAATAATATATATAAAATTTTACTATAATTTTATATTTAAATCTAAGTATAAATATATTATAATTAAAAGTAAAACAAACGAAGTTTAAAACAAGAGTTTATTAAAAATAAAAACAAAGAATATTTTAAGGCTAAAACATCTTTTTGAAAATCATTTGAAAAGATAATTTTTAAGGCTAAAACATTTTGAAAAGCAGTTTTGAAAATCATTTTGAAGTAGTTTTGCAAGCTTCTTCCTGCAGAATATCTCATCATATCAGGACTCGAGAACTTGTACAAAACCAGGATGTACGCGGGTTTGTAAGCCACTTGTCGTAGGTTTGTAAGCTACTTGTCGTGGGTTTGTAAGCCACTAAAAAGGTAGAAATGGGTTCCATCCCAAAAGAAATATGGAGTGAAGATTTCAGTGCTATTATGAAGTTTTAACATAATTCTAGACTCAATACTTATCTTGAAATCTTGAAATCATGATAATCTAATCTTGATACTCATAAGTCTTCAATCTTGATATCTTGAATCTCTATACTGTACAGTCTTCATTCTTTGTACCTGCATGGTTAAATCCTGCATATACATATATATCTAAACTATAATGTTAGTATTTATATTTTATAATCTTATTCTAAGGTTGTTGTCATCAAAACCATCATCTAAAGGACTAACAATCTCCCCCCTTTTGATGATGACAACCTTTGTTTATAAAATATTACTTCTATCCTAATAACTCCCCTTAAATCTAATAACTCCCCCTTAATCTATGCCTAACTACCCTATTTTATATTTCTCCCCCTTTTTCATCAACAAAAACAAACAAACTCTAAACTTTATAACTCTCCCTCATTCTTGTACTCAAGTACCTGCATTAATAAACTATATAATAGAGTATATTAAGAAATAACTATACTTATAGACATGATATTCAATCAACGATTATAAATATATCAATGTATATTTATACATTCATCAATCCACACCAAGTGTCAATCAAATTAATCAAAACAAACAATTTCAATCAAAGCAATCAATTCAAACAAAGTAATCAAATTAAATAAAGCAATCAAATTAAACGTTACGAGGAACTTCCACCCATCCTTCTTCTCCGAAAATAAGGTCTGCTTTGATGGCATCCCAATTTTCATTGTCATTTGTGAGAGAGATAGGAGGATGTGCTTCGTTATCATCCTTGTGCAGTGAAGAAATCATCCATCGAATTGCCTCGAAATGCCTTTCTTGCTCCTTGATCATCTGCATTTGACTCAATTCTAAGTGTCGCTGGTTACGAAGAATGAACAAGAGAATATTCTTGAATGAATTAAGAGTTTCTTCAAGATTCTCGGATAAGTTGTGAATTGGATTAGCCATTTTTGAAATTGTGAGAAGAATGAGAGATAGAATATATAAGAAATAATATTCAGTAATGAATTCTGGAAGAAATGGGTATATATAGGTGTAGAAATTCGTTTTGAAATGAATAGACATATAGTAGTTATTCAAATTTCAAATTCCAAATGAAGTGTCATTTCTGACCAGTACATGTCGACATGGTCATAGAGGGTATGTCGACATGAGGCAGTGAAATTTGATGGTAATTTTGATTTTGTAAATAATTGTGTATATATATATTTATATAATATACTAACATTTATTCAAGAGATAAGCTAAGCTAGATAATAGAAAAGAAATTCAATTTCATTGCATAGAAGAGTGATACAATGATTAATCATAAACAACTACATAAACACTCAAATTAAAACAAACTTAAACTAATTTGACATGATATGAAAATATAGAACTAGTTAGAGTATGATGAAGATGAAGATAATCCAAGTTTCTTGCTAACTTTGGAGAAAAACTTGTTCATCTTAGATGATATTTTGTCCAACTTCTTACTAACTGATCTTTTAAGAACCCGTTGATTCTCAACAATAATCTTTTGGTTTTTGAGAAGGGTTTTGTTGGTAGGATTGGAGGGATAATCAATACTTTCTAGGGATGTCTCGCCTTCTTCTTCTTCTTCTTCCACCATTTCCATTCCATCCCCTTCTTCTTCTTCTTCCTCTTCCTCCTCCATTTCTTCATGAGCCAAACGCTCTTCTTTTTCGGCAAGACTCTCATAAGGTTGAAAAACATATGGGATTTTCATGAGAGAAATGTTTGAGATATTAAAAACTTTTCTTGAAATAAATTCTTCTCCTTTGAAATTTACTCCAAAATAGTTGAAAATCTGAGTAAGGTAAATTCCATGATATAAAGTGTTTTCTCCCATCTCAAAATTTTTAGGACGAAGTTCATCCAAAATAACTTGCGCCCAATTGATATCATAATTTCCGAAAATAGCAAAAAGAGCTTTGCAAACTTTTGAGGTAGGATTGTTAAAATTCCACGATCTTGGGGTCAAAGTATGTTGTAAAAGAAGGTTAACAATTCTTGCTTTTGGACGAAAGTTTCGGTTTTTAAATTCAAAGTCTTCATCTCCTTCAAAAATATGATGAAATGTCTCACGATCATGTTCATCGATTTGAAAACTAGAAAGATCCATTCCCGTGCTTTTGCAATTGAGAATGGTACCCAAAAGATCACAATTCAAAACAATTTTAGTGCCTTTGACACTACTCCAAATTTCATTATCATTTCCTTTATAAAATTCCCGATTGAGATTTGCATAGAAAATTTTAATAGGATTTGGGTAACAAACAAAATCATTTTGAGAAGAATCAACAAGACTAAGAATTTGATTGTTTGCAAAAAGAGTATCAATTTCATAAGAAGCAAAATCTTGAAAAATAGCAAATTTTCCGGGATGGACTTTTTCATAATTAGCATAATTGATGTATGCTTCTATGGCCTCCGGATTATTGAGGAGTTGCTCTTTCAAGTTTCTGGAAAGTCTCATGGTGGAGGGGTTGCTTGAAGAAGCCATTAAAGTAGAGAGTAGAGAGCTTGAAGTTTTGAAGAGAGAGTTTGAATTTAAAAATGAAAGTGAAAAGTTGTGATAAAAGATAGTGAATAAATAGATTTTTGAAAGACATGTTCTCTAGTCCAAAAGATGCCTTTTCATAGTATTGAATGAAGTGAAAAGGTGGAGAGAAATTCAACCAATTGAATTCAAATTTTGAATTTCAAATTCTGGTACCTATGTCGACATCAGGGTAGGGACCATGTCGACATATGCTTGTGAATTTCTATGATTTATTTTTCCTAAGTATTCTAATAAATATATACTTATTATTTTAATGTCTATATATATATATATATATATATATATCTGGAATATTATTAGAATTATAGTATATTCCAGAAAATATTATTACATTATTAAAAAAGATAATAAAAATAATAATAAAATAATAATAAAATTATAATAATAATAAAATAATAAAAAATAAATTTAAAATTCAATCAACACACCAATTCAAAATCAATCAATCAAGCAATCAATCATCTAATTCTAAGCATGCAATTTCAATCACTTGTATTGTAAATGTGTACCTTTTTCTGAGTCCGTTTCCTTGAATTCGTTGAAGTCGTGAACTGCCGTGAAACACAAATTTGAATTATCTGTCTTCTGATTATCATCGGTTGAGGACGAGTCTGAGTCATCTAGAGTAGCAGTAAATGCATGCTTCCGTTTCTTTACTAAATCATTGTTTATAGGAGGATTCTACCTATCTGGATACGGACAGTCTCTTTTCATATGGCCTGGTTCATCACAGTTGAAACATTTGACATTGTTTGGCACTGCATTCTGATTTCCATAATTCTTATAGTTGTTTCTCTTAAGATTATTCATCTTTCTGTATTTCAGGAATTTCCGAAAATTCCTGGTCATAAATGCTATCTCTTCATCATTATCACTGTTTGAGTCTGATCCGTCGGTTAATGCATTGAATGCCATTGATTTCTTTTCAAATGCTTTGCTTTCTCTTCTTCCGATCATTTGGACTTCAAACGACATTAGATTTCCAATCAATTCTTCTATCTTTAAGGTACTGATGTCATTTGCCTCTTCAATTGCAAGTGTCTTTTGATCCCATTCTAGAATGAGAGAATTTAAAATTTTTCTGACTTGATCTTCTTCCAAAAATTCCTTTCCCAAGGATATTAAAGAATGCACGATATCCTGAAATCGACTATACATATCTGAAATAGACTCATTAGTATTCAATTTAAATAACTGAAACTGATTTGTGAGCATGGAAATTTTGGTATGTTTAACTTTGCTTGTTCCTTCGTGAGTCACTTGCAAAGTTTTCCAGATTTCATATGTAGACTTACAAACTGACACTCTATTAAATTCATTCCTATCAAGTGAACAAAACAAAATATTCATTGCTTTAGAATTATTTTGTCCAACAGCCTTTTGCTCAGTGGTCCACTGTGCAAAGTCAGTTGTGGGTTCAGAATATTCATTCTGTGTGATATTCCAAGTGTCTAATCCTACAAATTGTAAATATATTTTCATCTTACATGCCCAATATGCATAGTTACTGCCATTAAAAAGTGGTGGTGTGACAGTAGACTGACCTTCTACAAATGAACTAGTGTTAGAAACAGTACCAGTGTTGGTAGCCATTTAGAAAACTTTTCAAAATTCAGATTATGAAACTTTTGAAAACCTTGCTCTGATACCAAATGTGAGGAATGCGGATCTTAAGGCTAAAATGAACACTAGAGGGGGGGTGAATAGTGTTTATAAGAAATTACTAAATCTTTTTGAGTTACTGTTGATTTGTACACAAATGTATAAATATTCAAACACAGATATAATCACAGAATCAAACACAGATACAGAAATAAAGTAAATGCAGTAAAGGAAAGAACACACCAGATTTTATACTGGTTCGGAGTTACCCTACATCAAGTCCCATACAACTAAGTATGGATTTCCTTTCAAAAGCAATTCAACAATTACAACCCTCAATTTCAAGGTCACGAGGTACACCCTCCAGAATCACAATCCTCTGGGTAAAGATACTTGATTTCCGGGCAACAAGTTCACCCAATTGATTTCTCAAGGCTACAATCACACCTTTTCTCACTTGATTGATTTCTAAGGCTACAATCACACCTTTTACTCTATTGATTACAAAGAAAGCCTATAACTCTAAATAACACTGAGGATCTTGATGAGATAGTGACAGAGAATCAAACCAGAGATTATCTAGTTAGATTCAATGTTGATTTCGGTAGAGTAATGGTAAGAATATGTATAAAGAAATGCGGAAGAAGAAGAGAAGTGAAAAACCAGAAAATATGATTTCAAATTCGTTGAAACTAACCCCTATTTATAGAAGAAAGACAGCCATGTCTATTCATGAAAGGTTATGGCGAATAGACGCTTCTTTTGAAATTCAAATTTTTGAATCTAACTATCACTTTGTCGACATGGGGTACTAGGGCATGTCGACATCCCAAAGCATTTTTTGAAGATTTGATTTTCTTTGAAAATAACCTTTATCTTATATTAAGAACTATTTAAACTTTATAAATATACTTGACTATAGATAAAATACATAGATAAATATAGAGAATAATATATATATAATATATATATAATTTTACTATAATTTTATATTTAAATCTAAGTATAAATATACTATAATTAAAAGATAGTTTAAAACAAACGAAGTTTAAAACAAGAGTTTATTAAAAACAAAAACAAAGAATATTTTAAGGCTAAAACATCTTTTTGAAAATCATTTGAAAAGATAATTTTTAAGGCTAAAACATTGTGAAAAGCAGCTTTGAAAATCATTTTGAAGTAGTTTTGCAAGCTTCTTCCTGCAGAATATCTCATCATATCAGGACTCGAGAACTTGTACAAAACCAGGATGTTCGTGGGTTTGTAAGCCACTTGTCGTAGGTTTGTAAGCTACTTGTCGTGGGTTTGTAAGCCACTAAAAAGGTAGAAATAGGTTCCATCCCAAAAGAAATATGGAGTGAAGATTTCAGTGCTGTTATGAAGTTTTAACATAATTCTAGACTCAATACTTATCTTGAAATCTTGAAATCATGATAATCTAATCTTGATACTCATGAGTCTTCAATCTTGATATCTTGAATCTCTATACTGTACAGTCTTCATTCTTTGTACCTGCATGGTTAAATCCTGCATATACATATGTATATCTGAACTATAATGTTAGTATTTATATTTTATAATCTTATTCTAAGGTTGTTGTCATCAAAACCATCATCTCAAGGACTAACACAAATGATGAAATAATGTAAATTAGTTATAAATTTGAATGTAAGAAACAAGTGTGAATGTTGAATCATTAATGAGATAATATGTGATGAATAGAAATTGAAGTAAATTAGTGTTAATTGAGCAATTGTAACATTTGGTTTGTAAATAATAATGGATTCATTAATGTGGATTAAAGTAATAGTAACGGGTGTGAGTTACTATTTAATTGGCCTATTAATTTAGTTATAACAGTTATATTTGAGTATAAATTTAAATATAAGTAAATAAGGGTAAGTGGTGTATAAATAATTTTTTTTTGTATAATTGATAGTAATTGAATGAATTCAATATCAAGTAAGTAACTTGATAATTAGTTGAATATATGATAAACTTAGGTGTAAATTAAAGGGTAGTGATAATAGCTATTATAAGTTGCCTATTTAGTATATAAAATAATTATAAAATCTTTAATGTCATTAATGAGAATTTATGCAGTAACGGGAGGTGTGAACGTATAAAATAAATAGAAACCTAAATCTATTATAAAGTAATAAATTGGTAAAAAGAATGGAACTAAGGTAAATTAATTAATTGGTTTTAAATCTTAAATGATGTGTACAATTAAAAAGATTTCACATTTATAAATGTAACATTTTATACAAATTTAATAAAAATTTATATATGTTTCTTTTTCCCGTAACTCCTGCCTTTTCCGTTTCTTAACATTCATTTCCACTTTCTTGCCATCCATCTCCTTATTTTATTATTGTGTTTGTATAAACTTTATTTTTATTTATTGAATGTTTCTTCTGTATATATCTTTTATTTAATGGCTAGAAAACAAATTAATTAGACATATGTTACTTTGCTTTAATTTGGCATACGTTACATTTGCTTGATTTCTTGCCTCTTTATTTGCCTATTTATTTATTTCCTACCATAGCCGCCTACTACCTATCAATTCATGTGAAAAAGGAAGAGTATCTGATCTCATTTTTCCTATTTGTTTCTTTTTATTTAATAGGAAATAAAACCTTTCAATTCTCTAGCCGTTTAAAACATTGATTACATGCCGTTTCTTCTTTTTCCTTCTATAGCCGTGAATTACTCTTACTAATTCACGTACATGATTATTTCCCATTCACTCCTTTCTTATTTTATTTCTAGAAAATAAAAATTCAAGATCTATGTTCCATGGCTTCTTCCACTTTCTTCCTCTTCTTCCATCTTGTTTTTGCTTTTGTTCTTCATGTTATTGCTCGGCCTCCACCACCTAGCCGACCTCATCACCTCCTCCACCTTGTAGCCGTGACCACCTAGTTGCCATACATCACCAAAAGTTAATACAAACCATTGCCAAACCTTCATATTCACCTTCCATCTCCTTCCTCTTGCCTTTAGCCTCGGCCACCAATTCCAACCCCTCCTCCATCACATGCCATGACCATACAACATCCCTAGCCGTGCATAGCTTGCTTGTTCCCATCAAGACCGAGCATATTGGATCAAGGCCAAGCCATGTAAGGGTGTGGTCGAGCCCACTTGACCATGGCCGAGCCACTTGATTGATTTAAAGCAAGGTTATGTCCTCTTTGATTCATATTTGCATTGTTTAATCCATCTTTTGTTGTGTTGGATTTTATTCTTATGATTTGTGTACTTGTTTATGTACAAGATTGGATCTTGACTGTTCATCCACTCAAATTCTTATTCGTGCTTTGTCGTGTTTTTCAGAGTTTCAGTTATATATCTTGAATTGCAATCTTCAGCTTTAAAAGGTGAGTTTTATCACTCTAGACATATGTACTTATATAATTGTGAAATGATGACAAGTGAATCTGTATAAATTAATATGTTATTCATACATGCCTGTGATATATTATATGATGTTAAATGTTGTTTATATACCTGTTACATTACCTGATATGTTATTATATGTTATACTGGTCATTTTAATTACTGTATCTCACACTGCAAGTTCCCTATCACTATGGGTTGAAATGATACATACCCGAATGGACATTAGAATAAGGAAAAATCATTATGAGCTGAAATGATAGGCTCGAGTGATTTTTATTGTATTTTATTTGACTTGGGATTGTGGGTTTGAAATGATAGAACCCGGATTTTTTCTTTTAAATTACGAATTGAAATGATACATATCTGTATCACTTGTCCTAGTTTAGAAAATATTATACAGACCCATGGATAAACTTTTAATATAATATTTTCCTAAAAGTTTATTAAGTATTTTAAATTTTTAATATATGAAATTTTAACTTGAAGTTGAAATAATGATTTTAAATTATAAAGATATATTGGTTTCCTATAAGTTAAAATTCTATAAGTCTATAAGTGGCTTTAATTGAAATTATAAAGATGTGTTGGTTTTAAATAGAAATTAAGGATCTTTGTTGATGATAAATAACTTAATAATTGAATTTGACTTAATATGGAAGTTTTAAGTCTAACCTAGTAATTGATATGAATTTTACTTTATGAAACGGACATGCTTTGTGTAATAAATAATGTATTTTGAACTGATAAAATGGAATACAGTTTTGATTGGACATTTTGTAATAAAATTTATTTAACTAGAAAATCATAGTTAATTGATGTCTAAATGAATAGATCTAAAGAAAAAAATGATTGTTATATTACTATGATAAAATATTCTTTTGTGAAATGTTATGTTTTGTAAAGTAAATAGTTATGATTTTGAAATGGAAATGTAACTTTAATTATGACCAAACTTGATAATTGGAAATTTGGTTTTCAAATGGAAATTTTAAGTTAAGTAAATAAATAGAATTTAGTTTATTTATGAAATGGTATTTTAAAATAAAGTGTTACGTTAGTGGTGAAAAGGATAAAAGTTAAGTAAACTAGTGTATTTTGACTTAATAAATGAATATGGTTTAAAATTGGATATTTATTTATAAAGTTTATTTTATTAAATCATAAGTTAAATGATATCCAAATGAATGTTTTTGAAGCATGAAATATGATTTTATAAGTTAAAAATGGCTAAATGAAGTTTTAATGTTTCTAAAAAGTTATGATAAAATCTGGAATTTTATTGGCAACATTTCCAAAAATGTTGTAGTTTTAGATGGCAATTGTTAAGTGCTACCATTTCTGCAATTTAACTAAGTTCTGAAATAACTAAACAGCTACTGCAGCACTTTGTAAGTGCTGTTGCTGTTGAAAGTAAACTGTTTTGAAATAATACCTAAATATCTACTGTAGCATTTGGTAAGTGCTACTGTTTCTTAAACGGAACTGTTTTGAAAGACTAATACCTACTGTAGCACTTTATATGTGCTGCTGTTTTGAATTTGACAATGTTTTTGAAATGTTAATATATTTACCATAACACTTTATAAGTGTTGTTGTGGCTGAAATTTCAATGAACTTTGGAAATGAATATTATTTTGGAAGATTTTGACATTGAATTTAAATGGTTTAAATGAATATGTTTGAGGTGAAATATAAACCATTTTTGAAATTTATAAGTTAATACAATGTTTTCGAAATTGGTATAATTGAACGAATGAACTTAATAATGCTATAACTTTGGTAATGAATATTATTTTTAAGGATGTTATGATCTTTCTAAATATTATGATTTCCAAATGATAACATTTTAAATTGATATGGTGTCAAAGTATTATGGTTTCAAAGTGTTTGGTTTCAAAGGTGTTATAACTTTGAAAGTACTATGATTTTGGAAATGAATTTATTTGAAATAGTATTTAATTATGAATCATTTTGAATATATTGATTTGCAATTTAAGATTTAAGAATATGTCTTTGAAGTATAAACTTGTGTTGAAATGGATATGATATTTTGGTTTTGAAGTATAAACTAGTTTTGAAATAGAAGTGATATTTTGGTTTTAAAGTATAAACCTTTTTGAAATAAATATCCATGGGTTATAATAACGATTGGTTGGCAAAGAGACCGGGATCGGATATGGACATACTCTCTGTCGATACCGAAAATCACTTTGACAACCGTGTACGTGGTGGAGATTCCAGAATGAAGTAGGATGGTGGCGACGATCCTATTGAGGTATGAACGTGGACATGACTACCGTGAGTTGGCATAAGGTGACTAAAACAGGAGCGATTGCCGGGCCAATGAGGTAGCACCTCTGATCGGACGCATTTCTTCGATACTATTCTATTACTTTGTGATTTATTTGGTGGCCACCCTTCGATTTTGATTGGGATTGTGTTCCGAGGTGGGCGGTAGTGGCTACTATGTGTTTCCATCAACCCGGATGCGTAATTGGTATATCTACCCTAGCATTAATGCCTCGTTGTGCCGTGTCACCTACCATATCGAGCTTTACTACGAGTTTGGATTTGTGTCGTAGCCTGTGGAGTATTGAGGGTAGCTCCCAATCTGGGGGTACGCTGATACTAGATAGACTACTGGGACTATTATGTGTTCAGGGCTATATGGGTAACCCCTTAACGCTATTTAAAAGTAAGTTTATTTTATTATAGACATTATTATAATAGCTACATAGTAGATAGTTTAAAGGATCCTTAAAGAATGGGCGATCCCAGGCATTCTTTAAGTTACTTGTGCATTTTATTACAGTTCACTTGAGTTAGTTTACATTGTATAAGTATGTATGTCCTGACTCGAGTGTTTTGTATTTTTCTTTACGCTCGGGTCAGACCGAGTGATACAGCATTTGAGACTCGCCTTTGGAGTTGGAGCTTTTCTTGGAGATCCAGCTATCTATTTTGCTCTCAGTTATCAATTGATTCCAGTGATGTATGCAGATCTTGTATTTGACTATTGTATTGAGACATCTTTGTATTTGTGATTTCTGTTGTATCTTGTTAACTCTGATGTATACATATATAGTAGCTTCATGAACTACTATTTCTTTGCTTCCACTGCATTGTTATATTACTCTGTGTCTGTGATCTATGATTTATTTATTGTATATTCTGAGTTTTGCCAAATTTTATTTACAATCTATTGTTTTGAATTATTTAAGTCCGACATGTGTGGATTTATTGTCGATTTGAATGGTCCAAAATAGTGGGTCATTACAACTTCTTTACAACAACTAAATCTTTGTAACCCTAAATTAATTTGAGGGAGAAAGCTCTCAAACTTGTAACTCCTTTTGGATTAATGGAAATGGGGAAATGCATGGATTCATTAAGGATTTCGATTATGAGGGAAATCATTTCGATCATTAGCTAGACTAGTGATTAATTGCACATGATGTTATCTTATCTTCTTAACTTCGTTCTGTCTTATGCAATGTCAAGGGATCAACTTGGATAACATGCATGTGAAACACATTATCATTATGATTAGTTATAAATAATGACAAAAAGGATGGTGATGATGTTTCGGCATTGATAAGTTCATAGAACTTACAAATATCCAAGACGATCTCCTATAGAATACACTAAACGGAGCTTGCACAGTTGTGAATCAGATCTGTTTCGAGAGGACAAGATCCCTTTCAACCTGATTGGAAGGAATGTCTCGAAACAAAATTAGTTTATAAATGGCAAGCAATCGTACAAGGATGGATTCCTTCAAAAGGAACATAAACCCAACTACACCTTCAATCCTTTCGAAGGAGTTCCTCCATAAAGAACGAAACCAATGATGTCGAAGGCAGTTAATTCTTAAAAGAACAAGCTCATTTTCGACATGGTCGAAAGGGGAATGAGTAGACCTTTCGAGATAATCGAAAGGGATGAATATTTAGTATGAATAGATGTTTTCGACTCATTCGAAAGAGTCGTTTCGAATAAGATGCTTCCTCCTTTACCTGCATTTTGATAAGGTTAATTTGATCTACAATCCACTACCAATATTTTCCCCGAAGTAGTTTGACCAAGTCAAGCTGATCGAAAGAAGGGTTCCAAAAGAAACAAACTCTTTCAATAGTCTTATTTTGTTGCATAAATAATTTTATTTGCAATTTGCATAGCTTTAGGGATGTTGACAAGTTTTCTTGTTAACACTTTTGGTGCTAGAAGGAGGGCCCGAACCTCCGTACTTATGATTATCTTATAGACTAATTATGGGTTGTTTAACTTAACGTAGGAAAATGAAATCTAAGAGACGTAGCAGAATGGACGAGGAGTTTGTTCACATTACAACCTTAGAAGAAAATATCACTCTAACTTTCAACTTAGAGGGGGTGGTACCGTGGCAACCATCAACATCAGCTAAACAGGATGATAACGCCACCAAAATAAAGCGCTTAGAATAGCAATTGCTCGAGATGCAGGAACTTCTCAAGATGGCATTGTCCCAAAATCTTCTAAAACAGCAAGACCAAAAAATGGAGATGAAGTGATCTCTCCGAGGAGGAATTCTAATGTTTAGGCAACCGAAGATAAGAGCAAAATTGGTTTAACATATTCAAAAAGAAAGAGCGACTTCCAACCAAAGCTGATTATCAAGGAAGAATATTAGATAAGTCTCTTGAACAGTCTGGCAGCTCCACATCGAAAGAATACTATCCAGACCAAAAAATTTATCTTGGCGCTGATGCCTACCTAATAGATGCGGTAGAGAAAGCAATTAAAGATGTACTGAATGCTAAAGGAAAGAGAACCATGGACGAGAATGTGAATGATAACGAGCGTGTGCCGCCTTTCACAGATGAAATCATGGCAACAGCTATTCCATCTTATGTAAAGATCCCAACTATGAAGTATCGTGGAACTACGGATCCAGACGGCCACTTGATGGCTTTTGATAGCCAAATGGATCTATACAATGCATTTGGAGCTATTCGATGTAGATTATTTCCAGTGACTCTCCAAAGTGCTACAACTTAATGGTATCGGCAATACCGAGAAAAAACTATCTACTTATGGAAGCAATTTTCTTATGAATTCTCTGCTCAGTTTTGCGTATGCAAAGACCCAACCATTAACTATACAGTTCTGGCTAACATAAAACAGAGACAGGGAGAGTCTCTGAGGGATTATCTTAAAAGGTTCAACATTGAAGCATTAAAGGCTAAGGATATGAATGACCATGATAAGCTCATTACGGTACATTCTAGATTAATAGAAAATACCCCGTTTTGGAAACAACTCTTTGTTAATGGATGTAAGGATCTACAAGACTTCCATTTTCAAGCTGACAAGTTCATTCGAATGAATGAGTTGTATCATGCTAAAAAGAAAACGATTCCTAAAAAGGAAGGAGGAAGATTTGGACTGGATCGAGGGCATAAAAGAACAAGATGGAAGAACCAATTGCTAATTCAATCGCTTTGAACAAGCCATTGTCTTACGTATATGTTGTGGCAAAGGAGACAGTCAATTTCCCAACTTCCTTCAAGGTAAAGAATCATCCAGAACAAAGAAATGGAGATGACTACTGTGTCTAATACAAAGCAAATGACCACAAGACTGACGATGCAGAGTCTTGGCAGGAATAATTCAAAAGTTGATTCGCAAAGGTCATTTAAAAGAATTTATCCAGGATATACAGAAAATTCCACGAACAGGGGACGGTCCAAAAAAGCTCCCTAATAATGCTGTTAATATTCTAAAGGAAGAAAACCCTTTGAGCTTAAGCCCGCTGCTGAATAGGATCGATGCAATTCATGGAGGTCCACATCCAGCGGGGACTAGTAAAGGGGCAAGAAACATATATATTAAGGATGCTAGAGAGGGCGTATTCTCAGTCCAAGAAGAGCCCCCGCTTAAAAGTCCGCAACTCAACATTCCTATGCCAAATCTTGTCATTACCCACCTGGAATTGAAGAAAGGAGTTCACCATCCTCATAATGACCCCTTAATGATCATAGCTCAAATTGGACTGTCTATTGTGTCCAAAGTCCTTGTGGATACGGGTAGTGCAGTCAATGTCATCTTTAAGCATGCCATTGATCGGATGAACATCCCTGAGGACAAGCTAGAGCCTAACATGAAACCAATCTTCGGGTTCAACAAGAAAGGGTCAACTCCAGTGGGACAAGTAAAATTTCTAGTGCAAATGAGGGTGCCACCATTTTGCTGGACATTCGAGACTCTCTTTGTAATCATCAACCAACCGTCCTACTACAACGAGCCCTTTGGTAGACCTGCACTTGATGAAATAGATGCTTTTGTCTCATTGAAATACCTGATAGTGAAATTCTTGACGAAGAGAGGCTGGTACACAGTTCGTGGGGAGCAATTTAGCTCTTATGAAATATATTTTGCTACAATTAATCAATATAAAAGGGAGTCTTCTACTTATTTTAATTCTTCTACTGTTTTTCAGCCTTTGGATGATGGATTTTTACATCCAACATTAAAAGAAAAAATTAGGTCTAATAAAGCTAACAAATGTATGTATGAAAGGTACATTCCTCATGGAGGCAAGAGGAAAAGAGTTGATGCTAATTCTGTTGAAGAAAGCCCAATCGTCACTGAATTTGATTGTCGAGGGGAAATAAAAAGAATAAAGCCCATAGAAGACCATGAGCAGACATTCATAAGTTCAAATGATTCCACCAAGGTAGTCAAAGTGGGAAAGGAACTAGATAGCAACTTGAAAAAAGATTTAATCCAGTTTCTTAAAAGAAATAAAGATGTATTCACTTGGTCTTATTTAGATATGGTGGGGATTGGTCCGTTGATCACACTACAAGAAATTATGCTTTTAGTAGCAATAAATAACAGCGTTTCAACTCTAACTGCAACCATTACTTTACAAAGTAAAATAAATTAGGATCAAAACGCTACGAATTAGCAAAAATAATTTTAGGCGGGACTTCAATTATTTTAGCGGGCCCTAAAATTATTTTCCATCTTTTGTTATTATCCAAAATAAACCCTTATCTCCTACCACCTCCTACTTTGACTACAAACAAATAGATGTAAGCTAAAACTTTTGCGAACCCTTCTACCCCTTTGCTCCAATTCCATGGTCTAAGATCCAACTTCAGCGCCTTTGCTCCAACCTAGCGCCTACACTCGAGTTTCAATATCTCCGACCAACTCTACTCTTTAGTTGTTGCCAAGATGGGTTTTCCAATTTGGAGAATTCAGCAAAAGTTAAAATAATAGATTATCAATTTAACAATTTTTCACAATCTTTGGGTATAATGTTTTCGATTTCATAAGTTAATAAGAGAATAAGGTTATGGTGATGAAGCCTTTGATTTTGTGGGTGCTTATGGATTTTGGGGTTTAGGTTCCACTAAAATTTGTATACATCCTACTTTATTTTGGCTTTATTTTAGCTTTATTTTAGTTTTGTGTGTGTGTGTGTAATTGGAATTTCCTAGATTAAGTTAGGGGACATGCTTTGGGAACTGAGGTTTTTTTTCTAAGTTTAACCTTATTTTCTAAAGTCTGCTGAATTTTGGAATCGACAGTTACTCCAAATTTTTGCATACATCATTGATGCTATTCTCCTAATTTTTCGTTTGAAACCTCTTCATGTTTCTTACTTCCATCCACTTTGGTTATTTCCTATCCAGTAACTTGCATTGTTTGTGCAAGGAAATTTTCTGACTTTTAGTAGTATAATTCAGTTTTAATGTGCAGAAGTAGTTTGAGACCAAACAAAACATATTTTTATACTGGGATTGATCGGGTACCATTGGAGTATCCAAGAAGATGTGTCCATTGCTTTAGTTTTTATCTTATACTAGAATTTTGATAAATTAATATTATGCGGTTCTGATCAATTACATGATGCTTAATTGATTTTTTATATATCAGTTTAGGTTATGATCTGTCCAAATAGACTACTTCATATAAGTATATCTAATGTATTGTTAAAACAAAAGGTTAACTCTAATCCAATTCTGTATATTTTGAATTCAGATTTGTTGGGTCCTTTTCGTTAATACTATATTAGTGGATAACTTTACAAATCGAGTTAAGAAAACTTAAGTTACATTTCTTAGTGCAGGCGTACTATCTTTTTAATCCTATATAGTGGTCAAACCAAAAATACTAGACATTAATTGGTAAAAGGAACAACTAATCCTATATAGTGCATATCAAAACTTTTGACCTTCAAGTAAATTGGACCTAGGTTATTGTCAAGAATATGAGGTAACCTGAACCTTTGATTGGGCTTCAATATATAATACTTGGTGTTTGCGCCAAAAATGGTCACAAACCCCAAATATCATGAAAGCACCAGTGTATGAACACAAATCAGTAGTATATAATCACAGATCACAGATCTAAGTAATATAGAGGATAAAAATGAAGAACAATAAAGTTAAAACGGAAAGAAGTAGACAGAGACACAGGATTTATAGTGGTTCGGCGATCTTGCCTACATCCACTTTGAAGTTGATTGCTTTATTGATGTCTTTATGATGATTACAATTGATTTCAGCAGGTTACAATAGATAACCATGATTTACAGCGGTGAAATTTGTTTGTGGCAGCAGCAATGGAATTTAGATCTGGATCCGGTAGAGTCTAGGCGTTGGTCAATTCAAAGAAGAAGAAGCCCCTTTTCTGTATGACCTAGGGCTCTATTTATAGGTGTAGGAGGCTGGTATTTTGCTCAAATCTCGGGAGACCCTCTCTGGCACATGACCAGGCCCGCGCGCCCAAGCCCGTGAAGTTTCGGTCCGATCCGTGATCGATAAGAATGGATTTCGTATCGATCAAGATTTCATCCAATGGAGCCGAAATTTGGCGTGGACATTCTTTAGCATGCACGTAGTCTTCTGTGAAAATTTCATAGCATTTGGACTTGTAGATTAGGAGATGTGATCGATACGAATTGGGATCTTCGGTTGGCTGTTTCGTTCGACTCCCTCATTTCGACTCGCTCTTGTTCGACTCGGTGACGTGGCGCTTGAATCCCTGGATCGCTCCGCCCTTGATGCTGTTTTGATCTAGTCGCTCTAGGACTTTTGCCTTATTCATATTAATGGTATTGTTTTGTTTGCATCGATAAAAAGAGGTGCAGTTCGCATCGATGGAGGTAGAATTCTTCGCATGGATGCGAAGTGGAGCGAGTCGAAATGTGACTCTTTGATGGAGTCGAACTAGATGGAGTTGAACAGTGGTTTTCTGATGGATGTGGAGCGAGTCGAACTGGGGCTTGAAGCGGAGAGAGTCGAACAAGTGCCTTCTGATGGATGCGAAACGGAGCAAGTCGAAGTAGGCATTAGGCAATCGATTCGAACTGTGGTTCTGAGACGGAGTCGAAGTGGAGCGAGTCGAACAACGATTCTCTGATGGATGTGAAGCGAGTCGAACTGGGGCTTGAAGCGGAGCGAGTCGAACAAGTGCCTTCTGATGGATGCGAAACGGAGTGAGTCGAAGTAGGCATTAGGCGATCGAGTCGAACTGTGGTTCTAAGACAGAGTCGAAGTGGAGCGAGTCGAACAGAGGTTGGTTTCCACTGAATTTTGCATCGATTGTAACTTGAGCATACGAACTCGGATAGACTTGAAATTTGGAACGTTAGCTCTCATAGCTTTGCTTGTAGTGTCATATAGCTCGATCTCGACTCAGACAAAATTCGTCGATATCCATAGTGAACCTGTGTATAACCGATTTTCTAGACGAACTGCCTTTGGTCTCTAGTCAAGTTCTTGGTGTCACGGCCTTGCCAAATGGCGGGATAACATTTGCCCCCAAAAACATGCCTTGCGGGAGGAAGCTGTGTTTTGTAATACCGTAAGCTGGATGTTCACATCCTGTTGATGACCTGCAAAGAAATTGATAGTTTTATCTGACCGTGAATGACGATCGTTTGGGATCGTATGTCATTCGGGGTAGTATGTGACCGTTCGGGGTTGGATGCCTTTTGCAGCGAATGATGACCGTTCACGGTCGGGGTGGCATTCGAGGCGATTTTTGATCGTTCCCGCTCGGGTGCCGTTCGAGGCGAATTGTGACCGTTCGCGGTTGGGTGCCGTTCGAGGCGAATTGTGACCGTTCCCGGTCGGGTGCCGTTCGAGGCGAATTGTGACCGTTCGTGGTCGGATGCCGTTCGAGGCGAATTGTGATCGTTCACGGTCGGGTGCCATTCGAGGCGAGTTGTGACCGTTCGCGGTCGGGTGCCGTTCGAGGCAAATTGTGAGTGTGCCCGGGGGGGACTTAGTATCATTAATGTCAGATTTCACGTTCGAGTGGATTCCTGACTTGCTTGTCACGACGGTTTATTGCCATCTCAGAGCATGCCTGAGGACCGTTCGCGATCCCTTACATGTGTAAGTGGCTTAGTCGTCATGGCATCACAGATTGCATACTTTTATTCAAAATGAGTTTTTTTAACAGAAATGTTCAATGAAATCAAGTTCAAACATCAGAAATGGGAAATAAAAGTAAAATAGGGACGTCAGAGTGCAAACACCTACACCGTTGCGATCAGTAGTCGTATCAAAGCATGCCTGAGGATCGTTCGCGGTCCTGTACATGTGTAAAAAGACTAAGTCGCGTTGGTGTGGAGTTTGCTACTCATTCGTCATTATCCCAATCAATTGATGACAAGCTGACGCCTCGATCCTGAGCCGTCTCTAGTAGATGCAGGTGGTGGCCGCTCCCATTCCACCATTGTTGTTCCCCTTCTTACATACTGCAATAGCAGACCATTCCGAATATGTCCCTCAACCTCATCCTTCAAGTGTCTGCAATCATTCATGCTATGACCATTCAGCTCGTGGAATAAGCAGTACTTGTCTAACCTTCTTTCATTGTTGGTCGGATCCCTTCTCATTGGCTTTCGATGGGGAATCTGCCCTTTGGTGTCCTAGTAGATTCGCTCCAAAGTCTCATTCAACTCTGTATAAGAGGTGAATCTCGGTTCCTTTCGTGGTCGCGTCGGTCCATCACCATTATCCTCAGCCTTTCGCTTCCCTTTACCAGTTCCTGAGTTTGTTTTAGGAGGATTTTCACCCTTGACAGCATAAACATAAGCTCCTTCTCCTTCCTCTCTTTCAGCGTTTGCATCCTCTAATCGTAAAAATCCTTCAGCCTCATGATAAAATTCTCCTAGATCCATAGGGGGATCCCTTGTTAATGAATTTTTGAATTTTGTGCCATCATCTATGCCAGATACAGCTGCCATCAAAACCATGGATGGATCGGTCGATCCACTGATGTTGCCGCTGCATTGAATCGTGTCAGAAAGTTCCTCAAAGATTCCCCAGCCCTTTGCTTTAGTGCTGCCAAACTCATCACATTCTTGGGTCTTGAAATGTGAACTCTGAATTGCCTCATAAATCTCTCAGTCAGATCGGTCCATGTTCCCATGGAGCCACTCTCCAGCTGTCTAAACCATAGTGCTGCGATGTCTGTCAAATACAATGGGAAACACCGGGCCATGACCTCCTCTGATGCCCCCAACACCTCCATATGCCTCATGATCGTGTCAGATGCACTGCAGGATCTGTCCTTCCATCGTACGTCTCTAATGTTGGTAGCTTGAATTCTGGTGGATTCCTAGCTTGCCTGATCGTAGGAGCAAAGGGACTCCTATTCACATCCTACAGATCTCTATTCACTAGTCCGCCTCACATGGCTCGTCTGACCTTCTCCGCCAATCTGTCACTATCTCCAAGTTGTAGTCCTTGTCCTTTGTTTCCGATTTGCCCCCCGAGTTCACGGGGGATTTTGGGAATCTGCCCTCCTGGCTGAGCATTCATGTCTCTGCCAACGCCGTGCTGCGCAGCTCCTCCTGGTACTGCTCCTAGGATCGGGTCAACATGATCTAGGTAAGTGCCCCTAGCTCCGGGACTGCGCCAGATGGTCCTGCTCCATTCTGAGTTCTAGTTGCTCCTTTATTTTGCGCTCCAAGCTGCCTAATCTAAAGAAGCAAGTTCTGGATCATCTCCTCTTGTCTTTTCATCATTATCTCTATCTCATCCCTGGTGATGAAGATTGATGTCTGATTTTCTCCTGAGGAAGCCTCTTGACTCCCTTCATGTTGACTTCTCTCTGGCCTTGGTCTTCTGTTTGATTGCCTTGTCATAGTTTTTTTTCTTCAGATCTGAATCTCTAAGCCTTCAAACTCAACTTCCAAACAATAGACTTCCTGAGTTCAATTCTCAATGAAAGCACCAAAGTGTTTGTGCCAAAAATGGTCACAAACCCCAAATATCATGAATGCACCAGTGTATGAACACAAATCAACATTATATAATTACAGATTACAGATCTAAGTAATGTAGAGGATAAAAATGAAGAACAATAAACTTAAAACGGAAAGAAGTAGACAGAGACACAGGATTTATAGTGGTTCGACGATCTTGCCTACATCCACTTTGAAGTTGATTGCTTTATTGATGTATTTATGACGATTACAATTGATTTCAGCATGTTACAACATATAACCATGATTTACAGCGGTGAAATTCGTTAGTGGCAGCAGCAATGGAGTTTAGATCTGGATCCGGTAGAGTCTAGGCGTTGGTCAATTCAAAGAAGAAGAAGCCCCTTTTCTGTATGCCCCGGGGCTCTATTTATAGGTGTAGGAGGCTGGTATTTCGCTCAGATCTCGGGAGACCCTCTCTGGCACGTGACCAGACCCGCGCGCCCAAGCCCGTGAAGTTTCGGTCCGATCCGCGATCGATACGAATGGATTTCGTATCGATCAAGATTTCATCCAATGGAGCCGAAATTTGGCATCGACATTCTTTAGCATGAACGTAGTCTTCTGTGAAAATTTCATAGCATTTGGACTTGTAGATTAGGAGATATGATCGATACGAATTGGGATCTTCGGTTGGCTGTTTCGTTCGACTCCCTCATTTCGACTCGCTCTTGTTCGACTCGGTGACGTGGCGCTTGAATCCCTGGATCGCTCCGCCCTTGATGCTGTTTTTATCGAGTCGCTCTAGGACTTTCGCCTTGTTCGTATCGATGGTATTGTTTTGTTTGCATCGATAAAAAGAGGTGCAGTTCACATCGATGGAGGTAGAAGTCTTCACATGGATGCGAAGTGGAGCGAGTCGAAATGTGGCTCTCTGATGGAGTCAAACTAGATGGAGTCGAACAATGGTTTTATGATGGATGTGGAGCGAGTCGAACTGGGGCTTGAAGCGGAGCGAGTCGAACAAGTGCCTTCTCATGGATGCGAAACGGAGCGAGTCGAAGTAGGCATTAGGCGATCGAGTCGATCTGTGGTTCTGAGACGGAGTCGAAGTGGAGCGAGTCGAACAGCGATTCTCTGATGGATGTGAAGCGAGTCAAACTGGGGCTTGAAGCGGAGCGAGTCGAACAAGTGCCTTCTGATTGATGCGAAACGGAGCGAGTCGAAGTAGGCATTAGGCGATCGAGTCGAACTGTGGTTCTGAGACTGAGTCGAAGTGGAGCGAGTCGAACAGAGGTTGGTTTCCACCCAATTTTTCATCGATTGTAACTTGAGCATACGAACTCGGATCGACTTGAAATTTGGAACGTTGGCTCTTATAGCTTCGCTTGTCGTGTCATATCAATTTTAGCTCGATCTGGACTCAGACAAAATTCGTTGATATCCATAGTGAACCTGTGTATAACCGATTTTCTAGACGAACTGTTTTTGGTCTCTAGTCAAGTTCATGGTGTCACGGCCTTGCCAAAAGGTGGGATAACACTTGGAAACAGTTTGTCGGTTTGAATGAAGAGGTTCTAGAAGGTAGTTAACCGATTGTAAGCTCCATTTAGCCTTTTACATCAACAAAATGTACTACTATTCTAATGAATTAGCAAAGTTTAATATAATGGTATTTATTATTATTTTGTTTCATGTTCAAGCCCAAGAGGAAACTCACTATACAAAGCTCCTTATCATCCACTTTTTTTATGCCATCATGAAAAGCAAGCTGTTGGTTTTCCTCCATTTAGCACACATTTTTACTGTATGCACCATATTGTTTTATAGTGCACATGTCATTGTGTTCAAATCTGCTGGTATACACACATATATATGTTGTATACACATATTTTATAAATCTGCAAACTTCAGACCGAGGATACATATTACTCAGGTTATGTTTATAAAACAATTTATTTGAGTTATAAATGTGCAGGATAAAATTGGTACAACTATAAAGTCAAAGGTTGATTAAGGTTCAATAAGAATGATATGGTAACAAGGATGATAAGGTAACAGGGATATAAAGTCGTCGAATATTCTGTTGGACGATTCGAATGGGGCTAAAGTTTTGGATTTCGGGCTTTCGATACTGACTCCGGACCCAAACCATGCTAACGAAACAAATGGTTACGATTATCCACTTTCGACGGTAGGTGCACTCGAGTACATGGACCTGGAGTATTATAGACTGAGGCAGTTGACTGCGAAAAGTGATGTGTATAGCTTTGGGGTGGTTCTATTGGAGATACTTTCAGGGTGTAAGGTGATACAGAAGTACGAAGAGAGTGGGACGCTAAAAAATGTGGTGGAGTATGCTGTACCGCATATACAGGCTGATAACATACATCATGTGCTTGATGGAAGAATTGCATTGCCTACGCCTGGGGAAATGGAGGCAGTAGCATATTTGAGTTATTTGGCAACAGATTGTGTGAACCCAGAAGGGAGGGATAGGCCAACTACGACGGAGGTTGTTAATGGGTTGGAGCGGGCTTTTGGGGCGGTTTCCAATCCGTTATCTCATTCGAGATCGTCTATCATGGTACGGTCGAATAGGACTTTTTTTTATTTGTAGGTGTGATGTGCATAATTTTTTGAATTTTGGTTGTTTTATTGTTGTGAAAGATCATATGAAAAGTACAAAGAAATTGTGATGATACTTTTGATTATTTATTTGTTATCCGTAACTGCTTTTTGCAATGCCAGAATTTTAGAGTTGAATTTATAAACTAGAAATATGACCACTCTATACAATCACTCTATACAATCACAGGACCACTCTGTTTAATTGCTTTGCATATAAATTCCCTTCGAATCTTTCCTTTTTTCCTTAAATTATGGCTTTTAATAGAGTTGTTGGTGACATTAGGGAAGTTTAGTGATGTTAACATTTATAAAAAAAGATTTTGAATATGATGATTGTAATCAAGTTATCAATAATAGGGATCAGATATTTAGCAATGAAAGTTAGTAGTGTAAAGTCAGTAAAGGAAAGTCTAAATTTTACTACTTTGGTTAGAATTTTCATATATCCTTACTCATAACGCGTTATGATTACCTGTATACTATTATGAATTTATAAGAGCATAAAAATTATTTAGAAAATTACAAATCATGAAATCATTTTACGCTTGATATGGGAAAATATATTTAGCAACAGGAAACCGTAAATTCAAAAGGGAAAGTTTGTTTGATATGCTATTTCAAACAAATGTCCTTTGATTTTTCTATACATACTAAAAACATGACCATTCTATAAAATCACGTTCATTCACAAGGTATAAGGTATGAAGTCTGTTTTTCATTAATTAAATCCACGAATAGTTATGTTCAATTGTTTTACGTGTATATTTCCTTTTTGAATCCTTCCTTTTTTCCCTTAAATTACTACTTTCAATAGAGCTGCACTGATATTGGGGAAGTTTACTGCTGTTAATATTAAAAAAAATTCTACATAGGATGATTGGAATCAAGTTATCAGCAATGGGGATCAGTTTTTTAACAATAAAGGTAAGTAATGTAATGTTAGTAACGTGTATTTTTTTACTGTTATTAAACCATATTTTTTGTTATCAAAATGCAAATTTTTTATTTTAGTGGGTTCAATATGTTTAACTGATTATTATCAACATATCCATCTATTAATTGATTTACGCTAGCAATTTTGTTTTACACAGTATGTTTTCTTATTTCTCTCATGGGACGATGAAGCTAACAGAAGATGAGAGGTGATTGAGTACGAGGAGCCTCAATTAATATATTTTTATTATTTTTAAAACGTACTGAAGAGTCATTAGATCCGTAGGGAAAGTAGATTAGGTAAGCACACCATGCAACTACAAAAATTGAATATCAAGTTCTTAAGGAATTTAGGGTTCTTCAAGCATGGTTAGTTTATATAATATAAGTATATGTTTTGAACCTTTAGTCAAGTTGCATTTTTCTTGGTCATAAGATTCTTTGGTTGAAAGAACGTTTTGAGTCCATTGTAGGATATGCTTATAGTATTGTTTTTCTTATCCTGGTATTGCAAGTTTAGTTATAGTTTATGTGTATTGAATATTCAATTTAGTCTTTAATGGCTCGGTCAATGTGTTACTCATATTTGGGATGATAGTTCCAGGCATGTCAGGCTATGAAGGAAAGCTCTGTTAAAGATTGAAAATGAATGTTGATCAAATAATCATTCTAATAAAAAACAATGAGATGTTGTGTTGAAGTTGGTCGAGCACTTATGTAAGACTTATGTATTCTAGAGCAGCTTCTAGAATACATAACTTATAGAACCTTAATCAACCTAGTTTCTGATATTCTATTGAACAATTATGGGTTTTAGGAAAGTAGTTGATAAACATGCATTCCCTCCTAGTTTCTGATATTCAATTCACCGGATTGACATATATTCCCCTGCCTGTCTATTTTCAGGTCCCTTTCGTTGAAGTTAATGCTCTTATGTATACTTTGAAAATGAGGCCTTTAATGTTTTCGGTATGTTCTTTTTTTATTTCATTACCATTTTTTAAATACATACACATCAGTCATTACATGCTACTGAGATGCTTAATTAGATTTGTTTGCACTTTGCAAATGAAATATTCATATTTTGCAAATTTCTCATCATATGAATATTTTTCTTAATTAGTTTTGTATGATTAGTTTTATTTGTTTCATCTAGGACTGTTATGGTAATGGTTATCGTTACCATTTTGTAAATACCGTTACCGTACCGTTTTTACTGGTAAACTAAAATTGTTTACCGTTACCGATTGACTGGTATACCGATAAACTGGTAACTATTACACTGGTAATGGTAAATTACCGTTTGTCTAGAAAAATAATAACTTTTGTTTCTTCATTTAGCGAACACAGACCAGAAACAAACCATAAATCCATTTCAGCAAATTAGTTCATTTCTTGGTTTATAACAATTCTTTTGGCCTTGGTGGTAATCAAGTAGAAAAATGCACTCTTCAAGAGTAAAATGAAGTCAGTTGTCCTTGGAGAAAAATTTAAATTTAAATTTGTTCCTGAGCAAATTTCCACTTATTAGTAAATGAATTACTCATTTAAAGTTATTAGAGTAAAACATACATCTTTAAGTATTATATTAAGTGGTTAATATGTGAATAAATGAGTTGAAAAGGATAGCAGTAAAGCCAAGGGAGAGTCAATTTCAGTTTCATTCTTTTGGATATATGATTTTTATGTGCCTAATGGCTACAACGTTATTTATATTGGAGAACAATGACATGTTATGTGTTATTGCTTTAGGTATAATAAATCAGATCAAACCTTATGCAGAGTATGCAATGTAAGTCTGAAATCTGAATCTCTTTGGATTGTGCATCAGGCTTCTCGAAAGCATCTTGAGGTAATAAATATTCGACATATATATTAGGATAGTCATACCTAACATACCATTAAACTTTCTTATTAAACATAAAGTTTATGTTTTGGAATTCAGGATAGTACGAGCCAAGTACTTTTGTTGGTAAATATATGTCAGGTATACAATTGATTCATATATTCAATACATCATCCTTTAATATTAATTTTGCATTAAGCAAGTAAGGATATGCTCATTTTTCTATAAAATCGGAAAGTAATAGAGCTTGGTATAAAGGATCTCGAGTGGCATTGGTTCTAACCTTCGCAAATATGTGAAACAAACATTTGACAAGCATTTTTATATTGGTTTCAGGACTATTTCACAGGTATTGAATTACATGTTTGTATCACAAATGCATTAACTTCTTGAAAATTGATTATAAGAAGAGGGACACGAGTCCACTAAATTATATAAAGGAAGCTTGGATTCATGCTTTGCAAGGATGCTCCAGGTAACAAGAACTTCAACTTTTACTGCAAAATATGGTATTATTTCGTTTATAGCTTTGATTATTTATATGACATTATTTATAAAATACGATATACTCGTACAATGTTGTAGATGTTTGATATTAGATTTGAAGTCCTACGAATTAACATAATTGTTTGACTATATGCTGTGCTTTCAGTTGTGTAGGCATTGGATTTCCGAAGAGAGCAAGGTTGGACTTTTATGGTGCTAGCTTTCACTTGTGCATGCAACAAAGAATTATAGGTAATCTAGCGTTTTATTAGCACTAGTTAGGTATAACATTTTATTAGTACTAGGTGTGTAAATTTGTAAACGAATGGTTATTGTATGTGAGTTTGGTCAACTTATCAAAAAACTATTGTATTAGAATGGTTATGGTATTTGATTATATGATTAATATGTTTTTTAATTATTTGAATATGATGATTATGTGAGTGATTGTTGATTGATATAGTAGAAACAAAATAGACCATTAACAGGAAATAATAGCATGAAAAAATGGTGCAAAATGATCAACAACTTTTAGCAGCGTTTCAAAAATGCTACAGAAACACATATAGTGGCATTGAGTAAACGCAATCGTAAAGTAGGGGTAAAGTTGGAAACTCAATTTGTAGCGAAAAAACCTTTTGGTGGCGTTTTTAAAACGCTACAAAAAGATTTATGGTGGCGTTTGAGAAACGCTGCAATAAAAGGATTTATAGTGGCGTTGAAATAAATGCAACTGAAAATCATGGATTTTTAGTTGCGGGCTTTATCACGGCGTTTATCAAAACGCTACCATAAGTTTTGGCAGCGTTTTTTGTGCGCCACCAAAAATAAAATTTCTTGTAGTGTCATGTGTCATGCGCTAAACATTAATCCAAAAGCAACTCTCATTAGACAGAAAAAGAGACAATTAGATCTTTGCATCTCATGTTCACTAAATGTATCTCTGCTTTCCCACATAGCACGACGAACATCCCTATCATCTTCGTTTTCACCATCTTCACTGTCTGAGTCATGTTGTTGAGGTCTACTCATAAATTTTTCTTGTACACGTTGCTTCTCTAGTTTTCCATTATTACTGTCGTTTTTCTTTCTAACAATATGAGCTCGCACAAGTTTTTTAACATCTTGAAGAACGTTTGGACATGCTATTACATTGCCACCTACGTCTGTCAAATGTTCCTTTAGAAGTGTTACACCGCCACTGTTGATTTGTTTATTACAAAAACTGCATTTTGTTTTTCGAACATTGCCATCAATCGAGGTACCGTGATTCCAACCGATTTCCATAGTGTTTTTTTCATTGTCCATTGTCTACCTAAGATTGTGAACAATATTTAAACAAACTTATATTAGAATTGCACTAGATTAAATTACACTAAGCTAAATTAAATTAGAGTTTACATAATCCTAACAAAATTCAATCCAAATTAAATTAGAGTTTACACTAATATATTTACACTAATTATTGAATGACGAACATAAGTGCATTAAATTAAATTAACTTGTTCCATGTATTTCCAGTTTCTTCGATTTGAAAATTCAAAAGAGGTGGTATTGTTGAGTTATTGCAAAAGATTTTTATTTTACTTTGGTTTTCTATGCATTTTTTATATTAAATCAGAATATTATAAGTTGAAAATTTCTGGCAGAAGCTAACATATAAATTAAATTTTTAAGCCACAAGTTACAGCCCAAAAACAAAAGGAAGCCCAAAAACCTCTCTACCTTAATTACTTCTTTCTTGTTCACAGCACAACAGCTCTAAAGAAGTAAAAAATCGACTGAGAAAATCGCAAATTTAAAAAAAAGCTTACTGCTTCGTTCGACGTTCGACTTTGCCTTCGCCCCACAACTCGCAGCGCCTTCGCCTTTGCCGCCTGCTGCTGTTTGGAGATCTGTCGAACAAGGTAATGTTTTCAACCAAGCTGCTATGCTCTTTTTTATGATTTCTTACATCGGTTTCGACTTAATTTATACATAAAAAAATCGAATCTTCACTGTGTAATCACGTTCGACAGTTTCTGTTGCTGATCGAACATTTATTCAAAATTGTTTGCCTTTTCTTTTCAATCTCGTGCTTGCTATGTCAGTTGCTTTAATTTAGGATTACGTTTTTTTTATTGATTGCCGAAACCGAATTTAAACCCTAATTTTGACTCGTCGTATGTTGACACCGATACGAGACACCCGAAATTTCGGGGTTTCGAGCGATACCTTACACCTTGAATTATATAATTTATGGCACATGTATTATATTTTTATTAAATATTTAAATATCTATTTTGCCCAAATAATTAATTAAATTAATATATAACCTTCAAGGCCTTCAATAAATGAATAAAATGCATAAAATTTAGTGTATCATTTATATTAATTTTCTCCGTTTTAACTTATAGTATTTATAAATTAATCCAATTAACTTAAATTCAGAAACACATTGACAAATAGTTCTCAATGTTCAGAAGGTCAAATAAACTCCTTTTTCAACGTGTTAGTTGCAATATTGAAGTCTAGTAATATATTTTACTTTGGTTTTTGATGCATTTTTTTATATAAAATCAGAATATTATAAGTTAAGAATTTCTGGCAGAAGCTAACATATAAATTAAATTTTTAAGCCACAAGTTACAGCCCAAAAACACAAGGAAGCCCAAAAACCTCTCTACCTTAATTACTTCTTTCTTGTTCACAGCACAACAGCTCTAAAGAAGAAAAAAATCGACTGAGAAAATCGCAAATTAAAAAAAAGCTTACTGCTTCGTTCGACGTTCGACTTCGCCTTCGCCCCACAACTCGCCGCGCCTTCGCCGCCTGCTGCTGTTTAGAGATCTGTCGAACAAGGTAATGTTTTCGACCAAGCTGCTATACTCTTTTTTATGATTTCTTACATCGGTTTCGACTTAATTTATACATGAAAAAAATCGAATCTTTACTGTGTAATCACGTTCGACGGTTTCTGTTGCTGATCGAACATTTATTCGAAATTGTTTGCCTTTTCTTTTCAATCTCATGCTTGCTATGTCAGTTGCTTTAATTTAGGATTACATTTTTTATTGATTGTCGAAACCGAAATTAAACCCTAATTTCGACTCGTCGTATGTCGACAACGATACGAGACACCCGAAATTTCGGGGTTTCGAGCAATACCTTAAACCTTGAATTATATAATTTATGGCACATGTATTATATTTTTATTAAATATTTAAATATCTATTTTGTAATATCCCGGAAATTTGGGGCAATATCAATTTAATAATCTGTTTAAATAATTAAATTGATTTGATAATATTTGATAATAAAAATTTGAATTGGTTAATAATATAATTAAATAAATATTTAATTAGTGAAATTTATCTTTTAAAACTAATAAAATGATTTCTATCTATAATCTATATATGAGTATATATTGTAAATAGATTGCCTTTGATTTGAAAGTTAATAAATGAAATCTTGTTTTAAATTTCTAATGTATATTCTTATAGTTGGGAATTTATGATTTCTTTAATATAAGCTTTTCAAAGCTATTTAAACAAATAACAAATATGGTTTTAAATAAGATTAGTAATAAGGTTTATTTTATTTTCTTATTAATTTCTAAATAAATATGATTTAAGAGTATATCTATACAAGTTTAAAATACAAATTATATATAGATAAGTAATTAATAAATAAAGAAAAAGGTTTTTACATTTAAAATAAATATAAATTAAATAAAAAGACATGTGTAAACATATAAAGGCTTGTTTAAAACAAGTGTAAACAAATTAACACATATAAAGACAAGTGTCAATCTTTTAATTTATATTTTATTTTATTTTTAAGAAATTATTTTCAGCCTACATATGCATGTTTTCCTCATCTATATTTCTTTCTAATCTTCAATTCTAAAATCTGAAATTCATTTTCCCTTCTAAGAGCAAACCAGAAAATAAATCTCTCAAAAACAAATCTGTAATTAAATTTTCTTCTCAACCAAAATCCTCTCAAAAACAAACCTGCAATTCTTTCCAACATCAAAGTTCAACCTGCAAATCCCTTCTTCAAAACCCAGAAAATCAATCCCTGAAATGCATGTTCAAAAGCAAGCTTAAGATCAAGATCTAAGCATTTCAGTTTCAAGTTACAATTCGAATCAAACAAAATGCTACTAAATCAAAGTCTGCATCTTTTTCAAAACCTGGAATCAAAAGCCTGTTCTTTCTTTCAAATCTGGAAGCAAGATCATTTCAGTACAACTGATCTAAGCAACATCTCAACAAACCAGATTTTAGAGCATGCATGCAAGTTTCAAAATCAGCAATTCAAGTTTTAAAATCAAAGACAGATTCAAGCAACTCAAGTTTTTAAAATTCAAAAAGCTTTTCAAATAAAATCTGGAAGCTCTGTTCCTGGTGAGTAACTTCACTTTTAAAAATTTAAGTAGGTAAATTTGGTTGCATGCTATTTAATTTGGAATGAATATATTATGAAATCTGCTGTGAATATATATATGAATATATATGTGTGCATGCTTGTTTACTTGTAGCATTTCTGTTTCTTTGATTTCAAGCTTCTGTTTGATTTAAAAAAACCATTATCTCTTGATTTAATCTTGGTTTGGATTTAATACTTAAACAAAATATAACAATGTTCTCTGTTTCTTCATGACTGGTGAATAAACCCTTCTTTAAAAACAGTTTTGTCTATGCTTATATCTGATGAATGAAATGATCCTTTGTAAAAAGGTAGTGAATGAAGTTTGCAAGTGTGATATGAATGTAGATGTATGTATATATTGTGTTATGCTAAGGATTATCTGTATATATATTCATATATATAGGACTCTATTGTTTTTAACAGGATCCAGATTTTTCTTAAAATCTTTATCTTCTCATATAAATAATTTTAGGCTATGATTTATAAATAAAATTTGTTCATAGCAATGTTATACAAATCCTAAAAATAGTTTTAAATCTCTTAATCCAGTAATCAACTCCAGAATATGAAATAACAGTAGAAATTAAATATACATCAAAAACCAATATTTTAAATTCTGTAATTTGATTCCATAAGCAGATTAGTGATGTGAAATGATGATTTTTAGCATAAGTTATATGATTTTAAAGTGTGTGGATGATGTGATATTCTGGGTTGATCAGAATTCGAATGTTCGTCAATTTAAGACGAACGGAGGAAATGATGGGGGCGAGACCAAAGCTGGAGGTGGTTGGTGATCTGGTGGTCACGTGAAAAATAGTGAGGGTTTTTAATGATGACCGTGGTGGCCAGGATGGGGCGAATTAGGGTTCGTCGACTCGATTTGGGTGTGTTGGTTGCTGAGCTTCTTGTGGCGTCGGTGGATCATCGGAGATGATCGCATGCGGAGGTTTAGAAGCAGAATGTCGAGGCGCAGCTATGGACGAGGTATCTGGGCCTCTGATCGCTTAGGACAGTGGCGCGAGGCGTTTGCATGACGATCAAAAATTTTTCAGTATGGACCAAAGGGCTTGTTTGCGAATTCGTAGTAGTTACTGGTGTCTAGGTTGTTGGGGTGACTCAGAGGAAGATGGGTGATCTGTATATGATCGGAGCATCGGCTGGAAGTGATCACGTAGATTGTGCACGTGCACGAGTATCTCCATTTACCTGTGTAGTTTTGGGGATCGAAGAAGAAGATGAAGTCACTTGGGTTAAACGCGACGTTGATTCGTGATTTGCTCGAAGTAAAGGGAGTTCGCGAGTTTCTCGGGTTTGTACTCGAGAATTTTGAACATCGGCTCGAGTTATTTGAATTGCAGTAGGGTATTAAAATTTAGTTGGTCTCGGGTAGATTTGTGATGTTCTAGTTTAAAACCTGACAGTATTTTTTTAAAATTTAAAATGAGTTTTAAAAGTTTGAAAACAGGATTAAACCAAGTTTTAAATCAAGTTTTCATATGGGTTCAAGTTTAAAAATTGTATTCTAGATTTAAGATAAATAAGTTTATATAATTTATAATGTTTTAACAAATTTAAGATATTTAAAGTATAATTTAAAAAGGGTTTGAATTTAAATAAATTGGTTTAAAAATATTTTAAATGTTAAGTGTTCTTTAACATTTGGTTTTAAAAAGGTTTTGTAAATTTGATTTAAAATTGGTTAAAGTTAAATTTGTAATTTACTTTAAAGATGAATTAAAAGAAGATTTTAAAGTAAGAATGTTTTAAAGTCTTTGTTAATAATAATTAAAGTAGTTAAAGGTTAATACTTTAAATTAGAAAGTAATTAAGGTTTAATGATTTAAGATTCATTAAATTAATGAGGTAATTAAAGAATAATTTAATAATTTAATTAATTAATGGTTTAGTATTAATTAATTAATTAAATAATTAGGATTATAAGTTAATTAATTAAGTGTTAATTAATTTGAGATTTAGAATCATTTGTTAAATAAGTATGAGTTATTAATAGATGATTGGAAATTAATTAATCAAGTGATTAGAAATGAATTTAAGAATTTAATTTAGTAATTAGAAATTAATTAAATGGTAATTAAGAATTTATTAATTTATAATTAATAAATAGTTGATTAAAGTTTAATTACTTAAAGAAAGTAATTAGAATTGTTAATAATAAATGAGGGATCATTAATTAGGGATTATTAAATAATTAATTAATGTGATTAATTTTTGATAATCAATTAGATTAATTAATTAATATAAATTGGTTAAGTATAAATTACTTAGTGAAGGTAATTAAAGAAATTAATTACTTAAGGAATTAATTAAATAAATTTGATAAGTTTAAATTAATTAGTTAAATTAATTTAAGATAATGATTTGGAAATTTGATAATTACTTAAATGTAATTAGTGAAAGTATAATTACTTAGGAAAGTAATTAAAGGTAATTACTGGATGTAATTAACTAAAGATGATTTAATAATAAAAGTAATTTGAGTTAATTACTTTTGAATAATTAATCAAGGGATTAATTAAAGGATAATTAATTAAGGAGTAATTAATTTATGAAGTGAAGTAATTAAGGGAAGTTAATTACTAAATGAGATTAATCAAAGGTGATTAATAAATGTGACTAATTAATTATTAAATGTAATTAATTTAAATAAGATAATTAATTAAGAATAATTAAGGATCATTAATTAATTAATGATGTAATTAAGGATTAATTAATTAAGATTAATTAATAAATAATAAGTGATTAAAGTAATTAATTAATTGTAATTAATTAAGGATTAATGTAATTAAATATAGTTAATTAATTAATGAAGTAATTAAAGATTAATTACTGAATGGGTTAAGATAATTAATTTGTGAAATTAATTAAGTATTAATTACTTAAAGTAATTAAAGGATAATTAATCAGGAATGATTAATTAAGATAAATACATAGAGTATGATTAATTAATTGGTTTAATTAATAATTAAGTAAGCAGGATTTATAGAATGAAGTAATTAGTTTAATTCACTTTAAATTAATTAGATGATATAAATCATTGCTTAAGGATGGATGAATGAGATTGAATGTATTTCATTGTTTGATATCTCTGATGAGATATGATTGATATATGATATGGATGTTTGGTTGAATTATAATGATAATGTGAATTATCTGTTTGGGATGATAATGTAGATTATCTATTGAATTATCTATCTTTGTGTATATAGATAAGAATTGAATTGTTTTAACCTTAAAACAACTTGGCCCTTAAAAGATACGTTTTGGATTTCGATGAGACCGGGATCGGGTTTCCGTATACCGGAATGCCAGGTCTGGAGACCCGAATACCACATCGATCCAAATTTACGATAGGTCGTGAATCTCAAGTGAAGATGAAGATTCAGAGTGCAAGGGTTATTGTCGTTAACTCTGAGGGTGATGCCAAAACGAGTGTAACGAGATAATGCCTTCGGTTTCGTTCGAACCCGGAACGAACTTGTATGGATTGAATGCTTTCAGCACATCGTCAAGCGGACGATGAGCATTCTAAGTGATATGTTCTGATTAAAGGTAATCGTAACCTCAAGCCTCATCAACCGGGAATGGCTAAAACAGGGGAGGTGCAGCAAGGCTTCGTGGGTAGCACCCACTGAGAGCAAGATAGATCCCTGTCTAGAGGTCCCTTTTCTTTTATTCGGCTTAGTGTGTGGTTGGTCGCGCCAACTACGGGATTGTCTTGTTCGGGATTATCCAGTAAGGGATGGTTCCGGCTTTGTGTTGCAGGGGAGCGGGCGTACTCCTCGGTACGGTGATCTAGGCCACGTACTGTGACGGGCGGTACCCCAGTAGCCCTGCCATTGTATGGAATCCAAACTCCAATAAGTGCCGTACGTATTAGTTGTGCCCAACTATGTTGGAATGTGAGATGTAAGCATTTCAGTTATTTCTGTATTTTACTTGAAAACCCTAGACCCTATTATAATACAATCAGATTTCCTATCAAACGTTTTGGTTAGCGTAAGGTAAAAACTTACCCATGTTTATTTGTGGGGAGTCTTACGTGATACTTTTGTTTTCAAAAGTTTTCAAAGTTAAGCAATCTAACCGTTTACTCACACCAGACCCATGTCTGACCCAAGTGTTTATTTCTGTTTTATAAACTCTTGGGTACTCAAATTTTTACGAGTAGCCAAGGGATTCAGGTTTAGCTTTGACGAATATTCTGGAGGAGCAATGGAGCAGGAGGCTTCGGCGTTCGTAGATATAGTATTCCGCTGTGTTGATATCTGTGATAGTGTCTTGTCTTGTATTTGAGTTGTAATGTCTAGACAGATGTTTATAACTGTCTAGTAAGTGATGTATATGCTGTGTAACTCTGTAAATTGTTGTATACTATGTAATAGTTTATGTTATTAATATAATTTATTCGTTCCGCTGTGAGATCGTTGTTGTTGTTTCTTTCTTTCTTCTCTTCTTTTCTCTTTTCTCACCCCTTTCTTTCTTATTGATGATTCGTCATTCTGTGGAATGAGTGGCGGGTCGTCACATTTGGTATCAGAGCATAGGTTGAGTGAATACCTAAGCTATTGGTTAAGTGAATACCTAGGTTCGGAAGGATTGATCATTAGAGACAGGATCTGTAGCAACCTGTTTGAGTCTGAGTGTATATATATACGAGAGCACGTATTTGTTAGATATATAAAATGGTTTTATATTGTGTTAATTGATCGGTTGAGTGGTATATGGATTCTGGTCAATACGAGTAGCTAACGTTATTGATAGGGATCTCTAAACACTTGACCAGGCCAACGGACACAATATTGTTTTTAAAAAGGTAGATGAAATAATTTTACCCAGATATAATTTCTATATAAAAAGTATCATTTTAAATGTATATGGTATTGGTAATGATTGGTTGAGATGATAATAATTTATCATCTAGGATTAGGAGTCTGAGTGTTGAGGTTGGAAGTGTATTTGACGAGACTGTAAACCTAATACCGTCTCGAGTGAACTTTACAGTTGTGTAAGGATTTCACAATCTCTGAAGGAAACCTGTTAAGGTTCGGAGTTTATCTTTGAAGTTGGATGAGTAGAGTTGGATCTGTCGGAGAACAGAAGTGAGTGATGGTATCTCAGGTAATAGTAGCTGTGTGATGAGATGCAGTGACTATGGATGTTCCCGAAGATGTTTTCTTTGGAACAAGTTAATGAAGTGTGTCTGTTTCGGTGTTGTGGCTGAGTTCACCATGGTGATTCTGTTTGGGAATCGAGTTTCTCGAAAAGATTTGGTTAGGAAATCTTTGACATCTGTGGCAGCAGTGCAGCTCGGAGTGTTCTGTATTGGCAGGAAGTTTTCTGGCTGAGCAGTTTTCTAAAGGTGAAGTTCAGAAGCAGCAGAGTGGATCCATTTCTTCGATGGATTGGATAGTTAAGTATGAGCTGTTCTGATTGGTAAAGAGAGAACAGTTTTCTTTGGAATTTGGCTGGGTTGATCGCAAAAGTGACTTGCGATTGCTGAGTATTCTCTTGAGTTATCTGAGATTTTCTGGGATGTGTTGTCCAGTTTGTGCTTGTGTTCTTCATCAGCATTTTCATTCTACTCCAGATCAGAATGGTGCAGCGGAAGTAGTTTGGCGAGTACATCTGTTTGTCTTTTCCAGATAGGAGAAGTTAGTTCGGTCTTCTGATGTTGTGAGTAGATTTGTGTTTTGGATTATGGGTAGATTTGGAGAGGATCATTTTATCGAGTTATTCTTAGTCTAGTTTGTTTCTAGAAGCATCAGCGAAGGTTGAGTTGATCTGGAAGGATGTAGACAGCTCAGGATCGTCTGAAGAATTTTGTGGATAAGAGATGAAGGAATTTGGAATTCGAAGTTGGAGACTTCATTGTTGTGAAGTTTTTCTCTGGTTAAAGGGAGCTATAAGATTTGGTAAGTCTGGGAAGTTAGCTCCGAGTTATTTTAGATCTTTTCTGTGATCTAATTTGGATAAGTACTTTGATATACAAGGTTGAATTGTCAGTTTGGATAACTGGAATTCAATGTATTTTACGTATCTCTGAGGGAGTACGTGTTTGATCTATCTCTGGTTTTGGAACCAGCAGTTCGGGAGATTTGGTTGTTGAGTCAGACTCATCTGTAGTCTGATATTCTGTTTAGTTTTGTAGATCTAGATGAGTAGGAGCTCTATAGCTTAGTAGTATTGGTTGTTTGGATTGTTTGTAGAGCGAGTATTCCGGTATATATATACTTGGGGAAACTCGAGGAAATTCTATTCAGAATTTTTCGCTGGATAATTAGAATTGTTTGTTTGGATGATTGGTTGCTATGATTGTTAGCATATGGATGATAATACATCCTTGTGATTTAAAAAGATTATTAAATTACCTTTGTTTTAAATTTCGGGGACGAAATTATTTTAAGGGGGAAGGAATGTAATATCCCGGAAATTTGGGGCAATATCAATTTAATAATCTGTTTAAATAATTAAATTGATTTGATAATATTTGATAATAAAAATTTGAATTGGTTAATAATATAATTAAATAAATATTTAATTAGTGAAATTTATCTTTTAAAACTAATAAAATGATTTCTATCTATAATCTATATATGAGTATATATTGTAAATAGATTGCCTTTGATTTGAAAGTTAATAAATGAAATCTTGTTTTAAATTTCTAATGTATATTCTTATAGTTGGGAATTTATGATTTCTTTAATATAAGCTTTTCAAAGCTATTTAAACAAATAACAAATATGGTTTTAAATAAGATTAGTAATAAGGTTTATTTTATTTTCTTATTAATTTCTAAATAAATATGATTTAAGAGTATATCTATACAAGTTTAAAATACAAATTATATATAGATAAGTAATTAATAAATAAAGAAAAAGGTTTTTACATTTAAAATAAATATAAATTAAATAAAAGGACATGTGTAAACATATAAAGGCTTCTTTAAAACAAGTGTAAACAAATTAACACATATAAAGACAAGTGTCAATCTTTTAATTTATATTTTATTTTATTTTTAAGAAATTATTTTCAGCCTACATATGCATGTTTTCCTCATCTATATTTCTTTCTAATCTTCAATTCTAAAATCTGAAATTCATTTTCCCTTCTAAGAGCAAACCAGAAAATAAATCTCTCAAAAACAAATCTGTAATTAAATTTTCTTCTCAACCAAAATCCTCTCAAAAACAAACCTGCAATTCTTTCCAACATCAAAGTTCAACCTGCAAATCCCTTCTTCAAAACCCAGAAAATCAATCCCTGAAATGCATGTTCAAAAGCAAGCTTAAGATCAAGATCTAAGCATTTCAGTTTCAAGTTACAATTCGAATCAAACAAAATGCTACTAAATCAAAGTCTGCATCTTTTTCAAAACCTGGAATCAAAAGCCTGTTCTTTCTTTCAAATCTGGAAGCAAGATCATTTCAGTACAACTGATCTAAGCAACATCTCAACAAACCAGATTTTAGAGCATGCATGCAAGTTTCAAAATCAGCAATTCAAGTTTTAAAATAAAAGACAGATTCAAGCAACTCAAGTTTTTAAAATTCAAAAAGCTTTTCAAATAAAATCTGGAAGCTCTGTTCCTGGTGAGTAACTTCACTTTTAAAAATTTAAGTAGGTAAATTTGGTTGCATGCTATTTAATTTGGAATGAATATATTATGAAATCTGCTGTGAATATATATATATATGAATATATATGTGTGCATGCTTGTTTACTTGTAGCATTTCTGTTTCTTTGATTTCAAGCTTCTGTTTGATTTAAAAAAACTATTATCTCTTGATTTAATCTTGGTTTGGATTTAAGACTTAAACAAAATATAACAATGTTCTCTGTTTCTTCATGACTGGTGAATAAACCCTTCTTTAAAAACAGTTTTGTCTATGTTTATATCTGATGAATGAAATGATCCTTTGTAAAAAGGTAGTGAATGAAGTTTGCAAGTGTGATATGAATGTAGATGTATGTATATATTGTGTTATGCTAAGGATTATCTGTATATATATTCATATATATAGGACTCTATTGTTTTTAACAGGATCCAGATTTTTCTTAAAATCTTTATCTTCTCATATAAATAATTTTAGGCTATGATTTATAAATAAAATTTGTTCATAGCAATGTTATACAAATCCTAAAAATAGTTTTAAATCTCTTAATCCAGTAATCAACTCCAGAATATGAAATAACAGTAGAAATTAAATATACATCAAAAACCAATATTTTAAATTCTGTAATTTGATTCCATAAGCAGATTAGTGATGTGAAATGATGATTTTTAGCATAAGTTATATGATTTTAAAGTGTGTGGATGATGTGATATTCTGGGTTGATCAGAATTCGAATGTTCGTCAATTTAAGACGAACGGAGGAAATGATGGGGGCGAGACCAAAGCTGGAGGTGGTTGGTGATCTGGTGGTCACGTGAAAAATAGTGAGGGTTTTTAATGATGACCGTGGTGGCCAGGATGGGGCGAATTAGGGTTCGTCGACTCGATTTGGGTGTGTTGGTTGTTGAGCTTCTTATGGCGTCGGTGGATCATCGGAGATGATCGCATGCGGAGGTTTAGAAGCAGAATGTCGAGGCGCAGCTATGGACGAGGTATCTGGGCCTCTGATCGCTTAGGACAGTGGCGCGAGGCGTTTGCATGACGATCAAAATTTTTTCAGTATGGACCAAAGGGCTTGTTTGCGAATTCGTAGTAGTTACTGGTGTCTAGGTTGTTGGGGTGACTCAGAGGAAGATGGGTGATCTGTATATGATCGGAGCATCGGCTGGAAGTGATCACGTAGATTGTGCACGTGCACGAGTATCTCCATTTACCTGTGTAGTTTTGGGGATCGAAGAAGAAGATGAAGTCACTTGGGTTAAACGCGAGGTTGATTCGTGATTTGCTCGAAGTAAAGGGAGTTCGCGAGTTTCTCGGGTTTGTACTCGAGAATTTTGAACATCGGCTCGAGTTATTTGAATTGCAGTAGGGTATTAAAATTTAGTTGGTCTCGGGTAGATTTGTGATGTTCTAGTTTAAAACCTGACAGTATTTTTTTAAAATTTAAAATGAGTTTTAAAAGTTTGAAAACAGGATTAAACCAAGTTTTAAATCAAGTTTTCATATGGGTTCAAGTTTAAAAATTGTATTCTAGATTTAAGATAAATAAGTTTATATAATTTATAATGTTTTAACAAATTTAAGATATTTAAAGTATAATTTAAAAAGGGTTTGAATTTAAATAAATTGGTTTAAAAATATTTTAAATGTTAAGTGTTCTTTAACATTTGGTTTTAAAAAGGTTTTGTAAATTTGATTTAAAATTGGTTAAAGTTAAATTTGTAATTTACTTTAAAGATGAATTAAAAGAAGATTTTAAAGTAAGAATGTTTTAAAGTCTTTGTTAATAATAATTAAAGTAGTTAAAGGTTAATACTTTAAATTAGAAAGTAATTAAGGTTTAATGATTTAAGATTCATTAAATTAATGAGGTAATTAAAGAATAATTTAATAATTTAATTAATTAATGGTTTAGTATTAATTAATTAAATAATTAGGATTATAAGTTAATTAATTAAGTGTTAATTAATTTGAGATTTAGAATCATTTGTTAAATAAGTATGAGTTATTAATAGATGATTGGAAATTAATTAATCAAGTGATTAGAAATGAATTTAAGAATTTAATTTAGTAATTAGAAATTAATTAAATGGTAATTAAGAATTTATTAATTTATAATTAATAAATAGTTGATTAAAGTTTAATTACTTAAAGAAAGTAATTAGAATTGTTAATAATAAATGAGGGATCATTAATTAGGGATTATTAAATAATTAATTAATGTGATTAATTTTTGATAATCAATTAGATTAATTAATTAATATAAATTGGTTAAGTATAAATTACTTAGTGAAGGTAATTAAAGAAATTAATTACTTAAGGAATTAATTAAATAAATTTGATAAGTTTAAATTAATTAGTTAAATTAATTTAAGATAATGATTTGGAAATTTGATAATTACTTAAATGTAATTAGTGAAAGTATAATTACTTAGGAAAGTAATTAAAGGTAATTACTGGATGTAATTAACTAAAGATGATTTAATAATAAAAGTAATTTGAGTTAATTACTTTTGAATAATTAATCAAGGGATTAATTAAAGGATAATTAATTAAGGAGTAATTAATTTATGAAGTGAAGTAATTAAGGGAAGTTAATTACTAAATGAGATTAATCAAAGGTGATTAATAAATGTGACTAATTAATTATTAAATGTAATTAATTTAAATAAGATAATTAATTAAGAATAATTAAGGATCATTAATTAATTAATGATGTAATTAAGGATTAATTAATTAAGATTAATTAATAAATAATAAGTGATTAAAGTAATTAATTAATTGTAATTAATTAAGGATTAATGTAATTAAATATAGTTAATTAATTAATGAAGTAATTAAAGATTAATTACTGAATGGGTTAGGATAATTAATTTGTGAAATTAATTAAGTATTAATTACTTAAAGTAATTAAAGGATAATTAATCAGGAATGATTAATTAAGATAAATACATAGAGTATGATTAATTAATTGGTTTAATTAATAATTAAGTAAGCAGGATTTATAGAATGAAGTAATTAGTTTAATTCACTTTAAATTAATTAGATGATATAAATCATTGCTTAAGGATGGATGAATGAGATTGAATGTATTTCATTGTTTGATATCTCTGATGAGATATGATTGATATATGATATGGATGTTTGGTTGAATTATAATGATAATGTGAATTATCTGTTTGGGATGATAATGTAGATTATCTATTGAATTATCTATCTTTGTGTATATAGATAAGAATTGAATTGTTTTAACCTTAAAACAACTTGGCCCTTAAAAGATACGTTTTGGATTTCGATGAGACCGGGATCGGGTTTCCGTATACCGGAATGCCAGGTCTGGAGACCCGAATACCACATCGATCCAAATTTACGATAGGTCGTGAATCTCAAGTGAAGATGAAGATTCAGAGTGCAAGGGTTATTGTCGTTAACTCTGAGGGTGATGCCAAAACGAGTGTAACGAGATAATGCCTTCGGTTTCGTTCGAACCCGGAACGAACTTGTATGGATTGAATGCTTTCAGCACATCGTCAGGCGGACGATGAGCATTCTAAGTGATATGTTCTGATTAAAGGTAATCGTAACCTCAAGCCTCATCAACCGGGAATGGCTAAAACAGGGGAGGTGCAGCAAGGCTTCGTGGGTAGCACCCACTGAGAGCAAGATAGATCCCTGTCTAGAGGTCCCTTTTCTTTTATTCGGCTTAGTGTGTGGTTGGTCGCGCCAACTACGGGATTGTCTTGTTCGGGATTATCCAGTAAGGGATGGTTCCGGCTTTGTGTTGCAGGGGAGCGGGCGTACTCCTCGGTACGGTGATCTAGGCCACGTACTGTGACGGGCGGTACCCCAGTAGCCCTGCCATTGTATGGAATCCAAACTCCAATAAGTGTCGTACGTATTAGTTGTGCCCAACTATGTTGGAATGTGAGATGTAAGCATTTCAGTTATTTCTGTATTTTACTTGAAAACCCTAGACCCTATTATAATACAATCAGATTTCCTATCAAACGTTTTGGTTAGCGTAAGGTAAAAACTTACCCATGTTTATTTGTGGGGAGTCTTACGTGATACTTTTGTTTTCAAAAGTTTTCAAAGTTAAGCAATCTAACCGTTTACTCACACCAGACCCATGTCTGACCCAAGTGTTTATTTCTGTTTTATAAACTCTTGGGTACTCAAATTTTTACGAGTAGCCAATGGATTCAGGTTTAGCTTTGACGAATATTCTGGAGGAGCAATGGAGCAGGAGGCTTCGGCGTTCGTAGATATAGTATTCCGCTGTGTTGATATCTGTGATAGTGTCTTGTCTTGTATTTGAGTTGTAATGTCTAGACAGATGTTTATAACTGTCTAGTAAGTGATGTATATGTTGTGTAACTCTGTAAATTGTTGTATACTATGTAATAGTTTATGTTATTAATATAATTTATTCGTTCCGCTGTGAGATCGTTGTTGTTGTTTCTTTCTTTCTTCTCTTCTTTTCTCTTTTCTCACCCCTTTCTTTCTTATTGATGATTCGTCATTCTGTGGAATGAGTGGCGGGTCGTCACATATTTTTCCCAAATAATTAATTAAATTAATATATAACCTTCAAGGCCTTCAATAAATGAATAAAATGCATAAAATTTAGTGTATCATTTATATTAATTTTCTCCGTTTTAACTTATAGTATTTATAAATTAATCCGATTAACTTAAATTCAGAAACACATTGATAAATAGTTCACAATTGTCAAAAGGTCAAATAAAATCCTTTTTCAACGTGTTAGTTGCAATATTGAAGTCTAGTAATATATCTAAGAGCTCAATTAATATAACTTACATACTCTATTCCAAATTTTCAAAATAGTTTAATAATTCTAATATAACCAACCTTTTTATACGGTCAAAGGAAAATACGTTGGTAAGGATTTGTTACTGTTACACCCTTCTTTCGCTACACCTCATTATACACCTTTAAGATTTTTAGTGCCTCACTAATCGATATCAGTTTAAACTAGATTGTCAGTCATTTTGAATTTCCATATGCTTCTCCAGCAAACCCACCCTATTCATCAATTGTTTCACTCTTATAAAGTGCTATAATTTTTTTTTTCTCTCAGTGTCTGATAACTCCTCAGAATCTAAAAGCTCAGGCTTTACCAAAAATTCAACTATATGTTTAGCTGGGCTGTCAGTAGTAAATTTCCAAAATTTACCTACAAGATGATATTTTTGCATTCTACCGTTTGGTCATCATACCTTTTCCTTGATAGATTCAAAACAATTTAGAACCATATCTACATTAATACTTTTGATTTTTCATTATTTGTCTTTACTATACTTTTACTATATTCCAATGAAGATGAATGTACTTTGCAAATCCATGTAAATGGATCACTCCCAATTTTTTATTTAAAAGTTTAGTTTTAATATATTATTATTGCTTTTGCCTTTCAACATCGTGCAGCTAATCCATAGTTTTCGCTTGCTAACTGATGGATGTAGAAATCGAACATGAGGAGAAGAGAAAGAAAGTCCACCAACCTACTTCAGTATGAACACATGCTGCAGAGTTTTCTTATAGCAATATTATAGCATTCAACTTCGGTTCTTATGTATCTACTCACTTTTGAATTAGTTTAAACTCAAGTTGTTGATTTTGATGGTACTGCCAGTGCTTCTAGTGTGACTTATGAAGGTGATATTTGTTCATGGTCATTGATTATTTTAAATAACTGGAAAGATTCAAGCTTTGACAAAGTTTCACTTTGACAACTTAAGCTTGATAACGATGAGAGATGAGAGGTAACATGGTTGAGAGGAGGTACCAATGGGTAGCTGAACTATAATGGTACAAAGGATGAAAAAAATGAAGCTCGATGGACACAACCTTCAATGATGTGGTATTGAGTATGGTCTAGGGTGAAGCTATACAGTAGGAGTAAATGTTGTATATGGATTAAGAACACGAAAGATGTATGACATTCTATGGTTAATTATTAGTGATACATTTTGGTGCTAGCTATTTGTGACAAGGACGTAAGCCACAATCTTATGTGTTATTCAAAATGATTGCTAAAATAATGTAAGTATTATTTCAAGAATAATAATACATCGTTTGTAATTATATCAACAATATTTGTTAGTAGCTTTGAATATTAAATTATACGTTTAAATAATTATTTTAATCATAATTTGTGTAAAATGTTATATAAAATGTACATGCTATACTTATGAAATATTGTATATACTATTTTCCACCGTAGCTAGAAAAATCATTCAAAATGTACTTACTAGTGTAACAAAATGTGGTTGAAATTGTGAGGAATGCGGAATATGGATCTTAAGGCTAGGAATAACACTAGAGGGGGGTGAATAGTGTTTTTAAGAAATTACTAAATCTTTTTGAGTTTACGTTAATTTGAACACAAATGTATGCAATATTCAGACACAGATATAATCACAGAAACAAACACAGATGCAGAAATAAAGTAAATGCAGTAAAGGAAAGAACACACCGGATTTTATACTAGTTCGGGGTTACCCTACATCCAGCCCCGCACAACTAAGTACGGATTTCCTTTCAAAAGCTATTCAACAATTACAACCCTCGGTTTCAAGGCTACGTGGTACACCCTTCAGAATAAAAATCCTCTAGGTAGAGATACTTGATTTCCGGAGCAACAAGTTCACCCAATTGATTTCCAAGGCTACAATCACACCTTTTCTCGCTTGATTGATTTCCAAGGCTACAATCACACCTTTTCTCGCTAGATAGATTACAAAGAAGCCTATAACTCTGAATAGCACTTAGATCTTGTTGAGATAGTGATAGAGAATCAAACCAGAGATGATCTAGTTAGATTCAATGTTGATTTCGGCAGAGTAATGATAGGATTTTGAATAAGAAAATGCAGAAGAAGAAGAGAAGTGAAAAACCAGAAAATCTAATCTAAAATTCATTGAAACTAACCCCTATTTATAGAAGAACAACAGCCATGTTTATTCATGAAAGGATATGGCGAATAGAAACTTCTTTTGAAATTCAAATTTTTGGTCCTAACTGACACTATCACTACACCAAAACAGTCATTTGGCAACACTTTTTTTTCATTTGGCGACACTTATATGGGTTGCATTTTAGTCTCGCTAATAAGTGTCACTATCCAATATAAGTGTTACTGAAAATATAAATTTACACTTTTAAATACGGCGACACTTATTTTCGTTGTAAGCCTTGGTTTAATTGGAGTTAATTGAAATATACTAGGGCAAAATTGTAATTGAATAACATATCACGCTTAACCCTAGCCACGCTTATCCCTGGCCGCATTTTCCCCAAATCGTTTCCCTCTCTGACGTTCATTCTCCAATTCGCAGGCTCCACCTTTAGCGATGGCAGGCTCTGACGTTCATTCTCCAATTCGTAGGCTCCACCTTTAGCGATGGCAGGCTCTGACGTTCATTCTCCAATTCGTAGGCTCCACCTTTGGTGATGGCAGGCTCCACTTTTGGCGACGACACACTCCAGTTTGCAATCGACTACGGCAAGGCTTCAGGTTAATACTTTTTTCAACTAGGCCAATTTGATTTGTTGTTGTTTTCCCTGTCATTTCATCATCTTCTGATCGATTGTAGATCTATTTTTTAGTGACCACAAAGATCTCTTCGTATTGATATAACAGATGTCAACATTAATTTACCAAAACACAATGTGGACAGTAATAAATAATAAATGGGAAAAAAGACCGAACTAAAGAAAATTATAAAGAACAATCAAGAATCAAAGCATTGTAAGCGATGAAAGCAATCATCACCATATACAATTACAGAGCCCATCTAGTCAATAAAATGGTGAAAATCTAACAGATAGTACCTGGAAGTAGACAACTCTTGTTCAAGATTTTTAGTACGCTCGGAGAGTTGCTCATACAATTTCATTGAGGTGTCCTGAAAGATAGATATATTATTGGTCCATGTACTGATTATTAAATCTTTCTAATTTATTTATACTCTGGTGAAAACTAAAAATATATTATGACTTATGATGGCAAATAAGGCTCACCTGAGAACCTTCAATAGTAACCATGAGCTCCTTATTGTTCTCTTCTGCAAAAGCATGCTTATTGTTTAATTTAATACGAAAATGTAAGAGAATGATAACTATTGATGGGTATTATATGAAAATTTTAAATTAACATTCTATAGAAAATTCTGGTATGCACAACTACAAAATCTTTAAGAAAGGTACAAAACAATTTTTTTTTCCACAAGTATCATTAAACATTTGAATATAGCAAGACAAGAACTGGAATAACAGTTTGAAACATACCTAAAGAAGCCTCGGTGCAGATACTAGTAGAAGAGCGGGTTTTTCGTTCTTCATTGTACAACCTCTTATACATTGCAACCTGTGAAAGTATTAAACAACTTTTAAGTTGCATAGAAGTTCCTTTTCTGTTTTTAGCTATCTTTTCTTCTTTGGAAAATTTATCTACATCCGTACTTTTGAAATACATCCATATCTTTTCTTCTTTTCCGAAATGAAGTTTCTTTCATTCATTCATATGTATATATGTATATATAACAGTTCCTGTGTTTCTTTTTGTCTTATGCGTAAAATCAATCATTTAGTTCATGATTCATTTCACTATTCTGGTATGAGATCTGGGAGCTATTTGAAGTATTATTAACACACTGATATATGATCATTATCTCATTTGCGAATATTATGCTAAGATACCTAAGTATGGATCAAATTGATGAGGCTTGTAACAAATTATGGTTCAGATTTCTACCTAGAAACTGACTGTCACCAAATCCTCTCTCAAGTTTAGGATATTCGTTTTTTCATAGAACGGACATATATATTCATCTGATACAATATTTGTTGGATTTGTCCCAGTATTGGACAAGTTACAAACACAATAAAGTAATCACATTTTATAAATCATTTCAGGTTGAATAGTTCACAAAATTTCGATGGCACTTCCTTTTTGTTCCCTATGTACACGTATTTGTGTACGATACAGGGAATAAAGGGAAGTGCTGCCGAAATTTTGTTGAATCGTTTAACCCGAAATGGTTTATAAAATGTGATTATGTTATTGTCTTTGTAATGGGAAGTAGGATGACCGACCTTCAAAGTTATTGTAATGGAACTTTAAAATGAAATGAACACTATATTTTTGTTTAACAGGTTCAAAAGGTAAAACTTGAAATTTATGTCTAACTCAAGTTCAAGAGAGTGGATTAAAAGTCCATACAGAAATACTGAAGAATATAAGTAAGGCGTTCGAGACTTCATTAGTTTTGTGAAGAATCACTCATCCCCCGATGTCGAAATATGCACTTGCCCTTGTATCAAGTGCAAGAACTCTAAAAAGCTCTCATTGGAAAGCTTTGAGAAACATTTAATCATTCATGGTATGATTAAAACATATAATAGATGGTTTTTCCATGGAGAGATGAACAAGAATAACATGGGGGTGAATCATACGCAAAATATTATTCCAGATTCTCATATCCAAGATCAAATTCAAACCGACCATTGTGTAGGAGCTCTTAGAAATCTCATAGACGATGCTTTTGGAGTGCATAATATGCCCTAAACTAGCCGTGAAGAGGATGTTCAAGAGATAAATACAGACAATTCTCATTCGTACCACGGAGAAAAGCACAAAAAATATACAAACAAAGCAAACGAAAAACTTTATTCTTCTTGTGAAGATGGGCTTACAACATTAGGCGTAATTGTTGAGCTTCATAACCTTAAAAAAGAATTTAATTGGTCGGAAAACAGTATGACTGAGTTGTTGAAGCGATTAAAACGTTGGCTTCCAAAGGAAAATAATTTACCTGACAAGTATCCCACAATGAAGAAAATATTAAAGGATCTGGGAATGGAGGTGAAGTGCATACATGCTTGTGAAAATGATTGCATATTATTTTGGAAAGAAAATGTTGATGCGAAAGAATGTCCTCAGTGCCATACACCAAGGTATAAAACTAAAAAAACAGTGTTAGGGGAGGTCAAATTAACGAAAGAACCAAGAAAAGTTTTAAGATACTTTCCTATAATTCCGAGATTAAGTAGGTTATACACTATACCATGGATAGCTCGTAAAATACAATGGCACAAGAAGGCCACACCCTCTTGGAATTCCATGCGACATCCTATGGATTCAGCTGAATGGAGATCAATCAAAAGTCGGTGGCCAGAATTTGGTAATGAAGGACGCAATGTGTGGCTTGGTATTGCTACCGATGGGTTTAACCCAAATGGAGTTCTCTCGAATAGTTATAGTTGTTGGCCTGTTTATATGATACCTTATAACCTACCCCTTTCGTTTTGTATGAAATCACAATTTCAAATGTTGACTCTTTTAATTCCTGGACCAAGAGCACCAAGTTAGGACATTGATGCATACTTGGAACCTCTTATATATGATTTAAAACATCTTTGGGACGAAGGAGTGTCTGTTTTTGATGCGGATAAACAAGAAATTTTCAAAAGAGAGAAGTACTTTAAAATATCACACAATTAAAAATAGTGTGATATTTTAAAGTACTTCTCTCTAGAGAGAAGTACTTTAAAATATCACACTATTTTTAATTGTGTGATATTTTAAAGTACTTCTCTCTATGAAAGCAATATTATTATGGGGAATTCATGATTTACCAGCATTTGGTAACTTATCTGGTTGTGTGACTCACGGTTATAAAGCGTGTCCTGTCTGTGCTATCGAGACGGAATCAGAGCACATCGACAACAAGATCGTCTATCCAAAATATAGAAGGTTTTTGAAGGATGATCATCCATATAGAGCATTAAAACACGGATTGTATAAGGATATTGAATATAAAGAGCCTCCGACTCGGCTAAGGGGCTCGTCTCTTTTAGAAAAGCTTGATCGTATCAAATATATTCGTGGAAAACTACCACAAAGCAGAAAGAGAATGATTTCTGAAGCTTATGATAATGTAGATTGTCTTGTTGATGATGAAGAAAGACTGGCATGGTATAAGAAGTCAATTTTGTTTGACTTGGATTATTGGAGTAGTCATAAAGTTCGTCATACTATTGATGTTATGCATACTGAGAGAAATGTTGCTGAACATCTCATCAACTTTATGTTTGATAAAGGAAAACAATCTTATAAATATGCATGGGATAAGATTCACAAGCTAAAATGTTGTCAAGTCCTTAAAGATGCCAAACTTCCATCGTCTTGCAACAAAGTTACATGGTCTTATAGGTCTTCAACCACCTAGTTTGCAAATTAAGAAGACATATGAATATCATATTATTATTCAATATTTGCTCCCTATCATGGTTCAACATGCATATCCAAAGTGTCGCGAGTTAAGACGAGCACTTCTACAAATAAGCTTGTACTTCAACATAATATGTTCGAAAGTTCTAGTTCGAGAACATGTACAAGCGGCCAAAGATATGATTGCTGAAGCATTATGTGTGTTGGCACACTATCTTCCAATGCACTTTTTTGATATAAGTATCCATTTGATGGTACATTTAGAAAATCAAGCTCTACTCTGTGGACCATCAAATTATATATGGATGTATCCATTTGAAAGGTAAATATTGTTTTTGCATTCGAATTATTTTACCTAACTACTTTGAAGTAACTAACTGTAAATATGCATATTAATTTTTGTGTCCTAGGGCTATGAAGGATTGTAAAAACATACCTAGTAATAAAAGGTATATTGAAGGATCAATTTCTGAAGCATACCTTGTTTCAGAATCAGTTCGATACGCAATGGAATATATGCTAAACCTACGTGATGGAAATCATAGCTCTAAACAGGCATCCTTTTTAGATGAGAATGGTGATGATATATATGAGCGTTCCATCGTTGAAGGTAAACCGTTAAAATTATCTAGAGTGCAACGATCACAGATTTGACGATGGTTACTATTTAGAATTGATATACCAGAACGAGATGAATACTATAGGTTATCTATTTTCACCTTTTTTTCAAATACTTGTAGCACAATATATAAATAATATATATATATATATATATATATATATTTACCATTATATTCAATCTGTAGCGCATACCGCTTATCTTTAGAAGACGGTCTTCGTCGTAAAAGGAAACCAATCATAAAAGCAGAAGTAATAGTTCAATCTGAATTTGTTGATTGGCTACACAAGAAGGTATGCTATATTTATCTGAAAGTAATGTGTTTCTTTTTATCTAATCTTATTCTATTAATTTTGTTAATTTTAACAACTTGTGGAAAAAAAATGCATGAACACAATATTATGGTTGTATGTCAGTGGTCCAAAGTGGGATGTCGGAACTTATCTTAAGTATAGAGTGAATGGCTATACGTTCTCTCCTCGGCATTATGACGACACCATTTCAACGCAAGATAGTGGTGTCTGCATGGATGCGATCACTACATTTGTTGCAAGTTCAAAAGATCTAAATCCTACGGATGATAATACTACTTGGTATGGTATTATTAGAGAGATCATGGAAGTTGATTACTATGATTTTCAACATGTGGTATTCTATTGCGACTGGGTGAATGTTGGAAATAAGACAAATGGTTGTAAGGTTTGCCCTGATACAAATTTGTTGATGGTAAACTTAATGAAGCTCAATAATACCGATGGAGAATATGATGAACCTGCTATTCTCGCGTCCGAAGCAAGTCAAGTATTTTACATAAAGAACACACAAAAGTCTGATTGGTCCATTGTTCGACGCTCTCCTAAACGCATGATGGATAACATAGATGATTATGAAATACCAACCACGTATCAATCTATTTTGAAATAACAACCAAACTTAGAACCATTATTGAAATGTATTCAATAGAAATCAACTGTTGATTGGAACTATATTGCATGTATTTTGCTTATTTTGATCCATGTATTAACTCTTATTGATGTATCGTACAATAGTGTTGTGTTGTGAAATGTATGGTTTTCTTTTATTAATCGTGTTGTGTTGTCAAATGTATTAACTTTTATCCATGTATTTTGTTTGTCTTTTTTATATAGATTTTTCATCAAAATGACAAACGATTATAGCGCAAATGCAAATTTAAGTACAACTGAGACTGTTGAACCCCCCTCCAAAGGTAAAAAGTACTTTATAACAGTTAGCATTGAGGGTGCAAAGGGGGATGATGCAGATAAATGGAGTTCACGTTGTGGTGCTTTGATTCATTGTCATATACCTATTGGCTACAAAGAATGGAGGGCGGTAGATGGATTCTATAAGGATAAACTGTGGGAAGGACTTTTGGTACTAGTCTTATTTATATTTTTATTATCATCAATTTCACCATCAAGTTTAAATTATGATATATTTAACCATTTCATGATTTCTTTATTTTTTTTCTTTTTTGTGATAGGAAGAATTTGACATGGATGTAGATCCTACCATAGCTCGACCATTATTTGAGAAACATTTTCCACCGTTTTATAGATCATTGAAGTCAACATTACGAAACAAACTTCTTAAAGTTGATAAAACTATGATTCCTAAATGTGTTGCTATTGATAGATGCCCAAAGGATATAGATAAAGTGTGGTGGGAAAAATTCCTTGATATTGAGTATACGAATGTAAAGATGGAGCAGTGTAAGGCAAATGAAAAAAATAGAGCAAAAAACTCGTCACTCATACTCTAGGAAGGAAACCTTACCATAGAGTGCATGATGAAATGGTATTAAAATTATCTTTTGTAAATAGTTTATAAAATGTTATATTAATTATGTGTTGTCAACTTTGATCTTTCTTGTAGGTAGTAGCAAATCCAGAAGCAGATATTTCACGAACAACGGTTTGGAAGGCTGGACATAAAAGAAAATCAGGAGAAATACTACCATGTGCCGCGGAAAAATATGTAAGTGTCAGTTTAAAACAAATTTCAACTTATTCTATTGTGTGTTTAGTTTAAATTTGAACTAAACAAATGAAAATTAGGAACAATTTAAAAAGGAACATTGTTCCTAACTTTCTAAGTAGTCTGTCAATAAAAGAACTAGCCTTTCAAACCTTTTATGTTGTTAGAATTGAAACAGCAAGATGTGGTGAATAAAAGGTTTCTCCATAAAAAAGTCAGAGGTATTGAACTGAATTTTGGGGCATGTGTTAAAAAATTGCTTAGTTTGATTCATTTTACTGTCTCATTGACTTGAAGAGGGAAAAAACTAGAACTTAATTTGATGTCTGATTTATTTAGTTGTCTCATCTATTTATTCTGGTCAAATGATGGTTTTTCACCTTTTATATTAGTTTGGTTTTCATGTAAGAGATTGATGCATTCAAATATTTACAGTTGATGGTTAATTACACTTTTGTGCACAGATTTGAAGACATTGATACATTCATACAGTATCTGTGTAATTCGCTATTTTTTTCTTTCACTCATCATATTTTCAATACAAACTTGCCAGAATTACAAGGCATGCAAGTGTTTGGAGAACTACATTTATGTTGATGATGTAAGAAATTCTTTTTATGCTAAAACCACAAATTTTTATTTCTTTAATCTTCTTTCCAGAAAAATAATAGTTCTGTTGAGTAAGTTTAAAGTTGAGTGTATTGGGATCCTTGAAAACAAGTCAAGAATTAATGAAATTTTTGAGCTTTCTGGGACATTTAATAGTAATGGGATATCATTAGTAACATTTCTTGTTATTATAAATGTCGTATCATTATACTTACCGATTCTTCTGTTTGGACTTGCAATTTATTAAGTATGAGCGACCAACACATCAATATGAAAATAGATTGAAATTTGACATTTTTGCATTTGCATTACAACTGTTCAGGCATTTGCATTTTTAAGCATCCCATTTCATATTTAAAAAAAAAACAGTTTTCATTTCACAGTTTTAAAGTATTGTTCAAACCCTCTGTTTTTCCAACTTTCACAGTTTAATAAACAGAACTTTTGATTTTGCAGTTCATTTGCAACTGCATTTGCACACTTTTTCACTTCTATTACATACAACTCCACCAGAAATATTTTCATATACACTTTCCCCTTCAAACCAAAAACTCATGAACCCAAATTACTACACCACCACACTCCTCCCTAAACTTATTCAACAGCAACTGTCACTGCTTATCTGTTAGTGCTCCCTAAAACTCCCATCCGATCACAGCATCTCCCTAAACTACATTGAGACTGCATTTCCTTTTGCATTTGGATTTCATTGCAGTCTCTTTCTTTTTTAGTTCATTGGCTCAGTTTCGAAACTGAGTCGAAACGGCTCAGTTTCGAAACTGAGTCGAAACGGCTCAGTTTCGAAACTGAGTCGAAACGGCTCAGTTTCGAAACTGAGTCGAAACGGCTCAGTTTCGAACTGAGCCTGGGCGCAGTTTCGAAACTGAGCCGGGGCGCAGTTTGAGCCCAGTTACATTATTAATTATCAACTTAATTTAATGTTCAATTTAATTTTTATAAAGGAACTGCAAATTCAATTTAACGTGATATTAAATGCAGGCACTTCTAGAGGAAGCGGAAAAAAAGAGGAAGTTGGATGATAGTTTTAAGGGTGGAGTCGAAGATCTTGAAGATGACCCAATTGCGGAAGTTTTTGGTTCCGACACGAAGAAAAATTATTGTCGAGCAATTACTTCTACTTCTTCTATAAAACAAGTGAAGATGGCTCGAGCTGTAAAAGCTGCAACTGAAAAGAAGCAAGCCGTGGATTTGTCTATTTGGAAATTGGAGATAGAAAGGCAAGTAGCTAATCAAGTTAATAATGCCATCAATTCAATTACTTCAACTTTTATGAAATTTATGCCTAGTTTGCAAGAAAAATATGTTGCAAGTTGATGCAGCAGCGGAATGACAAAATGATGATTCTGTGAAAGTAGCAATCGATGGAATGAAGAATACTGAATGGCCCAAATTCGTTGATCTGAAGATACCGAATTCTAGCTATCTTCATCACGTTGATCGCGCACGATACCGTGAAAGAAGATCTGCAATTCTTCAGACGTTGATCAAGCGCACTTGATACCGTGAATTGGCTTCTACGATCGTTGATTCGAGCGCACTCGAATGCCGAAAGAGGAGATAGGAGATTACACTCAACTACCAATTTTAATGAAAGCACAAAGCTAACAAACAAAAGTTTTTATTCAAATCAACCAACCTTACAAATGACCCACACTCCGCTATTTATAGAAGTTACAACTCAACACGACTTACTTCTGGACAACACTTAGGTCAGCAACGACTTACGACCTAAAATAGTGCGACCTAAAACAGACGTGACCTAAACAGACGCGACCTAAAAGAAACAACAAGTACAATACAACAACATAAGAACAACACACGACTTACAATATTTACATCTCAACACATTACAAACCATCATGACTTACGACCTAACATATGAGCGACCTAAAAATGTAAGGCAGCGACCTAACTCTTCAGTGCATAAGATCGAGCGACTTAAAAACATTGCTTCAGGATATCTTCGCGACCTAACATAGGTCGTAACTCCTCTTCGCGACCTAACATAGGTTGTAGCTCCTCTCCGCGACCTAACTTAGGTCGTATTTCTTCTCTGCGACCTATCTTCACGCGTCTTATCTTCCAGCGACCTAGCATAGGTCGAATCATATATCCGCGACCTAAAGTAGGTCGTAATTCAATCTCGCGACCTAACTTAGGTCGTAGCTTGTTAGCTCGTTCGCCTGCCTTCACGCTGAATCCATTAACTCGCGTGCCACCTTCACTAGGTCGTGAGCGACCTAAAATTTCGTTAGGTCGTGAGCGACCTAAGTCTTCAACTTCCAACGACTTATCCCCCAGTTTTAGTTCGTTAGGTCGTCTGCGACATAGGACTTGGGCTGCATCATCCTCCCCAGGTTGAGAAAAATTCGTCCTCGAATTTGCGCCCTCTTCTTCCACAACAATTCATTCCCATGATACGGTATAAGATGTTTAACATTAAACACGTCAGAAGTGTACACATCTTTCGGCAGCTTCAACCTATAAGCGTTTTCATTGATCCATTTCACGATCGTTACAGGACCAATCTTTCGAGCTTTAAGCTTATTGTATGCTCCTACTGGAAAACGATCTTTCGTTAGTACAGCATATACTAAATCTCCTTCATTAAATTCAACGCTTCTTCGCTTCAAATCTGCAGATCGTTTATACTTTTCATTCGCTTTCTCCAATCATTCCTTAACGATTTTATGACATTCTGCCAATCCATCAACAAAATCAACAGCCCGTTTAACAGTCTCATTTGGTTGTGGTACTATTGTCAAATCCAACGACCCTTTTGGTAAACTTGAATAAACAATTTGGAATGGACTGAACCCCGTACTACGGTTTATAGCATGATTATGAGCGAATTCCGCTTGACATAACTTCACATCCCAACTCTTCAGATTATCCTTCATCAGGCACCGTAATAAATTTTCCAAAGATCTGTTAACAACTTCAGTCTGACCATCGGACTGCGGATGGTAAGCACTACTGAAATTTAGCTTTGTTCCCACTATCTTCCACAAACTTAGCCAAAAATGACTTAGAAATCTAATATCCCGATCAGAAACAATGGATTCTGGTAAACCATGTAAGCGATACACTTCTTTAAAGAATAACTCGGCAACACGGACGGCATCAGCTGTCTTCTTACAAGCAATGCAATGTGCCATCTTCAAAAACCTGTCCACTACAACATATATCGAATCATTCCCCCTCTGCGTTCTCGGGTAATCCCAAAACGGAATCCATACTGATATCAATCCATGGTCTAATCGGCACGGGTAACGGCATATACAATCCCGCATTCGTTGTTGTACCCTTGGAAACTTGGCAAATATGGCATCTCTCCACAAACTTTCCAACTCCCCGCTTCATCGACGGCCAAAAATAAGATTGAGAAATCAATTGTAAGGTACGATCTCGGCCCACATGACCTTCCTCATGCAACTCCTTTACAATCTTCATACGTAAACTGCACTCTGGTATGCACAATCGATTCCCTTTAAAAAGAAAACCATCCACCAATACAAACTCATCCGTCTTCCCCTCCTCGACTTCATCTACAAACTTTGCAAAGTAAGGATCATCAACAAATAATTCTGGCAATACATCAAACCCTGTCACCTCAACTTTCATTGTAGTCAACAAATGATTCCTTCGGCTCAATGCATCTGCTACTCTATTCGTGATTCCCGATTTATGCTTCACCACAAATGTAAATTGTTGTAAGTATGCAATCCATGAAGCATGCCTTGCCGCAATCTTGTCTTGTCCTGCATATGCTTCAACGCATCATGATCAGTATATAAAACAAATTCTTTATGGAACAAATAATGTCTCCAATGTTTGATAGCTTGCACGATAGCATAAAATTCCACATCATATGTATTATATCTCATCTTTTCTCCCGATAGCTTCTCACTGAAATATGCAATAGGACGACCTTTTTGACTCAATACCCCTCCAATTCCAACCTTCGATGCATCAGTATGTAATTCAAACAACAAGTGAAAATCCGGCAACACTAGAATCAGTGCTGTCGTCAAAAGTCCTATGATTCTTTCAAAAGCAAATCCTGCTTCCCCCGACCATGAAAATTGTTTCCCTTTCATACAATCAGTAACTGGTGCCATCACGCTACTGAAGTGTGGAATGAACCTTCAGTAGAATGACGCCAAACCGTGAAAGCTTCTAACTTCTGTAATCGTCCTGGGTTGTGGCCAAGTTCTGATTGCTTCAACTTTATTCTGATCCACCTGTATACCTCCTCCCAATATAACATACCCCAAAAATAAAACACTCTGCGTCATGAACACACATTTCTTCATTGCAGCATAAAATTGTTCCTATCGCAGTACCATCAACACTTCTCTCAGATGTTGCAAGTGTTCTTCTGGACTTCCACTATATATCAGTATATCATCAAAATACACCACCATGAATTTCCCAATGAATGGTCTAAAAATCTGAATCATCACCCTCATAAATGTACTCGGTGCATACGAAAGACCAAACGGCATAACTAGCCATTCGTACAACCCTTCTCTCGCCTTGAATGATGTCTTCCATTCGTCCCCTGGTCTGATTCGAATTTGATGATTACCACTCTTCAAATCAATTTTCGAAAAGATAGTGGCCCTGCTCAACTGATCCAACAAATCATCAAGCCTCGGCATCGGAAATCTGTATCTGACAGTAATCTTGTTCAGTGCCCGACTATCAGTGCACATCCTCCACGTCCCATCCTTCTTCGGTACTAACAATGCTGGCACAGCACATGGACTTAGACTTTTCTGCACACGCCCCTGTTCAAGCAATTCTTCCACTTGCCTTCTCAACTCCTCATGTTCTTTTGGACTCATTCTATAGTGTGGTCTATGTGGCAACACAGCTCCTGGAACAAGATCAATTTGAATGGCGGTAACTCCATTGGTAGCTCCTTAGGAAATACATCATCAAACTCTCCCAGCACTGCCTTTACTTCTTTAGGAATCTCAACCACTTCATGACTTTCACGTCCGATTAACAAGAATACTTCAGGCTCCTCTTCTACTTCCTTAACAAACTCCTTCAAAGATAACAAAGTTTTCAACTCTTCAATATCCTCCAACTTGCTTTCTTCGTTTTGTCACTTCTTAGGAATTAAAGTAATCTTTGTACCCTCAAACATGAAACTGTAACTGTTAGCACGACCATCATGTTGCACAGCCCTATCATATTACCACGGTCTTCCCAACAACAGATGGCATACATCCATGTCTACAACATCACACCAAATTTCATCTTTGTATTTCTTCCCAATTGAAAAATTAACACAAGCTCTTCGATTAACTTTCACCTCCCCACCTTTCCTCAACCAAGCTAACTTGTAAGGTTTAGGATGCTTCTCAGTCTTCAATGCTAATTTCTTCACAGCTTCTGTAGAAATAATGTTATCGCAACTTCCTGCATCAATAACAAACTTGCAAACTCTCCCCAAGATAGTGCATGTTGACTGAAAGATGTTACTCCTCAACCAGCTAGTTTCTTCCTCCTGCTTTGGTGTCAAACATGACCTCTTCATCATTAATGAATATCCTTCATCTCCCGATACATTCTCTTCCTCCTCATCATGTAGTGAATTAGAACATTCGGCTTCTACCTCTTCATCTTCAACCTCAGCAATCATCGTTCGCTTCTTTGGCTTTGGACATTCATTGCTTTTGTGACCAATCTCCTGACAATTGAAACATTTGATACCACTATTAATTCTGGTCTTAGCAACTTCATTAACAACTGGTTTCGCAACAGCCTTCGAAACATTCGCAGTGCTACTAGCCCCTTTCGTTGGATTGTTAGAATTTGTAAACACTCCTCCACCTCGTCTCCCTTGTTTCTCCCAAGCAAGTGCTTTCTGATGTGCTTCAGCGACAGATCTGGGATAGAACATATTCACCATGTCTTGAATCTGCATTCTCAATCCTCCAACAAATCTAGCTGTTAGCTGCTCCTCCATTTCCATAATATCATTCCTGGCAATAAGCTGATAAAATTCATCTGCATAATCATTAACAATCTTCATTCCTTGCCTCAAGTTCTGCAAACGTTAATACATAAGAGACTGATAATTGTAAGGTAAGAATGTAGCTTTCATCGACTTCTTCATCTTTTCCCAAGATTCAATCTTTGACTTTCCCATCCTCTCCCGTGTAAGTTTAGTTTGCTGCCACCATGCCATAGCTCTGCCTCTCAAACGTGTAGCAATTAACTTCACTCTCTGATGTTCGGGAACTTCCTTAAAGTCAAAAATTTCTTCCACATTAGACAACCAATCAAGAAACTCTTCAGGTTGCATACCACCCTTGAATTCTGGAATTTCAGTTTTCATCCCTGATTCCCATCAACGATCATCCTCAACATCCCTATATGCATTTCGTCCTTGGTCTCGATCTCGATAATGAATATTGCTTCTATCACTCTCTTCATCATAATCACGTGAATTTCGATATCGATCTCGACCATTAACATCCCTTCGATCACGCATGTATCTTCTACTATGTCGTTCTTCATCATGATATGGCTCATACTCAAACTCACGTTGAGTTCTTCTTTCTTCATCTCGATACTCATGGTGATCTCTTCTCATCGAAACTGATGATTCTCTTCTTCCTCGACCAGATTGTGGCGATACCCTTCTCGCTTCCGTAACCGATGGCGAAACTCGGTTTCCTCCATGGTTCGAGATTGGCGACCTCCTTCTTTGACCTTGATTCATATCATTCATCAATTTCTCTAATCTTCCAATACCTTCATCTAACTTTTCATTGAACTTGTTACTTATGCGTTGTTCCATTTGCTCGGCATCTTCCCTCTTGTACAAATCTTCAACATTTTGATGTCGATCAACTCTTCTTGGCGGCATGATTCAAAATTTCACAAACACTTCAATATACCAAATGATGAACACGGCCTTCTACTTCAATCTTTGGCGCGCAAAACTTCTACGCAAAATTCAAACACCTTTCAATCTTTGATCCGAAATGAAATGGATCGAATTCTTCAAACTTGTTGCAACTTATGATGAACACGACTTGAATTCTTCGAATAAGAATTGGTTCCAAGACTCGTCTTAGCTATCATTGGCTAAGTCTAGCTCCGATACTAAATGATGCAGCAGCGGAATGACAAAATGATGATTCTGTGAAAGTAGCAATCGATGGAATGAAGAATACTGAATGGCCCAAATTCGTTGATCCGAAGATACCGAATTCTAGCTATCTTCATCACGTTGATCGCGCACGATACCGTGAAAGAAGATCTGCAATTCTTCAGACGTTGATCAAGCGCACTTGATACCGTGAATTGGCTTCTACGATCGTTGATTCGAGCGCACTCGAATGACGAAAGAGGAGATATGAGATTACACTCAACTACCAATTTTAATGAAAGCACAAAGCTAACAAACAAAAGTTTTTATTCAAATCAACCAACCTTACAAATGACCCACACTCCGCTATTTATAGAAGTTACAACTCAACACGACTTACTTCTGGACAACACTTAGGTCGGCAACGACTTACGACCTAAAATAGTGCGACCTAAAACAGACGCGACCTAAGCAGACGCGACCTAAAAGAAACAACAAGTACAATACAACAACATAAGAACAACACACGACTTACAATATTTACATCTCAACACATTACAAACCATCACGACTTACGACCTAACATATGAGCGACCCAAAAATGTAAGGCAGCGACCTAACTCTTCAGTGCATAAGATCGAGCGACTTAAAAACATTGCTTCAGGATATCTTCGCGACCTAACATAGGTCGTAACTCCTCTTCGCGACCTAACATAGGTCGTAGCTCCTCTCCGCGACCTAACTTAGGTCGTATCTCTTCTCTACGACCTATCTTCACGCGTCTTATCTTCCAGCGACCTAGCATAGGTTGAATCATATATCCACGACCTAAAGTAGGTCGTAATTCAATCTCGCGACCTAACTTAGGTCGTAGCTTGTTAGCTCGTTCGCCTGCCTTCACGCTGAATCCATTAACTCGCGTGCGACCTTCACTAGGTCGTGAGCGACCTTCACTAGGTCGTGAGCAACCTTCACTAGGTCGTGAGCGACCTAAAATTTCGTTAGGTCATGAGCGACCTAAGTCTTCAACTTCCAACGACTTATCCCCCAGTTTTAGTTCGTTAGGTCGTCTGCGACCTAGGACTTGGGCTGCATCACAAGTCCTACGACTCCATAAACGGAAAGTGCTTCTAATTTAGGAGATTCTCATACAAACAATAATGTAGTTGTTACTCCAACCGTGTCAAATAATGATATTCGGTCATCTACAATGGAAATGAAATATGTAATGCTATTGTCATAAGATTTAGAGAAGGAAGTAGCTAAAGGTTATATTGGAACACAAACTATTTGTCATTTTAGGAAGGTGATACCGAATGTAGAGAAAGTAATTTGGGTGGTTGATGTTCTTGAACCGGATGCACCAATTTATGATGGTCCTCAAAATGGAATGTACAAGTTATGTGATTTTTCAGATGGAGGTTTCGTTATATGACCGGAGTTTCGTATTCGGTATTTGTAGAATTTCACTATGAAATTTACATTGTCTTTTGTATTCCAATTTGACATTGTTATGAAGTAGTTGATTATGTATTGAATTAACCAACTTAATTATGTATTGTACTTGTTATGAAGTAGTTGACATTGTTATGAAGTAGCTGACTATGAAATTTATGTTGTTATTTGATCATGAATATTGTAAATTTTGGGTTCCTATTGAATGTAGTATAATAATGTATATCATGTTAGTTATTAATTGTTTATTAATGTTAAAATAATTGACCATATTGAGAATGAAAATATTTCAGCGTTATAAGCGTTGGCAATTAAAATTTACCAACGCTTATAAGCGTCAGCATAGAAAATTAAACAATGTTGGATGGTTAATTTGCCAACATTTATAAGCGTTGCTAAATAATATACACCAATGTTTATAAGCGTTGGCGAATACAACCATCCAACGCTTATTAGCGTTGGGAAACTAAACTCCCCAACGCTTATAAGCGTTGGCAATAAATTGCGACGCCCCTACAGCGACGCTAATAAGCGTTGCTGAAACTGTTTGCGACAGTTATACTCATTGGGAATCACCTGTTTTGGTGTAGTGTATGTCGACATGGGGTACTAGGGCATGTCGACATCCCAAAGCATTTTTTGAAGATTTGATTTTCTTTGGAAATAACCTTTATCTTATATTAAAAACTATTTAAACTTTATAAATATACTTGACTATAGATAAAATATATAGATAAATATAGAGAATAATATATATATAATTTTACTATAATTTTATATTTAAATCTAAGTATAAATATATTATAATTAAAAGATAGTTTAAAACAAACGAAGTTTAAAACAAGAATATTTAAGGCTAAAACATCTTTTTGAAAATCATTTGAAAAGATAATTTTTAAGGTTAAAACATTTTGAAAAACAATTTTGAAAAATCTTTTTGAAGTAGTTTGAAAATCATTTTGAAGTAGTTTTGCAAGCTTCTTCCTGCAGAATATATCATCTTGACAGGACTCGAGAACTTGTACAAAATCAGGATGTTCATGGGTTTGTAAGCCACTTGTCGTAGGTTTGTAAGCTACTTGTTGTGGGTTTGTAAGTCACTAAAAAGGTAGAAATGGGTTCCATCCCAAAAGAAAAATGAGTGAAAATTTCAGTGCTATTATGAAGTTTTAACATAATTCTAGACTCAATACTTATCTTAAAATCTTGAACTCTTGATAATCTTGATACTCATGAGTCTTCAATCTTGATATCTTGAATCTTTATACTGTACAGTCTTTATTCTTGGTACCTGCATGGTTAAATCCTGCATATACATATATATCTAAACTATAATGTTAATATTTATATTTTATAATCTTATTCTAAGGTTGTTGTCATCAAAACCATCATCTCAAGGATTAACAGAAATATCAAACATGATGCTTGAAAGAAGTTACACCACGCTTGTTTACAATGTTTTGAAATTGTTGTATAAATTCAAAACACAACTTGTTTCAATTGATGTATATGTTACGTTTAGAACATTTTTTCATTGTTTTTGAATTACATTTACAATGTATAGAAAAAGTTGAAAATTAAAAATACAAATTTTTACTATCGTTATAGAAAAAGTTTCATCCATGTTTAATTTGCACTGTTGAAATTATATTTTACAATATTTTGGAATTGCCATGCCAAATTTTGTGAATCTATACATAGAACATACACCATGATTGAAAAGAGTTGCAAATATATTATTTACAACTGTTTATACAACATTGAATTCATATTGTAAATAAAGTTTACTTTATGCAACTATGGATATAAGAATGGCAACGTAAACATTGTTAAAGCGTTTTAACAACATTTATCCACCATTGTAAAAGTGTAATTTTCTGGTAGTGGTTGGGCTTGGTAAAACAGCACATTTCTTTGTGATCTTCTTCTTTCCAATGACGTGTACTGAAAGCTCATTGAGACTATTTATAGAGCAGATTTCGAAAGCTATCCGTACAAGCTTCACTACTTTTGCCAATTAATTAATAAGATTTAGAAGCATATCTTGTTGTATCAATTATCAATATAAATACCAATGCAGCAGTGTGCAAAGGAAAAGGCATAGTAAAATAACATTCTGTATTCAACATGAAAACAATTCAGCTGCTTATTCTCGTCCTTGTTCTTTCAAGCATCTGCATCGTCAACAGTTGTAAGTTCAACTCTTTTTTTTCTTTTAATCTCGAGCATACTCTCATGTTTTTTAAACAAAAATTCTTATAAATTTATCATACGCAGCTCCAAACCTGTCATCAAATGGCATTGTGAATGGCGAATCAAATATGAAAATGGGTAAAAAAGGAGAAGGAGAAGGAGAACCTATTGCTGCTGAATGTTGCAAGAAGCACACGAAATGTGGCCATTTCGGGAAGAAGTATCATTGTCCCTCAAATAATAAATGCTTTAGGACTGAGGCTAAGTGTATGAAAAAATGCCTTGAATGCGAGGGTGAACTTTAAGGAATGTCCACACTTTCATGCTAAGACCTATCAAGTTGTGACTTCGTAATGTATGCATTGAATAAATAAACCTCATATTCAGATTCTGTGAATCTTCTTAAAATGGCCTAAGTACATATATTATGTGTTTCCCATCTTTTAGTTTTCTTTATTAGGATTTAGTCTTTTATATATTTATGTCATTTGTACAAACTAAGAAGCCATCTCTTGATAAGTAACGAAAGGCATTAAAATACATAATTATGAATATGAAAGGAAATAATTCAAATAATTAATCCCAATGTTTTGAAGACCCCGTCGTGGGCACAATTGAGGTGGTCCACGGCCAGAGATTCTGGCAGTCCAGCCGTATAGACAAGGCAAAACCCAGACCAATGCGTCACAAGAGGAAAAGCAAGCAGCAATTGCCTCGTTTGGACTGGCTAGCACGACAACCAAACACATCGAACCAACTCCATTGCAAAGCAATCCAAGGTCAGAGGATGAGGTGGTGAGAAATCGGCACGGCAAGACAAACAGTGCTGACCAAACCCCAAGGCAACGTAAAAGAAAAGGCAGCCGACCAATCGCACAGATAACTCACGGCAACCCAAAAAATATTCAAATGGAAAAACCCACACCACCACGTCGGAGAAGAAAAGGTGCTGAAGTGCGATTTGCTACTTCAAGAGTAAAGATTTCAGCAAGGCTGGAAGGATATCGGAGTAGACGAGAGGCTTGGAATGCCAAATCTGGGGACGATGGCGAAAGGGAGATCAGACTGGAAGGTAAATCGAAGAGAAAGGATTAGCGAGTGACGATGATCTTTGTTCTTTTTTTCTTTTTCTTTATATACACACACACACACGATGTTCATGATGTAGATTAAACATACTCAAAGTTTCGGTTGAATTTAAATAATGAAGCACTAAAAACGATAGGAGTGTATAGCGAGGTAGCGAATCCTTGTACATACACACATGTATGTATTTTTGTATGTATACGTTTAAGATTATTGAAGATATACTTGTAAATGGCTATTAGTATGGGAAATGATTGGACAGTCAAACTTCTTGCTAAAAATCTTACTCGAATTTAATTCAAAAGATAAGATTATAGTGATCATGATCCTTACCAAAATCTTTATATATTTCTCTTCGCCTGATAGTTTTGACTGTGCGAATACTTTTAGATATAACAATTATTAATGGGAGTAATAATTTGAGCATGATATTGGACTGTAAAGATGACAAATACTAATAAACATGTACGTATTAGCCTATTAGGTACGAATAAGAAAACTGAATACTAGGATTTGATAATCAGAATAAAGGAAAAGCAAAAAAAAAAAAAAAAAAAAAAGATTATGTTATGTTTTATTATTTAATTTCTACTGTTTTAGTAATATAATTGCGTGGAGATTCCTAAGAAAACTTAACATAACAAGAAATCATAACACATGGAACCACTTTCTCATCGCTTGATCTTTGTTTGAGGCCCTTTTACCAGCTATCATTCTCATTGTATCGTTTGATGTAATTAATAGCTAGATGCTTTACTTCAGCTCAACATTTTTTCAAGCTCCTGAAATCGAGCTTAATTAACAATTCAATATAACGTAGAACTTAAACAAAGTTTGAGTTTCGACCTAACTTAATTCTAGTACCATTTATATATCTTTGGCAGAACATCGATATTGAATTCTGGGAAGAGAGTCTGAAGCAATGGCTTCAGTTCAGAAGTACGAACATTGGTGGATACATTAAGAGAATGCAGTGCCAATGCACTAAACATCTTAATGAAAATACAACGAATAAGATATGAATTCATAACTGCAGCAAAGTTGATTAGAATAGATGATGTTGGCTGCACGATACAAAAAAAAAAAGACCTACGTACACGGAAATATAATGTTATAAATACCATACCATATGTACATGTATTTCCTACTTCACCCTCACATTTCGTTGTGTTTATTCTAGTCAAGAAAATGGAACTAAATCCTGGTACGCCTGCCCTAGTCCTTAACGGCGGAGAACCAAATTGGAAAGGCCAAGTCTGGGCTGAGCTTCCAACTGCAGAACCAGAGAAAGCATGGGCGCTACTAAAAGACTTTGGTAACCTTCATAAAATTATGCCTTCACTGTCAGTTTGTGAAATCATAGATGGTGAGAATGAAGTTATCGGTTGTGATCGCTACGTTAAGGGTATGATGTACCCAATAGAAAAGGAATTTTGGGCCAAGGAGAAGCTGGTGGCCTTGGACGATGATGAGATGAGCTGTAGTTATATATTTATTGCCTGTTTTACCCCGTATGAGGATTATATGGCCACAATGCAAATAGTGAAGGGCGGTGAGGGTGAGGGATGCAGATTTCGATGGTCTTTTGAGTGTGAACATATTGAGGGTGTAACCGAGGCTGGATTTACTGAGATTCTGCAGTATTGGGCTACGGAGATTGCTCAGAAAATTGAAGAGATCTGCAACGTCTGAACACGGGTCCTTTGTTATGACCTATGAGATGATGCTGCCGTGTTTGTGTTTAATTGTTACGTCTGTGATTTGATAATACAACTTAACATGTGTGAGGGTATAAGTGTTTGTGCAAGTGAGTGATGTTTGGGTCAATTGTGCTTTTCTGATTTTCAAAGAATTTCTACTGCAATACTGGTTTGTAATCAAATATTTTTATTTTTTGTATCTGCTTTTCTCCACGAATTAGTTCATGTAAAATCGCCATATTCATTTATTTTCTTGGATTTTATTTCTATTATCATGGGCGCAATTGTTCTTTGATAGGAAAACTGTTATCTCTTGTACTTTTATCAGCACACAAGTTCATAAACAAACTTTTTTTTACCAACAATCAAATCCTAATTAGTTGTTAAGAAAATGACCGTAGCAAAAGTTTGAAACACATAAGCTATATTCGGAAAACAACGATGAAACAACTTTTTAGAAGTTGAAATTTGATTACGCCGCTTATTTAAGATTTGATATGTGAAAAACATTTTTTCAAAATATATATTAAATTACACTCTATTTTCAGTTTCGGTAATAAAACAAGTTGTTTTTCTTTTTTCTGAAATTACATAGGAACGATGATCATATGTTTCGATGATCAAAACGATTTTTTTCCTTTACATGTATTTGCAATCTAAAAATATTAAAAATTTCCAAATTACTCTACAAATATTTGCAAAATTTTCTACAAATATCCTGGAACTTAAAAGTATGAGTGTTTTTTATAACCTATTTTCGAGGAGGGGCAATTGAAACTTGAGGTGGATGTTTTTACGAAAGTTCCCATTTTAGAATATGATGATTGCTTGGCGATTAGAGAAAGAACGAATAAAATTACAATATATAGTTGATGGTGTGATGAGATACCGTATTTGAGATGATATTCAACAAAGATGCGGTATTTGCCAAAGATATCTGCATGCTCCAGCCATACAATTTAGAAGAAAAATGATAAGAAAGTTGAAAGATTCTTCTATTGCTTGAAAGGATGTCAATGCATTAGTATATGAGATTTGTCACTCGTTTTGATGATTTGGAGGTTCGAATCCATATAAATCCTCAATTTAAAGCGACATACTACTTACCATTTGAGCTAGCAATCCTAAATGTAACCCCTCATATTGTTATACTATTTAATAATGTCGACAGTATTAACTTAATTAAATTGATAAGACGACATGAAAATAATTTAGTATGAGTTGGAATATTTAAGTATAACCAAGAATAATTTAATAAACGGGGCATATTTAGTTTGTAGTAATGTGGTGAAAATAGAATGAATGATATACATGTTCATTATTACTTTTAATATTAAATGAGCCATGAATAATATTGGTTTCGCAGCCCACTAAGACTCATAATATACCAAAGCTCTCCATTCATTCTTCATTATCCTCGTTCGGTAAAGAAAATACGCATCTATGACTTACGCTAGTTTTCCCTAAAACCGAAATTCCATTTTTAAGAAGAAAGAAGACACCTTTGAGAAGAAGAGTGCCGAGGAAGACCGGGGAAATACTTCTCATAAGATTATGGTGGCTAATATTACCACAATTTTAATTTAAATACTATATAATTTGGATTTAATTATATATAATAATTTTCAAGTTATTTTCTAAATTAGGTTAGTGACATATTGTCATTGGAATTTTTACATGGAAATATAACATGTTAAATAGATAAGAAAAATGAGTTAAGACCTCTAAAACTCATGATCATAGGATTAGAAATGCATAAGGCCAATTTATAATGTTAAACGGATAGTTTTGGAAATAGTTTTTTCAATTGAAAATGGTTATATGAATTTTAAGAATTTATACGGATTTTTAAAGACGAAATAATTTTTTAAAGTGAGTTAGAAATTTAATAACTCATGAAAAATTCCACACTAAAACCAGAAATATGATATCGGAAAAATGAATGTATGAATTTAAATATTTTTCTTGAATTTTTGCTATGTTAATCTTAATTAAAATGGATCTTTACAGTTCATTGATCATAATTAAGAAAGGATTTTAAAGAGAGTAACCTCCTAACAAGGGCCAAGGGCCATGAGGGATGATGGACGTTTAAATGATGAGAATGGATGACCAAGGACAAACTTATTTGACTATAGCCGAGGCCATAATAACTTTGCTATGGAAATGTGAAGCCGAGGGAAGTTGATGTTGAGAAGCTTGGACTATAACTGATGGTTTTGCGAATAGCGAATCTTCTTCGTTTGGGAGCAAGAGCTTCGACATTTGGAAGCACTAAGAACAAAAGTAATACATGGCTCATTGCACTTTGACATAGGCTACAAGAACGATGACTTAAAAAAGCAAATGAGTGCTTTCTTCTTAGTCGTTTACTTTCAGTGTTAGCCGAGGAAGCGCTTACCTAGCCCAAGATGAGAATGACTAGGAATTTGTAATGAACTAATACTGGTATTATAATGATAATATAATTTCTAATATGAAATAATTTCGCATTACCATGAATTAAGAGTTACTAGGAAGAACGATTGACTGACTGGAGAGGTATAAAAAAAATAAGTAGAAAATAGAAGAGCCCAGATTCCAAATGAACAAATTCAAACTCGAAAGGGTGTAAGAAAATCGAACCTAGCCCTAACTAAGAAAGCCGGCCCACTTTTTTCTTTTTCGGAAACAAAGGGAAAAAATAATGCCTAAACTCTATTTTTTCAATTCGGTAGTTCGATCTATGATTTTTCATTCATGGACGTTAAAGCACCAATTCAAATGGGATGGATTCAACCTGGTTTGTGGTTTCCTTGCCTATAAACAGTAATGTCAATAATGTAGATGCACGGGTCTTACCTTGTACGAATTATAAATCTTGTTTGGAGTTCATATGACTAAACCGGGTGGGGATGCTCACTAATGGTTGGAAGTTTTCTATCGATCCCATGTGTTGATTATAGATTTAGCCAAACTCTAAATTTGACTAATGCACAAATATTACTTGTTAACACTAGGTTAAAAGGTTGAAAATGAGGAAGATCATGAGCAATTAAAGTAAATAACATCAAATACAAATTAAATTAAAGGGATGGATAGTTTATGGTTTTCCTCTTGTGTGCTTACATGGCAATCATTGCTGAGGTGGCTGGTCGATTACTAAAGGAGTGAAGGAGCTAAAAGTAGCTGAAAACCCAACTGAGGTGGTGCCAGGCTGGATGTAAGGTGATAAGGGGCTGCTTGAGACGGTCGTGGGAGGCTGTACTGAAGTCAGGCCAAGGACGGGACATGCTCAAGCCAGCCTTGTCAAGTATGCTAATTTCCTGAGGTGACTTGAAGTGGTGTTGGTCGGTGACTGAAGCGATGCTGAAGTAGACGAGTTGGCTTGGGGTCCGGATGGGAGTGGAGCGGCACGAAGAAGCCAACCATCATCGAGCTAGACCAGAATGGATCAGGAAAGACTGGGCTTAGGTCTGCTTTCATGAGAAGTTAGTAAAGACTGTTTAGGGATATGATAGTCGGCTTAATCTTGATGCTTTGCTAAGTAGAAGAGTTAGCTTGGGACCAACTTGAGTTTAGGCCTCCCTATGAGGGCTGATAGTAGAATAGTTGGACCGACTTTGATTAGGCCAGACTGCCATACTAATTACTTACTAGAAAATTTAAACAATGTTTTGCCCCTATTCCGTATCCGTTTGCGGGCGTGGGCTTGTCCAATCATGAAGATCCTACCGATCGAACACTTTATCATGCATTTAATGCGCCTACCACATGGCGATATGCCATTGGCTATGGGGGTTCATTTTTCCAGATGTGGCAGGGATGGGTTATATCTTCCATATGTCTGAAGTGACAGAATGCTGATCTTATTTGAATGACGAAGATTTATTTTGCCTTTTGAATCCAACGCTAATGATGGAAGGTGTATGTATATAAATACCCCTTTCTTTCTAGTTCTTAACCCACAAGAATCACTACCATAGAACTCCTTCATAGCTTATAGATTTCTTACGATTCTCTATTGATAAAAAAAAGCTAACTTTGTCTTCCTCTTCTTCTCTAAATGTCTCTGAACGTTCTTTAATTTTGTCAAAAATTTTTGGTGTTATAAAAAGGGAGGAAGCTTTCTTGACGCCGATCTGTTTTTGTTGGTTGCAGTTCAGATCACCATTTGGAATTTGTTCTGAGATTGATCTTTCTTTGTTGTTTGGCCTGGGCTCGCTCCCCCCGCCAAGCTTTTCATGGTACCCGATCATCGCTGTTATGTCAATGGTCTAGCTGATGCTGGCGGATTTCCTCATTATCTAGATGTATCCATTTGCTACCTAGGTTAACTTGGATGCTTCGGTGCCTTACTGGAAAGAGTAGTGGTTGTCGCTTCTGCCTTTGATATCACAGCTAAAAGCCCAGTCTTCTCCTTGACGTTTTCGACTGGTAGCTTTTTAGGATCTCTTGTGAGATTTGATGTGGAAGGCTTCAAAGGTGGCCGCACGTCCCTACTTCCACAGGAAAATACTGATTAGGCTCTATGAGGAGCGATCATCTACATATTTGAAGTTGGCTTCTTCATGGTGCTTGTCTTTTACTGTTCTTTTTTTCTTTTTAACTAGTTAGCCATAGAATGCCTTTATATGCTTAACGGGGCGGGCATTGTGCCGTCGCACCCTATGAACTAAATGTAACAGATCTTTTGTTGCAAATTTTGACTTGGAATTCTATTGCTATCTTGGCTTGTTTATCTATATATGGCCTATAGAGTATAGTGCTCCGGGTGACTAGTGGTTCTTGTATTATTTGCAGAAAAGCCTTTTCTTTTTTGGATATGTTAAATATCAATATGGTTATAAGGCGAATTGGGTACCGTCGTTCATGTAGGACATGTACCGACCGGACACAAAAGGGGCAATTTGCACCAGCGTGAGCTGTAACAACCCGAAATTTTGATCATTGAATTTTAAATATTTAATTAATTTTAAATAGTTAAATAATTGGGATTGGAATTTAATAACTTGAATTCAAATATATGGATCATTTAAATATTTGAATTATGAATTAAATATTATTTGATGAATTAAATATTAATTAAATGGATTTAATAACCTAATTTAACTCCTTTTAATTTATAAATAATAATGGTGAATTTGTTTTGAACATTTATTTACAATAATAAATGGATCGAATAAATAATAACTAAACTAATTTGTAAAAACGATTCGATTTCTAATGACGTATTTTTAATATAATTTATTGGATTTTTCTCTAATTTTTATTTTGAAAAACATTTAAATTGTCATTTGACGTTATTTCGGTAAACGATGATATTTTGAGATTTCATAGAATGTAGTAACCAATGTATTTTATTATTATTTTGAAATCATGTCGCATTTTCGAGCGCGGTCGTATTTTTTATTATGACGTTCAGGGTCCATACATAAATAAAAATATGTGCGGCGAAACGTCGACAATCACAAATCTTTGCAAATCTTGGCACACTCATCTTGCCTGTCCTTGCTTGGACATTTTGGTGGCTAAAAGCATATTTGTGGCCTAAGAAATTGATTTTGATATGTAAAAAGTAAACATAACCATTTTGTTTTTTTTAATTATTTTAATTTGGTTACAAAACAAAAATAAGGTCATCAGTTAAACTCATTTTCCACTTTTATTCCCTTTTCTCTCTTTTTTTCTTATTCCTAGTAAATAACAGCAATGGTCGAAACTTATAAAATTAAAATCAAATTGTTTAATAAATTAAAAATATTAATAATGGGCTCGTTGAACTCGTAGGATGTCAAGCTTCACTTTATGGTCGAATAGGTATGCGCAATAGCGATTTAGGGATACTCGATTTTTGATAGTCGACTAGGGTTCGACATAGCGTGCGATGAGGGAGGAGTTAGTTGAATCCGAGTCCAGATTTGTGGTCGTGATGTGAAGTAGCTATATTGTCGAGCTTGTGGAGGCATCCAGTTGAGTGAGGCAGTTTCCGTCCATTGTACAGACAGCAAGGGACGTGAGCAGGTTGCTTTTCGACCTAGGGATCCGGAGATTTGGGAGAAGGGTGTTTTGAGCCGAGGAGGTGAAGGCGGTTTGGTTGGTGGTCGGCGATCGACGATTGGGTGATGAATGGTGGTGTGCATGTGTATGCGACTATGACGCCCCACCTCTATACCCACGCCAGCCAAGGACACTACGGGGTAATGCCGTCAACTAGCACGGAAAATAAGGCTGTTGAGGAGCGACCATCTGTATAATTGCTTTATGCGAGTACCGATATGCCAGATAAAAATATAACTTTTCATCTCAAGAGAAAATCCGACATACCGATACAAACTCAAAGCTACTACACAGTGGCTATAAGGACCTCGGAAACAAATATAGAAATAAACATAACACAAATCAGTCACAGACAATTCATATCACAAAGGCGGAAATAGATATGAATATAACACATGAAAGTGTACATCAGAGTAGTGGTCAAATAAGATCCATAATAACACAAAATAATAGATACAAGTGCAAGACAATAGAATATGTATACATCAAGGAGTCTAATCTCAAAAGTATACAACAAAAACTACTAAACTAGAGTAGTTAGCCAAAACTCAGATGATGGTTCCAGATAGGAAGTCAAGAGGAAGCACCTGTAAAATCTCAGTCTGACCCGAGTATTATTTAAGAAGAAAATAATAAACGGATCAGTCTAGCTATAATTATCAGATAAAATGAGATAAAATATGAGATATGATAATAAAACATATGATAACAAAAAGATGTCATACTATGATAAGTATACATTAGAAAATCAACTAAAGGCATACAAAATCTCAAGAATCTCATAGCATCAAAAAGAATATCATATTCTTTATTTAATTCACCAAGCCACAATAAATGACATACATATCAATGTCAACTGAAAAAGGTGGTGAAACATAAATTCCAGAAATCAGCACATGAAATCCAGAAATCACAAAAAAGTGGGAAAGGTCTATGAGCCGAATGCTCCACGAACGGTCCGAAGACCAATGAGCCGAATGCTCCACGAATGGTCCGAAGACCTATGAGCCGAATGCTCGACGAATGGTCCGAAGACCTATGAGCCGAATGCTCCACGAATGGTCCGAAGACCTATGAGCCGAATGCTCCACGAATGGTCCGAAGACCTATGAGCCGAATGCTCCACGAATGGTCCGAAGACCTATGAGCCGAATGCTCCACGAATGGTCCGAAGACCTATGAGCCGAATGCTCCACGAATGGTCCAAAGACCTATGAGCCGAATGCTTCACGAATGGTCCGAAGACCTATGAGCCAAATACTCCACGAAAATGACAAGCATCGACGCACCTAGAAAGATACGCCACATGCATAAATTGAGACGAAGCTCAATAAAAAGAAATACAGTCCTTCACAAGGACAAAGAGACATCGCACATTGCTAGTCTAAATCACAAGAATGATCGTCATGATCATAAGGAAGTGTCGATTACACTAAGCTAGTAAATATAAGAGTTTAGCTTCATGTCCCATAACCACTTGCTTAACTCAAATATTTACGAACAGATTGTAGATCTCCACTAGAAAATTGTCACAAGAGTTTCAATCGAACAAGTCCATAAATTAACCGACGAAGTAAACGCAAGCGTTTCATACCACTTGTTTTGCTAAGCCGTTTAATTATATTTTCTCATACGAATGAAGTAAAGGTTTGTATATACTAATAGATTGGAAAACGGTTTTAAGAAACGAGCTTTGATATTGAAAATAGAGTTGAAATCGTTTTGATGAAGAAGTTTTGATATTTAATACTAGTATAGAAAACCTTTATATTTTGAAGTGACAAATCATAGAAGTGATTGTAGAAACAATCAATCATAAAAATTCACATTCGAAGATGTGAATAAAATCCAAAGAAATCGATATCAAATCCATCAAAATGGATATTTCCAATAACTCCCAAAGAAAAGAAGTCATCAAAGTCGGTAATAAATGATAACAACAAAAGTGAAACCACACGAATCGATTAAAGTTGGAAATCACACAAAATAGGCGAAATAGGCAAACAGCATCAGGTCGGTCGGCCGGCTTCAGGGCTCGGTCGACCGGACCCTGTTCTGAAAAATAGTTCGGGAAGCAGGTCGGTCGACTGAGCTCTGCAGTCGGTCGACCAAACCCAAAACAGAGAAGTGCTTAGCACTTTCGGAAGCAGGTCGGTCGACTGACTACAGAGCTCGGTCGACCGGACCTGTTTCCAGCACTGCCCAACTTATCAAGTTCATTGGCCGAATCTCGACCAAATTGCATTTTCGCGAGCAACGACACTAAGGATTTAAGCCTAACGACAACCCGGCCTTATAAGCTCTTCAATGCATCACAAAAATCATGATCAAAGATCAAAGTTTGGATTTTTAAAGAATTGAACTCAAAACACTAAAAATTGGAATATTCACCAAATCAATCCAAACCAAGTGCGATTGCACAAGAATAAGTGTTAGGAATTCATACCTAACAATCGAAGATAAATATAGTTTAAGATGTGAGATAAAAATCTCACCTTTGAACCCAAACAAATGAAGAAGAAGCTTTTAAAACAAGCCAAGATCAATTTCTCTTCAATAACAACTCAAGAAGCTTAAATCTAAGCTTTAAAAGAAGAACATTCCCAAAGTTAGGTTTAGGAATTTCTGAAATTGGAAGGAGAAAGAGTTGGAGAAGAAGAAGGAGATGCTTACAAAAGGGTTCTCTTTGAATTTGGAGCTAGAAGTTGGATTTGCTAATGAAGACCAGGGTTTTCAATTTCTATTTCCCATTCTCTTCCACCATTGTTGCTTTAGAACTGAAAAGAGGAGGAAGTGAGAGTGAATGGGGAGGAGTGGTTCAGATTTGAGTATATGTAACGACCCGGTATTTTGGACCATTCAAATCGACAATAAATCCACACATGTCTGACTTGAATAATTCAAAATAACAGATTGTAATAAAAATTTGGCAAAACTCAGCATATGCAGTAAATAAATCAATCACAGAATCACAGACACAGAGTAATACAATAATACGCAGCGGAATAGATAAAATAGTAGTTCATGAAGCTACTATATAAACATCAGAGTTAAATAAAATACAACAGAATATCTCAAATGTAGTGAAGTCTCCAATACAACAGATGACTTCTCTGAACGAATCAACTTGAAGAGCTGAAGCTGAGGCGATAGTTGGATCTCCAAAGGAAGCTCCAAACTCCAAAGGTGAGTCTCAGATGCTGTATCACTCGGTCTGACCCGAGCGTAAAGCAAAACACAAAACACTCGAGTCAGGATTAACATTCTTATATAAATAAATCCAACTCAAGTGAAATATCAACTGAAATACGAGTAACTTAAAGGATGTTTGGGATAACCATCCTCTAAGGATCTTCAGAACTATCTACAAGGTGGAAATATACATTTTAACACCGTGGTCATTTCAATTTAAATTTATACTTCAAAACCCAAATCATTTCATTTCAAATATATCTATTTTCTAAAATAGTATGTATATTAAATGATTTAAAAAGTAAAGTATTTAATTTTCTCAAGTCTCGCAAATCGATTCAAATCAACTTCAAATTCCAAATTCAAATTTATTCGAGCCCCATTCATCAATTCATTTCAGTTCTAAATATACCATTATTTTCAATATATTTCAAAGCTTTGGTATTCAACATTTTCAAAGTTAGATTTAACAGTTTCATATTGCTCTTGATTTAACTTCATTATTATTTAATCAGGGAATATTCACTTAATAGATTCAAATTATTACTGAAATCTATTTTGAAACACAATTTTAAATACTCAACCATATTATGTATTTAATCAATCTTAATTAAATGAAATATCATTATTAAATCTATATAAATCATTACCATTTATATACAAAGTTTAAGAATCAATATTTATTTAAAACTATATATTTCTTTCCAAAACCATAGAATTCATTTTCAAAATATTTATATATATGGACCAACGGTGTCTGTATATATATATCATATGGTTAAGTGATGCGGATATTTATCATTTCAATCCGAAATTTAAATATATACGGGTAGATATCATTTCGACCCGTAATCCCAATTCCAATTCAAATGAAAATCGCTTGGGTTTATCATTTCAACCCATAACGAAATTCTCCTATTCTAAAGTCCGTTCGGGTATGTATCATTTCAACCCATAGTGAATTCTATACTAACAGGGAACTTGCAGAGTGATAACAGATTATATAAAATATAACAACAGGTATATATCATCAATATAAATAACAGATACTGGTGTTAGATGTCATAGGTGAACATATACAGATAATAGTAATAACAGGCATATAAATACTAGATACTGGTGTTAGATGTCACAGGTGAACAGTTATAGATAATAGCATATATAACAATGTAATTAACTACAGCAGCATATTTCAATTGCTATTCCAAATGAAATTAAATTTAAATAATAAAAGAACGTTAATCGTGAGTGATTGCTCACCTTTCGAGGTTAGAGAGATAGACAATGAAGTGAGCTATGAAATCCGTTGGATGGGTAAGATTTGATGCAGAAAATAGGCACGACGGACAAGGCTGATAATGGGAAATCGAAGGGAACCATTGAATGAGTTGATATAAATTGAACTAAATATATATGAAAACAATATATAGTTTAAAACAAATAAATAAAATTAATCATCATATATACATAAGATTGAAATAAATACTTGTATATTATAATAACCCATATTTCAAACCAATGTCCAAACCCCATGTGTAATTTAAATCTTTATAAAAGTAACTTTTTATATATATTATTAAAATCAATATTCATTTAATATCATAAATATTCTTTCAAAATGTACGGCAACGTAGGCATGAATTTATACACTTATCTTTAGACATATCAAACATGCAAACTACAAAAAAAAAAAAAAAAAATAAAATAAATGCAGACCTTAAAAACAGGGCACAAGAATATGAATACACTTATATACTATATGTGTACAAACAAATTTACCATATGCAGACCAATATATATATATATTTTTTTTAAATTAATATACTTATATGATATAATATAGAATGGGATGCTTGTAGTAAATCAATTATGCAGACTATCAAAAGTAAAATAAAACGTATTGTATATACATCAGTTATTAAAGAAAATATGTATAGATCCATACATCTCTATATATTATACAAAAATCCAGATATATGCGCACTCAGACTTATAAATGTATAGTCTTCAACTCAATCTCATACCTCACAGCAACTTCTTTAAACATAGTATATACAGTACTACTTTTAAAACATTATATTGAAACTGATTAACAGACCCATACTTATCCAATAAAGCATCCCATGCCCATGCGTAGACTAATATGTGTGCAGACTCAAAGGTACGTATATATATAGATAAAATTTTGAAAACTAAGATATACATACCCACATAATGTAAAATATATATAACTAATATTATATAAACTAATATAAACATATACAGCGAAAGCCAATATATAGCAACATCTTATATAACTTTATAAATGCAGCAGCCTATATATACTATAAACATATAGCAAAAGTATATAGGAAAAATATAACTAACTTAAATATGAACAGGTTTATATACTTTATTTCAAAACCCAAAATAGTATAAATTCGAACTCATCCATATGAACAACAAAAGAACAGGGCTACTCACGGTTAAGTAGGGCAGCTCGATGCCAGGGATGGTCGACTGGATTTAGGTGAGGCCGAAGGTTGGCTGGCCAGGTGGTACGCTTGCGGTGGCTGACGTATGCAGGCGAGGTGACATGGGAATGCAGCTAGGGGGAGGAACGGGCTGGGTGTTGATGTAGTCGGGTGCAGGGTGGCTAACTATTGAGGTGAGAGGCTCGGTAGGCGGAGGGAGGTGATGGGCTGTGGGTGAAGGTTGGAACGGTGGTGGGAGGCGGCGGTGAGAGGAGGAGCAGCGGATAGGGCTGAGTGGAAGGTCAGGGCGGAGGGTGGTTCGGCAACCTGCGATTGGTAGATGATGGTAGGCGTTGCTAGGAAAGGGGAGGGGAGGATCGGGCGTGGCTGTCAAGGGGAATGTTCGGTTACAGGTGGTTGGGAGGAAAAGTGGAAAGGTGGAAGCGTGGGCTAGAGATGCTAGAAGAGAGGGGAGAATATAAATGCAAATCTCATAAATGCAAATATCAATGCACATTTGAACCGTTCAAAAATGAACAGTCAGATGAAAATAAAGAAATGGCACGGTCAAATCCCCTTGATTCACTGAAGATTATTAAGGCAATAAATTCTGTTGTTTGGAAAGCACGGCTAAAGTTTGAAAGGCAATAGAAAACAAAAGGTCACGGATACGGTACCGATACGGTGAACTGTTTTACAGATTCCGTTGTCCATTGGACGTCGAAACAAGCAAATGAATATACCATGGAGATCAGCATGACGTGACGATCAAAACGGTATACAAATACTAGTGGTACGATCATCCGATCGAAAGTCGATAATCGGTACCAGAAATGCTGCTATTTTGCCAGAATTAAGATAAACGGAGCAGTAGAAGTCCTAATTTGGAAAAAACGAATTTCGCAGTCTGATTCAGAATAGTCTGAATAAATTTTCTCATGTTGACATATTTTGGTTTCGGAAAACTTTTAAATTCACTATTATTAACCGGTTTGATTTGAAATGAAATTTCACAGGAAAATAAACTTCAATATTATCAGATGAAAATTTACCAGTTGCTATATTAAAATAGACGTATTCCAAATAATAAATTTTTAATTTCAAATTTTATTGTTTAAAATTTCACAAATTTCCAGTTAAATATACTTTTAAAATCATTAAATTTTGCGGGTCGTTACACTCTCCCCCACTCAAAACTTTTCGTCCCCGAAAAGGAAGGAGGTAGAAGAAAAGAAACAACCAGACAGAAAAGATAGATTGAAGGTCAAGATTAAACAATTAATTTAAAACTATACAAATTTTACTTGAAATATTAATTTGAAAACAATTATTTACATTATTACTTATTTTTACAAAGAAGCTATTGAAAACATTTAAATCCATAATTCATAAATTTATTAATTTTTATCTCAAGATACTTTTCAAATATTATTAATAAGCAAATAATCATTTACTTTAAATATGTTTTATTAAATTAATAACTTCTAAAAATTTTATAACACTAAAATTTTCTATTAAACCATGTGGTATATAAATAAACAATATTTGAAAAGGATATAGTCAACAAGGAAAAGAAGGAGGACACAGAAAACAGGATATAGGTGAATAAATAAAGCTGAGCAGATAAGAAAGATTCAAAAGAATAGTATCGGGCACGAATAGTTAATTAGAATCATAAGAATTTCAATTTCAAATATTAATACAAAATTTCTTTGTTGGAAATACTTTTATAATAAAATATCTTTATAGTCGAAACAAATTTCCTTTCGAAAATACTTTTATAACTCGATGTCTTAACAAGTTTATCCTCGTTCCTGAAGACTCTGGCAGTGCGTTGATCAGACGCAAAGCTAGAATTCTCCAAGTGCTTAGTAGACTTGTTTCAACACCCAGTGAAAATACTGGAAAAACTTTTAAAAATAGATATGGAAAGTACAATCCAGACAACAAAACGAACAAAACCTTTGTCTAACCATGGTTCGCAGATACACAATGATTACGCCTGGATCCCCCAGGAAACAATCCATATCCGTAAGCTTTCTCAGCCCTGCGAGTTACGCCATGATGACTAGTAGAATGCAGGATACACAATGGTTACGCCTGGATCCCCCAGGAAACAATCCGTACCCCTAGGCAAGACTCAGCCAGGCATTTGCGCTACTATTCGCGACCTACACAGATTGCAGGATACACAATGATTACGCCTGGATCCCCCAGGAAACAATCCGTACCCCTAGGCAAGACTCAGCCAGGCAGTTGCGCTATGCAGTCACGAGAGAAACATAAGACCATGGGTAACGCCATGTAATTCGAAGGACACTCGAGTATCATATCCGGAAAACCAAAAATCAGAGAGAATAATATCGATAGAATGAATCCAAGATGTGGCCACAAATCGGATATCAAGCAGAAGGCACTTTCCATATCTTTACTTCAAAAATATGTATCATATAGTACCTTTTCAAATCACTTTCAAATATCGTACTTATATAAAATCCATTATATATAAGATTTAATTTTCAAATCCATTACTTTCCAAAATCAATAGTATATCCAATCATACTTATATAGACTTCAATTATATAAGATTTCACTTTCAAATTGAGTATCCTTTCAAATCTATAGTTTTCAAATCAATTTCATACTCATACAAATCAATTTTATATAAGTTCGACAACTCCCAAATCAAGTATTTAGTAATACAAGGTTCTCAAATTTCAATTTGTTTCAATATCAATTCACTTCCAAAATCATATACGATTTCACCAAATTATTTCTTCTCAAATTAAATATCTTTAGTTTTCAAAGCTTCCAAAATAATAGATTTAGAAAATAAATCCAAATTTCCAAATCAATATAATTTAAGTCAACCAATTCATTTCCAAAATCAAATGTTTTCAAAACCATCTTATACTTATGTAAGGTCCATCTTATATAAGGATCAAATTAATTATGCGAATAAAACAGCATACGTAAAACTTATATATTTATTCCAACTAGTTAAATATATAGTTTCATAAAGATGTTACTAAATTAAAACATTTAAACTAACTTTTATTCAAAATATTTTGAAGACCAACTTCTTCTCAAGACATTTCAAATCTAAATTTCATATTAGAGAATTTAAAATTTCCTTATTCATTTACTTAACCAAACAGTTTCAACTTATTTAAATCGTATTACTTCATACTTAAACATTCAAAACAAACTTATATACTTTATCAAAATACTTTTCAAAATTTCTTAGCTTTGAAAAGTTAACCTTGATTTGGAAGTGTTCGAACCTTCAAAATAGTTGAAGAAATCATTTTAAAATTCAAGAGTGAGAAATCAGCAACAAATCAGTAAATCAATTTTAATAGATAGGGTTATATCAAATCCAAACTCGAGGACTGAACACCGGTTCATTTCAAATCGTTTCAAATATATATATATACATATATCTTTTGAATATCAAATCTTACTTCTGAATTTTGAAATCAAAAATTGTTTCGCAAAATCACTCGCGTAGCAATGCTACTAAAGTGGCCTTTCCCTCACTCTGAGACTCGAAAATCAATGTCGATGATGCGTGCACTCATCACCGAAATTATTTTCCAGCGACATAAGTGAGTTCTGGACTTTTATTTTCTCAAACTTCTTTGAAATTGTCTTTGAAATTATTCATAACTTATTAAAATCATTTGAAACATTTCTTATTCGGAAAATACTTTTAAATCATATTATTTTCATATATTTTCCAAATCTTAAAACCAATTTCAAAATACCGGAATTCAATTCTCGAATTTCAAATTTTACCCTTCAGTTATAAATCATTTTTATATAACTCAATTTCTTATATAATTTTTCAAAATTACGAATCCTTTCGAAACCTCAAATTCTTATTTTAAAGGGTTTATAATCTTTATCGGAAACATTTCACTTTTATATAAAGAATATAATAATTTCGATATATAAAACAATTTTTAAAATATAAACAAGCTTGATTTTTCAAAGGATGGTTCAAGAATGGATTTCAAAACAAAGATAGAAATTCAAATTAGAGGGACACTAATCAATTAGGATTCTGATTCGAAAATAAGTTAGAACGAAAATGAGATAGTTAATTACAAAACAGTAGATGGATACACTTATATAAATCGCGGGCGACCTTAACCGGGTCAACTGTGACTTCAATAATATAATCGATGCGGAAATCTAAGGCAATCAACATTCGATCGCAAGAGATAGCGACATCTAAACCAAAGATATAAAAATCTCCGGTGAATCAATGCTAATTGTGAAGGAGTTTCACCCCTTCACACTCATTCAAAGATTGGTGGGATCCTATTCTTATAGAGATCATTCGAAGTGGAGTTATGGGATACTCCAGAATCAAAAGAATACAAATAGGGAGAGACAAGAATGAGTTTTGGAACCGTAGGGAACGTTCCAAAGTTCAAAGGAATCCTAATCGAAGCAAATCCCCACCAAGATTAGAGATACATAACCTATATCGATACAAAAGAATTTCCATTCAAAATTTGGAAAGACTCGAATTCATAACATACGAAAACAAAAGCATAAATGTCTCCAGTTTGACAACTTCAGTTAAGCAAAAGATACAATAGAGTTCGCTTAGAGCAACCTTACATACAACAAATAACAAAAGGTCCATAGGTTTACCACTCCTACACAAACAAAGCATCAGTATTAATTCTTCCAGGTGGTACATCAACAGGTCCAGAACACTCCCCCTCAATGTGCCCCCAACATCTGCATTTCTGGCATAGGTGTACTACACTCCCATCTTCCTTAATGAACTGCGGGTACGCAACCTTCTTTCCATACTTTCGCACAGAACAATTCCTGGCTATATGCCCAGGCCTCTTACAGTGATAGCAAATGGTTGATAGGTCGACTGATGTAGTGGGTGCAGATTTCACTTTCTTCACCTTCTGGCAGCGACTGGGAAAGTGCCCCTCACTACGACATCTAAAACAGAAGATCTTGGATCGAAAACGCTTGCCCTCTTTCTTCTTTCCTACATTCCTTTTCCCGCACATGACTGCATAGTGTCCCTTTTCCTGACACCGATAACAAATGACATGGTCATAAGGACCCGGTTCTGCTCTTTCTCTCCAAAGCCTTTCTCGTTCCTCGATTGCTTCCTCCCGTTCCTTACGGGCCAGTGCTCTTCGTGCCCGACGGGCTGCTTTTTGCTCTTCTGATTTTGCCATTACAAGATAGTTTCCTATCATTTAAATATTCAATGAGTCAAAAATCAACAAGATAGAAGTTCAAAATTTAAGGGGAAATTAAATCAAAGGGAGTTTCAAAACAAAAGGGAAAGGACTCGAACGAAGATGAGATAATTAAAATTCAAGAAGAGAAGATGGATATACTCAAATAAGAATATAATTAGGGAGAGGCCAGAACGAAAGTGATTCCGCAAATCAGTTTACCATATATGCTAAGTTTGCCTAGAGCCAAAGCTCTGATACCAACTGTAACGACCCGGTATTTTGGACCATTCAAATCGACAATAAATCCACACATGTCTGACTTGAATAATTCAAAATAACAGATTGTAATAAAAATTTGGCAAAACTCAGCATATGCAGTAAATAAATCAATCACAGAATCACAGACACAGAGTAATACAATAATACGCAGCGGAATAGATAAAATAGTAGTTCATGAAGCTACTATATAAACATCAGAGTTAAATAAAATACAACAGAATATCTCAAATGTAGTGAAGTCTCCAATACAACAGATGACTTCTCTGAACGAATCAACTTGAAGAGCTGAAGCTGAGGCGATAGTTGGATCTCCAAAGGAAGCTCCAAACTCCAAAGGTGAGTCTCAGATGCTGTATCACTCGGTCTGACCCGAGCGTAAAGCAAAACACAAAACACTCGAGTCAGGATTAACATTCTTATATAAATAAATCCAACTCAAGTGAAATATCAACTGAAATACGAGTAACTTAAAGGATGTTTGGGATAACCATCCTCTAAGGATCTTCAGAACTATCTACAAGGTGGAAATATACATTTTAACACCGTGGTCATTTCAATTTAAATTTATACTTCAAAACCCAAATCATTTCATTTCAAATATATCTATTTTCTAAAATAGTATGTATATTAAATGATTTAAAAAGTAAAGTATTTAATTTTCTCAAGTCTCGCAAATCGATTCAAATCAACTTCAAATTCCAAATTCAAATTTATTCGAGCCCCATTCATCAATTCAATTCAGTTCTAAATATACCATTATTTTCAATATATTTCAAAGCTTTGGTATTCAACATTTTCAAAGTTAGATTTAACAGTTTCATATTGCTCTTGATTTAACTTCATTATTATTTAATCAGGGAATATTCACTTAATAGATTAAAATTATTACTGAAATCTATTTTGAAACACAATTTTAAATACTCAACCATATTATGTATTTAATCAATCTTAATTAAATGAAATATCATTATTAAATCTATATAAATCATTACCATTTATATACAAAGTTTAAGAATCAATATTTATTTAAAACTATATATTTCTTTCCAAAACCATAGAATTCATTTTCAAAATATTTATATATATGGACCAACGGTGTCTGTATATATATATCATATGGTTAAGTGATGCGGATATTTATCATTTCAATCCGAAATTTAAATATATACGGGTAGATATCATTTCGACCCGTAATCCCAATTCCAATTCAAATGAAAATCGCTTGGGTTTATCATTTCAACCCATAACGAAATTCTCCTATTCTAAAGTCCGTTCGGGTATGTATCATTTCAACCCATAGTGAATTCTATACTAACAGGGAACTTGCAGAGTGATAACAGATTATATAAAATATAACAACAGGCATATATCATCAATATAAATAACAGATACTGGTGTTAGATGTCATAGGTGAACATATACAGATAATAGTAATAACAGGCATATAAATACTAGATACTGGTGTCAGATGTCACAGGTGAACAGTTATAGATAATAGCATATATAACAATGTAATTAACTACAGCAGCATATTTCAATTGCTATTCCAAATGAAATTAAATTTAAATAATAAAAGAACGTTAATCGTGAGTGATTGCTCACCTTTCGAGGTTAGAGAGATAGACAATGAAGTGAGCTATGAAATCCGCTGGATGGGTAAGATTTGATGCAGAAAATAGGCACGACGGACAAGGCTGATAATGGGAAATCGAAGGGAACCATTGAATGAGTTGATATAAATTGAACTAAATATATATGAAAACAATATATAGTTTAAAACAAATAAATAAAATTAATCATCATATATACATAAGATTGAAATAAATACTTGTATATTATAATAACCCATATTTCAAACCAATGTCCAAACCCCATGTGTAATTTAAATCTTTATAAAAGTAACTTTTTATATATATTATTAAAATCAATATTCATTTAATATCATAAATATTCTTTCAAAATGTACGGCAACGTAGGCATGAATTTATACACTTATCTTTAGACATATCAAACATGCAAACTACAAAAAAAAATAAAAAAAAATAAAATAAATGCAGACCTTAAAAACAGGGCACAAGAATATGAATACACTTATATACTATATGTGTACAAACAAATTTACCATATGCAGACCAATATATATATATTTTTTTAAATTAATATACTTATATGATATAATATAGAATGGGACGCTTGTAGTAAATCAATTATGCAGACTATCAAAAGTAGAATAAAACGTATTGTATATACATCAGTTATTAAAGCAAAGCATCCCATGCCCATGCGTAGACTAATATGTGTGCAGACTCAAAGGTACATATATATATAGATAAAATTTTGAACACTAAGATATACATACCCACATAATGTAAAATATATATAACTAATATTATATAAACTAATATAAACATATACAGTGAAAGCCAATATATAACAACATTTTATATAACTTTATAAATGCAGCAGCCTATATATACTATAAACATATAGAAAATGTATATAGGAAAAATATAACTAACTTAAATATGAACAGGTTTATATACTTTATTTCAAAACCCAAAATAGTATAAATTCAAACTCATCCATATGAACAACAAAAGAACAGGGCTACTCACGGTTAAGTAGGGCAGCTCGATGCCAGGGATGGTCGACTGGATTTAGGTGAGGCCGAAGGTTGGCTGGCCAGGTGGTACGCTTGCGGTGGCTGACGTATGCAGGCGAGGTGACGTGGGAATGCAGCTAGGGGGAGGAACGGGCTGGGTGTTGATGTAGTCGGGTGCAGGGTGGCTAACTATTGAGGTGAGAGGCTCGGTAGGCGGAGGGAGGTGATGGGCTGTGGGTGAAGGTTGGAACAGTGGTGGGAGGCGGCGGTGAGAGGAGGAGCAGCGGATAGGGCTGAGTGGAAGGTCAGGGCGGAGGGTGGTTCGGCAACCTGCGATTGGTAGATGATGGTAGGCGTTGCTAGGAAAGGGGAGGGGAGGATCGGGCGTGGCTGTCAAGGGGAATGTTCGGTTACAGGTGGTTGGGAGGAAAAGTGGAAAGGTGGAAAGGTGGAAGCGTGGGCTAGAGATGCTAGAAGAGAGGGGAGAATATAAATGCAAATCTCATAAATGCAAATATCAATGCACATTTGAACCGTTCAAAAATGAACAGTCAGATGAAAATAAAGAAATGGCACGGTCAAATCCCCTTGATTCACTGAAGATTATTAAGGCAATAAATTCTGTTGTTTGGAAAGCACGGCTAAAGTTTGAAAGGCAATAGAAAACAAAAGGTCACGGATACGGTATCGATACGGTGAACTGTTTTACAGATTCCGTTGTCCATTGGACGTCGAAACAAGCAAATGAATATACCATGGAGATCAGCATGACGTGACGATCAAAACGGTATACAAATACTAGTGGTACGATCATCCGATCGAAAGTCGATAATCGGTACCAGAAATGCTGCTATTTTGCCAGAATTAAGATAAACGGAGCAGTAGAAGTCCTAATTTGGAAAAAAGAATTTCGCAGTCTGATTCAGAATAGTCTGAATAAATTTTCTCATGTTGACATATTTTGGTTTCAGAAAACTTTTAAATTCACTATTATTAACCGGTTTGATTTGAAATGAAATTTCACAGGAAAATAAACTTCAATATTATCAGATGAAAATTTACCAGTTGCTATATTAAAATAGACGTATTCCAAATAATAAATTTTTAATTTCAAATTTTATTGTTTAAAATTTCACAAATTTCCAGTTAAATATACTTTTAAAATCATTAAATTTTGCGGGTCGTTACAGTATAAGTTGGCTAGTGGGCTGAACCCAAACCCAAACCCAAAGTGAAAATGGTCCAATTTTTGACTAGCTCCAAACATGTCGAAGCTTACACTCAAAAAGATCGCAAACGACATTTTGAACTCAATGGAAGTGGTCTCGAGTCCCAATTCGACTGTTTGCAAAAAGTAGCTTTTCGGACTTTAATCCGATTAACGATTCTATATTTAAATATTCAATCGTAGAATATGCGGGTTGTTACAGACTCCCCTCCTTACAGAAATTGCGTCCTCGCAATACTTAAGAAGAAAATAAAGAGTAATAACCATAAAAGCATATCAACACAAAAGAAAATTTGAAATAAGAAGTTCACCATAAAGACCACGAAAGAGTAAACCCGGATGAGTTCGCTCAATGAATTCTCTAGATTTCCCAAGAGCAATCCTTGGGATTTGAGAACCATAGAACTTTCACAAGAAGAATATCTTTATTTCGAAGGCGCTCAACCTCCGAAGCAATGATGCGAATAAAATGTTGCTCAAAAGTAAAATAGGCGAAACTTCAATTTTCCACAATAATTCCGGGCTGAAGAATAAAATTGGAATCCCTAAGGCATTTCCGTAGTTGGAAGACGTGGGAAAACATCATGGATAGCAGAAAATTGAGCCGGTGCAACGGCGTAGTACAATAACGGTACGCCAGAGAAACGAGAAACTCGACTAATTTGGAACAACAACATAGTACAATAACGGTACGCCAGATGAACCAAAGCTTAAATAATTCAGAACATCGACGTAGTGCAAACGGTACGTCAAATGAACCGAACACCATAAAAGAATCATCGGACGCTAGTCCATAAAAGAAATGAGATGAAGCTCAATAAAACGAAGTACATCGAAACGTCCGATGAACTTGGCATTCCATACGGACATCATCAAAGAAATAACCACTTGTTGCTTACGACTAAGTGCATTGGCAGCATGATTCCCCTTCCGGGAGTATAAAGAATTCAAGACCATAAGATGTAAGGAACTCGAGCCAATATTAAGTTCCTTATGAGAAAATAAATATTCCAAAGATTTATGATCGGGGTAGAGAACAAATTTCTCACCCAAAAGTGATGATGCCAAACTCTAAAAGCGAAAACAATAGCCGCGAGCAATAGATCATGAGTGGCATACCTAGTCTCGATAGGCTATAACTATTTAGAAGAATAAATGATAGCACGTTCCCTTTGGCCAGCGAACGGCATCCAAACCAATACGATATAGCATTGGTACAAAAGATAAAATCTTGGTTCCCTACGGGAATAACAAGAATTAGGAATATTGAAAAGAAAGAGTTCTTTTAAAATAATCTTCTTTCCCGAAAAGCTAAGACTTTCAAAATTACAATTATCTTTATGTAATAATTCTTTTTAGAAAAATTTACTTATTCCAAATCAATTTACTGTGTCTGTTTGTCTCATCAAAGCATTTAGGAGATTCCTATCGATAACGTTGATCAAGCGCATCGACCAAAATTCTTAAAGCACTCAATGGGCAATACAATCACAAAATCATCTTCAAGATAATAAACATGTTTCTTAAAAACTTTTAAGAATATTCTTTGTTTTCTTAAAGAACAAAAATCTAATTGTACTTATAAATAAATCTTATGAAAAAGATTTGCAAAATTTTAAATTGCTATTTTCACCCAAAATCAATGAATACAAGAATGGTCTCATCGAAATATTCATAGAATACTCGATTTACAAAAATGGATGAAATAAACTGGATAAACTGAATGACATAACAAGTCATTCATAAGAATCATAACGAGTGCGGAATGCGGTAAATGGAATGCTAACTCCCGCAACTCGTAGCAAATGAAAATCGGGGGCAAGGTCGAACTAAAAAGACCTTAACATCACTCAAAAGATTTCTTAGGCGATAATCCTAAGACAAGCTCAAAAATACCGGAAATTCTCAAACTACATGAATAAAATGATGCCATCAAATTGGAATCAAAATCACAAAGGAAAAACAGAAATCTGATTAACAGATTGAAAATGTCGAAGATGAATAGACCACACGGGACAAAGGATATGGCTATATAAAAATTAAGTCAATCCTTACAAAAATCAATTCCGAAGCCTAAGTAAAAATCAGCTCGGAAAGATAAATCACATAAAATAATTTCGACATCAATAAAAAGCTAATTGAGTGTTGCGGATCCACCATTCCGGATTCGCAATCCTCAAAGAAGTAATCAAGCCCAGAAATGTCTAAAGAAAAAGAATCACAAGTTCTTTTGATATAAAAATGATGAGATGAAACCCATATAAAAAAAAAGAACTCGAATAAGACAATCACAAAATAAATGTCATCAAGGATAGAATGGATACCTTGACCAAGAGAAGTGTCACTAGGCGCATTTAGCTTTCCCTCTCTCCTACTTTGAAGTTTGGGACAAGAAGATATATGGTGACCCGAATTTTTGCAATAGTGACAATGAAGACCTATGAGCCGAATGCTCCACGAATGGTCCAAAGACCTATGAGCCGAATGCTCCACGAATGGTCCAAAGACCTATGAGCCGAATGCTCCACGAATGGTCCGAAGACCTATGAGCCGAATACTCCACGAAAATGACAAGCATCGACGCACCTAGAAAGATACGCCACATGTATAAATTGAGACGAAGCTCAATAAAAAGAAATACAGTCCTTCACAAGGACAAAGAGACATCGCACATTGCTAGTCTAAATCACAAGAATGATCGTCATGATCATAAGGAAGCGTCATTTACACTAAGCTAGTAAATATAAGAGTTTAGCTTCATGTCCCATAACCACTTGCTTAACTCAAATATTTACGAACAGATTGTAGATCTCCACTAGAAAATTGTCACAAGAGTTTCAATCGAACAAGTCCATAAATGAACCGACGAAGTAAATGCAAGCGTTTCATACCACTTGTTTGCTAAGCCGTTTAATTATATTTTCTCATACGAATGAAGTAAAGGTTTGTATATACTAATAGATTGGAAAACGGTTTTAAGAAACGAGCTTTGATATTGAAAATAGAGTTGAAATCGTTTTGATGAAGAAGTTTTGATATTTAATACTAGTATAGAAAACCTTTATATTTTGAAGTGACAAATCATAGAAGTGATTGTAGAAACAATCAATCATAAAAATTCACATTCGGAGATGTGAATAAAATCCAAAGAAATCGATAACAAATCCATCAAAATGGATATTTCCAATAACTCCTAAAGAAAAGAAGTCATCAAAGTCGGTAATAAATGATAACAACAAAAGGGAAACCACACGAATCGATTAAAGTTGGAAATCACACAAAATAGGCAAAATAGGCAAAATAGGCAAACAGCATCTGGTCGGTCGGCCGGCTTCAGGGCTCGGTCGACCGGACCCTGTTCTGAAAAATAGTTCGGGAAGCAGGTCGGTCGACTGAGCTCTGCAGCCGGTCGACCAAACCCAAAACAGAGAAGTGCAGGTCGGTCGACTGACTACAGAGCTCGGTCGACCGGACCTGTTTCCAGCACTCCCCAACTTATCAAGTTCATTGGCCGAATCTCGACCAAATTGCATTTTCGCGAGGAACGACACTAAGGATTTAAGCCTAACGACAACCTGGCCTTATAAGCTCTTCAATGCATCACAAAAATCATGATCAAAGATCAAAGTTTGGATTTTTAAAGAATTGAACTCAAAACACTAAAAATTGGAATATTCACCAAATCAATCCAAACCAAGTGCGATTGCACAAGAATAAGTGTTAGGAATTCATACCTAACAATCGAAGATAAATATAGTTTAAGATGTGGGATAAAAATCTCACCTTTGAACCCAAACAAATGAAGAAGAAGCTTTTAAAACAAGCCAAGATCAATTCCTCTTCAATAACAACTCAAGAAGCTTAAATCTAAGCTTTAAAAGAAGAACATTCCCAAAGTTAGGTTTAGGAATTTCTGAAATTGGAAGGAGAAAGAGTTGGAGAAGAAGAAGGAGATTCTTACCAAAGGGTTCTTTTTGAATTTGGAGCTAGAAGTTGGATTTGCTAATGAAGACTAGGGTTTTCAATTTCTATTTCCCATTCTCTTCCACCATTGTTGCTTTAGAACTGAAAAGAGGAGGAAGTGAGAGTGAATGGGGAGGAGTGGTTCAGATTTGAGTATAAGTTGGCTAGTGGGCTGAACCCAAACCCAAACCCAAAGTGAAAATGGTCCAATTTTTGACTAGCTCCAAACATGTCGAAGCTTACACTCAAAAAGATCGCAAATGACATTTTGAACTCAATGGAAGTGGTCTCGAGTCCCAATTCGACTGTTTGCAAAAAGTATCTTTTCGAACTTTAATCCGATTAACGATTCTATATTTAAATAAAATATTTAAATATTCAATCGTAGAATATGCGGGTTGTTACAACGACCGTGCACAAATTCTTGTTCAGGCAAATGAAATGGGGAAGGAGGAGGTAGAGTACCGTGCGGTTGCGAACCTATTTTGAGTGGGCTTTGGGCTACGTTTTTTGAGTTAAGGAATATATATAAATGAATTAATTAAATTAAGTTGGTTAATTAATATTCATTTTGGTAATTAATTCATATCTTGCTTTTATTAGGTTCAAATCAAACGGTTCAGATCAAACGCGGTCAGTCGCGTTGGATTCGTAATGACAAGATCTACGTCCTTGAATTGGATTGATGGAATTTAGGTCTTGCGAAATTCATGCTAAATTCAATTTTAGTCCAAACCAGAACGCTTCGACGATAACTAGAATTTCAGTGAGTTTACCCACCTTGAAATTAGCTATATAATATCTATGATGATATAAATTTAGTACTGCATGCTTGGTTGATAGACTGTTGTTGTTGTTAGACTGGTTGTTTGATTGACTTTTGGTTGAAAATCCTATTTTGGAAAACAGACCGAGTTTTTCCCAGGTTGGCTTGGGTTATATGAAGTTATTAGAGAGGAGCTGGATGTTCATCTATCATAGTGTTTCATTTCCACTATATTATACGGTATACCTATCGGCAATTGTAAGGTCGCGATATTATAACTGCCCAGCCGATAAGGTTTATTTTTAACTCTGCTGTACTCTGTATTTTGGAGTGACGGTTTTTACTGTATTTGTTATATTGTTGTTGTTGATTCCGCTGTGAGATTCTGATTTCCCTGTTTTTTTGTTATTTTCTTTTTATATTTACCCTAACAATCTGTCATTCCGTCGATTGGATATTCGGCATTTGAATACCGTAGATGTATTTGGTGTCGACTTTTGATGGTCAAAAAGGCTGATCGTTACAACTTGGTATCAGAGCTGAAGGTTAAGCGAGAACCTTGGCTTTTGTAGGATATGGCTCACTAGAGATAGGATTAGTAATACCCTAGAGTGAGTAACTCATTAGAGATAGGGTAAGTGACACCCTAGAATGAGTTTGAGAGTATTACATACATACAAGAGCGTATTTGTTATTGTTATAAAAACATATTATGTTAATTGGTCCATTCAATTGTTTATGAATTATGGTCGAGACGTGGGACACCATGGTATCGATAGGGATTTCTAAGCACTTGAACAAGATGAACGGACATAATATTGATTTTTGAAATTTTGGTAAATGAAATATTTTACCTCTATTTTTATATATAAAGGAATAATTTTCAAATTTATATCATTATTTATAGTGTTTGTTTGTTAATGATAATACTTCTTTATTACCATTATTGTTTGATTTGTCGTGCTAAGATAGTTTAGGAGCATTGACTATTGTTTGTTGATTGTTAATCCATGCTCAACTAGTTTATGAGCATATATTGTTTGATAACCGTTAGTACATCAAAAAGAACCCCTTGTGAATTAGATTTCATAATTTGACTATAAGGTGTTTGGAGTAAATGTTAAGTTAAAGTAATCTTTTAACAAAGGTTGTTTAAAATAATCTAAATGATAGGATGTGACAACTAGAGAACAAATATTTGAGAAAATTGTATTATAATAAACGAGAAATATTATAATATGAAATGATTTTGCATAAAGGAAATTTTATATAAATTTAGCTTATAAAATGTGTTTTAAAGAGGATTTTTGAATTTGAAATCCCGATGTTGTATGAAAATATTTTAAAAGATTTAGAGAAAAGTATTACTTGGAAGTATTTATAAATAAAAATATTTTGGAAGTGAAATTTTAAATGGAATACATTCACTTTGGGGAAATTCAGGGAAAACATTCCAATTTGTTTTGTGGTAATTTGAATAATTTTCTAAGTGACAATCGGATGTTGCTTAGGCAAACGTTGCAGAGTACTTAGTAAATTATTCTCTTTACCATTGTGCGATCGAAATGAGTTCAAAATCCAAACGAACCCAAAGTTAGTTTTACTAAATAAATTGATTGAAGCTATTTCCTATAGAAATATATGTAGTATGTTTTCAAAAAGGGTATTGAAATAAAAACCGAGTATTTAATTCTTATGTTTCCTTCAAGGAAATTTATTTAAAATAAAAAAGTGTTTTGATAAATAATTTATAAATGAAAATTTTAAACTCTTAGATAAAAACGAAATAATTTAACTCAAGTTTTGAATGAGTTAAATTAGATAGAAAGGTTTTGGTAAATTTATTTGATTAAAACCATGATTTTTGTTGAATCATCTAAGTGGTGTAAACTAATTGGTGATATTGGGCCAACCTGTAAGTATCTTCCCTTAGTACACTCTAAGGTAAAGTAGTCCAATAGTTGACTCAGTTTTAAAGATCCATATTTTGTCTGGGCCTCCACTTAAAATTTGAGTTTGAAAATAAAAATAAATAGTAAATTAATTAATTAAAATCGACATTCTTTATATACTCTTAGGATGTAGAGGAGTATTATACGAGTAAATAAAATAGAGTAAGCTTTTATTTGTTGTTTTATAAAGAATTGTCTTTGTAAAATATTTATAAACTTAGGTCCAAATTTATGAAGTAATTCATAAAATAATTTTAGTGTCGAATAAATTAGAGATTGGTATAATTAAGAAACTAGTCGAACTATGAAAGGTATGTTATACGTAGATTATTTTATTCGCATGGTTCTTGATCTAGGATTCGAATACATAACTTTGAGTGATAATCACCAGTCTAAAAAAGGATTTCTCACTTGATTATTGTCATCAAACACTTGATTCGGATTCTCGATATGATACTGAAGTTTTCTATCATAGTATACTGCTATAGAAGGAGAACGGAAGTTTCTAATCAAGAAACTTAATTGGAGTCCGCTCTAAAGGAGATCGAGTGAGCGACAGTAGTTATAAAGTAGAAGTCTGTGTATCCGAGCAAGTGATCAGATCAAATATAACGTACATATGATTTATTTATATCATACAAATTTAAATATAATTGTATACTCGCTATGTGACTTAAGAAAATTCGTGAATTTAAGCAAAATTCTAAATTTGGTTGTTAGTCATTTGACATTTTAAATAATGTTAAGTGTTAGATTTTTCCTTTGAAAATTGATTGATGATAATGTTAGTTTATTCTTATATGGAATTTGATTTGATTGGTTGTGTGATGTATATACTGTAGTTTATAAAGTTTGAATTTATAAACTGAGATTTTTGATTTGTTGTTTATTAGGACTTAAATCTCGGTGATTTTGAAATTATTTTAAAAGAATTTTTGGAATGATTGTGAAAAGAAATAATAATAGTATGATTTGAAGTATTTGAGAAATTTTATTATTTCGATAAATAAAAAATTGGAATTTGTTCCAATAGGTATTTGCAAGGTGTTTTACAAGTATTTTTATTTATTGCGATGAATGACTAAAATCAAAGCACGATTGAGAGTTTCCCAATTTTTAGACTTAACAGGTGTATTTACTCTATTGTTTTAGGAGGTACCAGAATACCAACGGAGGCTCCATTGTTTTTGTTCAGAGTTATGCCATGCTCGAAAGGAGGGCGCACCCTCCTAGTTATGTTGGATCTAGTTTTAATATATTGCTTTTGGTTGCATGTAGTTTTATTTTATATCAGAGTTGTTAGTAAATTTATATCATGCTAGTTTTTGTATGTAGGGTTGCCTCATTATTATCAGTTGCATCATAATACCTTATTGCATATGATTGTTACATTTGTCATGTTGTTTGAATTTATTATAGAGATAGCTAGTATATTTCTCTTTTATCATCATGACTCTCTTTTGAATTATGTAAGTACAGGGAAGCAAGAGATTTCTACTTAACTTCTTGCGCACCTCATTTGCATCGAGATAATAAATTGCTTGCAAAAATAAAAATGTAATGCAAAAAGGTACGTAGTAGATTTAGGCATTTGAAATTGGTTGATGGTTTTATGCCCCAGATATAGGAGACCACATGGTTTTTACTTTTTTTTGACTTGTTTGGGACCTGTTAAGGCAATTTGTAGTTTTTCAATTGAGCTGCACAAAGGAGATGCTGGCGAAATTTTTCGTAAATTTAATGAACTTAAAAGAATTTAATAACTCATTTTACTTAATAAGTTTTTAAACCTTAAGGGTTTGGTGACAATTTCTTTCTTGGAATTTCGAGGACGAAATTATATTAAGGGGGGAGAATGTGACAACCTGAAAATTTGATCATTGAATTTTAAATATTTAAATAATTGGATTTTGGAATTTAATAAGTTGAATTCAAATATATGGATTGTTTGAATATTTGAATTTTGAATTAAATATTATTTGATGAACTAAATATTAATTAAATGGATTTAAAAACCTTATTTAGCTCCTTTTAATTTATAAATAATAATGGTGAATTCATTTTGAAAATTTGTTTACAATAATAAATGGGTCGAATACATAATAAGAAAATCACTTGGTAATAAAACGTTTCGATTTATATTGACGTATTTCTAATTTAATTTATTGGATTTTTCCATAATATTTATTTTGAAAAATATTTAAATTGTCGTTTGACGTTATTTCCGCAAACGATGATATTTCTGAGATTTCACAGAATGTAATAACCAGTGTATTTTATTATCATTTTGAAATCATGTCGAATTTCTTAGCGCGACCGTATTTTTGTTTTGTCGTTCGGGGTCCATACATGAATAAAAATCAGTGCGGCGAAATGCCGACAATCATAAATCTTTGCAAATCTTGGCACACTCATCTTGTCTGTCCTTACTTGGATATTTTGGTAACTCAAACATTTTGATGGCTCAAGAAATTGATTTTGATATGTAAAAAGTAAACATAATCATTTTGTTTTTTTATTATTTTAATTTGGTTATAAAATGAAAATAAGATCATCAGTTGAACTCATTTTCTACTTTTATTTCCCTTTTGTCTCTTTCTTTCTTATTCCCAGTTAAGTAAAGCAATTGCCGAAACTTATAAAATTAAAATCAAATTGTTTAGTAAACTAAAAATCATGATAATGGGATCGTTGAACTCATAAGATGTCAAGCTTCACTTCATGGTCGCATGGGTAGGCGCGACAGTGATTTGGGGATACTCAATTTTTTATAGTCGACCAGGGTTCGACTTAGCGTACGATAGGGGAGGAGTTAGTTGAATCCAAGTCCAGATTTGTGATCGTGATGTGAAGTAGCTATATTGTCGAGCTTGTGGAGGCGTCCAGTTGAGTGAGGCAATTTTCGTCCATTACACGGATAGCAAGGGACGTGAGCATGTCGCTTTTCGACCTAGGGATCCGAAAATTGGGGAGAAGGGTGCTTTGAGTCGAGGAGGTGAAGGTGGTCTAGCTGGTGGTTGGCGATCAATGATTAGGTGATGAATGGCGGCATGCACGTGTACACGACCGTGCACAAATTTTGGTTTAGGCAAATGAAAGAGGGAAGGAGAAGTTAGAGTACTGTGCGGTTGCGGGCCTATTTGGATTAGGGAATATCATTCTTGGATGCAATTGACAATGTGCTGTGAGTTGATTCCCTGATTGCCGGTTATAATTTACAACAACCCTAATACTTGATCTTATCATTTTACATCGTGAAGCGGAGTTTGCCTAAAATAATTGAGGATATATTTAAACAAGAACATAAATTACTTGTGCATTATTTTTGGTATGGTGGCCCATTTCACACTTCTATTTTATTAGTATCCTTTAAGGAAAATTAAATAGGAATGTTCTGGTGCAATGATCAAACAATGTCAACTTGCACTAAACATCTTAATGAAAATATAATGAATAAGATATGAATTCATAACTGCAGCAAAGTTGATTAGAATAGATGATGTTGGTTGCACGATACAAAAATAATAAGACCTACGTACACGGAAATATAATGTTATAAATACCATACCATATGTACATGTATTTCCTACTTCACCCTCACATTTCATTGTGTTTATTCTAGTCAAGAAAATGGAACTAAATCATGGTACGCCTGCCCTAGTCCTTAACGGCGGAGAACCAAATTGGAAAGGCCAAGTCTGGGCTGAGCTTCCAACTGCAGAACCAGAAAAAGCATGGGCGCTACTAAAAGACTTTGGTAACCTTCATAAAATTATGCCTTCACTGTCAGTTTGTGAAATCATAGATGGTGAGAATGAAGTTATTGGTTGTGATCGCTACGTTAAGGGTATGATGTACCCAATAGAAAAGGAATTTTGGGCCAAGGTGAAGCTGGTGGCCTTGGAAGATGATGAGATGAGCTGTAGTTATATATTTATTGCCTGTTTTACCCCGTATGAGGATTATATGGCCACAATGCAAATAGTGAAGGGAGGTGAGGGTGAGGGATGCAGATTTCGATGGTCTTTTGAGTGTGAACATATTGAGGGTGTAACCGAGTCTGGATTTACTGAGATTTTGCAGTATTGGGCCACAGAGATTGCTTAGAAAATTGAAGAGATCTGCAACGTCTGACCACGAGTCCTTTGTTATGAAATATGAGATGCTGCTGCCGTATTTGTGTTTAATTATTGTGTATGTGATTCGATGTAACATGTGTGAACAGTAGTTTCAAACAACAATATAATCAATAGAAACACTAAGTGAACGTAGGCATCAGTTGGCCGAACTATCATAAACCCTATGTGTATTGCTTTTACTTCATTTTCATTTTTATTTCTTCATTTTATTCTTTAGTATAAACTCTTGGGTGTTTGTGTCACGTTTTGGTATAAACAATTGACTTTAGCTAAACTTCTTTTATGCTCTTGACATAGTTCAGGAAACAATTTAATATAACATAGAACTTGTAAATTTTCAACCCGACTTTGCTCTAATATCTTTTATATTATTTGGTAGAAAAATTGCGCATCAACATATTGTTGGAAGTTTGTTTTAGTGATTATCTCTAGTTCGAAACTCCAAGGCACGATTATAATCATTGTTTTTCAAGAGATGTTTCATTCCTCTTAATTACAAAGGAATTGAATCAGAAATTTCTTTACGAATACAATGGACTTCGTTGATTAAAGTTGTGGCTACTTGAATCAAACCAAATGAACACTTGGTTGTTTTTGATGATGTGAGTAAGAGGAACATGAGGAAAGGAGTAATTTTCGAAAATATGAAGTTGTTAACGATATAATCGTCAAAATCCAAAGGTGCATTGGGTTAAAAATGAATCAAAAGAAGATCCTTTTTGAAGGACTTCAAAAGGGTTTGTATTGTGAGAACCGAGATTTAATGTTGCAGTCCAATTTAGCACCCCTTTCGAAGGGATCAAAATGAGGTCAGAACCCATTCGAATGGACCCCTTCGTAGGTGTTGATACAGCAGCTATTGGGTGATCTCCTTCGAAAGCCAAGATATATTTGAAAGTATTAAAATGCCTTTCGAAGAAGTCCTCCAAAAAGGTTTGATTCATCGGTTACAAAGAGAACCCTTTTGAGGGTCTAGTACCCTGTGAAAGAATTCAAAACTCGGTATATATAAAGTTGAGTAAAGAGTGGATTCAATGTGTCATATAGCCTTATTTTGGATAAATATCATAAGTCCAATGGACTCAATAATGTTGAATTATCATTATCACCTTATTTTTGTGCCGTGAGGCCTTTGAACGTAATGATAATATGCTTTAAAGTCAAGATATCCAAATAGATTCTATAGCGTAACATATGCTAATAATCGGTTAAGAAGATAAGTGTGTAATAAGTGCAATTGTTCATTAGACAAGCTAATGGTCGAAATGATCATTCTCATGTTTGAAATCAATACCAAGTTCATGCATCCTCTCTTTTTATTTCTCACAAATGTATTAAAAGTAATAGAATTTGTTCCTAATTTTATTTAGTGTTACAAGAATTCAATTGGACAAAGAATTGTAGGAATGAAAAATCGGTATCGAAATTGGACCCCTAGGATCGTATTTATAGATGTGGGTTAGATCCTTCCGTGTCCATCCTTCCAAAGATATCGAAAGGTCTCTTCACTAACCTTTTGTTGTCATTGATGTTGAGGTGCTTCTGCTTTCTTTGTTTAAGCTTTCATAACACTTGAATTTACCTTCCGCTATTGGGTATCGAATCAGTTTCCACACCACCTATATGCATCGTTGGGGACTTTCGTCACTATCGAAAGGGAATTTTCTTGGTTTCGAAATGGTTGTAACATAGTAGAATTCTTCCTGGACCTATTCGTTATTGTTAAGATCTGGTGCAAACATGGTAGGTTGTTACTTGAACGAGTGAGGAAGGGCATTTAGATGGGCTCGAAAAGATTTAATGATGGTGGAATTATCATTGCAAAAGATCACTTATAATGGAGGAGGCTTCTTGATGGACAGATGATGGTTGTGGAAGGTGGCTTTCGAAGATAATCCCCTTGATTAATGCGGAAGTCCAACTTTTGACGCTTGCGGAAGCAATATTTATGTATATGAAGCCTTTCTAATTCTCGTGGAAGGGTTTAACTAATTCGAATGGCTAGTCTTTGCAAAGTCATGCTTTCGAATGGGAAGTGTTGGTAGAGTCTTCTTCTGCGGAAGGTAGATAGTGGTTGAACCAATCAATTCGAAAGACTTGATTTATATGGAAGGGATAATGTTGGAAGAGTTCCTTATTTTCATCTTCTGTGGAAGCATCCAATGCTTGCAGCACTAAACCAATCTCTTCGGAAGCTACTTCAATGCCTTCAAAACCCCCCTTTTGAATCATGGCCGAATCCTTTTTTTCAGCTCTTGTGAAGCCTCTATAATACTTTCACAAGCCTTCTTTTAACACTTGCGGAACCCTTCTTTTGATGCCTTCGCAAGCCTTCTTTCATACAAACATTCTTGAGTGAACTTTATGATTAACATTTAGCATCGCTTGTATGAAAGAAGATTTTGTTCTTTAGGACAACAATCCAAGAATTCTCATTTGCATTGTTTCATCCTCGATGGTCTTCCTTATTAATCTTGTTTTCCTACAAAGTACAAAGTAGACAGCGTTTCTTATTATTGTTTGAAATTTATGTAAGAATATGTTCAATACTTTGTCCATATTATTGGAGATGGTATTAGAATGACTGATAATAGAATTCCAGAAATCTAAATTTGGGAATAATGGAAATTAATAGATCCTCATTTGAAGATAATAAGCAATGAAAAATCCACAGTTAGGAATGACTAAAGACTGGTAAATCTTTTCTGACAATAATTGAAGTCCTGAGATCCAACTTTGGTAATGATGAGAAAAGATCAGAAATTCGACTCAAGTTATATTAATAGAAGACTAGATATCTAATTATGTAATTAATAATAGAGGGCCAGAAATCCAAATCTAGCATTAATAATAAAGGTTTATAAAATCCTCTTATGGAAATAACTGATAGAAGACCAAGAACAATCGTTTAATAATAAAAGTTTAGAGATCATCATTTGGAAATAAGTCATAGAAGACTAGGAATCCTCATTTGGGAATAAATAATAGGAGTCCAGAAACCCTTATTTGGAAATAATAAAAGACCTGAAATCCAGATTCGGATATTGATAAGTGTAGTCCAAAAGTTAATAGTAGAAGACCGAGACCCAGATTCCTTTTGACATAATCTCCCAACGATTCTCCTTACCTTTGCTTGATATTTGCCAAAATGGTGTACTCAATTGTTGGACCTTTACATATGAAAAACTGAGTAGAGAATTCATTGGAGAATTGTTTCCATGAGCAGATAGTTTTCTCCCAATATTGGCCGTACCATTTTGCAGCAGCCCCTTGAAGTTTTACTGGGAATAATCTGCATCGCACTGCCCCCAAAGCATTATAAAGGTCCATTTGGCTGTCAAAAGCTATTAGGTGGTCAGCAGGACTAGTAGTGCCATGGCATTTCATAGTTGAAACCTTAACGTGAGATGGAATTGCTGTTGACATGGATTCGTCAATGAACGAAGCTACTCGATCGTTATTATTCACTTGCTCATCTAAAGTTCTTTTCCCTTTAGCATTCAACATGTCTTTAACAGCTTTCACTGCCACATCCTTCAAATATGCTTCAGTATCATGATAGCTTTTTCGATTTGGATTATATTCCTTTGAGGATAAGCTTTCAGATTGCTCCAAAGATTTGTCTTGCATTCTACCTTGGTGATCAGCTTTAGTTGCATAATGTTCCTTCTTCTTTAATGATGTTAAGTCAATCTTGCTCTTGCCTCCGAACATGTAAGCCTTTAGATTCCTTATTGCCATGTTGTTGGCTTAGTGGTTTTAGATGATTTCTGAGTAAGGCTGCTTCCAGGAGTTCTTGCATTTCCAGTAGCCATTGCTCCAAATGTTTTATCTTAGTTGCATTGTCATCAGGTTATGTTGGAGTTGATGGTTCCCCTAACATAGCGCCCTCTAAGTTGAAGGTTGGCATAATATTTTCCTCTAGAACCATTGTATGCACCGCTTCATTATCCAATCGACTGGGTCTTTTTGATTTTTGATTTTCCTACAGCAAATCAAACTTTCCATAATTAGTCTATAAGGAAAGAATAAGGTCGGAGGTTCAAACCCTACTTCTAGTGCCAAAAATGTTAACGATATAATCATCAACATCCAAAGGTGCATTGGGTTGAAAGTGAATCAGAAGAAGATCCCTATCGAAGGACTTTGAAAGGGATTGTATTATCGGAACCGAGATTCAATGTTGCAGTCCTATTTACCACCCCTTTTGAAGGGATCAAAATGAGGTCAAGAACCCATTCGAATGGACCCCATTGAAGGTGTAGATACATCAGCTATGGGTTGAACTCCTTCAAAAGCTAATATATAATGGAAAGTATTCAAATGCATTTTGAAGAAGTCCTACCAACGGGGTTTGATTCATCGGTTATAAAGAGAAGCCCTTCAAAGGTCTAGTACCCTTCAAAAGAATTCAAAATTCGATATATTTAAATTTGAGTAAAGAGTGGATTCAATGTTCCATAGAGCCTTATTTTGGATAAATGTCATAAATCTAATGGACTCAGTAATGTTGAGTTATCATCATCGCGTTACTTTAGTGCCACAAGTGCTTTGGACGTAATGATAATATGCTTTAAAGTCAAGATATCCAAATAGGTTCTATAGCATAGCATATGCTAATAAAAGGTTAAGAAGATAAGTGTGTATCACGTGCAATTGGTTATTAGACAAGCTAATGGTCGAGATGATCATTCTCATGTTCGAAATCAATAACAAGTCCATGCATCCTTTCTTTTTATTTATCACAAATTAATTACAAGTAATAGAATTTATCCTCAATTTGATTTAGGGTAAAAAGAATTCGATTTGATAAAGAAATGCAGGAACAAAAAATCGGTCCCGAACTTGGACTCCTAGGGTTGTATTTATAGATATGGATTAGACCTTCCATGTCCATCCGTCCGAAGCTATCAAAAGGTCTCTTCACTGACCTTTCGCTGTCATTGATGTTGAGGTGCTTTTGCTTTCTTTGTTTAAGCTTTCGTAACACTTGAATCTACCTTCCGCTATTGGGTATCGAATCAGTTTCCATGCCGCCTATATGTATCTTTGGGCGTGTTCGTCAATATCAATAAGGAATTTTCTTGGTTTCGAAATGGTTGTAACATAGTTAATGGCTTTCTGGACCTCTTCATTGTTGTTAAAATCTGTTGCTAACATGGTAGGTTGTTACATGAATGAGTGAGGAAGGGCTTTTGGATGGGCTTGAAAGGATTTAATGGTGGTGGAAGGATCATTATGAAAGGTCACTTATAATGGAGAAGGCTTCTTGATGGACAATTGATGGTTGCAAAAGGTGCCTTTCGAAGGTAATCCCATTGATTAATGCGGAAGCCCATCTTTTGATGCTTATAGAAGCAATATTTACGTATATGAAGCCTTTCTAATTCTTGCGAATAACCAATTCGAAAGGCTAGTCTTTGTAAAGTCATGCTTTCGAACGGGATGAACAAGGTTAGAAGCAGTAGATAGCCTGGTGTTGGTAGAGTCTTCTTCTACGGAAGGTAGATAGTGGCAGAACCAATCATTTCGAAAGACTTGATTTATGTGGAAAGGATAATGTTGGAAGAGTTCCTTATTTTTCATCTTATGTGGAAGAATCCAACGCTTACAGCACCAAACCATTCTCTTCGGAAGCTACTTCAATGCCTTCAAAACCACGCTTTTGAACCATGGCGGAACCCCCTTTTATTCAACTCTTACGAAGCCTCTATAATGCTTTCGCAAGCCTTCTTTTAACACATACAGAACCTTTCTTTTGATGCCTTTGGAAGCCTTCATTCATACGTACATTCTTGAGTGAACTTTATGGTTAATATAAGTGAACTTTTCTATATCTTAGAGTCGTATATATAGTGGAGGCAAATGACGATTCAAAGATGATGTGATTGTTTAAAAATGAACTGCTAAAATCTGTTGTAAGTTTCCACTTATAAATTAAATTTAGATTCCCATTCTACATAAATTCTATTCAACTTTTACCAAAGTTAATTTTATTTCATATTATAAGTATAAACTTATTTCACTTATATTTATCAACTTCAACTTGGATTTTAAATCAAATATGTTTATCACAACAAAACTTCAATTTCCAATTTACTATGGGTAGCAAATCAATCACACAGAAACTCGAAAATGATATTGATGATGCTGCAGTCATCACCGTACTATTTCCCAGCAACAATAGTGAATTCAGTGCTTAAAAATTCCTTAAAAAATTTCATTTTATTTTATAAATCACATTTATATATCTTTTATTTATAAAATTTTACTTCTTATATATAAGATCATTTTTACAATTGTAGATCATATCAATTATAACTTCACACTTTATAATTCATTCGCTTATACAATTTATTCTTTCACAATTGTTGTTTTTATATAATTTATTCTAACAACTTTCATTAACTTATATATATATATACATTTTTAACAACCAAACAATCAATTTATATATATTTTAATAATTTCCGAAAAATTATTTCTTTATATACAAAATATAATCGAGGTAAAATTATTTCATTTACCCCATTTCAAAACAATATCGTGTCGAATTGTTCTATACAAGTGTTTAGAGATCCTTATCGGTAGAGTTGTACTGACAATACCGACCAGAATCCATATACCACTCAACAAACCAATCATCACAATATAAAACAATTTTATATTCACTAACAAATACACGCTCGTATCTATTATTACACTCAACTCATTCTAGAGCACTACTGACTCTATCTCTAATGAGTAACACCCAACAGAGCAGGGTTGTCGCTTAACCATATGCTCTGATACCACGTTATAAGGACCCGATTTTTCGACTTCCGAATATCGACATCAATACGTCCACTGTATCGACTGTCGAGCCATCGAATGCCGGAAAACCGAATTCTTAGGGTTTAAGAAAGAAGAGGTAGAAGAAAAGATAGAAGAAAAAGAAAGAAGAACAACAGAAAACACAGAAACAGAAACAATATCAGAATCTCACATTCGCAGCGGAACAACATATAATAGATAAATGAATAATCTTTAATCAAAAGAACTATATCATTTTATACATTACATCATCATCAGAGTTTACAACAACAATACAACACTAGACGGTTATATAAACTTGTCCTCATACAGAATACACAGCGGAATAAATAATATCATATACAAGTGGTACGTCTCGCCATCCAGCTCGCCACTTTAGCTCCATAGCACTCCAACCTCCAGAATAACCAGATAACCTGACTCTAGACTGCCCGTGTGGAAATTTGTGGGCACCCAGAGTTTAGGAAGGAAACAATAAACTCCAGGTCAGTCATGGTGACTGGTGTGAGAACTTAAAATAGTTTATCTTTTAAAACAAACAACAGGAAGATTTTAAAGTCAATTTCGCAATGCTTTTGGAAAATGAAACTACCATAAGACCTCCCACCACACACACAATGCAAACGCAAAATTGGAGGAGATTTCTTCTTATGATAGTCAAAGATGCTTACTACGCAAAATCAAACCCTTTTTGATATTATCATTAGTGCATAGTGTAGAAAACATTTCGAAAGTATAATATAAATCTTAGCCAGCATAGGCATTCCGCACTTATGCCTACTATAGCTACCATCTAAACAGTGGTGACCACCATAAGTAAATGGCAAGTTCTACAACTAATATCGTACAAAGTTCGTATTGGAGTTTGGATTTCCAACAAATGGTCAGGCCAAGGAACTTCCCATTGCCACATAGGTACGCCTCTGGAAAGACGACCCGAGAAATAACCTAACATTACGGTTAGATCTCTACCAACACAAGGCCGGGTTACCCCTAACTGGGTAACTACTGACACGAATATGTCATCCCCCGATCGTAACCGATCTTCTCGAGGATCCTCGATTCCAACAACCACAAAGTAATAAATTTGCAGCAACAACATAGGTTAAGTATCTGGGCTCCATACCATGATACCACCTCTATCCAGAAGGAATGACATACACTAATGGGGCGCTACCCCCTAATAACCTTGCTGCATCCTTCCTGTTTTGACCATTTCCGGGGTGTGAGGTCCGACGAAGTCTCGTCCACAAAGCTATGCTTTTTACAAAGCCATGCTTGGGGTCAACAGATGATCAAAGTAATGATCACAAAGATAAATGATCAAACAAATGATCATATCACAAATGATCAAACAATGATCATTACACAGCAACACTCAGCATGCCACGTTACCAAATTGGGAATATATCACTAGTAACCATCAACTACATAACCTCTGAGCTCGTACGTCTCAGAGAAGGGTGTTAAGCTAAGAGAATAAATTCTTCGCCAACAGATATGTATTTGAAAGAAATCAACTTTATATCTCAATTTGTAACGTCAGACATACAACCATACAAGTCTGTTTCGGGATCGAACAGAATCGAAGGCACTTCTCACGAATCCCTTGCAAATCCGGATAATTTTCTTTCCCGTCACTAAGGGTGATAAAACCTCTATATCGGAGATCAGCCGATGTAGAGTAACTCGACGGTAATCCTTTCGTCTTCAAAAATATCCGGTCTTCAACACCAGTCATCAAATGCAATCCATTACGACGTATCAAATATTCGGAATGGGTTATACGACCCAAAGGTCCTTTCCCGGCTAACCCGAATAGTGAGCGCTTATTCAAAAATAAGTGTGGCATTCAAATTCAAGCAAATCACAACAAATACCCATTCAAGGGTAAATATTGATAGTCGGTTATTTCACTATCAATAAAGATGCGCAACATCATCAGATTCCAAATAATTTTCCAAATAATTTAATTTCTAAAAATATCTTTACAAGATATATAATTTTCCACACTTAACCATTTGAAAACAAATTTTCAAAATCACTTTCAATTTATCTTTACAAAGATAAATTCTCAAAAAACGTTTCATTTCACATTGAAAAAAAAACATTTCCATACTTATTTAATAATAAGTAATTCACAAATCATTTATTTTCAACATTCGAAAATATTCGATATACTTAAATCATAATTAAGTATATATTTCATTCTTTAAGGAAATCATTCTCTTTCACAAATTTTATTTGAGTCAAAACGAATGTTACGTAAAACATCGTTACGACAACTCAAAATCACTAGTATAGGGATTCGAAATTTAGATAGATATATAAATCCCAATACTATATAAAACATTTCCTTTCGGAAACCATTTACTATAACAACAGTGTTACAGTCCACCGTTTCCTTATTTCTCAAAACGTCTATTTCAACAATAAATGTTGAAATCTATGTATTCGATACTTAACACGTTTTAAAACATCTTTTTTTAAAACGATTACTTCATTTCGTAATATCACTTCTCCAAAACATATCCTTTTTATTTAATAATATATTCACTGTCCAAAATCGTGAATATACTTCGTTATCCAAATTCAACATTTCTACACATTTTATTTAAAAGATTATCCACTGTCCAAAATCGTGGATAAAATTCCCAACCAAACTCTTATTATTACAACATTTAACTTAAAGGATAATTCGTTGTCCAAAATCACGAATATATCTCCTTTATTATCCAATTCAATTTATATAACTCAATTTTATACCGGAAGTCTATATTATAAGTTAAGAACTTATAATCCAATTATTTACAACATCTATTCATTTTATAACTTCACAAATCATAAGTCTATAAATTTCGTTCACTTATGAAATCCATTTTTTTTTCAATTTAACACTTATAAAAACTCGTTTTATAATTCCAGTATTCTTAATTTATAAAATATCAATTTTATACATCTTTTATATAAATCGTTCATAATAATTCAAAAATCCCAATTTAAACTATTTTATAAATCAATCAACTATTTATTTCAAAAATCACACTTTGGTTATATTTCACAAATCTCATAATTTTCATAACACGAAAATTTTAACATTTATTTATTCAAAATTAATCAATTCCAAAATTCAATAAAACGTATACTTTCAAAAAATCACTTTAAAAATCCTTTATAAATCAATATCGTTATTTTTAAACTTCAAAAATGGATCCGATGATGCAACAGCACCAATCATCAATCACGACAATCAACCATCATATATCATCATATGATAATCAACAAATATCACAATATCTGTACTCAAATAAATATTGGTGAGGAATGCAGTTGGATCCCTCCAACCTGCTTCCCTGCATCCACAGATGTTAGCACAATACCAATTCCGTTCCAGTATGGAATATCGCGGTATATGGGATTTATAAATATTATCCGCTATTATGCGGTGCAATAGGGTCTCATCCGCTATAAAATGCGGGAAATCAACTCCAATATATACATATTCCAATATATATATTGCTATATACATATATAATACCAATTTCACTTCAATTTGAAATATTCGTGGTATATGTTTTAATAAATAACCTCCGCTTAATAATGGCGTATAATGTCTATTTCAATCAACAACAGATAATAAGTTATCATCCAATCATACAATCAAGAATTTTAAATCTAACTATTTAAAATATAAATCAAATACATTCGATTGAGTGAGAAGTTCTCACCTTGAATTTCTGATATCAGTTTCAGCGTTTTATTTCGAATAAAATTAAACGGACGTTTAATTTTACCCGAAATTTTCACTAACTCCAAACGACTCCAATCCCATTTCATAGCGTAGTGCTCGACAAAACGAAGCAAACACAAAAAGTTTTGTCCAAATCGGACCTCGTATGAAAAAGTTATGGCATTTAGAAGTTTGTACGAATTTAAATAAAACAATTTCAGCCTTTTTTTCTATTTTCTATACCCTAGCTCATCTCGGCCGTTGATCCCCCATCCACCAGATATGGCCGCTCCTTCCCTCTTCTTCCCCATACGTTAAAACTCCCCAGGTCATCACGTTTGAACCAACCCATTAGCCGCCACTTAGGGTTGAATTATACTCCACCTCCGACGACATCTACAACGATCAGCCACTTCCATCGCATAGCCCAACTCGAGAGCTACCCACTCCAGCCACCCCTTGAAACTCGGCCTCCCCTAGCATTGATTTTCGTGCATGAGCTATAGGGGGACGCGGCCCCCTAGCGACCAGTACGACGCTCCAAATTCGATCATCACCGTATAGAATCGAAGCTCTCATCGTTCTCTAGAAGTTTGTAGTTGAACGTTTCATCTAATTATTCACGGATTGGAAGAGATTAAGGGAAGAAGGAGAGTGATTTCTGGCCATCAAAGACAATAGAGGCGGCTGGAAGAAGAAACCCTAGTTTTGGTGAAAATTGAAAGAAATGAGGGGCTTTTATAGAAAATTGACGAAAGACTATTCACCCGAAATTTTCCGAACTCCAAACGAAGCGTGCCGACTGACGTTTCTAAGGTTTACCTCGCGTTCCGAACGCAATGGAACGTGTTTCGAGAGCTAATTCGATCATCTGTGCGAGTTATGGAATTAAACGATCGATTTTTAAATTAAACCGATTTAAAATGATTTCGATGCGTTTGGGCTTGCCCCAGACAAACGGTAAATCTGATTGACACGAAATTTGAAACCATACAATAATATCACATTACGGATCCGATGAAACTGGTTTTGTCGAAATCCGAGACTTTTTGAAAAATGACTATTTTAACTCGCCAAATTAATATTAAAACAATTTCGATGCGTTTCGAGCTGCCACGGTCAAACGACAACTCCGATTGCTACAAAAATTTAAATTCGATAATAACAAACTATTACGGATCCAATGGAACTAGTTTCGTCCAATTCTGAGACTGTCCCAAAAATGGCTAATTTCACTAGTCGATTAAATATTAAAATATTCAATTTTCACAATTTAACTTTAAATTTGATTTTAAAAGTTCTATAACATCACTATAACTTCAATATAATTTAATATAACTTTATAAATCATTTTCATTCACATTAAATCCAGATTTCAATTATTTCTGGAATTTCAAATATTAAATTATTGATTTAATTGTCCAAATTAAATCCAATATTCGAATTTTAAATTATTTGACTTATTAATTTCACTTATTAATATTTAAAATTAATTAAATATTTAAATTTTAATTAATATAAATTTTGGGTCGTTACACTTTGACTTCTTCTCTTTCTCCGAAAGGTAAGAACTTCTTGAAAGTTGAGAGATGAAACCTTTGAACTCCTTCAAAAGGTCAGGGACTGCTATACACTGTTGACTGCATCCCTTCGACTCCATTGAAAGGTTTGATTTGAACTTCTTTTCTTTAGTCTTTGTTTAATGACGAATGGTTGCAGAACTATTCTTCTATCCCAACCGGAAGGTGCTTGGAGGTTCTGTACCTACCTGCTTTGTTGTGCCTTAGTAATTCTTTTCCTCATGCTTGCGAAAGCCCTGCTCCGAAGTTCTTATGTGCTCTTCTTACTAGCATCGAACAATCCTTTCGACACCGTCGAAAGGTGACTTTACCTGCTGCTCTTTATTCATACGGAAGCTTTCTGAAAGGCCTTCTTTATCTTTATTCATATTTTATGGTTAACACTTTCAAGAAATGAAAGAAGAAAAACAGGGCAACCCTTCCGCCTTACTAAAACCTTTCGATGTAGATGGATTCACAAATATTAAATGTTACTACCAAATTCCTTTTCGACCCTATGAAACCAGAATGAGTAGAAGAAAAAGAAAAATTAGAGATAATTGCTTCGGTAAGACCTTTCAAAGGAGTCGAAGGGATGCTACATCCTAAGGCCAGAAGTATCACAACCTTTCGGAGGGGTCGAAGTGGTCAAAAGCACCCTTCCACTTCAGTGGTTTCCTTTCGAAGTAGGTGCTTCTGCATGCATAAAGGCCTTTTGAATGAGTGGAAGATATCCCTTTCGATCGCAATGGATAACAACTCTTCATAAACGCGCCAAACCTTTCAAAACCAAAGGTTTTGCCTCCATTCAAATTACTCAGAGAGATTCCTTGATCAGACAATCCTCTTGAAAGCATAATCAAGCCTTTTGAGCCGGTCGAAGCCTTTAACATTTAGGGAAGGTTCCGCATCAATTCGCAGGCATGTGTTCGGAAGCTATCTACTGCGTCGAAACTATCAACACTTTGATACCTTCAAAACCCTAGAAAACTACCTATCGACTGAGTCGAAGGCTCGTATCTTTACTTCTTATGACAACAAAGAAACACAAAGAGAAAAGGTGCATCTATCACCCTTTTGGTGAAGTCGAAAGCAATTCAGGAGAAAGTAGAGAAAAGAAACGCTTGGACCTTTCGAATACGTCGAAAGGATGGACGCGGAGGATAGAAGGACCTTTCGATTGAGCCGAAAGAAGGGGCGCGAAAGAGGGCCGACCTGCATCTATAAATAAGACCCTAGGGGTTCGATTTTGGGGGACCGGATTGGGAATATCCAAAACTCATTTTTCAACTTCCACTTCTGTAACGACCCGTAAAATTTTCAATAATTTAATTTGTTAGGTTAATAAGTTTTGGGTGATTTAATATAGAAAAAAAACTTTATCTATTAATAATTGAACAATGGTAATTAGAACTAATTAGTAACAATTGAAATGAAGTCCCAATGATGAAATAATGTAAATTAGTTATAAATTTGAATGTAAGAAACAAGTGTGAATGTTGAATCATTAATGAGATAATATGTGATAAATAGAAATTAAAGTAAATCAGTGTTAATTGAGCAATTGTAACATTTGGTTTGTAAATAATAATGGATTCATTAATGTGGATTAAAGTAATAGTAACGGGTGTGAGTTACTATTTAATTGGCCTATTAATTTAGTTATAACAGTTATATTTGAGTATAAATTTAAATATAAGAAAATAAGGGTAAGTGGTGTATAAATAATTTTTTTTGTATAATTGATAGTAATTGAATGAATTCAATATCAGGTAAGTAACTATGATAATTAGTTGAATATATGATAAACTTAGGTGTAAATTAAAGGGTAGTGATAACAGCTATTATAAGTTGCCTATTTAGTATATAAAATAATTAGAAAATCTTTAATGTCATTAATGAGAATTTATGCAGTAACGGGAGGTGTGAATGTATAAAATAAATAGAAACGTAAATCTATTATAAAGTAATAAATTGGTAAAAAGAATGGAACTAAGGTAAATTAATTAATTTGTTTTAAATCTTAAATAATGTGTACAATTGACAAGGTTTCACATTTAGAAATGTAACATTTTATACAAATTTAAGAAAAATTTATATATGTTTCTTTTTCCCGTAACTCCTGCCTTTTCCGTTTCTTAACATTCATTTCCACTTTCTTGCCATCCATCTCCTTATTTTATTATTGTGTTTGTATAAAATTTATTTTTATTTATTGAATGTTTCTTATGTATATATCATTTATTTAATGGCTAGAAAACAAATTAATTAGACGTATGTTACTTTGATTTTATTTGGCATACATTACATTTGCTTGATTTCTTGCCTCTTTATTTGCCTATTTATTTATTTCCTACTATAGCCGCCTACTACCTATCAATTCAAGTGAAAAAGGAAGAGTATCTCATCTCATTTTTCCCATTTGTTTCTTTTTATTTAATAGGAAATAAAACCTTTCAATTCTCTAGCCGTTTAAAACATTGATTACATGTCGTTTCTTCTTTTTCCTTCTATAGCCGTGAATTACTCTTACTAATTCACGTACATGATTATTTCCCATTCACTCCTTTCTTATTTTATTTCTAGAAAATAAAAATTCAAGATCTATGTTCCATGGCTTCTTCCACTTTCTTCCTCTTCTTCCATCTTGTTTTTGCTTTTGTTCTTCATGCTATTGCTCGGCCTCCACCACCTAGCCGACCTCATCACCTCCTCCACCTTGTAGCCGTGACCACCTAGTTTCCTTACATCACCAAAAGTTAATACAAACCATAGCCAAGCCTTCATATTCACCTTCCATCTCCTTCCCCTTGCCTTTAGCCTCGGCCACCAATTCCAACCCTTCCTCAATCACATGCCATGACCATACAACATCCCTAGCCGTGCATAGCTTGCTTGTTCCCATCAAGGCCGAGCATATTGGATCAAGGCCGAGCCATGTAAGGGTGTGGTCGAGCCCACTTGACCATGGCCAAGCCACTTGATTGATTTAAGCAAGGTTATGTCCTCTTTGATTCATATTTGCATTGTTTAATCCATCTTTTGTTGTGTTGGATTTTATTCTTATGATTTGTGTACTTGTTTATGTACAAGATTGGATCTTGGCTGTCCATCCACTCAAATTCTTATTCGTGCTTTGTCGTGCTTTTCGGAGTTTTAATTATATATCTTGAATTTCTATCTTCAGCTTTAAAAGGTGAGTTTTATCACTCTAGACATATGTACTTATATTATTGTGAAATGATGATAAGTGAATCTATATAAATTAATATGTTATTCATACATGCCTGTGATATATTATATGATGTTAAATGCTGTTTATATACCTGTTACATTACCTGATATGTTATTATGTGTTATACTGGTCATTTTAGTTACTGTATCTCACACTGCAAGTTCCCTATCACTATGGGTTGAAATGATACATTCCTGAACGGACATTAGAATAAGGAAAAATCATTATGAGCTGAAATGATAGGCTCGAGTGATTTTTATTGTATTTTATTTGACTTGGGATTGCGGGTTTGAAATGATAGAACCCGGATTTTTTCTTTTAAATTATGGATTGAAATGATACATATCTGTATCACTTGTCCTAGTTTAGAAAATATTATACAGACCCATGGATAAACTTTTAATATAATATTTTCCTAAAAGTTTATTAAGTATTTTGAATTTTTAATATATGAAATTTTAACTTAAAGTTGATATAGATTTTAAATTATAAAGATATATTGGTATCCTATAAGTTAAAATTCTATAAGTCTATAAGTGGCTTTAATTGAAATTATAAAGATGTGTTGGTTTTAAATAGAAATTAAGGATCTTTATTGATGATAAATAACTTAATAATTGAATTTGACTTAATATGGAAGTTTTAAGTCTAACCTAGTAATTGTTATGAATTTTACTTTATGAAACATACATGTTTTGTGTAATAAATAATGTATTTTGAACTGATAAAATGGAATACAGTTTTGATTGGACATTTTGTAATAAAATTTATTTAACTAGAAAATCATAGTTAATTGATGTCTAAATGAATAGATCTAAAGGAATAAAATGATTGTTATATTAACTATGATAAAATATTCTTTTGTGAAATGTTATGTTTTGTAAAGTAAATAGTTATGATTTCGAAATGAAAAATGTAACTTTAATTATGACCTAACTTGATATTTGGAAATTTGGTTTTCAAATGGAAATTTTAAGTTAAGTAAATAAATAGAATTTAGTTTATTTATGAAATGGGTATTTTAAAATAAAGTGTTAGGTTAGTGGTAAAAAGGGATAAAAGTTAAGTAAAATAGTGTATTTTGACCCAATAAATGAATATGGTTTAAAATTGGATATTTATTTATAAAGTTTTATTTTATTAAATCATAAGTTAAATGATATCCAAATGAATGTTTTTGAAGCATGAAATATGATTTTATAACTTAAAAATGGCTAAAATTGAAGTTTTAATGTTTCTGGAAAGTTATGATAAAATCTGGAATTTTATTGGCAACATTTCCAAAATGCTGTAGTTTTAGATGGCAATTGTTAAGTGCTACCATTTTTGCAATTTAACTAAGTTCTGAAATAACTAAACAGCTACTGCAGCACTTTGTAAGTGTTGTTGCTGCTGAAAGTAAACTGTTTTGAAATAATAACTAAATATCTACTGTAGCATTTGGTAAGTGCTGCTGTTTCTTAAACCGAACTGTTTTGAAAGACTAATACCTACTGTAGCACTTTATAAGTGCTGCTGTTTTGAATTTGATAATGTTTTTGAAATGCTAATATATTTACCATAACACTTTATAAGTGCTGTTGTGGCTGAAATTTTAATGAACTTTGGAAATGAATATTATTTTGGAAGATTTTGACATTGAATTTAAATGGTTTAAATGAATATTTTTGAGGTGAAATATAAACCATTTTTGAAATTTATAAGTTAATACAATGTTTTCGAAATTGGTATAATTGAACGAATGAACTTAATAATGCTATAACTTTGGTAATGAATATTATTTTTAAGGATGTTATGATCTTTCTAAATATTATGATTTCCAAATGATAACATTTTAAATTGATATGGTTTCAAAGTATTATGGTTTCAAAGTGTTTGGTTTCAAAGGTGTTTTAACTTTGAAAGTACTATGATTTTGGAAATGAATTTATTTGATATAGTATTTAATTAAGAATCGTTTTGAATATATTGATTTGCAATTTAAGATTTAAGAATATGGCTTTGAAGTATAAACTTGTTTTGAAATGGATATGATATTTTGGTTTTGAAGTATAAACTAGTTTTGAAATAGAAGTGATATTTTGGTTTTAAAGTATAAACCTTTTTGAAATAAATATCCATGGGTTATAATAACGATTGGTTGGCAAAGAGACCAGGATCGGATATGGACATACTCTCTATCGATACCGAAAACTGCTTTGACAACCGTGTACGTGGTGGAGATTCCAGAATGAAGTAGGATAGTGGCGACGATCCTATTGAGGTATGAATGTGGACCCGACTCCCATGAGTTGGCATAAGGTGGCTAAAACAGGAGCGATTGACGGGCCAATGAGTTAGCACCTCTGATCGGACGTATTTCTTCGATACTATTCTATTACTTTGTGATTTATTTGGTGGCCACCCTTCGATTTTGATTTGGGAGTGTGTTCCGAGGTGGGCGGTAGTGGCTGCTATGCGTTTCCACCTGCCCAGATGCGTAATTGGTATATCTACCCTAGCATTGCCTCGTTGTGCCGTGTCGCCTACCATATCGAGCTTTACTACGAGTTTGGATTTGTGTCGTAGCCTGTGGAGTATTGAGGGTAGCTCCCAATCTGGGGGTACGCTGATACTGGATAGACTACTGGGACTATTATGTGTTAAGGGCTATATGGGTAACCACTTAACGCTATTTAAAAGTAAGTTTATTTTATTATAGACATTATTATAATAGCGAATATTACTACATAGTAGATAGTTTAACGGATCCTTAAAGAATGGGCGATTCCAAGCATTCTTTAAGTTACTTGTGCATTTTATTACAGTTCACTTGAGTTGGTTTACATTGTATAAGTATGTATGTCCTGACTCGAGTGTTTTGTGTATTGCTTTACGCTCGGGTCAGACTAAGTGATACAGCATTTGAGACTCACCTTTGGAGTTGGAGCTTTTCTTGGAGATCCAGCTATCTATTTCGCTCTCAGTTATCAGTTGATTCCAGTGATGTATTCAGATCTTGTATTTGACTATTGTATTGAGACATCTTTGTATTCGTGATTTCTATTGTTTCTTGTTAACTCTGATGTATACATATATAGTAGCTTCATGAACTACTATTTCTTTGCTTTCGCTGCATTGTTATATGTGTCTGTGATATGTGATTTATTTATTGTATATTCTAATTTTATTTACAATATATTGTTTCGAATTATTCATGTCCGACATGTGTGGATTTATTGTCGGTTTGAATGGTCCAAAATAGTGGGTCGTTACATTTGGTATCAGAGCTTTGGCTCTAGGCAAAGCTTAGCATATATGGTATATTTATAGAATCACTTTCGTTCGAGCTTGAATTCCTTCTTCTTCGTGCCGATTTCTTTTGAATTTTGGAACGTTCCCTGCGGTTACAAAATCCAGTCTTGTCTCACCCTATTGTCTTCTTTTGATTCTGGAGCATCCCATAACTCCACTTCGAATGATCTTTATAACAAATTGGCGGTTTCGCCAATCTCAAAATGACTTGTAAAGGGGTGAAACACCTTTACAAGAAGCATTAATTCACCGAAGATTTCTGCATCTTCGGTTTACGATGCTATCTATCTCTTGTTATCCCGAATTCTATCTCTTGAGATCGGATGTAGGTTTGTCCCAGAACTCTACATCGATCTTATCCTTGAAGTCATGGTCGACCCGGTTAAGGTTGCTAGTGATTTATATAAGCTTATTCATTCCCTTATTCTATTATTTAATCATCTTGTCTTTTGTTTCCAACTTATCTTCAAATCATTCTTGAAGTGTATTTGTAAACTAATATTTAAATTGTTTTAATATATATTGTCGTGTTTGAGTTGTTGATGTTGATTTTGGTTTCCGATCGAATCGTCTGATCAACGCTATCGATAGGATCTCCAAAACACTTGAACAGAGCAAACTTACACCATATTGTTTTCAAACTTGGTAAATGAGATAAATTTTGTATAATTATATTTTATATAAGTATAATTTTCTGAATTTTGATAGTTAATTGAATTGGTTGTTAAGAAATAATATTTGATGTGTATATATATTGTAATCATTGTCTTTGTTAATATTTAAAATAATTGAACTATAAACATGGTTACAAATTGATTTGGAAATTAAAATGAATTTAAATCAAGAATTTGAGAATTTAATTTCCGATGATTTCAAACTTTGGGTTTTAAAGTTTTAAAAGGATATATTATTTAAAGTATTTTTGAGTGGAAATTGTTTCCAAAGAATTTTTAATGTTTAAATCAGTGCTCTTTTCTCTATCACTGAAAAATAATTTTGGTGATGACTGTAGCATCATCGACGTTCATTTTCGAGTTTTGAAGTGAAGAGACCATCTTGTAGCCATGCTACAGTTTTGTTTTGAAAAAAATTAATTGATTTGAATTTCTAAAAAAAATTGACTTGATTTATAATATATATTGGTATATGATTTCAAATTTGATTTGATACATATATTGTATATATATTTAGTTATCTCTAAAAAAATTTGTTTGAAGTTAACCGGAAATTTAATTCTTAAATTTTATCTTAAAGGATTATTTCGATTATAAAATGTAGCCAAAAGTTTGAATAAATATTTAAGCTTGAAATAATTGAACTAGAAAGTTTTATTTGTATAATATTCTATTGCATTCCAATATAACTTATCTTAATTATTTAGAAGTTAACTATGTAATTGGATAACGTACAATATAAAGGATTTTATAAATAAAATTTGAGGGGTTATAATAAATGTTAAACACTAAAATTTTAGTTATAAAAGATTAATAAAGGTAAACAGAATAAAATTTAAGTGAACAATTTATGATTTAAAATGGTGTTAAAGGAATTTATAAATAAATTGGAGTAGTTATAATAAGCGTAAATATACTTATTATATGTGATTAGATATATTAAGTGGAATAAAATTAAATAATAATTTGGAATAAAGAAGAATTAAATTTATTGCATGAATTATGAGCATAATAAATGATTTACAAATTCATGACTTTGGAAAATTGTTAATTTAAGATGATTGTATGATGAGATAATGAGATTTAAAAATAGTTAAGATTTATTTAAATTAGGTGAAATCAAATGGATGAAATCAATTATTAATTTAAGTTGAAATTTTCATGGTTTAAAATTTATTATCTTATTTTGTTTTCCAATCTATTTTCTTTCGGATGTTCCTGTTTTCCTACATCCTAAGCGAGAATTGAATTCCGAATTGATTTTATTCCTGAAGTTCAACATATAGTCCTTCCTTCAAGAAGAACTTATCTTTACCTGTCAGTTTTGGAACTTTTCATAAATCTTTGAGTACTCACCTGAATCTGAGCACTGCTTATCATCCACAGACCGATGGTCAAACGGGAAGAGTGAATCAGGTTCTAGAGGATCTCCTTTGTGCTTGTGTTCTTGAATTTGAAAGATCATCTCCATCTTGTAGAATTCACCTATAACGACAGTTATAATGTCAGTCTTCTTTCATCTTGTCTTAATCCTATCCCATTATATCTGTTTTGGGTATAAATTATTTTAAAATGAATTGAATTTATATGGTTAAAAATCTTGATTTTATTTTGAGTTTCAATTTAGTGTTCTTTCAGGGTGTTTCTATTCTCCTACCTTCTTCCTTTTCGGGGAAGAAATATTTTGAGTAGGGGAGAGTGTAACGACCCGTAAAATTTTCAATAATTTAATTTGTTAGGTTAATAAGTTTTGGGTGATTTGATATAGAAAAAAAACTTTATCTATTAATAACTGAACAATGGTAACTAGAACTAATTAGTAACAATTGAAATGAAGTCCCAATTGTGAGGATTGCGGAATACAGATCTTAAGGCTAGAATGAATACTAGAGGGGGGGGTGAATAGTGTTTATAAGAAATTACTAAATCTTTTTGAGTTACTGTTGATTTGTACACATATATATAAATATTCAAACACTGATATAATCACAGAATCAAACACAGATACAGAAATAAAGTAAATGCAGTAAAGGAAAGAACACACCGGATTTTATACTGGTTCGGAGTTACCCTCCATCCAGTCCCACACAACTAAGTACGGATTTCCTTTCAAAAGCAATTCAACAATTACAACCCTCGATTTCAAGGCCACGAGGTACAGCCTCCAGAATCACAATCCTCTGGGTAAAGATACTTGATTTCCGAGCAACAAGTTCACCCAATTGATTTCTCAAGGCTACAATCACACCATTTCTCACTTTATTGATTTCCAAGGCTACTGTAACGACCCAGAATTTTGGGCCATTCGCGTCCATTATAAGTGAATAGGTAGACACTCATGCCGGAGTTGAATTGCTCAAAATACCGCGTTGTTAATTTAAATTGGCAAAACTGAACATATACAGTAAATAAATAATCACAGATCACAGACATAGAGTAATAAGTGCAGCGGAAATAAAAGACATAGTAGTTCATGAAGCTACTATATGAATATATAAAATACATCAGAGTTTACAACAGAAGAGTAATACGATACATCAGAGTTGAACCAGATACAACGGAAGAGTAACAGATACAAATCAGAATACATCACTGGAATCATCAAATACTGAAAGCAGAATAGATGGCTGGATCTTCAAGCAAAGCTCCAACTCCAAAGGTGAGCATCGAATACTGGTACACTCAGTCTGACCCGAGCGTAAAGCAAAAACACAAGACACTCGAGTCAGGATTAACATTCTTATATTAATAAATCCAACTCAAGTGAAATAGCAATTGAAATACAAGTAACTCAAAGAATGTTTGGAATAACCATCCTTTAAGGATCCGTCAAACTATCTACTATGTAGTAATGTACGCTAAGTAGATAATGTCTATCAGTAATATAAAAAGATATCAAATAAGCGTTAAGTCATGGCCCATTCCACCCTTAACACATTTTTATTCCCAAAAGCATATACAAGACTGTAGTTTCCCCAAAACCGGAAGTCACCAGAGGGCAATCCATATACTAAAGGTACAAAACAAAATCGTAGTTGTCGCGAATAGGATAAACAGTATGACAAGGTACATGAGGCGATACCAACTAGGATACTAGTAGTTGCCTGATCCGGACTGATGTTGGGCAAAGCAGCTACTACCCCAACACTGCGAAACAACACTCCCAAATCGAGGGGTGCACCCAAATCGAATCACAAAAGTAATAGATATGGTAACGAAGAAGTGTGTCCGCTAGAGATGGCAATCCTCAATGGCCCGGCGCGGCTCCTGTTTTAGTCATGTCAAGGGTCATCCAAAATCGTTCTCTTTCTTCAGTCAACGCGTTCATCAAAACCATCCACTTCGTTCTGGATCAACACTCCGCGTATAGTTATTAAAGTGGTTTCGGTTCAGATAGAGAGTATATCCATTACCGATCCCGGTCTCTTTAATAACTTTCGTAATTATTACACCGATTGGTCGTTTATATATTTCAAAAACCAAATCAATTTCAATTTCAAATAGAATTCGTAAATCAACATTTCATTTGTCTTTCTAAAACAATTTCCAAATTTTCGTTTCAAAACTTCCAATTTTCCGTTTCAAAATCTTATAATTCAATTTCAATTTCTATTTAAAACAATTCAAATATTGATTCAAGTTCGTATATAAGTTTCATTCCGAAATCATTTAAATAAATTCTATTTAACATTCAAATCAATTTAAACTCATTTATCGATTTCCTTCAATATTCGTTAAGTTACTTTATCATTCAAAACAATTTCTATTAAATTTCCAATTCATTTAATCAATTCTTAAGTTCAACTTCATTAAAACAAAACTTACAATTTTGAATTAAACTAAATTCGTCAAATCAATTCTCCAATTACAAGTCTTACATTAATTCCAAAATATCACATTTCATTTTTGTTAAAGAAATCCAATTTCACTTATTTACTTCCTTAAATAATTTTCCAAAACTTAATTAATAAAGAAACTCAATTTCAATTCTTTACGAAGTAAAATTCACTTATTCAAAAGTTCAATTTTTCTTATTAAAGAATTTCAATTCAATTTAATCATTTAATAATTCATTATTAAATAGTTCAAAACTTAATTATCAAATAATTTCAAAGTTTAATAATTTCAAACTTAATTATAATTTCAAACTTTATTATTAAATCATTTCAAACTTAATTCAATCATTTCTCAAATTAAACAACATTCTTTCATTGATTACATTGTTAATCTTTTGTTTCAGATTATTAAATATTACCATTTTCCTTTCATCTAAAATTCAAATTTCAACTTCATTTCAAAACCATATTCTTTATTCAAATAAAATCTTCGTTTATTTTCAAATCTAATTATTGACCAATCGGGTTTTTATTTAATTTTCTATCCTAAGTCAAAGTTCAATTTGGGTATTTATCATTTCAACCCGATTCCAATTCAATTCAAAATCAAAACATATCAAAGGGAACTTGCAGTGTGATAACAGGGATGGTGTCAAAGTAAATAAACAAGCAATTAACAACAATCAATAACAATCCAATAATCAATTCAAATAATCTCGAAATAACCGTATTAATTCGTATTGTCATTTGTACGAATTAATATAATTATTTCTAGAATCTACACTATCATTTCATGTAGATTAAAGATTATTACATTACGGTTTTTCACTTGTCATCTATTTACAATTTCATACATCATCAATTTAACAACATACATTCAGTGGTTCAAAGTGTAATTAAACAAATCCTACGTGTCAATAAATTCAACAATTAAAGGGGTCATATTATACAAATGTCAGTTAATCAAATTTAACATTTAACTTTACTATATCAAGTTCAATTGCATACTGTTTATCATTTTAACATTAACAATTTAACGTCCAATATAAACATCAACAATCAATCAATTATCAGCCAAAACTGTATTATCATTGCTTAAATAATTAACAGATAATGGTGTCAGATATCACAGGTGAACTGATACAGGTAATAGCATATATAACAGTGTAATTAACTAACAGCAGCATATTTCAATTGTCGTTTCAATTGAAATCAAATTTAATTAATAAAAGAACGTTAATCGTGAGTGAGTGCTCACCTTTCGAGGCTAGATATATTGGACGATGAAATTGAGTTGCAAAATGCAGGTACGACTCCCAAATCAAAGCGAGATGGGCATGAAATTGGACGGACAAGCTGATAGATAGACATTGACGAAATCAAGTCAAAACTGGGTCGATGAATAAAATTGGTACAATTGAACTCATACATATGGTTATTCATAACTATTTATATATGAACATCAAAATTTTAAACTCCAACACATATTAAATATAGGTCTGTATATATTTCAAACTAATAAATAATCTTTTAAACAAATCTCTATATATATACTATTACACAATCACTTTCTTTCTTTCTTAAAACACATTTAATAAAATTGAATATCTACATCACATATATATTTATATATAAAATAACGGGGAAAACTACAAAATATATACGCATTTTAAACAAACCAAAATGAACCAGTATAAACATGTATGTACCCCTACAGATAAGACATACGGTCATCAACATATTATATATAAGTAAATTAAACAATATTTATTATTATTATATACACTATACATATTCCTTTCAAAAATTTCAACTGAATATTTTATACATACAAACTGAAATCCACACCCTTCGAAATTTTAAAATAGATTCAAAACATACTATTTTATAACTTGTAACTAGTATAGACTGACAACTTTAGAGTACAATGCATATATAAATATTTTTAACTCAAGGTAACCCATCTATACCCAACGTATGATGCTATATAAACTTTTGTACCTATACGAAGGCAGAATGACAAAATATACCCATGTATAAACTGTAAAATAACAACAGAATGCACAGCAGCATTCGAGTTCATAGATATGTATACAATAATTTTTTTTTTATAAACTGTACAACATATTTTATAACTTATATAACTTTAAGTCTATACACATATGATAAAAACAGAATTATAACAGTGACCATGTATATATAAACGGTCTGTACATATTTTACTTAGTAAGTATACCAATATATAACCAAACTTATATATAGAACACTATAGCAGCTATAAGTATAAACTAATATTTCAAATCTAGCTAATACTGTACTCTAAAGTAATATTTATACATATAGGCTAAGGCATAGAACCCAATATACAACAACTATATAATCGTACATATATATTATTACCTACAGATACTTACCCAAGAAGAAGAAGAGGTGGCACTGGCCAAAGCAAGGAAAACGAAGAGGCCAGGATTGGAGGAGGAGATCGCGGCGGTTCGAAGTGGGTCTGAGCATGGGGAATGGCCGTGTGAAGGTTGCAGGTCGGTGTGGGGCTCAGGGCGGCTGTCGATGCCATGGGGTGGATGGAGTGAAGGCCTGGGTTGTTCGGCACTGGGAAGCTCGGGTTTGGTGGCAGGTCGGTGATGGAACGTGGGTGCGGAGGAGTGTCGAAGCGGAGGTGTGGGCGGAGCATGGTGAAGCGAGGGAAGGGGAAGAACGAGATGGGTTGTTGAGGTGGTGGTTCATTTTGGTGATAGGTGGCTCTGTGTACTTGCGTTTGTGGCAGGTACTCGGTTAATATGGCGGACGTGGACCCATGTGGCGGCAGTTGGTTGTTGGATGAAGGCGGAAATGGATGCGGGAAAATGTTCTCCATTTTTATTTTTTTTCGAATAGAAGAGAGTAGGAAGAAGATAAACAAACGATATGGTATTAAGGTGAAACCCAGATAATGTGCAAACGAACCAAAATTTAATTTGAAGCTAGGGAACAGTAAAAGTCACTGTTGGAATTCAAAAATATTAATTGCCAATGGCTCTTGGCTTAAACGTTAAGAAATGAATAGTCACCGGAAGACAAAAGGACCAATTCGAAACCGACACGGTCATCCGTTTCACCGTGAACTGAACACCGAAACGAACGTATAAATATATCGTGAAGATCAGCTTGACGAGACGATCAATACGATATACAAATATCAGTGGTACGATTTGAATTATAAAATTTCGAATTTTCAACTGGCGGAAAATGCAAGAAAAACACTGAAAATTAAGATCGACGGAGCCAAAGATGTCCGAATTTGGAGAAACGACAAACTGACATCTTGCTCAGAAGATGGTTTAGAATTTTTCTATGTAAAAATATTTAGGTTTCGAAAATATTTTATTTTCATCGCTTTTTAACTGATTAAATTAAAGTGAATTTACGCGCGAAATAAACTTTCGTATTTTCGGACGAAAATTTACCAATCGCTATGTTTAACTAGACGTATTCCAAATATTAAATTTTTATTTCAAAATTTTATCGTTTAAAATTTTACAAAATTTCAGCTAATTACGTTATTTAAAACAGTTGAAATTTACGGGTCGTTACAGCTACAATCACACCATTTAATCTATTGATTACAAAGAAAGCCTATAAATCTGAATAACACTGAGGATCTTGATGAGATAGTGATAGAGAATCAAACTAGAGATTATCTAGTTAGATTCAATGTTTATTTTGGTAGAGTAATGGTAAGAATATGTATAAAGAAATGTGGAAGAAGAAGAGAAGTGAAAAACCAGAAAATATGATTTCAAATTCGTTGAAACTAACCCCTATTTATAGAAGAACAACAGCCATGTCTATTTATGAAAGGTTATGGCGAATAGACACTTCTTTTGAAATTCAAATTTTTGATTCTAACTGTCACTATGTCGACATGGGGTACTAGGGCATGTCGACATCCCAAAGCGTTTTTTGAAGATTTGATTTTCTTTGAAAATAACCTTTATCTTATATTAAGAACTATTTAAACTTTATAAATATACTTGACTATAGATAAAATACATAGATAAATATAGTGAATAATATATATAAAATTTTACTATAATTTTATATTTAAATCTAAGTATAAATATATTATAATTAAAAGTAAAACAAACGAAGTTTAAAACAAGAGTTTATTAAAAACAAAAACAAAGAATATTTTAAGGCTAAAACATCTTTTTGAAAATCATTTGAAAAGATAATTTTTAAGGCTAAAACATTTTGAAAAGCAGTTTTGAAAATCATTTTGAAGTAGTTTTGCAAGCTTCTTCCTGCAGAATATCTCATCATATCAGGACTCGAGAACTTGTACAAAACCAGGATGTTCGCGGGTTTGTAAGCCACTTGTCGTAGGTTTGTAAGCTACTTGTCGTGGGTTTGTAAGCCACTAAAAAGGTAGAAATGGGTTCCATCCCAAAAGAAATATGGAGTGAAGATTTCAGTGCTATTATGAAGTTTTAACATAATTCTAGACTCAATACTTATCTTGAAATCTTGAAATCATGATAATCTAATCTTGATACTCATGAGTCTTCAATCTTGATATCTTGAATCTCTATACTGTACAGTCTTCATTCTTTGTACCTGCATGGTTAAATCCTGCATATACATATATATCTAAACTATAATGTTAGTATTTATATTTTATAATCTTATTCTAAGGTTGTTGTCATCAAAACCATCATATGAAGGACTAACAATCTCCCCCCTTTTGATGATGACAACCTTTGTTTATAAAATATTACTTCTATCCTAATAACTCCCCCTAAATCTAAGAACTCCCCCTTAATCTATGCCTAACTACCCTATTTTATATTTCTCCCCCTTTGTCATCAACAAAAACAAACAAACTCTAAACTATATAACTCCCCCTCATTCTTGTACTCAAGTACCTGCATTAATAAACTATATAATAGAGTATATTAAGAAATAACTATACTTATAGACATGATATTCAATCAACGATTATAAATATATCAATGTATATTTATACATTCATCAATCCACACCAAGTGTCAATCAAATTAATCAAAACAAACAATTTCAATCAAAGCAATCAATTCAAACAAAGTAATCAAATTAAATAAAGCAATCAAATTAAACGTTACGAGGAACTTCCACCCATCCTTCTTCTCCGAAAATAGGGTCTGCTTTGATGGCATCCCAATTTTCATTGTCATTTGTGAGAGAGATAGGAGGATGTGCTTCGTTATCATCCTTGTGCAGTGAAGAAATCATCCATCGAATTGCCTCGAAATGCCTTTCTTGCTCCTTGATCATCTGCATTTGACTCAATTCTAAGTGTCGCTGGTTACGAAGAATGAACAAGAGAATATTCTTGAATGAATTAAGAGTTTCTTCAAGATTCTCGGATAAGTTGTGAATTGGATTAGCCATTTTTGAAATTGTGAGAAGAATGAGAGATAAAATATATAAGAAATAATATTCAGTAATGAATTCTGGAAGAAATGGGTATATATAGGTGTAGAAATTCGTTTTGAAATGAATAGACATATGGTAGTTATTCAAATTTCAAATTCCAAATGAAGTGTCATTTCTGACCAGTACATGTCGACATGGTCATAGAGGGTATGTCGACATGAGGCAGTGAAATTTGATGGTAATTTTGATTTTGTGAATAATTGTGTATATATATATTTATATAATATACTAACATTTATTCAAGAGATAAGCTAAGCTAGATAACAGAAAAGAAATTCAATTTCATTGCATAGAAGAGTGATACAATGATTAATCATAAACAACTACATAAACACTCAAATTAAAACAAACTTAAACTAATTCGACATGATATGAAAATATAGAACTAGTTAGAGGATGATGAAGATGAAGATAATCCAAGTTTCTTACTGATTTTGGAGAAAACCTTGTTCATCTTGGATGATATTTTGTCCAACTTCTTACTAACGGATCTTTTAAGAACCCGTTGATTCTCAACAATAATCTTTTGGTTTTTGAGAAGGGTTTTGTTGGTAGGATTGGAGGGATAATCAATACTTTCTAGGGATGTCTCACCTTCTTCTTCTTCTTCTTCTTCTTCCATTTCCATTCCATCCCCTTCTTCTTCTTCTTCCTCTTCCTCCTCCATTTCTTCATGAGCCAAACACTCTTCTTTTTCGGCAAGACTCTCATAAGGTTGAAAAACATATGGGATTTTCATGAGAGAAATGTTTGAGATATTAAAAACTTTTCTTGAAATAAATTCTTCTCCTTTGAAATTTACTCCAAAATAGTTGAAAATCTGAGTAAGGTAAATTCCATGATATAAAGTGTTTTCTCCCATCTCAAAATTTTTAGGACGAAGTTCATCCAAAATAACTTGCGCCCAACTGATATCATAATTTCCGAAAATAGCAAAAAGAGCTTTGCAAACTTTTGAGGTAGGATTGTTAAAATTCCCCGATCTTGGGGTCAAAGTATGTTGTAAAAGAAGGTTAACAATTCTTGCTTTTGGACGAAAGTTTCGGTTTTTAAATTCAAAGTCTTCATCTCCTTCAAAAATATGATGAAATGTCTCACGATCATGTTCATCGATTTGAAAACTAGAAAGATCCATTCCCGTGCTTTTGCAATTGAGAATGGTACCCAAAAGATCACAATTCAAAACAATTTTAGTGCCTTTGACACTACTCCAAATTTCATTATCATTTCCTTTATAAAATTCTCGATTGAGATTTGCATAGAAAATTTTAATAGGATTTGGGTAACAAACAAAATCATTTTGAGAATAATCAACAAGACTAAGAATTTGATTGTTTGCAAAAAGAGTATCAATTTCATAAGAAGCAAAATCTTGAAAAATAGCAAATTTTCCGGGATGGACTTTTTCATAATTAGCATAATTGATGTATGCTTCTATGGCCTCCGGATTATTGAGGAGTTGCTCTTTCAAGTTTCTGGAAAGTCTCATGGTGGAGGGGTTACTTGAAGAAGCCATTAAAGTAGAGAGTAGAGAGCTTGAAGTTTTGAAGAGAGAGTTTGAATTTAAAAATGAAAGTGAAAAGTTGTGATAAAAGATAGTGAATAAATAGATTTTTGAAGGACATGTTCTCTGGTCCAAAAGATGCCTTTTCAGAGTATTGAATGAAGTGAAAAGGTGGAGAGAAATTCAACCAATTGAATTCAAATTTTGAATTTCAAATTCTGGTACCTACGTCGACATCAGGGTAGGGACCATGTCGACATATGCTTGTGAATTTCTATGATTTATTTTTCCTAAGTATTCTAATAAATATATACTTATTATTTTAATGTCTATATATATATATATATCTGGAATATTATTAGAATTATAGTATATTCCAGAAAATATTATTACATTATTAAAAAAGATAATAAAAAAGATAATAAAATAATAATAAAATTATAATAATAATAAAATAATAAAAAATAAATTTAAAATTCAATCAACACACCAATTCAAAATCAATCAAGCAAGCAATCAATCATCTAATTCTAAGCATGCAATTTCAATCAATTGTATTGTAAATGTGTACCTTTTTCTGAGTCCGTTTCCTTGAATTCGTTGAAGTCGTGAACTGCTGTGAAACACAAATTTGAATTATCTGTCTTTTGATTATCATCGGTTGAGGACGAGTCTGAGTCATCTAGAGTAGCAGTAAATGCATGCTTCCGTTTCTTTACTAAATCATTGTTTATAGGAGGATTCTGCCTATCTGGATACGGACAGTCTCTTTTCATATGGCCTGGTTCATCACAGTTGAAACATTTGACATTGTTTGGCACTGCATTCTGATTTCCATAATTCTTATAGTTGTTTCTCTTAAGAGTATTCATCTTTCTGTATTTCAGGAATTTCCGAAAATTCCTGGTCATAAATGCTATCTCTTCATCATTATCACTGTTTGAGTCTGATCCGTCGGTTAATGCATTGAATGCCATTGATTTCTTTTCAGATGCTTTGCTTTCTCTTCTTCCGATCATTTGGACTTCAAACGACATTAGATTTCCAATCAATTCTTCTATCTTTAAGGTACTGATGTCATTTGCCTCTTCAATTGCAAGTGTCTTTTGATCCCATTCTGGAATGAGAGAATTTAAAATTTTTCTGACTTGATCTTCTTCCAAAAATTCCTTTCCCAAGGATATTAAAGAATGCACGATATCCTGAAATCGACTATACATATCTGAAATAGACTCATTAGTATTCAATTTAAATAACTGAAACTGATTTGTGAGCATGAAAATTTTTGGTACGTTTAACTTTGCTTGTTCCTTCGTGAGTCACTTGCAAAGTTTTCCAGATTTCATATGCAGACTTACAAACTGACACTCTATTAAATTCATTCCTATCAAGTGAACAAAACAGAATATTCATTGCTTCAGAATTATTTTGTCCAACAGCCTTTTGCTCAGTGGTCCACTGTGCAAAGTCAGTTGTGGGTTCAGAATATTCATTCTGTGTGATATTCCAAGTGTCTAATCCTACAAATTGTAAATATATTTTCATCTTACATGCCCAATATGCATAGTTACTGCCATTAAAAAGTGGTGGTGTGACAATAGACTGACCTTCTACAAATGAACTAGTGTTAGAAACAGTACCAGTGTTGGTAGCCATTTAGAAAACTTTTCAAAATTCAGATTATGAAACTTTTGAAAACCTTGCTCTGATACCAAATGTGAGGAATGCGGATCTTAAGGCTTAAATGAACACTAGAGGGGGGGTGAATAGTGTTTATAAGAAATTACTAAATCTTTTTGAGTTACTGTTGATTTGTACACAAATGTATAAATATTCAAACACAGATATAATCACAGAATCAAACACAGATACAGAAATAAAGTAAATGCAGTAAAGGAAAGAACACACCAGATTTTATACTGGTTCGGAGTTACCCTACATCCAGTCCCATACAACTAAGTATGGATTTCCTTTCAAAAGCAATTCAACAATTACAACCCTCAATTTCAAGGTCACGAGGTACACCCTCCAGAATCACAATCCTCTGGGTAAAGATACTTGATTTCCGGGCAACAAGTTCACCCAATTGATTTCTCAAGGCTACAATCACACCTTTTCTCACTTGATTAATTTCTAAGGCTACAATCACACCTTTTACTCTATTGATTACAAAGAAAGCCTATAACTCTGAATAACACTGAGGATCTTGATGAGATAGTGACAGAGAATCAAACCAGAGATTATCTAGTTAGATTCAATGTTGATTTCGGTAGAGTAATGGTAAGAATATGTATAAAGAAATGTGGAAGAAGAAGAGAAGTGAAAAACCAGAAAATCTGATTTCAAATTCGTTGAAACTAACCCCTATTTATAGAAGAAAGACAGCCATGTCTATTCATGAAAGGTTATGGCGAATAGACACTTCTTTTGAAATTCAAATTTTTGAATCTAACTATCACTTTGTCGACATGGGGTACTAGGGCATGTCGACATCCCAAAGCATTTTTTGAAGATTTGATTTTCTTTGAAAATAACCTTTATCTTATATTAAGAACTATTTAAACTTTATAAATATACTTGACTATAGATAAAATACATAGATAAATATAGAGAATAATATATATATAATTTTACTATAATTTTATATTTAAATCTAAGTATAAATATATTATAATTAAAAGATAGTTTAAAACAAACGAAGTTTAAAACAAGAGTTTATTAAAAACAAAAACAAAGAATATTTTAAGGCTAAAACATCTTTTTGAAAATCATTTGAAAAGATAATTTTTAAGGCTAAAACATTTTGAAAAGCAGCTTTGAAAATCATTTTGAAGTAGTTTTGCAAGCTTCTTCCTGCAGAATATCTCATCATATCAGGACTCGAGAACTTGTACAAAACCAGGATGTTCGTGGGTTTGTAAGCCACTTGTCGTAGGTTTGTAAGCTACTTGTCGTGGGTTTGTAAGCCACTAAAAAGGTAGAAATGGGTTCCATCCCAAAAGAAATATGGAGTGAAGATTTCAGTGCTGTTATGAAGTTTTAACATAATTCTAGACTCAATACTTATCTTGAAATCTTGAAATCATGATAATCTAATCTTGATACTCATGAATCTTCAATCTTGATATCTTGAATCTCTATACTGTACAGTCTTCATTTTTTGTACCTGCATGGTTAAATCCTGCATATACATATGTATATCTGAACTATAATGTTAGTATTTATATTTTATAATCTTATTCTAAGGTTGTTGTCATCAAAACCATCATCTCAAGGACTAACACAAATGATGAAATAATGTAAATTAGTTATAAATTTGAATGTAAGAAACAAGTGTGAATGTTGAATCATTAATGAGATAATATGTGATGAATAGAAATTGAAGTAAATCAGTGTTAATTGTGCAATTGTAACATTTGGTTTGTAAATAATAATGGATTCATTAATGTGGATTAAAGTAATAGTAACGGGTGTGAGTTACTATTTAATTGGCCTATTAATTTAGTTATAACAGTTATATTTGAGTATAAATTTAAATATAAGTAAATAAGGGTAAGTGGTGTATAAATATTTTTTTTGTATAATTGATAGTAATTGAATGAATTCAATATCAAGTAAGTAACTTGATAATTAGTTGAATATATGATAAACTTAGGTGTAAATTAAAGGGTAGTGATAATAGCTATTATAAGTTGCCTATTTAGTATATAAAATAATTAGAAAATCTTTAATGTCATTAATGAGAATTTATGCAGTAACGGGAGGTGTGAACGTATAAAATAAATAGAAACCTAAATCTATTATAAAGTAATAAATTGGTAAAAAGAATGGAACTAAGGTAAATTAATTAATTGGTTTTAAATCTTAAATGATGTGTACAATTAAAAAGATTTCACATTTATAAATGTAACATTTTATACAAATTTAATAAAAATTTATATATGTTTCTTTTTCCCGTAACTCCTGCCTTTTCCGTTTCTTAACATTCATTTCCACTTTCTTGCCATCCATCTCCTTATTTTATTATTGTGTTTGTATAAACTTTATTTTTATTTATTGAATGTTTCTTCTGTATATATCTTTTATTTAATGGCTAGAAAACAAATTAATTAGACATATGTTACTTTGCTTTAATTTGGCATACGTTACATTTGCTTGATTTCTTGCCTCTTTATTTGCCTATTTATTTATTTCCTACCATAGCCGCCTACTACCTATCTATTCACGTGAAAAAGGAAGAGTATCTCATCTCATTTTTCCTATTTGTTTCTTTTTATTTAATAGGAAATAAAACCTTTCAATTCTCTAGCCGTTTAAAACATTGATTACATTTCGTTTCTTCTTTTTTCTTCTATAGCCGTGAATTACTCTTACTAATTCACGTACAAGATTATTTCCCATTCACTCCTTTCTTATTTTATTTCTAGAAAATAAAAATACAAGATCTATGTTCCATGGCTTCTTCCACTTTCTTCCTCTTCTTCCATCTTGTTTTTGCTTTTGTTCTTCATGCTATTGCTCGGCCTCCACCACCTAGCCGACCTCATCACCTCCTCCACCTTGTAGCCGTGACCACCTAGTTGCCATACATCACCAAAAGTTAATACAAACCATTGCCAAACCTTCATATTCACCTTCCATCTCCTTCCTCTTGCCTTTAGCCTCGGCCACCAATTCCAACCCCTCCTCCATCACATGCCATGACCATACAACATCCCTAGTCGTGCATAGCTTGCTTGTTCCCATCAAGACTGAGCATATTGGATCAAGGCCAAGCCATGTAAGGGTGTGGTCGAGCCCACTTGACCATGGCCGAGCCACTTGATTGATTTAAAGCAAGGTTATGTCCTCTTTGATTCATATTTGCATTGTTTAATCCATCTTTTGTTGTGTTGGATTTTATTCTTATGATTTGTGTACTTGTTTATGTACAAGATTGGATCTTGACTGTTCATCCACTCAAATTCTTATTCGTGCTTTGTCGTGTTTTTCAGAGTTTCAGTTATATATCTTGAATTGCAATCTTCAGCTTTAAAAGGTGAGTTTTATCACTCTAGACATATGTACTTATATAATTGTGAAATGATGACAAGTGAATCTGTATAAATTAATATGTTATTCATACATGCCTGTGATATATTATATGATGTTAAATGCTGTTTATATACCTGTTACATTACCTGATATGTTATTATATGTTATACTGGTCATTTTAATTACTGTATCTCACACTGCAAGTTCCCTATCACTATGGGTTGAAATGATACATACCCGAATGGACATTAGAATAAGGAAAAATCATTATGAGCTGAAATGATAGGCTCGAGTGATTTTTATTGTATTTTATTTGACTTGGGATTGTAGGTTTGAAATGATAGAACCCGGATTTTTTCTTTTAAATTACGAATTGAAATGATACATATCTGTATCACTTGTCCTAGTTTAGAAAATATTATACAGACCCATGAATAAACTTTTAATATAATATTTTCCTAAAAGTTTATTAAGTATTTTAAATTTTTAATATATGAAATTTTAACTTAAAGTTGAAATAATGATTTTAAATTATAAAGATATATTGGTTTCCTATAAGTTAAAATTCTATAAGTTTATAAGTGGCTTTAATTGAAATTATAAAGATGTGTTGGTTTTAAATAGAAATTAAGGATCTTTATTGATGATAAATAACTTAATAATTGAATTTGACTTAATATGGAAGTTTTAAGTCTAACCTAGTAATTGATATGAATTTTACTTTATGAAACATACATGCTTTGTGTAATAAATAATGTATTTTGAACTGATAAAATGGAATACAGTTTTGATTGGACATTTTGTAATAAAATTTATTTAACTAGAAAATCATAGTTAATTGATGTCTAAATGAATAGATCTAAAGGAAAAAAAATGATTGTTATATTACTATGATAAAATATTATTTTGTGAAATGTTATGTTTTGTAAAGTAAATAGTTATGATTTTGAAATGGAAATGTAACTTTAATTATGACCAAACTTGATAATTGGAAATTTGGTTTTCAAATGGAAATTTTAAGTTAAGTAAATAAATAGAATTTAGTTTATTTATGAAATGGTATTTTAAAATAAAATGTTACGTTAGTGGTGAAAAGGATAAAAGTTAAGTAAACTAGTGTATTTTGACTTAATAAATGAATATGGTTTAAAATTGGATATTTATTTATAAAGTTTATTTTATTAAATCATAAGTTAAATGATATCCAAATGAATGTTTTTGAAGCATGAAATATGATTTTATAAGTTAAAAATGGCTAAATGAAGTTTTAATGTTTCTAAAAAGTTATGATAAAATCTGGAATTTTATTGGCAACATTTCCAAAAATGCTGTAGTTTTAGATGGCAATTGTTAAGTGCTACCATTTCTGCAATTTAACTAAGTTCTGAAATAACTAAACAGCTACTGCAGCACTTTGTAAGTGTTGTTGCTGCTGAAAGTAAACTGTTTTGAAATAATACCTAAATATCTACTGTAGCATTTGGTAAGTGCTACTGTTTCTTAAACGGAACTGTTTTGAAAGACTAATACCTACTGTAGCACTTTATATGTGCTGCTGTTTTGAATTTGACAATGTTTTTGAAATGTTAATATATTTACCATAACACTTTATAAGTGTTGTTGTGGCTGAAATTTCAATGAACTTTGGAAATGAATATTATTTTGAAAGATTTTGACATTGAATTTAAATGGTTTAAATGAATATGTTTGAGGTGAAATATAAACCATTTTTGAAATTTATAAGTTAATAAAATGTTTTCGAAGTTGGTATAATTGAACGAATGAACTTAATAATGCTATAACTTTGGTAATGAATATTATTTTTAAGGATGTTATGATCTTTCTAAATATTATGATTTCCAAATGATAACATTTTAAATTGATATGGTGTCAAAGTATTATGGTTTCAAAGTGTTTGGTTTCAAAGGTGTTATAACTTTGAAAGTACTATGATTTTGGAAATGAATTTATTTGAAATAGTATTTAATTATGAATCATTTTGAATATATTGATTTGCAATTTAAGATTTAAGAATATGTCTTTGAAGTATAAACTTGTGTTGAAATGGATATGATATTTTGGTTTTGAAGTATAAACTAGTTTTGAAATAGAAGTGATATTTTGGTTTTAAAGTATAAATCTTTTTGAAATAAATATCCATGGGTTATAATAACGATTGGTTGGCAAAGAGACCGGGATCGGATATGGACATACTCTCTGTCGATACCGAAAATCACTTTGACAACCGTGTACGTGGTGGAGATTCCAGAATGAAGTAGGATGGTGGCGATGATCCTATTGAGGTATGAACGTGGACCTGACTCCCGTGAGTTGGCATAAGGTGGCTAAAACAGGAGCGATTGCCGGGCCAATGAGGTAGCACCTCTGATCGGACGCATTTCTTCGATACTATTCTATTACTTTGTGATTTATTTGGTGTCCACCCTTCGATTTTGATTGGGATTGTGTTCCGAGGTGGGCGGTAGTGGCTACTATGCGTTTCCATCAACCCGGATGCGTAATTGGTATATCTACCCTAGCATTGCCTCGTTGTGTCGTGTCACCTACCATATCGAGCTTTACTACGAGTTTGGATTTGTGTCGTAGCCTGTGGAGTATTGAGGGTAGCTCCCAATCTGGGGGTACGCTGATACTAGATAGACTACTTGGACTATTATGTGTTCAGGGCTATATGGGTAACCCTTTAACGCTATTTAAAAGTAAGTTTATTTTATTATAGACATTATTATAATAGCTACATAGTAGATAGTTTAAAGGATTCTTAAAGAATGGGCGATCCCAGGCATTCTTTAAGTTACTTGTGCATTTTATTACAGTTCACTTGAGTTAGTTTACATTGTATAAGTATGTATGTCCTGACTCGAGTGTTTTGTATTTTGCTTTACGCTCGGGTCAGACCGAGTGATACAGCATTTGAGACTCACCTTTGGAGTTGGAGCTTTTCTTGGAGATCCAGCTATCTATTTCGCTCTCAGTTATCAATTGATTCCAGTGATGTATGCAGATCTTGTATTTGACTATTGTATTGAGACATCTTTGTATTCGTGATTTCTGTTGTATCTTGTTAACTCTGATGTATACATATATAGTAGCTTCATGAACTACTATTTCTTTGCTTCCACTGCATTGTTATATTACTCTGTGTCTGTGATCTGTGATTTATTTATTGTATATTCTGAGTTTTGCCAAATTTTATTTACAATCTATTGTTTTGAATTATTTAAGTCCGACATGTGTGGATTTATTGTCGATTTGAATGGTCCAAAATAGTGGGTCATTACAACTTCTTTACAACAACTAAATCTTTGTAACCCTAAATTGATTTGAGGGAGAAAGCTCTCAAACTTGTAACTCCTTTTGGATTAATGGAAATGGGGAAATGCATGGATTCATTAAGGATTTCGATTATGAGGGAAATCATTTCGATCATTAGCTAGACTAGTGATTAATTGCACATGATGTTATCTTATCTTCTTAACTTCTTTCTGTCTTATGCAATGTCAAGGGATCAGCTTGGATAACATGCATGTGAAACACATTATCATTATGATTAGTAATAAATAATGACAAAAAGGATGGTGATGATGTTTCGGCATTGATAAGTTCATAGAACTTACAAATATCCAAGACGATCTCCTATAGAATACACTAAACGGAGCTTGCGCAGTTGTGAATCAGATCTGTTTCGAGAGGACAAGATCCCTTTCAACCTGATCGGAAGGAATGTCTCGAAACAAAATTAGTTTATAAATGGCAAGCAATCGTACAAGGATGGATTCCTTCAAAAGGAACATAAACCCAACTACACCTTCAATCCTTTCGAAGGAGTTCCTCCATAAAGAACGAAACCAATGATGTCGAAGGCAGTTAATTCTTAAAAGAACGAGCTCATTTTCGACATGGTCGAAAGGGGAATGAGTAGACCTTTCGACATAATCGAAAGGGATGAATATTTAGTATGAATAGATGTTTTCGACTCATTCGAAAGAGTCGTTTCGAATAAGATGCTTCCTCCTTTACCTGCATTTTGATAAGGTTAATTTGATCTACAATCCACTACCAATATTTTCCCCGAAGTAGTTTGACCAAGTCAAGCTGATCGAAAGAAGGGTTCCAAAAGAAACAAACTCTTTCAATAGTCTTATTTTGTTGCATAAATAATTTTATTTGCAATTTGCATAGCTTTAGGAATGTTGACAAGTTTTCTTGTTAACATTTTTGGTGCTAGAAGGAGGGCCCGAACCTCCGTACTTATGATTATCTTATAGACTAATTATGGGTTGTTTAACTTAACGTAGGAAAATGAAATCTAAGAGACGTAGCAGAATGGACGAGGAGTTTGTTCACATTACAAACTTAGAAGAAAATATCACTCTAACTTTCAACTTAGAGGGGGTGGTACCGGGGCAACCATCAACATCAGCTAAACAGGATGATAACGCCACCAAAATAAAGCGCTTAGAATAGCAATTGCTCGAGATGCAGGAACTTCTCAAGATGGCATTGTCCCAAAATCTTCTAAAACAGCAAGACCAAAAAATGGAGATGAAGTGATCTCTCCGAGGAGGAATTCTAATGTTTAGGCAACCGAAGATAAGAGCAAAATTGGTTTAACATATTCAAAAAGAAAGAGCGACTTCCAACCAAAGCTGATTATCAAGGAAGAATATTAGATAAGTCTCTTGAACAGTCTGGCAGCTCCACATCGAAAGAATACTATCCAGACCAAAAAATTTATCTTGGCGCTGATGCCTACCTAATAGATGCGGTAGAGAAAGCAATTAAAGATGTACTGAATGCTAAAGGAAAGAGAACCCTGGACGAGAATGTGAATGATAACGAGCGTGTGCCGCCTTTCACAGATGAAATCATGGCAACAGCTATTCCATCTTATGTAAAGATCCCAACTATGAAGTATCGTGGAACTACGGATCCAGATGGCCACTTGATGGCTTTTGATAGCCAAATGGATCTGTACAATGCATTTGGAGCTATTCGATGCAGATTATTTCCAGTGACTCTCCAAAGTGCTACAACTTAATGGTATCGGCAATACCGAGAAAAAACTATCTACTTATGGAAGAAATTTTCTTATGAATTCTCTGCTCAGTTTTGCATATGCAAAGACCCAACCATTAACTATACAGTTCTGGCTAACATAAAACAGAGACAGGGAGAGTCTCTGAGGGATTATCTTAAAAGGTTCAACATTGAAGCATTAAAGGCTAAGGATATGAATGACCATGATAAGCTCATTACGGTACATTCTAGATTAATAGAAAATACCCCGTTTTGGAAACAACTCTTTGTTAATGGATGTAAGGATCTGCAAGACTTCCATTTTCAAGCTGACAAGTTCATTCGAATGAATGAGTTGTATCATGCTAAAAGGAAAATGATTCCTAAAAAGGAAGGAGGAAGATTTGGACTGGATCGAGGGCACAAAAGAACAAGATGGAAGAACCAATTGCTAATTCAATCGCTTTGAACAAGCCATTGTCTTACGTATATGTTGTGGCAAAGGAGACAGTCAATTTCCCAACTTCCTTCAAGGTAAAGAATCATCCAGAACAAAGAAATGGAGATGACTACTGTGTCTAATACAAAGCAAATGACCACAAGACCGACGATGCAGAGTCTTGGCAGGAATAATTCAGAAGTTGATTCGCAAAGGTCATTTGAAAGAATTTATCCAGGATATACAGAAAATTCCACGAACAGGGGACGGTCCAAAAAAGCTCCCTAATAATGCTGTTAATATTCTAAAGGAAGAAGACCCTTTGAGCTTAAGCCCGCCGCTGAATAGGATCGATGCAATTCATGGAGGTCCACATCCAGCGGGGACTAGTAAAGGGGCAAGAAACATATATATTAAGGATGCTAGAGAGGGCGTATTCTCAGTCCAAGAAGAGCCCCCGCTTAAAAGTCCGCGACTCAACATTCCTATGCCAAATCTTGTCATTACCCACCTGGAATTGAAGAAAGGAGTTCACCATCCTCATAATGACCCCTTAATGATCATAGCTCAAATTGGACTGTCTATTGTGTCCAAAGTCCTTGTGGATACGGGTAGTGCAGTCAATGTCATCTTTAAGCATGCCATTGATCGGATGAACATCCCTGAGGACAAGCTAGAGCCTAACATGAAACCAATCTTCGGGTTCAACAAGAAAGGGTCAACTCCAGTGGGACAAGTAAAATTTCTAGTGCAAATGAGGGTGCCGCCATTTTGCTGGACATTCGAGACTCTCTTTGTAATCATCAACCAACCGTCCTACTACAACGAGCCCTTTGGTAGACCTGCACTTGATGAAATAGATGCTTTTGTCTCATTGAAATACCTGATAGTGAAATTCTTGACGAAGAGAGGCTGGTACACAGTTCGTGGGGAACAATTTAGCTCTTATGAAATATATTTTGCTACAATTAATCAATATAAAAGGGAGTCTTCTACTTATTTTGATTCTTCTACTGTTTTTCAGTCTTTGGATGATGGATTTTTACATCCAACATTAAAAGAAAAAATTAGATCTAATAAAGCTAACAAATGTATGTATGAAAGGTACATTCCTCATGGAGGCAAGAGGAAAAGTGTTGATGCTAATTCTGTTGAAGAAAGCCCAATCGTCACTGAATTTGATTGTCGAGGGGAAATAAAAAGAATAAAGCCCATAGAAGACCATGAGGAGACATTCATAAGTTCAGATGATTCCACCAAGGTAGTCAAAGTGGGAAAGGAACTAGATAGCAACTTGAAAAAAGATTTAATCCAGTTTCTTAAAAGAAATAAAGATGTATTCACTTGGTCTTATTCAGATATGGTGGGGATTGGTCCGTTGATCACACTAAAAGAAATTATGCTTTTAGTAGCAATAAATAGCAGCGTTTCAACTCTAACTGCAACCATTACTTTACAAAGTAAAATAAATTAGGATCAAAACGCTACGAATTAGCAAAAATAATTTTAGGCGGGACTTCAATTATTTTAGCGGGCCCAAAAATTATTTTCCATCTTTTGTTATTATCCAAAATAAACCCTTATCTCCTACCACCTCCTACTTTGACTACAAACAAATAGATGTAAGCTAAAACTTTTTCGAACCCTTCTACCCCTTTGCTCCAATTCCATGGTCTAAGATCCAACTTCAGCGCCTTCGCTCCAACCTAGCGCCTACACTCGAGTTTCAATATCTCCGACCAACTCTACTCTTTAGTTGTTGCCAAGATGGGTTTTCCAATTTGGAGAATTCAGCAAAAGGTAAAATAATAGATTATCAATTTAACAATTTTTCACAATCTTTGGGTATAATGTTTTCGATTTCATAAGTTAATAAGAGAATAAGGTTATGGTGATGAAGCCTTTGATTTTGTGGGTGCTTATGGATTTTGGGGTTTAGGTTCCACTAAAATTTGTATACATCCTACTTTATTTTGGCTTTATTTTAGCTTTATTTTAGTTTTGTGTGTGTGTGTAATTGGAATTTCCTAGATTAAGTTAGGGGACATGCTTTGGGAACTGAGGTTTTTTTTCTAAGTTTAACCTTATTTTCTGAAGTCTGCTGAATTTTGGAATCGACAGTTACTCCAATTTTTTGCATACATCATTGATGCTATTCTCCTAATTTTTCGTTTGAAACCTCTTCATGTTTCTTACTTCCATCCACTTTGGTTATTTCCTATCCAGTAACTTGCATTGTTTGTGCAAGGAAATTTTCTGACTTTTAGTAGTATAATTCAGTTTTAATGTGCAGAAGTAGTTTGAGACCAAACAAACATATTTTTATACTGGGATTGATCGGGTACCATTGGAGTATCCAAGAAGATGTGTCCATTGCTTTAGTTTTTATCTTATACTAGAATTTTGATAAATTAATATTATGCGGTTCTGATCAATTACATGATGATTAATTGATTTTTTATATATCAGTTTAGGTTATGATCTGTCCAAATAGACTACTTCATATAAGTATATCTAATGTATTGTTAAAACAAAAGGTTAACTCTAATCCAATTCTGTATATTTTGACTTCAGATTTGTTGGGTCCTTTTCGTTAATACTATATTAGTGGATAACTTTACAAATCGAGTTAAGAAAACTTAAGTTACATTTCTTAGTGCAGGCGTACTATCTTTTTAATCCTATATAGTGGTCAAACCAAAAATACTAGACATTAATTGGTAAAAGGAACAACTAATCCTATATAGTGCATATCAAAACTTTTGACCTTCAAGTAAATTGGACCTAGGTTATTGTCAAGAACATGAGGTAACCTGAACCTTTGATTGGGCTTCAATATATAATACTTGGTGTTTGCGCCAAAAATGGTCACAAACCCCAAATATCATGAAAGCACCAGTGTATGAACACAAATCAGTAGTATATAATCACAGATCACAGATCTAAGTAATATAGAGGATAAAAATGAAGAATAATAAAGTTAAAACGGAAAGAAGTAGACAGAGACACAGGATTTATAGTGGTTAGGCGATCTTGCCTACATCCACTTTGAAGTTGATTGCTTTATTGATGTCTTTATGATGCTTACAATTGATTTCAGCAGGTTACAATAGATAACCATGATTTACAGCGGTGAAATTTGTTAGTGGCAGCAGCAATGGAATTTAGATCTGAATCCGGCAGAGTCTAGGCGTTGGTCAATTCAAAGAAGAAGAAGCCCCTTTTCTGTATGCCCTGGGGCTCTATTTATAGGTGTAGGAGGCTGGTATTTCGCTCAAATTTCGGGAGACCCTCTCTGGCATATGACCAGGCCCGCGCGCCCAAGCCCGTGAAGTTTCGGTCCGATCCGTGATCGATAAGAATGGATTTCGTATCGATCAAGATTTCATCCAATGGAGCCGAAATTTGGCGTGGACATTCTTTAGCATGCACGTAGTCTTCTGTGAAAATTTCATAGCATTTGGACTTGTAGATTAGGAGATGTGATCGATACGAATTGGGATCTTCGGTTGGCTGTTTCGTTCGACTCCCTCATTTCGACTCGCTCTTGTTCGACTCGGTGACGTGGCGCTTGAATCCCTGGATCGCTCCGCCCTTGATGCTGTTTTGATCTAGTCGCTCTAGGACTTTTGCCTTATTCATATTAATGGTATTGTTTTGTTTGCATCGATAAAAAGAGGTGCAGTTCGCATCGATGGAGGTAGAAGTCTTCGCATGGATGCGAAGTGGAGCGAGTCGAAATGTGGCTCTTTGATGGAGTCGAACTAGATGGAGTCGAACAGTGGTTTTCTGATGGATGTGGAGCGAGTCGAACTGGGGCTTGAATCGGAGAGAGTCGAACAAGTGCCTTCTGTTGGATGCGAAACGGAGCAAGTCGAAGTAGGCATTAGGCAATCGAGTCGAACTGTGGTTCTAAGACGGAGTCGAAGTGGAGCGAGTCGAACATCGATTCTCTGATGGATGTGAAGCGAGTCGTACTGGGGCTTGAAGCGGAGCGAGTCGAACAAGTGCCTTCTGATGGATGCGAAACGGAGTGAGTCGAAGTAGGCATTAGGCGATCGAGTCGAACTGTGGTTCTAAGACAGAGTCGAAGTGGAGCGAGTCGAACAGAGGTTGGTTTCCACCCAATTTTGCATCGATTGTAACTTGAGCATACGAACTCGGATCGACTTGAAATTTGGAATGTTGGCTCTCATAGCTTCGCTTGTAGTGTCATATAGCTCGATCTCGACTCAGACAAAATTCGTCGATATCCATAGTGAACCTGTGTATAACCGATTTTCTAGACGAACTGTCTTTGGTCTCTAGTCAAGTTCTTGGTGTCACGGCCTTGCCAAATGGCGGGATAACATTTGCCCCCAAAAACATGCCTTGCGGGAGGAAGCTGTGTTTTGTAATACCATAAGCTGGATGTTCACATCCTGTTGATGACCTGCAAAGAAATTGATAGTTTTATCTGACCGTGAATGACGATCGTTTGGGATCGTATGTCATTCGGGGTAGTATGTGACCGTTCGGGGTTAGATGCCTTTTGCAGCGAATGATGACCGTTCGTGGTCGGGGTGCTATTCGAGGCGATTTGTGATCGTTCCCGCTCGGGTGCCGTTCGAGGCGAATTGTGACCGTTCGCGGTTGGGTGCCGTTCGAGGCGAATTGTGACCGTTCCCGGTCGGGTGCCGTTCGAGGCGAATTGTGACCGTTCGCGGTCGGGTGCCGTTCGAGGCGAATTGTGATCGTTCGCGGTCGGGTGCCATTCGAGGCGAGTTGTGACCGTTCGCGGTCGGGTGCCGTTCGAGGCGAATTGTGAGTGTGCCCGGGGGGGACTTAGTATCATTAATGTCAGATTTCACATTCGAGCGGATTCCTGACTTGCTTGTCACGACGGTTTATTGCCATCTCAGAGCATGCCTGAGGACCGTTCGCGATCCCTTACATGTGTAAGTGGCTTAGTCGTCATGGCATCACAGATTGCATACTTTTATTCAAAATGAGTTTTTTAACAGAAATGTTCAATGAAATCAAGTTCAAACATCAGAAATGGGAAATAAAAGTAAAATAGGGACGTCAGAGTGCAAACACCTACACCGTTGCGATCGGTAGTCGTATCAAAGCATGCCTAAGGATCGTTCGCGGTCCTGTACATGTGTAAAAAGACTAAGTCGCGTTGGTGTGGAGTTTGCTACTCATTCGTCATTATCCCAATCAATTGATGACAAGCTGACGCCTCGATCCTGAGCCGTCTCCAGTAGATGCAGGTGGTGGCCGCTCCCATTCCACCATTGTTGTTCCCCTTCTTACATACTGCAATAGCAGACCATTCCGAATATGTCCCTCAACCTCATCCTTCAAGTGTCTGCAATCATTCATGCCATGACCATTCAGCTCGTGGAATAAGCAGTACTTGTCTGACCTTCTTTCATTGTTGGTCGGATCCCTTCTCATTGGCTTTCGATGGGGAATCTGCCCTCTGGTGTCCTAGTAGATTCGCTCCAAAGTCTCATTCAACTCTGTATAAGAGGTGAATCTCGGTTCCTTTCGTGGTCGCGTCGGTCCATCACCATTATCCTCAGCCTTTCGCTTCCCTTTACCAGTTCCTGAGTCTGTTTTAGGAGGATTTTCACCCTTGACAGCATAAACATAAGCTCCTTCTCTTTCCTCTCTTTCAGCGTTTGCATCCTCTAATCGTAAAAATCCTTCAGCCTCATGATAAAATTCTCCTAGATCCATAGGGGGATCCCTTGTTAATGAATTTTTGAATTTTGTGCCATCATATATGCCAGATACAGCTGCCATCAAAACCATGGATGGATCGGTCGATCCACTGATGTTGCAGCTGCATTGAATCGTGTCAGAAAGTTCCTCAAAGATTCCCCAGCCCTTTGCTTTAGTGCTGCCAAACTCATCACATTCTTGGGTCTTGAAATGTGAACTCTGAATTGCCTCATAAATCTCTCAGTCAGATCGGTCCATGTTCCTATGGAGCCACTCTCCAGCTGTCTAAACCATAGTGCTGCGATGTCTGTCAAATACAATGGGAAACACCGGACCATGACCTCCTCTGATGCCCCCAACACCTCCATATGCCTCATGATCGTGTCAGATGCACTACAGGATCTGTCCTTCCATCGTACGTCTCTAATGTTGGTAGCTTGAATTCTGGTGGATTCCTAGCTTGCCTGATCGTAGGAGCAAAGGGACTCCTATTCACATTCTCCAGATCTCTATTCACTAGTCCGCCTCTCATGGCTCGTCTGACCATCTCCGCCAATCTGTCACTATCTCCAAGTTGTAGTCCTTGTCCTTTGTTTCCGATTTTCCCCCCGAGTTCACGGGGGATTTTGGGAATCTGCCCTCCTGGCTGAGCATTCATGTCTCTGCCAACGCCGCGCTGCGCAGCTCCTCCTGGTACTGCTCCTAGGATCGGGTCAACATGATCTAGGTAAGTGCCCCTAGCTCCGGGGCTGCGCCAGATGGTCCTGCTCCATTCTGAGTTCTAGTTGCTCCTTGATTTTGCGCTCCAAGCTGCCTAATCTAAAGAAGCAAGTTCTGGATCATCTCCTCTTGTCTTTTCATCATTATCTCTATCTCATCCCTGGTGATGAAGATTGATGTCTGATTTTCTCCTGAGGAAGCCTCTTGACTCCCTTCATGTTGACTTCTCTCTGGCCTTGGTCTTCTGTTTGATTGCCTTGTCATAGTTTTTTTTTCAGATCTGAATCTCTAAGCCTTCAAACTCAACTTCCAAACAATAGACTTCCTGAGTTCAATTCTCAATGAAAGCACCAAAGTGTTTGTGCCAAAAATGGTCACAAACCCCAAATATCATGAATGCACCAGTGTATGAACACAAATCAACATTATATAATTACAGATTACAGATCTAAGTAATGTAGAGGATAAAAATGAAGAACAATAAACTTAAAACGGAAAGAAGTAGACAGAGACACAGGATTTATAGTGGTTCGACGATCTTGCCTACATCCACTTTGAAGTTGATTGCTTTATTGATGTATTTATGATGATTACAATTGATTTCAGCAGGTTACAACAGATAACCATGATTTACAGCGGTGAAATTCGTTAGTGGCAGCAGCAATGGAGTTTAGATCTGGATCCGGTAGAGTCTAGGCGTTGGTCAATTCAAAGAAGAAGAAGCCCCTTTTCTGTATGCCCTGGGGCTCTATTTATAGGTGTAGGAGGCTGGTATTTCGCTCAGATCTCGGGAGACCCTCTCTGGCACGTGACCAGATCCGCGCGCCCAAGCCCGTGAAGTTTCGGTCCGATCCGCGATCGATACGAATGGATTTCGTATCGATCAAGATTTCATCCAATGGAGCCGAAATTTGGCATGGACATTCTTTAGCATGAACGTAGTCTTCTGTGAAAATTTCATAGCATTTGGACTTGTAGATTAGGAGATATGATCGATACGAATTGGGATCTTCGGTTGGCTGTTTCGTTCGACTCCCTCATTTCGACTCGCTCTTGTTCGACTCGGTGACGTGGAGCTTGAATCCCTGGATCGCTCCGCCCTTGATGCTGTTTTTATCGAGTCGCTCTAGGACTTTCGCCTTGTTCGTATCAATGGTATTGTTTTGTTTGCATCGATAAAAAGAGGTGCAGTTCACATCGATGGAGGTAGAAGTCTTCACTTGGATGCGAAGTGGAGCGAGTCGAAATGTGGCTCTCTGATGGAGTCGAACTAGATGGAGTCGAACAGTGGTTTTATGATGGATGTGGAGCGAGTCGAACTGGGGCTTGAAGCGGAGCGAGTCGAACAAGTGCCTTCTGATGGATGCGAAACGGAGCGAGTCGAAGTAGGCATTAAGCGATCGAGTCAAACTGTAGTTCTGAGACGGAGTCGAAGTGGAGCGAGTCGAACAGCGATTCTCTGATGGATGTGAAGCGAGTCAAAATGTGGCTTGAAGCGGAGAGAGTCGAACAAGTGCCTTCTGATTGATGCGAAACGGAGCGAGTCGAAGTAGGCATTAGGAGATCGAGTCGAACTGTGGTTCTGAGACTGAGTCGAAGTGGAGCGAGTCGAACAGAGGTTGGTTTCCACCCAATTTTGCATCGATTGTAACTTGAGCATACGAACTCGGATCGACTTGAAATTTGGAACGTTGGCTATTATAGCTTCGCTTGTCGTGTCATATCAATTTTAGCTCGATCTGGACTCAGACAAAATTCGTTGATATCCATAGTGAACCTGTGTATAACCGATTTTCTAGACGAACTGTCTTTGGTCTCTAGTCAAGTTCATGGTGTCACGGCCTTGCCAAAAGGTGGGATAACACTTGGAAACAGTTTGTCTGTTTGAATGAAGAGGTTCTAGAAGGTAGTTAACCGATTGTAAGCTCCATTTAGCCTTTTACATCAACAAAATGTACTACTATTCTAATGAATTAGCAAAGTTTAATATAATGGTATTTATTATTATTTTGTTTCATGTTCAAGCCCAAGAGGAAACTCACTATGCAAAGCTCCTTATCATCCACTTTTTTTATGCCATCATGAAAAGCAAGCTGTTGGTTTTCCTCCATTTAGCACACATTTTTACTGTATGCACCATATTGTTTTATAGTGAACATGTCATTGTGTTCAAATCTGCTGGTATACACACATATATATGTTGTATACACATATTTTATAAATTTGCAAACTTCAGACCGAGGATACATATTACTCAGGTTATGTTTATAAAACAATTTATTTGAGTTATAAATGTGCAGGATAAAATTGGTACAACTATAAAGTCAAAGGTTGATTAAGGTTCAATAAGAATGATATGGTAACAGGGATGATAAGGTAACAGGGATATAAAGTCGTCGAATATTCTGTTGGACGATTCGAATGGGGCTAAAGTTTTGGATTTCGGGCTTTCGATACTGACTCCGGACCCAAACCATGCTAACGAAACAAATGGTTACGATTATCCGCTTTCGACGGTAGGTGCAGTCGAGTACATGGACCTGGAGTATTATAGACTGAGGCAGTTGACTGCGAAAAGTGATGTGTATAGCTTTGGGGTGGTTCTATTGGAGATACTTTCAGGGTGTAAGGTGATACAGAAGTACGAAGAGAGTGGGACGCTAAAAAATGTGGTGGAGTATGCTGTACCGCATATACAGGCTGATAACATACATCATGTGCTTGATGGAAGAATTGCATTGCCTACGCCTGGGGAAATGGAGGCAGTAGCATATTTGAGTTATTTGGCAACAGATTGTGTGAACCCAGAAGGGAGGGATAGGCCAACTACGACGGAGGTTGTTAATGGGTTGGAGCGGGCTTTTGGGGCGGTTTCCAATCCGTTATCTCATTCGAGATCGTCTATCATGGTACGGTCGAATTGACTTTTTTTTATTTGTAGGTGTGATGTGCATAATTTTTTGAATTTTGGTTGTTTTATTGTTGTGAAAGATCATATGAAAAGTACAAACAAATTGTGATGATACTTTTGATTATTTATTTGTTATCCGTAACTGCTTTTTGCAATGCCAGAATTTTAGAGTTGAATTTACAAACTAGAAATATGACCACTCTATACAATCACTCTATACAATCACAGGACCACTCTGTTTAATTGCTTTGCATATAAATTCCCTTCGAATCTTTCCTTTTTTCCTTAAATTATGGCTTTCAATAGAGTTGTTGGTGACATTAGGGAAGTTTAGTGATGTTAACATTTATAAAAAAAGATTTTGAATATGATGATTGTAATCAAGTTATCAATAATAGGGATCAGATATTTAGCAATGAAAGTTAGTAGTGTAAAGTCAGTAAAGGAAAGTCTAAATTTTACTACTTTGGTTAGAATTTTCATATATCCTTACTCATAACGCGTTATGATTACCTGTATACTATTATGAATTTATAAGAGCATAAAAATTATTTAGAAAATTACAAATCATGAAATCATTTTACGCTTGATATGGGAAAATATATTTAGCAACAGGAAACCGTAAATTCAAAAGGGAAAGTTTGTTTGATATGCTATTTCAAACAAATGTCCTTTGATTTTTCTATACATACTAAAAACATGACCATTCTATAAAATCACGTTCATTCACAAGGTATAAGGTATGAAGTCCGTTTTTCATTAATTAAATCCACGAATAGTTATGTTCAATTGTTTTACGTGTATATTTCCTTTTTGAATCCTTCCTTTTTTTCCCTTAAATTACTACTTTCAATAGAGCTGCACTGATATTGGGGAAGTTTACTGCTGTTAATATTAAAAAAAAAATTCTACATAGGATGATTGGAATCAAGTTATCAGCAATGGGGATCAGTTTTTTAACAATAAAGGTAAGTAATGTAATGTTAGTAATGTGTATTTTTTTACTGTTATTAAACCATATTTTTTGTTATCAAAATGCAAATTTTTTATTTTAGTGGGTTCAATATGTTTAACTGATTATTATCAACATATCCATCTATTAATTGATTTACGCAAGCAATTTTGTTTTACACAGTATGTTTTCTTATTTCTCTCATGGGACGATGAAGCTAACAGAAGATGAGAGGTGATTGAGTACGAGGAGCCTCAATTAATATATTTTTATTATTTTTAAAACGTACTGAAGAGTCATTAGATCCGTAGGGAAAGTAGATTAGGTAAGCACACCATGCAACTACAAAAATTGAATATCAAGTTCTTAAGGAATTTAGGGTTCTTCAAGCATGGTTAGTTTATATAATATAAGTATATGTTTTGAACCTTTAGTCAAGTTGCATTTTTCTTGGTCATAAGATTCTTTGGTTGAAAGAACGTTTTGAGTCCATTGTAGGATATGCTTATAGTATTGTTTTTCTTATCCTGGTATTGCAAGTTTAGTTATAGTTTATGTGTATTGAATATTCAATTTAGTCTTTAATGGCTCGGTCAATGTGTTACTCATATTTGGGATGATAGTTCCAGGCATGTCAGGCTATGAAGGAAAGCTCTGTTAAAGATTGAAAATGAATGTTGATCAAATAATCATTCTAATAAAAAAACAATGAGATGTTGTGTTGAAGTTGGTCGAGCACCTATGTAAGACTTATGTATTCTAGAGCAGCTTCTAGAATACATAACTTATAGAACCTTAATCATCCTAGTTTCTGATATTCTATTGAACAATTATGGGTTTTAGGAAAGTAGTTGATAAACATGCATTCCCTCCTAGTTTCTGATATTCAATTCACCGGATTGACATATATTCCCCTGCCTGTCTATTTTCAGGTCCCTTTCGTTGAAGTTAATGCTCTTATGTATACTTTGAAAATGAGGCCTTTAATGTTTTCGGTATGTTCTTTTTTTATTTCATTACCATTTTTTAAAAATACATACACATCAGTCATTACATGCTACTGAGATGCTTAATTAGATTTGTTTGCACTTTGCAAATGAAATATTCATATTTTGCAAATTTCTCATCATATGAATATTTTTCTTAATTAGTTTTGTATGATTAGTTTTATTTGTTTCATCTAGGACTGTTATGGTAATGGTTATCGTTACCATTTTGTAAATAACGTTACCGTACCGTTTTTACTGGTAAACTAAAATTGTTTACCGTTACCGATTGACTGGTATACCGATAAATTGGTAACTGTTACACTGGTAATGGTAAATTACCGTTTGTCTAGAAAAATAATAACTTTTGTTTCTTCATTTAGCGAACACAGACCAGAAACAAACCATAAATCCATTTCAGCAAATTAGTTCATTTCTTGGTTTATAACAATTCTTTTGGCCTTGGTGGTAATCAAGTAGAAAAATGCACTCTTCAAGAGTAAAATGAAGTCAGTTGTCCTTAGAGAAAAATTTAAATTTAAATTTGTTCTTGAGCAAATTTCCACTTATTAGTAAATGCATTACTCATTTAAAGTTATTAGAGTAAAACATACATCTTTTAAGTATTATATTAAGTGGTTAATATGTGAATAAATGAGTTGAAAAGGATAGCAGTAAAGCCAAGGGAGAGTCAATTTCAGTTTCATTCTTTTGGATATATGATTTTTATGTGCCTAATGGCTACAACGTTATTTATATTGGAGAACAATGACATGTTATGTGTTATTGCTTTAGGTATAATAAATCAGATCAAACCTTATGCAGAGTATGCAATGTAAGTCTGAAATCTGAACCTCTTTGGATTGTGCATCAGGCTTCTCGAAAGCATCTTGAGGTAATAAATATTCGACATATATATCAGGATAGTCATACCTAACATACCATTAAACTTTCTTATTAAACATAAAGTTTATGTTTTGGAATTCAGGATAGTACGAGCCAAGTACTTGTGTTGGTAAATATATGTCAGGTATACAATTGATTCATATATTCAATACATCATCCTTTAATATTAATTTTGCATTAAGCAAGTAAGGATATGCTCATTTTTCTATAAAATCGGAAAGTAATAGAGCTTGGTATAAAGGATCTCGAGTGGCATTGGTTCTAACCTTCGCAAATATGTGAAACAAACATTTGACAAGCATTTTTATATTGGTTTCAGGACTATTTCACAGGTATTGAATTACATGTTTGTATCACAAATGCATTAACTTCTTGAAAATTGGTTATAAGAAGAGGGACACGAGTCCACTAAATTATATAAAGGAAGCTTGGATTCATGCTTTGCAAGGATGCTCCAGGTAACAAGAACTTCAACTTTTACTGCAAAATATGGTATTATTTCGTTTATAGCTTTGATTATTTATATGACATTATTTATAAAATACGATATACTCGTACAATGTTGTAGATGTTTGATATTAGATTTGAAGTCCAACGAATTAACATAATTGTTTGACTATATGCTGTGCTTTCACTTGTGTAGGCATTGGATTTCCGAAGAGAGCAAGGTTGGACTTTTATGGTGCTAGCTTTCACTTGTGCATGCAACAACGAATTATAGGTAATCTAGTGTTTTATTAGCACTAGTTTGGTATAACATTTTATTAGTACTAGGTGTGTAAATTTGTAAACGAATGGTTATTGTATGTGAGTTTGGTCAACTTATCAAAAAACTATTGTATTAGAATGGTTATGGTATTTGATTATATGATTAATATGTTTTTTAATTATTTGAATATGATGATTATGTGAGTGATTGTTGATTGATATAGTAGAAACAAAATAGACCATTAACAGGAAATAATAGCATGAAAAAATGGTGCAAAATGATCAACAACTTTTAGCAGCGTTTCAAAAATGCTACAGAAACACATATAGTGGCATTGAGTAAACGCAATCGTAAAGTAGGGGTAAAGTTGGAAACTCAATTTGTAGCGAAAAAAACCTTTTGGTGGCGTTTTTAAAACGCCACAAAAAGATTTATGGTGGCGTTTGAGAAACGCTGCAATAAAAGGATTTATAGTGGCGTTGAAATAAATGCAACTGAAAATCATGGATTTTTAGTTGCGGGCTTTATCACGGCGTTTATCAAAACGCTACCATAAGTTTTGGCAGCGTTTTTTGTGCGCCACCAAAAATAAAATTTCTTGTAGTGTCATGTGTCATGCGCTAAACATTAATCCGAAAGCAACTCTCATTAGACAGAAAAAGAGACAATTAGATCTTTGCATCTCATGTTCACTAAATGTATCTCTGCTTTTCCACATAGCACGACGAACATGCCTATCATCTTCGTTTTCATCATCTTCACTGTCTGAGTCATGTTGTTGAGGTCTACTCATAAATTTTTCTTGTACACGTTGCTTCTCTAGTTTTCCGTTATTACGGTCGTTTTTCTTTCCAACAATATGAGCTCGCACAAGTTTTTTAACATCTTGAAGAACGTTTGGACATGCTATTACATTGTCACCTACGTCTGTCAAATGTTCCTTTAGAAGTGTTACACCGCCACCGTTGATTTGTTTATTACAAAAACTGCATTTTGTTTTTCGAACATTGCCATCAATCGAGGTACCGTGATTCCAACCGATTTCCATAGTGTTTTTTTCATTGACCATTGTCTACCTAAGATTGTGAACAATATTTAAACAAACTTATATTAGAATTGCACTAGATTAAATTACACTAAGCTAAATTAAATTAGAGTTTACATAATCCTAACAAAATTCAATCCAAATTAAATTAGAGTTTACACTAATATATTTACACTAATTATTGAATGACGAACATAAGTGCATTAAATTAAATTACCTTGTTCCATGTATTTCCAGTTTCTTCGATTTGAAAATTCAAAAGAGGTGGTATTGTTGAGTTATTGCAAAAGTTTTTTATTTTACTTTGGTTTTTGATGCATTTTTTATATAAAATCAGAATATTATAAGTTAAGAATTTCTGGCAGAAACTAACATATAAAATAAATTTTTAAGCCACAAGTTACAGCCCAAAAACACAAGGAAGCCCAAAAACCTCTCTACCTTAATTACTTCTTTCTTGTTCACAGCACAACAGCTCTAAAGAAGAAAAAAATCGACTGAGAAAATCGCAAATTAAAAAAAAGCTTACTGCTTCGTTCGACGTTCGACTTCGCCTTCACCCCACAACTCGCCGCGCCTTCGCCGCCTGCTGCTGTTTAGAGATCTGTCGAACAAGGTAATGTTTTCGACCAAGCTTCTATACTCTTTTTTATGATTTCTTACATCGGTTTCGACTTAATTTATACATGAAAAAAATCGAATCTTTACTGTGTAATCACGTTCGACGGTTTCTGTTGCTGATCGAACATTTATTCGAAATTGTTTGCCTTTTCTTTTCAATCTCATGTTTGCTATGTCAGTTGCTTTAATTTAGGATTACATTTTCTATTGATTGTCGAAACCGAAATTAAACCCTAATTTCGACTCGTCGTATGTCGACACTGATACGAGACAACCGAAATTTCGGGGTTTCGAGCAATACCTTAAACCTTGAATTATATAATTTGTGGCACATGTATTATATTTTTATTAAAAATTTAAATATCTATTTTGCCCAAATAATTAATTAAATTAATATATAACCTTCAAGGCCTTCAATAAATGAATAAAATGCATAAAATTTAGTGTATCATTTATATTAATTTTCTCCGTTTTAACTTATAGTATTTATAAATTAATCTGATTAACTTAAATTCAGAAACACATTGATAAATAGTTCACAATTGTCAAAAGGTCAAATAAACTCCTTTTTCAACGTGTTAGTTGCAATATTGAAGTCTAGTAATATATCTAAGAGCTCAATTAATATAACTTACATACTCTATTCCAAATTTTCAAAATAGTTTAATAATTCTAATATAACCAACCTTTTTATACGGTCAAAGGAAAATACGTTGGTAAGGATTTGTTACTGTTACACCCTTCTTTCGCTACACCTCATTATACACCTTTACGATTTTTAGTGCCTCACTAATCGATATCAGTTGAAACTAGATTGTTAGTCATTTTGAATTTCCATATGCTTCTCCAGCAAACCCACCCTATTCATCAATTGTTTCACTCTTATAAAGTGCTATAATTTAATTTTTTTTCTCTCAGTGTCTGATAACTCCTCAGAATCTAAAAGCTCAGGCTTTACCAAAAATTCAACTATATGTTTAGCTGGGCTGTCAGTAGTAAATTTCCAAAATTTACCTACAAGATGATATTTTTGCATTCTACCGTTTGGTCATCATACCTTTTCCTTGATAGATTCAAAACAATTTAGAACCATATCTACATTAATACTTTTGATTTTTCATTATTTGTCTTTACTATACTTTTACTATATTCCAATGAAGATGAATGTACTTTGCAAATCCATGTAAATGGATCACTCTCAATTTTTTATTTAAAAGTTTAGTTTTAATATATTATTATTGCTTTTGCCTTTCAACATCGCGCAGCTAATCCATAGTTTTCGCTTGCTAACTGATGGATGTAGAATCAAACATGAGGAGAAGAGAAAGAAAGTCCACCAACCTACTTCAGTATGAACACATGCTGCAGAGTTTTCTTATAGCAATATTATAGCATTCAACTTCGGTTCTTATGTATCTTCTCACTTTTGAATTAGTTTAAACTCAAGTTGTTGATTTTGATGGTATTGCCAGTGCTTCTAGTGTGACTTATGAAGGTGATATTTGTTCATGGTCATTGATTATTTTACTTAATAACTGGAAAGATTCAAGCTTTGACAAAGTTTCACTTTGACAACTTAAGCTTGATAACGATGAGAGATGAGAGGTAACATGGTTGAGAGGAGGTACCAATGGGTAGCTGAACTATAATGGTACAAAGGATGAAAAAAATGAAGCTCGATGGACACAACCTTCAATGATGTGGTATTGAGTATGGTCTAGGGTGAAGCTATACAGTAGGAGTAAATGTTGTATATGGATTAAGAACACGAAAGATGTATGACATTCTATGGTTAATTATTAGTGATACATTTTGGTGCTAGCTATTTGTGACAAGGACGTAAGCCACAATCTTATGTGTTATTCAAAATGATTGCTAAAATAATGTAAGTATTATTTCAAGAATAATAATACATCGTTTGTAATTATATCAACAATATTTGTTAGTAGCTTTGAATATTAAATTATACGTTTAAATAATTATTTTAATCATAATTTGTGTAAAATGTTATATAAAATGTACATGCTACACTTATGAAATATTGTATATACTATATTCCACCGTAGCTAGAAAAATCATTCAAAATGTACTTACTAGTGTAACAAAATGTGGTTGAAATTGTGAGGAATGCGGAATATGGATCTTAAGGCTAGGAATAACACTAGAGGGGGGTGAATAGTGTTTTTAAGAAATTACTAAATCTTTTTGAGTTTACGTTAATTTGAACACAAATGTATGCAATATTCAGACACAGATATAATCACAGAAACAAACACAGATGCAGAAATAAAGTAAATGCAGTAAAGGAAAGAACACACCGGATTTTATACTAGTTCGGGGTTACCCTACATCCAGCCCCGCACAACTAAGTACGGATTTCCTTTCAAAACCTATTCAACAATTACAACCCTCGGTTTCAAGGCTACGAGGTACACCCTTCAGAATAAAAATCCTCTAGGTAGAGATACTTGATTTCCGGAGCAACAAGTTCACCCAATTGATTTCCAAGGCTACAATCACACCTTTTCTCGCTTTATTGATTTCCAAGGCTACAATCACACCTTTTCTCGCTAGATAGATTACAAAGAAGCCTATAACTCTGAATAGCACTTAGATCTTGTTGAGATAGTGATAGAGAATCAAACCAGAGATGATCTAGTTAGATTCAATGTTGATTTCGGCAGAGTAATGATAGGATTTTGAATAAGAAAATGCGGAAGAAGAAGAGAAGTGAAAAACCAGAAAATCTAATCTAAAATTCATTGAAACTAACCCCTATTTATAGAAGAACAACAACCATGTTTATTCATGAAAGGATATGGCGAATAGAAACTTCTTTTGAAATTCAAATTTTTGGTCCTAACTAACACTATCACTACACCAAAACAGTCATTTGGCAACACTTTTTTTTCATTTGGCGACACTTATATGGGTTGCATTTTAGTCTCGCTAATAAGTGTCGCTATCCAATATAAGTGTTACTGAAAATAAAAATTTACACTTTTAAATACGGCGACACTTATTTTCGTTGTAAGCCTTGGTTTAATTGGAGTTAATTGAAATATACTAGGGCAAAATTGTAATTGAATAACATATCACGCTTAACCCTAGCCACGCTTATCCCTGGCCGCATTTTCCCCAAATCGTTTCCCTCTTTGACGTTCATTCTCCAATTCGCACACTCCACTTTTAGCGACGGCAGGCTCTGACGTTCATTCTCCAATTCGCAGGCTCCACCTTTAGCGATGGCAGGCTCTGACGTTCATTCTCCAATTCGTAGGCTCCACCTTTGGTGATGGCAGGCTCCACTTTTGCGACGGCACGCTCCAGTTCGCAATCGACTACGGCAAGGCTTCAGGTTAATACTTTTTTCAACTAGGCCAATTTGATTTGTTGTTGTTTTCCTTGTCATTTCATCATCTTCTGATCGATTGTAGATCTATTTTTTAGTGACCACAAAGATCTCTTCGTATTGATATAACATATGTCAACATTAATTTACCAGAACACAATGTGGACAGTAATAAATAATAAATGGGAAAAAAGACCGAACTAAAGAAAATTATAAAGAACAATCAAGAATCAAAGCATTGTAAGCGATGAAAGCAATCATCACCATATACAATTACAGAGCCCATCTAGTCAATAAAATGGTGAAAATCTAACATATATTACTTGGAAGTAGACAACTCTTGTTCAAGATTTTTAGTACGCTTGGAGAGTTGCTCATACAATTTCATTGAGGTGTCCTGAAAGATAGATATATTATTGGTCCATGTACTGATTATTAAATCTTTCTAATTTATTTATACTCTGGTGAAAACTAAAAATATATTATGACTTATGATGGCAAATAAGGCTCACCTGAGAACCTTCAATAGTAACCATGAGCTCCTTATTGTTCTCTTCTGCAAAAGCATGCTTATTGTTTAATTTAATACGAAAATGTAAGAGAATGATAACTATTGATGGGTATTATATGAAAATTTTAAATTAACATTCTATAGAAAATTATGGTATGCACAACTGCAAAATCTTTAAGAAAGGTACAAAACAATTTTTTTCCCATAAGTATCATTAAAAATTTGAATATAGCAAGACAAGAACTGGAATAACAGTTTGAAACATACCTAAAGAAGCCTCGGTGCAGATACTAGTAGAAGAGCGGGTTTTTCGTTCTTCATTGTACAACCTCTTATACATTGCAACCTGTGAAAGTATTAAACAACTTTTAAGTTGCATAGAAGTTCCTTTTCTGTTTTTAGCTATCTTTTCTTCTTTGGAAAATTTATCTACATCCATACTTTTGAAATACATCCATATCTTTTCTTCTTTTCCGAAATGAAGTTTCTTTCATTCATTCATATGTATATATGTATATATAACAGTTCCTGTGTTTCTTTTTGTCTTATGCGTAAAATCAATCATTTTGTTCATGATTCATTTCACTATTCTGGTATGAGATCTGGGAGCTATTTGAAGTATTATTAACACACTGATATATGATCATTATCTCATTTGCGAATATTATGCTAAAATACCTAAGTATGGATCAAATTGATGAGGCTTGTAACAAATTATGGTTCAGATTTCTACCTAGAAACTGACTGTCACCAAATCCTCTCTCAAGTTTAGGATATTCGTTTTTTCATAGAACGGACATATATATTCATCTGATACAATATTTGTTGGATTTGTCCCAGTATTGGACAAGTTACAAACACAATAAAGTAATCACATTTTATAAATCATTTCAGGTTGAATAGTTCACAAAATTTCGATGGCACTTCCTTTTTGTTCCCTATGTACACGTATTTGTGTACGATACAGGGAATAAAGGGAAGTGCTGCCGAAATTTTGTTGAATTGTTTAACCCGAAATGGTTTATAAAATGTGATTATGTTATTGTCTTTGTAATGGGAAGTAGGATGACCAACCTTCAAAGTTATTGTAATGGAACTTTAAAATGAAATGAACACTATATTTTTGTTTAACAGGTTCAAAAGGTAAAACTTGAAATTTATGTCTAACTCAAGTTCAAGAGAGTGGATTAAAAGTCCATACAGAAATACTGAAGAATATAAGTAAGGCGTTCGAGACTTCATTAGTTTTGTGAAGAATCACTCATCCCCCGATGTCGAAATATGCACTTGCCCTTGTATCAAGTGCAAGAACTCTAAAAAGCTCTCATTGGAAAGCTTTGAGAAACATTTAATCATTCATGGTATGATTAAAACATATAATAGATGGTTTTTCCATGGAGAGATGAACAAGAATAACATGGGGGTGAATCATACGCAAAATATTATTCCAGATTCTCATATCCAAGATCAAATTCAAACCGACCATTGTGTAGGAGCTCTTAGAAATCTCATAGACGATGCTTTTGGAGTGCATAATATGCCCCAAACTAGCCGTGAAGAGGATGTTCAAGAGATAAATACAGACAATTCTCATTCGTACCACGGAGAAAAGCACAAAAAATATACAAACAAAGCAAACGAAAAACTTTATTCTTCTTGTGAAGATGGGCTTACAACATTAGGCGTAATTGTTGAGCTTCATAACCTTAAAAAAGAATTTAATTGGTCGGGAAACAGTATGACTGAGTTGTTGAAGCGATTAAAACGTTGGCTTCCAAAGGAAAATAATTTACCTGACAAGTATCCCACAATGAAGAAAATATTAAAGGATCTGGGAATGGAGGTGAAGTGCATACATGCTTGTGAAAATGATTGCATATTATTTTGGAAAGAAAATGTTGATGCGAAAGAATGTCCTCAGTGCCATACACCAAGGTATAAAACTAAAAAAACAGTGTTAGGGGAGGTCAAATTAACGAAAGAACCAAGAAAAGTTTTAAGATACTTTCCTATAATTCCGAGATTAAGTAGGTTATACACTATACCATGGATAGCTCGTAAAATGCAATGGCACAAGAAAGCCACACCCTTTTGGAATTCCATGCGACATCCTATGGATTCAGCTGAATGGAGATCAATCAAAAGTCGGTGGCCAGAATTTGCTAATGAAGGACGCAATGTGTGGCTTGGTATTGCTACCGATGGGTTTAACCCAAATGGCGTTCTCTCCAATAGTTATAGTTGTTGGCCTGTTTATATGATACCTTATAACCTACCCCTTTCGTTGTGTATGAAATCACAATTTCAAATGTTGACTCTTTTAATTCCTGGACCAAGAGCACCAAGTTAGGACATTGATGCATACTTGGAACCTCTTATATATGATTTAAAACATCTTTGGGACGAAGGAGTGTCTGTTTTTGATGCGGATAAACAAGAAATTTTCAATATGAAAGCAATATTATTATGGGGAATTCATGATTTACTAGCATTTGGTAACTTATCTGGTTGTGTGACTCACGGTTATAAAGCGTGTCCTGTCTGTGCTATCAAGACGGAATCAGAGCACATCGGCAACAAGATCGTCTATCCAAAATATAGAAGGTTTTTGAAGGATGATCATCCATATAGAGCATTAAAACATGGATGGTATAAGGATATTGAATATAAAGAGCCTCTGACTCGGCTAAGGGGCTCGTCTCTTTTAGAAAAGCTTGATCGTATCAAATATATTCGTGGAAAACTACCACAAAGCAGAAAGAGAATGATTTCTGAAGCTTATGATAATGTAGATTGTCTTGTTGATGATGAAGAAAGACTGGCATGGTATAAGAAGTCAATTTTGTTTGACTAGGATTATTGGAGCAGTCATAAAGTTCGTCATACTATTGATGTTATGCATACTGAGAGAAATGTTGCTGAACATCTCATCAACTTTATGTTTGATAAAGGAAAACAATCTTCTAAATATGCATGGGATAAGATTCACAAGCTACAATGTTGTCAAGTCCTTAAAGATGCCAAACTTCCATCGTCTTGCAACAAAGTTACATGGTCTTATAGGTCTTCAACCACCTAGTTTGCAAATTAAGAAGACATATGAATATCATATTATTATTCAATATTTTCTCCCTATCATGGTTCAACATGCATATCCAAAGTGTCGCGAGTTAAGACGAGCACTTCTACAAATAAGCTTGTACTTCAACATAATATGTTCGAAAGTTCTAGTTCGAGAACATGTGCAAGCGGCCAAAGATATGATTGCTGAAGCATTATGTGTGTTGGCACACTATCTTCCAATGCACTTTTTTGATATAAGTATCCATTTGATGGTACATTTAGAAAATCAAGCTCTACTCTATGGACCATCAAATTATATATGGATGTATCCATTTGAAAGGTAAATATTGTTTTTGCATTCGAATTATTTTACCTAACTACTTTGAAGTAACTAACTGTAAATATGCATATTAATTTTTGTGTCCTAGGGCTATGAAGGATTGTAAAAACATACCTAGTAATAAAAGGTATATTGAAGGATCAATTTCTGAAGCATACCTTGTTTCAGAATCAGTTCGATACGCAATGGAATATATGCTAAACTCACGTGATGGAAATCATAGCTCTAAACAGGCATCCTTTTTAGATGAGAATGGTGATGATATATATGAGCGTTCCATCGTTGAAGGTAAACCGTTAAAATTATCTAGAGTGCAACGATCACAGATTTGACGATGGTTACTATTTAGAATTGATATACCAGAACGAGATGAATACTATAGGTTATCTATTTTCACCTTTTTTTTCAAATACTTGTAGCACAATATATATATAATATATATATATATTTACCATGATATTCAATCTGTAGCGCATACCGCTTATCTTTAGAAGACGGTCTTCGTGGTAAAAGGAAACCAATCATAAAAGCAGAAGTAATAGTTCAATCTGAATTTGTTGATTGGCTACACAAGAAGGTATGCTATATTTATCTGAAAGTAATGTGTTTCTTTTTATCTAATCTTATTCTATTAATTTTGTTAATTTTAACAGCTTGTGGAAAAAAAATGCATGAACACAATATTATGGTTGTATGTCAGTGGTCCAAAGTGGGATGTCGGAACTTATCTTAAGTATAGAGTGAATGGCTATACGTTCTCTCCTCGGCATTATGACGACACCATTTCAACGCAAGATAGTGGTGTCTGCATGGATGCGATCACTACATTTGTTGCAAGTTCAAAAGATCTAAATCCTACGGATGATAATACTACTTGGTATGGTATTATTAGAGAGATCATGGAAGTTGATTACTATGATTTTCAACATGTGGTATTCTATTGCGACTGGGTGAATGTTGGAAATAAGACAAATGGTTGTAAGGTTTTCCCTGATACAAATTTGTTGATGGTAAACTTAATGAAGCTCAAGAATACCGATGGAGAATATGATGAACCTGCTATTCTCGCGTCCGAAGCAAGTCAAGTATTTTACATAAAGAACACACAAAAGTCCGATTGGTCCATTGTTCGACGCTCTCCTAAACGCATGATGGATAACATAGATGATTATGAAATACCAACCACGTATCAATCTATTTTGAAATAACAACCAAACTTAGAACCATTATTGAAATGTATTCAATAGAAATCAACTATTGATTGGAACTATATTGCATGTATTTTGCTTATTTTGATCCATGTATTAACTCTTATTGATGTATCGTACAATAGTGTTGTGTTGTGAAATGTATGGTTTTCTTTTATTAATCGTGTTGTGTTGTCAAATGTATTAACTTTTATCCATGTATTTTGTTTGTCTTTTTTATATAGATTTTTCATCAAAATGACAAACGATTATAGCGCAAATGCAAATTTAAGTACAACTAAGACTGTTGAACCCCCCTCCAAAGGTAAAAAGTACTTTATAACAGTTTGCATTGAGGGTGCAAAGGGGGATGATGCAGATAAATGGAGTTCACGTTGTGGTGCTTTGATTCGTTGTCATATACCTATTGGCTACAAAGAATGGAGGGCGGTAGATGGATTCTATAAGGATAAACTGTGGGAAGGACTTTTGGTACTAGTCTTATTTATATTATTATTATCATCAATTTCACCATCAAGTTTAAATTATGATATATTTAACCATTTCATGATTTCTTTATTTTTTTTCTTTTTTGTGATAGGAAGAATTTGACATGGATGTAGATCCTACCATAGCTCGACCATTATTTGAGAAACATTTTCCACCATTTTATAGATCATTGAAGTCAACATTACGAAACACACTTCTTAAAGTTGATAAAACTATGATTCCTAAACGTGTTGCTATTGATAGATGCCCAAAGGATATAGATAAAGTGTGGTGGGAAAAATTCCTTGATATTGAGTATACGAATGTAAAGATGGAGCAGTGTAAGGCAAATGCAAAAAATAGAGCAAAAAACTCGTCACTCATACTCTAGGAAGGAAACCTTACCATAGAGTGCATGATGAAATGGTATTAAAATTATCTTTTGTAAACAGTTTATAAAATGTTATATTAATTATGTGTTGTCAACTTTGATCTTTCTTGTAGGTAGTAGCAAATCCAGAAGCAGATATTTCACGAACAACGGTTTGGAAGGCTGGACATAAAAGAAAATCAGGAGAAATACTACCATGTGCCGCGGAAAAATATGTAAGTGTCAGTTTAAAACAAATTTCAACTTATTCTATTGTGTGTTTAGTTTAAATTTGAACTAAACAAATGAAAATTATGAACAATTTAAAAAGGAACATTGTTCCTAACTTTCTAAGTAGTCTGTCAATAAAAGAACTAGCCTTTCAAACCTTTTATGTTGTTAGAATTGAAACAGCAAGATGTGGTGAATAAAAGGTTTCTCCATAAAAAAGTCAGAGGTATTGAACTGAATTTTGGGGCATGTGTTAAAAAATTGCTTAGTTTGATTCATTTTACTGTCTCATTGACTTGAAGAGGGAAAAAACTAGAACTTAATTTGATGTCTGATTTATTTAGTTGTCTCATCTATTTATTCTGGTCAAATGATGGTTTTTCACCTTTTATATTAGTTTGGTTTTCATGTAAGAGATTGATACATTCAAATATTTACGTTGATGGTTAATTACACTTTTGTGCACAGATTTGAAGACATTGATACATTCATACAGTATCTGTGTAATTCGCTATTTTTTTCTTTCACTCATCATATTTTCAATACAAACTTGCCAGAATTACAAGGCATGCAAGTGTTTGGAGAACTACATTTATGTTGATGATGTAAGAAATTCTTTTTATACTAAAACCACAAAATTTTATTTCTTTAATCTTCTTTCCAGAAAAATAATAGTTATGTTGAGTAAGTTTAAAGTTGAGTGTATTGGGATCCTTGAAAACAAGTCAAGAATTAATGAAATTTTTGAGCTTTCTGGGACATTTAATAGTAATGGGATATCATTAGTAACATTTCTTGTTATTATAAATGTCGTATCATTATACTTACTGATTCTTCTGTTTGGACTTGCAATTTATTAAGTATGAGCGACCAACACATCAATATGAAAATAGATTGAAATTTGACATTTTTGCATTTGCATTACAACTGTTCAGGCATTTGCATTTTTAAGCATCCCATTTCATATTTAAAAAAAAACAGTTTTCATTTCACAGTTTTCAAGTATTGTTCAAACCCTCTGTTTTTCCAACTTTCACAGTTTAATAAACAGAACTTTTGATTTTCCAGTTCATTTGCAACTGCATTTGCACACTTTTTCACTTCTATTACATACAACTCCACCAGAAATCTTTTCATATACACTTTCCCCTTCAAACCAAAAACTCATGAACCCAAATTACTACACCACCACACTCCTCCCTAAACTTATTCAACAGCATCTGTCACTGCTTATCTGTTAGTGCTCCCTAAAACTCCCATCCGATCACAGCATCTCCCTAAACTACATTGAGACTGCATTTCCTTTTGCATTTGGATTTCATTGCAGTCTCTTTCATTTTTAGTTCATTGGCTCAGTTTCGAAACTGAGTCGAAACGGCTCAGTTTCGAACTGAGCCGGGCTCAGTTTCGAACTGAGCCCGGGCTCAGTTTCAAAACTGAGCCCGGGCGCAGTTTCGAAACTGAGCCGGGGCGTAGTTTCGAAACTGAGCCGGGGCGCAGTTTGAGCCCAGTTACATTATTAATTATCAACTTAATTTAATGTTCAATTTAATTTTTATAAAGGAACTGCAAATTCAATTTAACGTGATATTAAATGCAGGCACTTCTAGAGGAAGCGGAAAAAAAGAGGAAGTTGGATGATAGTTTTAAGGGTGGAGTCGAAGATCTTGAAGATGACCCAATTGCGGAAGTTTTTGGTTCCTACACGAAGAAAAATTATTGTCGAGCAATTACTTCTACTTCTTCTATAAAACAAGTGAAGATGGCTCGAGCTGTAAAAGCTGCAACTGAAAAGAAGCAAGCCGTGGATTTGTCTATTTGGAAATTGGAGATAGAAAGGCAAGTAGCTAATCAAGTTAATAATGCCATCAATTCAATTACTTCAACTTTTATGAAATTTATGCCTAGTTTGCAAGAAAAATATGTTGCAAGTTGATGCAGCAGTGGAATGACAAAATGATGATTCTGTGAAAGTAGCAATCGATGGAATGAAGAATACTGAATGGCCCAAATTCGTTGATCTGAAGATACCGAATTCTAGTTATCTTCGTCATGTTGATCGCGCACGATACCGTAAAAGAAGATCTGTAATTCTTCAAACGTTGATCAAGCGCACTTGATACCGTGAATTGGCTTCTACGATCGTTGATTCGAGCGCACTCGAATGCCGAAAGAGGAGATAGGAGATTACACTCAACTACCAATTTTAATGAAAGCACAAAGCTAACAAACAAAAAGTTTTTATTCAAATCAACCAACCTTACAAATGACCCACACTCCGCTATTTATAGAAGTTACAACTCAACACGACTTACTTCTGGACAACACTTAGGTCAGCAACGACTTACGACCTAAAATAGTGCGACCTAAAACAGACGCGACCTAAACAGACGCGACCTAAAAGAAACAACAAGTACAATACAACAACATAAGAACAACACACGACTTACAATATTTACATCTCAACACATTACAAACCATCATGACTTACGACCTAACATATGAGCGACCTAAAAATGTAAGACAGCGACCTAACTCTTCAGTGCATAAGATCGAGCGAATTAAAAACATTGCTTCAGGATATCTTCGCGACCTATCATAGGTCGTAACTCCTCTTGGCGACCTAACATAGGTCGTAGCTCCTCTCCGCGACCTAACTTAGGTCGTATTTCTTCTCTGCGACCTATCTTCACGCGTCTTATCTTCCAGCGACCTAGCATAGGTCGAATCATATATCCGCGACCTAAAGTAGGTCGTAATTCAATCTCGCGACCTAACTTAGGTCGTAGCTTGTTAGCTCGTTCGCCTGCCTTCACGCTGAATCCATTAACTCGCGTGCCACCTTCACTAGGTCGTGAGCGACCTAAAATTTCGTTAGGTCGTGAGCGACCTAAGTCTTCAACTTCCAAAGACTTATCCCCCAGTTTTAGTTCGTTAGGTCGTCTGCGACCTAGGACTTGGGCTGCATCATCCTCCCCAGGTTGAGAAAAATTCGTTCTCAAATTTGCGCCCTCTTCTTCCACAACAAATTCATTCCCATGATACGGTATAAGATGTTTAACATTAAACACGTCAGAAGTGTACACATCTTTCGGCAGCTTCAACCTATAAGCGTTTTCATTGATCCATTTCACGATCATTAAAGGACCAATCTTTCGAGCTTTAAGCTTATTGTATGCTCCTACTGGAAAACGATCTTTCGTTAGTACAGCATATACTAAATCTCCTTCATTAAATTCAACGCTTCTTCGCTTCAAATCTGCAGATCGTTTATACTTTTCATTCGCTTTCTCCAATCGTTCCTTAACGATTTTATGACATTCTGCCAATCCATCAACAAAATCAACAGCCCGTTTAACAGTCCCCTTTGGTTGTGGTACTATTGTCAAATCCAACGGCCCTTTTGGTAAACTTGAATAAACAATTTGGAATGGACTGAACCCCGTACTACGGTTTATAGCATGATTATGAGCGAATTCCGCTTGACATAACTTCACATCCCAACTCTTCAGATTATCCTTCACCAGGCACCGTAATAAATTTCCCAAAGATCTGTTAACAACTTCAGTCTGACCATCGGACTGCGGATGGTAAGCACTACTGAAATTTAGCTTTGTTCCCACCATCTTCCACAAACTTAGCCAAAAATGACTTAGAAATCTAGTATCCCGATCAGAAACAATGGATTCTGATAAACCATGTAAGCGATACACTTCTTTAAAGAATAACTCGGCAACACGGACGGCATCAGCTGTCTTCTTACAAGCAATGAAATGTGCCATCTTTGAAAACCTGTCCACTACAACATATATCGAATTATTCCCCCTCTGCATTCTCGGTAATCCCAAAACGGAATCCATACTGATATCAATCCATGGTCTAATCGGCATGGGTAACGGCATATACAATCCCGCATTCGTCGCTGTACCCTTGGAAACTTGGCAAATATGGCATCTCTCCACAAACTTTCCAACTTTCCGCTTCATCGACGGCCAAAAATAAGATTGAGAAATCAATTGTAAGGTACGATCTCGGCCCACATGACCTTCCTCATGCAACTCCTTTACAATCTTCATACGTAAACTGCACTCTGGTATGCACAATCGATTCCCTTTAAAAAGAAAACCATCCACCAATACAAACTCATCCGTCTTCCCCTCCTCGACTTCATCTACAAACTTCGCAAAGTAAGGATCATCAACAAATAATTCTGGCAATACATCAAACCCTGTCACCTCAACTTTCATTGTAGTCAACAAATGATTCCTTCGGCTCAATGCATCTGCTACTCTATTCGTGATTCCCGATTTATGCTTCACCACAAATGTAAATTGTTGTAAGTATGCAATCCACGAAGCATGCCTTGCCGCAATCTTGTCTTGTCCCTGCATATGCTTCAACGCCTCATGATCAGTATATAAAAAAAATTCTTTATGGAACAAATAATGTCTCCAATGTTTGATAGCTTGCACGATAGCATAAAATTCCACATCATATGTATTATATCTCATCTTTGCTCCCGATAGCTTCTCACTGAAATATGCAATAGGACGACCTTTCTGACTCAACACCCCTCCAATTCCAACCTTCGATGCATCAGTATGTAATTCAAACAACAACTGAAAATCCGGCAACACTAGAATCAGTGCTGTCGTCAAAAGTCCTATGATTCTTTCAAAAGCAAATCCTGCTTCCCCCGACCATGAAAATTGTTTCCCTTTCATACAATCAGTAACTGGTGCCATCACGCTACTAAAGTGTGGAATGAACCTTCAGTAGAATTACGCCAAACCGTGAAAGCTTCTAACTTCTGTAATCGTCCTGGGTTGTGGCCAAGTTCTGATTGCTTCAACTTTATTCTGATCCACCTGTATACCTCCTCCCGATATAACATACCCCAAAAATAAAACACTCTGCGTCATGAACACACATTTCTTCGTTGCAGCATAAAATTGTTCCTATCGCAGTACCATCAACACTTCTCTCAGATGTTGCAAGTGTTCTTCTGGACTTCCACTATATATCAGTATATCATCAAAATACACCACCACGAATTTCCCAATGAATGGTCTAAAAATCTGATTCATCACCCTCATAAATGTACTCGGTGCATTCGAAAGACCAAACGGCATAACTAGCCATTCGTACAACCCTTCTCTCGTCTTGAATGCTGTCTTCCATTCGTCCCCTGGTCTGATTCGAATTTGATGATTACCACTCTTCAAATCAATTTTCGAAAAGATAGTGGCCCTGCTCAACTGATCCAACAAATCATCAAGCCTCGGCATCGGAAATCTGTATCTGACAGTAATCTTGTTCAGTGCCCGACTATCAGTGCACATCCTCCACGTCCCATCCTTCTTCGGTACTAACAATGCTGGCACAGCACATGGACTTAGACTTTTCGGCACACGCCCCTGTTCAAGCAATTCTTCCACTTGCCTTCTCAACTCCTCATGTTCTTTTGGACTCATTCTGTAGTGTGGTCTATGTGGCAACACAGCTCCTGGAACAAGATCAATTTGAATGGCGGTAACTCCGTTGGTAGCTCCTTAGGAAATACATTGTCAAACTCTCCCAGCACTGCCTTTACTTCTTCAGGAATCTCAACCACTTCATGACTTTCACGTCCGATTAACAAGAATACTTCAGGCTCCTCTTCTACTTCCTTAACAAACTCCTTCAAAGATAACAAAGTTTTCAACTCTTCAATCTCCTCCAACTTGCTTTCTTCGTTTTGTCACTTCTTAGGAATTAAAGTAATCTTTGTACCCTCAAACATGAAACTGTAACTGTTAGCACGACCATCATGTTGCACAGCCCTATCATATTACCACGGTCTTCCCAACAACAGATGGCATACATCCATGTCTACAACATCACAACAAATTTCATCTTTGTATTTCTTCCCAATTGAAAAATTAACACAAGCTCTTCGATTAACTTTCACCTCCCCACCTTTCCTCAACCAAGCTAACTTGTAAGGTTTAGGATGCTTCTCAGTCTTCAATGCTAATTTCTTCACAGCTTCTGTAGAAATAATGTTATCGCAACTTCCTGCATCAATAACAAACTTGCAAACTCTCCCCAAGACAGTGCATGTTGACTGAAAGATGTTACTCCTCAACCAGCTAGTTTCTTCCTCCTGCTTTGGTGTCAAACATGACCTCTTCATCATTAATGAATATCCTTCATCTCCCGATACATTCTCTTCCTCCTCATCATGTAGTGAATTAGAACATTCAGCTTCTACCTCTTCATCTTCAACCTCAACAATCATCATTCGCTTCTTTGGCTTTGGACATTCATGGCTTTTGTGACCAATCTTCTGACAATTGAAACATTTGATACCACTATTGATTCTAGTCTTAGCAACTTCATTAACAACTGGTTTTGCAACAGCCTTCGAAACATTCACACTGCTACTAGCCCCTTTCGTTGGATTGTTAGAATTTGTAAACACTCCTCCACCTCGTCTCCCTTGTTTCTCCCAAGCAAGTGCTTTCTGATGTGCTTCAGCGACAGATCTGGGATCGAACATATTCACCATGTCTTGAATCTGCATTCTCAATCCTCCAACAAATCTAGCTGTTAGCTGCTCCTCCATTTCCATAATATCATTCCTGGCAATAAGCTGATAAAATTCATCTGCATAATCATTAACAGTCTTCGTTCCTTGCCTCAAGTTCTGCAAACGTTAATACATAAGACATTGATAATTGTAAGGTAAGAATGTAGCTTTCATCAACTTCTTCATCTTTTCCCAAGATTCAATCTTTGACTTTCCCATCCTCTCCCGTGTAAGTTTAGTTTGCTGCCACCATGCCATAGCTCTGCCTCTCAAACGTGTAGCAATTAACTTCACTCTCTGATGTTCGGGAACTTCCTTAAAGTCAAAAATTTCTTCCACATTAGACAACCAATCAAGAAACTCTTCAGGTTGCATACCACCCTTGAATTCTGGAATTTCAGTTTTCATCCCTGATTCCCATCGACGATCATCCTCATCATCCCTATATGCATTTCGTCCTTGGTCTCGATCTCGATAATGAATATTGCTTCTATCACTCTCTTCATCATAATCACGTGAATTTCGATATCGATCTCGACCATTAACATCCCTTCGATCACGCATGTATCTTCTACTATGTCGTTCTTCATCATGATATGGCTCATACTCAAACTCACATTGAGTTCTTCTTTCTTAATCTCGATACTCATGGTGATCTCTTCTCATCGAAACTGATGATTCTCTTCTTCCTCGACCAGATTATGGCGATACCCTTCTCGCTTCCGTAACCGATGGCGAAACTCGGTTTCCTCCATGGTTCGAGATTGGCGACCTCCTTCTTTGACCTTGATTCATATCATTCATCAATTTCTCTAATCTTCCAATACCTTCATCTAACTTCTCATTGAACTTGTTACTTATGCGTTGTTCCATTTGCTCGGCATCTTCCCTCTTGTACAAATCTTCAACATTTTGATGTCGATCAACTCTTCTTGGCGGCATGATTCAAAATTTCACAAACACTTCAATATACCAAATGATGAACACGGCCTTCTACTTCAATCTTTGGCGCGCAAAACTTCTACGCAAAATTCAAACACCTTTCAATCTTTGATCCGAAATGAAATGGATCGAATTCTTCAAACTTGTTGCAACTTATGATGAACACGACTTGAATTCTTCGAATAAGAATTGGTTCCAAGACTCAGCTTAGCTATCATTGGCTAAGTCTAGCTCCGATACCAAATGATGCAGCAGCGGAATGACAAAATGATGATTCTGTGAAAGTAGCAATCGATGGAATGAAGAATACTGAATGGCCTAAATTCGTTGATCCGAAGATACCGAATTCTAGCTATCTTCATCACGTTGATCGCGCACGATACCGTGAAAGAAGATCTGCAATTCTTCAGACGTTGATCAAGCGCACTTGATACCGTGAATTGGCTTCTACGATCGTTGATTCGAGCGCACTCGAATGACGAAAGAGGAGATATGAGATTACACTCAACTACCAATTTTAATGAAAGCACAAAGCTAACAAACAAAAGTTTTTATTCAAATCAACCAACCTTACAAATGACCCACACTCCGCTATTTATAGAAGTTACAACTCAACACGACTTACTTCTGGACAACACTTAGGTCGGCAACGACTTACGACCTAAAATAGTGCGACCTAAAACAAACGCGACCTAAACAGACGCGACCTAAAAGAAACAACAAGTACAATACAACAACATAAGAACAACACACGACTTACAATATTTACATCTCAACACATTACAAACCATCACGACTTACGACCTAACATATGAGCGACCCAAAAATGTAAGGCAGCGACCTAACTCTTCAGTGCATAAGATCGAGCGACTTAAAAACATTGCTTCAGGATATCTTCGCGACCTAACATAGGTCGTAACTCCTCTTCGCGACCTAACATAGGTCGTAGCTCCTCTCCGTGACCTAACTTAGGTCGTATCTCTTCTCTACGACCTATCTTCACGCGTCTTATCTTCCAACGACCTAGCATAGGTCGAATCATATATCCACGACCTAAAGTAGGTCGTAATTCAATCTCGCGACCTAACTTAGGTCGTAGCTTGTTAGCTCGTTCGCCTGCCTTCACGCTGAATCCATTAACTCGCGTGCCACCTTCACTAGGTCGTGAGCGACCTTCACTAGGTCGTGAGCAACCTTCACTAGGTTGTGAGCGACCTAAAATTTCGTTAGGTCATGAGCGACCTAAGTCCTCAACTTCCAACGACTTATCCCCCAGTTTTAGTTCGTTAGGTCGTCTACGACCTAGGACTTGGGCTGCATCACAAGTCCTACGACTCCACAAACGGAAGGTGCTTCTAATTTAGGAGATTCTCATACAAACAATAATGTAGTTGTTACTCCAACCGTGTCAAATAATGATATTCGGTCATCTACAATGGAAATGAAATATGTAATGCTATTGTCATAAGATTTAGAGTAGGAAGTAGCTAAAGGTTATGTTGGAACACAAACTATTTGTCATTTTAGGAAGGTGATACCGAATGTAGAGAAAGTAATTTGGGTGGTTGATGTTCTTGAACCGGATGCACCAATTTTTGATGGTCCTCAAAATGGAATGTACAAGTTATGTGATTTTTCAGATGGAGGTTTCGTTATATGGCCGGAGTTTTGATGCAGGCCAGAATGAAGTCATAGGTCGAATACGACCTAACAAGTTGATAAGTCGAGACCGACCTAAGAAGAATACCACCGAGTTAAGATTTGGTGAGCAATGTTGGGAAAATGAAGTTCTAGGTCGCAACCGACTTATGGAAGGATGTTCGCGACCTAACGAAGGTGTTAAGTCGTCCCAGCGACTTAGTATAACTCGGCAACGAGTTAACTCAAGTCTGCGACCTAACGAGATACTGGAGCGACCTAACTTGTTTTTAGGTCGCATACGACCTAACAAGCTAAGGCATAGGTCGTGGGAACGACCTATCATGTCACCAGGAAAAGAGCTTCGACCTAACGAGTTAAAGGTACTACAAGCTAAAATGGAATGACCTAAGTTAGGTCGCAAGGAACTAGGTCGCAAGGAGTTAAGGCGTGAAGTCCTTAAGTCGCTACATGTTTTAGGTCGTTACCGACCTAAAGCTTAGGTCGCGAAGTTTCTGATGCGCATGTTCTTAAGTCGCGGAAGCCTGGATGCCGTTGGATTTTTCTGCCGAGTTAATCTGAGCCATGGATTATGTTAAGTCACGAAGAAGGTTAGGTCGTTGATGGAAAGCTGCTACGTGCTTTAGGTCGTGTACGACCTATGTGAGTTGCTGAATTGTGTTGTATATGTTCTTAAGTCGTAGCCTGTTTGTTTGTAGGTCGTTGTGGTATGTCGTATGCTTTGTTAGGTCGCGTCTGTTCTAGGTCGCACCATTCTAGGTCGTAGGTCGTTTCCGACCTAAGTACTTGTATTTTTTTGAAGTTTTTGCGTGTTGAGTTGTAAAGCTATAAATAGCAAGTGTGAGTCATTTGTAAAGGTTGTTGAATATTGAATAAAATTCTCTTTTGATTGCTTTGTGCTTTCATTCAAATTGGTAGTTGAGTGTAATCTCCTATCTCCTCTTTCGGTTAATCGAGTGCGCTCGATTCAACGATTGTAGAAGCCGATTCACGGAATCAAGTGCGCCTGATCAACGCTTGAAGAATTGAAGATCTTTGAACCCGGTATCGTGCGCGATCAACGAGTTCGAGATAGCTAGAGTTCGGTATCTTCGGATCAACGAATTCGGGCATTTCAGTATCTTCCAATCCACCGATTACTACTTTCATCGATTGAAGGTCGTTTTGATATATCCGCTGCGTCAGTTTGGTATCAGAGCTTGTTCTAGCCAATCATAGCTAGATCGAGACTTGGGGCCTATTCATTTAGAAGTTGAAGAGATTTGCCGAGCTTGAAGTGAAGATTCGAATTTGTTTATCACGGCCAAGAGTAAGAAGGCTTGTTCGAAGATTGGTTGATCAGATTTGAATTGGAGGCCAAAACTTTGTCCATCGTGTTCATCGCGATTTGCTACAAAGTGGAAGTTTTCGATCCATTTCATTTTGGATCAAAGTCCGAAGTGTGTTTGAATTTTGAAGTGTTGGAAGATTTCAAGTATGCCGCCAAGGAGAGCTAATCGTCACCAAAACGTAGAAGCTTTGTATCGAAGAGAAGAAGCTGATGAGATGGAGCAAAGAATCAATGAAAACTTTAGTGAGAAGCTTAACGAAGGAATTGGCCGGTTAGAGAAGCTTATGACCGAAATGAATCAAAATCGGAGAAGGGTTTCACCTGAATCTAATCATGGGGGTAGTAGAGTCTCACCACATTCCAATCGAGACTGAAGTGTTGAAAATGAACAAAGGCGTGGGAGGAACGTGAATGGTCGTGAACGGAGGAATGTAGATAGAAGGGATGATGGTGGTAGACGAGAAGGTAGTAGAGATATGGGTGGACGAGATAGACAACGATATACATCTGATTTTGAAGAGGAGTATGATGGTGGTAGTATTCAAGGAAGAGGTCAAGGAAGAAATTACTCTGAGTATGATCATAAGTGGGAGTCGGGGATGAAGATTGAAATTCCTGAATTCAAAGGTGGTATGCAAGCAGAGGATTTTCTAGATTGGGTAGCTAATGTTGAAGAGATTTTTGACTTTAAAGAAGCTCCAGAACATCGTAGGGTGAAGTTGTTGCTACAAGGTTGAGGGGTAGAGCTTTGGCATGGTGGCAGCAGACCAAACTTACACGTGATCGGATGGGAAAGTCAAAAGTTGAATCTTGGGAGAAGATGAAGAAATTGATGAAAGCAACGTTCTTACCATACAATTATCAGTCATTGATGTATCAACGTTTGCAGAACTTGAGGCAGGGCACGAAGACAGTTAATGACTATGCTGATGAATTTTACCAACTGATTGCTCGAAATGATATTATGGAGACGGAAGAACAACTGACAGCTAGATTTGTTAGGGGACTACGAATGCAGATCCAGGATATGGTTAATATGTTCGATCCAAGATCTGTAGCAGAGGCACATCAGAAAGCGTTGGCTTGGGAGAAGCAGGGACGATGAGGAAGTGGTGTGTTTACTAATTCTAACAATCAAGCGAAGGGTGTGGGTGGAAGTTCTAATGTCTCTAAACCTATCAGTAGACCAGTGGTGAAGGAGGTTGAGAAGGCAAGGGTTAACAATGGTTTCAAATGTTACAATTGTCAGGAATTGGGTCATAAAAGCAGTGAGTGTCCAAAGCCGAAGAAACGAACCATGATTGTAGAAGTTGAAGATGAGGATGTTGATGGGGAGTGTACTAGTCCAGTTGAGGAAGATGAACAGGATATTGCGTCAGGAGATGAAGGTTGTAATCTAATGCTGAGGAGATCGTGTTTAACACCGAAGCAGGAGGAAGCTAGTTGGTTGAGAAGTAATATTTTTCAGTCAACATGTACTATTCTGGGGAAGGTGTGTAAGTTTGTGATTGACGCAGGAAGCTGTGATAATATTATTTCAACCGAAGCTGTGACAAAGTTGAAATTGAAGACAGAGAAACATCCGAGTCCATACAAATTAGCATGGTTGAGAAAAGGAGGAGAAGTGAAAGTGGATAGACGAGTTCGTGTTCCATTCTCTATTGGAAAGAAATACAAAGATGAAATATGGTGTGATGTAGTAGAGATGGATGTTTGCCACTTATTATTGGGAAGACCATGGCAGTATGATCGAGCAGTACAACATGACGGTCGGACCAATCGCTATAGTTTTATGTTTAAAGGCACGAAGATTATCTTAGTTCCAAAAAAGAGACAACCGGAAGAAAGTAAGTCAGAAGAGATTGAAGAGCTTAAAACTTTGTTATCTTTGAAGGAGTTTGTGAAGGAAATAGAGGAGGAGCCTGAGGTATTTTTGTTGATTGGGCGAGAGAGCAATGAAGAGGTTGAAATTCCGGAGGAAGCGAAGTCAGTTTTGAAAGAATTTGACGATGTATTTCCAGAGGAGTTACCAACGGAGTTACCACCGTTGAGGGATATACAACATCAGATAGATCTTGTTCCAGGTGCTGTGTTGCCACACAGACCACATTATCGAATGAGTCCGAAGGAACATGAAGAGTTGCGGAGGCAGGTAGAGGAATTGCTTGAGCAGGGGCGTGTGCAGGAGAGTCTGAGTCCTTGTGCTGTACCAGCTTTATTGGTACCCAAGAAGGATGGGACGTGGAGGATGTGCACTGACAGTCGAGCATTGAATAAGATTACTGTGAGATATAGATTTCCAATGCCGAGGTTGGATGACTTGTTAGATCAAATAAGCGGAGCTACTATATTTTCGAAGATTGATTTGAAGAGCGGATATCATCAAATTCGTATCAGACCAGGCGATGAGTGGAAGACTGCTTTTAAAACCAGGGAAGGTCTATACGAATGGTTGGTCATGCCATTTGGTTTATCCAATGCACCGAGTACTTTTATGAGGGTGATGAATCAGATTTTTCGACCGTTCATTGGGAAATTTGTGGTGGTGTATTTTGATGATATTCTGATTTACAGTGGAAGTCCAGAGGAACATTTGAATCATCTTAGAGAAGTGCTGATGGTATTGCGACAAGAACAATTTTATGCTGCAACGAAGAAATGCGTGTTCATGACGCATAGCGTTTTATTTCTGGGATATGTTGTGTCGGAAAAAGGGATACAGGTTGACCAAAGTAAAGTTGAAGCAATTAGAGATTGGCCGCAACCCAAGACGATAACGGGAGTTCGTAGTTTTCACGGGTTGGCTTCATTTTATCGAAGGTTTATTCCACACTTTAGTAGTGTGATGGCACCTGCGACTGATTGTATGAAGGGTAAACAATTTACATGGACAGAGGAAGCAGGAGTTGCTTTTGAACGAATCAAGGAGTTGCTGACATCTGCACCAATTCTAGTATTACCTGATTTTCAGCTAGTGTTTGAACTACACACTGATGCATCCAAGGTTGGGATTGGTGGAGTGTTGAGTCAGAAAGGACGTCCAATTGCATATTTCAGTGAGAAGTTATCAGGAGCGAAGATGAGGTACAGTACGTATGATGTGGAATTCTATGCTGTTGTACAATCTATTAAACACTGGAGACACTATCTATTTCAGAAAGAGTTTGTTCTGTATACTGATCATGAAGCATTGAAGCATTTGCAAGGGCAAGATAAGATTTCAGCGAGACATGCATCGTGGATTGCATATCTGCAGCAGTTTACTTTTGATGTTAAACACAAGTCAGGGGTGACGAATCGAGTGGCTGATGCTTTGAGTAGAAGGAGTCATTTGTTGACTACACTGAAAGTTGAGGTGACAGGGTTCGATGTGTTGCCAGAATTATTTGTCAATGATCCTTACTTTGCAAAGGTGGTTGATAAAGTCAAGGAGGGAAAGACGGATGAGTTTTTGATGGTAGATGGTTTTCTGTTCAAGGGAAATCGATTGTGCATACCGGAGGGTAGTCTGAGAATGAAGATTATCAAGGAATTACACAAAGAGGGACATGTTGGGAGAGACCGTACCTTACAGTTAACTTTACAATCCTACTTTTGGCCATCAATGAGGAAAGAGGTGGAAAGGTTTGTGGAGCGTTGTCATATTTGTCAGGTTTCGAAAGGAACTGCGACTAATGATGGTTTATATATGCCATTACCTGTACCAATTACACCATGGGTTGATGTAAGTATGGACTTTGTGTTGGGGTTGCCGAGAACGCAGCGTGGTAATGATTCCATTTATGTGGTGGTTGACAGATTTTCGAAAATGGCACATTTTATTGCTTGTAAGAAGACGGCGGATGCTGTTCATGTTGCTCAGTTGTTTTTCAAGGAGATCTATCGACTTCATGGATTGCCAGAATCTATTGTGTCGGATAGAGATACTCGATTTCTGAGTCACTTTTGGTTAAGTTTGTGGAAGATGGTGGGAACGAAGTTGAACTTTAGCAGCGCTTATCATCCGCAGACAGATGGACAGACTGAGGTGGTAAACAGATCATTGGGAAACTTGCTGAGGTGTCTTGTACAAGATAATCTGAAGAGTTGGGATGTGAAGTTATGCCAGGCAGAGTTTGCCCATAATCATGCTGTGAATCGAAGTACTGGGTTCAGTCCATTTCAGATAGTATATTCAAGTTTATCGAAGGGACCGTTGGATCTAACTGTAGTGCCACAATCAAAGAGGACAGTTAAGAAAGCTGCTGAATTTGTTGAAGGGTTGACGGAATGTCATAAAATCGTTCAGGAACGATTGGAAAAAGCAAACGAGAAGTATAAACAATCTGCAGATTTGAAACGACGAAATGTTGAGTTTCATGAAGGTGATTTGGTTTATGCAGTGTTAACAAAAGATCGTTTTCCAGTAGGCACTTATAACAAGTTGAAAGCCAGGAAAATTGGTCCGGTGGAAGTTATGAAACGAATAAATGAAAATGCTTATAAATTGAAGCTGCCAGATGATGTGTACACGTCGGACGTATTCAACGTTAAGCATATCATACCATATCATGGAGAAGAGTTTATTGTGGATGAGGAAAGTACAAATTCGAGGACGAATTTTTCTCAACCTGGGGAGGATGATGCAGGCCAGAATGAAGTCATAGGTCGAATACGACCTAACAAGTTGATAAGTCGAGACCGACCTAAGAAGAATACCACCGAGTTAAGATTTGGTGAGCAATGTTGGGAAAATGAAGTTCTAGGTCGCAACCGACTTATGGAAGGATGTTCGCGACCTAACGAAGGTGTTAAGTCGTCCCAGCGACTTAGTATAACTCGGCAGCGAGTTAACTCAAGTCTGCGACCTAACAAGATACTGGAGCGACCTAACTTGTTTTTAGGTCGCATACGACCTAACAAGCTAAGGCATAGGTCGTGGGAACGACCTATCATGTCACCAGGGAAAGAGCTTCGACCTAACGAGTTAAAGGTACTACGAGCTAAAATGGAACGACCTAAGTTAGGTCGCAAGGAACTAGGTCGCAAGGAGTTAAGGCGTGAAGTCCTTAAGTCGCTACATGTTGTAGGTCGTTACCGACCTAAAGCTTAGGTCGCGAAGTTTCTGATGCGCATGTTCTTAAGTCGCGGAAGCCTGGATGCCGTTGGATTTTTCTGCCGAGTTAATCTGAGCCATGGATTATGTTAAGTCACGAAGAAGGTTAGGTCGTTGATGGAAAGCTGCTACGTGCTTTAGGTCGTGTACGACCTATGTGAGTTGCTGAATTGTGTTGTATATGTTCTTAAGTCGTAGCCTGTTTGTTTGTAGGTCGTTGTGGTATGTCGTATGCTTTGTTAGGTCGCGTCTGTTCTAGGTCGCACCATTCTAGGTCGTAGGTCGTTTCCGACCTAAGTACTTGTATTTTTTTGAAGTTTTTGCGTGTTGAGTTGTAAAGCTATAAATAGCAAGTGTGAGTCATTTGTAAAGGTTGTTGAATATTGAATAAAATTCTATTTTGATTGCTTTGTGCTTTCATTCAAATTGGTAGTTGAGTGTAATCTCCTATATCCTCTTTCGGTTAATCGAGTGCGCTCGATTCAACGATTGTAGAAGCCGATTCGCGGAATCAAGTGCACTTGATCAACGCTTGAAGAATTGAAGATCTTTGAACCCGGTATCGTGCGCGATCAACGAGTTCGAGATAGCTAGAGTTCGGTATCTTCGGATCAACGAATTCGAGCATTTCAGTATCTTCCAATCCACCGATTACTACTTTCATCGATTGAAGATCGTTTTGATATATCCGCTGCGTCAAGTTTTGTATTCGGTATTTGTAGAATTTCACTATGAAATTTACATTGTCTTTTGTATTCCAATTTGACATTGTTATGAAGTAGTTGATTATGTATTGAATTAACCAACTTAATTATGTATTGTACTTGTTATGAAGTAGTTGACATTGTTATGAAGTAGCTGACTATGAAATTTATGTTGTTATTTGATCATGAATATTGTAAATTTTGGGTTCCTATTGAATGTAGTATAATAATGTATATCATGTTAGTTATTAATTGTTTATTAATGTTAAAATAATTGACCATATTGAGAATGAAAATATTTCAGCGTTATAAGCGTTGGCAATTAAAATTTACCAACGCTTATAAGCGTCAGTATAGAAAATTAAACAATGTTGGATGGTTAATTTGCCAACATTTATAAGCGTTGCTAAATAATATACACCAATGTTTATAAGCGTTGGCGAATACAACCTTCCAACGCTTATTAGCGTTGGGAAACTAAACTCCCCAACGCTTATAAGCGTTGGCAATAAATTGCGACGCCCCTACAGCGACGTTAATAAGCGTTGCTGAAACTGTTTGCGACAGTTATACTCATTGGGAATCACCTGTTTTGGTGTAGTGTATGTCGACATGGGGTACTAGGGCATGTCGACATCCCAAAGCATTTTTTGAAGATTTGATTTCTTTGGAAATAACCTTTATCTTATATTAAAAACTATTTAAACTTTATAAATATACTTGACTATAGATAAAATACATAGATAAATATAGAGAATAATATATATAAAATTTTACTATAATTTTATATTTAAATCTAAGTATAAATATATTATAATTAAAAGATAGTTTAAAACAAACGAAGTTTAAAACAAGAATATTTAAGGTTAAAACATCTTTTTGAAAATCATTTGAAAAGATAATTTTTAAGGTTAAAACATTTTGAAAAACAATTTTGAAAAATCTTTCTGAAGTAGTTTTGAAAATCATTTTGAAGTAGTTTTGCAAGCTTCTTCCTGCAGAATATATCATCTTGACAGGACTCGAGAACTTGTACAAAACCAGGATGTTCGTGGGTTTGTAAGCCACTTGTCGTAGGTTTGTAAACTACTTGTTGTGGGTTTGTAAGTCACTAAAAAGGTAGAAATGGGTTCCATCCCAAAAGAAAAATGAGTGAAGATTTCAGTGCTATTGTGAAGTTTTAACATAATTCTAGACTCAATACTTATCTTAAAATCTTGAACTCTTGATAATCTTGATACTCATGAGTCTTCAATCTTGATATCTTGAATCTCTATATTGTACAGTCTTTATTCTTAGTACCTGCATGGTTAAATCCTGCATATACATATATATCTAAACTATAATGTTAATATTTATATTTTATAATCTTATTCTAAGGTTGTTGTCATCAAAACCATCATCTCAAGGATTAACAGAAATATCAAACATGATGCTTGAAAGAAGTTACACCACGCTTGTTTACAATGTTTTGAAATTGTTGTATAAATTCAAAACACAACTTGTTTCAATTGATGTATATGTTACGTTTAGAACATTTTTTCATTGTTTTTGAATTACATTTACAATGTATAGAAAAAGTTGAAAAATAAAAATACAAAGTTTTATTATCGTTATAGAAAAAGTTTCATCCATGTTTAATTTGCACTGTTGAAATTATATTTTACAATATTTTGGAATTGCCATGCCAAATTTTGTGAATCTATACATAGAACATACACCATGATTGAAAAGAGTTGCAAATATATTATTTACAACTGTTTATACAACATTGAATTCATATTGTAAATAAAGTTTACTTTATGCAACTATGGATATAAGAATGGCAACGTAAACATTGTTAAAGCGTTTTAACAACATTTATCCACCATTGTAAAAGTGTAATTTTCTTGTAGTCGTTGGGCTTGGTAAAACAGCACATTTCTTTGTGATCTTCTTCTTTCCAATGACATGTACTGAAAGCTCATTGAGACTATTTATAGAGCAGATTTCGAAAGCTATCCGTACAAGCTTCACTACTTTTGCCAATTAATTAATAAGATTTAGAAGCATATCTTGTTGTATCAATTATCAATATAAATACCAATGCAGCAGTGTGCAAAGGAAAAGGCATAGTAAAATAACATTCTGTATTCAACATGAAAACAATTCAGCTGCTTATTCTCGTCCTTGTTCTTTCAAGCATCTGCATCGTCAACAGTTGTAAGTTCAACTCTTTTTTTTCTTTTAATCTCGAGCATACTCTCATGTTTTTTAAACAAAAATTCTTATAAATTTATCATACGCAGCTCCAAACCTGTCATCAAATGGCATTGTGAATGGCGAATCAAATATGAAAATGGGTAAAAAAGGAGAAGGAGAACCTATTGCTGCTGAATGTTGCAAGAAGCACACGAAATGTGGCCATTTTGGGAAGAAGTATCATTGTCCCTCAAATAATAAATGCTTTAGGACTGAGGCTAAGTGTATGAAAAAATGCCTTGAATGCGAGGGTGAACTTTAAGGAATGTCCACACTTTCATGCTAAGACCTATCAAGTTGTGACTTCGTAATGTATGCATTGAATAAATAAACCTCATATTTAGATTCTGTGAATCTTCTTAAAATGGCCTAAGTACATATATTATGTGTTTCCCATCTTTTAGTTTTCTTTATTAGGATTTAGTCTTTTATATATTTATGTCATTTGTACAAACTAAGAAGCCATCTCTTGATAAGTAACGAAAGGCATTAAAATACATAATTATGAATATGAAAGGAAATAATTCAAATAATTAATCCTAATGTTTTGAAGACCCCGTCGTGGGCACAATTGAGGTGGTCCACGACCAGAGATTCTGGCAGTCCAGCCGTATAGACAAGGCAAAACCCAGACCAATGCGTCACAAGAGGAAAAGCAAGCAGCAATTGCCTCGTTTGGACTGGCTAGCACGACAACCAAACACATCGAACCAACTCCATTGCAAAGCAATCCAAGGTCAGAGGATGAGGTGGTGAGAAATCGGCACGGCAAGACAAACAGTGCTGACCAAACCCCAAGGCAACGTAAAAGAAAAGGCAGCCGACCAATCGCACAGATAACTCACGGCAACCCAAAAAATATTCAAATGGAAAAACCCGCACCACCACGTCGGAGAAGAAAAGGCGCTGAAGTGTGATTTGATACTTCAAGAGTAAAGATTTCAGCAAGGCTTGGAATGCCAAATCTAGGGACGATGGCGAAATGGAGATCAGACTGGAAGGTAAATCGAAGAGAAAGGGTTTGCGAGTGAAGATGATCTTTGTTCTTTCTTTGTTTGTTTATTTATTTATTTATTTATTTTGTATACGCTTTTCATGATGTAGATTAAACATACTCAAAGTTTCAGTTGAATTTAAATAATGAAGCACTAAAAACGATAGGAGTGTATAGCGAGGTAGCGAATCCTTGTACATACACACACATGTATGTATTTTTGTATGTATACATTCAAGATTATTGAAGATATACTTGTAAATGGCTATTATTATGGGAAATGATTGGACAGTCAAACTTCTTGCTAATAATCTTACTCGAATTTAATTCAAAAGATAAGATTATAGTGATCTTGATCCTTACCAAAATCTTTATATATTTCTCTTCGCCTGATAGTTTTGACTGTGCGAATACTTTTAGATATAACAATTATTAATGGGAGTAATAATTTGAGCATGATATTGGACTGTAAAGATGACAAATACTAATAAACATGTACGTATTAGCCTATTAGGTACGAATAAGAAAAATGAATACTAGGATTTGATAATCAGAATAAAGGAAATGCAAAAAAAATAAAAAATAAAAAAATTGATTATGTTATGTTCTATTATTTAATTTCTACTGTTTTAGTAATATAATTGCGTAGAGATTCCTAAGAAAACTAAACATAATAAGAAATCATAACACATGGAACCACTTTCTCATCGCTTGATCTTTGTTTGAGACCCTTTTACCAACTATCATTCTCATTGTATTTAATAGCTAGATACTTCACTTCAGCTCAACATTTTTTCAAGCTCCTGAAATCGAGCTTAATTAACAATTCAATATAACGTATGATGCAGCGCGATCTGCTAACTGTTCAGATTTGAGTCGTTCCAGGATTTTAGATCGCTCACGACCTAGTGAAGGTCGCTCACGACCTAGTGAAGGTCGCACGCGAGTTACCGGAATCAGTGTTAAGGCGTACAGACCAGCGTGCATTTCATTAGGTCGCTCCGACCTTTCAAGGGTTGACTCTGACGAGTTACGACCTACGTTAGGTCACTGGTGGATAAGTCGCTCGATCTTAGGTCGCTGGAAGATAGGTCGCATGAAGATATGTCGCAGGAAGATATGTCGTGGGATGTTAGGTCGCGGGGAGATAGGTCGCTCGACCATATGACACGGGAAGTTAGGTCGCTCACTTTAGGTCGCTCGAAGATTCCTGAAGCCGCTTCTTTTGGTCGCTCAAAATGGATCGCTGCCGTGTATTTTTAGGTCGCTCGACCTTGTGTGATGTTGTATTTGGTTATGTGTAATGTCTTAGGTCGTTAACGACCTATGTTAGGTCGTAGGTCGCAGGCCTGTTTTTAGGTCGGATATTTTGTGATGTAAGCGTGAGTTGTAAACTTGTTTGCTTTTAAGTCGCATTGTGTTTTAGGTCGTAGGTCGTTGTCTTTGTAAGGTCGTTCACGACCTAAGTGTTGTCGAGTTTTGAGGCGTGTGTGATTGTAACCCTATAAATAGGGATGGTGGTGTCATTTGTAAGAGTTAGTTGATTTTGAATAAAACTTTTGTTTGTTAGCTTTGTGCTTTCATTAAATTAGTAGTTGAGTGTAATCTCCTATCTCCACTTTCGGGTATTCGAGTGCGCTCGAATCAACGATCGTTGAAGCCGATTCGCAGAATCAAGTGCGCTTGATCAACGTCGAAGAATCGTAGATCTTTAAACACGGTATCGTGCGCGATCAACGTGTTTGGGATAGCTAGATTCCGGCATCTTTGGATCAACGGAGTTGGGCATTTGGTATTCTTTAATCCATCGATTGCTACTTTCACAGATTCATCATTTTTGTTATCCGCTGCTGCATCATTTGGTATCAGAGCTAGACTTAGCCAATCATAGCTAAGCCGAGTCTTGGAGCCAATTTTATTTGAAGTGTTGAAGATTGGATTTGCATTTTTTTCGAAGATTAGTGTTCATCGTGTTCATCATAAGTTGCAACAAGAGTGAAGATTTCGATCCATATCATTTTGGATCTAAAGAAGAAAGGTGTTTCAGAGTGCACGGGAAGTTGTTTGTGCGCCAAAGGGTATATTGAATTGTGGGTGCGAGCTATTGAAGGGTTGTGCCGAGCTTGAGTTAGGTCGTTCCTAGGCCAAACCGAGCTAGAATTGAAATTTTTGAAGTTTTTGTGTTGAATTTGTAAAGTTTTCGACAATGCCACCGAGGAGAGCCAATCGTCATCAGAATGTTGAAGCTTTGTATAGAAGAGAAGAAGCTGATGAGATGGAGCAAAGAATTAATGAAAACTTTGGCGAGAAGCTTAATGAAGGGATTGGTCGATTAGAGAAGATGATGTTGGAGATGAATCAAAATCGAAGAAGGGTTTCACCTTAATCTAACCATGGGGGAAGTAGAGTTTCACCACATTCCAATCGAGAGAGAAGTGTTGATAACGAACATAAAAGTGTGAGTCGAGATTGTTATCGAAATGTTGATGATCGAGTGATAGGAATGTGAATGATCGTGATTGGAGGAATGTAGATCGAAGGGATGTGGGTGGAAGAAATGAAGGTAGTAGAGATGTTGGTGGTCAGGATCGACATCGATATACATCAGATTTTGAAGAGGAGTTTGATGGTGGTAGTGTACATGGACGAGGACGAGGACAAGGAAGAAATCAGTCGGAGTATGATCACAAGTGGGAGTCTGAGATGAAAACTAAAATACCGGAATTCAAAGGAGGTATGCAAGCCGAAGAATTTCTTGATTGGTTAGCGTATGTTGAGGAAATATTTGACTTCAAGGAGGTTCCAGAGGATCGTAAAGTAAAGTTGGTTTCTACTAGGTTGAGGGGGAGAGCTATGGCATGGTGGCAGCAAACCAAGCTTACTAGAGAGCGGATGGGGAAGTCAAGGATTGTTGCTTGGGAAAAGATGAAGAAATTGATGAAGGCTACTTTCTTACCCTACAACTACCAATCACTAATGTATCAGAGATTACAAAACCTGAGGCAAGGGACGAAGACGGTTACTGATTATGCAGATGAGTTCTACCAGTTGATTGCTCGAAATGACATTATGGAAACAGAAGAACAATTGACCGCGAGGTTTGTTGGTGGACTTAGAACACAGATCCAGGATATGGTGAACATGTTCGACCCCAGATCTGTGGCCGAAGCACATCAAAAGGCGTTGGCTTGGGAGAAACAAGGAAAACGTGGGGGAGGTGTGTTTCCAAGTTTTACAGGGCAGAACAAAGGAGCAGGTAGTAGTTCTAATGTTCCTAAAGCATCGAATAAGCCGGTTGTTCATGAAGTGGCTAAACCAAAAGTCAACACCAATTTCAAATGCTATAATTGTCAAGAAGTGGGTCACAAGAGCAGCGAATGTCCAAAACCGAAGAAGAGAACTATGATTGCTGAAGTGGAAGATAAGGATGCAGAAACTGAAGGTTCTAATTCACTACATGATGAGGAGGAAGAAAATGTGTCGGGAGATGAAGGGTATTCATTGATGATGAAGAGGTCGTGTTTAACACCAAAACAGGAGGAGGAAACTAGCTGGTTGAGGAGTAACATCTTTCAATCAACATGCACTATCTTGGGAAGGGTTTGCAAGTTTGTTATTGATGCAGGAAGTTGCGACAATATTATCTCTACAGAGGCTGTGAAGAAGTTATCATTGAAGACAGAGAAGCATCCGAAACCTTACAAGTTAGCTTGGTTGAGGAAAGGTGGGGAGGTGAAAGTTGGACGAAGGGCTTGTGTTAATTTTTCAATTGGGAAAAAATACAAGGATGAAATTTGGTGTGATGTGGTTGACATGGACGTATGCCATCTGTTGTTGGGAAGACCATGGCAATACGATAGAGCGGTGCAACATGATGGTCGTACTAACAGTTACAGTTTCATGTTTGAGGGTACTAAAATCACTTTAATTCCTAAGAAACGACAACACGAAGAAAGGAAGTCGTAGGAGATTGAAGAACTTAAAACTTTGCTATCTTTGAAGGAGTTTGTTAAGGAAGTAGAAGAGGAGCGCGAAGTGTTTTTGTTAATTGGACGTGAGAGTAATGAAGTGGTTGAGATTCCTGAAGAAGTAAAGCCAGTGCTGGGAGAATTTGACGATGTATTTCCTAAAGAGCTGCCAATGGAGTTACCGTCATTGAGAGACATTCAACATCAAATTGATCTTGTTCCAGGAGCTGTGTTGCCTCATAGACCACATTACAGAATGAGTCCAAAGGAACACGAGGAGTTGAGAAGGCAAGTGGAAGAGTTGCTTGAGCAGGGGCGAGTGCAGGAAAGTTTAAGTCCTTGTGCGGTGCCAGCTTTGTTAGTACCAAAGAAGGATGGAAAGTGGAGGATGTGCACTGATAGTCGAGCACTGAATAAGATTACAGTAAGATACAGATTTCCTATGCCTAGGCTTGATGATTTGTTGGATCAGTTGAGCAGGGCTACTATCTTTTCGAAAATTGATTTGAAGAGTGGTTATCATCAAATTCGAATTAAACCAGGAGACGAATGGAAGACAGCATTCAAGCCGAGAGAAGGATTATATGAATGGCTGGTCATGCCGTTTGGTCTTTCGAATGCACCTAGTACATTCATGCGGGTGATGAATCAGATCTTTAGACCATTTATCGAGAAATTCGTGGTGGTGTATTTTGATGATATATTGATATATAGTAGAAGCGCAGAAGAGCACTTTCAACATCTGAGTGAAGTATTGATGATACTGCGACAGGAACAATTTTATGCTGCAACGAAGAAATGCGTGTTCATGACGCATAGTGTTCTATTTTTGGGATATGTTATTTCGGATGGAGGTATACAGGTGGATCAGAATAAAGTTGAGGCAATCAGAAATTGGCCACAACCCAGGACGATTATAGAAGTTAGAAGCTTTCATGGTTTGGCATCATTCTACCGAAGGTTTATTCCACACTTCAGTAGCGTGATGGCACCAGTTACTGATTGTATGAAAGGGAAACAATTTTCATGGACGGAGGAAGCAGGATTCGCCTTTGAAAGAATCAAGGAACTATTGACGACAGCACCAATTCTAGTGTTGCCGAATTTTCAGCTGTTGTTTGAATTGCATACTGATGCATCGAAGGTTGGAATTGGAGGGGTGTTAAGTCAGAAGGGACGTCCTATTGCATATTTCAGTGAGAAGTTACAGGAGCAAAGATGAGATATAATACTTACGATGTGGAATTTTATGCTATTGCGCAAGTGAAACATTGGAGGCATTATTTGTTTCATAAAGAATTTGTTTTATATACCGATCATGAGGCGTTGAAGCATATGCAGGGACAGGACAAGATTGCGGCAAGGAATGCTTCGTGGATTGCGTACTTAAAACAATTTACATTTGTGGTGAAGCATAAATCGGGAATTACGAATATAGTGGCAGAAGCATTAAGTCGAAGGAATCATGTGCTGACTACAATGAAGTTAGAGGTGACAGGGTTTGACGTGTTGCCAGATTTGTTTGTTAATGATCCTTACTTTGCTAAGATCATGGATGAAGTCAATGAAGGAAAGACTGATGAGTATGTGTTAGTGGATGGTTTTCTATTCAATGGTAACAGGATATGTATACCAGAGGGCAGTTTACGAATGAAGATTGTGAAAGAGTTACATGAGGAAGGTCATGTGGGGAGAGACCGTACATTACAGTTGATTTCGCAATCATATTTTTGGCCTACTATAAGAAAGGAAGTTGAACGATTTGTGGAGAGATGTCATATTTGTCAAGTGTCTAAAGGGACAGCGACGAATGCGGGATTGTATATGCCATTACCTGTGCCTATTAGACCGTGGGTTGATATCAGCATGGATTTTGTTTTGGGTTTGCCTAGAACTCAGCGAGGAAATGATTCTATATTTGTTGTGGTAGATAGATTTTCCAAGATGGCACATTTTATCGCTTGTAAGAAGACAGCTGATGCCATCCGTGTTGCTCAGTTATTCTTCAAAGAGGTGTATCGATTACATGGGCTACCTGAATCTATCGTTTCAGATCGGGATACTAGATTTCTAAGACATTTTTGGTTAAGTTTGTGGAAGATGGTTGGAACGAAGCTGAATTTTAGTAGCGCTTATCATCCGCAAACAGATGGGCAAACGGAAGTGGTAAACAGATCATTGGGAAATTTGTTGCGATGTCTTGTGCAGGATAACTTGAAGAATTGGGATATGAAATTATGTCAGGCAGAGTTTGCACATAATCACGCTGTTAACCGTAGTACGGGTTTCAGTCCGTTTCAAGTTGTATACTCAGCAAGTCCGAAGTTTCCATTGGATTTGACGACAGTGCCATATCAGAAGGGAGTTGTTAAGCGGGCTAGTGATTTTGTGACTGAGTTGCAGGAGTGCCATAGAACTGTTCATGACCGATTACTTACATCAAACGAGAAGTATAAACAACTGGCGGATAAGAAGCGAAGGAATGTGAATTTCAGAGGAGGTGATTTGGTTTACGCCGTGTTGACAAAAGATCGTTTTTCAGTGGGAACGTACAATAAGTTGAAAGCACGAAAAATCGGTCTAGTGGAAATTTTGAAGAAAATCAATGAGAATGCATATCAGTTGAGATTGCCGGATGATGTTTATAATTCTGATGTTTTCAATGCCAAATATTTGATTCCGTATCATGGAGATGAGATTGTTGTGGAAGAGGAAAGTGCAAATTCGAGGTCGAATTTTTGTCAACAGGGGGAGGATGATGCAGCGCAATCTGCTAACTGTTCAGATTTGAGTCGTTCCAGGATTTTAGGTCGCTCAGGACCTAGTGAAGGTCGCTCACGACCTAGCAAAGATCGCACGCGAGTTACCGGAATCAGTGTTAAGGCGTACAGACCAGCGCGCATTTCATTAGGTCGCTCCGACCTTTCAAGGGTCGACTCTGACGAGTTACGACCTACGTTAGGTCACTGGGGGATAAGTCGCTCGATCTTAGGTCGCTGGAAGATAGGTCGCACGAAGATATGTTGCAGGAAGATATGTCGCGGGATGTTAGGTCGCGGGGAGATAGGTCGCTCGACCATATGACACGGGAAGTTAGGTCGCTCACTTTAGGTCGCTCGAAGATTCCTGAAGCCGCTTCTTTAGGTCGCTCAAAATGGATCGCTGCCGTGTATTTTTAGGACGCTCGACCTTGTGTGATGTTGTATTTGGTTATGTGTAATGTCTTAGGTCGTTAACGACCTATGTTAGGTCGTAAACGACCTATGTTAGGTCGTAGGTCGCAGGTCTGTTTTTAGGTCGGATATTTTGTGATGTAAGAGTGAGTTGTAAACTTGTTTTCTTTTAAGTCGCATTATTTTTTAGGTCGTAGGTCGTTGACTTTGTAAGGTCGTTCATGACCTAAGTGTTGTCGAGTTTTGAGGCGTGTGTGATTGTAACCCTATAAATAGGGATGGTGGTGTCATTTGTAAGAGTTAGTTGATTTTGAATAAAACTTTTGTTTGTTAGCTTTGTGCTTTCATTAAATTGGTAGTTGAGTGTAATCTCCTATCTCCACTTTCGGGTATTCGAGTGCGCTCGAATCAACGATCGTTGAAGCCGATTCGCGGAATCAAGTGCGCTTGATCAACGTCGAAGAATCGTAGATCTTTAAACACGGTATCGTGTGCGATCAACGTGTTTGGGATAGCTAGATTCAGGCATCTTTGGATCAATGGAGTTGGGCATTTGGTATTCTTCAATCCATCGATTGCTACTTTCACAGATTCATCATTTTTGTTATCCGTTGCTGCATCAACGTAGAACTTAAACAAAGTTTGAGTTTCGACCTAACTTAATTCTAGTACCATTTATATATCTTTGGCAGAACATCGATATTGAATTCTGGAAACAGAGTCTGAAGCAATGGCTTCAGTTCAGAAGTACGAACATTGGTTGATACATTAAGAGAATGCAGTGCCAATAGCCTAGAAGAAGTAGGTTTTTTAAAGGAGAGGATGGGGCCGAATTCATCATGCATTTGGTTCAGGGTGTGGTTGAGTGATCCTTAATTTGATGAATGCTCTTAGCAAATAACCACTACAAGGAAAATAGTGTATTCCAACGGAGCCTTCCAACGGCCTCCAACGTCCTTGACCAACGACTTCCAACGTCTTCCAACGTCCAGTGTTTTCTCGTATAATTTATTAGTTAAAAGCTACAGGACGTTGGTAGACGTTGGAAACAGCCGTTGGCGGCCGTTGAAGGACGTTGCAAAACCGCGAGCAAAACAGAAAGCCTGCTTCTCTTTCCCCCATTCAGCTGAACCCAATTTCCCCTCCAAAATTCCCAACTTTCCTCCAATTCCACCCCCAAAGCTGCTCTGACGATCAACGGCCCCTCCGACGACTCCAAGCCTCCCTCTCGTCCTCTCTAACTCCCTAATCTCTCAAGAAAAGGTATGAACCCTAATTCCTATATTTAATTAAATTTGTTAAATTAGTGTATTAAATGTTTGTATTGCCTTATTGTATGTATAATCTAGTTTATTGAGGTATAATTTATGTTATTAACTTATGTATTGCAAGATTATATATATTTAAGTTTGTGTTAACATTAAAATAATGTGCATACAATTAGTTTTAGGTTTGTTTGGAAACGTTAGTTGTTAGTGAGCATACAATTAGTTTATGTATTTTAGAAAATTTAAAAAACGATATTTTATATTCATGAAACCCTTAGAGTGTCTTTCGGCTCCATCTGATAAGTATTGTATATGATCGTTATGTGGATATTCGTTTTTCAACAGAACGGACATCTATATTCACCGTATACAATATTTGTTCGATTTGTCCCTGTATTGGACAAGTTACGAACACAATAACGTAATTAAATCTCGTAAAACATTTCATTTTAAATGGTTCATAGAATTTCGACAGCGCTTCCTTTATGTTCCCTGTGTACACGCAAATGTGTACTGTTCAGGGAACTAAAGCGAAGTGCTACCGAAATTTTGTTGAATCGTTTAAATTGAAATGATTTACGTGATTTAATTACGTTATTGTATTTGTAATGGGAGGTAGGATGACCATCGACAAAGTGTCAATTCACCAATAATATTATTTTAATAAAATGTCAATTTTTTAAATTTATATCGTACTTTTTAATTATATACGTAGGTAAATGGACAATTATTTTACTGATCGAAGCTGGATGTACAAAAAAAGAAGGATCGAAAAGGGAGGCTCAATAAGTGAACAGTTTAATAACGGTGTTTGCGTATTTATTGATTTCGCTTTGAGTAATAACAGAAACGACGAAGAAATCCATTGTCCATGTACTAAATGCAAAATGTTAAAGCATTTGATACCAGAAATGGTTAGAGTTCATTTGCATCAGTACGGATTCGTGCCGAACTATTTGGTTTAGGATCGTCATGGAGAACCGTTAGCATCTACTCATGTACAAGCTGAGGAGGCAGTGTGTACTGAAATTGATACGGCGAATCTCGTAGAACATATGGTTGAAGATGTTGCACAGTCAATGTTTCATGTTCCTCAATTAATTGATGACGATGGTAGTGCTGAAGAAGAACCAAATATTGGGGCAAAAAATATATGATTTATTAGATGCCGCAAAGAAACCCATTTGGGAAGGCTGCACAAGCGGAACCCAATTATCAGTAACTGCTGAATACATTGCGATGAAATCTAAATACAACTTCATAGAAGCTGGATTTACAGCTGTTGTACAAGCTGCGAAACGGCATATGCCTCCCAATAATTTAATGTGCGAAAATCATTATGAAGTAAAAAAAATGATGTCAGCTTTTGGTTTACCGTATCATAAAATAGATACATGTCTAAACGGTTGCATATTGTTTTGGAAAGAAGATATCAACCTTAGAAATTGTAAAATATGTAATCAAGAAAGGTACAAATCAAGAAAGAAAAAAGGAAAGGAAGTCCCGTATAAACGTATGCATTATTTACAAATTACTCCTAGACTTCAAAGGTTATATGCATCTTCTCTAACCGCGCAACATATGAGATGGCATAGTGTTAGAACACGGGAAGAAGGTACGTTAATACACCCAGCTGATGGGGAAGCATGGAAGCATTTTGACCACAAATATCCTGATTTTGCATCCGAGAGTCGTAATGTTCGACTTGGTTTATGTACGGATGGATTTTCACCATTTTCTCAGTTTGGTTCTAAATATTCGTCATGGCCTATAATTGTCACACCTTATAATTTACCTCCATGGATGTGTATGAAAACTCCATATATGTTTCTCACAGTTGTCGTCCCTGGTCCTAATGATCCGACACAAGGAATCGATGTTTATTTACAACCATTGATTGAAGAATTAAAAACACTGTGGTACGAAGGAGTAGAAACATACGATATTTCCACACAAAAAAACTTTCACATATATGCTTCTTTGATGTGGACAATCAACGATTTTCCTGCTTATGCAATGCTTTCAGGTTGGAGTACGGCTGGTCGTCTAGCTTGTCCGTACTGCATGGAAGATACATGAGCATTTTCTTTACCTCATGGAAAGAAAATTTCATGGTTTGACTGTCATCGATGTTTTCTTCATATTAATCATCCTTTTAGAAGAGGTAAGAAAAACTTTACAGCTAATAGACATGAAACTTTGAGACCACCTACGGTTTGGTCAAGCGAAGATATTTATGAACTTGTAAAGGATTATCCAAAGATACATGAAACCGGAGAACAAATTGAAATTCAAGGTAAATCATCGATTCATAACTGATGCAAACAAAGCATATTTTGGGAGTTGCCTTATTGGAAAAATCTCCTGATTCGTCATAATATTGACGTGATGCATAATGAGAAAAATGTGTTTGATAATGTTTTTAATACAATTTTGAATGTCAAGGGGAAGACGAAAGATGATTTGAAATCAAGACGTTATATCGAAGTAAATAAGATCCTTTTGTACTTGCCAAACAAGCTCTTCAAGTTTATTATGCTTCTTACCCATCTCTAAGAAGAGATAAAATAGATTGGTCGGCTGTTTTTAAAACAAAGGCAAGGTTTACATTTGATGGACGGAATATTCCCGAAGAACAAGCTTACCAAGCAGATATCAAGGAAAATAGAGGAATAATAATAACCGACGATCAAATAGATTTTGGACCTCTAAACGATGAATCAAATGCATTAATTGAAGCATTTGAGAGTACAGAGGAACAAAATATAGAGTGCGAAACATAGTCTGAATCCGAAAATGACGAGGACTGATCAACTATCTACATTTTGAGAAGGTAAATTTATATTTTTTTAATTAAACATTATCCTGTTTTCATTAAAAATGAAATGGTATGCTAATATATGATATGTATCACATCTCGTTTTTACGTTACGTCATACTGTATGTTTTACATATAGTCATTTTATTTTCTGTTATAATATTTGTTTGTAACATGTATTATATAGGTATGTCGTCACGTAGACGTACCGGTGGACATTCTGGGTCTCCCTCTTCCTAACAGAGAGGGCACGCTCGTCCGGACGGTGGTGATGGTGGTGGTCCATCACAGGAGCTACGGCGTCCTGTGGTGTGGCTAAAGCCAAAAGCAGATCAAAGGTAAGTATTAAATTTCAAAATTAAATTTCATTTTCGTACAATCTATTCTGAAAATATATAGTAATCATGAAATATTAAAAAAATTTCTCTGTTTAAACACAGTGGTTTCTCTTTGGAGCCGACTCAAGTAGTTCTATCTATATCTCGACGGGCGTACATGAGTCGTATGACCGAATGTTGGCCTAAGTGGACATTGATTCCAGATAATGTTAAAGAGATTATTTGGCAGGATTTTTTGGTATGTCACTTTAATATATTAGGAAAATGTTATAACAATTCATGTTTACATTATATATAAAAGCTGTATAACTCTTATTTTGTCAAACATGCAGGCGGAAGTGGACCTTCAGGACGCTGATATTTCAGTCATATATCGCCACTGGTGCAGCATAGTCGCAAAGAACTACTGGGAAACAGTAAACAACTTAAAAACAGCGGGAAAGAAGCCTCAATGGATGAGCGCAGCTGTGTGGGATGATTTTGTGACATGGTGGGAAAACGAGGAGTTTCAGGTAAATTTATCATATGTTTAATTTAAATTCTTCTACGCAAATAATAACTAGAAATGTTAAACAATTTTTGTTTTTAAATTAAATTTACAGAGGCAGTCGGAGAGGAACTCAGCCAATAGGAGCAAGAACCCTGTCACACATCGTGGTGGTTCCAAGTCATTTCAGCATCACCGAGAGGACTTGGTATATTTATTAATTATGATAATAATTTAAAGATTTTAAGTTCTAAGTTGTAGAGATAACGTAAACATATATATATATATATAATATATGTATATGGACATATTTCAGGAGAGACAGCGTGGTGGTGCTTCTGTGAGTTACTGGGATGTTTTCACGCATACTCATGCGTTGAGTCAGGTCGACGAAGCAGGCACCGTTTCATACTCCTGGGATCATGATGCCAAAGCGCAGTCCGCATATGTAAGTAACATAATGAATTAACACTCATATAAGTTAATTAAAATAATGTTATCTAAATTCAACTTATTTTGCATAACAGCAAAAGTTTCAGCAAGCACGGACTTCCATTCTCGAGGGCTCTGGGCGCGACGAGTTGACCACCGATGAGGAGGACGCTATTTTTGAGTCTATCATGGATCCAGTGGCACATGGCAGACGCTATGGTTTTGGGAATCAATCGGTAATAACTTTAACTTAAATTTTAAAATAATTATTCTGAACCAACTGTTGCACATTGTGATGGATTATAGTAAACAGGAATTACAGTTATTAAACACTGATAATTTAAATTTTATTTACAGGTTAAGACGGCTCAGATTGAGTATCAGAGGGCTCAAGATAAGGAGGAGATTGCATAGCTCAGAGCCCATGTCGCCGCGCTCGAGGAACGCAATATCCGCACCGAAGACAAGACGGAGGAGCTAAACAGGCGTCTTATGGAGTTTATGGAGCAATACGGCCGGTTTCCGTCTTCTGGTGGTTCTGGAGGAGAGTGATTTCAGGTATGACTTGATTTGTTTTACTATGGACATGTATATTTGAAGAGTGTGAGGATTTGTACATTCTGATGTTTTGGATTTTGGTTTGGATGTGATTTTTGAGATTTTGACGTAGTAATTTGGTTATGGTTGGATGTTGATGTTGGATTGGACGTTTTGTTGGATGTTGGATGGTTCTTGTTGTTTTTATTGATTTGTATTGTGTATATTGATTAGTATATATGCTTATTACTTGGATTTACTATTATGATTGATTATATGTGAGATATGCTGTTGTATATGTGCTCGAAATTGAGCTTTTATGAGATATACGATGTTGGAGGTGGCTGGAAGCATGCATTGATGGTTCTGTTTAAAAAAAACATCCAGATTTCCAACGTCCACCAACGGCTTATTGGCACATTTATTCCAACGTCTTTCAACGTCTTCCATCGGAATTTCCAACGTCTTCCAACGTCCAATTTGGTCAACATCTTCTACCACGTGGACAAATTGAACGTTGGAAGACGTTGGTATAAGCGCGTTGGCTCCATTGGTGGACGTTGGTCGCCGTTGAAATGTATACCAACGGCTTTTCCAACGTCTACCAATGGCTTTCCAACGGCCGCCAACGGCTGGCCGCCATTGGAATCCAATATGTTTTTTGTAGTGAACCGAGGCCTATTGTATATAAGAAGAGCAAGACTAGGCACGCAGCTGTTACAAATGGTCAACGTACACAGGTATGCAACTGTGATGGTTATTTATGGCTATGTTCATTGAGAAGAAATGAGCCATGGGTATGGTTGGTTGATCGTGTTAGCTTGGCTCTGGCCTCCAATTACAAATTAAATACATAAAGAAATAAAAGCTTGAACGGATTAGGGAATATTAAAAGACTTGGATGCAATTGACAATGTGTTGTGAGTTGATTCCCTGATTGCCAGTCATAATTTACAACAACCCTAATACTTGATCTTATCATTTTACATCGTGAAGTGGAGTTTGCCTAAAATAATTGAGGATATATTTAAACAAGAACAGAAATTACTTGTGCATTATTTTTGGTATGGTGGCTCATTTCACACTTCTATTTTATTAGTATCCTTTAAGGAAAATTAAATAGGAATGTTCTAGTGCAATGATCAAATAATGTCAACTTGCACTAAACATCTTAATGAAAATATAACGAATAAGATATGAATTCATAACTGCAGCAAAGTTGATTAGAATAGATGGTGTTGGCTGCACGATACAAAAAAAATAAGACCTACGTACACGGAAATATAATGTTATAAATACCATACCATATGTACATGTATTTCCTACTTCACCCTCACATTTCGTTGTGTTTATTCTAGTCAAGAAAATGGAACTAAATCCTAGTACGCCTGCCCTAGTCCTTAACGGCGGAGAACCAATTTGGAAAGGCCAAGTCTGGGCTGAGCTTCCAACTACAGAACCAGAGAAAGCATGGGCGCTACTAAAAGACTTTGGTAACCTTCATAAAATTATGCCTTCACTGTCAGTTTGTGAAATCATAGATGGTGAGAATGAAGTTATTGGTTGTGATCGCTACGTTAAGGGTATGATGTACCCAATAGAAAAGGGATTTTGGGCCAAGGAGAAGCTGGTGGCCTTGGACGATGATGAGATGAGCTGTAGTTATATATTTATTTCCTGTTTTACCCCGTATGAGGATTATATGGCCACAATGCAAATAGTGAAGGGAGGCGAGGGTGAGGGATGCAGATTTCGATGGTCTTTTGAGTGTGAACGTATTGAGGGTGTAACCGAGGCTGGATTTACTGAGATGTTGCTGCTGTATTTGTGTTTAATTATTGTGTATGTGATTCGATGTAACATATGTGAGGGTATGAATGTTTGTGTAAGTGAGTGATGTCTGTGTCAGTTGTGCTTTTCTAGTTTCAAAGATTTTCTACTGCAATACTTGTTAGTAATCAAATATTTCTATTTTTTCTTTGTATTTTTTTTAGCAATTAGTTCTCACCAATTAGTTCTTGTGATTAAATTCCCATGTTCATTTATGTTTAATACCATTTGCTATGGTGCAATTGTTTTTTGATGAGGAAACCAAGTCTCTTGTACTTTTATTATCACACCAGTTCATAAACTTCAGAATGAAAAATAAAATGACATTAACTTCAAAATCGAACCTGGCTACGATGGAATTAGAGTCGAAGACGTTGGCTACGTTGATGTTGGCTTCATCTTCTTCTTTGAGACAACGATCTTTCTTCGAGGAGGCATGACGGGAAGGGCTCAAGAAAATTATTGTAGTGTAAAATTATAAGGGTAAAAATTGATGTTCTTATGGATCGGTAACGATCCATGCCTATGGATCAGTACCGATACATCATACTTGCTGACATGGTCACGTTTTTTCTAGCTTAACTACTACTAGGACATAAGGAACGTGGCGGAGATCGTGGAGGAGCAAACTCAATGACCTACAACTATAAATATGAGGTTTGAACGTCATTTGAGGATCTTTTTTTCTTGCGTATGAATTTCCTATAATTCACTTGTAATCCCGCGGATCCATACCGATTAGTTAGAACATTAGTCGCAAACAGCAATATAATCAATAGAAACACTAAGTGGACGTAGGCATCAGTTGGCCGAACTATCATAAACCCTATGTGTATTGCTTTGACTTTATTTTCATTTGTATTTCTTCATTTTATTCTTTACTATAAACTCTTGGGTATTTGTGTCACGTTTTGGTATAAACAATTGACTTTAGCTAAACTTCTTTTATGCTCCTGACATAGTTCAGGAAACAATTTAATATAACATAGAACTTTTAAATTTTCAACCCGACTTTGCTCTAATAACTTTTATAATATTTGGCAGAAAAATTGCGCATCAACATATTGTTGGAAGTTTGTTTTAGTGATTATCTCTAGTTCGGAACTCCAAGGCACGATTATAATCATTGTTTTTCAGGAGATGTTTCATTCCTCTTAATTACAAAGGAATTGAATCAGAAATTTCATTACGAATACAATGAACTTCATTGATTAAAGTTGTGGCTACTTGAATCAAACCGAATGAACACTTGGTTGTTTCTGATGATGTGAGTAAGAGGAACACGAGGGAAGGAGTACTTTTCAAAAATATGAAGTTGTTAACGATATAATCGTCAACATCCAAAGGTGCATTGGGTTGAAAATGAATCAAAAGAAGATCCTTTTTGAAGGACTTCGAAAGGGTTTGTGTTGTGAGAACCGAGATTTAATGTTGTAGTCCAATTTAGCACCCCTTTTGAAGGGATCAAAATGAGGTCATAACCCATTCGAATGGACCTCTTCGAAGGTGTTGATACAGCAGCTATGGGGTGATCTCCTTCGAAAGCCAAGATATATTTTAAAGTATGAAAATGCCTTTCGAAGAAGTCCTCCAAAAAGGTTTGGTTCATCGGTTACAAAGAGAACCCATTCGAAGGTCTAGTACCCAGTGAAAGAATTCGAAACTCGATATATAAAGTTGAGTAAAGAGTGGATTCAATGTGTCATAGAGCCTTATTTTGGATAAATATCATAAGTCCAATGGACTCAATAATGTTGAATTATCATTATCACGTTACTTTAGTGCCGCGAGGGCTTTGAACGTAATGATAATACACTTTAAAGTCAAGATATCCAAATAGATTCTATAGCGTAACATATGCTAATAAACGGTTAAGAAGATAAGTGTGTAATAAGTGCAATTGTTCATTAGACAAGCTAATGGTTGGGATGATCATTCTGATGTTCGAAATCAATACCAAGTCAATGCATCCTCTCTTTTTATTTCTCACGAATGTATTAGAAGTAATAGAATTTGTTCCTAATTTTATATAGGGTTACAAGAATTCGATTTGACAAAGAATTGTAGGAATGAAAAATCAATACCGAATTTGGACCCCTAGGATCGTATTTATGGATGCGGGTTAGATCCTTCCACGTCCATCCTTCCGAAGCTATCGAAAGGTCTCTTCACTGACCTTTTGTTGTCATTGATGTTGAGGTGCTTCTGCTTTCTTCGTTTAAGCTTTCGTAACACTTGAATTTACCTTCCGCTATTGGGCATCGAACCAGTTTCCATACCGCCTACATGCATCATTGGCGGCTTTCGTCACTATCGAAAGGGAATTTTCTTGGTCTCGAAATGGTTGTAACATAGTTGAATGCTTCCTGGACCTGTTCGTTATTGTTATGATCTGGTGTTAACATGGTAGGTTGTTACTTGAATGAGCGAGGATGGGAAATTAGATGGGCTCGAAAGGATTTAATGATGGTGGAATTATCATTGCGAAAGATCACTTATAATGAAGGAGGCTTCTTGATGGACAGATGGTGGTTGTGGAAGGCGGCTTTCGAAGATAATCCCCTTGATTAATGCAGAAGTCCAACTTTTGACCCTTGCGGAAGTAATATTTATGTATATGAAGCCTTTCTAATTCTCATGGAAGGGTTTAACTAATTCGAATGGCTAGTCTTTGCAAAGTCATGCTTTCGAATGGGAAGTGTTGGTAGAGTCTTCTTCTGCGGAAGGTAGATAGTGGTGGAACCAATCATTTCGAAACACTTGATTTATATGGAAGGGATAATGTTGGAAGAGTTCCTTTTTTCATCTTCTATGGAAGCATCCAATGCTTGCAGCACTAAACCAATCTCTTCGGTAGCTACTTCAATGCCTTCAAAACCCCCCTTTTGAATCATTGCCAAATCCTTTTTTTCAGCTCTTGCGAAGCCTCTATAATACTTTCACAAGTCTTCTTTTAACACTTGCAGAACCCTTCTTTTGATGCCTTCGCAAGCCTTCTTTTATACAAACATTCTTGAGTGAACTTTATGATTAACATTTAGCCTCCCTTGTATGAAAGAAGATTTTGTTCTTTAGGACAAAAATCCAAGAATTCTCATTTGCATTGTTTCATCCTCAATGGTCTTCCTTATTAATCTTGTTTTCCTACAAAGTACAAAGTATACAACATTTCTTATTATTGTTTGAAATTTATGTAAGAATATGTTCAATAGTTTGTCCATATTATTAGAGATGGTATTCGAATGACTGATAATAGAATTCCAGAAATCTAAATCTAGGAATAATGGAAATTAATAGATCCTCATTTGAAGATAATAAGCAATGAAAAATCCTCAGTTAGGAATGACTAAAGACTGGTAACTTCTGACAATAATTGTAGTCCTGAGATCCAACTTTGGTAATGATGAGAAAAGACCAGAAATTCGACTCAAGTTATATTAATAGAAGACTAGATATCTAATTATGGAATTAATAATAGAGGGCTAGAAATCCAAATCTAGCATTAATAATAGAGGTTTATAAATCCTCTTATGGAAATAACTGATAGAAGACCAAGAACAATCGTTTAATAATAAAAGTTTAGAGATCATCATTTGGAATAAGTCATAGAAGACTAGGAATCCTCATTTGGGAATAAATAATAAGAGTCCAGAAACCCTTATTTGGAAATAATAGAAGACCTGAAATCCAGATTCGGTTATTGGTAAGTGTAGTCCAAAAGTTAATAGTAGAAGACCGAGACCCAGATTCATTTTGAGATAATCACCCAACGATTCTCCTGACCTTTTCTTGATATTTGCCAAAATGGTGTACTCAATTGTTGGACCTTTGCATATGAAAAACCGAGTAGAGAATTCATAGGAGAATTGTTTCCATGAGCAGATAGTTTTCTCCCAATATTGGCGGTACCATTTTGCAGCAGCCCCTTGAAGTTTTACTGGGAATAATCTGCATCGCACTGCCCCCAAAGCATTATAAAGGTCCATTTGACTGTCAAAAGCCATTAGGTGGTCATCAAGATCAGTAGTGCCATGGTATTTCATAGTTGAAACCTTAACGTGAAATGGAATTGTTGTTGACATGGTTTCGTCAATGAACGAAGTTACTCGATCGTTATTATTCACTTGCTCATCTAAAGTTCTTTTCTCTTTAGCATTCAACATGTCTTTAACAACTTTCACTGCCACATCCTTCAAATATGCTTCAGTATCATGATAGCTTTTTCGATTTGGATTATATTCCTTTAAGGTTAAGCTTTTAGATTACTCCAAAGATTTGTCTTGCATTCTACCCCAGTGATCAGCTTTAGTTGCATAACGTTCCTTCTTCTTTGATGATGTTAAGTCAATCTTGCTCTTGCCTCCGAACATGCAAGCCTTCAGATTCCTTCTTGCCATGTTGTTGGCTTTGTGGTCTTAGATGATTTTTGAGTAAGGGCTGCTTCTAGGAGTTCTTGCATTTCCAGTAGCCATTGCTCCAAATGTTTTATCTTAGCTGCATTCTCATCAAGTTATGTTGGAGTTGATGGTTGCCCTAACACAGCGCCTTCTAAGTTGAAGGTTGGCATAATATTTTACTCTAGAACCATTGTATGCACCGCTTCTTTATCCAATCGACTGAGTATTTTTGATTTTTGATTTCCCTATAGCAAATCAAACTTTCCATAATCAGTCTATAAGGAAAGAATAAGGTCGGAGGTTCAAACCCTCCTTCTAGTGCCAAAAATGTTAACGATATAATCGTCAACATCCAAATGTGCATTGGGTTGAAAGTGAATCAGAAGAATATCCCTTTCGAAGGACTTCGAAAGGGTTTGTATTATCAGAACCGATATTTAATGCTTTTGTCCTATTTACCACCCCTTTTGAAGGGATCAAAATGAGGTCAAGAACCCATTCGAATGGACCCCATCGAAGGTGTAGATACATCAGCGATGGGTTGATCTCCTTTAAAAGCTAAGATATAATCGAAAGTATTTAAATGCATTTCAAAGAAGTCCTCCAACGGGGTTTGATTCACCGGTTATAAAGAGAACCCATTTAAAAGTCTAGTACCCTTCAAAAGAATTCAAAATTCGATATATTTAAATTTGAGTAAAGAGTGGATTCAATGTTCCATAGAGCATTATTTTGGATAAATGTCATAAATCTAATGGACTCAGTAATGTTGAGTTATCATCATTGTAACGACCCGTAAATTTCAACCGTTTAATAACGTGATTAGTTGAAATTTTGTGAAATTTTAAACGATAAAATTTTGAAATAAAAATTTAATATTTGGAATACGTCTAGTTAAACATAGCAACTGTTAAATTTTCGTCCGAAAATACGAAAGTTTATTTCGCGCGTAAAATCACTTCAATTTAATCAGTTAAAAAGCAATGAAAATAAAATATTTTCGAAACCTAAATATTTTACATAGAAAAATTCTAAACCATCTTCTGAGCAAGATGTCAGTTCGTCATTTTTCCAAATTCGGACGTCTATTGCTCCGTCATTCTTATTTTCTGCAAAATAGCAGCATTTTGGTACCGATATCGATTTTTACCGGATGATCGTACCACTGATATCTATATACCGTTTTGATCGTCTCGTCATGCTGATCTCTGCGGTATATTCAATTCTGTGTTTGAAGTCCGGTACGCAGCGGAATCCGCGGAAAACGATTCCGTATCGGTAACCGTTTTAACTTTTGTTCATGTCCATTCTTTTGCCTCAGCCGAAATGAACAGTAGAAAAACGTTTACTATTTCCCAGATAACTTCTGGCTGTCACTATTCCCAACTGTTCATTTATTACAATGGCTTTAACCATTCGGCAGTTCAAAATAATGTACTCTGTACTGCCCCTTCCCTTCATCTTCTTTCTTTATCCAATCTGCCCATCAGCTTCTCTATGTGGCTCCTCTACCTAGCAGCCAAGGCTTGAATAAATAAAAATATAAATGAGGGAAGACTATCATTTTGTTCATATATGAACGGTGTCCATATTCATACTGTTGCTTTTCTGCCTGTGAGCCGTGCACTCCAGTTGCCTCCTCCTTGTCAAAGCACAGCCCAGGCCTTATCTCCATCGTTGTTTCTAGCTTCGGCCACCACGACACTCCGCAGCAAACTCCGCCACCGCCTCTCACCACCTGCCTCAAACTCCTTGGCCGAGCCTTCGTCCAGCCTACCCATCCGCAGCCACAACCATCTAACCTCTGCCCTCAACCGCCACCACACTGCAGCGGACCCCACATGCCGCGAGCAACCCACTGGCCTTAACCTCTTCTCCCCACTCCTCCATGGCTCCGCTTTGCCGCGCCTACACTCAGCCCATCTCCACTGACTTCCGAACCCACCCGATCCCACTTCTCATCGCCAAGCTTCAAATGGCCACGACCATGCCTCCGATCCCTCTCGGCCTTCCCTCTGGCCACTGCTGTCCCCGAGCACCCCACCGCCTCGGCCGGGTCACAACCCACTGCCACTCTCTCTCTCCCTAGAATCGGCGTGCTTCCTTCGCCACTTGATCTGATGCCAAGCCTTCCATCAACCCGAGTTTTGGAATGTGAAGGTATATTTATGTGTTTGGTCCTATATCTATATATCTGTTACATTGTCTCTAATATTATTTTATATATGAATATTTTAATTAAGGGTGTTATATATATATATATGTTCATATGAGTCATAGTTTGCTAGTTTATATATATACTTTGTTCGACTGTTATATATGTATACTAATTGGTTAAGATGCAAGTATAGTATATTTATATATTGTTGTTGGTTGCGTGAGTTATTTTCATCTGCAGTAGGATATATGTACAAATAGTATGTTGTTAGTCCCACTTATTTCGAAAGCTTTTGTTTTGTTGTTACACTGATTATATAATATATACTATATCCTATATATAAGTATGTTTATATATATTAGAGACGTATTGGTTTAAACTTGCAGTTGAAGGTGAATGAAGATTATTTTGTACGTGTATCTATTATATATGTTATTGTTTTATAACCTATTAGTTGTACATATATGATTTTCGGTTGTTATATATATTTTCAAATTTTATAAAGCTAAGTTAAAATATATAGTAGTTTATACATATGTTCCGCCTTAGTATATATTGTAGTGCAGTTTGTTTGCTGAGTAGCTCGACCTCTATTATACATAATAATAAATATAATAATGTATGTATAGTTTATTCGTATTATGAAGTCCGAGGCTGCAACTCTACCTTGTACTATATCCAGCTAGCTCGGCTATTACATGATGAATATTGTAAAGTCAATTTTTTTTTGCAAGTGAGACGTCAGTTCTTGTTTTTACATATACATATATGTTATAGTCTACTAGTTTTTTTTAGTAGTATTGTGTGTGTAAAATAGTATATATTCTATTATAAATATTAAGGCATATAGTTTGTATGTTTAACAATAGTTGTTTTATTGAGTCAAGGTGTACTTGTACATGTTGTATATACTATTTGGAATTACTGTACAAGTTTAATAGCTATATATATAAATATGTTTACATAGTAGCTTAGAAAAGTTATAATACGTACTTTCATAATATATGGGTTTTATAACTTTGAAGTGGAAGAAAATATATATATTATACATGTGATCTATGCGTTTGTTTGTATATCTTGTATGTAAGTTGTATATATATATATATATAAAAATATCAGCTATGTAAGTTTGTAAAGGGTATCAGGTTTTAATAATATAGGGGTTTTATGTTGTAAGATTTAAGTATTGGTTTTAATAAAATAAAAATATTTCTGA